>CM074720.1:317294602-318726269 GCA_037306005.1 Rhinophrynus dorsalis | reverse complement strand
ACAGTGGAACAAGGCTGGTCTATCAGATAGCATATAGTTGATGTGTTACACAGCTACTTGACTGACACCTTCTTTTTGGTTGCGTTACAAAGATACCTTATTAACATCTTCTCTGGTAAATGTGTTATGGGACTACCTGATTGACCTCTAGTCTGATGGATTAGACTGTAAGCTGTCACGAGCAGGGCCCTCTGATACTTCTGTTCTCCACATCTGATTGTACTATTTAATACCTCTGTATGTCTATTCCCAATTGTACAGCGCTGAGGAATTAGTTGGCGCTATATTAATAAAGAATAATAATAATGGATATATTACATAGTTAATTGTCTGGCATTTAGTCTGGTGGATATATTACAGAGTTACTTGATTGGCATTTAGTCTGGTGGATATATTACAGAGTTACTTGATTGGCATGTAGTCTGGTGGATATATTACAGAGTTGCTTGATTGGCATGTAGTCTGGTGGATATATTACAGAGTTACTTGATTGGCATGTAGTCTGGTGGATATATTACAGTTACCTGACTGGTATCTAGTCTGATGGATATATTACAGAGCTACTTGTCTGGCAATTAGTCTGGTGGATATATTACAGTTACCTGACTGGTATCAAGTCTGATGGATATATTACTATATTACAGAGTATTACAGAGTTTCTTGACTGTAATATATATATATATATATATATATATATCCCTATTTTCATTGATTATTTTTCTCCGGTGCTCCCCCATTCTTACCTGAAGGCACCTTGTTGTCCTACCAACATATATATGCCACCCCACTCACAAACCAACATATAGATCACATGCTTGGTCTCTGCATTTTCGACTATCCCATAAGTGGCATGAAAAGGCTATATGAAGGGCTGCACATGCACAGTTTTGGGAGTGAAGTATGCGGAAGAGAAATGTGAAAGAAAGGAAGTACCCAATTCCACTTGCGCAGAAAGATTCGAAGGGGGCAGTACAGAGGAGTAATTAACATGCTGGTAAGACTATTTAATGACTGAAAATGTATACATTCATTTTCCTACCCTTGAAAAAGTAACAATTTGGTTACGAAACGTGTAGGCGAGACGTAATATATTGTTTTTTATTTTTTATTTAAGAAGACTGGTGTTCTATATATATTTTAATAAATTGTAATTTTTTGTAAATATACTCTATAATCTGGTTCCCTGTTTCTCCAAATATCTGGGAAGGTTGTAAAGAATAGCCTCTATGCAGTGTATTTATTGAGGCATGTAATTATATGGCATATGGAGAATAGCTGGGAGAGAAAAAGAACCAGCAGGAACCAGATAAGCAAAAGACCGAGGTGTGAATACCGGGACTGGAGGGCATCTTCTAAGTTATCTGGCATCTTCTAAACTAGCTGTATACCTGGAATCTGAGTTTTTGGGACTTTCCTAAGGAATCCTTCCTCACTAAGGACTTATCTCTGTTTTAACAATATAAGTATCTCTATATCACAATTTATATATGTCTGAGAAGTTAGAGTGAGCACCAGTTTTTGTGTTTTCTATATGACAAAGAAGGCTTCGCCACATCCCTCCAACTCCTATCCAATAGTCTGGTACGATGGAAGCAAGGGAGCCTTTTTGTGCCTGTGTCACCTCTATTCATCTCCCAGCCAAATCGGCTGGGAGATCAGTAGCTGGGGGGACATCAGGAGGGGTTCTGATACATTGAGTACCTCTTTGGCACTCCTTGGGTTAAACATACTTAAAAATAAATAAATGTAATTTAAATAATAATAATAATTAGTGTGCCAGATGGGGTGTCCATCACATTCCTTTGTAATGTGTTGGACACCACTTTAGAACTCACACATACCCCTTCTATCCCTCTGATACAGTATCTCACCCCCACCCCACAACTGTCTAGCTGAGCCATAGATGTAAATCTTGACCTGTCAATGTGTTCATTGGCAACCTCTTGAGAATTCAAGACTGAAAAGCCACGTTTACATCAATGGAATGTTTTATTGGTCCCCTATGGTGGACCCCATTTTTGTTTGAACTCATGGTCCTAAATATCTGTAATATGTTAAATCTGTTCCATACATTCAATTCACCTCTGTGAATTTTCTTCTAAGAAGGAAACAATATACCGCACTGGATTTTACGTCAGGACTGTAAAACAATACTGTTTAAGCTGCTGACACACAAAGATCTGACGAAAGTAAACAAGCAGGGAAATCACAATGACTAGGCCAATGAAAATGATACAGCAGCAGCCTCTAATGATAGAACAGGAGGTAGCCTGCAATTATCTGGTTAGAGTTGGCATGCCATCTAGGTTGAAAGTTATAAATAGAAACAAAGTGTCCATCCATATCAATTACTTTCTCATCCTTTAGTAAGATTTTGTTCACTGTTCACTTCATTTGTGAGACTATTATGAGCTTTGTTAAAGGGGAACCTAGAAATTAGCTGCTTTTAATTTGTTTTGCAAAACGATACATCTTACAACCCTCTGGCCCTTACAGGTTTAACAGAAGGCCTTACCTCTGTAGGTGTCCTTCATATATGAGTGTATATGTGTGTGTGTGTGTCTATATATACTACACAAAACCAAGTTCATACCTCCTCACGACTAATATATTCCTACCTAGGTCTTTAAGGGGTATGTCATTGGTCCTTAAGGGCCCTAAGTTTAAAAGAAACCTGTAGTAGTAGTTCTGATGTAAAGAAATAGTAAGCAAATGTAAATACCATAGGGAACAAACACAAATCCCCACTGATTTAAATTGGACTTTTAACCCCTTGAACACTAGAGAGCTCTGTGTGATGAAACAGTTAAACGATCACTGTTGGATCAGGAATCAGGATTATTTCCTACACTATGTGATACTAATGCTAAACTCACATATAGAAAAGTAAGAACATAATTTCCATGTGGCTATGAATTGCTGCCTAAATTTTCATGTGAAAAACAGACACAGTAGCATTTTACCAGAATTACAGGAGCTGTCTGACCACTCATAATTTTTATGTGTTATCGATGGAACAAGAAGTCTTCTAAGAGAACGTCATGTTCTCCGATATTGTCATTGCAACAGTGCAGGGGATTTCTGCCCTTTTTCTTGAGAGTAACCCTTCCGAAGCCTCTATTTTTCTATTTGGGAGCCTCATCTGCCCTGTTGCTTGTTTAAAACACTCTATGCAGAAAACAAATAAGTAGTAATTTTGGAGCAAACCAACTGCACCATAGAAGACAAATAAAAGGTCACATCATATCCACTGATTGAAATGGGGCTTTTAACCCTCAAATGCTAGAAGGGGTTTCTGACACAATCTGCATTTTAATCAATAGGTATTTGTATTTCTCCCCTGTATTGCAGTTGCTTTAAAGCCCTAAGGGTTGTGTTTTCTGTAGATGAGGAGAGTTGTATTCCAGAACAGCTGGAAAGCCAACAGACTCCTAAGAGTTTCAGTACAAGGGAGAGGGCGGAGAATATATAACTAGGGGCAGGTGAAAGGTCTGGCTGTGTTCCCACAAAAATCAGTGAAAACCACATTGTTGTCTGTTTTATGGGAAAATACACTTTAAAAGCAGCTAGTAAAATCTTTGTATTTTTCGCCCATTGGCTAAAATTCTTTGCCATTTTTTCAATGGCTAAAAAGTTTCCATCCATTGATTTACGTGTTTTTCACCTTTTCGCTATAAAAACGTGAAATATTCGAGGAAGTGGAACAATAGAAGCAGCTACAGAGTGAGGTAGACGTACTGTGCTGTTCTGCTGGTAAAAATTGAGGCAGGAGAGGCTCATAGTGGCTGCTATCACTATGAGAAAGATTAAAATGAATAAAAGGAGGAACTGGAAAGACACTTATATTTCCACAGAGTCTAAGTGAGCACTACTGAAGCAATGCTGTCCAGTCCCCCTAAATCACCCCCAGGGATCTTGGGGAAATTAATATCAAGAGAGGAAGAGGAGAGTAGTAGTTTGACCAGGACAGGTCAGCTCACTGTGCCTGCTGCCAGATGTGCTGAACCTTTTGCCACCATTGCTGTGCCTGCTACCAGGTGTGCTGTCCCTGCTGAAACCATTGCTGAGCTTGTTGCCAGACATGCTGCCCCTGCTACTGTTACCACCATTTCTATGCCAGCTGTCAGACGTGCTGCCTCTGTTACTGCTACCACCATTGCTGTACCTGCTGTCAGATGTGCTGCCCCTGTTACCACCAGTGCTGGGCCTGCTGCCAGTGCTCTACCTGCTGCCACCAGTGCTGTGCCTGTTGCCAGTGCTGAACTTGCTGCCACCAGTAATGTGCCTGCTGTGAGATGTGCTGCCCTACTGCCACCAGTGTTGTGCCTGCTGCTAGTGCTGAACCTGCTGCCAGTGTGTTTTGATAAATACTCAAGAGTGGGGGAGAAGAAGATTATGCATGTGATAAGTGTGATAGCAGGGGACCCTAAGTCACACTTGCCATTCCCAAGCAGTCCTGCCAGTGCTAGTACTACTACTACTAAGAAGGTCCAGCAGCTTGTTAGTGTTAGGAGTGAAGGAGGGGGTAATCATCATATTACTAGTGACTGTGAGGTGGAAGACTCAGGGACTGAAATTGACATGGCTGCTGTTAGTATTAGTAACAGTAATGGTAAAGCAGATGGTAGGAAAAGCATTAGGGGAGTGATAGGGGATGCAACTGAGAGCGTCCAGACTAGCGGTCATGGCAGCCCACATCATTCCCCTGACCTTGAAAGTCCCCTTCCCCCCACGGCATTGTCAAGGTTGAACATGATCCTGAAGAAGCCAGAACTGGTGGCTATCAGGTACAGCAATAATACCACCACCACCACCAGGAGCACAGATCAGCTGCATGTGCCTGCTGCTAGTGCTGCCAGTCTGCCTTCTTCAGGTCAAAAAGAAATGGCAAGTTTGACACTAGGGGACCCTGTGTCACATTTCTTTTCACCGCCTCTAATCAGCAGTGAGATGTCCGTAATAGAGCAACAGCAGCAGCACGGAGGGACTGGTGGTGGTGGTGATGATGATGATGGTTGTGGAGAAGCTGGGGTGGAAGAGCATTGATAGCCTTTTTAACCCAAACTGAGAAGGAATGGGAGACAGAGATGAGAATGGGCATCACCACCACCACCACCAGCAGTGAGCTTTTGGAATTTGCAGAGTTTGCAATTCCTCTAATTTCTGCTGCCTCTGAGTTGCAAGAGCAGTAGTATGCTGAGGATTAGGCTAGTGTTTAACAGACCACTGTGGACACTGTGGGGTCAACAAGTGATGTGGGACTAGGACAGGTTCCATTCGCCAGTGGCAGCAATACTCTTGGTCCTAGTTGCAGTGCTGATTCTCAGTTGCAGCAACAGTAGCAACACCATCCCCTGCCCCAGACAGTGAAGGGGAATGTGGAGGAGAAGAAGAAAGAGGCCATTCATGTCCACCTGTTCCCCCCCCCCTGAAGTCATGGGTGTGGGACTATTTTTCTCTTGGGGCAGGCACAGTGCAGTCATCACCAGTGGAACTGTGCACAATTTGTGACAAATCAGTGAGAAAGAGAAAGGACGGAACGTGCCTTGGAACGACTTCCTTGATAAAGACACCATGACATTTATGTCAAACATGTTAAAGCCAAATACCCACCACAGAAATCAAGCACTGCTGTTGCTGTGGCCCCTGGCTCTCCAAAAAGACAACAAGAGGTGAGGCTGAAATCAATGAGGAGGATGAATAGAGAAACCCAGGCAGAAGCTGGAAGTTGAATGACGAGCGAAACAACTAGCTCGGCATCACCTTATTCCTCTAGGGTAATTACATCTTCTGCTAATGCACCTCATTCATTGATACCTCCCCCGCCAAGTGATAGCCATGCTGTAGATGATAGGATGTTGCAGTTCATGTCTACCCATTGCAACTGTGTAGTGCACTGACCACACGTAGCAGTGTGGTGGAGGAGAATCGCAAGCAAGGTATCAAGCGGCATCTGAAGAGATTCCATCCCGCAGAATATGTTAAGATCGGGGCAGGGAGGGTTCATCATTACTATTAAACTGTCAGCAAGTTGTCATGTGTCCTTAGCAGGGTGTGGACAAGGGGCATAGTGACAGCAGCAGTACTTGGTTTCTGGTGCAATATTGTTTGTACAGAGTTGTGTCAGGTGTTATTTACCACACACACAATGTGCACATTGCAGTTGCTGATGAGAGGCACAGTTTCTGCACTCAAGGAAACATTTTTTATTCTAATAATAACACACCCATGAATTTGGAGGAGGGTTAAATGGAGAAGAATTATTAGCCAACTTCTTCTTTTCTCCACTCATACCTGAAGTGGTGGGCGCTTGTTATGGTGCTGCTACTGCCTCAGGAGAATCACTGGAGCTAGTTGTGGCAAGTGGCATCATGCATCACCTATGTTACTGCTGTTGTTGATCCCATTCCCTTTGATTTGCCTAATAATCCTGCTGATTAAATAACTCAGCAGTAGCAGCAAGAACAGCAATCACAAATTCTGCATCTACATCAGGGCATTTGACAATGACCAGTGGCCAACACGACATGACCTGCTGGCACTAGGCCATTTTTTTTCTCAGAGCTTGTACTTTAAAAAAAAACAAAAAAAAAAAAACATAGGCCTATAATAAAATAAACCATTTTGGGGGGGTTGTTTCTAACAATCCTAAGTATTACAAATCAATATTTCCTTAGGGCTTTTGCCAAACTAGTCTAAGTCCTACAAATCAAAGTTTCTTCAGGGCTTGGGCCTCTAACAAAAAATCTGACAAATCATCCTCTACAAAATACTCTGTCACATCAAGGATCAGTCTACCCCAGTGGCAGTTTACGTCAGGGGTCCTTGTCTCTATCATGTTACATACCAATTTCTTATTTTATTTTTTTTATTAACTGCTCCCCCAATTCCAGTCAAGAAACCCCCACAAATTCCCTGTCCAACTGATTCTTTCCCCAGACTCCACCCACCAACACAGGCACCCTCCTTAGACCCCTTTTATAATATGTCTTATGGGTTTTTTTTAATTGTATTTAGGATTTATTTTTTATTAACTTCCTCCAATCCCAGTAAACAAACCCCCCAAAAATTCCCTGTTCAATTGATTCTTTTCCCACACTCCACCAACGCAGGCACCCTCATGCCCCTTTTATACTATGCTTTTGGTAAATAAAATAATATTTGCTATGTGTTGTGTGTAAATTCAATGTTCTCATTGATTTCAATGGAATGAGCTAGGCAAAAAAAGCCGAAAATCTGCACTTTTTGTGGGAAATCATTCGCCAAGTGGGAATTACCATTATTTGTCAATTTCAGTTTGAAGTGAACATTTTCACCCATGCCTATGTATAACTCATATAGGGCAATCATGTTATCAAATGATTACCTGAGTCACATACATGAGAAGCAATAAAAAACCTCACATGTAATTCAGGCATCTCATACAATGGCAACGGTCTGATGCAGTTAAAAGGCCAATTATCAAGTTGTCATGCACCTTCTTGTGCTCTTCAAGACCATTGACAAGGGAAAACTTCATGAGCTAGGGCAGTACAGAGATGAAGGTTTGTAACTGTATCATCGTTCTTTGTGCCAGACACAGAGGGCCTTATATACAAGGAGTTAAAAGCCAAATTTAAATAAATGAGAAATCTATTTTTTACTTGATTTGTTTGTTTGCTCCAGAATTACTACAGCTTTATTTTTTACAGAATGACTCTGGTTCTGTTTCTGTATACTACTCATTTGCTCAGGAGTATGTTTCTGCATGGGGATGGGGGAAGCAGCATAATTTGATGAACCATAAAGAATCATGTGTATGATAGTTGTCTCTGTAATGAAACACTCTTATTAGTACACTATAGTTCTAGAAGACATCTTACATATATCCCAACATTTCAAATGGCCAAGCAACAACACTTTTGTTTAAGGTGGTGTTGCTGGGCGAGTGGCTAGTGGTTGGGGCATTACTGACAGTTTTAGGTTATTTCATGACCTATTGACAATAAATGATTTATAGCAAGACTAAATTATTTTATTTACACAGACAAACTTATAAACACATATATGGAAGTTTAAGCAAACGCATGTGAATTTTATTTATCTCCTTTAACTTTATTACATGGTCGGTATCTGTATAAGAATATCCTGATGTTGAGTATGATTTGAGAAGATGAAATAGAAATGAACAAACCACTAAAAGCTACAAACACTGTTCAGATATGTTCTAAAGAAAAATGTTTGCTGCCCCTGAGGTACATTTTCTTGGTGATGGCCTACCTCCCCCTCCTTCTGAAGAGAACAAAGAAGGAGGGTAGTCATGTTCTGGTATATGTCAAACCCTAATTTTAATAAACTTGTGACCTCTTTATCTGATACCATATAATGTCTCTTTTGTGTTTATTTAAAACAAAAAATATGGTTTAGTTGTTTCAAGGTTAAAGTGTTAACTGTTTGGGAAAATGTGGAAGGTGGTGCAATGCCATCTTAACCTACAACCTATTCACTTGAAAGTTAGTTTCAAAGATTTCAAGAACTAAAAGCAACAGCTATATTAAATAAGTTATGACGTGTTTTAACTTGTACTTGTATATAATTATAGTAGAAAGTTATTATTAAGCAACTGTCTATATAACAGAATGGCATTTAGACCTTGGCTAACAGGGAGAATTCTGCTGCTAGCATTTTCTAAAAATAGTCAGAAAATGATAGTATATGATGTTGATTATATTGTTATATGCATTTTCTGTCCCAAACATATTAAATCTACACAAGACTAATGGTTTAGGCTTTCATTGTCTCTTGCTTTTTAAAGTAACGCCTATGTATCTAATTGTTAAACAAAAACAAATCAGCATAGGGTTGTTTCTTAATCCTGGGGAGAAGCACTAAGTTATAAAAATGAGATGAGGGTGAGATAACCCTTGAGGAGATACAAATAATCAAAGGGGCTATCTGCTCCTGAGGTACATTAAGATGGCAGACAGCCACTGCCTACTTCCCACTAGATAATGGCCAAGGGAAAAGCAGGAAACAAGAGGGTGAGGTTAGGGTTTAAAAACAAGGAGTTGCCGTGGAAAATATAGAAATTACTTTGTTTTGTTTTATCTCGCTGAAGCCACACATCAGGATGAAGTAAGGACATGACATATTCAGGAAGATTTGGATACCAATAAAAGAGTTACTTTTCTGCAAAGAAAACATTTTGTTTTACTAAGGGCTGCAAGTGCATTCCCCTTCCCACCCACCTCTCTGGTTGCAGGATATCTTTCTACCCTCCAACCCTATGCCTTGCTGTCCCTCTTCATCTCACTCTGCCTTGAGATCTATAGGTCTGGCCAACTCTTCCCGAGCTGCTACAGCTCCTTCCCCAGAAACCAAGGAAGCTGTGAGACCTTGCTACCATTTTCCTATCCTCTCCCACTTAGCACAACCTTGTACTGTGGCTTCACTTGTACCCAGAGGTGCTCCTAGGCTTGAGCCATCTTCACTCCCATATTCTGCCGGGCCTGATCCATGTGCTTGGCTCCCCAGGTACCCAGGGTCCCCCAGGCCTGCCACTTCCACAACATGCTCTGGCATGGCAGCATAATCAGATTTTTCCCACTCTGTCTCCAATTTTGGTTCTCATGCATCAGGTCTCTGGCAGTCTTGCAGATCTCTCTTGATTTTGCTCTACCTAATGCACAACCACTTGACCACAAGGGTCAATATGGATATGGATGAACCCATTGCTTAGGGACCTCTGTATCCCTATGATGGAAGATGGTGAGATGCTTAATAAATATAAGCCCAGCAGCTGCCCACTGAAGGATTATGGCCTGGCTCTTCAGTCCCTTACACTCCAGACTGCACAGGGCCCCTCTCAGCCCAATCTTGCACAATAGCTGCAGGCTTTAATACAACCATTTTTTCAGCAATTCCCTTTAGCCCAGGTGCCCACCACCCAATGTACCAAATACTGCTCAGCAGCGACAGCATCTACTTCAGCCTTTAATGCAACAGGTTACCACTTGTAACACAGCAGGGAATGAGGACCCATATCTGGGGTATTGGTGCCTTGGGTGCTGCACAGATACCTAGTTCTGGTCCACTTGCATATATGCCCTCTGATTCTAGCTCAGCTCATCAGACCAGGCAGTGGTGTGCCTTACAAGTATCATAGTGCCAAGGACGAAGGAATCCTGTGGTGGCACAGTCTGCGTGCATCACAAGGGTTGAGGAGAAGGCAGAGTCCATCATTCTAAAAAATTATGTGGGATGTTGTTTCTGTTGAAATGCTACCTGACTCTGTCAATGCAAGGGCTGAGTCTGTCAAAGTAGGTAAGTGTATCAGACTGGTACACACATATGAGTGTGGCATTTCCGCCCATATGCGCACATCCCCCCCAAAAATGCATAGGCTCATTCAAGCAGAAAAATATGCAGACATGTATAATCTCACCAGGTATCAGTTGAAGATAACATGGATGGGATGAAAATGGCCAAGTATAAGGTGAAGCTGAAGCATTTAATTGCAGCAGTGAGTTCCTGGTGTGTTCCATCTTTTAACTTCCTTAAGTACATATACGTCATTGTGGACATACTGAAATTATTTCAGAACAGCCTGGTGAAATAATTACAGATATTCTGCAGGGAAATGGTGGACAGCAAAGTTTCCCATTTTGTCTGTTTTGACTGGTTATGTACAATAGGAGTAGAGCAACACTCAAGGTTCAGGAAAATAGTTCCTCGGGAGGGACCAGTATTTTCTCATACCTAGGGAGCCTGTATGAAGGGTTATGCTTGGCAGTTTTGCCATACATATCTGAAGTGTGGTGGTGGTCATCGAGCAATTTGCATTAGGAGTAAGGAAGAGGATATAACAAAGAATTCCTTTTGGTCTTCACTGCACTCGTCATCAATAATTTTAAGCAGACTAAATGAGGTCTTACAAGACTACTAGGATATAGAAAAAAAAGCTTTGCTGCAAGGTTTTCAATTTGATTTTATTGTTCCATTTCAGGGCAGGGTGGTAGACTCCCAGAAATTGCGTAATTTAAGGTCCATTAATGAGTATCCCTCAATAATGCAAAGTAAGTTACAGAAAGCAAGAATCAGACCCTTTCTGATTCAGCTCCATTAAAGAACCTGGTGGTATCACCATTAGGAGTAGTCCAAAAGAAAGATCCCTGGAAGTTTTGCATTATTCAACATTTCTCATACCTTGATGGCCACTCAACAAATGACACCCTGGATAAAGCTCAATGTACTGTTCAAGATCCATCATTTGTTACAGCTGGTCAGGAGGAGAGTGGGTCCAGGAGACCTTATGGTCAAAATGGACATCGAGTCAGCTTTAAGGCATTAAGGAGGGTGTTTGAGGATCTGGCAGTGTGGGATAACCTCCTAAGCATCTGTAATGCAATCAGGTTATGGAGAAGTCCCCCAGCATCCAGCAAAGAGCTTAAACATACAGAGATGCAGGTGGGCCCAGGGGTTTTGGTGCATGTTTTGATAAGGAATGGTGGACATCTACATGACCTAGGCCATGGAAGAAGTACATAGGATACTTCTATGTATGCACAGTGATATTAACCCTTTAAGTGCCAAAAGGGTATGGACTGCTTTGCAATGCACTCAAAGGGTTAATGCCCAAACCAAGCATTTCCCAGGTATTGATGACTGTACAGCTGATGCTTTGCCTAGAGATAAGAGGAAACTGTTTTTAATTTTGCTCCTTATATTAATAATTCTGGTTGTGTTATTCCACCTCACTTATGTAACTTGGAGATAAGGATCGAGATTTGCTAATCAGGCCTTTGGCACCGAAGACCTACAACACATACATTAAGATTTTTCAGAATGGGGTGAATTGGCCGCAGCACTGAGGAAGGAAGTAATTTGGATTGCATCCAAATTCCTGCTTAAATTCAAAGAAAATAAGAGGGTTTGGGTGCACCTATGATTACATTCTTTTTCTCTCAAATTAGGGAGGAGGAATCTGTAACCAGCAGTCAGACACATCCTGAATGGATGGGGAAGGCAGATTGCCACAGGACATGACAAGTGAAGGCCAGTAAATAGCTAGGCAAGGGCAACTCTCCTCATGAGTTATGTTTATTCCATACATCAGTTATTATGGCATTCTTTCAAAGTTAGAGCACTCATAGCTCCATCTAGGCATGCAGTTCTTGGAGGTATGCAGGCAGGACAAGTGTAGTGGTCGAAATGAGCAGTATTCTGTATGTTTGTGAAGTGCAAGACTTATCACTACTGTGAGGGTCGGTGGGTAACTAACACTACTAGACAGAATAGGGAATGCCTAGTTACAGTGCATAAGGTTTGCTAGGAACACACTCTACACTGCAGGTTACCTGTCAGTAGTGAGGGCTATTGCCAGTAAAGCACAGAGATAAAGCGGAGGGGTTGGGGTGTATTAGTACACACCAGAATCCACTTACCTTCACCAAGAGAGTGGTGGTACCATTGTTGAAGCTGTAGCAAATGGGCAGCTGTGTCTGAAGGTCCCTCTCATACTTGGTTGGTAGGTAGCTGGATGTGGTGTTCAGTCTAGGCTACCAATGCTGAACACTGTGTTTGGTTTATGTCATCTGTAGTCAATTGTGTATATGTATCCCACCCTACCTTATTTCTTTTTTTAACATTTTACGTATTACTAAACCTTTAAATCATTCCATATATTGCCCTTATCACTTGCATAAAAAGAGTGGTCAAATGGTCATGTGCAGCTTCCTCCAGATGAATAGGAAAGACACCTAAGAAACACAATTTACCAGTGCTGAATAAGAGTATATGATGGTTAAAGGGATACTTTCATGAAGGAACAAGTTTTATTTATTTAAAATAGATGCTGACATAAGTATACTAGTGTTGGTAATTTATTTCTGTTTTGTAGTTTTTGCATAAGTCTATGATCTGTGAGACTCAGGCCCTTAGGAAAATTAAGTGGTTCTCAATCAGGGTGCCATGGATGCCCTGTGCACCAGCTCAGGGTGCCACCACTTTACTATGAACACCGCTAAAAATGTGAATAATGATTTTCAAATGTTTATTCATGCAAGTTGTCACTCACAATAAGTTGATTTCTATCATTCTGATTGTGAGACATAAGAATAACTGTATATTTATGTGTTTGTCTCCTTCATTGCACCCATGACACATAACCCATAAACATACCTGGGAACTCTCTGGATCTGCCCCTGTTTTTTTTTAGTGTTCATTACCGGGTCTCTGGTGACAGAGGCTGATTCTCTGGTGATGGTGAGTCTCATGCCCACTTCTCCTGCATCCCACCCTGTTCCACCAACTTCCTGCCAATTTCTCAATCACGAGACTAAGTCCCCCCCCACCCACCCAATTAAGCCTCACCCCCTTTGTGAAGTGAAAAGAGTCATTAAAACACACCTGGTCGCAGTCCATGAGTCCTCTCCCGGGGCTCCACAGGATGAAGTGCCCATAAATTGTTAGGGTGCCCTTCCATATTGCGTGGTCTGGGTGGGAAAAATGTTGAGAACCACTGGTATAAGCAGCTCTGTGCAGCTGCTGTAAAAGCTAATGGCTGTTCAAGTAAACACTTAGGGCCATATGTTCAAAGAAGTAGCGCAATAGCTTTTCAGAGTTCAGTGTTGTTGGGATCATTAATATTTTTAGAGAGTGTCGGTTGTGATCGGAAATATGTTGTTTGTCCTGACTGAAATTGTCTTATGTAACAAAAAAAATGTCTTAACTAACGACAAAAAATGTATTAACTAAAGACAAAAATGTCTTAACTAAAGACAAAAATGCTCATATTCAGAACTTCACATTCCCTCCACTTTTTTCTTAATGTACAAATTTTGTCTTTTGCAAGACATTTTTTTTGTCGTTAGTTACTACAAATTATATTTTCCTCTATACGACACTGGAGAATAGTTTAGCCACGCCTTTGCCACACCCCTTTGACCAGCAATTCTGGAGTATACTCTATAGAAAACATGTTGTTCATGCACAAAATTACTTATTTTTGTCTTTCATACAACATTTTTTTGTCGTTATCCCTTTGAACATACGACCCTTACTCTTCCCTGTCACTCACTACTCTTCCAGACAGCCTTAGCTTGTTTGTTATTCCCACATACATTGTGTACTTTACCAGAAAATGACATCTTCTACATTAGGCTTTGCAGCAGAACGGGGGGGTTTGTGCAAATAAAACTGAATAAAAACATAGGAATTAGTTACAAAATTGACAAAATAATCTAACTAGGTTGGTTACTGATATTGTGCAGTGTTGTATTAGACTTCAATGCAACATTCATTTCCTGATTAAAAGAGATGGAAGAATTTAACCCTTTGCGTGACGGAGAAGTATCTAATGCATTGGATACCTTTCTGGCACTCAAACAGTTAACCTGTATTTCCCTGCTTTAATGTGTCTGAGAGATAGCCTACCTGTGACTTTTAACAAAAGTTGTTTGTTTTTTTTTGTTTTTTTTTATTTATTTTTTTTCCATTTCTCCCCGGTCGTTACATTGCTTTACTCCAGAACTGCACCAGTTTAGCCTATTGCATACAATGCTATGTATCGTACCTAAAATATACTTTTAAAAGGTCTGACTCTAAAATTTATAGTACTATGGTATATAGAGATTGAACATTAACCCTTGGAGTGCCAGAGGGGTGAGCAACGCATCAACCTCTGGCAGTCCAAGGGTTATAAGCGTGCTGTAGTCATCAAAGGATACCAACATGGTGGTTATACAGACAAATCCAAAGATGTGAAAGATGACACTCAAGCTCAGATGTAATGTCAGAACTGGGTCAGAACTGGTAGTTGTTTGTATACAAACAATATGTAGTACCTTTTCTCATGCCGAAATACTACTGGTTTGGGACTCTGGAGGTTGATTGCTATAGATTTATTTAAACTAATTATAATTATTAATCATTTTATTGATCTGTCATTCCAGTGCTATAATCTGATCTGATGTTTTGATGTTTAATGTAATGTATATAGTCATGAAATGTATGCTTAAACCCTCTGAACAGCAGAGATATTTGCAACATATAGCATTGCAAAGAATAATTATTAATCATTTTATTGATCCTTTATTTTAGTGTTGTAATCGCATCTGTTGTTTTGATTTGAAATGCAATGTTTATAATCATTCAATTTCTCCTTTAAAAATTCTCTGGCACTCAAATGATGAAAACAGTGGTTCTTAATGGGGGGGTTTCAGGGGAACCCTAACACTGTACAGATTATCTATAAAGGGTATAATGAGGGGTACACATACATAAATCTATTGTTATTTCAAGTCCCAACAATCATAATGGCAAAAACAAGCATACTGTGCATAACACTTTCCATAAATATTTAACCCCTTAAGGACCAGGAAAATCTGATGTCGTTTTCCCTTAAGGACCGGAGCAATTTTGACTTTTTTGACTATGTCTTTGTTCAACCATGTTTTCTCTTTAATTCCTTTTGTGCACCCACATAAATTATATACTGTTTTTTTAAGCAGAAGTAGGGCTTTCTTTTGATACCACAATTATATGAATACCTCATTGTTTAATTTGATTAAAATAGAAAAAAAGAGGAAAAAAATTGAAAAAAAACAACATTTTGCTTACATTTTTCTGTCAGGATTTGCATACTATTAGTTAATGAAAAAAAAATACCCCTAAATATATTCATTTGCTTCTCCTGAATATAAGAATACCCCATATGCCTAGTATTTTAGTCCTTTACTCACATTTACAAGGTAAATATTACAAGATGGCTGCCGTTATTTCCAACTTGTGATTTCTCAACAATTGGCATGTGAGCATCATAGCTTAGCTGACGGTGCCAGAACCAAAAATGTCCCACAAAGGTATATGTTTCTGAAAACTAGACAACATAAGGTAAATAATCAGGAGAATTTTTGAGTTTTTCATGCAGCTATTTTTCCAGAAAAAAATTTAAAAATTGTGGTAATATTTAGTTTTTTTGCAGTTTTCACACTTACATTTCAATACTACTGTTGATATCAAGCACATGATAGGTGAAGATTTTTAAAAATGCATTGTTTAGTGTTCAGCTCCTTCTTCTGAGTACGGCAATACCCCATATGCATAGGTTTCTCAAGGTTTGGGAGAGCTACGGGGCCCAAATTGGAACATGCTCGTTTCCAGTTTCACACTTTGAATTTTCACAGCTTGCATCACTGGTGCCATGTCTCATTTGGGGCTGTGTAACAGTGCTCCACTCTAAGATTTCCCCCCAAAAGTATATATTTTTGGAAAGTAGACACCCCAGGCTTTCATTTTATATATGATTTCAATTTTTTTACGCAGCCATTTTACCACCAATCGCTCGTAAATCTTGACGTAAGTTAAAAAAACAGCGTTTTTCACACTTGCACTTCAATGTTGATGTGAATTTCAAGCACATGATAGGTGAAGATTTTTAAAAATGCATTGTTTAGTGTTCAGCTCCTTCTTCTGAGTACAGCAATACCCCATATGCATAGGTTTCTCAAGGTTTGGGAGAGCTACGGGGTCCAAATTGGAACATGCGCGTTTCCAGTTTCACACTTTGAATTTTCACAGCTTGCATCACTGGTGCCATGTCTCATTTGGGGCTGTGTAACAGTGCTCCACTCTAAGATTTCCCCCCAAAAGTATATATTTTTGGAAAGTAGACACCCCAGGCTTTCATTTTATGTATGTTTTAAATTTTTTTACGCAGCCATTTTACCACCAATCGCTCGTAAATCTTGACGTAAGTTAAAAAAACAGCGTTTTTCACACTTGCACTTCAATGTTGATGTGAATTTCAAGCACATGATAGGTGAAGATTTTTAAAAATGCATTGTTTAGTGTTCAGCTCCTTCTTCTGAGTACAGCAATACCCCATATGCATAGGTTTCTCAAGGTTTGGGAGAGCTACGGGGCCCAAATTGGAACATGCGCGTTTCCAGTTTCACACTTTGAATTTTCACAGCTTGCATCACTGGTGCCATGTCTCATTTGGGGCTGTGTAACAGTGCTCCACTCTAAGATTTCCCCCCAAAAGTATATATTTTTGGAAAGTAGACACCCCAGGCTTTCATTTTATGTATGTTTTCAATTTTTTTACGCAGCCATTTTACCACCAATCGCTCGTAAATCTTGACGTAAGTTAAAAAAACAGCGTTTTTCACACTTGCACTTCAATGTTGATGTGAATTTCAAGCACATGATAGGTGAAGATTTTTAAAAATGCATTGTTTAGTGTTCAGCTCCTTCTTCTGAGTACGGCAATACCCCATATGCATAGGTTTCTCAAGGTTTGGGAGAGCTACGGGGCCCAAATTGGAACATGCGCGTTTCCAGTTTCACACTTTGAATTTTCACAGCTTGCATCACTGGTGCCATGTCTCATTTGGGGCTGTGTAACAGTGCTCCACTCTAAGATTTCCCCCCAAAAGTATATATTTTTGGAAAGCAGACACCCCAGGCTTTCATTTTATGTATGTTTTCAATTTTTTTACGCAGCCATTTTACCACCAATCGCTCGTAAATCTTGACGTAAGTTAAAAAAACAGCGTTTTTCACACTTGCACTTCAATGTTGATGTGAATTTCAAGCACATGATAGGTGAAGATTTTTAAAAATGCATTGTTTAGTGTTCAGCTCCTTCTTCTGAGTACGGCAATACCCCATATGCATAGGTTTCTCAAGGTTTGGGAGAGCTACGGGGCCCAAATTGGAACATGCGCGTTTCCAGTTTCACACTTTGAATTTTCACAGCTTGCATCACTGGTGCCATGTCTCATTTGGGGCTGTGTAACAGTGCTCCACTCTAAGATTTCCCCCCAAAAGTATATATTTTTGGAAAGTAGACACCCCAGGCTTTCATTTTATGTATGTTTTAAATTTTTTTACGCAGCCATTTTACCACCAATCGCTCGTAAATCTTGACGTAAGTTAAAAAAACAGCGTTTTTCACACTTGCACTTCAATGTTGATGTGAATTTCAAGCACATGATAGGTGAAGATTTTTAAAAATGCATTGTTTAGTGTTCAGCTCCTTCTTCTGAGTACGGCAATACCCCATATGCATAGGTTTCTCAAGGTTTGGGGGAGCTACGGGGCCAAAATTGGAACATACTCGTTTCCAGTTTCACACTTTGAATTTTCACAGCTTGCATCACTGGTGCCATGTCTCATTTGGGGCTGTGTAACAGTGCTCCACTCTAAGATTTCCCCCCAAAAGTATATATTTTTGGAAAGCAGACACCCCAGGCTTTCATTTTATGTATGTTTTCAATTTTTTTACGCAGCCATTTTACCACCAATCGCTCGTAAATCTTGACGTAAGTTAAAAAAACAGCGTTTTTCACACTTGCACTTCAATGTTGATGTGAATTTCAAGCACATGATAGGTGAAGATTTTTAAAAATGCATTGTTTAGTGTTCAGCTCCTTCTTCTGAGTACGGCAATACCCCATATGCATAGATTTCTCAAGGTTTGGGGGAGCTACGGGGCCCAATTTTGAACAAATATTGAATTTTCACATCTTGGTTAACTGATGCCATTACTCATTTTGGGCTATGTTCCAGTGCTGAACTTCAGAATTTCCCCCCAAAAGTGTATATTTTTGGAATGTAGACACCCCCAGCTTTCATTTTAGGTGTGTTTTCAAATTTTTTACACAGCCATTTTACCACCACTTTCTCATAAACTTGACGTAAGTAAAAAAACAGCGTTTTTCACACTTTGCCTTCAATGTTGATGTGAATTTCAAGCACAGAATAGGTGAAGATTTTATAAACTGAATTGATTAGTGTTCAACTCCTTCTTCTGAGTACAGCAATACCCCATATGCATAGCTTTCTCATGGTTTGGGGGAGCTACGGGGGCCAAATTGGAACATGCGCGTTTCCAGGTTCACACTTTGAATTTTCACAGCTTGCGTTACTGGTGCCATGTCTCATTTGGGGCTGTGTAACAGTGCTCTTTTTTAAGATTTCCCCCCAAAAGTGTATATTTTTGGAAAGTAGACACCCCAGGCTCTCGTTTTAGGTGTGTTTTCCAATTTTATACACAGCCATTTTACCACCAATCCTGTGAAAATTTGACGTAAGTAAAAAAAATTCAGCATTTTTCACACTTTGCCTTCAATGTTGATGTGAATTTCAAGCACAGAATAGGTGAAGATTTTATAAACTGAATTGATTAGTGTTTAGCTCCTTCTTCTGAGTACGGCAATACCCCATATGCATAGCTTTCTCATGGTTTGGGGGAGCTACGGGGGCCAAATTGGAACATGCGCGTTTCCAGGTTCACACTTTGAATCTTCACAGCTTGCGTTACTGGTGCCATGTCTCATTTGGGGCTGTGTAACAGTGCTCTTTTTTTAAGATTTCCCCCTAAAAGTGTATATTTTTGGAAAGTAGACACCCCAGGCTCTCGTTTTAGGTGTGTTTTCCAATTTTATACAAAGCCATTTTACCACCAATCCTGTGAAAATTTGACGTAAGTAAAAAAAAATTCAGCATTTTTCACACTTTGCCTTCAATGTTGATGTGAATTTCAAGCACAGAATAGGTGAAGATTTTATAAACTGAATTGATTAGTGTTCAGCTCCTTCTTCTGAGTACGGCAATACCCCATATGCATAGCTTTCTCATGGTTTGGGGGAGCTACGGGGGCCAAATTGGAACATGCGCGTTTCCAGGTTCACACTTTGAATCTTCACAGCTTGCGTTACTGGTGCCATGTCTCATTTGGGGCTGTGTAACAGTGCTCTTTTTTTAAGATTTCCCCCCAAAAGTGTATATTTTTGGAAAGTAGACACCCCAGGCTCTCGTTTTAGGTGTGTTTTCCAATTTTATACACAGCCATTTTACCACCAATCCCTCGTAAACCATGACGTAAGTAAAAAAAAAAAACAGCGTTTTTCACACTTAGGGTTGGCGGCAGTATATTGGGCTGCATACAAATTGGTTTGGGAAACAATTTCACCTAAAATGTCTTCCCCCAAAAACAAATCAAAAAAATGATCATGGGTAAATCCTTCCACATCAATTTGAATCCCTGGGTTGCCTGTGAATTCTGAGATTTGTGGGCATAAATTGATACCCATTCATTAGGATCCGGAGTGGCAGGTGTTGGGGCATTTCTTTGGGCAGGTCTTTAGGCAGATCTTTTGGCAGGTGCTGGGGCAGTTGCCAGGGCAGCTCTTGGGGCAGCACTTGGGGCATTTCTTTGGGTAGGTATTTTGGTAGGTCTTTGGGCAGTTCTTTTGGCAGGTGCTGGGGCAGTTGCCAGAGCAGCTCTTGGGGCAGTGCGTCTTTTCTTGACAGAAGGCCCAGCGTCATCACTAGAGCTGCTCTCACTTTCTGAAAACTGCGCTGTGTCAAAATCTGACGCAGTGTCTGTTGCCTCAGAGTCAGACGCCAAAAAGGCATATGCCTCTTCAACGCTGTACCTGCGCTGCATTTTGCCCACTAAAAAAACTTTTTTTTTTCTTACGCTATCCCTAAACCTAAATCTAACCCTAAAACTTACCCTAGCCTACGTATATCCTGAACCTACCTAACCCAAATGAACTACCTATCTAAACTGCACTTATATATATATATATATATATATATATATATATAATTTTTTTTTTTTTTTGGGGGGGGGGGTTGGGGTTTTTGGGGTTTTTTTTTTTTTCTTACGCTATCCCTAAACCTAAATCTAAACCTAAAACTTACCCTAACCTACGTATATCCTGAACCTACCTAACCGAAGTGAACTACCTATCTAAACTGCACATATTATATATATATATTTTTTTTTTTTTTTGGGGGGGGGGGTTTTGGGGTTTTTTTTTTTTTTTTTTTACTTACGCTATCCCTAAACCTAAATCTAACCCTAAAACTTACCCTAACCTACGTATATCCTGAACCTACCTAACCCAATTGAACTACCTATCTAAACGGCGCTTATTATATTTTTTTTTTTTTTTTGGGGGGGGGGTTTGGTTTTTTTTGTTTTTTTTTTCCCCTAAACCTAAATCTATCCCTAAAACTTTCCCTAACACACGTCTACACCAAACCTACCCAACTACCTACCAAAATACCTAAAGAATATTTACTATTAAAAAAAAAAAAAAAAAAATTTAAAAAAATTAAAAGAAAATTTAAAAAAAATTTAAAAATTTTTAAAAAAATCTAAAAAAAATCTAGGGGGATGGGGGGTGTCCCACAGATCAGAAAACACTGATCTGCAGCAAATTGATCACTCCAAGAGTGATCAGATGGGGGGGCACTTATTGATCACTGCAGAACAGTGATCAAAGGGTTAAATTTCTTTATTTAAACTTTTTTTTTGACTTTTTTTCTTACAGTAAGGCAGTAACAGCATGTCTCTCTGTCTCTCTCCACCTCAGCAGTATGCAAGGTGGAGGGAGACAGAGAGATCTGACAGGGACAGTATTTACAAATACTGTCCCTGTCATTCAGGTTTTGCAACATGTGATTCGCTTTTGAAGCGAATCGCATGTTGCAACAATGTTTCAGCCGCTTGTTACTAAGTGTCCCGATACCGGGACACTTAGTAACAAGCGGCTTGAACTCTTCCATCGCTCCGTGCGGCCGCGATGGAAGAGTTTAACCCATGACGGTGCAGGACCGTCATGGGTCCTTAACGGGTTTGCAACCCATGACGGTCCTGCACCGTCATGGGTCCTTAAGGTGTTAAAGGACCATATGTTCAAAAGAAAAGTCGAGGTGTTCCGACACAAACAATTTTCACTATGGAGAAAACTAAAATTTCCAAACATTCCTGGCAAATTACATGGGCATTTTAACCCCTTAAGGACCAGCAGTCCAGGGAAATTATATTCTCTTAAGTACCGCTTTGATCCTTTCCAACACGCAGGTACATGTGACCTCTTATGTGTTCCAGCACGCTAAGTGAGGGTCTGAGAGAGAATGCTCTGGTCTTGCAGTGGTCAACCCATTTTTAATAACAGTGCAGGAGCGCTATAAGTAAAAAGACATGATGTGCCAGGACTGGCATCTATCCTTAAAGGTATAAAAACCAGTGATGGTCCTGGCACATCACCGGTCATTAAGGGGTTAACCACTTGAATGTTAAAGAGGTCTCAAACGCATTCCTCATTTAAATCAGTGGGATTTTTAGTCCTCCCCTATAGTTCAAATGGTTTGCCCCAGAACTCCTGCACTTTTCTTTTGAACATATGGCCCCCAATGTTTACAGTTTGTCAAAGTAATCATAGAAAAGTATGTTACCCTAAGCTAAGGCCCATAGCACACATAAGATGGAGGGCCCTCCTGCCTTCTTGCCTTTGACTGTTGTGGCCGGGTGGCCTGGAACAAAGAAAAGGGACCTGGCCAGCACAATCGGTGGGAAACCGAGGTGGGCAGATCACCCTGTGGGGGGGGAGGGAACAAGGGGGTGAGTTGGGTTGGGTATAAAAGAGTAGCCTACCTGTACAGTAATATTAACTGTTCTGTTTTTCCCTCCCACCCTCTCAGATTTAAGTCCCTAAAACCACAAAGATAGCTGGAGGTCACAGGTAGGTCAACAGCTGCTTCCAGAAGATTAGATTACATAAGGTCCAGTAATGTGACTCTCCTGGGCACTGTGCTGGTGTGGCATGCCCAAAGGTTTCAGTTCACTTCAAGGCATCACTGGCTTTGTGTCCAGTGTGCTCTGCAGGGCAATTGGTTTTGCCAATCAAGATACCAGTGGGCATGAAGTGGTGAGCCTTCATGGATGGTATGAGGTTGGACTCAGAATGTCTAGTAGAAGGCCTCCCACCTAGGTAGATGCCATGGGTTTGCAGGTGGTGCATTCACATGCCAGGACACCATGGCTCAGGAGTGCCACATTATGCGGAAGGTACCAAGGAATTAAATAGTTAAACAGGCCTTACATAAACCGTGACCTCCGTTTTTCCACCAAAAACTGTTGTCATGCAGGAGGTATGTGGGGAATGCTAGGCAGTCACAGTAACAGGGTTGGGAGGAGGTAAATGTTGGGCATATACATCTAGAAAACAGAAACACAGGCGCATACCATCTGAGAGTAATCCATGCATAAAAGTGGTATAAATAAAAACTTGAATCTACTTACAAGATATATTCTTGCAAGTGAAGCCCATAAGAAATTTGTAGCAGAGCTTGTATCTGTTGTAGGAATATATACACATATGATGTTTTCCCACACTCTCCACAATAGGAAATGTATATTCGTTATGGTCACCAGTGGTCCTAAATATAGATATAAATGTACATCTGAGACAGTATTTGAATGGATATGTATCCCACGTTAGTGGCCCCCTCCGATGTATAGACTCACCAGATATTCATGTATGCCGCACATCAAAAGCCCGGCCCGGCTTATTAGACGGAAAAAAGCCCAGGTGACTTCATATGAAAAGTTGAATGCTTTATTAAATATAAATAACCCTATGCGTTTCGTAAGAACTAGCTTACTTCATCAGGGGATGTACATATACATCTTATGTTCTAGAACACCCAGGGTGAGAACCACTGGTTTAAAATGCCTGGATCAAAGTTACTTCAGTGACAGACATGATTCTTTATGCAGGTGTCCAGGACCGCATGCTTTTCCTGGTGAGGATTTCTTTCAATAGACTTTTTCACTGAAAGAAGGAGTCACATTTTATTAAAAAAATCCTATTGTGCTATTGCTAGTGTCCAAAGGCATTTTTTATAATGCACTCCGTGGAAGAGATTGAGTTACCGACTATGGCCCCTTATAGTAAGTGAAAGGAACAGTTCCACCTGGTAGTCAGATTAGCTGTTATAACTTTTGAATTAAAATCTCCCAGCAGTTGGAGTACCATTGAATTACTCAGCAGGATAGAATTAGAATATATATTTTTCATTAAAAATAATGTACTGCTCCTTTAAAACTCATTGAGTGCCAGAGAGGTATCCATGCATTGCAACACAGTGCATTGGAGTGCCTCTCTGGCACTCAGATGGTTAACTATTTTCCAGCTAAAGGGGTCTGCAATGCTCACAATGTGGTTCAGGACACTCTGATAGAAAAGGGTTAACAAAGGAAAATGTAACTTAACCCAAATGCCTTCATCGCTTCCAAGAATGGATAGAGTACATTATGTACTGGAAACCTCCGTCAGGACATTGAAGTGACATTGAGAAGTATGAACATACAGCAAAATTACAATACAAATCTCCTCACAAAGTGCGTTGTTTCCATTGTGGTTTCATATTGGTTTCTAAGCATCATACTTTGTAGACTTTCCATTTATTTGAGTACCTTGTATGCTCATGAACCAAGATAGCCTTCTATTAATTATAAATCTGCTTCAGAAATGAAAACAAACATAACACAGGCATTGAAAAAAACATGCAATTTATAGCAGACTTTCCCATGAGTATAACATTACCAAGTACTTTGCTTTCAAATGTGAAGTTAACCCTTTGGATGGTGCTTTAGAAATGTCTGTAGCAATTTCAGAAGTTGACTACAGATAGATTACAATGAGCCTTATGTATAAAGGCAGAGTTAAACAACTACTATATAGGTGACAAATAACAAGTCCACTGGGGATTTCAAACTGGAACAACTGTCCCTTTATATTAAAGTTGTCATTTTGAAGGCAGTTTCAAAATCCTCTATATTTATTTTAGCTATGCATTTTATTTCAAACAATAGTTTGAATATTTAGCTTAATTCATGTGTCATGATTTGAAAATGAGCTTCTACTGGTTGCAGAGAGTGGCATTTGGGAATGAGAGCAGTGTGGAGTGTTAGTATCTGGCCAGCAAGGAGTGACAGTTGGGAGTGAGAGATGTATGTAATGTTAATATTTGGCCATCAAAGAATGGCAGTTGAGCGGGAGAGCAGTGTGAAATGTTAGTGTCTGCCAGGCATGCATGACAGTACTGTCTAGTTTACATGAACTAACAAACAAATATAGTTAAATATCTAAAAAAAAACCTAATTACAAATAAAAATGGCAAACAAATATTCTCAATGTTGGAAGTTCTTTCAAAATTGCATATTTGTTACAAAGAGACAGTTCCATTTAGAAAAGTCATCAATGCATTGCATTACTCTCTAGCATTCAGAGGTTTAAAGGGTTAGTAGTGCTTCAGTTACAGAAAAGCCATGGTCTGTCCTTATAGTGTATACTAATACTCCCCTTATACTTACATTATTCTTCTTGCATAAGAACTCAAAGCGGATCGCAACGAGGGACAATCTTCTGTCAGTATAAGGAAAAACCTGCCCTCCTTCGTCAAGGAGATCAGGGTTTTCCTTATACTGATAGGGAGAAGATTGTCCCTCGTTGTGATCTGTCCCATCTGATGAGGGGTGGCAGCTTACTATACTGAAAAGGAGCAAGAGGGGGACACTTTTTAATATAATTTCAATTAAAATAGAGAGCTGTAAGCATTACGAACTTAAGGAAGCAATAGTGTACACTATAAGGAAAGATTGAAGCTTAGCTGTAACTTAAGCATTACTATCGCTTTAAAAGCCCTTTTCAAATCAGTGGGACGTTTGTTAATTTTTATTTGGCTTGTCTTAACATTATTTCATTCTACCTTTATCAAAAGATAAAGTAGTCTTAAAAGTAGAGATGCCAGACCATCCCTTTAAAAGAAGACACATATGAAAAATGCCTGCTGCAGGGCTCCAGTGGGTAATTATTAGGTTGCAGTGGTCCTCATGTATCAATGCAGCAGGCATTTTTCATGCGTTCTCTTGTAAAATGGCTTACCTGGCAACCTTACGCATTATTAAAGTCACATTTTTCTTCACTTTTAAAATGAAAAATGTTTAAAATTGATAAACCAAATTATTTTCTAGTTAACACCATGAAAGACCATTTTAGACAAATTATTTTAACCCTTTGAGTGACAGAGGGGCACGCAATGCAATGCTTTGCATACCCCCTCTGGCACTCAAAGGGTTCAAAGCGGAAGTAGTCAAAATGAACTTCAAAACAAGTAATATATTAATAATAAGGTCATTAACTAACATTTTAACTTTAAACTGTGGTAAACAAATTTCACCTAAGGGGAGAAATTAAAGAAAAATCCCTACACTTCCATTGCTTGAACTGGAGCTTTTAACCCCTTAAATGTTAGAGTGGTCTCCAACACATTCAAGGTGGAAAAGCCCAATTAAATCAATGGCCATTTTTATTTGTCCCCTATGGTGCAGATGGTATACTCCAGAGCTGATTCATTGCTATTTAGAATATCAGCCTTGCTGTATAATTAAAAAAAATTGAGTGATAATTGTCTAATCAATACTCAATTACTTACAGTTTGTGTGACACGGTATAAAGAAATTTTCTCTGTATGATAAATAAAAAAAAAAAAAAACTCATGAGATTTTCAGTCAGGTGCATTTTAAGAACATTTGCTGCCCCTGACAATTTTGTAAATGGAGGCTTGCTCTAATATAGGAATATATTTAGAATATCTTTATGTGATTGACCTTGAATGCTAGAGAGGTCTCCAACGCATTGAGTGACCTTTCTAGCAATCCAAGCACTTAATATTTGAGGCCACACTGACCCAGGACATCCTGTGTTTTCTGACAAGAATTAACTCTCATTGCTTTCCAGTGGTTCCATGCTGAAGATTTGCGACCTTTGGGAACTTAAGGTGAGGCCCCATGAAACTGGAGGCACCAAGGGAACATCCGTGCATTAATACGTCACTGTTTACAGTCAGTGTGACATACAACTGTTGTAAAGGTGCTGCATACACTGTGTTGAGCCATATAAATAAAAATATACATACATAAATTTACCAGAAGGAAACAACCAAGAGAAAGTGTAAGGCTATTTTAAAAAGGGATGATTTTGTGAAGCAATGAGTTTGTTGCATGAAATAACAAGCAGCGTGTTCCACAGCTGCCTCACAGTTCAGTTGAGAAGGTCCCAAGGTACCTGAAATTTAAATGAAGGAGTCAGTTTTCCAAATGGGAACAGTATTCCGATATAAAACTGGGTATGTGTGGGAGGAGAGGAATGTCCTAGACCTGGTGATGTCACAAATTACTTTCCAGGAACCCTAGAACTTCCTAATTAAAACTTCCATTTACTTTTTGGAAAAAAAGCCTGACAGTCACTATGAATCGAATATATGTGGCTTTATTCCTCTAGATCAATGATTTATTAGTATGGATATGATGTCCATGGAAGCAGACATGATTCTTTGTTGCAGGACTAACTATGTCTGGAGCTGTGTGGAAATCCTTAAATATGGAGAAAATGACACACTTCATATGCACTGATAATTATCTATACAAGGGGGAGGGAGAGACTTTAATCATTAGCACATGAGGTTGTAGTAAAGCTGGGACTGTGTTGGGGAGGGCATGGTGGGGGAGCAAGGATCCTCACAGACTTCAGTATCAACAACACCACAAGCTCTCCTTAACCCTTTGAGTGCCATAGGATTTGTGCAACACATTGGTCTTTAATATGTTGAACAGCCCCCTGTGGCACTCATACCCCTTCCCTGCTTAAAAGCTGATTCCAGTACATACTGAACTGAAGGGTTGGACTACCAGTTCTGTGTATATCTGAACCAGTTGAACATCTGTTTCATGTACACAGCAGACTAACAGTCGATCAGGCAATTCGTGTAAACATAAGACTCTGCTAAGTTCAACAAGGCAATTTCAGGATGTCTTCAGAAATGTTTCCAGTGTGGGGGGGGACCATAATAAGACTGCCAGGCCAGCCCACCCAGCCCCTATGTTTATATAGAAGAGGCAAGTGTAGGGGGGCAAGTGCCCCCCTTGCCCCCACCCTCTGGATGCCCATAATCTGCATTTATGTCACCCATTTCCGAAAGCCTCAATACACTGGCCACATCTATGTTCTGCCTAATGTCTCTCATACAGTGATGTATTAACAAGTACTGGAGTAATTCTGTTTCAATTCAAGTGGACAATAGGTGACAAATAAGCATTCCCATTGATTTTAATGTGTTCTTTAAACTTCTGGCATGTCAGAGAGGTCTCCAACACATTGTGGAGCAATGAGTTTGAGATCTATCAAGCATTCAAGGGGTTACTGTCCCATTTAAATCAAAGAACATTTGGGGAGTTTTTATTTGTCCCCTATGGTGGAGTTGGTTTGCTCCAGAATTACACTTCTTCATCTACCTCAGTGTCTGGCTCAATCATAAGGCATCATAGAGCGGTTGAGCGACTTTATCCTTTCATGTGACATAACGATAAACTAGTTTTCATAAAAATGAATTGCTTTATGATGTTGCAGCTTGAATATAAAATCAACTTTCTCAAAATTTTCATTCAGAGGCACAGCAACAGGTAAAGCTGGTCCTTGCTGGACTTCACTAATACAAGAAAAGGCAGCAAGAGCAGAAGGACCCTCTAAGTGCAGTATTATAGTGATAAAGGAAAACTGATAGCCTAATTGATCTAATGGACAGTTACTCAGATATCAAATGAGGCCAGATTTCATATGTTAGGGATGGGGAGAGAAGGCTGGGACAGGGGATGATTAGAGCTAAGAACACACACCTCACACCGGTTCATATATCAGTAATACATAGACACAGCAGACAGCACTAAACAGTAGCACATAAACATAGTGGTACACACAGCAGTATACACAGTAGTACACAGGGCAGAATGTAAGAAAGTGAAGCATTCGCTATTTTTTAAAAAGCCATAAATGTATGTGTTATAGGCAGTTACTCATGTTTTGATGCAAGAAACATACTAACACTTTGATGCTGAATGGCACATGCTCCTAAACTAAAGGTAAGATTAGCACATGTTCCTAAACTAAAGGCAAGGTTAGCACATGCTCCTAAACTAAAGGTAAGATCAGCACATGCTTCTAAACTAAAGGCAAGGTTAGCACATGCGTCTAAACTAAAGGTAAGATTAGCACATGCGTCTAAACTAAAGGAAAGGTTAGCACATGCTCCTAAACTAAAGGTAAGATTAGCACATGCTTCTAAACTAAAGGTAAGATTAACACATGTGTCTAAACTAAAGGTAAGATTAGCACATGTGTCTAAACTAAAGGAAAGGTTAGCACATGCTCCTAAACTAAAGGTAAGATTAGCACATGCTCCTAAACTAAAGGTAAGATCAGCACATGCTTCTAAACTAAAGGCAAGGTTAGCACATGCTCCTAAACTAAAGCTAAGATTAGCACATACGTCTAAACTAAAGGAAAAGTTAGCACATGCTCCTAAACTAAAGATAAGATTAGCACATGCGTCTAAACTAAAAGAAAGGTTAGCACATGCTCCTAAACTAAAGGTAAGATTAGCACATGCTCCTAAACTAAAGGTAAGGTTAGCACATGCTTCTAAACTAAAGGCAAGGTTAGCACATGCTCCTAAACTAAAGGTAAGATCAGCACATGCTCCTAAACTAAAGGCAAGGTTAGCACATGCTTCTAAACTAAAGGTAAGATTAGCACATGTGCCTAAACTAATGACAAAATCAGAAAAGTTAGTGAATGCCCCTAAATTAATGGCAAAGTTAGTGAATGTGCCTAAATAATGGCAAACTTAGTGAATGTGCCAAAATAATGGCAAAGCTAGCCAGAAGTATGAAAATGTATGCTAATTGCTGTGCTGTATTAGATTAGGTGCATTCGCTCACCCTCTCACAAAAAGGGGGACATTTTAGTCACGCCCACTTTTTGAAATGCGTTCACAAAAAAAGCAAACATTTGCTAATTGTGAAAAAACATGTGCAATTCAGTAACATTTTATTGCTAATTATTTTGCCATCAAAAGTACACTGTAATAGTTTATTTCATTAATTTCATAGACACAGCAGCACACAGTAGTTCACAAGACAGTACATACTCACAGAAGAACACATTGTAGTATATACATAAAATACATTCAGACAGCACGCACCCACATGGGCGTCTGTAGGGGGGGCAAGGGGGCACTTGACCCCTCCTTATAAACATAGGGGCTTGATGGCTTTGCCCCCCCAAGGAAAAAAATTCTGCGTATGATATATAAACACACACAGACCAGTACACCTGGAAGTGCACATGGAAGTACACACACTAATTTATTTAGAAATACCACACAGTAATACTTACACACCTGCATACCTGTTAGTACATATACACTTCTATACGTAATAGTACATACACACAGCATACACACAGAATACACACAGTGAGGCTTATGCACTGAACAGAAGTGGAACAGTACTGAAACAAAGCAATGCACCACAGGGGGAAAATAACATTGATTTAAATTATTATGCTAGAATGCTAGAAAGGTCTCAAATGCATTGAAAATGAGTTGAAGGTCGTTTTAGCATCCAGGGGGCGTTTAAGCATTCCTTATGGCACAGTTGGTTTGTTCCACAATTGCTCCAGTACATCAGTCTCAGTAGTACAGACACACAGCAGAACACACAGCAGAACGCACACACAGCACGAACATACATACAGTAATATACATATCGGTACACACAGCAGTACACATGGTGCTAGACACATCAGAACACACAACAGAACTCACACACACAGCACGAACATCCATACATTAGTATACACATCGGTACGCACAGTAGTACAAACAGAAATATGCACAGTACTGCATATACACAGCAGTACACATAGTAACACACACACAGCAGTATACAGATGTAGCAAATATCACTCTAATGTTTGTATAGATTCTGCATGTCACAGAGCTTGGAGAATATCTGAACAAACAAGCTGAGTTCCAGTGCACCTACATGGGTATATGCTGTGCAGCTAATCTTCCATTGTACTATGAGTTCATATTTATGTGCAGAGCATTTCTGCAACAAAAAGGTGCAACCCACTTGCTACATCTGTATGCACACATAGCACAAAGAACATTACACCCCTCCACACATTCATGAGTAGGCAAGCATACATCATTAACTGTTTAATGAATGGGGGTGTAATACATGTGTGGGTGTTTTGCATTAGCAAAGAAGAGGTTGATCAGTGTGGAAAAAATGCCAAAATAACCCTTGTAAAGAAATGGGGAATAACAACTCACCACTCACCACTCAGGTGTAGTGTAGTATAGTGTACTGTAGTGTGTAAGCAATCTGAACTTGTGCTTACAAGGAGATCTAAATTTGTGCTTAGATTCTGTTCTAGACTATGGCGGTTCTCCTAAAACGTGATTTACATTTTACTCAAACACATGCTATAGACCAGACTATGTTACTTTCTAATGTAGATAGTTCATACAATAGTGTTTTTAAAAGGACATAAAACAAAGGAATTGGAAACTAATTATAATAAATAATATTAGTCAGATATTGTGGAAACATTGAAGCCAAACCAAAATATTACTGTGTATTAAATAATTATAAGCATTACAATGGTAGAACAAAATTGGCACAGCCACAAGGCTTGTTTGAAAGGACATAGTTTTTTAGCATGGCTATTTCCAAAAAAATCCAAAGCGGTTGAAATGCAAATCATATATTAGAACAATTACATACTAAAAATAAAATAAAACAGAGTTTAGGATTAGCTAGATAAATGAAACAATGTAATGAAATATTAGGAATAACAAAATTGGTAAACACAGATAGAACTAGTAAACTCACAAGGATCTCTAATGTGATTCTCATCAAAACATTATTATTATGATAATGGCAGCAACAGCAGCTTATTAGCTAGAAAATTAACATCAGAGAAAAGCAACATACATTTGAAACAGAAAACAGATAATAAGGGATAAAATTGTCCTAAATAAATTGTAAATAACCTTTGTAAAATACTATGAAAATACTAATCACATAAACTCAACAACTAGGAGGAAATTAAAACATTTCTTCATTCTTCTTCATAAAAATCTTGGAAGACAAAGTACAGATGTTAGAAAATGATACTGGAAAACAAAAGATAATAAATGAAGAAATCAACCAGATGCTGTTTATTTGTTGCATTATAAAAAAAAACTAATTAAACATGTAATTATATGAATCAAAATTGTTTAACCCTTTGAGTACCTGAGAGTTATCCAATGCAGGGTTTATTCTGCTGGCATCCTGCTGAGTAACATGGGTACTTCCACTGTTGAGAGATGTTCTATTCAAAAGTTATTGCTTATCAAACTTGTATTTTTTGTGTGCACACCTCAATGGCCTGAACATTTACAGTGGCATGGTCTATGGATAGCTATGGTAGCTATGGTCAGTTAACTATATGAAAACACACCTCACACCTAATCTTCCATCCAAAAAAATTATTACCAAATCTGTTATCGGCGAGGCTAAAATGAGTTGCTCTAGCAATGGAGAGGTTATTCAGTATGAAAAAAGGCCAAAATAGCCTTTGTCAAGAAATGAGGGATAACACTATATCCCCAACTCACCCACCCCCAGGAGTAGGATATGAGTGTGTTTGTGCCTGTCTGTCTAAGAACCCATACCATACTCAGCGGGATCTTGAAGGTCCAGCAGTTCCAGCGACACCCCAGTCCACTGCTCCAGCTACTGAAATGAATGAAAAAAAATGAAAGGCCTAAAAACCTCCAAACACTTTTGTTGCACCTACAAATTTAAAAAAGCACCCCTCCCCCAAGTCCTGCCTAGGCCATTGCCAGGTCCCTGTGAACAAAGAAAAAAGTATTGGCTTATATACAACCAATCCGTATTTAAATATTATCCCATGCTCCCACTTGATGTGAGGTGATGTTACACAGGGCAATGAATGCTTCCAGGAGTAACTTCACATATCAGTCAACTGCAGGTGAGTAGAAGGGGTCACACATGTGCAATACGTGACCCTTTCCTCCAGCCCATATAAAAGGGGTCAATGTATCCAGTATAAGTCAACAGAATTACAAACATATCTTGATCTTTCAATATTGGAAAATAGATTGACGTGAAGGGAGAGATGCACTGACGTTCGATGGTATGGTTATGTATCATGTGTTGGGAGCATTAAGAATTAGGGATGCAAGGGGAGAGGAAGAGAATGTAATCTTTAGCATATCATCCTAGCATAAAGATGTCGTGTTGGGGAGGGAAGCGATGGTGTACAGAGGTTGCAAAGAGACTTCAGCACTACAGCAGCCCTCATTGAACCTGTCTTTTAAAAAATTGTATAGGGAACAAGACAAAAACTTTTATAAAACTAAAATCTGTATCAACAGGTTTAAACAGCTGGGGAGGAAGAAACCCACAATTGTATTCAACTGTTGTCAAAGGTAAAACAAAAGAAGTGGGTGAGAGAAAGCACAAAGCAGAAAATGATCAAAACACTGTACATACAACATTTAATGAACTTTCCAGTTATATGGTACTAGCTAGAGAAGCACAGTGTTGCACATGCACAAAGAGTTGGTGAGGAAGGAAAAGGTGTCCAGGGTGAGACACACACAGCCATGAATGTGGGTCAGAGAAGAGCCGTGGATGGGGCGATATGGATAAGGGGGTGAACATCACCACATACAGGGTTTTACCTTTGATCTATTAGTGAAGATTTTTGGGGTCCATTTCTGAAATTACTGAGACTTCCCTGTGCCTCCCTTTATAATGAACCTTATAAGCACCAGAACTTTGGTGAATGCAAGTGTCCCCAACGTGTCCCCCATGGAAATCTGCTCTCTGTGTGGTGCTACTGTGATTAGGGGGTGTAACTTGCTGTATCTGTACCAGAGTCTGACTGTTATAGAGACTCATTGGCCAATGCAATGACAGCAGCCCAAGGTAGGTAGTGGGCATGCATGGAGGGGAGACACTTTGATTATAAATGGGTTAATTCACTCATTTTGTGTATTACACATGCCTGTGTTCAGTAACACCCCCCCCCCCGCCACACACACACACACATCATGTTTCTCCTCCATTTTTTAAAGGGATAGTAATGTTTCAAAATAAAAGCATCTCCAATTAATCTTCATAGTATTTGGGCCATGGAGAGTGTTATTTCAATACTGTCAGAGTTGTAGTTCAAGAGTAATTGAATGATAACGTATCCCCCCCCCCGCACCTTTTACTGATGTAACACTGCTCACCTCAGAACAGAAAGGTGGTGTCTATGTGGCTTACAGAGAGGGACAATCTTCAAATAGCATAAGGGAAAAACCTGAAAAACCTGCCAAGGGGGGCAGAGTTATTGTTCTCATAGTAAGAAGATTGTCCCTTGCTGTGAGCTTTCTGGTCTTAAGACCAGATTCCACATCTAAGGGGAGGCAGCTTACACTAGGTAAAAGGGGCGGGAAGGGAATACATTATCATTCAATTACCCTTGAAATACAACTCTGTCAGTATTGAAATAACACTCTCCATGGCCCAAATACTATGAAGATCAATTGGAGCGGCTTATATTTTGAAACATAACTTTCCATTTAAGAAAGTATGATGTATTTAATTTTGAAGTACCTGCTATGGCAATTGTCTACTCACCCAGGGCATTGTCTTTGCACAGAGCAGAGAGTAGTTTAGCATGCACAGGACATACATAAATGACTGGGGAAAGGAAAAATGGGAGAGGAAGAGACAAATAGAGCTGTGAAAAGCTCTGAGGGGGAGGTGACCAGGTGAAACATGGAAGCTGAATGGGATTGGTAAATGAGAGGACAGTCACAAGCACTGAATTATACTGAACTCCCTCTAGATAACGAGGAGACACCATACAGAATGCAAATATTATTGATGAGTGCGGTGATCACAGAAAAAGGGGGAGGAACTAAAGTAGTGTTGAGCAATGTAAGGCCTTCCAGGTACTGCCAGACTACATGGGAGGTAGTAGTAGTAGTCTGGCAGCAGCTGGAAGGCAATGCATCGCTCACTACTACATTACAGAGATAGAGGGAGCTCCAGCTATAGACTTTACTGCTTATTCCCAATGGGACATAAGACTCAACATGCTGACACCAGAGTAGTAATAGGATAAGCCTCCTTCTGCATTTTGTTTAATCAAGTCACTGTGCAATTCTTTGAAAGGCCATGTCGGTGAGTGTGGCAGTGTCTTGTTGGGTGAAGAGGCATTGAGAGAAGGCTGAAGTTTCGAAATGGGGGTTGAGAGAATGCTGACGTATTGAAATGGGGGTTAGGAGGAGGCTGAAGTGCTGAAAGGAGAAGACTGAAGTGTTGAAGAGGGAGTGAGGAGGAGGCTGAAGTGTCGAAAGTGAGCTTAAGAGGAGGCTGGTTTGTCAAAAAGGAGAAGACTGAAGTGTAGAAGGGGGGTGTTAGGCAGAGCCAGACGTGTTGAAAAGAGAAGGTTGACTTGTCGAAGGGGGTGTGGGTTAGGAGGAGGCTGAAGTGTTGAAAGGGGGGGTTAGGAGGAGGCTGAAGTGTTAAAAGAAGAATGAACTGTCAAAAGTGGGGGTTAGGATGGGGCTGAAAAAGGGCAGAGGAAGAAAGGAGAAAGTTTTACACTGGCTGCTGGGTTAAGTCAAATCCTCTCACATTTCAGCAGTGTATGAGTGGCCAGTCACCTGCACCCAGGGTTGCCATATCCACAGACATCACACACTCAGTGAGGACGTGCCCCATCTCCTAGCTGCAGCACCCCAGCTCCACTGTGCCAATCATACTTCTCGATAGGGAGCCCGACTACCTGTTCCGGCAGATGGAGGTGATGGGAACCGTGCGTGGCAGGGTGAACACTGGAGAGATTGGCAGCTGACAAGGAAAAATGTGAAGATCCCTCAGAAACAAGGGGTGAGCGGGGACAGCAGCAGTGGGGGCAACTTAAGGGGTGGCAGCTGCAAGAAGAGACAGCAGCAGCAGGCCAACTCCAGGGCAGTATAAAGGAAAAGCCGCTATTCATATCAAGACACCCAGGCACCCATCTGCATGTCACATTTATTATTCAGCCATTAATTCTTTACTCATTCAGTGCCTCAGAGGTATGCAAGGCACTAAAAGGGGTACAGGAAGGAAGCTGCTGTATCTGCACTTTAGCAGAGACAGCTAACTGTCCTCTAGCTCCATAGGAAGCTACAGGGAGATCCCAAAATCACCAACCTCAGGTATGTGATTTTGTGGCTGTGAACTCCAACAGCAGAGGCAGCTGCTGGAGCTTAGTGTAGGTGGCAAACTGCCACATTAACATAGAAACACACCCACATGAATACAACAATGACTCATTATCCTGCATTTCCATATGGAAATAAGCCATTGTGGAAGTGTTAAGTAAAAATTTGTAAACCCTTTGAAGGCATGACAGATGTCAATGTGGGCACTTTGACAGGGATATGATGTCAAAGACATATTAATGCATACTGGCGATGTGCCTTTGACACAGATCTGACACAACATCGCTATCCTGAGCCCTCATTGACCATTAGTGCAGCTCCCCAGAAGATTCTCATATAATCTATCTGCCTGGTGATGATTGCTATGATTTATGTATTCTGAAGAGGGGTGTGTTTTGAAAAGAGGAAGCCGTACTAGGTAATATAGACTAACTTTTGTTTCTTTTAGTTGCAGATCTCCAAAGCAAGGATCTCCAGAGTGAAGACTTCCAGGGTAAAAACCTCCAGAGAGAAGATCTTCACAGCAAAGACTCCCAGGATGCAGAAAAGACAACGTATCCAGAAACCCAGGAGGTTCCAGGAGGAAGATACAGTTTCAGGAGAGAAAAAAGCAAGGCAGGCCAGTAGCTGCTACCTTATTCCCCCCTGATGCTTTTTCTGTATCTGCTCCTACACTTTCCTCTCCACCTTCTCTCTCTTTCCTCTGGGGCTCTGCCTCTGCCATCTGCTGGGCTTCACACTTCTTCTCTGTCCTTATTCTCACCCTATGTTCTTTCCTTCAGGTCTTTGTCTATCCCTTGTCCTACTACTCCTATTTCTGTCCCTTCATTTTCCATGTCCCTGAGTGATTCCTCTGTCTCTTGGTCTTCTTCTATTTCTGCAGAAAACACAAAAAAGAAGGTGCATCTTGTGCAATATCCTCTCTTCTATGACACACCACACCACCACCATGGACTAGTACTCACTTGAAACAGTGGCTGGAATTATATATACGTACCGACCAGCAATGTAGGCTTGGGGACTATAAGCTACTCCCCTGTACAGTGTCTTGTAGCTTACCAGACTGGACATAGGCTGCTCTCCTCAGCAAAACCTCACTCACGAAGCAAAAGAGCATAAAAACAAAGAAAACACAAGGGGGTGCCAACAGTGCCTGATCACTGAGAAAATATACAAAAGCAAATTGACTTACATTTAACACATGCTATGTAGTAAATATATGTCACACACAACTCAATGAGCATACAGAGAAAATATTACTGTTTCTGTTCAGTACCTTCCGGACCTCCTCCTCCTCCACTCAGAACCCAGATAACCAATAATCCAACTGTAGGCAAGCTAAATTGTATCTTCAAAGGAAGTCATTACAAGTATAAAAATATTAAAAAAGTGAATATTTTTGTAACCACTTCCTTTGGTAAAGCAGTGATGTAGCTGCGAAACGCATTAGAGAATTAGGCAGTGTTTTTTAGTATGCTTTTAATAAAAGAGACTTGAAGATACTATTTAGCTTGCTTACAGTTGGATTATTGGTAAGCCAGGCTCGGAGTAGAAGAGGAGGAGGAGGTCCGGAAGGTACCAAACAGAGAAGGTAATATTTTCTCTCTATGCCCATTGTGTACTTTAACCCCTTAAGGACCGGACGTTATGGGACATTTCCGTCCCATAACGACCGCATAGGGGCACTTTGAGGCGCCGGTACACGTGACCTGTCACGTGTATCGGCGCGTCACTATGGGGCTTGAAACAGATCGCTCCGATCTTGGAGCGGTCTATTTCATGCCCTATTTTTACTTACAGCGCTCCCGGTAGAGCGCTGTAAGTAAAAAGTACGTGACGTACCAGGACCGTCAAGGGTCTTTCAAGCAAATTTACCCTTGACGGTCCTGGTACGTCAAGGGTCCCTAAGGGGTTCAAGTACATAATATACAATGTCTTGCCTTGGATCTCTACAAAATACTCATCTCATCTAGTATCACTCTGCTTCAGTCACAGATCACATCAGAGTCCCTGTCTCTGTCACTTATCTTTTTTTTATTTTAATTAACTGTTCCCACTATCACTGTCAACAAAATATGAAAAAAAACTATCAATTCATCTGCTTCTTTCCCCAGACTCCATTATGATAGAGATAACAGCCAGATCAGGAAGGAACTTGGATCAATGTTGCTTGTGTCTTCCCAGTCAGTCACACTGAATGTTGGGGCAAACTACTTTCTTCCATCCTGTCCTCCAGATTCTGCTAATACACAGAACAGATTTCCTGCCTACAAGACCCCCTAACCTAAGGTTTAACTCCACTTTATTAGCTTGTCCTCCCTAGCTCAAAAATGTGCTGCTTTCTCCTCTCAGGAACACAGAAAGCCATGCTGTGAAAGCCTGATACCCTTTTATATGGCTTTGGGAAAATAAGGGAAAATTGCCATGTTTTGGGGAGAAATTCTGTCTTTCCATTGTTTTCAATGCAAAGAGCTAGGCAAAAAAAGTGGAAAACTGGTACTTTTCATGAATAGTTCCATTTGCCTCCTGTTTCTCATTTGAGACAAAAACATTTACCCATCCCTAGACACTTCAGCGTCCATTAAAACATGAATTTTTTGTGAACTTTGCATTGTTAAAGTTTCAGAATCACAATGGCAATTGCACCACATTGTGATATATTTTGTTACCAAAAGTGGAAGTTGCTGGTTTCTCACAGCTATATTCTGCTTGATCTTTTAGTATAGTCAGCAACGCTGTTGTCTGTAATCAGAATGACAGACTGTATATTAATCTTATAGAACGATATGAGAATGTGTCCAGTTGTAAACATTAAATATTAAAAGAGAACTATACTGTTTATTAAAGGGACAGTAATACTTAAAATGTAAAAAAAAATATGTTGTAGGGTTTATCCCCCTGAGTAAAACAAGAGTACTCCCACTGCTGAAAGGTGTTTCAATCAAAAATTATTAATTTTCAAAGTTGGATTTTTTAGGTGCAATATCACAGTGGCCTGAAATTGTACAGTGGCACTTTTGCTACACGATCCTATGGACAGCTCTGGTCAGTTGACCATAAATCTCCATAGGATGGTGTAGCAACAGCGCCACTGTGCAATTTCAGGCCACTGTGATATTGCACCTAAAAAATTCAACTTTGAAAATTAATCATTTTTGATTGAAACACCTTTCAGCAGTGGGAGTACTCTTGTTTTACTCAGGGGGATAAACCCTACAACATATTTTTTTTTACATTTTAAGTATTACTATCCCTTTAAACATATGGCTTATTTAGCTCTGCGTCTTTCATACAGCTGTACTATTTTTATGTACATAGTATCCACAATTGAATGTCCATTTTAGTCTGTCTCTGGTTCATACCTACACACTAAAGACAATGGGCTTAAAAAGTCTTAGGCCCTATATTCAAAAGAAAATTGGAGTCATTCTGGGGCATTTTCATCATAGGAAACAAACAAGCATTGTACATTGAACAGACCAGACAGCAGCACAACAGATCAGATGTTTAATGGCACATTATTCAATTCTATTGTGCAGTAAAGAAACCTATGTTGGCGGGACTCTACCTTTCTTTGCAAACAATGCATGACAAAGGGAGATGGGACCTTCTGAAACATATTTCTTTCCTGAACAATAAAATTGCATAACTGGACCCTGAAAATCTGCCTGGCCAGTCTGTACTTGTACAGCATTTGCACTCAGATCCATGTTTTACATCTAACTTATTAGTAGTAGTATTAATAGTAGTGATATCATTTATCCTTTATCCTTATTCTGCAGAGCTGTACAATAGAGAATACAGAGGCATAAAACAGTACAGACAGAGCATAGAATACAAAAGAATCAGGTCTTGTTCATGATAGCGCACAGTCTACAACTTGGAACTCAAAAGGTGTAAGTCCTCCAGGGTGTAAGTACCTCCTACCAAAGTGAACGTCTGTCACTGGACTGCAGGTAAAAATGCTTTTCAGTGCAGTGGTCCAGACATGTAGCAGCTTTGCTCAGAATAAAAATGCTCTGTGTGAGCAGTGAGGTCCTGATTCTGGCTGTCTGTGGGAAAGTGATGTAGAAAGGGAACAAAGGTTATAGACATTGGGCAGGTTGTTGATCTGGTCTTCCTCATACCAGTCATGAGGCAGCTGATAGGCTTCTCTGAAGAGGTAAGTTTTCAGGAAGTGTCTGAAGGTCTGTAAGTGAGTGGAGAGTCTGATGGGACAGTGGAGTGAAATCCAGAACTCAAGCTCAGTAGAGGAGAAGTCTTACATGCAGGAATGGGAAGCTGTAATGAAAGGTGTAGAGAGATGAAGATATCGTGAAGATGGTGATTGGGTGTGTATTTGGAAACAAGACATAAGATGTTGAAGATTGCAGTGTTAGTAAGGGCTTTCTTAGTACTAGTATTTTAAAATAATAACAAATGATGAATACAAATTCTCACTGATTTAAAGCGGAACTATCATCAAAATTAAATTGCCCCCAAATACTTATTTCCATAGCGATAAGCATATGCTGAATAAGTCTCTGGACAGGACAATTTATATATGTGTTAGAAAGCATGTGATTATACTTTAGAGATGTAACATGAATAATTAATTTGTATATATAGATATATATGTTAGCTGAAAGTATGTGATATTTAATGTTTATTAGTGGTTAATGGTTATTTAATGTTTTATAAACCTATTCAGTTTTTTGGTGTTATTGTTCCTTTAAAGGAATAGTATCACTATGTTTTGACTGTACAAACTCTACACATACATAATATTGAATAAGAGATCATAATAATGCATAATAGTCAAATCTCCTAAATATATATATTTGTTTAACCTGTTTTTTATTTTATACTTGAGTGCCTGACAATGAGCTACCTGAATGTGATTGCAGAGAGCATTCTGTCAGGGAACACGGAAGCAAGTCTACTGATACAATGTAAAACATAAAGCATACTGAGCAATGCATCCAGTGCTGCAGAGAGACTGTTACATTGTATTACATCTTGCTTTGATGGACTGTCAAATAGCAAACTCTCTAGAAACTGAGTGGAACTTTGGAAGCAGATAGTGGACCACAGAGGTGGACCAGCCAATAAGATGCAGACAGGACTTTAATCTCTGACTATATCTTTGAACACCACATCTGGCACTAATTGGGCTAATTCCTACCAGATCTGTCTCTGTGACAATGTGCACTCCAGTTGTTGCTGGCTAGCTGACGTCCACTAGAATTAAGGATTGTTCATTTAAGGACTTTCACTTTTCCACCATGCTGACACTATTTCAGTGCTTCAGGATTCATGTGTCAGCACAGTGGAAGAGCAAGTTTCCTTATATGCACAGACCCTAACTATTTGAGTGCCAGAGAGGAATCCAATGCATTGCTTATCGTTGGTTAATTTTAGTGGATGTCAGCTGTCTCAGGGATAGCTGGAGCACACTTTGCCACCAGTGTTTCAGGCAGAGAGAAACCTGGCAAGAATTAACCCTTTTCATGCCAGACTGCTATACCTATCTGGTATTAAAAGGGCACATAGCATGAGCAGTGGCGTAACTATAGGTGTTGCAGGGGTCGCACCTGCGACCGGGCCCGCGCACTCCAGGGCCCAGGCGCCCCCTACGACCCCTCTACCTGGTGCCCGCAATCTCCCTGTGGTGCTCTAGTAATGCAGAGCGATGGGAGATTACATCATCTCTCAGCGCTCTGCATTACTAAGAGGACTGTGCGGGAGCTCCAGGTAGGAGGTAGAAGATGAGGGCATTGTGGAGGGGGTCAATGTGGTCAAGGGGGGCCAATGTGGTAGGAGGGGGCTCGTAGCACTTCTTGTACCAGGGCCCGGAGACTTCTAGTTACGCCTCTGAGCATAAGCCTACTCACTGTGGCAGGCCCCTGGACCTAGTGAAAGTATGAGGAAAGGGCACATTAAAATTAGTAAATAAAATTTAACTTATTATTTAAAGGGATAGTAACAGTTAATATTTAATGTACTATATATCATAGAGTAAGGCTATGATATTCCCTCTGGTTACCTGACCAGAGCTGTTCATAAGATGGTGTAGCAACAGCGACACAGTATAATTTCAAGCCATTGAGATAATGCACCTAAAAAAAGTTTGAGCTGCAATAACTTTTAAAAAAAACACCTGTCAGTAGTGGGAGGGCTCTTATTTTACTCCAGAGGATAAACCCTACAATATATATTTTGCATATTGTGTTACTTTAAGCCCGTACTTGATGCTGCTTCTCAATGTAATTTTTGCCCCACATACCCCCCTCTTGGTTTGCTCTTGTAAGTACTAATATATGTAGAACATATGCAGGTGCCTTCACATTTAGAAATATCTCAAATGAAGCACTTTAAGGCAGGGGTCATTACATGCTGGAAATCTCTCAAATGATGCCCTTCACTATGCAATGGGGACCAGTTAGTGTGACCAGACCTCACCTTTAACTGGGGACACAAGTGAAAAATGCATGCTGCAGGACTGCTTTGATTTCAATGCAGTCCTAAACTATGCAGATTTCCTACAAACTGGACACTTTTGCACCTAGGGGTTTGAATGATAGATTTCCATTTAACAGCTTTATCTAGGGGTGATAGTAAACCACTACTTTAGAAAAGACTGAGTTGAATCTCTTGTCACCTATCCTAGAGTATCTGCTTCCAGCTACTGTCTCTCCAGGGTTCCACGGGCATAGAACCTCCATTTTAATAATCGGGGGAGTTGCTACCTCAAACGTGGACCTGCTCATGGGACTTGACTGGATGCTTATGATTGTTTAAGTAACCAAGGTCTTAGAAGTCTGACACCTGGCTGGCTTCTGACAAGGGCACATTCCATGGTCAAACCTCATGGACGCTCATGGGACAACGGATATCTTTTGGTGTGGTCCAGCCCTGTACACTTACGCATTTTGCTAAACAACCTATTGCACTTTTTATATGGCTGGTCATAGACTATTATCTATCTGATCACATATTAATGACCTCGGTAGCCACATAGTTTCGTTAATAGTATTTCTACTCAACAACAGTGACATGGGGAAGACACCTTATTATCTCATTATTCTCTAAAAACAAGGAGTAGTATTCATCTGTAGCTCCTCACTTATATTTTTCGCCTCAGTGGGAAGCATGAACACCCCCTGTAACAAGGGATTACAGTTTCATTTCTGTGTACATTCACAATTATTTCAGACAAAACTGAAGAGCACAATTAGTAAACAATACTTAAGTACTAGTTTTTATTATCCATTGCTCATAGCAAACTTCTTTATTGATTTACTTGATTCTTTTTAATTTTGAACATTACATGTGGGTACAGAACATGGTATCCATCTATTAAGTTTGACTCGCAACTAGTAAAGGTGAACTAGTAGCTCTGTCCTCTATCTTGGGATGTGGTGGGAATGGTTTCACAGTGATTCTTGATGATCACATTCAAATCTTTATAGACTTGGCACTCTTTTAACCAAGAGTGCCGGATGATGCTGTTGGCCTCAAGCGCTGTGCGATGCACCGGAGACCACAGACCTCCGTGAGCTTCAGTGTTGGCGTGCGCACCCGGTATCACGGGATCAGCAGCACGACCATCACTGAACTCAGTAATGGAGACATACTGTGGACTTGCAGGTTCAGCTTCTTTATCACATACAGCATAGGTTGTTCCTTCACGATTTATAGTGTATTTAGTTACTTCGAACTCGTTATACAGTAAGAGTTCAGCTATTTTAATTTTACCACTCCACTCTTGTAGCCATCTGACTTCTTTGTGACCAATGGGAGACGTCCACTCGAAGCACCATTCAATGGGAAGTTTCTGAGTGATGACGTCACCATCTGCATGAGCGACGCCAGGGTACACCGGAGCATTAAGAAGGAGGTGAGTCTCCACAATGGTTGTCTTGAGAAAGGTCTGTTTGTGACCAAAACGTTGACCTGACCTGTTTGTTATTATATTGCCAATAAATTAACCTTTGGATAAGTCCCACGGGTGCTGCCCCATTTCTTAATTTTCTATTAATCGTTAGGGATTGTGCACCTGGGCCTATAACATTCTGAAGAGTGAGTGCTTTCCACCGTATTGGTTTTATATATATATATATATATATATATATATATATATATATATATATATATATATATATCCTATTTTTGATTTTACTCTATCTTTTTAAACAGTTTAGTTTTACTTAACCCTTTGAGTGCCAGAGGGGTGTGCAATGTACCCCTCTGTCACTGTCAGTTTAAGACAGTGCCACTTTAAAGGGATAGTAATACTTCGTTTTAACTTTATTTTATTTTGTAGGCATTAAAAAAACATGAAGAATGATATAAGTCTTATCTCTCAATCCTTTATGGTTTATGAGATATTCACAAGCAAAGTTCCCCTCCCCGCCCCTTTTACCTAGTATAAGCCATCTCTTCTCAGATGTGGATCAGGTTGTATGACCAGACAGATAACAGAAGGGGACAATTTTCTTTGTATGAAAACAATGAAAGCCCTTCCCCCCTTGACAAGTTTTTCAGCTTTTTCCCTTATCTTAATTGAAGATTGTCCCTCTCTGCAGTCTACCTGGACACCTCCTTTCTGATCTGGTTGAACTGGGGGGGATACTTTGTTTGTGAATATCTCTTAAACCATAAAGGTTTGAGAGATAAGACTTATATCATTCTTCATGTTTTTTTAATGCCTACAAAATAAATTAAAGTTAAAACGAGGTATTACTATCCCTTTAAATGAAATGGGGGGGTTTATACTCAATGGTGCAGTTAGTTTGCTTCAGAATTGCTGCATATAGTACAACAGCTTCAGAGTTCTAAAAACCAGAGAGAGAGCTTCCTATTGCTTGCTGTGACACCTGTGCTGGGCTACAAGAAAATGGTCACCAACCCCAAGAATTGCCTCAATAACATGTTACAGATATCTATTGGTACATATAAATCAGAAATAGGTTTGCAATTTATTAACCTTTCAAGAGCCCTCTGACACTCAGAGGGTTAATGTAAGGCCCCACCACTTTTTTTCTGATGTATAATCATAGCTTTTACTTCCAGCTGTTTTCTACAAATTTCGCCACAGCAATGCAAAGGACTCTGTTAGATAAAACCAATGATAATTTGTTAATTTTTATGTCTGATGCTTATGTGTGTTGTCATTGTACTGAGTGACTGGGGTAGCTCCAGACTGCATAGATTCACACCAGTAACACACAGTTGATGGACTTGCAATGCCAACACCCAAACTTCCATGATGAAATTGATTCATACATCTCACTGACAGACTGCAGGTATATCAACATTTTCAGTGTCCTTCCAATAACTTAGGAAGTTCCCATTGCACCTAACTTCTGGGGGATCCAGTTATACAACGGAATGTTGCAGATCTACCTGAACACTGAGAATTAATATTATCATCATTATCAGAAATCCTTGCATACTAGAGCAGTCTCCATTGAGGGCATTGAGACTTACCTAGCATTCAAAGGATTCAAAGCCCCATTTAAATAAATAGTGCAGTTGGTTTACTCCAGAATTGTACCACTTTCCTTGTGAATACTTTACTCCTTTTCTGTGGGAATATGATTTAAAATATATATGATTTATTCAGTTCCCTAAGGATAGATCTGAATATCATTTTACACCACAACAGCTGAGCACAATTATTCTTCAAATATTGAACAGAAATACTTTTTATTTTGTTTTCACAGAAATTAGTCTCGAAATGTTGTACTACTCCTTTTCAGAGAGTTTGCATCCAATAATGTGATAAATACATTGATACAAACATATGTAGTGATTCCTGTGGGCAGAGTTCCTAACAAATTTCTATGAAGACACAGATGGTAACATAACATAAATATTGCTTGTTCTAAACGTAATGAAAAATAATCATCATCTTATCTATGAAGAGCCCAGTAGTCCATGGAATACATATGTAATCATTTTTGGGTTGTTGTTTTTTTAAGACGTTCTGCTCTCTGCATTCCATAATCATTACTGTCACATCATATTCTTATTTTGGATTCACATGCTAGGGATATTTTCTGGAAGTCATTATATCTAATAAAGGGTCATAGTAGTGATGACCTTGATATTACATGGTTTCAATGTCTTGTTCTAATGTGGGAAAGGCTGTGACTGGACTATGGGCTTTCCAATAACATCCCTTACAATTAACAAAATATATGTCTCTATGGGACTGAAAAGAAAGATCTTAATTAATTTAGCATGTTTCTAAGTCTATTTATTTTATGGTGTTTGACTATATCATAAAGTTATTGCATACAAGAGAATAGTCAAGAATGCTTAGGACTGTCCCAGATTTCCTTCCAGCCTAGAGACCTTGGCTCTGCGAAGTCTGAACAGCTGTGCAGTGTGTTTTGTTTACAAAATAACTTGGTATGCAGATTAACCCTGTGCTTGCCAGACAGGTGTCCGACTGCAAATCAGTGTGTTGGACACATATCTGACACTCAAAGGGTTAATGTTTATATGCAGAAAACAAAAGAGAAGATAAACAATCAGCAACACAGGGGAGAAATTAAAATGAAATGAGAACTCCCATTGTCCTGAATGGGAAGTTTAACCCTTTGAGTGCCAGAGGAGTACTCAAAGCATTGCTTTGCAATAAGTTGTATACCCCTCCAGTACTCAAAGGATTAACCCCCAAATCAGTGGAGACCTATCCAATACGTAAAGGGATAAAAACTCTTTTAACTCAATGACAATTTGATTTTGGATTTATTTACTTAAGGGGATCTATCACCCCTGTACAAGTGTGGCTTAAATGATAGCTTATATAGTGAATATGAGCATTTCTTTATGTCCCGTTTTTAATACTCTATTTGGGTAACAATTAACGTTAAAAGAGTGTTTTGCACCCTACTTCCAGATAGACTGCGGGTACTGCTCTCTACCCGCAGTCTGTCACTCTGCCTCTGTTCCCGTCCCTCTAGCCAGCCTCCTCCGATGACAGAGGCTTTCTGACGGTAAGCTGGAGAGCTCTCATTGGCAGAGATCAATATCTAGCCAATGAGAGCTCTCCAGCTTACAGACAGAAGCCTCCATCATCAGAGGAGGCTGGCTAGAAGGACGGGAGCAGAGGCAGAGTGACAGACTGCGGGTAGAGAGCAGTACCCACAGTCTATCCGGAAGTAGGGTACAAGACACTCTTTAAATGTTAATTTTAACCCAAATAGAGTATTAAAAATGGGAAATAATAAAGAAATGGTCATATTCTCTATACAAGCTATCATTTAAGCCACATTTGTACAGGGGTGATAGATCCCCTTCACCGTATTTATTTATTTCATTAATGCCATTAGTTTGCTCTACAAATAGGCATCTTTTACTCCCGGCTTGGTGACCTTAGTGCTGTATACATTTTTACTTCATGAGAGAAATCTGGAAGAATACAACATGAGGCTAATAAAATAAACCATTGTGTAGCTATAGATGCCACACAAAAACCCTGATTGTTAACTATTTTGAGTTGTAATTTTAGCATTTGTAGCGTTTTATATTTCTGAAAACAGTCTTAGGCTAATACTGCCTGAGAAGAGCTTTCCATAGCGTCAGCAGGCAGCAAAACATATTGAGCTTAACCATTTGAGTGCCAGGGGGTACGCAACAAATTGCTTTGCAATGTGCTGCTTAACTTTCTGGCACTCAAAATGTTACGAAAAATGGCAAGTTTTCTGTAATAACTTTTGAAAAAATAATCTAACATTGGTAGTTCCCTTGTTTTACTCAATACATATATCTTTTTTTTCATTTGTCGCCATTACTGCCCCTTTAATATTTGCTAAATAGGAAAACGTCTTAATATATTACATGTACAACAGATATTGCAATGCATATTTCTTGATAAATAAGACCAGGACCAGATGTGAGTCTACAATATCCATAGGCACCCTTAGCATCCTTGATACAATTGTAATAAATGTTTTAACTTGTTGGATACTGGAGAAGTCTCTGATACATTGCTTTGTAGTGTATTGAGGGTTTCTGTACTCATCAAAAGAGTAAAATAAAGGTCAGTAAAAGTGTATATAAACAAGGCATGTCAAACTCTAATATACTTGAGGGATTCATAAGCAACATTTCCCTCCAATGGGGGCTGCTGGACACTGTCGGACACCACAGCTTTGTTATACATTGCACCAGGGATAACATAACCACAAAATTTCTGTCTAACACCCCAGCCTTGTTCCACTGGTAGTCACAGAACCATATATACACAGTCTTTGATCCAGCCTTATTCAATTGCCTGCTGGTATCCATAAAACTACCTATAAACTGTCTTGTTCTTCAGCCTTGTCACTGTGGCAGTAACAGAATTACACCTACACTGTCCGATATCCCATCATTGTTAAACTGTCCACTGGTAGTCACAAAACCATACATGTACTGTCTGTTCTATCTTTCTTGCTGGAGCACTGTTAGAGAGAGAGTTGCAGGCTGAAGACAATAAGAATGGAAGTTGAAGAGGTACAAGTCAAAGCAGATAATTTGGGGATTTGTACTGTGGAACTGGTGTATAGAGATGCAAGAGCAGACCATTCTGACATTTATTGCCTGAAAAACATGGGCATTGTGTAGCTGTACAAGTTAACTTCAGTAATGCCTCTAGGGCTGTTATATTAAGAAAAGTTGTGCAATTCTGTTGCAAACCAAGTGCCCCATAGGCAACACATAAAAATTCCCACTGTTTGATTGGAGCTTTTAACACCTTATATGCTAGACTGGTGTCCAAAGCTTTGCTTTGGACCTCCCTTTAACACCTTACTTACTAGATTGGTGTCCAAAGCATGTGTTGGAGACCTCAAAAGCTATTTCAGCTCAAACCTGTTTTGAAAAGGTACAACTGGATGCAGATCAGAGCAGATCAGTCCCACCTTATTTTAACTACTGTAAAATCTCAGGTATAATAAACGCACCTGTGTATAATATGCAGGTGTACATTATACCCAAGATTTTAGGAGGAAACAAGAGTGCCTATGTATAATACGCACCCTTGTTTTCCCCCTTAGTAAAAAAAACATGAGAGTTGCCAGATACCTTCCCTCCCTCTCCCCAATACAATCCACTTGCATAAAATAATGCTTACATTGACTGGAGTTGACATTTTCCCTGCAGATGGCTTGCTTGCATTTGCCACCAGCTTCCTTCAATGCCCTGTCAGGACCTTCCTCTGCCAGCCAATGGTAATGCCTTGTGAGGCTCTCAAGGTCCTCATAGGGCAATACTGTAGGCAGAAGGTCCTGACAGGGCATTGAAGGAAGATGGCAGCAAATGCAAGCATGCCGCCCGCAATGGAAGATGTCTACTCCAGTCAAAGCAAGCATTATTTTATGCAAGCTTATTAAGTTGGGGGAGAGAGGGAAGGTATTTGGCAGCCCTCTCTTTTTTTTTTTTCTTATTGCGGAAACAATTCTTGTGTATAATTCACACACCCCACTTCACATAAGGTGAAGAGAGGTAAAATTGTATTATACCTGAGATTTTACTGTACATGCTCTGCAAGTGAATAGTAAGTAAAGTCGAATTGCCTGTAATTTTTATTATTACTTCAACTCATACAGATCAACCAGTGCATCAGCCTTCACAGGTCTTAACTGTAATGCTCAAAGGAAGCTTGGTGAGCTTACTGTCAGGGACATAAAAGTGTAAAAATGGTTGAGATGGAAAAAATTATAATAAAAGTATAGGCAAGTTGACTTTACATGTTATGTAATTGCAGAATATGTAAAGTTAAAATAAGGTGGAATTATCATTTTAATCTGCACCTGCCTTTTTACTTTTTTTTTTTCCAGTAAACAAGGAAGATAAATCATATAATTTTGGAAAGTAAGGCCTGGATTCCATTACAACAGGAAATATTTGACTAATGGTTATTTTAGTTTCAGCACATATTTCCAGCTGGCCAGTTCTTCACTCACCTTCTGACCCCTTCCCCTAGCCAATCAGTGACCAGTAAAAGGGGTCAAGTATTGAGTATGCGTGACACCTTCTTCTCATATGTGATTGTCTGAGATATGAGTTTACTGCAGGGCACGTTAAGTGCCCTGTGGAACCACACCTCTAAGTCAATGGGAGCATGAGAAAATATCTTTCACAGAAGTTTGGAGAATGGCCCAGGCAGGACTGGTGAGGAGGGGGTGTGCTGTTTTTATTAGTAGCGGAGGGGAAAGTGGTGGAGGGTTTATAGGACTTTTATTTTATTATTCTTTTATTTGTTTATGTATGTGGAACAAAAGACCAGGGAGATATTGATACCTCTGGAACTCCAAATCCAGGTGAGTATGTGTACACATATACACACACACACACTACCTGGGGTCGTGTGACTATCTTGATAGTAAATTAATCAATATGGAGCCACAGGTCCTCGTATTGATTTCATTCATGGAGTCAATTTTTTTTGTTAGCTTTAATTTTTTAGGAGTGGAATGCACACAATTGAAGAGCGAAAGTACATATCGTGCGTATATATTAAATATAACCTATATTAACTTATTTCATTATATTATTACTTCATAATTTGGGGCAAATGATCTGGCTGAAAAACATCCTCTTGAATGCTAGATAGGGCTCCAAAGTATTGCAAGGCAATGCATTAGGAACCATTTAGAGTTCAGGATGTTAAAATTACTATGTAAATCAATTAAATTTGTTTTGTTCCCTATACTGCAGTTGGTTTATTTCATAATTGTTCCACTTTTTAATTATCAATATACAGCCCATAATATGAATACATACTTGTTCTAACATTTTATAGCCCCTTAAATATTAACTTAGAAACATAAAAACATAGAATATGACAGCAGATAGGAACCATTCAGCCTTCTAATCTGCCCATTTTCCTACTGTAAAAACCTTAAAACTTATTTGGTCCTTGGTCTTGTCTTATGCACAGGACAGCCTTATGCCTATCCCATCCGTGTTTAAAGGGATAGTAATACTTCGTTTTATCTTTATTTTATTTTGTAGGCATTAAAAAAACATAAAGGATGATATAAGTCTTATCTCTCAAACCTTTATGGTTTAAGAGATATTCACAAACAAAGTATCCCCCCCATTCAGCCAGATCAGAAGGGAGGTGCCCAGGTAGACTGCAGAGAGGGACAATCTTCAATTAAGATAAGGGAAAAAGCTGAAAAACTTGTTACGGGGGGAAGGGCTTTCATTGTTTTCATACAAAGAAGATTGTCCCCTGCTGTTATCTGTCTGGTCTTACATCCAGATTCACATCTGAGAAGAGATGGCTTACACTAGGTAAAAGGGGCAGGAGGGGGAAACTTTGCTTGTGAATATCTCTTAAACCATAAAGGTTTGAGAGATAAGACTTATATCGTTCTTCATGTTTTTTTAATGCCTACAAAATAAAATAAAGATAAAATGAAGTATTGCTATCCCTTTAAATTCCATTACTGTATTAACATCTACCAATTCTGCTGGTAGGCTATTCCACTTATCTACTACCCTCACTGTGAAGTAAACCTTAAAATAAGAGGAGGTTAATACTTAGAATAAATTCTAGCAATTGGACTCAACATGATTATATTATTTTGTGATAATATATTTTCCAGTAATAATGTGATGAATTGTTTTAAGTGAAAACCAACTGCTAGAACACTCTTCAGTAATAAGATATAAACGGTAGAGCAGTCTGTGAGCAAAATCTTCTGGTGATTGTGGTATGATTTCACCACCACAAACTGTTACTACATTATATGTCATAATCTAACTGGCATCTGTTTCAGTTCTTCTTTTCCATTTAGGATGTGTTCCACTGCAAGTCTTAGTAGCTATGATGTCTTATTTTAATAAAACATTAGTAAAACCATTAAAAGATATATTATTTCTTCACTTTTCAAATTAGAATAAAAGTTGTGTAATTCATCACTGCGGTTGCAAAATGACAGATAAGATTTTTAAAGTGGGCCTGTGACTCTAACGTTTTGTTAGTTTTAAAGATAATTAGTTACAGCATATGATGTAGTAGCCATTTGTTTGTAGTACAAATCATTTTTGAGAAATTAACCTTTATTTGATAAAGGCACAGTATGGCACTTTATGCTAATTCGTTTATATGCTCGGTCAATATAACCACATGCTGCGCTATTGGTTTATTTTGTTAGAGCCTACACACTGGGGCATTTAGAATAGCACAGTGAGATATAAGTTTGAACTGAAAAAAGAACAAATTAAAATACTGTGAAACAGGACCATTAAGCATACTGTGAAACAAGACCAATAAGCATTCTGTGAAACAGGACCAATAAGCATACTGTGAAACAGGACCAATTAGCATACTGTACAGGGCTTTAGCATAAAGTGTCTTAATGTGCCATGACCACATAAAGATTAGTTCCTCAAAAACTATTTATTTTACAGAAAAATGGCTAATGCAGCGTATAAGTAAATTGTAATTATCTGTAAAACAAACTAAAGCATAGATTACATTGCAGTTGATGTGTTTTATCATATGGAATGAGCATATCCAAGGTTGTTGTCAGGTATACTTTAGTAAGAAAAGGATCACTCACTGGGTCCTTAGGGCCTTGCAGTTCCTGAGTAGCCCCCAACAACCTTGGCACAGGTTTCAACAGACTTAAAGACAACAGGAAGGGAGCACTCAACAGATCCCCCAAACAAAAGACAGTCGTCACAGGTTCAACAAAAACATCAATATTTTATTTGTATAAAAATAAAAAATACTTCATACAAAATAGCTAAGGAGATGGTGTAAGGGTCAATCCAAAAGCATGACCTGCCTTACGGGTTTCTTGAAAGGTTTCACTTAATCAAAGTGAGGACTTTGAGGATCAGGAGGGGGATACTTTATCATTCAATTACTCTTGAACTACCACTCTGACAGAACTGAAATAACACTCTCTATGGCCCAAATACTATGAGGATTAATTGGAGCTGCTTTTATTGTGAAAAATTACTATCCCTTTAAATCAGATTGATCTCTAGTCAGAAATACTAATGAAATCACTAAGGGATAAATATCATAAACGGTATCCAATAAAGGTATCACACTTACTCTACCAGTCTAATGCTTTTTCTATGGCTAACTACCAACCTTTACCTATAAATTGTTTATTTATATATATATATATATATATATATATATATATACACACACACACACACAAATTCACCTTGAAATCTATGGTGAAATAGTAATAATGTTTTAAATTGCAGGGTTGAAAATTGGTATTGGGTACGTTTCCTATGGAGGTATTTGCATGGATGATTGATTTAGAGCATGATATTATCACACTGATGAAAAAATTAACAATTAAGTCTATGGAAACACATGAATATAGAATGGTGCTGTCGTGTATCAGCATTTACATGAGATAAATAGTAGTAAGTTATATGTAGTCACTTCCTCCCTATTCAAATGCATAAAATGTTGCAGTAAAAACACCTGTAAGTGCATTCATTTTCATGTGTGAAAAACAGATGCTACATAGGGATGGGCGAAAAGTCAGAAAGATTTCCCACAGGACATTTTGTAAAAACCAAAGATTTCCAGCTGTTTTCATGAAACTTCTGGCAGATAGACAATACATAAGATGTTCTCCTTTTCACAACTGCCAATATATTTCCCAGAAGAACTATACAATATTTCGCCTATGTTTTCTATGACTGTAGAATTCCCTGCCACAATATTGCTTTTTCTGAGGACTGAAGAGGAGAAATAAATAGCTGAATGTAAAGTTGTGAGTCCTACAGAAAAATAACCGTGGGTTGGGATATTCCAGCAGGGTGCAACACATGATATCAGTTTTTTACAGCCTCTGTTGTCAAGAAAAAAAAGGGCAACATGTCAACCGCAAACATTTTAGAAAGTGTACTATTCCATAGGCAAACATTTTGCATTATTTTTGTGCAGGTTTTGACTTCTTTCTAAGAATTTAGTACGTGTGGGGTGACAGTGCATAGTAGAAGAACTATATAACTTTATTGCTTTAATGACATGATTTGTGGAGGTGGTGGCAGTATGTGTAGGCACTTTATGACACTTTTCATCTCAAAAAACAAACTCTGAATCATACTCCTCTGCAGCAGGAGCACAAAATCTTGGCACACTCTCTAATACATCAACAGCACTTCTATTATGTACCCCAGAGCCCCTGGAACATTTAGGCATACTTCTGCTGCTGCTAGTTGTGGAACCTCTGGCTTGTTGATGGTATGTCTCCCAGTCAGACCTGGGGTTGAGTTTCAGGTGGGGACTCATTGAGGAAGCACCTAGGTGAGAGTTTGCTTTCCTCCTGCTCACATACGTCTTATACAGACAACAGATAGCAACATGCTTAGCTTTGGATCCTGAGTGAAGTATCTCAATACTGTAAACTTCACAGACTGTGGTGTTCATGAGAGGCTGCTCCTGCCTAGGGCTAGATGTTGCAGAAATTATAATACTACTTGTTGTCGTTTGTGCCTCACTTCCAAGATCAACAGAGGCACTAATCAAAGCTAAGGCTATAGATGCTGATAACATGTGTTAATTGTTGGTTACTCAACATTATTAGTGTGTCTGTGGCTGAATGGGATTTGGACTTGCAAGCGGTGATGTACTGATGATGACTCACAGGATGACTGTGTTTTTTTGGCATCTTTGCCAGTCCAGATTCAGACTTTCCAATTGTCTTCTCAAGCACGTTATAGACAGGCACAGTGCTACTTTTCAGTGGTGAAAGACTGAGCTTTGCCTTTCAGCTAATTTTCAGGCCATGTCATCATCTCTCTTACTCTCAGCTTCATCTATAACCTAAGAAGAGGAGGATGTTAGAGCAGTATATTCTAGACCTACACCATCAACATCATCAGTTATTAGGTCATCTTCAGCATGGCCCACCACTTCTTCCCCACTACTTTTATATTCCTCCAGGCTTTTAGATGTCTCAAGCAATTTCTTTTTACTTTTCCCCTTTAAGGGATGTTCACAATGTTTGCTAATACTTTCAGGACAAGTGTTATTGTGCTTGTTTGTCTAACTGTCAGATGCAGCAGTTCATTGAGCTGCTACACCTTCTTGCACTATGTCATCAACACTGGAATGTGACTCATTGTCATCATCAGTGCTTTTGGATGGTTTAATAATAGTACTAGTGCTGGTGGTGGAACTTTTGGTGGAATTTTAACAAACTACATCTTCCTTGGGAGGAGAAGGGTCACCATCATTTATCGTGCATGCTGCAGCAACCAAGGCTGCTGTCAGTTTTTGGACTATCACTTTACTCGTACGTCCCTGCACTGCTCTTGTCCTAATACTTTCACCCTCCCCCTACCTCTTGTGTATTTGCTGGACATTACTCAACTACTATGTTTATTTTTACTGTACACAATATAACTATTGTGTGTGATGTCTTGACTTAGATGTCTGAAAAATACTCTATCTCATCTATTATCACTCTACCTTAGTCATAGCTCACAACATGGTCCTTGTCTGTCACCTATCAATTTTTTTTATTTATTTAAGTGAACTGTCCCCTCTATCCCTATCACTGTCAACAAAAAACAAAATAAAACACACTCCCTGTTTAACTGCTTCATTCCCCAAATTCCCCTAGGACAGTGATATCAGCCAGATCAGGAAGAAATTTGGATCACGGCTGCCTGAGTCCTTCCAGTCAGGCACTCAAAATTTTGTGATGTTTGGGGTAAATCTTCTTTGTTCCTTTCTCACATCCACAAACTCCCCTAGGATAGATATAACAGCCAGAGCAGGAAAAAACGTAGATCATCTCTGCCTGTGTGTTCCCAGTCAGTCACACATAATTTTGTTGTAATTCTCCTTTTGCTCCCTTCACACAGAGTCCCTAGACACAGAGATAATAGCCAGATCAAAAAGGAACTTGGATCACAGCTGCCTGTGTCTACTCGGTCACACAAAATTTTGAGGTATTTGGGGTAAAACACCTTTTCTCCCTTCTTACACCCCCAGTCTCCCATAGCACAGAGAGAACAAGATGAAATATCAGGATTAGTGTTGAGCGAGCACCCCGATGCTCGGGTGTTCGGGTGCTCTGACCGAGCACCCCCTGAGGCTCGAGTGCTCGGCCGAGCACCCGAACCCCATTGCATTAAATGGGAGGACTCGAGCATTACACCAGGCACCCCCTGCTCTGATGAGGGGAGGGTGCCTGGTCAATGCCCCCCCTTCATCTCCACAATGCCCCTCTTCCACAATGTCCCCCTTCCACAATGTCCCCCTTCATCTCCGCAATGCCCCCTTCATCTCCGCAATGCCCCCCTTCCACAATGTCCCCCTTCCACAATGTCCCCCTTCATCTCCGCAATGTCCCCCTTCATCTCCGCAATGCCCCCTTCATCTCCGCAATGCCCCCCTTCCACAATGTCCCCCTTCCACAATGTCCCCCTTCATCTCCGCAATGTCCCCCTTCATCTCCGCAATGCCCCCTTCATCTCCGCAATGCCCTCTACCTCCAGTCCCTGGTGGTCCAGCGGAGCATCTGCAAGATCTGTGCCTCCTCCGGCACAGATCCCTGCCACCCGAACATGGCGGGCGAGCACATGGCGTACTCGTACGAGTACCGCCATGTGCCGAGCAGAGCGATGCTCGAGCCGATCCGAGCATCGGCCGAGCATGCTCGCTCAACACTAATCAGGATGAAACTTGGATCACCTCTGTATATTCCCGGTAAGTCACACAGGTATCCCTTCTCACACCCTAGACTCCTGTAGAACAGAGATAACAGCCACATCAGAAAGAAGCTTTGAGCAAGGCTGTCTGTGTCTTCCCAGTCAGTCACACTGAATTTTGTCCCCAGTCCCCTCTAATACAGGGAACAGATTGCCTAAACTAAGCCTCAACTTCACTTTATTAGCCTGTATTCTCTAGCTCAACAATGTACTACTTTCTCATCCTCTCACAAACACAAAATGGCATGCTGTGGAAATCTGACACTCTTATGTGCCTGTGGGAAAAGAAGAGAAATTTGCCATGTGGTGGGGAGAAATTCTGTCTTTCCATTGATATCAATGCAATGAGCTATGTGAAAAAAAGCAAAAAAGAATATTTCACGATTGGCGAAAAGTGGCATTTTTCTCCTGTTTCATTTTTGAGGCCAAAAACCATCCCTACTGTTACACAAAAATCACCCATGTGAACCCTGTGTTTAACATTGTATCGTCATAAATGGACAAGTTCTTACTCTTTATTGAATCTTTAAGAAGTTAACACCCTGAATACAATTCTACCCGTATTTTAAGTAATAAAAAACGCAGGCATTGCTTCTAGAAAAGAAAACATATTTTATTGTCTGTCTAAAACCTTCTATCCCACAAGGACAGCTTTCCTGTGTACTTGGCATGCTCTTATTCCAAGGCTAACTGTTTTCTGTTATAGAAACTCTTCTTTCTGTTTACTTCATTCCCATTTGGGCATTTTCGTGATTGCACATTTCAGACTTCAGCCAATATTCCTAACACGCATTAAGTATTTTCTATTGCAGATTTACATTATATTTCTATTTCAAAAAATTGTATTATATTATCCACCATACCATAAATAATTACCTAGGAAATTAGGAAGGTTGCTTGGTCTTTGTCCACTCCTTGTTTGTGCAGCATTGTCAGTCACAGGAACAGTGAACTGAACATTGTCCATTTGGTGAACCCGTATAGACTTGTGATATATGATATTTTTCAAAGCCTGTATTTATGTTACTTATATTCACTTGCACAAAAGTAAGGTTTATCTTCAAAGCGGAGCACCGGGGGAGGGAGGGAAGAGGTCTCCTAACACTATATTTTTTTTGTAGTAAGGGAAAAAACAAGGGTGCATATTATACATAGGCACTCTTGTTTTCCCCTAAAATCTTAGGCATAATATACACCTGCGTGTTATACAGGGAGGGAAGAGGTCTGCTAACACTATATTTTTTTAATTGTAAAAACTCTAGTGTATAATATGCACCCCCCACTTCACATAAGGTGAAGCGGGGTAAAATTGTGTGTATTATACCTGAGATTTTACAGTAAGTATTTCTAAAGAAATTGCTTCTTCAAGCTTTGCCGATCAGCCTAATGTACCACGTTGATTCTTTGGCAAAGCTCTCCTTCACTAATTCTCCTCCCACCTCCCTCCCAGCTGCCCCAGGGAGCGAGTTTACACACTGCAACCTCAGTATAATGCTAACCGGTGTTTGATATAATGATAGAAGCTATTCACAGCACACCTAAGGGAAGCGTGAACGCTCTCCCCGGGGCAGCTGGAAGGAAGGTGGGAGGAGAAGATGAGCTGTGCTGTGCACATTATGCTGAAGTGCACAGCACAGAACATTAAATATCTTTACAAGTACTTACATTATAAAAAAACAACCACCTTACCTGTCGCTACGTTATTAATAAAAGCTGTGGTAAAAAATGGAATATTTTATTATTCTTAAATAAATCTTTGCTCTATCCCCTAGATTTGCTCCTAATAATAGACCCACCTCTTTTTCATCTCCCTGCCAAATAATATATTAAACACATATCAAAACATCTTATCAATAAACCCATTATTCCACCATATATACATTTATATAAGAGGGGCAAACTTATAACCCGTAGCAGTTCCGATGAGTTAACTGTAGCAAGTATTTGCAAATAAAAAATAATTATGTGTTGGAACAAATAAAATATATTTTGAAAAACTCTTTGTCCTCAGGTAAAATATTATCTTTGTTTAAAAATTATTCTACTAACTCTCCCTTTCTACACCGCTTTCTCCCTTTCCACTGCTCTTTCCTAAGTCACTTTTTCCTCTTTCTTCATGATTAATTCTGAATTGATTTGGCTAAAACCAGCATTTTCTATCAGTTTTCAAAATTGATGCTGAAAATGAGTCATGGAAGACCTCTCCAGCATCCACATGTTAAAGGAATAGTTATAGTAATTTTTATATAACTATGATTTAGTAGTATATATTAATATGTTTTACCCACAGGTTTTAATTTTCTTAAATGTACTACCTTGTATGAGTTATTTCAGTTCTTACCTTCCTCCCACTTGCAGTAATCTGGTCTCCCTCTGCCTGTACTCTGTAAAGATAGTCTACAACTCACAACTATATCTGTAAGAAATCTGTGTATCGGTGTATCATTCAATAAAAAAAAATTCCAAGAATCTATTTTTGCATCGGCAAATATTTTGTGATGGTTAATAATTCTGCACTCACATTCTGGTTGAGGGCCAGAATTTGACTGCTGAAGTGGATATTTTGAAATAACAAAAACAAACAAACAAAAACCCCACTCCTTTGGAATGAAACATAGAAACATAGAATTTGACGGCAGATAAAAACCATTCAGCCCATCTAGTCTGCCTCTGGTGTACTGAAAAATGTTCCAAACTTATCCAAAAACGAGGCTAATTAAGCCCAAGGGAAGTGGCTGGGCATGTGCTGCTTCCCTTGGGCTGGATATTTCAGAGGAAGATTGTTTGATCCACTTTCTAATCCCCACTGTCCCTGTACCCCTTCTCCTCATGCCTGTATTCACCTCTCCATTTCCAGATCTTAATGGTGTTGATGCTCTGGCAAAGTAAGGGTTAAGTATTATCCTGAAAAATAAAATGTACCTTCTCCACTCCCCACATCTCATCCAAACAAATTATTAATAAGTTAATTGCTGGTGCAGCTAGAATTCGCAAAACTTGCAACAGAGGTCTTAAATTGTTAAAAAGAAATAAAAGTAAAAATAAAATAATTTATTTCAGCATGACTCTACTAAAAAAACTGATGATGAAATCAGGATACAGAGTGTTAAAAATAATAAATAAAATGGGGTTAATTCACCCCTTCTTATTTTTACACTCAATAAAATGTGAACAAAAAATAATATGGGGTCCGGAGCGTCCATATTATGTTAAAAAAATTGCAAGGAAGGTGTCCCCAGGGCCTCTTCCAACCCTAATGTGTGTGCATGTGCATTGGCATAACAACTATTCATTTGCATGATGGAGCTCAACAGTAGGCTCGATGCCCTGGTCCTCACATCCCTAAAAAGTAATAAAATAAGAGTAATAAAATAAAAGAATTTTTAAAAAATCCTGCAGCCATATAACAAAACACTAAAATATAATTTAAAAAAAATCAGTCCTGAGTCCTTCCTGGGTCCAGGGCTCTGAACAAGAAATAAACAGGGATTGACTTATATATATGAGCCAATACCTGCTCATGTATTTTCAAACATTCTGATTGGCTGGGATGTGGAGTAACACAGCGCATTCCCTGGAACTTCACTTACAGCCAATCAGGAAGCATGTGGTTTATAACCCCCTTCCTGTATCCAATCAGCAGCTAAAGGAAAGAGTCACTTATTGTGTATGGCATAACCCCACCTACCAGCCAATCCGCTAGTGGGAAAAGAGTTAAACATTTATGGGGGGGGGGTATTTTTAGGGCTTTTTTTTTTTTTTTTTTTTTTTTTTTTTTTTTTACAGGGATGTGAGGACCAGTGAATCAAGGACCCCAACTTCCGGAGAGTAAGTCCAGACCACATGTTAATTTATTTTCACCCATCCTTTCCTTTCTATGATAGCATTTACATTCACATGGGGACTTCAGGCCCATATTTATCGGGGACACCATTAATCTATTTTTTTTTTCAACTTCAATGGGTAAATTTTTCTTGAGTTTGCTTTGTATCCTGAATTGTCCAATTAATGATACATAGCTGAACTTTTTCATCTGGAAATTCCATTCTTGTAGAATGGAATCTAGGCCTTTATTCATTCTCATCTCACTCTTCAGAGGAACAGTCAGTGCATATGAACAGAGAGCAAGTCACACACCTCTTTGTATAGTGATTTTACAAACTACATGTAGAGTGTGTTATAATTACTGAAAATAGAAGGAAGAAAATAACTGAAACGGCCAATTCAAGGTAATTACATATTATTAAATAATCAGGATGTAAAATAACTACATACTACTAAAACAATCACTCCACAATGGGGTTAACAGTAGAATGTAAATTCAAGTTTGGGGGATTTCACATTTTTCATACATTTTCAGCCTATACATTACTGAGGATGGTATACTAAAAGGACTGGAATCATACCTGCATCATAGGGGAGAAATATACTGTAGATTATCAGAGGCTGATGTACAAAGATTAACTGGAACAATTCTGGATCAAAAAAATTGCACCACTGAGGAAAAATAAGAAGTCTCCAAAATATTGCTTTTCAATGTGTTGGAGACTTCTCTAGTATTTGTATTAGGTTATAAGCCCAGTTTATAGGTGGCACTGTTCCTATCACTTACTATAGTCATGTGTATATGTGTGCATGTATACTTTTATTTATATAGCTCCAACATTTGTACTTAGAGCTTTACAGTTTACATTACAGCATAGGGGAGGTATAGTAGGTACAGACTTTATAATAGGAGGTACAGCTAGCATTTATACATTAGATTAAGAGGTTCCTGCCCCATAGATCATACGATCTAAGTAGAGAATGGACAACAAGCAGGAAGAGAAGTGCCGCTTGATAGTTCTGGTATTGCCCATGGATTCAACTTTTTTACTGCAGTGCTACATTTGACTGGTGTTTTGGTTTGTTTTTGAAGCTTTGTAGGGTTGAAGCTTGGCAAATGCTGGATGGGAGGAAATTTCAGAGTTAACGAGCAGTGAGAGAGAAAGCCTTTAGTTGAGACACAGCAGTAGAGGTTAGTGGGCAGTGAGATGTTTGCTATGGACAGAGCACAGAGAGCATGCAGGAATGTGGTGGATTATCACAGAGGATACATAAATTGGGGAAGAGACTTTAAGTGATAGTAATGTTTCATAATAAAAGCAGCTCTAATTAATCATCATAGTATTTGGACTTTGGAGAGTGTTATTTCATTTCTGTCAGAGTTATAGTTCAGGAGTAATTCAATGACAAAGTATCCCCCTCCCACCCCTTTTACTGATGTAACACTGTTCAGCCACATCAGAAGGGAGGTGCCCAGGTACATTGCAGAGAGGGACAATCGTCTGGTCTATGGACTGCATTCTACATCTGAGAAGAGATTGCTTACACTAGGTAAAAGGGACGGGAGGGGGAAACTTTGCTTGTGAATATCTCTTAAACCATAAAGGTTTGAGAGATAAGGCTTATATCATTCTTCATGTTTTATTAATGCCTACAAAATAAAATAAAGATAAAATGAAGTATTACTATCCCTTTAAAGGTAAGAATGAAGATTTTGTGGTTGATACTTTGCCTGAAAGGAGGCCAGGAGAATTATTTTAGTAGTATGGCAGTAAGTGTCTTGGAGAAAAGAAAGAGTATTCTGGTTGCTGAGTTAAGCATGGATGGAGGAGAAATGTGGGTAGCAGGTAGACCAATAAGGCATTACAGTAGGTAATATATAAATATTTTAGTTGTAAAGCACAAGAAAAATGTGCACAATTTTACAGTGTTTTGAGGAAAGGAGAGTATGGTTTTGTTATTTTATTAATGTGGGCAGTGAAGGAAAGAAAAGATTCAAGAAATACCCTAGGCAATGTGTCTTGGCCACAGGACATATAATGGAGACATCAATAGTTAAAATAAACCAAGTTATTGTACAGATTGAGGAGGAAAATAAGTAGCTTAGCCCTCTAGGAGCCCTCTGTTTACAAGAATCGGCCAGTAGGTGGCTAGTCTGCTAAATAGCGGATTCTGTAGGAAGAAAACAGCAGAGAAGCTGTGATATATAGCTTACCTGTCATTATGTAAATGATATGCCAATGCTGACAAAGTTTGTTCATTATGGAACCTTCTCAGTGCCACAGGGGGTGCAATGCACATCCCTAAGGCACTGAAAGTGTTAATGGAGGGTAGCTGCTGTCTCTGCTCTTGTGTAGAGAGCTAAAGTGTGACGCTATCTTTGCCAATCTCAGGTTGTTGAAGTTTGGACTGTGAACTCAGACAGCATAGGCTGCTACTTGGAACATAGTGCATGTGCCTAACAATCAGATTAACATATACGCACACCAACATGAACATGGCAATGGCTCATTCAGCTGACTGTAAACATGCACATTAGCCATTTTTCAAGTAGGCACTGCAAAATCGTAACTCTGGCTGAGGCATGCTGGATTCATGGTGATGTTGGTGTATGTGGCAGATTCACATGGATATAATGGTGAAGACATTAGCGCATATGTCAAGATGTTATCAAAGTAAATAAGTTACAATTTTACCATCTTTATCCCTTATCGACCCTTAGTGCATGTCCACTGTGATGTCACTTGAGATGTTTTGTACTCTTCATCAACTCTTTATTACACCTTTGTACATACCCCTACCCCTAGTTCTTAGAACATCAGCCTTCACGAGGCAGTCGATGCAATTCTAGTGCAAACCAAATTCACTTCAAATTCTAAATTGAATTTCAATGCATTGACATGCAAAGTGTTGGGGACTCCCCTAGCTTTCAAGGAGTTAAAAGATTTATTTCAATCAAGGCAGTTCTTATTTAGTCCTATGGTGCCATTCTTTTGTCACATAATTGCACCAAATGACCTTAATACATCTGCAGAAGTTTATGATCCAAAAAACATTCTCCATACCCTGCATATACTGTACTATTTCATGATGTTAGATTGTACTGAAGTTGTTCAAACACCATATAAAGCACTATGCCTGTACACCTGTGATAAACATATTTTTTTTCACTTTTTGGATCAATATTAATGTGTATATCATTAACAGGTCCTGTTATTTATTTATTTTCCATAAAAAAATGTTTATTCTTTGTGTCAGTAAGGGAAGTGCTAAAAGCACTGGGTCAATTATTGAATGAATCAGGCCTTTTAGTCTATGAATTACATGTTGTTTTCATAAATAAACTTTGATTTTTACCATTGAAAGGAATCTTTAGACATTTTTTTTAAACAAAACAACATGATTTGCAAATTATACAAAGTGAACGTAAATAAATAGGAAAATGTGAAAAGTATTAACCCCTTGAGTACCAGACGAAAATGCAAGACATTAGACAAATAGCAATTCCATCATTTAAAAAAACGTGATTTTCAAATGAAAGAAGGTAATTAATGTCATTTATTTTAGTAGATTTATGGCCTTATACACTACAGAAAATGAAGTGCAATTCTTGGGCAAACCATTTGCAAAATCCTATATTATAATTCGCTATGGATGTTTGTCAGAAGCTGTCATGCTCAGTAGAGACGGCTGCACGCGCTGCAGTCATGCGCAGTACAGACTGCCCTCGCCGCAGCTGATACGGAGAGGGGCACTCCGAATTCAGACCGGAGTCCTCTCTGCGCACCTTCCTGGGACCTCCAAATTTGGACCGCCCCACTCCATATCAACCACGGCGCATTGAGCAGGTCAGTACTGCGCATGACTGCAGCTCCGCCAGTGTAGGCCCGTGTACACGGGCTTTAAAACTAGTATGGAATAAATAAAACATCCCATTGGTTTACATAGGGGTTTTAAACCGCTGAACATTAGAGAGGTCTCCAAAAGTTTGTGAAGGTCAGTCTGAGAATTGCTCATTTAATTTGTATATAATAGACTTACATATTAACCCTTTGAGTGCCAGAGGGGTCCACAGTGCTATCATTGCCCCTCTGGCACTCAAAGGGTTAATTGGCAATTCCAGCGCAAACCCATGGGCCACTAAAAATCCCTAACCTTCTCATTTAATTAAATGGGACTTTTAACCCCTTGAATTCTAGAGAGGTCTCCAATGCATTGCAAAGCAATGCGTTGGAGACCTCTCTACAATTTAAGGGGTTAAAAGTTCCATTGAAATCAATGAAGAGTTTTACCTAACCCTTTTGGTGCAATTGCTTTGCTTCTGGACTGCCAAGAAGAATTCCACATCAAACAATTTGCAGTGAAATTCAAACAAATTTTAATGACACCAAAAAGCCAACATTTTAGGCTAGAGGCCTTCCTCAGGGCAGAGAACTTGGAGTGAATAAGTTTATTATCATTCCAGAATTTCTCCATTTTTGTTTATTAAATCATAGATTGCAAGTTTGAATGACTTGTCACCTGCTTTATTCATGGCTAACACAGTACCAACCTTCACCTATTTCAGTACCATCATTGTCTATCAGAAAATGCACTGACAAAATACAGAGTACTGTAGGAACGCGGAAGTAAAAACTATGTGTCCCACCTCTTTTTACAAGAGAATAATTCATTGTTGAAAAGGATTGCATGTGGATATAATCACTGATCTCATTATTGTTAAATATATTTAACCCCTTAAGGACCAGTCCTTTTTATCTTTAATTCACCTACACAAACGATTTGATTTTTTTAAAGCATAAGCAGGGCTTTCTTTTGGTACCACACTGATATGTATAACCCACCATTTCATTTGATAAAAAAAATGAAAACAAAATCCTCACACCTATTTATAGGTTTTTGCTGTCATAATTTGTGCTTGATTAGTACATTTTAATAGGGACTGGATAAAAGTTATGAATGGTCATTTATACCTGCCAAATGTCCTTTTTTAAGAGGGTATTTCCCTCTGAGGCAAAACCCCTATGTCCCTCTTTTTTAGGAGACTGTGTGGTGTGTATAAGTGTATCACATTGCCCCACAGTAATAAAACTCACATTAATGTTTGTTCAAACTTCAGTATATGTGTTTATAAATTAGTCACATTGTGATTAAAGCACACCCTGAGTCACCGTGTGATCATTTTACCATGAATTGCCAGGACCATGATTGGCCTTTAAAGGGCCAAATTCTGGTGCATCATTGGTCATTAGGGGGTTAAAGTGGACCTACTACACTAACAGAATTTTACTGTAGGAACGCAGAAGGAAAAACTATGTGTGATATAGATATTATCACTGATCTCCTTATTTTTAAATATATTTAACCCCTTAAGGACCAGTCCTTTTTATCTTTAATTCACCTACACAAACTGTTTGATTTTTATAAAGCATAAGCAGGGCTTTCTTTTGATACCACATTGATATGTATAACCTTTAAAGGGCCAAATTCTGGTGCATCATTGGTCATTAGGGGGTTAAAGTGGACCTACTACCCTAACAGAATTTTAGCTTGTTTTACAAATAATTCAAATATAGTAACATAGTAAATTAGGTTGAATAAAGACACAAGTCCATCAAGTTCAACCTTCTCCTCATACCCCAATAATTTTATAGCTGTCCTGCTAGTAAGTTAGTCTTTATCAGACCTTCCTGGTCAGCCTACTGATAAACAGTATAACTCTGTATGTTCCCTTTGGAAAGAAATGTATCTAATTTTCTCTTGAATGTATCCATTGTATCTGCCATAACCACCTCCCTAGGCAATGAATTCCACAATTTAACAGACCTCACTGTAAAAAAAACCCTTCCTCTGCTGAAGTCTAAACCTCCTTTCCTCTAATCTCAAGGGGTGTCCCCTGGTCATCTGATCAGGCCTTGGAATAAATAGCTTATTTATGTCTGTATGTTGTCCTAACCATTTTTTCTGTGCTATTAGAAATGCTCCCAGTATGTGGGAGGTGACTAGATTTATTCATAGCACAGTGTTAATACTAGCCCAGTACAGAAAGTAATCTGCATAATGTGCCACTAACAAAGGTGACTGTTTCTAAATATATTTATATTACAAATAAATAGCTAATACAACATACATACATTTAACCTTTGCGAAGCCCCAGAGGCATCACTAGGGTTGGTGTCACCCGGTGCAGTAACTCATGGTGTCACCACCCTGGATCTCCTCCCGTACCGTGCCATACAGAATCCTTATTAATGTTTTTTGTACTAATGTTAAAATTCATCAGCATCTGACTAAGGTCAATATATTACATTTAAATAGTACTATAGAGTAACTTGCCACCACCAGAGCAATACAGAGTTATATGCCACCACAGCAATACAGTTATATGTCACAGCATATCTACTGTGTATATAGGTAGGACTGCAGAAACCACAGGTAAGCAGTCAACTAGAACAGCTTTAATGTGTCCTCAGCTACTACAGAACCAGGGAATCAGGGCTATCACTGAGTGTTGTTCTGCTTCAAGAAGTAGCTGACACCAAAGAGGCTCTAAAGCAGCTAACTGGCTGTAATGCATTGCTGAACAGGTGTCCACTGACCCTATGGATGCAAACTAGTACACCAGCTGGCACTCAAACTTTTAACTTTAAAACAATTGAAAGAGTAAGAGGTCATTGCCCTTTGTCAACCAGACTCAACCTACCACTGGTCTACACACATAAATACAGTAACCCTTTGAGTGTCAGAGAAGTAACACATTGCTTTGTAATGAGTTCCTCACGCCTCTGGCATTCAAATGGATAAGAGTCTCAAGGATAATTTGGAATAAAATTATGTTAAAAAATAAACACAGGACACATTTTTTTATTTTGGTGTTGTGTCTGCAACCTGCCTAATACCTATATACTAAACTATTTATGCATTTCATTTGCCAAGGGGAAAGCAGTGGAGATGTGGAGTGTCCCTCTCCACTGTGCCTTGTTTTACACCAGACGTAGAGTGGTGAGAAATGCATTGCAAAGGGTTAAGAGACCATTGTCCCCTGTGTACAGAATGATATCAATTAGGTGTATGAGATTAAGATGAAAGACAGTGTACTTCAGTGGACCGTATAGGCCAAGCAGAATCATAGAGCTGAACTGAAATCCTCCATTAGTGCAGCCAGTACAGTGCTCTCATGCTCTGCCCCCTCTTCGGATGCTGTTCTATTGCCCCTGTTGCCTCAGTCTCTGCCTCTATCATTTCCAGCATTTTCCTAATATGCGGACGTAGACCGGATGACCTCAGACACAGCAGCAACGTGAAACTCTAACTCAAGATGACTCTGTACAGCTCCGCACCAGCACCCAACGCCATCAGTATTGAAGGGCCTGCCTGTCAGCAGTCAGTGAGCCCTAATCTAATAGGCACTGGCAAGGCGCTTCTACAGACTACTACTTTTATTTATTTGTGTACAGGTACATTGCACGAATGGCATGTTAAAATAGGCCCTGGGAAGCACGGGTGTCATCCCTGCTGAGGGTCTCACCTGGTGTGGTCCGCATCCCCCTCGTGAGGCTGCTGCCAAGGCAATATTAGATATAAGGATGGACAGGTGTACCTGCATGGCCAAGCATGCATAAGATGTGGATTTGGCACTGGCATGGTCTTCACCCTTAACAGAAAGGTACCCAACAAAATGGATACCTCTCTAGGACTCAATGGATTAATAATTAAGACCTTGTTGGTATTGATAGCCTAACTGCATACCTAGGAACTTTCTCTTCTGGAGTCCCCAGAAGAGACTCCTCTGTTGCCGATGGTGGGTATAATTGCCATGAATGGCTGCAAAAGGGGACGTGGTTTACCTGTGAGTGGGGGCTGGGATTTCCAGGGGCATCATAAAATTGGGCCTCGACACACTGTGATAATGGCCAGCAGGCTGTAACTGACTGCTTCAGGACTGGAGCAGTCAGTCCATCCATTCCCCCGTGTGCTCCGGGACATGTAATCCCAGCTATAGTGATCGTACATCAGTGGAGCCATGTGACAAAGGCAGTGTATGCAAACATTGCTTTTGTTACTGTTCTATGTCTCCATCCGCCTTACTGTGATTGTGAGGAAGAAAGAGGGAGAGAGCACAGCCCCATGTGCCACAAATAGCCCAAAGAGGGGAGCACTTTAGTTGTGCTGTGGGCAGGACTGAAGGGGAGAGCATAAAATGAATATATTTTATTCTATGACCTATTGACATCTCTGACTGTAACTGAGTAAATGATTTGGAACAAGACCAAAGAATTTTATTTACACAGACTAATTTATAAACACATATGCTGAAGCTTAAACAAACATTAATGTAAGTTTTATTGCTGCGGAGAAATGTGATACTCTTATATAAATCACACAGTCTGATCTCCTAAAAAGAGAGGCACCAGGGTGGGAAAGAGGGACATAGGGATTTTCATCTCAGAGTAACAGTATCCTCAGACATTCATACCGTTTATCCAGTCTGTTAAAAATGCACTAACTGAACACAAATCGTCACAGGAACACCTACAAAAGTTTGCTTTTGAATTTCTACTTTTTTAAATTATCAAAATAAATGATGGTTTACACTTATAAATATGGCATCAAAAGAAAGCTCTGCTTAACCTTACACAAATGTTATATAATTTGTTTGGGTGTACTAAATGAATTATAGGGAAAATACGACTGAACAAAGGAATACTGAAAAGGCCAAAAGCACTCTTGTAATCATGTAAAAAATCCCTTGTCACTAAGAGATTAATTACTTACACAATCATGTAGGAGATCAATACCAGGGGGTATGAGAGGTCCTGGTGTCACCTCAAGAAGGGATGAACCGAAAAAACAAAACTGAAAAAAAAAACCCTCCAAGTATTTACCTCTGAATTCCAAATGGGCATGCAGCGCACTGCTATGCATTGCAATTGAAACCCCACTCAGAGGACTGATTTTACATTTTACAGTATAATGGGGACAGCCAGGGTCTTTGAGACCCAGATTGCTGCTCCCTTTAATGCAGACATGTGAACCCCTGTCAGTGAGATAGCTGGTCCCATCAGTGTATGGGAAGATTAGTGTCTCATTAAACCCATCACAGCTTCCAATGAATGGAGGGAACCACCATTGCCATCAGTGATGATGTCACTGGGTGTTCAATAGTTAAAAATGAAAAGCTAAATTAATATAGTAAAACATATTGAAAATACATATAAACCCACAGCTGTAAGCTCTTTGACTTAGATTCCATTTTATGATTGTGAGTGGTAGTGGGCAAAAGGTTCCATCGTGTTCCAGCGAAAAAATCTGTGAAAACCATGTTGTCTACTTTTTTGAGGTAAAATCTACTTTAAATACATCAATTAAAATATTCACCATTTTCGATCATTGGCAAAAATTATTCACCATTTTTTCAATAGCTAGAACATTTTCGCCTCTTGAGTAACATGTTTTTCACCTTTTCACTATAAAAACGTGTCATTTTCCAGGAAGTGAAACACATTAGAAACAGTTACAGAGTGAGAGAGATGTGCTGTGCTGTTCTGCTGTGAGTAAGTAGCGAATCTGAGGCAGGAGAGGCTCATAGTGACTGCTATCACTATGAGCAAGTTTAAGAATAATAAAAGGAAGAGCTGGAAGAACCCATATGTGTCCAGTGAGCCTGAGGAGGAAGTGACCACTACAGACCCAATGCTGGCCAATCCCCCTAAATCCCCCCTAGGGATCTTGGGGAAATTAATCTCAAGGGAGGAAGAAGAGGGTAGTAGTGAGATCAGGACAGGTCAGCTGCCTGTGTCTGCTGCCAGAAGTGCTGCGCCTGCTGCCAATGCTGACACTGCTGCCAACAGTGCTGACCCTACTGTCGGTGCTGAACCTTCTGCCAATGTGTCTTGTAATTCTCAGGAGGGAGGAAGGAAAAGATGATGCCAAGTGTAACAGCAGGGGACCCTAAGTCACACTTGCTATCCCCAGGCAGTCCCACCATTAATTCTTCTAAGAAGTTCCATCAGCTTGAACAGAGTGTTAGGAGTGAAAGAGAGGGTGATCATCATATTACTAGTGACTATGATGAGCAGGGAGACTCAGGGACTGAAATTGATGTGGTTGATGTTAGTGGTAGTAAGAGTGCTGGTAAAGCAGCTGGTTGGACTGGCATTGAAGTCAGTTTCTTCGATACAGACAGTGCAAGTGGGCAGAGCTAAAATACTACCCTGCGCAATCACACTGTTTCTATTGGGTTTGAGTAGTCAGATTGTCCTTCTCAGTCCACATAGAACTGGTTGCCAAGCAAACCCTGAGGTTAAGCTTCACTCTTCCCACTCTTCAACAGACAATGTTGGGTACGTATTCATCCCAAAGCTACCATAGCATTTTAGCAATAGACAGGAACACATGGCCAGTGTTTTAAGTTAGTGAAGGTCTGGGGTTTACTGTACCTATAAATACAATGTAATATTTACTTTTAGACTTTACGACATTAACCCATCCATCGCTGGTGTGGGTTATATGAGCCAATCTGGAAACTGAGGTGTTAATATGAAGCCAGGAAAGGATGGGAGAGAGAAAGTTTATTTAAGACTAGTGTAAAAGCCTGTGTACACGGGCCAAGGTCTGGGTGGTGTTAACCCTTTGAGTGCCAGAGGAGTACGCAATGAATTGCTTTGCAATGTGTTGCGTACCCCCTGGCACTCAAAGGATTAAGAGTCTGGTCCTGTTCTGCGTCCTGCCGCTGATGCAGTTATGCACTGTAGAGACTGGCAGAAAGCACAGAATGCTCACAGCACAGAACTCCCAGCATTCTGTGCATTCGGCAGTCTCTACTGCGCATGACGGCTTCTAACAAACATCCTAGTGAATTATTATATAGGATAGGGAAGCTTTTTGCATGTTAATTAATCCCTCTGTTGCCAGTGAGAATGCAATGCATTGTGAACTTGCATGGCAAATAAGGGGATAAAGAGGATGTTTGAATGTTGGAGTGTGATTCGGGTCACTAGGTGATCCTGGGTTCAGGCAGGGCAATGGGAAGTACTGCCTGTCTGCACTAGTTGCAGGGAAACAGATACATAAATTGCCTGATTTCTCTACACCTGTGTATCATTAGCAGTGCATCTAGGGGCATGTTGATGATGCCACTTTACCTTGGCCTACCGTCTTGTCCTCCTGAGGTGCAGACAGGTGTATAGCAGGCACAGGCACACCATTTTCCAGAAGACAGACTTTGCATATAGGTGCAAAATGGGCACAGCCTGCTTTGCAACTATGTTCAGGCCAATGAACATGAAATATACTGGAAAATCTCTTAGCACGACAAGCACTGCTCACAAAACATGGGCCATGGTATAGTGCAGGTGTTATCACTACTGTATTACTAACCACTCTTTACATATGTAGAAACCACAAGTAGCTCACCAATGTTTGGCAAGCACAAAATTCACAAAACTATGCCTTTCATAAGGCAGAAAAATCTTACAACACCACAGACTTCAGAAATCCTGTACAAACACTTATCCACCTAGCAACGTCAGATAAGTTTTGTGCCTGCATAAAAACCTTCTGTTTGGGAAGGAAGGTAAACAATTTTTTTCGCAAGCTGAGCCTCAGAATGACATACGGACATGCCATGCTAGTTTTACTGCAAACAACTGGGAGGTTCCCTTTTTATACCCTTTATCTATGTGCACTTAGATAGGCAAAGAAAGGCACAGTAAGGTATAACTTTCTAAACTATTGTTCAAAGTTTTACATCTTTAAAAGGTCAGTAAAGCTTTATTATAAAAAAAAAGATTCATAGACAGGCAGAGATATAGACAGATATACATAAACAGATAGATAGACAGACAGACAGACAGAGAGAACGATAAACAGAATGTTTTTTTCCTGCTGAGTAAAACCAGGTTAATCTTATTGTTTTAATTCAAAAGCTGTTACAGCTCAAAGGACCAAAAAGTGGTGGAGCTGTTACTGTGATATTGTATGGGAAATTGTAGCTGGTGGCATACCTCTCCCAAAGAATGCAATATAATAACACTCTGGACACCAGGTGCTACTGTTAAAGGGACAGTAATACTTTGTTTTAAATTTATTTTATTTTGTAGGATATTTAATTTATTTTGTGAGATATTCACAAGCAAAGTTTCCCCTTCCCGCCCCTTTTACCTAGTGTAAGCAATCTCTTCTTAGATGTGGAATCCAGTCCATAGACCAGACAGATAACAGCAGGGGACACTCTTATTCCTATGAAAACAATGAAATCCCTGCCCCCCTTGATAAGCTTTTCAGGTTTTTCCCTTATCTTAATTGAAGATTGTCCCTCTCTGCAGTCTACCTGGGCACCTCCCTTCTGCTCTGGCTGAAGAGTGTGACATCAGTAAAAGGGGTGGGAGAGGGACACTTTGTCATTGAATTACTCTGGAACTACAACTCTGACAGAATTAAAATAACACTCTCCAAAGTCCAAATACTATGATGATTAATTAGAGCTGCTTTTATTATGAAACATTACTATCCCTTTAATATAAAAACAACAGTTTAACAGTATCACCTTTTGAATAAGCCTCTCCCAGCAGTGGAAGAACTCTTGAATTAGCCAGCAGGAGACATCCTACAATTTATTTAATATTGAACTTTTACTTAACCTGGAATTCTGTGCAATAATTTTACAAAGAATGGCATGTAAAAATGATGCTTATCTCCTGGAAATTGTAGGATGAGATAACTGGATAGCACACATGTTTGGAAGTGCCCCACCCTGAGAGATTTCTTCATTAAAAACAAATTTCCCCAAGAACTCCCACACTAGTCCTGGTACCATCATAACCCTCACTCACAGAGGCTGATACACTAAGAACTGGAAGAATTCTGGAGCACACCACCTACATCATGGAGGAAATTACCTCTTGAATGATAGAGGTATCCAACAATTTGCAAAGCACGGGCATTTCTAGATACTGGTTTTTGGTTTGTTTTTTTTGGGGGGGGGGTTATGCTTAAACCCTAGGTCGTATTTTCATCTTGACACATAATTGTGTCAATCACCCTTAGGGTCTGTTCACACGAGTGACAGAAATGTAACATTACTAACACTGAATTTATCACATCAGAAAATAACATATTGACTTCTTTCGACCTATTCAGATAGATCACTAAGGCAACACTTGTGCAGCACAGGTCACAAGCTGTTGCAACATGCTGCAACTTTTGTGGGATCATTGCAAATGCATCCAAGCTGCAGAATGTCTGGTTTGCACATCAGTCTATGGGATCACCATATAAATTGTATACACTGCAACACTGAAGGCTGTGATTCCCTTTTCAACCTTCAATGGCTTGATGACATAAGTCCATTAATAAAGAGATTATGGCGAAATGGGCTGGTTCCTTTCATACTGCCTACAAGTTCTCCCCATCTGAGTGGATCTCTGGAGGAAAGCAAAAGAGACATGATGGGGAGAGACATGATGGAGAAGTGGGAGAGAGACACACATGATAGAGAGAGGGGCGAGAGAGACATGATGGAGAAGGGGGAGAGAGAGAGACATGATGGAAATGGGAGAGAGAGAGACATGATGGAGATGGGGGAGAGAGAGAGACATGATGGAGATGGGGGGGAGAGAGACATGATAGAGATGGAGGAGAAAGAGACTTGATGGAGGAGAGAGATACATGATGGAGAAGGGGGGGAGAGAGAGAGAGACATGATGGAGATGGGGGAGAGAGAGAGACATGATGGAGATGGGGGGAGAGAGAGCTAACTCACACCCAAATTGAAGCCTGGGCCTCAAGGCAAGTCAGTACACAATACCCGCAGCCCCAAATGCAGTCAGGGACAGGCCACAACCAGCAACCAATGCCTGCGATGGCCACTCAGCCACCCTAGAGATGACCAAGAAATTGGCCACTGCACTTGCTGCACCCTTGACCAATTGATCAAGTACACACCACTAATGCCTCGCATCCCCCAGAACAAACTCGTAAGAACTGCGCAAACCCGCCAAGGGAAACTGACACCCACGCAAGCTGCCCCAACACGGTGTGAAACCAGCAGCTCCCCAGCTGAAGATGAACCACAGCTGCAAACATCCCCACCCAGCCACTGTCATCCAGAGACAGCTGATTAGAGAGTAAGGAACAAGGCACAGAAAACCAAAGTATGACTGCTGCGCAAGGGAAATTTAACATCAGCCACAGAGTTTAAGATATACCCCAATGTACCAGAAATAATGAAGGCTGACAAGCGAATCCAAAGATACAAGACCACCAACGAGTTCAGGCCAACAAGAGAAAACCACTGGTTGCCCTTATGTCTCCCATACCCATCCACCCCCATTACTGTGGAACTCTCCCTCTCAGGGCTCACCCACCACCTTACATTCCACCACAGCCACAGCTTAGTAAGACTTTGCCCCAAGTAAACGGAGATGGTAACTTAAGTTTCCCAAATGCAGAAACCCACAGCAAACCCCGAGATCGCAGTTACATTTCCACAAACCCCACCATCCAAATTCCCACAAGTATAACACACCACAAGCATCTATGGAAATAAGACCCAATGTCTTGCATGTCACCCAATGCAAGCTATTCACCCTTTCCTCACCAGAATAGTCCTAAGGACCCCCACTAGGAAGGAAAAGCTCCCTCCCTGCAAAAAGTCCCCAACACCACATAATGACCTAATGGAAGAAATGGCCTACTGCATAGTGTGGCTATACATATGTCTAACAAACTAAACAGGAGACGTCTGCTCTGCTGTTGTGCTTTGCTGCTCACTACATCCATGCGGCTTCATGAATGCTGGGAGGAAGTGATCTGTCATCACTTCCTCCTTGGGCTGCCGCACAGCAGTGAAGGGAGATTAGAACTGTCTCCTGAAACGTATGTTAACTGACTGGGAGGCTGTTGGTCCGGCTCTGCTTGCCCAAAGCAGGGCTAAATGTGAGAAAAATGTACCTGCCCAGTGCCCCAGAACTACATGTCACAAGCGTTTGGCGATACAAATTCCACAACCCTGAGAAGCATTTAAATTTCCACTCGCCTTTACTCAATTTCTCCTCGCCAAATGCGAGGAGGCGAGTGGAAATTTTGAGCCCTGTACTCCCACAAAAATACATAGGTATAGATGAATCCCTTATGAAATATAAAAGCAGGTTAGGTTTCAAGCAATACATCCCCTCCAAGCACTCCAAATTCGGCATTAAATTTTATAAATTGTGCAAAAGTGCCACAGGCTATACCCAGGCTTTTAGAAATTACGAGGGCAATGACAGCCAACTTGACCCTCCTGGTTGCCCCGAATCTCTGGGAACAAATGGGAAAATAGTTTGGGATCTAATTTACCCCTTATTAAAGGGATAGTAATACTTCGTTTTAACTTTATTTTATTTTGTAGGCATTAAAAAAACATGAAGAATGATATAAGTCTTATCTCTCAAACCTTTATGGTTTATGAGATATTCAAAAGCAAAGTTTCCCCCTCCCGCCCCTTTTACCTACTGTAAACAATCTCTTCTCAGATGTGGAATTCAGTCCATAGACTGGACAGATAACAGAAGGGGACACTCTTATTCCTATGAAAACAATGAAATCCCTGCCCCCCTTGACAAGCTTTTCAGGTTTTTCCCTCATCTTAATTGAAGATTGTCCCTCTCTGCAGTCTACCTGGGCAGCTCCCTTCTGCCCTGGCTGAAAAGTGTTACATCAGTAAAAGGGGCGGGAGGGGGATACTTTGCTTGTGAATATCTCTTAAACCATAAAGGTTTGAGAGATAAGACTTGTATCATTCTTCATGTTTTTTTAATGCCTACAAAATAAAATAAAGTTAAAACAAAGTATTACTATCCCTTTAAGTAAAGGATATTATTTATATGTTGACAACTACTACACCAGCCCCCTTTTATTTAAGTCACTTTTTTATTTTGACACTGTGGCCTGTGGACCTGTCAGGTGCAATTGCAGGGAGATGCCCAAAGAACTTATAGCAAAAATAAACTAAAAACCGGGATGTCCTCAGCTTTGTGCCAACAAGAGCTGCTGGCAGTTAACTTCAAGGACAGAAAAGATGTCTACATGCTTTCCACTATGTATGAGGACAAAACTGTCTCTGTTCATGGCAGCAGGGGGGAACTAAGAAAGCCAGTCTGCATCAGAGAGTACAACAAGCACATGGGGGGAGTTGATCTGTGTGATAAACTCATGCAGCCGTACCTCACCATGCGAAAGTGTAGGGCATAGTACAAAAAGGTTGCCATTTACATGATGCAGACTGCAGGATATAATTCTTTTTTGATTTCCAAATTAGCAAACCCCTCTCTAAAACTTAGTTTTCTGCAGTATCAGCACCATCTTATTTCCCAATTTTTGTTTCAAGGGGCAACAGAAATAATTCCACCAAAACCCGGGGCAGTACACTTTATTTATAAAATCCCTCCAACCACCCAAAAGAAAAACCCACAAAACAGCTGCAGGGTTTGCTACAGCAAGGGAATACAGAGAGAAACCTCCACTTACTGTCCTGATTGCCCTTCCAAACCTGGTCTCTGCATGGATGACTGCATCAAACAATATCATGCAGGCACAATGAAGTAGTGCTGTAAAGTTTATTTTATTACTAGTTGAACAGCCCGTTACACGGGCCACAGTGTCACTGCCACCTGGTCGCGGGGCAGTCACGCGCAGCAGAGACTGCCGCGCCGCGGCTGATACAGAGCTGGGCGCTCCGAAGGGCAGTCTCTACTTTGCATGACCGCAGCATGCGCAGCAGTGTGTACTGCGCATGTCGCGTGTTACACACGATTTAGCGAATTATTATATAGGATATGGCCACTTTTCCCCCTGAAATATCCTGTTTTTTTATTTTATTTTTCCCTCCTTACATCTAACACTATCAAAATATAATGGGAAGCAAAGCACCCTAAGTTTTTTCCATCTCTGATAATGGAAACACAAATGTTCCCTACTGGGCCCAGTAGCTCCCCCAAACCTTGACAAACCTATGCATATGGGGCATTGCCGTACTCAGACGATGTAACTCACCACTAATGTAAAGCACTTAAAAAATCTGCAAATATCATCTGACGGAAATCCAGAGCAACACTAAAATATAAGTGTGAAAAAATGGTGTTTCTCTGCCTTAGTGCAGGTTTTGGGAGGGATTGCTTATAGAGTGGCAGCGAAAAAATTGAAAAAGTGCAAATAGAATGAAAGCCAGGGTTGTCTACACTTCTACAACACATACTATTGGGTGTAAAATTCATTGCAGCATTGCCAAACAGTCCGAAATGACATGTCTATAAAAGGAAACTAACATGTTCCAACTGGGCCCAGTAGCTCCCACAAACCCTGACAAACCTATGCATATGGGGCATTGCCGTACTCAGAAGAAGGAGCTGAACACAAAACAATGTATTTTTAAAAATCTTCACCTATCATGTGCTTGAAATTCACATCAACATTGAAATCTAAGTGTGAGAAACGCTGAATTTTTTTTACTTATGTCAAGTTTTACGAGGGATTGGTGGTAAAATGGCTCCGTAAAAAATGTGAAAACATACATAAAATGAAAAGCCTGGGGTGTCTACTTTAAAAAAATATACACTTATGGAGGGAAATTTTAAGATGGAGACATGGCACCAGTGACGCAAGCTGTAAAAATTCAAAGTGTGAAACTGGAAACGCGCATGTTCCAATTTGAGCCCCGTAGCTTCCCCAAACCTTGAGAAACCTATGTGTATGGGGTATTGCCGTACTCAGTAGAAGAAGCTGAATACTAATCAATGCATTTTTTAAAAATTTTCAACTCTCCCATGCTTGATATCAACAGTAATATTGAAATGTAAGTGTGAAAACTGCAAAAAAACAAAATATTACCACAATTTTGAAAAATATTTATGGAAAATAGCTGCATAAAAAAACTCCAAAATTCTCCTGATTATTTACCTTATGTTGTTTAGTTTTCAGAAACATATACTTTTTTGCGACATTTTTGGTTTTGGCACCGTCAGCTAAGCTATGATGAGGCAGGAGAGATTCATAGTGACTCCTATCAATATGAGCAGGGTAAAAAATAATCAATGGAGGAGCTGGAAGGACCATTATGTCCGAGTCTGAGGAGGAGGAGGAGGAAGGTACCACTACTAGACCAATGCTGTCCAGTCCTCCTAAATCACCCCAAGGGATCTTGGGGAATTTAAAGGGAAGGGAGGGAGAAAAGACAATGGGAAAGAAGGGAGAAAAGGGAATGGGAAGGGAGGCAAAAAGGGTAGTACTAGTGAGAGCAGGACAGTTCAGCTGCCTGTACCTGCTGCAAGAAGTGCTGCCCTTGCTGCCAGTGCAACCATTTCTGTACCTGCAGCCACTAGTGTTGTACCTGCTGTCAGATGTGCTGCCACTAGTGTTGAACCTGCTGCCAGTGCTGAACCTGCTGCTGCCAATATTTTGCCTGCTGCTAATGTTTCTTGTAGTACTCGGGGGGAATGCTCGTCACATCCTCCAAGCAGCAGTGAGATGTCTGGAATAGAGCAGCAGCACGTAGGGACTAGTGGTGGTGGTGTTGGAGAAGCTGGGATGGAAGAGACATTGATGGCCTTTTTATCAGAAACTCAGTGGAGTACCACAGTGGTTTTCTTTTTCTTTTACCCTTGCTGACATGTCTAATGCAATGCTCTTTTGCGTTTAGTAAAACACATTTCAGATAATCCCATTTTTCCTGGAATCCATCTAAAGATCTCAAATTTGTTAAAGACTGACATAAACATTTTTACATTTTAGAAAAATCAGCCTTTCTATAGTCTAGAACCTTTGTTTTTGTGTGGCGCAACTCAGCCTTTGTCTTTATATTAAATCTCACAAATTGATGATCACTGGAGCCCAAACACTCTCCTACAGCTACATCTAATACCAAGTATCCATTAGTAAATAATAGATCTAGTGTGGCTTCCTTCCTAGTCGGCTCTTCTACTAACTGACTAAGAGCCAATCCTTGTAAAGAATTTATGAAATCTCTACTCCTGGCTAAACCTGCTGCTTTGTTTTTCCAGTCCACATCAGGAAGATAAAGTCCCCCATAATAATAACCTCACCTTTCACTGTCATCTTAGTTACTTCCTTGAACAGCAGTTGATCCAACTCCTCTGCTTGTTCTGGGGGTCTATAGATCACACCTATATGAGTGACCATCTTATTACCATATTCTAAAGTTATCCAGTCTCTGTGTTCTACTCCATACCCTATATAAGATTAACAGTTAATCTATTTTTGACATAAATAGCAACCACTCCTCCTTTTCTACCTTTCCTGTCTTTTCTAAATAGAGAATACACTGGTATTTCTACATCCCAGTCATTTTTTTTCATTGTACCAGGTCTCGGTAATTCTAAATAAGTCCACATCTTCAGTAGTTATTATTGCAATGAGTTCAGGGATCTTATTCCCTAAACTGCGGGCATTTGTACACATGGCTTGAAGTCTATTGGTTTTTGACCTATGTGCCACAGACATACCTTGATCAAATTAATCTTAGTTTTATCCGGTATCATTCTAGTTTAAATACATGTTAACAAAACTTCTGAATTGCTTGCTGAGAACCTCTGTTCCCTTTTAAGAAAGATGTAAGCCATCATTTTTGTACAATTCCTTGTTATACCAAATAGGGTTGGTGTGAGAAACAAAGCCAAATCCATGTTTTTGGCCCCATTTCCCTAGCCATGAATTAAAGTCTCTAATTCGCTGCATCCTACCATCATCTTCCTTATACACTGGCCGAACCTCAGAAACAGATAGTGGAAGCAACTTGCACCAAATCCTTACATAGCTTCTTAAAAACATCTTTTACCACATTCACCTTGTTACAAGCCAAATCATTTGTCCCTAAATAGACTATGACTTCCAACTCTCCATTCTAGCTTGCTTCCTTAAAGGGATAGTAATACTTTGTTTTAACTTTATTTTGTAGGCATTAAAAAACATGAAGAATGATATACGTCTTATCTCTCAAACCTTTATGGTTTATGAGATATTCACAAGCAAAGTTTCCCCTCCCGCCCCTTTTACCTAGTGTAAGCCATCTTTTCTCAGATGTGGAATCTGGTTGTAAGACCAGACAGATAACAGCAGGGGACAATCTTCTTACAGTGAAAACAATGAAAGCCCTGTCCCCCTTGACAAGCTTTTCAGGTTTTTCCCTTATCTTAGTTGAAGATTGTCCCTCTCTGCAATATACCTGGGCACCTTACTTCTGCTCTGGCTGAGCAGTGTTACATCAGTAAAAGGGGCTGGAGGGGGACACTTTGTCATTGAATTACTCTTGAACTACAACTCTGACAGAATTGAGATAACACTCTCCAAAGTCCAAATACTATGATGATTAATTAGAGCTGCTTTTATTATGAAACATTACTATCCCTTTAACAATTTTTAAAATGCGTCTTCTATCTCTGTGAGCTGTAGCACCAGGAAGACATCGGACTTCTTTGCCACCACCATGACTATCCTCCAGAATCATGCCTCTTAATATAGAATCCCCCAATAATAGGTAGTGTTCACTTCTTAACTTTGTCAGTGGTTGCAGTCAGATTTACCTGTGGATTACAGGCTGGTGAACCAGTAGTCTCTGCTTCTGGAGTTGTTCCAATATTAAGGCAGTGTTCTGAAAGTGCAGCAAAAGAATTGTGAAGAGGCACAGACTGTGGGACATGTCTCTTGTCCACAACTCTTGCCCTTCCAAAACCAACTGTAGTCCATCTGCCATTTCTTGGAAGTCTCTGAGGCAGTCACACTTTTGTATCTGCGTGGAGCTCACTGACATCTTGTAGATTTCAGCCTTCATTTTATCAATCTCGTGCTGTAAAACAGAAAATTGCTGACAAACTGGACAACTTCTGAATCTCCCAAAGGTTTCCCTGGGGGAGTTCAGCAAAACATCCATTGCACTGCAGCATGTCTGACATGTTCACAGCACTAAAGTAATCAGGGGACAAAGAGTAAAATACCTTCAGATTTTGCAGTTGTTTTCTGACAGAGGGTGTTAGCCAATGGAGAATATTCGAAAGAAGAGAGTGTTACTAGTTGGGTACCTCAGGGATCTGTACTGGGACCCATTCTTTTTAATATTTTTATTAGTGATATTGCAAAAGGTAAGGTATGTCGTTTTGCAGATGATACATAGATCTGCAAGATCTGCAACAAGGTATAAAGGGGATAAGCCAAATGATGTAGGTAAATTATAAGAATGGACAGGAGTGTGATAGCTGCAGTTTAATGCAGATAAATGTAAAATAATGAACTTGGGATGTAAAAATCCAAAGGAAATATATAGTATTAAGGGTACTGTGCTATTAAAGACACAGAGGAAAGGAAGTAATTATTTCTAATGACTTAAAGGTAGGCAGGCAATGTAACAAAACAGTGGGGAATGCAAGCAGGGTGCTGGGTTGTATAGTTAGGGGCTTTAGTAACAGAAAAAGGGAAGTGGACATGCCACTCTACAGATCTCTGGTTGGAACTCACCTAGAGTATTGTGTACAGTACTGGAGACCCCCATCTCCAGAAGGATATAGATACTCTAGAGAAAATTCAGAGAAGGGCTACTAAACTGGTGAATGGTTGACAGGAAACTAAACATCAAGATAGACTAAAGGATCTGAACATGCATAGCCTGGAGGAAAGAACAGAGAGGGGATATGATAGAAACACAAATACATGAAGGGATTCAACGACGTGCAGGAGGGAAGTACAATTCAAAGGAGTAAAAATGTTAGGCCAAGAGGCCAGAGTCTAAAGCTAGAGAGGCACAGGTTTTAAGAAAGCTTTACTTCACTGAGAGGGTAGTAGATAGTCAAATAACCTACCAGCAGAAGTGGGAGAAGTTAATACAGTTCAAAACATGGAAATTCATTGCACTTCCACCAAAGAAATCCAACAGAGCTTGTTCAGAAAATCCACAGAACTTAATTGATAATGGTTAAAAGTACCTTGAAATCTTCTGACCATTACAAAAGGAAGGAGAGACTTGGCGGTACACAAAGCAAACAGCTAGATCAGGTACAACATCGTTTAAACAGATATATGCATTTTCTTTACAGGACGCTTATTCATGATCTCCGGAAAAAAACATGTATAACTGCTCTACCTTTTAAATCTCAGCAAGCCAATCAGCATTCCCTACTTCATATTCAGAGCAGAACTGGTAGGAAACCATGTCCACACCTCATATGACATCCATGTATAAGCTCTTTCACACTGAATTGGATAGGTCAGAAGGGCCGTCACAAGACACAACCTTTAGCCTATAGACATGGATATGAATAACTCCCAGCCTGGACACAAACAATTAAGTGAAAACATAATCCAAAACTGCAGCAAAAGTGCGAATGAAATGGCACAACGATCCTATTCCCCCAACTGAACAAGGTACGAGGATGCATGTATACACAGCTGGCATAAAGCCCATATTAAAAAAAAGAGACATCGAGGGCACACTAATCCACAGTCCACAACTCAACATGTCCATATTATATATTATATATATATATATATATATATATATATATATATATATATATATATATATGAATAACACTGAAACATAACACCTCAGTTCAGGGAAAGCGAGAAACAATGCACCATAAACAAATTACACAGTAAGTATCTGGGCCATACCAGGGAGTAAACAAAATGAATACTAATGTATAAGGTTAAATCTAACGTGAACACAGTTCGCTGGTGGATAGATGATCTTATGGAGGAGAGCGGCACCATACATTGTCCAGATAAAGTTAAATTCAAGACTAAAACATAAAATATGTCTAAAAGAATTAAAGTTGAAAATAACATTGACAATTGAGGTTATTGGTGAACAGCTACATCATATTACATATAAGAAGAATGCCATAGTTCAAAGTGTGTCTTCAGTAGATAAGATTAAGATCACATAAATCGGGACTCCTGGAATTGAATGCTAAATGGCGACCAAATGTCTAAATATTATACAATTCCATTTATGTAACGCTGGAGAAAAATCCCCATAAAGAGGATAACCAAAAGAGGTGCGATGGTCAGAACCACATCCACTTTAGATATAACAGGTGATACCCTACTCTTTATTTAAACCATGTGAATTTACTTAATGTGGTCTATGGTGCGTTGTTTCTCGCTTTCTCTGAATTGGAGACTTTGGGTGCATGGGTGTACAGCTTTAATGATATATATCCATGTCCGTGCTCCGATATGGACATGTTGAGTTATGGGCTGTGGATTAGTGTGCCCTCGATCTCTCTTTTTTTGAATATGGGCTTTATGTCAGCTGTGTATACATGCTCCCTGGTACCTTGTTCAGTCAGGGGAATGGGATTGTTATGCCATTACATTTGCACTTTTGGATTATGTTTTCACTTAATTAAGTGTCCAGTCTGGGAGTTATTCATGTCAGGGTCTATGGGCTAAAGGTTGTGTCTTGTGACGGCCCTTCTGACCTATCCAATTCAATGTGAAGGAGTTTATACATGGATGTCATATGACGTGTGGACATGGTTTCCTACCAGATCGGTTCCGAATATGACATCAGTAGGTAAAGCTGGCTGGGATTTAAAAGGTAGAGTGGTTATACATTTCTTTGTCCGGAGATAACAAGTAAGTGTCCTGTACATGAAAAGTGTGGATCTGATTAAATGATGTACCTGATCTAGCTGTTTGCTTTGTTCACCATCAAGTCTCTCCTTGCTTTTGTAATGGCCAGTAGATTTCAAAGTGCTTTTTAACCATTATCAATAAAGTTCTGTGGATTTTATGAAAGAGCTCTATTGGATTTCTTTGGTGGAAGTTCCATATTTTGAATCAGTATTTTAGGAGCTTATAGGAATGCTACTTCATTGCACCCACCTGACATGTTGAGAAGTTTTTCTTGCATTGTGTCAATACTTGTTTTACATACATGTGGTTGGGGCTTTTGCAAGACTATGCTTGACTTGTGTCTTGCATTGAAGTTAGAGTCGCTGAATTATATATGGTATATTGGAAGTTAATACAGTAACAGAATTTAAGCATGCATGGGATAGGCATAAGGCTGTCCTGAACATAAAACAATACCAAGGACCAAATAAGGTTTGAGGTTTTTACAGTTGGAAATTGGGCAGACTAGACGGGTCATCTGGTTCTTATCTGCCGTCAAATTCTATGTTTCTATATCTAAAACAATAGAAACCTAAAGAAAACTAAGACGATGGTCAATGCACCTGCTCCTGCTTTGCAGGACACAATTATGAAAAGTAGGTGAGGTGTTGAGATAGAGGAAGAGGTGGGAGTCTCCACCCTAAAGACCGTGTCGGTGACTTTTGTAATGTTCTCTTCCCTCCAGGAGAAGGGACTCCACCCCATGTGTTCCACATTTAACGTAAGAGAAAAACTTTAGAATAAAGGTTTTTTTTTTGTTTTTTTTTTAAATATAAACTGTTCCTTTCAATGGGGCTTTTAAACCATTGACTGTCAGAGAGGTCACCATTGCATTGATTCAAGATGCATTGTAGACCACTCTAGAATTCAAAGTGTTAACAGTCCCATTTAACTCTAGGGCACTGTAATTTGTTCCCAGAATTTCATCTTAAAGGGACAGTAGTGTCAGCATAAATAAAGCTTATATCCTTTTTTAAATTTAGTAATACACTCTCCAGTGTTGCCACTGTGTAGATCAGTCTAGATGAGGAGTAGTTCAATTCTAAGTTTCCTCCTCCCGCACCTTTTACAGTTGTCAATCTTCTTCCCTCAGATCTGAAATCCGGTCACCGGACCAGACAGATAGCAATGAGGGACAATCTTCTATCAGTATAAGGAAAACCCTGCCCCACTTGATGAATCGGAGCAGGTTTATTGATTGTCCCTCGTCTCGATCCATCTGAACCGGCTTGCTGATCTGCAGTGAAGAAGAATGGTCAGTAAAAGGGGCAGGAGGGCGAAACTTTATAATCTTATTACTCAGCTAGACCGATCTGCACAGTGGCAATGGTGGAGAAAGTATTACTAAATTTAAAGTGGATCTATCACATATAGAAAAGTTCCTCCAATGACTGAGGATGTCAGTCTCTAAGCTGGAGCGATCTCATTGGCTAGATACCGATCTCTGCCAATGAGATTGCTCCAGCTTAGAGAAAGAAAGCCTCCGTCATTGGAGGATACTGGGTAGTGGGACGGGAGCAGAGGCAGTACTGCAAGCAGGAAGTAGGCTGCTAGGCACCTTTTAAACTTGAATTTTTGCGCAGATAATGTTTATATATATATATATATATATATATATATATATATATATATATATTTTTTTTTTTTTTTTAATGACTAACGTTGAATTTTTTCGCTAAATGCTCTAACTAATGAGCATTACTTTTCTATGTGATAGATCCACTTTAAGGAATGATCTACGTTTTATTTATGCTGACACATTACTATGATTTTATACTCTACTGTGTTTTAATCCTTTTAAAGTGAAGGTATTTTTTCTACAGTATTAAGCATATTATTTTGCTTTTTCAGTCAAATCTCCACGTCAGTGATTTATGTTTTTTACCTTCACATGTCATATAATGTTGTCTGTTGCATCCTCTGCAGTTTTAAAATGTCAAATGATAAAAATGCCGATTTTTTTTTTGTAAATTGAGCCTCCAAGTTGTTAAGTGAAGCATTTATGGGTTCAGTCCTGGGCCCAATGCAATTTAATTTGTTTAAAATTATAATAATGTTTCACATAAAAAGCAGCACCAATGAATCTTCGTAGCATTTGGGCCATGGAGAGTATTTCAATACTCTCAGAATTGTAGCTCAAGAGTAATTGAATCATAAAGTATCACCCTCCCACCCCTTTTACCTAGTGTAAGCCACCTCCCTTCAGATGTGGAATCTGGTCCCTGGACCAGACAGATTAGAGCAAGGGACAATATTCTTACTGTGAGCATAAGGAAAACCCTGCTCCCCTTGATAGGTTTTTCCTTATGCTCACTGAAGATTATCCCTCTCTGCGATCCATCCAGACAGTCTTGCTACTCTGAGGTGAGCTGTGTTACATCAGAAAAAGGTGAGGGCGGAGGGCGCTACACTTTATCATTCAATTAGTCTTGAATTACAACTCGGACAGTATTGAAATAACGCTCTTCGTGGCCCAAATATTGTGAAGATTAATCATAGCTTTTTTTGTGAAACATTACTATACCTTTAAAAGGAAAACTAACATCTGAAAATGAAATACATTTCCATACTAGTAACCCTCTTAGTGCCCAAGGGGTATCAAACGCATTGCTGACTCCTCTGGCACTCAAAGGGTTAAACATCACCTACTTCCAGCTAGCATCGCTAAAGACTATTTTACATTTGATCCCTCACATATAATCCTACACTTAAATCTTTAATGCATGTGTAGACTATCCTATTCAGACACATTTGCTTAATTCTTCTTGTACTGTTTTGAAAATCCCTCTAGTAATCAAAGGGTTAACAAAATAGGGGATTTATTTGAACAGGCAGGAAGCATTTGGTGTGTCTAGAGAACATGTGAAGAAATATATGGCTCTCCAGCTGCTGGTAGACACTAATGTTTCCCAGCTGAAGATGATGTGATTTGTAGCCATGTTGTCAATCACTGCCCTAAGCCATCAGGTAAGAAGAGGGTATTATAGAGTATTTATTAATCATAATATTACAAAGAAAACACTTGTCCCTTTTATTATGCTGTAACCATTTAAGAACTAGAGATGTGGGCAACACACACTGTACATAACTGCCCATCTATCTGGACCCAAAGGTTTAAAAGTGAATTCTTCTTTATTCTTTTTTGGACATGCAGAGCTATATTTAATTAATTATAGTTTTGTAGGTCAAGAGCTATTCAAACCTAAAGGATCCCCCCCCCTCCTGCCCCTTTCCTTGCTTCACTCAGCATCTCAGTCTAGTCCGGATGGAGCATGGCAAGGGACAATCTTCAGTAAGGAAAAATATAATCCTTATACTTACTGAGTAAAGACTGTCGCTCACTGCATCCATCCGGTCCAATGACCGGATCTCAGATCTGATGTAGTTCACTTGAACTACAAAACTGTAATGAAATATAGTGCTACATGTTTATAAAAAAAAAGAAAAAAAAAAAAAGAAAAAAAGAAGACTCGGACCTTCAATTTAATAGAAGTATTACTATCCCTTTAATCTATATTGTATTACAATTTAAACATTTTTTAATCCACATAGGATTGCTAGTTACTGGTTATACATATTTCATCCCCGGTACTCAGTCATAACCTCCACTTCTCTTCCAGTAGCCACACTCCCACTTCCCCAACCACAACATCCTTGCACATATATAATTCCCCTTGCAAGGATAGAATACCCCAGCCCAAATGGATTCCTGGCCAAAACAAGTATTTTTCCAGCCACAATCGCTGTGCCCCTAGTACACCCCACCTCCTCAATCTGTCAGAATCCCTCTTTTCCCCAGATAATACTCTATCCTGCCCAGAATTAATAATTCATAGTCACCCTTTTCTACTTTTAAGCTTGATGAATAAGACTCTTTGGTTTGTACCCCATGACTGGTAGCCATGCTAGAACCGCACATACTGCCCCCCAGCCTTGTTGCACTACATTGGAAGCCACAGAAACATAGTAGCCATAGACACACACACATACCCCCCCCCCCCCCCCACAGCCTTATGCTACTACATTGTGTGTGGCTCTATGGCTACTGTAGGACAAACTCTGCGTACGCACACACAAACGCACTGACCCCCGCCAGCCTTGTCACCCCCAACCTTGTTCCACAATAGCCATAGAACCACTCACATCCTGAACCCATATCAATGGTAGCCATATCACCAGAACCTTGTCCCACTTCCACTTGTAGCCATATAACCACACATACTAAACCCACAGCCTTGTACCAATGCACTAATAGCCATAGAACCACACATACTGACCCTCCAGCATTGTACCACTGCACTGGTAACCACAGAACCACACATACTGACTACTTAGCATTGAGCCCCTGAACTGGTATCCATAGAACCACACATACTGTCCCCCTAGCCTCGAGCCACTGCACTGGCAGTGATAGAACCACACACACTGACTCCACCGGCCATGTCTCGTTGCACTAGTAGCCATTAAACCACACATAATGGCCCACCATCCTTGTCCCAAAGTAGCCACAGAACCACATTTAGACCTCTATCTTTGTTCCACAATAGCCACAGAACCATTTACATAGTGACCTCACTGCACTGGCAGCCATACCCAAATCAGGCTTTTCCCACTGTCACTTGTAGTCACAGAACCACACATATACTTTTACCAGTTTCATTAAGCATATAATTTTAAAACGCCACCTGTTGTAGTTCAGGTAAGGTCAGCGGCCAGTCCGTGATCCATCCTGGTGTGCTCTGCTTTTACTATGATGCAGTGCCACTATACGAAATGCCTGGCAAGAGCTGCACAAGAGCAGCTGTGGCGGGCTGAACATCATACTGTATATGGATTGGCTGGTGGCAGAAACGTCTCGTCAATCCCGTCAGCCAGTACAGACACAGCTGAGGTCAAGCCTGATCCAGCTGCTTTAGTGCTGTTTTTTCAGGCCCGGTTCCAACGAGCACATACAAGAGAGGTTTGGGGTGGCTGTCCACAACTAGGTTGATGGCTGCATGTGGCCACTGAGCACATTTGTCATGGTGGCCACACGCAACATTGCCGGTGGCCGCACTTGAGAACCACTGATCAAGTTAGTGCACATCACACACACTCCTTTGTAATTTAGATTTTAATTTAACAAACCCCTAACACCTTCCTTATAATATGCTTATAAAAATGAGGCATGCTATACCAGTTATCTTGTTAGTGCATAGCATTAATCCTTTGGATGCAAAAGCCTCTGTTTCTCTAAGGATATTTAAAAAAAAAAAAAGGCTCAGCTAGGACACATAGCTTAGTATGTATTTGAGATTGGCAGGCACAGGGTCGATTTTAATATGGAATCATATTAGTAGTTCCAGCCTAACATATTAAGGTCATGAAAAAAACAGCGTTTTAAGTGACAAAGAGCAAGGAAACCAAGCCTAAATTGAGAAATTCACAATTTTATTGGCAATACAAGTTATCTTGTTGTAGACAGAAGCATTCAGTTTCTGAACAACACACACTGTCTACTGAATGTATTTTATTTCTCTGACAGGATTGGATCTGAATTTATCAAAAAAACAAAACAAAAAAAAAACAAGCAAAAAGAAAAAGTAACATTTAGGAAAGCTGTGCAAAACTGATTCAAAGAGGGATATGAAGCATAATAAGGCTGATCAGATTTTCGTATTTATGGATCAAGTTTTAACATCGGTTACATACTGCAAACACTAGCTAAGCCAGGCACAGGCAACATAAACCCTCCAGCTGTAGGGGAAGACAATTCCCAGCATCCCTGATGAGCAGATGCTGAGAATTGTAATCTTCAACAGATGGAGGACCTAAAGTTGTCCAGACCAGATTTAAGCAGTTAAAAATTGTAACATTTTTATGAAAATGAGATATCCTAGGTACTATCAGCAATGTATTTCTTTCTGTGCCAGGAACACATTATGATCAGTGCTTATTCCACATTGGTATTGCCATAGGCTCTTGTGCTGCCCTCTCAACGGTAATATATTCATCAGGGTTGTCTAATGCCTGGTAGAACAGTAACAAATCTTGAATTGCACGTTCTTCAATCTGAAAGAAGTAAAATAAATACATTAGATTGTCTTTAACCTCTTAAGTACCAAAGATTTGGGGAACTTTTTTGTGAACTGGAGGCTATAATATAATTCCTGTAATTAACTTTCTAATTATATGAATTGATTTTTGTTTTTTTCCAGAAAAAAAAATCAGCTTTTTGATGGTGTCTCATGTGAAATAAATGTTATATTGTGTGACAAACTATGAGGTCATAAAAAATGTAAAAAATAGGATTTTAGCATTCTTTTATTTTATTCCATATAGAACACAGGTACCATGGGGCTGAGTCCCTCCTCCTGGAGTGCAGGACACATCATATAAGACAACCCCAGCCTACTCCCAGAATTCTTGTAACAAAAAAAACAAAAAAAAGCCACAGGATGGAAAATAAGAAAGAAAGAAAATCTCACAGAACTAAGAACCTAAGAGGATTCCTCTGCCAAGGAACCAGGAAAGTCTGCAACAGATTGCAGACCTGTGTTCCATGTGGACAAGAGGTTTAATAGGTAAGAACACTAAAATCCTATTTTCTCTTATATCCAATATGGAACACAAGTACTATGGGGATATACCAAGCTAAGATTCCTGGGGAGGGAGAGGGAAAAAAAGACCACTCTTATGTCCCTATGATACCAGAATCTGAATAACCCAAAAACAAATGTCAACAGACGCTTAACTAGCACAGCACACCAAACAAGAGCCAACCATGCTCAGATAAAAACTACCAAACAACAACTGGCAGCAGAAAAAGACAGACAAGACTGCCTGAAGGATCTTCCAGCCAAGGCCAAGTCATTGACATTGTAAGCCCAGAAGGTTCTCACAGATGTGGTGGAATATGTTGTGATCTTGAAGGGAACTGTTTTTCTTTTCTGCTCTCATACACTTGGAGCATGGTAGCCTTGATCCAAGAGGCAATGGTTACCTTGTAAGCAGCCTGACCCACTCAGGGATCCTCAGGAATGACAAACAGAGTCAACCTTATGACTTCATACGGTGCACATACAACTTAAGGAAGTGCGCCATGTCAAACAGATGGAGATCTCTTTCCTGATCAGACACAGGGTCAAGACAGAAGGAAGGTACAACAATCTCCTGATTGGCTCAGTGACCACCTTGGGAAGAAACTCCTTACAGGTACTAAGTACCACCTTATCCTGGTGAAATACCAGAAAAGGAGGTTTGAAAGACAGACAGCTACTCTTACAGGGACAACTGCCAATAGAAAAGAGTGTAAACCGATGCGAGGAGATGGAAGCTAGAGGCTCACAGGCAGGCCTCTGCAAAACACCCAGGACCGGACTAAGCCCACCACTTGTAGAAAAACCTTGACATCTGGGATGACCACAATTCTTCTCTGAAAGAGAATGGAGAATGCTCAAATATGAACCTTGAGGGAACCTTGATCACTCCATCCTGGAGAAAAGACAGCACTAAGGGAAGCTCAAAGACTTGTAGTGACATTCTTGTGCACGCACCACTGGTGAATAAAATGGAACAGACCCACAGACCCTATGGTATAGAAGAGACCAGCTTCCGTACCAGAATCATGGTGGAAATGACGTCCATGGATAAATCCTCCCACTTCAAGAGCCATCCTGTCAAAGATGGTCTCTCAACATCCTCTTACCACAGATGACCGTAGAGTAACAGATTTGGTCTGGGAGGCAGCCAAAGAGGCTCTTGAGTGGATGAACTGACCAGGTCCGCAAACCAATCCCTCCTGGGCCTGTAAGGTGCAATCAGGATGACCAGCAAGCCATAAATTCTGATCTTCTGGATAACCACATGGAGGAGAGGAATCGGGGGAACACATAAGAGAGATGGAAGCTCCACGGGATGGACAGCACATCCATTGCGTCAGAACCTTCCTGTTCTCTGTGCTTGCCATGCGGTCTATTGCTGGGACCCCCAAGTGTTAAACTATGAGGTAAAACGCTTCTGGATGGAGTCCCTAATTTCCTGGATCTTCGTCTTGGTGACGCAGAAAGTCTGCCAGCACTTTTTCCACTCCAGGAGTGTGGACGGCTGAGATGGCTGGAACATTAGCTTAATCCCAGCTGTGGAGATACTCCACGTCTCTCTTTACTGTGAGTTCCCCCTTGGCGATTGACATACGCCATTGCCGTGCAGTTGTCCAACTACCCTTTCGCTGAAATCCCAAAGAGATCCTGGGATCAAAGAGGGAGAGCCAGATGAATCGCCCTGAACTCCAGAATGTTGATGGACAGCAGACTCTAGTCCCTTACCCAAGTAATTTGATACGCACTGGGATCAATACTGCAGGGCTAGGTCAAACACCTGAAGCTCCGCAACACTTATGGACAGAGTGCTCTTGGCCCTGAGCAGTCTGAGGACCCAGAGTGGAACCCATTGTGACTATGTCCCACTTTGGGATAGCCAGTGACTGTCTGAAGGACAGACAAGACCTCTGAAGTCACCACTGATTGTCTACCTTCATCCTGTCAGACAAATTTATGACACGGGAAAGGGGACACAGTTGTCTGGATCAATTCAAGAGAATTTTAAACTGCAGCCCCTGCATATGAAATTGGGAAAATGGGGGTGCTTCCAGAGCACAGACTAGGAACCAAAATGCAGTATTGTAGATGGCTGATATGCCTGCTTTAGTTTTGGGGTAGATCACTCATGAGTTGCCGAGGGAGTGGTGCCCTGGGTTTGTACCAATGGCATGACTGATAGTTGTTAGGCCTGGAACTGGAGAAGGTTATTTGCCCACAAAAGGGAGCGATTTCTTAGAAGATTGGTCAGCGTACCAAATCTTAAGCCTCAAAGTGCAAGCAATGACTTTTCCAGCCAGCTTATTACAGTTATCTGCCATTAGATTCAAGGATCTTGAAAAAGAACTGCCCGATCTTCCTTTGTCCCACCAGACAGCAATAGCTCTAATTACCCATGCAAAAGTAGGGCACAAAGCGGCATCAGAAGCTGCAATGTTTGCCTTCAAAAAAGGAATCCAGGTCCTTATCCTCATGATTCTTAAAAGCCGCTGCATCCACCAGCAGAAAAGCTGTATTCTTGGTAGCTGTTTACAACTCCTCCAAGAATGACTGGTCTAAGAAATTTAGGTGTGAAAAAAGGCAACCTCGTTGCATCTTGAAAATGTCAGGGGAAGAGACCTAGAATTTGAGGACTCTGATACTTTAAGCGTCTCTAGGACAGCCAGCATAAGACCCTCAGCAGAACTGGGGTCTTCTTCACAGACAAGGACAAATTTAGGTCATCTGCATCAGTTTCCCCTTACTCACTGGAGGAATCCCTAACAATGAGGATATCAACCTCTATAACATGACTGGGGGGGGGGGTAGACACGACAGGGTGTCCCATGGACCAAGAATCCAAAACCCATTGAATTGATGAAAAAAATAGAACTAACAGAAAATTTGGCCTTAACCCATGAACGCTCCTGTTTGCAGGTGACAGCCCCGAAGGTGCAGTAGGGACCACAGAGCAAGGACACAGAGTAACAGAAAATTCCCTCAATCTGGGATGAGGAGCAACGTGTTAAAGGGACCCCTGATGCTCTGGGCTTGCCCATGACTCTATTAAGTTTTAACAAAAATAGTAACGTAGTAGAACAGTAGAGCAAAAGTACCTGCAAATCTGCAAAAGTACTTATTTGACAGCAAGGAATTAATGTGGCAAACAGGAGGGGAAGACCAGCCTCTGTGTAGAAAGTAGAATCCAAAAAGGAAAAAGGTTATTCAAAGACCAAGACCTTGTCAAAAAGCCTAGGAAGAATGGTATGTATTTTCTCAGATTGAAAAATGGCACTAGCACTCCAGATATCATTAAACGGAACCCCTTTCCAATATTGAGGGGGGAGGTGTCCCTACAGGTCTCCATTGTTCAGTGTGTAAGGTAGGAATCACCTTTAGCCCTCTTACAGCCTCCAAAACGTACAGACGGGCAAGAAACGTCTCAGACTACGGTCCTTATGTTCTATTCAACATGCATGCCTGCTCTTAAAGACACCACAACCTTAAAAAAGTAAAATGCTTAAAAAAAATATATAAATATTAGCAAAAGTTATGAAAAGTAAATAAAGTACATAAACATCACTGCAAATGGAGAAAATTCCCATAAAACGAAAACCCACTAGTGTAACTATAAGAAACATAGAAGTTTTAAATCATTTATATATGTGCTGCTAAAGCAAGCACATCAGTAGAGTGCAATTCAGGCTTCCAAACCAGAGAGAAATGTAGCTGCCAGTATAGAGAAGTAGGGACATACTCACAGGTCCTGTGCACTGAGAGGAAAGAATACTCTCATCAGTCTTCTCTACAAAAAAGGAAGCTTCAGAAAAGCTATGGAGAAACAGGCTCATAAAACAAGCCATCGTCCACAGACTCCTGAAAGTCTCTGCACTGGTTAATACTTTCAAAAGATTCCAGGAAAAGCAGGCTGCCTAAAGGGAATTATACAGCCCCAAAACCTACAGCATATAATGAAAAAGGAAGGCTACCTAGGACTGAAGCTATGCCTATGCAACTGATGTAAAGTCACTTAAAACAGAGAATGTCCACTTGGGGGTAAAGTAGTGCATTCTCCACCTCAGAGTCTCTTTTTGTTTATGTACCCTGACCTCCAGGAGGAGAGAACTTACTCCACGGTTCCTGTATTACACACAGGAAGTAAGAGAAATTGCATTTATACACACATTATTACATCCACACACCAAGCAAACAATGTGTTCAAAAATTAAGAGCCACTTGTTCCTAGGGTAGAATTCCATTTTAAATCTGTGCTTACTCTTTGTGCCCCCCCCCCTTATATGGCACTCAAAGTTTTAAATTAATGCATATAGCAGCCTAAAACTACAGCTTGTTTACAAGCAGAACAACATTCATGTTATATATATGCACACATAAAGGCTATGGATAGTTAATCCTCTGTCACTCATTGATGGATCTTTTTAGAATGTAAATTGAGAGTAACTTTTGTAAACATCATCTTATTGACGTGAGTTAAACGATGCCTGAATACACAACTTCTTGACCTATAATTCCCATCCACTGGCATACAGTGAAACAGAGGGAGGGTAACTTTTCTAAATAAACACACGTGCACAGTGGAAAGTAAATCTTGTGCACAATTGAGAATATGTCCAATTTAAAGGGAATCATACCCTTTAAATAAGGGGCTTATTTTCTTTAACAGAGGGACTTGCTTAGGAATGCCCCCTTCATAAAAATAGTCGGGTATATTCATTTGTGTGTTTTTATTACCTTCAGAATGTTTTCATGTTCCTTTAGAATGATGGGTGGAACCCTCTGTCTATGGCTAATCTCAAACAATACTTACTTTAACGTTGCACAACAAATAAGGCAACTGCAGATACCAAGCACATATATAAGAATAGCTATATCTGAATCATGGGCTCCTGCTTAGGAGAGTGCATCTGTTACACACATTTAAAAGCCACTTCTTCCTATAGTTGTAGTTCCATTTTAAATTAAAGTTTCCACAAAGAAATAAAAAAACTGACTTAACCCCTTAGATGCTATAGACATCTACAACGCATTACTTCAGTATGCAATGGATTGCTCTAAAACCTGAGGGCTTAAGAAATGCTTGTTTGCTAAACCTTTTGAAGCCGTGAAAGAAATATTCATAAAATGTGATTACAGTAATATTTGTAATGGAGTGCTTGCTAAGAGGCATATAAATGCATTGCACAAGTGCTGCTGTGCAGACCATTACATTCTGAGGTATTCATATAATGGCCTTTATGTAATATGATGACAGATACCTGAAAGCATGGTAAGACACTTTAATCAAACAGTCCTTTGAAGGCCCCTCAGATGTTATTATGTCTGCCCTTTTACAATATTATTCTTAAAGCACTGGATGCTAGATGTCTGCAATGCATTGCAGTGATGAACAAGAGATGTCTCTAGCATCCAAGGGGATTCATTTACATAGTCATATACACAAAGAAATTGAATAATTCTGCTCTGCAATGTGTTAGAAACATCATTAGTACAGAAGGGAACAAAAGTAATATTAGAATCAAAGGGCATTTTAATGTTGCAGTTTGTTTGCCTCAGAGTACCAAACATATTTCACCAGTGATGGACAGAAAATGGGAAAGAGAAGAATACAGTGACAAAAAAAATACACAAAAACAAAAATCAGTGAGGGCTCTGTTTGAAAAAGCTTAAAATCTAGAGCAGTGGTAACCATTTTCATTCAGTCGTGGGCCACATGATCAGATATTCACATGCAAGTTATTTCTATATAGATAACTGGATTATAGTCTGTTAGCTGTTCAAAATGGCCTTTGTTTAGCAGTAATACAAGAGTAGTATAAAACTTTATTCATACTAAAGTGCAAAATTATAGACTTAGTGTTAGTCACTGGATATGCTGATCAAGTCAATGAGAATACTAGTATTCAGCTGTAAGGTGCTGGTTAAAAAACTGTATCAGTGGAAGGGTGCTTAGGACCTACTGGTTCATGTGTGCTACTAAATTGTTAAAGAAATGTTTGTTAGAAACCTCAGGTGGGCTGCACCTTAGGCTCAGAAAGTACACATCTGGCCTGAGGGCCGCATGTTGGATGCCCATGATCTACAGCAGTGTCAATCAACCATTGTTCGATTACAGCGGCAGTGCTAGCCATTGCTGCTTTAGGCAGGCCTGTGCTCCAGTGTCTATAAAATAAGGGGTGGAGCTTAAAAATGGTCCACAGCACTTTAAGAATGCAGCCAGTCTATGGATGACATAAAAACACCTGAGACACACTGTTTTATAGTAATGATTCTCAACTCCAGTTATTAGGACGCACAGGTTTTAAAGATATCACTACTTAAATTGTCTAGAAATATAAGGATCTTACTTTATTTAAAGGAACAAAAATACCTAATAATGAAATAGATCCATATAATTTTAAATATTATGTACTTGCAAGCTAAGTAATCCTATATTATAATTCTCTAGGATGTTTGTCAGAAGCCGTAATGTGCAGTAGAGATGGCTGCACGTGCTGCAGTCATGCGCTGTAGAGACTGTCCGCGCCGTGGCTGATCAGGAGCGGGGCGCTCCGAATTCAGACCATGAGTTCTCTCTGTGCACCTTCCTGGGACCGGGAAGGTGCGCAGATAGGACCACGGTCTGAATTTGGAGTGCCCTGCTCCGTATCAGCCGCATCGTGTTCGGGCAGTCAGTACTCCGCATGGCTGCAGCGCCGCCAGTGTTGGCCCGTGTACACAGGCTTTAAAACTAGTATAAAAATAATTCATGTGAGACATGCTAAAAATATGATACAAAACTTGCTTTTTTAATACATATAAACTGTATTATTCAGAGAGCTTTTATTTGTGTTTGAAATTAGATAAGAGCTGAAGTCAGAAATATTTACAGGCATCCCTGGGCAGTTAACTCATATTGTGGTATATAAAGCCCTAGAAAAGGCAGGAATGGCTGCTCATTCCAAATGTCTAAGACTAGATTTTAGTCTCAGAAAATGAAGATAATGTTTACAGACGAAAGATAGTATGAAATCTAGAGTATTTAAGTGTATATAACCAAAGTTAATGTGTTTGAGTTAGTGTTCCTTTACCAGAAGGATTTACCTAGGTAGGTTTCCTTCATAAAGCAGTCACATATATAGATTTACCATATTATGGCATTTGATTTCTGTTAAGTCTACAGCTAGTTTCTGTTTACAATCTGATAAAGACGATATGCATGAACCATTCAGGACTTCTGAAGTCCATTGTTATTTGTGAGGAGGTATGCACTAAAGACAGACTTCAGCTAAGATCATTATATACAGGCAACTGCTGATACAACACATATAAAGGTTTACAACTGATGTCTGTATGAATGATGGTTACCTAGGAAAGGGCTTGTGTTAAACCACTGACACAAAGTCAGAATCATCCCAAGGGCAGCATATGTGGCCTTGAATTTCACTTAAGGGCCACATATGAAAGTTAAGAAAATCTAAATAGGGGTGGTTAAACGTAGATTAACATCTTGCGTGCTAGAGAGGTGTCTTACTCATTCTGATGTGATGCATTAGAGAGCTCTCTAGCATCCAAAAGGTTATGGTGATAAAGGTTAAGTGTAAAGGGAGGTATGTATAGATGCAAAAGAAAGAGGATGATGCTTTCTGGATGATAACATGCTGTGTTTCCTCTTCCCCAAAATGTTCTCTGGTATAGTGGGAAGGGGGGCACAAGAGATGCCACTGAGGACACATGAGGCCTCAAAGAGGCATTTGCCATAACTGTGCTAAACAGGAGACACATACCTATATATACATTTCCTTCCGTAACCCTTAGTGTGCCAGAGGGGTATGGAACACATTGCACGTATCCCTCTGGCACATGGCTCACAAGGAATGGAGCTGGCCAATTACACTATCAATTACCTGGATCAAAGCCAGTGGTTTCTCTCTGCTTCTGAGAAGAGCAGCTTCTTGTTTCTTTTCTTCTTCTACGATAGTGGTAAACGTAACAGGAACTGCAGATGGGTTTTTTTTACTTAATGTCAAAAGCCATGGACTGCAACATAACAAAATGGCATGTAAGTCATTTTCACTTCCTTTTTCAGGTTTCTATCGAGAATATCAACACTATAAAAAACTGCATAGGTCATTTATCCGAAACAAGTAATTTAAAGAAGCAAAGCATGACAGATGTCTATAGCATCCAAGGGGTTAAAGGGACACAATAAAATGGAATTACATAACTTCCGTATTATGCAATTATGTGAGACATTTTTTGATACAGCTGCCATAAACTTATTTTCGATGAATTAACAGGCAACCATTTTTTATGCCACAGAACCACTGTTTCCTTGTTTATTGAAGCTTGTAATGAAAGAAGTTCTAAAGCAGGTTAATTAGATTAGTAAGTTTACTTTTTCTGCTGAGACGTGTAGAGAGACGTATCTCCTTTAGGTCAAAGACTGAAGACTATACAGCATTAATGCAACGCAAGCATTACAAGTACACTGTACTGGAATGGTTGCCGTTAAATACCCCATTTTAAAGGGATAGTAATACTTAAAAATATATATATATTGTAGGGTTTATCCCCCTGAGTAATACAAGGGAACTCCCACTGCTGAAAGGTGTTTTATTCAGAAGTTATTACAGCTCAAAGTTTAATTTTTTTTAGGTGCAATATAACAGTGGCCTGAAATTGTACAGTGGCGCTGTTACTACACCATCCTATGGAAATTTATGGTCCCATAGGATGGTGTAGCAATAGCGCCACTGTACAATTTCAGGCCACTGTTATATTGCACCTAAAAAATTAAACTTTGAGCTGTAATAACTTTTGAATAAAACACCTTTCAGCAGTGGGAGTTCCCTTGTTTTATTCAGGGGAATAAACCCTAAGACATATATATTTTTTACATTTTAAGTATCTTAAATACCTTTAAGACCCTATACCAAAAACGTTTTACACAAAATAGCTCACTGTACAGAATATTTAAGCATTTATGACCCATTTTGATCAGGGTTCACCTAAAAGAACACGAATAAAGAAAACATAAAATTGCTTGATACACATAGATTTAGCTTGCTCTGTAAAAATTAATTATATGTTAGATCCCTAAGTATGTATCCTAAACTTGCTTTTTAATATGAAACACAAAAGGGAGCACTCTTGTAGTGAAGAATTCACTACCTCAAATGTTACAGCTAATACTCACTTAAAATAGCCACTGGCCGACACACAACACACAAGCCAGGGGGCATATCAACATGGGATCCATCTATTGTCATGTGCACTAAGTCACTCCAGTTATCCACTTGTTATACTCACTTCATACAGTCACTGGCAAGTACACAAAGTACAAGTTGGTGAGCATAGAATAAAGGGAAACAATCCTGTCCCTGATTAGACCACTCATGTCATAATTTAAAGTTGATGATTGCAAAATAAATATAAATAACAAATTAATCCTCCAACACATTTCCAAACAGGAGGTTCTTTCTCCAGGGAAAATATATGGTAGAAAGCAAAAGGAGGACTCCGATAGATTATGTGCCTTAAGGATGAGTCTAGCTCCTCCCATTAACCAACTGCAGGGGGCTAAATCATGAAAAGAAGGGGAATGCGGTCCTAAACATTAACAAACCCATTATAGACAAAATGTACAAACTGCTTGCACAAAACTGGGGGATCCACACACTGAAACCGAAAGAAGAAATGGTTTACGTATGTATGCAAACACACATATATATGCGTAAATAAACGGACACAGTAATACAAAACAAACTCCGGTGTCATTGTTATGTAACAACCATCCAAAAAGACTATTATTTAAGACTGCTTAATGTAGTGTAAAAAGGAGGAAATGCAACATGCTCTAGAGGCACGACAGTGAGAATCGAAGGGTCCTTATCACAATGTGTCAAACTATGATGCAATTCAATATGCAGGGAAAAAATTTATTCTACTTTCCAGAAATGTTGCACAAATCTTGTTCTCCTATCCTGTGTAATAAATCCCATATACTGTAATCCACAATGACAATTTAGGAGATAATTTACATATGATGACCCACAGTAGTGAAATTGGTTTACTATGATCAGTAGGACTTCCCACTTGTCTTTGTGTGAAAATAAATGTACATATTTATCATCTTGGTAACCCACGTGTTTGTCTGCCCCTTCAGTTCTCCTAGAACACACTGACAAACCACAGTCTACTCGTATTTAATTTACTTGGGGCAATCATAATTTTTATTTGTATGAACACTATTTTTGGTATAGCCAGGATGTTATGATTCAACATTAAAGTGGAATTAACACTTTATAATGGCATGGATGATTTTGAAAAATGTTATTTATTTTTAAAATAATTTTTAAGGGGGCGTGTCCTAGCGCGCGATGGTGATGGTCGCGTTTTACAGGAGCTCCTCCGTGTGCCAGCGCATTTTCTGTTTATAGACCCACCGACCCCGGATAATTCTATTGGGAACACTCACCGGAATGGCTCATCATCGCAATAAAAGACATCAGGAGCAGATGATGAAGTATCTGGCTCCGAAGGAAAAGAAAAAAGCCTTCATCAATCTGGGGCCTTGTCTCAAGATGGCGTCTGCCCTGGTGGAGAAGATGATGACCTATCTGAAATGGACGGGACATAATCTACCTCTTCTCGCACTGCTAACCCACCTATGGGAGAGATGAAGTCACTCCTTAAGACTTTGAGGTCCCAGATCAAGGCAGATGTCAAGGCGATGATAACGGAGCTAAAGAGGGACATTAAGGAAATCGGTGAACGCACATCTAGAATAGAGGACAAGGTTGATGAGGTGGTGGATGCGCAAAATGACCTCTCTGCTAGACACGACGACTTGATTAAAGAAGTGCAACTCCTGCGTGCTAAAGTGGTGAATTTGGAGGACAGATCTCGGCGTAATAATTTGAGGATCCGGGGAATACCGGAGGAGGTGCAGCCGGCTGATCTTAAGGCTTGGGTGGTGGATTTCTTTGCCAGCCTCTTGCCTGACTTCTCCGATCAAGATGTTTTACTGGATAGAGTGCATAGACTGCCTAGGCCCCGAGCCTTACCTGGTGATGCGCCGCGGGATGTATTATTGAGGATGCATTATTTCCATGTTAAACAAGCTATCTTGCGGGCTGGCAGAATGCAGGTGACCTTGCCTGAGCCGTATTCCTCTGTCCAGTTGTTTGCGGATATTTCAGCTTCTACTTTGTACAACGACGCAGCTATAGGAATGTTACTGCTGCTTTGCGCCAGGCCGAGTTGCGCTACAAATGGGGTTTCCCCGTGAAGCTGATTGTCTCCAGGAATGGAGTTACTACTACGCTAAACTCCCCGGAAGAAGCGCTCCGCGTCTTGACTGCGTGGAATATTCCTGTTGTAGACCTTCCAGATCCTTTTCGCATGAATGCTCAGAGGCCTGCGAAAGCCTGGTCATCCGTGCAGCCGACTCCTGCTGTGTCCAAGCTTCGCCCATTGTCCTCACCCAAGACTATGGCGGAGAGTTGAGCGGCCTCTGCAGCCTATGGTCCTCTCCTTTTCGGTGGTTTGACTACTGATAGCTACAACTTGAATGGTTTCTCACCTTGGTTGCCTGTAATTATATTACTGTTATTAACCTGAATATGAACGTTGTTTTGCACTGCTGTGTATTAATACATAATTGTGTCAACTGTACTCTTTTGTACCCTTGGCTGTGCCTTTATTCTCTTAAAGTTTTACTGTTTCACATGGCAGCTATGGGGTGCATTATATAATGAATAGCTCTTTAAGTCCCCGAGTTTGATGATGTGCAATATGTGTTTCTAGGGGGCTGGGGGTTGCGTGGGCTGCCTGGGTGTCCTGGGGGTCGTTGTCTGCCATGTGGCTTGGCACGCCCCTTGGGGCACCGAATCGGGCCTGTGTGGGGGGTACCTGGCTATGTTTGGGTGCTCGGATTAGGGATCTCCAGAATGCAATATCTGAAATCCAATTATATCACACTCAGTTAATGCTTAAGAAGTTAAAACAGAGGTATTATACCCAGGGAAATAGGGCTGGCACCCTGCTTGCCTGGAGACTGAGGAAAAGGGAAATTAAAAAAAGCCATCCTATATATATTATTTCGGTGGAGGGAGAAAAAATGAATCCCGCAGATATTCCTGCAGTTTTTGCCCAATATTATGAGAACCTATACAATTTGCATCTGGATCCACTGCTTATCCAATCCTCTTCTCAGGATATCGAGTTTTTTTTTAATCGCATTCAGATGCCCAGACTTTCCGTGGCACAGGGGGATGCTTTACAGGCTCCAATATCTGCTGAGGAAATTCGGCTTCAAATTCGATCACTACCTCTCCATAAGGTGCCGGGTCCAGACGATTTCTCTAATTTGTACTATAAGACCTTCTCCGATGTTCTATTGCCACATCTGGAGCGTCTTTTTAGCTGCTGCGGTATGAGGGGCTATTTTCCACCTGATATGCTGTCAGCCACTATAACAACTCTCCCTAAGCCGGGCAAACCCTCCACTCATTGTCTGAATTTCCGACCTATATCGTTGCTTAACACCAATATAAAACTGTATGCAAATGTGTTGGCTGCCAGGATGCGTGACCTGCTTCCGTCTCTCTTACATTATGATCAAGTAGGCTTTGTTTGTGGAAGACAGGCGTCAGATAATACCAGGAAGGTTTGCAATCTGATTGACTACAAGGGGTTCGGAGTGCCTTCTCCTAGCCTTGGACTCAGAGAAGGCGTTTAACAGGTTACATTGGAGTTTCCTGAGAGCGGTTTTGGAAAAATTCAATTTCCCACCTAGATTTATAGATGCTGTCTTTTCTCTATATTCCAGACCATCGGCTAGGGTCTCCTACGCAGGCTTCCTGTCTTCGCCTTTCCATATTATGAATGGGTCTAGGCAGGGTTGTCCACTGTCACCTCTACTATGTATTAGCGTTAGAGACTTTGGCAGCTTATATTCGACAACACCAATCTATACATGGTTATATATTTGAATCGATGGAGGTTAAGCTGGGCTTATTTGCGGACGACATTCTTATCGCACTCTCTCAACCAGCGGTTTCCATGCCACACCTAATGGATGCTTTAGGTTGCTATGGTAGAGTATCTTACCACAAAGTAAACCAAACCAAAACACAAGCATTACCCATTAATATACCAGAGGTACAGCTGACTGCCCTTAAATCCTGCTACGATTTTGACTGGCAATCTAACAGTATTTCATATCTGGGGGTACATCTTACTAGATCTACACATGCTCTATTTGACTCGAACTTTCATAGGCTATGGAGCCAGGTTAAACAGGAAATGAGGAGCTGGTCCTCTTTGATGCTCTCCTGGTTGGGACGTATTGCAGCTGTGAAAATGAATCTTCTTCCGAAATGCAGATGGAGATTGCTAGATTTATTCATAGCTCGCGTACTTCTAGGGTTTCAAATAAATGGCTTCATGTCCCGACAAATCGTGGCGGTCTGGGCATCCCTTCTCTTTTACATTATTATAGGGCAACTAGGATGGAACAGGCTATATTACATCATGCTCCCCCTGGTCAGATAGCGTGGGTAGATATGGAGGATGCTCAGGTAGTGCCGCATAGGGTGTGTGATTTGTTATGGCTGCCGGCGAATGTAAAACGAGTGAGGCCTCGTTTGTTTGGTAGTACTGCCCTATCACTAGAAGCATGGAATATATATGCAACTCATGTCAAGTCTTTGCGTCAATTTACTTTGGCCACCCCGTTGAGGTCACTGGAATACATGATTCCCCATACTAGCTTTTCTTCTTGGCACTCAGTTGGGTTGGTTCGGTTAGGTCAGATGCTCTCCGGTGGTGTGCTCTGTACTTATGAGGATTTGCAAAAGCAGTTTGGTCTTCCTAAACATGATTTCTATAAATACTTACAGGTTAGACATCTGTTAACTTCTTCTCCTAGTTCTAGAGCATGTTTGTTCGTGGGGTCTCACAGGTTGGTGCTGGCATGCTCAGACCCTCTTAAAGCCCATAAATTATTATCCCTATGCCTGAGAGATTCCCATTTATGCTGGCATGGGAACGTGAGCTGGGTCGTCAATTGTCACGGGAACAGTGTAGGCAGTCAATTTGCTGTACATCTAACTTTTTGCACTGTACGGACCATTTAGAATTAACTCGGAAGATTTTATACCGATGGTACTTGGTTCCAACACGCTTGGCTCATATCTTCCCCCAGTCCCCTACCGTCTGCTGGAGATGTGGGGTGGGTGTGGGCAATATGGAGCACATTTGGTGGTCTTGTCCCAATTTACAGAAATATTGGACTGCTGTTTTTGATCTTCTATCATGCTCGGTTGGCTTTGAATTCCTGAGGGAGCTAGAGGTAGCTCTTTTCCATATACTCCCTGAGTCCCTGCCTAGAAACTTGAAAGTGCTTTCTGGACAGATCTTGGTTGCGGCTAAGCTTCTTCTGGCCCGGGCATGGAAATCTGCATTGGTGCCCTTGTTGGCTGACCTGGAACAGTTGATCTCTACTAATTTACAATTGGAGAAAATGCATTATACACTCACCTCGACAATGGGTACTTACGACCAAATTTGGATGGCCTGGGAGAGGGGTCGTGTTGTCGCCGGGGAGAAGAGAGGGTCTGTTTCGGTTGGCCAGTGAGGTCCTTCCCTTCCCTGTGTCCCCTTCCCCTCCTTTCTTATGTTTTTTCTCTCCCTCTCTTTTCTCCTTTTTTCTACCTCTTCTCCTTTTTCCATCTCTTCTTTTTGTACCTTTTCTCTAACGTCATGGGTTTGGCTTGTTGTTTTTTGCTCTCACTTGAACTCTCCTATAGACTCCGGATATTAGGTATTGACAGTGATCGTTTAAGTCTAGTTTTGGTACTGTTCCAATTATGTCTCATATGATACTGTATTTTGTACACATGCCATCCTTTACTTATTGTTATAATTATCATTGTTACCGTTACCCGTGATGTGATGTAATTCTCTATAAAATCCTAATAAAAATGATATTACAAAAAAAAATTAATTTTTTTAATATCCATTCTTTATTTCAAAAAATATTTTATGAGATATTTAGCTTTCAGTTTTTACAGATTAGGTACAGTAGTACTGGAGGGAACAACCTGTAGTACCAGATACTAACATTACACTTGCCCTCCCAACTGTCAACTGCCTACCAGGAAGTACTGGTTAATTTAAATAAACTGACAAATAAATAAAGCAAAATATATTTTAAAATATTGTTTAAAAACAACAGGGGTAGGCAAGCTTGTTCTCTACAGATATTGGGGATGTAAACTCCCATCATCCCCAACCAAACAGACAACAGCTGGTTGGGGTGGTGGGAGTAACAGTTCCCAACAGCTGAAGCACTAGACCTTGCCTACTGTTGATCTAGAACATAACAAATGCTTCATTTTGAGGGTCTCAAACTACATTTGTTTCTCCAGAAATATGAAAGTGGATTTTTGTGTCATTACAGATAAATTATTTTCTCTTAGTCCATGGGCAAAACAAAGCCAAGCAAGAGAGAAGTTAAAGAAAAGAGAATCTCCTGAACAGCCCAGGAACTCAACCCAATGATTTTTTTCACCAGGAGGAAGACCTGTGTTCCACATGGCCTAAGATAATAGGATTTAACTGTAAATACATGAAAATCCCCTTTTCTCTGTCTCCAGTGTGGAACACAGGAACCATAGGATACACAAAAGCTATCCACAAAGATTCTAGGAAGGGAAAGAGAAAAAGAACCTCCACCTCAGACCAGTATACACAGGACAAAACGAGTACGACATGAACCTCAGGTGTCAATGGAAACATACTTGCACACAAAATAGCAGAAAAACTAACCAACAGGGTTCTGATCTCAGAAAGAGAAAGGAGGACATCTATACAGGCACCATAGCCTGTAAGACCTTCCCGCCAAACTGGCCTCAACCAAAGCCAGCACACTAACATGATAGTGGAGAGAAGACCATGTTGCGGCCTTACACAACTGCTCAGTAGTAGCTTGATTCTTGTAGGCCCAAGAAGCACCCACCAACTTGCTGCAATGTGCCATGACCCGAAAGGGTATACATTTCTTCCTGCATGATAAAATATCCCTGGCGAATGGTCACCTTGATACAGGGAGCTACAGAGCAAGAGGTCCCACATTAATGACAAACAGCGAATCAGATTTCTAAAAAGGCTGAATGTGATGATCATAGTACTTCAAGCACATGACCACAGCCAACAGTTCCTGCTCCTGTCTGTTAAATTTATCAGGACAGAAACAAGGAAGAACAATTTCCTGGGTTATGTAAAATTCCTTGGGCATAAAACCCACAGGAGTTTGCAAAACCATGCTGTTCAGTGAAAACTGAGAAAGGGGGCTTACAAGACAAACGCTGAAGTTTGCATACCTGCCAACAATAGCCAGAAAAAAAGGTGTCTTGAGAGCCAAGGAAAGCAGAGAAACCGAAGATAGAGGTTCAAAAGAAGGCTTCTGAAGCACTCCCAACACCATGGTCAAATCCCACAGAGGAATGGGATCCCAAAACACAGGGCAGGCATAGTTCAGCACTTCAGGGAGTACAACAATAGGTCTCCGCAAAAGCACAGAAAGCTGAAATCTGAACTTTGATGGAACTAAGACTAATCACTTTCTGAACACCATCCCGAAAAAGGCCCAAACTACCGGAAACAGAAAAGAATGAAGACTCGAGCCTCGCTCAGCACACCACTTGTAGAAGAGGGACCAAACTATCACAGGCATTTAAGGAAACCAGCTTTCTAGCCTGACACTTAGTACAAACACCCTTTTCCTTCATGATTCTGGCCACAAGAGCCCAGCAATCAAAGCTAGCTTCTACACTCAAGGGTGGAAAAACAAGCAATTCAGAAAGTCCGGATGCAAGGGAAGATGAAAAGGCTCCACCACTAATAGATTGAGAATATCAGAAAACCAGGCCTGACATTGCCAGAATGGAGCACTCAGGATCACATGAGCCTGCTCCATCCTGATTTTCCTCAGCACCCAGGGAATCAGGAAACACATGTTAGAGGAAAATTCCACGTGATGTTCATTGCATCAAAAGAAGCCCAAGGATCCCAGGATCTGGCTCAGAACTGAGGAAACTTTGCTGTTCAGACGAGAGTTCATGAGATCCGTCGTTGGGAATCCAATAGCGGATTATCAAGTTGAACATGATCTGACTGAGCTCCCAATTTCCAGGATCCAGGTGCAGGAGACTTAGGAAGTCTGCTAGCATATTTTCCTGGAATTTGAACTTTTTTTAAAAGCTTAGCAAATTTTAAAGGGACAGTAATGTCCCATAAAAAACATTTAGATTTAGGTAGAGGTTGAAATAAACTAATTGCAACAAACCCTCTCTCTCAAATCGCTATGATATAAGGATTCAAAGTTCCCCCACCCACCCCTTCTCCTGATGTCAGCTGTAAAGCTAGCAGCAGGAGATTCGAGTCGTACGACTCGAGGAGGCTCTGCAGCAGAGCCAAAATCGCTCCACATCAATAAAACCAATAGTAATGTGGGTATAAACTTCTGTATATAACTTATAAATTAGTATGTGTAAAAAATACTTTCATCTTCTAAATCATTTACTTACACAAAGAGTAACGTAACCATTTCCATGCCAGAGGGGTACGCAAGTGCCCCCTGGCACTCAAAGGGTTAAAAATTCTTTAAAATACACCACCTTAAACACAAGTGTCCCTCTTTGGCCTTTTGAAATGTTGGGAGGTATGTTACTTATACTGCTCACACTGTATGTACCGTTCTGACACGTACACCCTAGCCCATATTTCACTATCATAACATTTATTAAACAAACAAAAAAAAAAACATTCCCTGCATAACATGACGGGCAACGCCGTCTCACATTGCTAGTATTATATAAAATCTGAGATCTTCTCCTACAAATCCCTAAAAATAATGGCTTCTTTGTATCTAAAAACAATATGTAACTATATAATTTTTTATATTGTTTCTCTGTTTTGTGTAAATATGCAAATTCTTTACTGTAAAATCACTCCAGGACATAATTGAAAACAAGAGAAATCTCAGAGCATTCTTCCTGATAAAACGTTTTCTAAATAAATAAAACTATGCAGAAAATCAGATTGGGGCAAACTTTTTCGCAGCATAGGATTTGGTATTTTTGCACTCGGGGGATTCAGGGTTTTTTATTTTTTAAATAAACTTTCACAACCAAGATAAATGCTTTTGAAGTATAGTGGGTGATTTAAACAAAACAGTTACCTAAAGGAATCATACCTAAACAGATGGATAGCAAAAACATGGCAAATGTTCCTGACCTCCAGAGTCTAAGAAATGGCTCAAGCCCCTGAAAGGGTTAGAGAGAATGAAAACTGCCTATAGGAATTGCTAGCCACCTGTTTATAACAATTAGTATTTGTGGATCTAACCTCAATATATAGCACAGTATTGCACTTTATGCTAATTTCTTTATGTACCGGGATTTAAATTACCATAAAATTCAGGGACTTCACTTGGACAAAGTATGGGTTGTTGTCAAAGCGGTTAGCACTGGGGGAGGGAGGGAAGATGTCTGCTAACACTATTTTTTTTTGTAGTAAGGGTGAAAACAAGTGTGTGTATTAAACATAGGCACTCTTGTTTTCCCCTAAAATCTTAGGCATAATATACACCTGTGTATTATACATAGGTTCGTATTACACCTGGGATTTTAGGTAATCTTAGCAAAGCCATAAAACTGGGGTCATTTTTAACAGAAATACTTGTCCTAGAGCATAACCAACTAGCATACTCTTGCAGGAAATTAGTATAAAGTGCCACCAAGACAATAACGGCTAGTATAGCAAAGGCATATTTTAAATTACTTGTACAGCAAACTAAATTAGTCGTAGGATGGCAGGTCCATTTTAAGGTTAGAACAGCCAACAAGAATGCACTTATGTATAAAATGGATAAAATTGGCTCTTCATTACTAGTGATGTCAGCAGATTTAAAATAGAGTCTCCCTGGGGATGCAGGCTTAAGCAGAGCCGGATCACAGGCAAGGCGCACAAGGCGTTTGCCTAGGGCCTGGCCAAATGAGGGGGGCCCAGAAAACTCATCCTGTACTCTGCTCAGTGCTCCCCAAGTCCCCCTAACTCTTTATGACGCACTGACTCTCTTGGGCCCTGCCACCCGGTCAAATGAGGAAACCTCATTGGTGCTCACTCACTCTCAGTGCCATGGTGAATGATGATGTCGCTGTGCCTGCTCAGTCTGGACGCTGCATTTGCTGTGTGCATGTGTCAGGGCTTCCTGTTCTCCGGACACATGCGCATATCGGGTAATGGGGAGAGTTACACAGCAGACTGAATGGTTGCTGTGGCGACGGGACTATGAAACAGAAGAGCTCCCCCCTGTTCGCTCTTTTGGATGGAGACTCTATTGTGGCAGCAGGTGCACAATGGCAGCAGGGATTGGGTGAAGATGACCGCGCACACCCGGTAAGGGCTGAGGCGACCAACAGGTCTACTATAACCAGCAAATGTAATGAATTGACCGTGACATTCCGTACTTCTAAATCTGCAGGCAGCCACGGACGTGTCTACACTACTCTTGATTAGCAAATTGAGGAATGTTCATGTGCCAGGACTCTTCGAGTTGTCCTGGTACATGCAAATGGAATGTGTGCACTGTGCAGGGTCGGCCCCTACATGGGTTCCGGTAGGCTGCAATTTGCCACCCCAAGAAGGTATGTAGTGGAGGACCCCACAGTAAATACTTTCTTCCCCTGCAGGTGAGTGGCTGCTATACTGTGCCTGCATCTGAACAGGCTCCCAAAGGCAGGAGGTAAAGTAACAGGTTACGCAGCCACATGCTATGCTGGCCTCAAGTAGCAGCGCGGGCTGCTTAAATGGTGCTGTACTGTCCAGCAGGATGCTATCTTGACTTGAAGCAGTCTACAGCTGCTCAAAATGATCAGCAGAGTGGTAGATTGTGGATCGATGCAGACCATAACAGAATGGGCAGATCCTTCTGTAGATTAACTGTTTAAGTGCCAGAGGGGTATGTAATGCATTGTTTTGCAATGCGTTACGTACCCCTCTGGCACTCAAACAGTTAAGGGTAAAGTGGCTCATTTTCTCATTTGCTGATATTAACTATATGCTTCACTTCTGTGATTTCAACAATCCCTTGATTTCATACTAGCTTGATTCAGCTTTATACAAGTGTGAGTACATCTGTACTATCTTTGTTTTACCCTACTATATTATTGTGTAAATCCCATTATTGTTTCTCATCCACTACCAGGCCTCGTTCAGTCAGTGTATATGGTTTATGACAACCCTTTCAGCTGTCTATTTTGGGTGGTGTGTGTGTGTGTGTTAGTCTATTGTGGGTGGTGTGTGTGTGTGTCAGTCTATTTTGGGTGGTTTGTGTGCGTCTGTGTCAGTCTATTTTGGGTGGTTTATGTGCTTGTGTAATTAGCTTAGCTGAGGTCTGCTGATGTGTAATTAGTATTTAACTATATATATTATATAATTAATATTTTTAACTCCTTGGATGCTAGAGAGGTACCCAGTGCATTTTTTGCAAAGTTTTGGTGACCTCTGGCATTCAAGGGGTTTAAACATTCGTTTTTGTCTTTTATTAAGTTGGTACCACAAGCACAATAGTCAAACTGAAGGCATTGTATTGGCAACGGGGGGGAGGGGGGCCCCAATTTTGGGATCCTGCCTAGGGCCCTGGGGAGTCTTAATCTGGCTCTGGGCTTAAATCCTAACTCAAACCCATGCTGCAAGAAATCCAAAACCTGCGGGGTAGAGATCTCTTGTGATGACAATTTGTTTTTCAGACACCAAGCCCTGAAAATCTTCCAGACTTGACAATAAACCTTTGATGTTGATGCTTTTCTCCCTGCAATAATGGTATTTGCTACCGCTGGTGAGATTTCTTTTGTGACCAATGATTTCCGCTCAGCCTCCATGCCATCAATTGTAAGAAGGCCGAGTTGGGATGATAAAATGGCCCCTGGGTTAACAGGTCTTGGCAAAATGGGATTGCTCAAGGAGGCTCTATCGCCATCTGAATTAATTGAGGATACCATATACTTCTCAGCCAGTTCAGAGCAATTAAAATGACCTCCACTTTCTCCTGAGAACATCCAGGAGAATAGGTAAATATGTAGGCTAGACTGAAAGCCCACTTTTGCCTCAGTGCGTCCTGGTCTACTGCTTTTGGGTCTCTCCATCTTGACGTCATTAGATCTGTTTCTGGAAGACTCCACATCTTTGTTATCTGTACAAACACTGTTGTCTTGAATGACCATTCCATCTGATCTACTTTTGTCCTGCTTAGGTAATCCACAATTATGCTGACTTTCCCCAAAATGCAAGTTGCTGATATGTTTCAGCAGATTGTTTTCTGCCCAAGTCAACAACCAGCAGGTTTCGTCCATCAGAGTCCTGCTCCTTGTGCCACTCTGGTTTTTGATGCAACAGACTACTGCCCTATTGTCGGGTCTTACCATTACAGCCTTTCCTTTGGGAAAAGGAATCCACTGAAGAAGGCACTTCCTCACAGCTCTCATCTCTAGTATGTTTATGTGTAGGCTTCTTTCTGCCTTTGACCATAGCCCTTGTATGGTGTGTGAGTTCCAAGTTCCTCCCCAACCTCTGAGACTGGCATCTGTCGTGAGGATTTCCCATGCAGGAGGAAGTAGAGAGCACAGGTTCTCCAATTTCATCCACCATAATAGATCCTTATTCACTCTCGGCAGAAGCTGGATCTTTTGACTGAGACTGTATGGATCCCGATTCCAAAAGGTTAAAAAGTTGCTTTGTAGGCCGCGAAGATGGAAACAAGACCATGGAAGGATTTGTATGGTAGAAGTTAGTGATCTTATCAGTTGCATGAAATCCTGTGCTATCACTGTTACCTGAGCCCTAAACTTCTGGACCATCTGTCTCAATCTCACTATCCCGTCTGCTGACAAACATGCTGTCATTTTCAGTGTATCTAACTGAATCCCCAGAAACACGAACTGCTGAACTGGTACCATCTGGCTCTTCTGCTGGTTTACAAGCCACCCTACTTCGCTGAGGTGACTTAGCATTCTGTGGATGAAAAATGTTGCCTGCTGTAGGGGGTCTGCTATTATTAGAATATCGTCCAAGTAAGGCACAATCAAAATTCCCTCCTTCCTTAAGTTTTGCAGACATGCTGCCAACACCTTTGTGCTGACGATAGGCCAAAAGGAATAGCTCTGAACTGATAATGCTCTTTCTTGACCGCAAAATGCAGATATTTTCTGTGACAAGGTCTTATTATATGATAGGCATCCTGTAGGTCTATTGAAGCCAAAACCCCTGGGATGGGATAGCTTTCATTACTGATGCAACCGTCTCCATCCTGAATGAAGTTCACCCAAAAACTGTTCAAACGCTTCAAATCTAGAATAGTACTGAAACCCCCTGATGACCTGGGTACAAGGAACAACACTGAATATAGACCCTGATATGGTTTCTCTACTGGAACTCTCTCTATAATCCTGCCTTCCACCAAGCTCTGGACTGACCTCAGCATGGCCTTTGCCTTCTGAGCCCTGTCTGGAAGTCTGGTTTGCCTGAAAAAAATTCCCTTTGGGGACAGAAAGAAACTTGAGCGGATACCCCTTCTCTACAGTCTGCACCAACCATTTGTCCACACAAACGGGCATTGTTCACATGTGTGCAAACTGAGTCAGTCTGCCCCCTACTGACTCTAGAGAAGGGATCCGCTGATATTCATTGAAAATCTTTTTTATTCTGATATTTCTTTGGGAAATCTCTTCTGAAACCTCTCTGGGCCTGACCTGCATTAGATCTAGACTGCTGAAAAGACCTGTGTGGTTGAGGTCTTCTGGTCTGAAAGGCAAGTCTTTGGGAACAAAACCCCTGATTTCTGAAAGTATTCTGAGGGGACCTAGATCTCTTATCCTGAGGGAGAAAGGAACTCTTTCCCCCTGAAATCTTCTTGACCAGCTCTTCTAGTTGAGAACCAAATAGAAATTCACCTACAAAGGGTAGGGAGACTAACTTTGCTTTATTCATGGTTCAATATTCCAGCACGATAAAGGAGACTGAACCAGGCTGCATAGATTACAAGTAGGAAGCACTTAAATGTGGTCCAAGGCTGACGAGAAAGGAAAATAAAAAATGGGAAGAAACTCAAATTAACAAACATACACAGGAGGGGAAGAACCCCTCTGTCCTCCGGCTAGGTAAGACCAAGAATAACTGAGGGGAGTTTCACATAACGGGCTTTTAAGCAATTAGTCCTACCAACTAGAGGGTGGAGATTAACCCTTCATATGCCGGGTAGAGGACACAGAAGGAAGCAGGCATATTGTGTGTAATAATTTCAATAAATACACATCAGAAACTCAACATTCACATTTTTCCCAAAGTCTTTACAGAAAAAAGGGGGCACCCTAAGTGGACGTCTGTGTCACACCAAAATGCCACAGTACGCTGTTTGAGAACCACTGCACTAACACAATAAAGGACCACCAGAAGGGTGTGCAAAACATTAAAAAACAAAACAAAAAAAAATCAACTTATTTGCAAACTGCAGTTTATGTTGCAGTCACGCAGTTTATGTTGCAGTCACCAGCGTCACTTTTCTATGGGCAGCTTTAGTCTAAAACTCAAGCTCTCGCACAGAAATAGAAAAAAATGTCCTCTTCACACCAAAGGGGTTTATATACTAAGGTGTGATAAAGAGGAGATAACTTCTCCAGTGTTAAAGGGTTAGTAATGTTTGAAACAAAGTGACACTATGATCCGTCCTTATACTATGTACTACTGCTTTGTTTCATTCCTAATGCAGACATAGCTACATATTCATAGAATTAGATCATAAATTGTCCCCCTTACACCCCTTTTACTTACGTCAAATATTTGCTTGGAATTGAGGGAGGATCACTACGAGGGACAATCTTCATTCAGTATTAAGAAAAACCTGCCCTCGTTCGTCAAGGATGGGAGGATTTTCCTTATACTGGCCGAAGAAAGATTGTCCTATGTTGTGATCTGTCCTGTCAAGCGACCAGACTTTAGATCTGTGGGGAGGTGGCTTACCCACATGAAAAGGGGGGTGAGGGGGACAATTAATTTAATATATAACAATGTCAGCATTAGGAATGTAAAAGAGCAGTAGTACATAGTAAAAGAATGAATCGTAGCTTCACTTGATTTCAAGCATTTGATTTCAATCAAAGTATATCCTGAAGGTAGGCTTTCTCCACTTTAATTTCTACAGCTTCCCCTCCTAATAGGACACCCTGGCCTAAAGATTATTTTAAGCTGCTAAATCTGGCCTTCCTTACCTTTACTCCTTTTAATCAGACGCTGGTCAAACATTAAATAATTGCTTATGATTTAAATATTCTCCCTTCAGACTTTACTCCAGTATTGCACTACAGGCTTCAGATCATGGTTCAAGCATCACCATATCTCGCCATTAGCCCTCACCCCCTCCTTATACTTCAGGTAAAGGCTCCTTTTCTTCAAGCCATCCCCATTATTCAAGCATATTTCAACTTATTCTTTAACCCCTTGTTATCGTCACTTTCAGATACTCATCAATATTCACTGGTTCCAGTCAGATTCAGAATTACTCAATTCAGCTCTATCGTGAGTAGTGTAATAGAGAGGGGGGGGGGGGGGGACACCTTTTCTTACTGTCCAATTCCTTTCTTTTTTTCAGTCTCTACATCATGGACCCCCATCAAGGTAGGTGCCGAGAAGTACTTCCAGGATACAGTCATATCCGAGTCAGCATCTTCTCCTAAACGACCTCTCACCTCACCTCCCCCCCCATATGATCAGTATTCCTCTCGTCAGAGGAAGCACATGCACACCTCATTCTGGTCAGTCTCCCATCAGAGACTCAGAAACTATATGACTTCCAGTCAGTCTCCTGTCAGAGACTCCAAACCAAGTCTATTTAACGATCCTCCCGTCAGAGGGTCAACTCATCTTAGCACTTTATTTCAATTATCCACTGCTGCTCTCAGAGCCTCCCGTTAGAGGTCCTTCCCCCACCCCACCCTACCCCTTTTTTACCGCCGTAATAAACATAGATCGGTCACTCCTGTCAGTTGACCCTATTACAGACCACTATAACCTAGTATGTATTTTGAGTTACTCCACTGCACTTTCCCCTCTCATTTCACTGTTCTCCCCCGGCTTTGATATCTGCCTCTGCCTGGCTATGAAACAGGTCAGTTGGGATATCCACCTCAGGGAGCATCTAGTCTAGAACCCGCCAGAACAATGATCTCTGGATTACCCGTCTCCACCTTCTCCCAGTCTCCTCAGACTATCGTCTGCTGAGCTATCAGGGTCAAGCGGTCCGAGTGGTCCAACCCATCTGACAGGTTAGCACTTCACCACATTCCAAGTATTAGATCCTGTTGCACCTGACCCCCCCATCCCCTGTTAATATCTAATTAAGTCTCATGTTCTACTCTATCAGCTATGGAAGACGAACCATCAAGACCAGCAGCAAATCAAGAAGCTCCTCAGCAGGATCCCCGGCAACTCCAGAATTCAGTCGCCAATTGTACAGAAAATGGACTATTTCCTGAATTACTACCAAACTCGCCCATCGGCACATTCCATATTCCTCAAAAGCCAGGGAGCCGGAGTTATTTTGACTCCTCTTTCCAGCCCAGTCCCTTCCTCTCCACAAGCACATCAGTCACAGCCCTCTTCACCCAGTCCTTCAATTCAAGACACACACTGTTCCCAGCTAGACAACATCACGCAGTTACTTACATCTATGTCCACAGCCATGGCAGACGTGCAAGCCCAAATCTATCCCTTGAAAACATTACCAGATCATCTCACGCAGTCGCCTCTCCTTCTCCACCTTCGACCCAAGGTAACACCAGTACATCACATAATCCACAAATTACGCCAGCCCACATGGTGCCAGCCAACCTTCGCAGGGACATCCTGGAGGGGCGAGACGTAAACCTAGTATCCCTGCTTATAGCTACACAGGACCTAGCCGAGAATCGCACTGTGCAATTCAGTGACGTAGGGGTTACCCTGAAAGACAAGGACCCAAGACTCTCAAAAAAGCTCACCATACCAGAATTCGTCCTGGCCTTTTGTATATTCAGGGATATTTTGTGTTCCTCTTTCACCTCCAGGAGGCAAGAACTCTATCAATACTTGTACATATTTACTTGTACATATTAGTGGACCTGGGCTACCGTTACTGTGGTTTTAGTTACTATGATTATCACTTAGCATTTTTAGCCAAGGCAGCTGCCGCATTAGACCAATTCGGCTCCATGACAGATTGAGGTTCTCTAGACCACAAACTATTTTGTTGCTACTTCGCAGGATTGAAGACCCCAGTCTGTCCGTCTTGTCAGTCAGCCAAGCCCTTCAGCTTGGCCTAGCTCCTCAGCTCCAACTCCAGCTCCCATCAAAATCCCTACAGACCACCCCCCCTTGAGAACCAGACCCACAGTTGACAAACTCATCCGTACTATTCACTACATGGGTTCATCACCAATTTGCAATCATTTAAATGGCCGTGGCTGCTTTTTTCACAATTGTCGAATGCTTAATATGTGTTCAATCTGTCGTGATTCCCATTCCCGCACTATTTGCCCCCGTCAGGGTCTTTCTAATAAATGACAAGGAAATCTAAACATACGTATCCTGAAATCCTTGCTATCACGCCACCCCGACAAATACTTCTCCTCATTTCTCATCAACGGTTTTCAGGACTGTTTTCTCATTGGCACTCTCGCACTTCCTTCCCAATCATTAGAATGCCCTAATCTCCAATCAGCCCTCTTAGACCCATTAGCAGTCGATCTCCTCCTCCATAATTTCCAAAGAACACCTAATAAGTCCTTTCCGATGACGTTCCAATCCTATCGGCATAGCTACTAGGAAATTTTCCCAAAGACAAAGGCTAATAATAGATTTTTCCGCCCCACACTCCTCTCCCATCCCCAGCATCAATTCCCCCATCCCTTCCTCCGAATTTTCCCTAGAATACCATAGCAGAGAGAATGCCATTTCACTCATACAACAAACAGGCCCTAGTTGCTGGTTGTCAAAGGTAGTCTTATAAAACACCTTCAAGTTAATTCCGGTCAACCCAGCCCATTGGCACCTGCAGGGAATCAAATAACGCAACAAATTCTATTTTGCAACTCATTTGGTTCAAAGAGCAGCCCTAAGATTTTCAATTATTTTGCTGAGGCACTTTCCTGGCTGCTTCTGAACCACTGCAGGTACCCTATGATGCTACATTACTTAGATGACTTTTTGCTGGTCAAACAAGCCCACGTTCGACCATCTGCTCTTCAATCCATAACCAAATTGTTCAAAGACCTCAATATTCCTTCTACTGAGATTGAATTTCTCAGTTTCACTTTGGACTCCAGCAACATGGAAGCAAGTTTACCCTTAGACAAAATCTCTCGCCTCCAGACCATAGTACAAGACTTTTCTACCAAACTCTCATGCACCAGACACAAACTACAATCTTTGTTAGGCTACCTCAAATTCACCACCCGCATCATCCCTCAAGGCCGATCATTCATTTCATATCACCTTTCCCTACTGTCAGCTAGCAATGATTCAGTACCAATCAACATAAGCAGTTCAGCTCATTTAGATTTGGCAATGTGGGCTAATTTCCTCAGTCACTGGAATGGCAAATCTATCCTCACTAAATCACCCTTCTCCTCTTCCCCGGTAGTGTTTTCCACGGTATCAAAAACCGCAGGATACACAGCATCATCCAAGACAGAATGGCTACGTGATTCATGGCCCCCCAGCTCAAAGATAACCCACGTTTTCTCAGTCACCCTAGTTCAATGGAATTAGTACCAGTCGTGGCAGCTGCCTATTGCTGGGGTCATAATTGGTCATTCAGATCAGTGACTTTCTATACCTCAGACCCTGCCACATCCAGTATTATCAACAAAGGCAGATCATCATCCCCACTCCACATGTCCTTCATAAGGAAACTTTCTTGGCTTTCTCTCGATCATAAATTTACCTTTTCAAGTATTCATGCCCCTCCTTCCTTTTCCTAATCCGTTAACTCTCTTCTTCACTCTGATTTACAGACATTTCTCGATTACAATTCTCAAGCCAACAATGTTCCAACCACACCTCCTCCCTTCAATCTACTCACACTCGAATGAACCAACATCCAGCAGCGGAGTCCATCATTAACCTGGCCTTAGCCCCAAGAACCAATAAGATCTACGCCAGAGCATGGGATTCTTTCAACAAATTTTTACAGTTAACCAAATCCCCCCTCAACTATTCAACATACACTAATTTTAGATTACGTAGCTTATTGTCATAATTCGCTATTCCTTTCTCCCCATTCAATCAAATTACAGCTTGCAGGCATTTGCCATCATTAAGCATTTATCCAACCAGCCCGTCCCTCCATTTTTACCAACTACGAAGTCAAATTATTTTTCAAAGGGTTCGGAAATATCCCCCATAAACAATCTAGGAAGAGGCTACCAGTATACGGAGCACTCTTTCGCAAATTGTACAATGCCATATCCACTAATCCCTACAGGCCAAATACAAGTCAGGTGCTCCTAGCAGCCATCTGTCTCTGATTTTTTGGCTTCATGAGACCAGGCGAATTTCTCAAATCTCCATCGTCATCATCCTTCCCTACGAAAGCCAATCTTCAACCCCATACAGATCATTTCATTTTTCACCTTAAGAAGTCCAAAACTGACCAAACTAGCAAGGGTGCCAGGATACCAATTTTTCCCACACACGACCTCTGGTGTCCAGTTAAAGGAACTACCAGATACCTGTCCTCTTCTACCTTCGAACAATGGTCCACTGACAACTTCAGAATTCATCAAGCTAGTCCGTATCATGCTATCCCGAGTTGGTGCCAATCCAGAACAGTATTCAGGACATTCCTTCTATATCGGAGCCGCTTCTGCAGCATCACGCCATCACACTCCACCACACATCATACAGAAACTAGGAAGATGGAAGTCTCACTGTTTCTCTAGGTACATCCCTGATCCTCAAGAAGAAATAAGTCTTGCTCTCTCCACTCTGTCTTTTTGACTCAAACAATAAAGTTATTCAAATATTTGGTCTCCTCTTTTTGGCCTTTAATAAAGCCGGCCTCAGCGTCACCGGTCCTTGGTCCATAGGGACCTAGGTTATGCCACACTCACCTAGACATAGTATCTCTGTTAGCCCCGACCACAAATAGGCAGACTTTGCCTGTATTTGTGGGAGGGGCGAGAGGGTTCATAAACTGCATCCTCTCACCTCTTATCCGAGGCATCAAGCAGTCCCCACCATCACCCTCCCTCAGGACTCACTCAACGCATCAAACTTATTATAGGCCGGGCCTTTAATCAAGCCGGCCTCAGTGTCACCGGTCCTAGGTCCATAGGGACCTAGGTTATGCCACACTCACCTAGACACAGTATCTCAGTTAGCCCCAGCCACAAACATAGAATATTTTATAAAAGAAGCGTGTTATGCAAACTGCATTTGCAACACAATGCACTAGATACACGTCTGGCACTAATGGTGTTAAAATATTAAAAGTGGATTTACATGTAGGACTATTTTCCCCTGACATCTAGGTGAACCTAGGAGACAATGTTTTTAATGACTGGCTTGTTGAATTTTCAGTGCTTAGCCCTTTCGCCTACAAAAAGATGTGAAACGCATTGCAAAGCATTCTCCATCAGTGAGCATGTGAATGTGTGTGACTGTGTGTGTGTGTGTGTGTGTGTGCATGCTCTGTGTGTTTTGCATACATTGTCTGCATTATGTTTGTATGCACAGTGTATGTGTGTATTGTGTTTGTGCATTGTGTGTATACTGCGTATTTGTGTATGTATGCATGCATAAAAGACCAAGCAATTCCTTGCAGAGATTTTCACAGGAGTGGCTCACCCCCTGGTCATTCCTGTGAAAGTCAAGCCCCCATGAATGGACCTATGGGAGTACCAATATGGAGAAGATTTGAACTCCTCCTCCTCCTTACTGCCATCTCTTTATTAGGTACCAAATATACTGCAGCTACATATTTATGTGCCCATATGGAAGAGCCCTTGCACTCATCTCCATGCAATACTTTGCAATGTGAATATTAACCCCTACATGGTCAGAGGTGAGTGATTGCTTTGTAAAGCAATGCATTGCTTACCCCACTGGTTCTCAGGGAGGAAACTTATAAGCATGCCTTATTTACCATAACCATTGGCAGTCTTCGTATACAGAGGAATTAAAAAAAAAGTCTAATAAGCCTAACATTCTCATTAAAATATTTATTTTTACCAGTGTTTAATTCAAGAAGATCCTCTAGTGTTAATGTTTTATGCCCATTTCTGGATTTCAAACACTTTGGAAACATGTTCCATAGAAAATAATGGGATTGAGATATTTTATTTTTGAGATAGTGTTTATCATCCCATGTGCAAAGAAAACACAAAGAACTTGTCAGCTAATATCACTGTGCTCAAAAATATTGCTACCAACTGTGAAATGAAGGCACATAATGATTAATACAGCTGTTATGTATCTGAAGCTTCATTAGAGCAACAGCACACTCTAGTGATCACTGAAACCCATTTTATAAAACACTGTTTTGAGCATGTCATTAAAGCGCCTCAAACTTCATTCTGACTTTATACATTTTGCATGTGTATAACATGTAAAGTCAAATTGTCTGTATTTGTTTCACCTTACACTTATGATTTTGACAGGGAGCTATCTGAATTTATTTTCAGAAATCTTTGTCCAGGACTGTGAAAGCAGAGGGAGTGCAACAACATAGAAGATTAAAAAAAAAAAAAAAAAAAAAAAAAGACAGTCAAACAATGTAGAAAAGCCTACCTCTATAGCATACAGATCACTCACAGCTGTATAAATAACTCTGCCTTCACAGAGATCTAAGGAGCTCCATATAAGGGATAAAAAAATGTAGGCATCTGACCTTATGTATTCAGTTTTGCTTTCCTACCAAAAAGCAAACAAAAATACCATCAATGGCATCCTTTACCGTGTTACCCTCCTGAGTAAAACAAGGAAACTCTCACTGCTGAAAGGTGTTTTATTAAAAAGTTATTGCAGCTCAGACTTTGAATTTTTTTTTACAGTGGCAATGCTGCTACACCATTCTCCCCCCCCCCTCCCACAATCCTTGCAAAAGGTATTTACGACCCTCTGCAAGAAGAGTGTAGATTCTCGTCTTATCTGCAGTCATGTTTTTTTTTAACCCAACACACAGCTAAACTTTGAATTGTATGTATCACTGAGAATTTTGTGTCCTTTTACTCAGAAAGGGAGGTTCTCCCGAAAGCATGTCAAGCCAAAATTCTGTTAGTCCAATAAGAGAGGTATTACAAGATACTTATTTTGTTTGTTATTTTACATCTGCATCACTGGACTAATACGGCTACAATCTACACTCTAGTACTATATAAAGACATACATACAAGAACTCTATCCATCTATCCTCAGCCAGTGTTAAGGCCTTACTAAAATTGTTCACACAGAGACAGATATCTTTGTTTGTGTGTATGACCATAAGGTGAATTCCCATAGCAACAACTCATTGAGCTGTGACATTAAACCCTTAATATAGTTTCCCCTAGTGAGTATTAAAAATGTAAGCAGCATCAGCTACATGGTTAAATTTTACAATTCACTCAACAACTACAAAATAATGAATATATTTTAAGCATGCAGAAAACAGTGGGGCAACACACATTAAAAGCTAATTTTCACACATAATGTCAACTCGTTCTGCGCTTGTATAAAACACTTTCCATAGGTTTGAATAAAACTACGCACACACAGCAGTTACTTATTAAAATAATACATAAATGCAAACACCTGTCTCTCTAGGCACATATGGTATCCACGGGGTTAAATGAACCACCGCTTATTTCAAGTTTACTGAAAATGTCTAAGCATGAGGTTATTATAAAATAAAACAGAAAAAGATAACAAACATGTTTAATAAATGGCAAGAAAATGGTCCATTAACCAGCAAAATGGAAATGAAAAAACAAACAGTCTTTTCCATGGAATATATTGGCTATACAAAGATATCTGCACACACACAATTACACATTAGTCTTATGTTCCAGACACAATGATGTACCAAACACTACTGGAATAATTCTGAGGCTTATCAGTTGCACACTGAGTGCCAGACATGCATTCAACGAATTGCACCTCAATGCTTTGGATACCTCTTTGGTGCTCCAAGGGTTAACAAACATTCTCTGAATTCCCACTGAATTAAATAAGGCTTTTAACCTTTTGAATGATCCAATGCATATTGAAACACTACATTTGAGACCCTCTAGCATTCTAGGAGCTAAAACCCTCTTTTAAATCAATGTTAATTTGGAAATTTTTAATTCCCCCCTGTAGTGCACCTGGAATGGTCCAGAAGTGTTTCAGTAAACAAGTCTTGGAGTATTTGCACTTCCTGAAATAATTCCAATGGATTGTAAGGTCCATAATGTGTATAGAATCCATTCTACTTAAATCTAGATCATGTAACCACCAGATCAGAAACATACTTTTTCTCTGGTCAGACAAAGCATTTTCCTCTGGTCAGACAAAGCATTTTCCTTAACACTTTAACCCTTTGAGTGCCAGAGGGGTAAGCAATGAATTGTGTACCCATCTGGCACTCAAAGGGTTAATGACCAGAAAGGTGTGCATGGAATTGCTTAGCAATGCACTGCACACCCCTCTTTTTCTAAAAGGGTTATTAACTTAGATCTTTGCCAAGACTGGTATAAAATAGCTTCTAGCCACCACAAATAGTTGTAATCTAGGAAATCGGCCTTCATTCAGTGTTACCTTGCCAACTTTTGAGGATCTAATTCCTCCATTTGTATGCTTTTTTTGCCATCAATGCCCAAAGAATGAAATGAGATGACAGACTGTTTTTCTTCAAGTAAGAGGTCACGGAAAGACTTCTGCTCTGCAGAATGTAAAGAAGCAGCCCTAGAGAAAAAAGGAAAACACAGTAAATAATGGCCATTCTTTCCTTATGACTGTATTCATTATGGTTTTATCTTCAAAAAGTCCTCTGATCAATGATAAATGTCAAAGGAATTTACCAGTTATACAGGTTTTGTAAATGATATGCTGTGTTATATAGATGTGTTTATTTTACACGACCTTGGTGAATATATAAAAGAAAACTTCCAACACAAGTTGTTCACCAAATTAAAGGGCAACAACACCTGAATGACATTAGCTATATAGGGAATCACACGCCTAATTCTGAAGGGCCATAAACACATTCTCAAATCTCTGTATTCAGTTACAGACTACAGCAGAGCTCAAATAAAAAAAAAAAACAAAAAAACAAAACAAAACACAACATTAACCCCTTGCGGTCATAGTACGTCAAGGGTCGATTTGACTTAACGACCGATGACGTACTATGACCGTCATTGAGTTCCGGGCTCCCCCCGCGGCTGCACGCCGTTCGGGGAGTCCGGAACCCAATGGAGCAATAAAAAAAAATTGCTCCGTGGTCGTCAAGTCACTTCCACTTCAGGATTCCCCGGTCGTTAAGGGGTTAAAACAGATTTATCATGGGGAACTGCTAGGTTCCCAAAGGACCAGGGACTCAGGCCAACGTAATGCATTAAGTTTGTTCTGTGCAGTCCAATGGCACCATTACTAGTAGGGAGATTAGCATTATCACATGCCCCAAGATGGCTACATCCTTGGTAGCACTTATGGCATTCAATCATATACACTAGATTCTTGGATGTGCAGTAGTAAGATCCTGTGATGTTGAAATTTTCTGTTGTGTGGTTGTATAGTTGTAACCAAAATTATTCAACCCCCATTGCAAATCAGGTTTAGTGTCAAAATGTACAGACTTTCAGCTGTTTGCAATAAACAAATCAAACAAAAGCAACTGAAATAGCTCAACAAATGCTTCAAATGGTTTCCCCAAATTCAACTGAAAATGCAACCTATAATGACTTTGCCAATCTCAAAATTATTCAACCCCCTGAATAGAATCCCTCACAACAGCACACATGTGGAAAACAGATGTTGCCTCAAGCACACCTGGTGTAACTAATCAAGGGCTTCATTAGTTTCACCAGGTGTACTTCAGCTGGAACACATGAAATACCTCAACTGGCTTGGGGCTTGTTGAGTGTCATGTTTGACTGCATGTTAGAAATATGGCCAAGTAAAAAGAATGGTCCAAAAAGTTAAGAGGAGAGATCACCGCCCTTCACAAACAAGTAACAGGATACAAAAAGATCACAAAGGCACTGAATGTTCTTAGAGACACCTCTGGAAGCATAGTTTGCAAGCTCAAAGTCAAAGGAACAGTGTTTACACTACCTGGATGGGGCTGCAATGGCTGCAACCAGATTTCTGAGAAGGCAGGTTGAGAAAAACCCTCTAGTGACTACAAAAGATCTGCAGCAAGACTTGGTGGCAACAGGAACTGAGATTTCAGTGAGCAGAGTAAGGCGCATACTAAAAGCAGAAGGTTTCCATGCAAGTACTCCAAGACGTACACCACTACTGACCCAAAAGCACAAGAAAAGTCGGCTCCAATATGCTCAAAATAATATAAATAAGCCACAGAAGTTTTGATTCTGTTCCGTGGAGCAATGAAACTAAAACTGGAACTTTTCGGCCTGATGGATCAGCGGCATGTCTGGAGAAAGAAGAATGACACATATGCTGAAAAGAACACTCTGTCTAAAGTTAAGCATGGTGGTGGCTTGGTGATGCTCTGGGGCTGCTTTGCAAAGTATGGCAATGGAAACCTGCAGAGTGTGGAAGGAAAGATAGATTCATTGAAGTATCAGGAAATCCTAGGAGAAAACCTCATGCCGTCTGTGAGGAAGCTGAATCTTGGGCGTCATTGAACCTTCCAACAGGACAATGATCCCAAGCATACCTCAAATTCCACCAAGGCTTGGTTGCAGAAGTAGTCCTGGAAGATTCTACAGTGGCCATCACAGTCACCTGACTTGAACCCCATAGAAAACCTCTGGTGGGATTTGAAGAAGGTTGTTGCAGCATGCAAACCCAAGATTACTGAACTGTAGGCCACTGCTCATGAGGAATGGGCTAAGATTCCTCATGAGCGCTGCCAGAAGATGGTGCGTCTCATTTGCAGCAGGTCATTACAGCAAAAGGGTGCTCTACTGAGTATTAAAGATGCTTGCCATGAAGGGGTTGAATAATTTTGAGACTGGAGAGGTCATTATAAGTTGCATTTTCAGCTGAATTTGGGGAAACTACTTGAAGCATTCATTGTGTTGAGCTATTTCAATTGCTTTTGTTTGATTTGTTCATTGCAAACAGCTGAAGTTTCTACATTTTGACAATAAATCTGATTTGCAATTGGGGCTGAATCATTTTGATTACAACTGTATATGTTGGGTTCGTTTACGTGTTTGCACAGTAGGCAGTGAGTGTCATCTGCATGGGTTCGTACCACTATCAGTGTCAATGGGGAAATTGCGGCTTGTTAATTTTTGTTCGAAGTTTCTAGGTACCCTGAATGTGAGGATTGGTGGAATATTTTCTTTACTTTTGCATCATCATTATAATGGTTTTTAAATCTGTATTTTTCGCATACATTCTAGTGCCGGGTTGCATGTAGCTACATGCGGAACATGTGTTTTTTCCCCGCCTTACATTGCAGAAGGTGTTTTTGTGGTGTCCACAGTGCAAAATTGATAGTTATGTTAATGGTCTTTAGCTTGTTACTCTTTTCTTTAGATGATTTAGACATTCATTTGAGTATCTTATTCTGGTCCTTGTCAACATATTCAGGAGTATCTGGTTGCCTGGCTGCATATTATTGCCTTTTTAGCATGTGGTGAGTGGAAGCTGAATTTGTGGAGGTAATTATATCAGGCTGTGGGATTTTTGTAAATAGAAGTTTATGACGTCTGCAGAACAATCCATTTTTAATTTGACTGATGGGTGAAATGAACTGAATAAGCTATACAATTCTTTCAAGCTCTGTTCTCCTCCTCTCCATAAAATGAAAATATCATCAGTACAGTGGTTGTATTTGTAGTTTAAATTGGAGTAAGGTTAAAAATCTTTTTATAAGTTATGCCATAAACAGATTGGGATATTAGGGTGCCATCCTTGTGAGGAATGTTGCTGTACAGAGATTCTAGACCCAATGTCAGGTGTTGTGAAATTTGTTGAGAAAGTCTGTTGTGTCCTACACTATAGGAAACTAGTGGTACATTAGATTAAAGGTTGGAGGATATTCTCTACTGGTTCTGGTATTTGTTCTCTAAGTGTGTTCTTACTGGTTATGATTCTTCTGACTGGATTTCCTGGTTTGTGGGTTTTTGGAAGTGTAAGGTTCCAATTTCTGCCTTATTGTGTATTAGAGGTTTCATTTTTGTTTGTAGCTGGCTTGGGAATGTTTTGTCATGTTTAAGTTGTTTATATTCCACAGTGGGATTTCATATCTTCTTCTATAGATTTAGTTTAATGATGATCTTGTGGTTGTTGTACAATCCTTTTATTACAGACCTCTCTAGGCATGATATGTGTACAGTATTTTTGTGTTGTGCTGAAACTAGTGAGGTTGCACGCAGTCTGTAACTCGTTAGGTTGCTGTCAAGTATGGTATTAAGTCCTGCTGGTAGCGTTAAGTTGCTGTTTTTAACCCCTTAACGACCGGCGGTCCTGGGACATTTCCATCCCATAAGGACTGCATAGGACCACGTTGATGCGCCGGTACACGTGACCTGTCGCATGTATCGGCGCGTCACTATGGGGCCTGATAGAGATAGCTTCGTTGTTGGAGCGGTCAATTTCAGGCCCTATTTTTACTTACAGAGCTCCCGGTAGAGCGCTGTAAGTAAAAAGTACGTGACGTACTATGACAGTCATCGGTCCTTGAGTATTTCAAGGACAGTGACGGTCATAGTACGTCACATGTCGTTAAGGGGTTAATGTTGTATTCAGTCATTACAGTGGGGGGTCTCCTTATTGTTTAAAATCTCCTTTAAATGGATAATAATGTTTCAAAATGAAAGCAGCTTCAATTAATCTTCACAGTATTTGGGCCATGGAGAGTGTTATTTCAATACTGTCAAAGTTGTAGTTCAAGAATAACTGAATGATAAAGTATCCCCCCCCGCCCCTTTTATCTAGTGTAAGCCACCTCCCCTCAGATGTGGAATCTGGTCTCTTGGCCGGACAGGTCACAGCAAGGGACAATCTTCTGACTGTGATCATAAGGAAAACCCTGCCCCCCCTTGACAGGTTTTTTCTTATGCTCACTGAAGATTGTCCCTCTCTGTGATCCATCTGGACAGTCTTGAGGAGAGCAGTGTTACAGTACAAGGGGCGGGAAGGGGATACTTTATCATTCAATTACTCTTGAACTACAACTCTGACAGTATTGAAATAACACTCTCCATGGCCCAAATACTATGAAGATTAATTGGAGCTGCTTTTATTTTGAAACATTACTATCCCTTTAAACTGAGCCTCCTGAAGAATTATTTTAGATCGGAGTACAGCTGAGTCTGATCCCATTTAGTAGGGTGACAGAATGATAATTACCTTAGAGAGGAAAGAAATTTCAGTCTTTGATAATTTGTATTCTGAAAGGTTTAATACAAAAAGTTCTTATGTAATTTCTTGTTGGACTTGGTAGGCAAGTGTTTTGCTTCCAGGTGATCAAGAAAATCTTTTCTTGTAGGAGAGTTCATTGGTGGTAGGTCTGTTTGTTTTATCTTGCTTTGTGCCCATAATTTGTAGTTTTGCGGGGAAAGAGACTGCTATTCCTTGTGCGGTTTCTTAACGGATTCCTTTTGTAGTTTGTTTTGCAAGGTTTGAACTTCTTTTTCTGAAGGTTATTATTGGTTGTGAGGTACTGTGTTATTTCTCACTGGTATGTATACACAGCTCTTCAGAAAGAAGTGAGTTGTACGTAGATGCAAGTGGATTTTTAATCCAAAGCCCACGTGGTAGCAGATTTCTTCTCTTGCATTCAGATAGAATTAAAATATCAGTATCAGCTAAATTCTGTATAGTCCATAATGAATTATTTTATTTATGGCCCACTTCAGTCCTGTAAGTGCTGCACTCCCTCATCTGCTCTTTAGTTATGACATCACCTCCCAGCGCTCTGCACTCCTGAATAGGAGACCGCGCGGGAGCTCCAGCACTTACAGGACTGTGCCAAAGGAGGCAGAGAAGACAGATCTCCTGCCAGGGAGGTAGGAAATGGACAATGGGGGGAGGCAATGTGAGGGCAACATGGAGATGGTGGGGGCAAGTTGGAGCCGAAGGGGGGCAATGTGAGGGCAACATGGAGATGGTGGGGGCAATGTGCAGCTATTGGGGGGCAATTTGGAGATGGTGAGGGCAATGTGGAACTGATGGGGGGGCAATTTGGAGATGGTGGCGGCAATGTGCAGCTAATGGGGGGCAATGTGGAACTGATGGGGGGCAATTTGGAGATGGTGGCGGCAATGTGGAGCTGATGGAGGGCAATGTGAGGGTAACATGGAGCTGATGTGGGGCAATGTGAGGACAATATGGAGATGGTGGGGGAAATGTGGAGCTGATGGGGGCAAGTTGGAGATGGTGGAGGCAATGTGAGGGCAATATGGAGATGATGGGAGCAATGTGGAGCTGATGGGGGGCAAGTTGGAGCTGATGGGGCAGTGTGAGGGCAATATGGAGATTAGGAGCATTGTGGAGGTGTCCAGTGGAGATGGCCAATGGGGGGGGGGGCTTCAAATTTCTGTGCCTACAGGCTCCTGAGATGTAAATCCTGCCCTGAATGTAACACAGTACAGAAAAGAAAACATCCAAAAAGTGTTAACAGAAAGTAAAATCTATTTAAAGTCATATTACCGCAGCATATAAATTCTTGTACACATATGTAAAAATAATGGTAAAGAATGAATGTGTAAAACATCTACAAGTCATAAGTAGTGAAACAATCATCATATGCAAAATACTCACACTGTGTTTACATATGAATAATAGGGCGGCCTTGTAACACCCCACAGTATACATATGAAAATGTAACTTGTTTGTTGCATAATCTCAGGGTTATTACATATGCATAGTTGTGTGGTGTTACACAATATCTCTCTGACATTCAGAGGATTAGCGTGACTGAGTGGAAAAATACAGCTGATCTAAATGGAGGTTTTAACCCCTTGATGTTGAGCTGCAGGGCCTCACATTGCTGACCTGGGGCCACACATTTTTGGGTCCATGTTTGATATGCCTGCCTTAAAATGTTAACATAAGCAATTCTGCAGCAAATCAATTGCACATATTAATAAGGGAAAAATGAAAGTTTCCATTGATTTAAAAGGGGCATTAACGTCCTTGAATACTAGTGAAGTAATGAGTTGGAGACCTCTCTAAGTAGCATTCAATATGTTAAAAGTCCCATTTAAAATCAATGGATTGTTTTATTTTAGTACGCCTCAGTAAATCAGTATGTACCTTCATAAGAACAGCAAAATCCAACAAACAGAAATTAAATAGTGTGTGTGAAGATTCTGTTAGCAGCAAGTTAACATTAGAGTACAATAAAAACAGTAATAATATTAGAAATACAGAATTTCAGTAGAAATCAATAGCGCAGTGGTGGGCAACAAGCAGTCCAAGGGCAGCACGCGGCACTCTGAGGCTTCCCCTGTGGTCCCCAGTCTGCTCTCTGGTACAGTAAAAAGATCATTTCCCACTATTTAACGCTCAAAAACATAAATTATATATGTTTGGCCTTAGATTATACCTCCCTTTTCACCTACTGTTACACCTTAACCCCTTAGGTGCTTGACAGGTCTCCATATATTGTGAAGCAATGTGTTTGAAACCTCTCTATAAGATCCAAAGGACTAACCCCTTCAGGACCAGAGGGGTGTTCAACACATTGCTTTTCAATATTTTGCCGACAACTCCAGATGTTGGAGACTACGACATCCATCATCCCCAACCAGCTGACAACGCTCCAGCTGTTGGAGACTACAACACCCATCACCCCGAACTAGCTTAACCCTTTGAGTGCCAGAGAGGTACGCAACGCATTGCTTTGCAATGCACTGCGTACCCCTCTGGCACTCAAAGGGTTAAAAACAGCTTGCTTACAGAAGATGGTCTATCCCTGGAATGGAAGAAAATGACTCCTAACGCTACATTTTTGGTAATTTACAAGGTAGATCTTTAATTTAAATGTATAAGTCCAAGACGAGAGCAATCCTGGGACACTTCAGTTGCACAATAAGGACACCCCCCCAAAAAAAAAAGGCGACGTTCCTTTGATTTAAATCTGGGTTCTACTCCCTTGAGCGCTGTAGGTTTCCAATGAACTGCAAAGCTTATTTTAACACCTGTTGGAAAGTAGGGATGGGGTTTAACCCTTTACTCATCCCTATTTTGTAAAAAGGGGTTAAAATGTCCATGTATCAGCCCTTTAGGGGTTTTGTTTTTATACTGTTAAAACACAAAAAAAAGGAGAAAAGAACAGGGGTACCCCTGTGCAAATCAACAGGAACAAAAGTGTGACCACCACCAACACCTCAGCAGACCTCTACTCACAAGGCAAGCGGCTGGAAGACTGCATATGCCAAGACCAGCTTAAACAACTTCTGGGATAAGTAACTGTCTCCAGACACAGTATCTTGATAATGTATGCCTCTATACTATACTTCATAAATACTTATTAGATTGAGTGGGCAACCTGGGCCCTGCATCTGTTATGGACTACAGCTTTTACCATCCCCAGACAACTGTTGGCTAGCTGGGGATGAAGGAAATTGTAGTTCTCAGCGTCTGGAGAGCCACATGGTTCACTCATTCGTTTAAAATGCTTCTAGTATAGAAAGCAGACATTTACCATAGAACAAGAAGCATTGCTTGAGCCCTCTGAATCCACAATCATAAGAAATTCACCTAAAATGACTCGTCTTTGCTTAGCTGGCCTCACATATACTTCTGAATTTCAAAAAATAACGCAGAGGTGTCTTTTGGAAAAGGAAGTCTGAGGTATTATTTGTCCTTGCTCATCTTTAGTTATTTGCCAGAACTGTTCCCACCCTTCTGGCAAATTACAATGCCAGTAATGCTGCTGCATTTCCATTGCGAGTATTCCATTTCAATGGATTTCACGATTTACACTGCTTTTAACTTATGAATGGAAACCAAGGCTCTGAGCCAAAGTAATTTCTTGCCTGTTAATGGTGATACCTGAAACGTGCAAATGAACATATAAACAAAATTCTATGGCAGTGGGAGTAAATACATATCCTGGCTTATCTCTGTACCGTAAACACAAAGCTGTGGTTTTTTAGAGAATGTCACACTACTTAGTTCTCTGACACAATGGATCTTTCTCCTGAATTTTACAAGAGGAGTCTGCTTCTAAATTTGGTAACTGAAGCCTACACAGAGCCAAGATTTTATCCAAAACAGGTGCACATTTCTCAAACGCAGTGACTTTCCCAACACACAGAAAAGTAGCTCTAGTGCCAGCCATAAAGCAAATGTTACTGGTCTACTAAAAACAGTGACTGTCACCCAGATTTAGCACAAGAGCAGTATATATGTGGTCTTTAACTCCAGTAAAGGACCCCCCATTATGCTTAAAAAGTCCAAAAACATATTGAAAAAAGTACAATAACCCCTTGGATGTCAGAAAGTGCTCCTTTGCATTTAAAGGCCCCCATGGGCTTAAGGAAGAACAGTCTAAGTGTCAAGTGATGTAAACTCGGAGGCAATAGAAAGAGTGTATGTGTGGTTGTGGGGAGAAACCAGGGTGTATGAGATGTGGAAGATGGACATTATTTCCTCCTCACAGAATGGGGACTTCAGGTGATGGCTTTGAGAACCACATATGACCCAAGGACTGCCTGTACTGCCAACTACTGAACTAAAGTATGGGTTTAGATGAAACGCAAACAAATGCATTGGAGAGCTCCCTGGCACTCAAAGGGTTAAACGTTAGAAAGGTCAGTAATGCATTGTACTTTGTTATTGTTCTCTTGATCACCACATCTGTGGCAGGGGTGACATCACATAAGGGGAGGGAGCATCTCAGTCAGAACAGAGCAATGAATAAGTAGCTTGGATAAAGTCACATATAACTGTAAATAAATACAATTATGTCTGATCTCAATCAACGCAAAGCTAGCAAAGGGCTGCAAGGTGGCTCAAATAACAATACTACTTATGAAATGGAACACTAGCTTCAATGTCTACAAAACTGGACAGACAGCAACATTTTACAGGTGGCTTTCTAATTTTAGTCATGTTCTCTAATACAGGAGATATTAAAAAAAATATTTAAAAAATAAGAGGCAAAATGTAATGGTTATACTTCACTGTCTGTAGAAAATAAATAGCAAGAGGTTTATTCAGGAATGAAATTTCATCCTACGAGATTAAAGTCAATATGCAGAATAGAAAGAACATTTCTCGAACATACCAGCTACGTCCTAATGGACAAATAAAAAAAAACAAAAACTCTAAATGCTTTTAACAGCTTCAGTGCTAAAAGTTTCCAGTGCATTGCAAATCATTATGAAATGGAATTTACTTGATACAATGCCACTGGTTTGCTTCAGAGTTCTACTTTTTTTGTGAGAAGGAAAACTAGAAGCCATTCTGGAGCAAACAGCTGCACCCTACTGATGAGGCCTGTATAGGCAGAAACATACATCTGGCGTTGTGCTGCTTTTCTCGTGCGGAGAGGATTTGCCTGACATTTCAGAGCCGGACTGTCTGAGGGCAGGATCAGTCTGATATGAATATGGAAATGAAAATGTCCTCTCTGCAATGGCACATGGGAGTGAAAAACATGACTTGAGCAGCAACAGAGAGGCTGCCTTGAACAAAACACTTCATTTTTTCTTAATCTTGTGCGTTCTTCCCACTTTTTGTTTTTGCATTTTGGAGCAAACAAAGAGCATTTTAGAGAGCAAATCATAATTTACAGAATGGATTTAATTGAGATTTGTATCTCTTTGAATTCTAAACAGGTCTCCAATGCATTGTGAAGCACTGATTCAGACCTCTCTAGCATTACAGGTCTCAGAGAATCATTTAACCCTTTGATTGTCTTAGTATGCAACTGATTTCAAAGAGATGCACTGTGTCCCCCCTCTGGCACTCAAAAAGTTACAATTCTTGGGAATGTTTAGCCCTTAGAGTAAACTGAGGTACACAAAGTGTTTTGTTTTATTTTTTCCAGAAAAAAAGACGGTACCGTGTTAGCCAGTGGCGTAGATAGGATTCACAAGAGTGGTACACAATGCCCCACAGGAGGTTACTACATTGGGGAAAAGGGACAGACACTGAGGAAAAGAAGGAACCTTCATCGCCACACAATAAACAGAATAAAGGTTGACATGCCAGTTGTTCAGCATTTTTGTGATCCAAATCATAGTCTACAAAATATGAAAGTCACCATACTCAAAGGAAACTTTAGAACATAAAGGGAAAGAAAAATATGGGAATTTAAATTAATGGATCTATTTGACACATTAAAAACAGGACTAAATCTTGGAATGGGCTTCATGTCTCATTATAACAGATGGAACATTTTTGAATTTGATTGTATAGAGATAGATATTTTCAAGTCACAGACTAACAGGCTCTTCACACCTCTGTGTTAATGACCATTTACTTGTTCCCAGGACTTTGATCTAACCCTATGCATATCAATTCATATCTCTGCAGACTGTATGCTTAGTAAGTTAATTGACCCCCACTGTGTACTCATATTTTGTTTCAAATGTATGTCATACGCTAAATATAAATGCAGCGTTATTCTAGCTGTTTGTTAACCCATGCCTGAAGAAGGGACCTTAGTGTCCTGAAAGCTTGCACTTTTTGTGTTCTCAGTTAGCCATTAAAGGGATAGTATACCTCCAAAAAAACTGTAAGCCAAATGATAGGAATAATAAAAACATACTTAACGCCCTCATTCCCATCTCTCAAACAGTTATGGTTTGAGAGATGTAAAAAAATAAAGACCTCCGCTCCCTTTCTCATGCGTCTGCTGTATAGCTGACGTCATGAGATCCTGCTTCCGGGACCCGACGGTGGCTCTTCAGGAGCGCTGTCATCGGGATATCTAACTATAATTACTTCATCGGAATGGTCTACAACATGTGCCTGGCTTGCAAGCACACATTGTAGACCATTCCGATGAAGTAATTATACTTAGATATCCCGATGACAGCGCTCCTGAAGAGCCGCCTACAGTCGATTGACTGGATTCTGCCTCTGACAGCTTTACAGCTTGTCAGGCAGAAAGGGGAGGGAGCGGAGGACTTTATTTTCTTATTTCTCTCAAACCATAACGGTTTGAGAGATGGGAATGAGGGCATTAAGTATGTTTTTATTATTCCGATCATATGGTTTACAGTTTTTTTTGGGTGTTTACTATCCCTTTAAAAGGTATCACCTTTATACCAATCTTGTGAGTTTTTTGCTACACACTGAATCCTAGTTTTATTTTTTGATGCTATGTTATATAGTCTTTATGTATCAACACAGTGTTATACAGAGCAGATGTTTATATATTATACAGCAATAATTAAGATATACTGGTAGCATTTTGCTTGTAGTATAAGGATTTGATGCTACTGGCTAATATCCCAATTTTATTTTTTTACATTCTATAGTTATATATATCTCCTTTATCTGGTATATGCGTATGCTCCTTTGAATAGATATCTTGCTCATGGACGCATGATGCTTGATATAGATATTCATTTATTAGATAAAAAACTTGAGTCTTTCCTATATCTATTTTACAGTTCTTATGACTTTTTATTAAGTCTTTGTTATTAATATTTATGAGTAAAGATATTACTTATTATCAGTGTCTCATTTTGTTACATCTCAATTCACTACCCAAGCGTCCAATTAGTCATATTATTATATACTAGTTGAAGAGCCCGTTACACAGGTCACTGCCAGCTGGTCGCGGTGGAGTCATGCTCAGTAGAGACTGACCGTGCCACGGCTCTGTAGGCTGATACAGAGCGGGACGCTCCACAGGCAGTCTCTAATGCGCATGACTGCAGCACGCGCAGCAGTCAATAGGGCGCATGACTGTGGCGTTACACACGTTTTAGCAAATTATTATATAGGATAACATTTAAAGAGGAACTTTCATGTTAATAAGTTGCCATTCCATCATTAAGCATATGGCGACTAGCTTGAAGATAATTGACTTACCTATAAAAAGTTGCAGAGTCTAACAAAATCTTTACGCTTTCAATACCGGATGCCAGGTAACAGTGCAGACATCTTGTCTGCGTGCCTGCGCAGTCAGCCCCGGTCTCCTGTAAAGCACTGCAGCGTGCCACATGGTAACCGGAAGGGACTGATAGCGCAGACTGCAGTAACCTGGGCATCACTCTCCAAAGGGTAAAGATTTTGTTAGAATCTGACACTTTTTATAAGTAAGACACATATTTTTAAGCTAGTCGCCATATGCTTAATGATTGAATAGCGACTTATTAACATGTGAAAGTTCTGCTTTAAAACACAACAGCAGTTTAAACCCAAAATTACTCAAAGATGTGTCACAGTACTGGGGACACCATTATTTTACTGAGCAGGTAAAGCCCTAGAACAGAGACACCTGAGCAATTTTCGAGCAAACCAACAGCACTATGGGTTGGGGGGAGGGGTAAACAGAACATCCCATTAATTTAACTGAAGGATTTTATCACAATTTACTATATGCTCTAATAAGAACACACTTATGAAAAAGTCTGGGACTTTGCAATGTACTGGGGTCCTCCGACAAAGGTTAAAAGTCCAGTTTAAATTAGATGTCTTATTCCTCCCCTCCTTTCCCAATAGATGCAGTTGGTAAACTCCAGAACTGCTAATTGTTTACTTTTTGCATTAGACCAGAAATATATTCTGTATTTATTTACCATGTTATTGGTGTGCTTTTGGTGCTTGTTGGTGTGGAAGCAATCACTTTAGTTGGTGAATTTTCACTGCTTTCTTTAGACGACATTGCCATCATTTTCCTCTGCTTCTGAGAGAGCTTCATTCCGTGAACTGCAGGCTTGGATACTCTAGAACACAGACGCTAAAAGGTTATAATCTATGTAAATGCCAATGCACAGACACAAAACACATATTAGAGAAGCCATTATGGATAATGTTTTAATACTACCATATTGTTAAAGTTAAATGTCAAGTAATCCACAGTTAAACACTTTAAGTGACAGTTTCATGATTTAACCCTTTTGATGCTATAGGGTGTGCAACACATTGCCAAGAATTGAGTTCTTTGGCACTTAAAACTGAAAAGGAGAAAACACCCTAGGAGTAAGTGGCCTTTCATTTGTTTAACAATGACTTATGTAGGTAGGAGTCCATTGCACATTAGTCCAGTATATAAATTTATATGTAATGTTGCATTGTATGGCTAAAGTTGCTTTTACCTATAGACCTTCATTATTGTATTCCTGTATACTACACTTCCTGACAATTTATATCAGACTAACAGTCTAAATGACTGTTTTAGAGAGAAAACGTCTTAGAGAGAAAACACTACAATGCGATGCGTACCCCTCTAGCACTCAGTGGGTTAAACAGGAAATTACTAATATAAGGAATAAAGTATAAGGGATTTAAAAGTTATCAAGTCATTATTAAGTGTTTGTTCCACTTTAAGAAAAACATGTGGCATAAGTCATTTGAATAAATAAAATTAAGAACATGCTGGATGATTGATTATAGGACACAGATCTCAAACTGCGAGGTAGGGATTCGTTTTTCAGCTCGAAAACCAATGAAACACTTTTTAAAATGTTTTTGTTTGACTTACTTAAAGCACAAAGTAAATGCAGTGTTCATGATTAATGCAGACAGATGACTCATTCTTAAAACATCTCAAACCATTTTGATCTACGGACAGAAGATATAATTATCCTAAAAAATGGTACTTAAAACCCAGTTAATTCTCCTAATTATGAGATTTTTTTGAAAGGATTAAAATGTGCTGTCAAAGGTTATCCATTATTCAGTGGATAATATACATCTGTACATGAGAACTTCACACATATCACCCATCTGATGAAAACATTAAAGACACCCAAAACTGGAAGGCCTTATGTATAAAATCAAAGTGCGACTGCACTATAGGGGGAGAATTACAAATTCCCATTGACTTAAATTGAGCTTTTAACTCAATTAAAAGCTCAAGGAATGCAATGAAGACCTAGATTAAGAGCCCATTTAAATCAGTGTGAATAATTATATTTGTATTGGTTCTGAAGAATGCAGTTTGGTCCAGAATTGCTCCAGTCTGCCAAGCCAAAGGGATCACAATTCTGTGGCGATATAACTGCACCATAGTGAACACAAACCTTTCCCAAATGTTTCACAATGCACTGGGACCTCTCTACATTCAAGAGATTAAGAAAACTATCTGAATCAATGTGAATTCTTAACTGTCATATACAGTGCAAATGGTTTTCCCAAAAGTCTTCAACTGATTGCCGTAGTCAAGCCATTGAAGGTTTTCCAAGATTTGGTTGAGAATGACCTTATGGATCTACAGAGAGAACTGGGAAGATCATTTAGGTATAGAAGTAATATGACGAAGGATGAGAGATATGCAGTTAAGCAACTCATGGAAGATAGCACATTAGTAATAAAGAATGCGGATAAGGGAGGTAGTGTGGTAGTCTTGGACTTGTCCCAGTATCATATGGAATACTTGAGGCAGCTACAGGATGCCTCTTCATATGAAAAGTTAGCTAGAGACCCTACTAAGGGCTTTATGAAAAAAACTGTATAGATTAATTCAGGAGGGTGTTACATTAGGTTTTTTTGTCAGACAGGCCGATTTCTTGAGGTTTCCATCTTTTACCATATCCCTAAAGTCCACAAGCCAGAGCGACCGCCTAGGGGGAGGCCCATAGTCTCTGGTATAGGTCTTTGAATGAGATCTTGGCAGAGCTGGTCGGACATGTCATTTAGCCCTAATCTGGCTTGGGGCTGTATGGACGTGGTTTCCCTTTATTCTACTATCCCGGATAACACGACATTAAAAGCAGTACAGTTCCATCTGAAACGTTATATGGATTACTTGGAAGATCCAAAGGGCTTTCTTGTGGATGTGATCCGTTATCTTTTGGAAAACAATGTCTTTAAGTATGATGGAGTGTATTACCTCCAAAAGAAGGGCACCTCAATGTATGCAAAATTTGCTCTGTATTTTGCCAATATTTATATGGGCTGGTTTGAAGAAGTTGACATCTATGGGGTTAATAAGTTTTGCCCATGTATTAAATGTACAGTAGATCTACAGATAATCTACTTTTTAGCTTTCGAGGATTACTTGATTGAAAATAAGGAACAAAAGAGAGAGAGAAGAACAGGAGGCGCATTGATTGAAAATGATTTCCAATTGGAATTTACAACTGAGTTTCAGAAGAAGGAGATTGCCTTTTTGGATTTAAGTTTGGGTTGGGGTGAGAGAGGAATTAATAGAACTATATATAGAAAAACCAGCACAGGTAATTAGTTACTTCATGTAAGATCGTGCCATCCAAAAAAAAGCAGTCCCAGTTGGACAGTTTCTGCGAGTACGTAGGAACTGCTCAACTGATAGTGAATTTGAGGTACAGGCCGCAGAATTGAAAAAGCAGTTTATTCAGGTTATCCTCAGGGTTTAAATGACGTTGTGTACATCACAGCTAGGTAGAGTGATGGAAATAAAATCAAAAGAGCAAAAGACATCAACATTGGTGTTTGTTACTAGTTATAGTTTACAATTTCTCTAAAGCAGATCATTAAAAAGCATTTCTTGTCCCAAATGAGTTCTGGAAGAAGCTATAGGGAAGAAGGGATTTGAAGGGAATCCTGTACCCCTACCAAAACCACCTGTATGACCCACTGATCTGCAACAAAGGCTGCCCAGGCGTCTAAAAAAAAAAAAATGGAGCAGGCGCCCACCCACCAGGAGCTGCGGACTAGGATTCCGCAACTCATGCGGAGGCAGACTTGCCAGACTTGGGCTTGTCCATGGTGTACTTTAAGTGCCACTGCTGTCTGGGCTTGGTGGTCTGACGTGGGGTGCTGGCCCAAGACACGCTCTGATTCGGCCTTTGCTCTTCGTTTTGGTGGGGACAAAAAAAGATGATGTTTCCTCGCCAAGTTGGGACGCTTGGAAATCTGAGGCAACAGAGTACTCTTGCTGCCAGTGGCCTCACTGTTATCTGCTTCAGTTCAGAAGGCTTATCTAACAGCATCAAAAAGAACATCAGTAACATACGTCTGAGCCTCAGACCTGATAGCCAAGAGGGCTAAAAAGGTCCTCCTTTAGGCCACATTTATGATAGCTTCAGTAAGTTTTTCACCCAGATGACGAGAGCTCTAGTGACCCAAACGGGCAGCACTAATGGCAGCAAAGTTAGACTTTTGGATAGCCTCCAGCTTCCTATCTGTCATATCTTTCAATGCCGTGGCATCAGCCAGGTGTAGAGCAGTAGATACAGGGGTATCAACCTGAGGAGATGTAGCCCACTGAGTCAAAGCTGCCTCAGAGAAGGGGTACAGCTTGGAAAACCTCTTGGGAAAAGAGAAAGGCGTGTGGCTGGCATTTTCCCGCTCATCCAGGATAACCTGGTCCAGAGTGAGATTGGGTGGAAAGACCATGAGGGCCTTCAACAATGGTAGTAAGGACCAGTAAGGTCATTAAAACCAACTTAATTGAGACTTTCAGCCGAGGGCGCAGTGTCAGCCTCAAAGGGGTCACCATAAGCAAATGAACAAGCCCCTCACATTCCCTTTCCTTTGCATCATCCTCCTCAGAGGTTTCTGTAGATCAGAAATGCCAGGGGCCTTAGGGGCCACAAACCTGAAAGAAGTGGGGGGGTTTCCAAGAATGGAGGACCCCCTGGAGGGAAAGAGGAAACTGTGCCATAGAGAACTTTAAGTCCTTGACCCAGAGTGGGGTAGTGTAGTAGGGGCCACAGAGTATGAGGGGCATAAGTGTCCTAAGTATTCTCTAGGGAGTCCCATTTGGCATGAGGATCAGTAGGCAAGGGGGTCAGAGATGCCCGAGTCCTTAAGCATTAGGTCTAGCCCCATGTCCCTTTGTATCCAATATCCTAACAGAAGAAGTGTCTAGACAGTATGAGAAACCCAAATACTGTGACCCAAATTAAAATATCACCTGAGAAAGCCCATGAAAGTATTTATCTGGCAGGCGAATTGTTAACCTGAGTAATAGAGTAAGGCAAGGCAATCGTCTGCATAGAATACTCCAGCAAGAGAGAAAGAAAATGGAGTCCAAAATCACAGCCAATCAGAATAAAGCCCGCAAAACAGGGATTCTGGGATTTGTAGTTTTGTCTCATTGCTGTTGCCTACCAACACTTGAACCGTAATCGCATCTCCCCCCCCCCCCCCCCCCCCCCCCAGACACTGGGGATGCGAACCAGATGATAGGACAAGAGGAGACAAGAAGAATGAATGCAGAGATATGACCAAAACAGTTTGTCTCATAGAAGTCAATGGAGCAAGTGCGGCCGCTCAGTATAGCGTGCCTGAACGATGTGGAACCCAAAAAATAAAAAATGTTCATAAGTGCATAAACCTGCCCAAATACTCAAGGAATATGTAGGGACAAATAAAAATGCACAAATCTAGAAGGATAAGCCAAAATAAGCCCCATAACCCAGAGAAACCAGCAGGGAAGGGGTTAAATATAGAAAATGCAGCCACTCAAGCTCCAAAAACGTTCACTTTTCAAAAGGATTTTAAAAGCTGATTGTTAGGGTTCCATGAAGATTTTGTTTGAAATAAATGGATTTCTATTTATTAGAAACGTTGAAAAATTATCTGGATAGAAAAGCAACCCAACTGTGCATATTTTATTGGTGTAATCTGTTGAAGACTCTTAAAAACAACTTACTCCATCAAAAATGATTAGCCTAGAACACTGTGGGATATGGGGAGCTTTTTTATATGTATTTGATTAGGTTCATGCTTATACAGGTGACACAAAAGCAGTTTTTCACTCAGTAAAATATAACAGTGGTATCTAGGGGCCTTTTTATGCAGGCCACTAGCACACTACTTGCACAGTGCACATCTACAGCTTTTTACTCTTTCATTAATTGGAAACGCATGCACGTTTCACCATAACTAATCTGCACAATGGTCTACAGGACTGCAGTGAACATTGTGCATTTGGGAGACACTGGAGGATGCAATGTCCTTCACAACCTCCATTTACTGGCAGACCCACAGGGTGTTAGTCAATAAACCATGTCTGCTGACCTGAGTGGGCCTCAATCAGTTTAAAGCACAGCCGCTCACAGCCAGTTTAAAGCACAGCTGCTCAAAGCTGCTTGACTGGGCTGTGAAGGAATTTGAACAGAGTGCCCACATATAAAAGCAGTCTCTGTTCAAATTCCCTCAGTGTGGAACGGGCATTGACCCATGAGGGACAGGACAGGGGGGCTGTGGCACACAATACTGTTTCTGCTACCGCCGCCTATGTGGCGGCTCACAGCGGCAGAGACAGATGACTCAGCTAAGTATTTCATACCATCATTTTCAAATATTTCTTTGGACCGAGTTTGAAAAATTTTAATAATTGTAGTCATACATTTATATTCACCTGGACAGCAATACAAAGTTTAACCCTTTGAGTCCCAGAGAGGTATGCAATGCATTGCATACCCCTCTGGCACACAAGGGGTTAAACTATGAATTAGTGTGTGGATATTTCATAATCACTTGAATTAATACACTGATTTTTTTCTTTACAGCAGAAGACAAGAAGACAGACGAGAAGAAAGAAGACAGAAGAAAGAAGAGAATACAGAATGAAGTTAGGAGACAGACAGTGGATAACAGGTAATATTTCAGCAACACTTGAATTAATAAGCTGATTTTTTCTTTTCCTTTTGAAGACTTTTTCTGTGGCCTTGCATCCATTGTGCTTTTAGCTGGTAGTACATTTGAATACTGACTTAGACATTTTGTTTAGTCGGTCTGTATCGATTCTGCCCTACTGGCTTTTCTAACGCAAACATTTGAATCGAGGCCTTATTCTATAGAAAAAGTGTAATAAAAACAAAACTAACCCTGCACTCAATTTCGGTGTAGCTCCACACTTTTGTACGTTTTCTTCTAACTCCATGATGGTCCTGAGATCCATTGCTGGCGGACTGGAAGGGCTGATTACATAGAGAAACAGAGAAATTAAATCAAATTTATACAGCAATATTTAGTTACATTTAATTTATAGTACTCTTAAATAACAATCATGTAAGAATTTCTTGCCAAGAAAGTGTGTATACAGATATAGTAGACATGTTCAGACAAGCAATGGACAACTTTTTGACAGTGTAAAATCTACAGAATTGTGACAAATGGCACAAAACAAGTAGGATGGTAACCGGTGAAATAAGATTGCCATTATGGTGTCAAGAAGGATTATTTTTGTGGTTTTCTACAATAATATCTGTGTGCATCCTTCACGCAACTAATTGATGTTAGGTCCAGGAAGGCTGAACTTGGAGTGATGGCACCCCCTCCAACCTCAACTATGTATCAGATTATTATTCACTTAGTATGACTACATTATGTTAAACTTATGACATCTTTAGTTTTCTGGCCACCGGTATCAACATATATTAACAGTCCAAAAAATATGCTGGTCTTAAGAAATGCAAAATGAATGACCAGTGTGACTTATGATTGATGTATAACTTTGTAGATGATGACACAAGTGTACTTCATATTTACAAATCAAAACATTTAAAGGGATAGCAATACTTCGTTTTATCTTTATTTTATTTTGTAGGCATTAAAAAAACATGAAGAACGATATGTCTTATCTCTCAAACCATTATGGTTTAAGAGATATTCACAAGCAAAGTATCCCCCCCCCTGTTCAGCTAGATCAGAAGGGAGGTGCCCAGGTAGACTGCAGAGAGGGACAATCTTCAATTAAGATAAGGAAAAAAGCTGAAAAACTTGTCAAGGGGGCAGGGCTTTCATTCTTTTCATACAAAGAAGATTGTCGCCTGCTGTTATCTGTCTGGTCTATGGACTGCATTCCACATCCGAGAAGAGATGGCTTACATTAGGAAAAAGGGGCGGGAGGGGAAACTTTGCTTGTGAATATCTCATAAACCATAAAGGTTTGAGAGATAAGATTTATATCGTTCTTCGTGTTTTTTTAATGCCTACAAAATAAAATAAAGATAAAACAAAGTATTACTATCCCTTTAAATAAAAACATATTTAATTCTTATCATCATACACTGAAACAAAAATAAGCATTAGCTTTTGATACAAATCGTTGGAAGGTTGGCAGACCAATTCATAATTTCTTTTCAGTATTTTCTTTATTAACACTTTGTGTTCTGACCTTGTAATCTTCTCAAGGATGCCAAAGTGGGCCTGCAAAAATTACGATGTGGTCATTACAAGCTTCTTCCCATACTTCTTGTGCAGGACCAAGCTTCAAATGAGCCCTGCATGTAGGGAAGGACTGGCCGTGCATGAAGGGAAGGACTTTCCCTACACTACAGGGCCATATTTTAAAAGTTAAAAACATAAAACACAACTCTCTGATGGTCAAGGAAAGCCCATGTGCTTTAAATAAAACAGATAACAAAAAAACATAGTAAGAAACATTCAGACCTCATTTGAGGAGGGGATCAGGAGAATACTGGGTGGAGGAGAGAAGGCACTAAATGCCTTTTAATTCATCTGTATTGATCGCCTGCTGTGGTCCTGACGTCCCCTCAGAGAGTTATGAATAAGAACTTGATAAAAAGGCATGTGTGTCACATGGGTGCTCAGACATATTATTTTGCTATTCGCTGGACACCCCCCTGGAACTCACACATACAATGAACGCTTCCCTGGCTGTTCTACTGTTCACTGGCTGTCAGAGAATCACACATACACTCTCTGACTTCCCAGCCTAGTTCCACAGTCCCACGGGTAGGCAAAGAACTGTGTATATACTGTGTTTCCCAAGCCTTGTTCAACTGTTGCACTTGTAGAAAAAGAACCACACATACACCACCACACATGTTGTTCCACTTTTAGTCACAGAAACACACATGCACTCTTGAACTACAACGCTAACAGTATTGAAATAATGCTCTCCATGGCCCAAATACTATGAAGATTGATTTAAGATGCTTTTATAGTGAAACATAACTATCCCTTTATAAAAAAAAAAAAAAAAATGCATAGGTTTAAACACATGTAACTAGAAAGTTACGCTTGAGGATCATATCTAAATCAATGGATAACAAAATGCTGACAATGTGTCCGGTCTCCATGGTGTAAAAAGTCCACAATTTGGCACTCACTACCAAAATGAAATATTGGCATTTTCATCCAGATTTCTAGATTTTAGTTATAGGATTTGCAGCTCCACAGTATTATAAAAACACAATGAAGAAAACACTTAACACTGTATCTTCAGGTTTCACTTGGGTAATAAAATATTCATCCAGCAAACACTTTCACACATTCATTTTAAAGGGATAGTAATACTTCATTATTTCTTTCTGCATGTTGTAGCCCTTAAAATTCTGAATTAAACGATACCAGCGACATCTCTCAAACCTTTATGGTTTGAGAGATATCCGCTTTCAAAGTTCCCTATCTGACAGCAGGGGAATCCGGTCCCGGGAACATCGGTGGCTCTGCAGGAGTCCTGAGATCTCGTTATAGAAACAGAAATCCTTCAATAAAATGGTCTTCTACGTGTGCTTGGTTTGCAAGCACACGTAGAAGACCATTTTAGTGAAGGATTTCTGTTTCTATAATGTGATCTCAGGACTCCTGCAGAGCCACCGCTTGCTTACTGACCGGATTCCCCTGCTCTCAGCTAGAACGCTGACATCAGGGGAAAAGCCAAAAAGAGGGAACTTTGAAAGCGGATATCTCTCATACCATAAATGTGTTTATTATTCCTATCAATTCGCGAACAATTTTTGGGGGGATTACTATCCCTTTAACACTGATCCTTCCCCACCAGCGTATAAGATAGCAGAGAGGAATATAAATGTAATCAATCAGTTTTATTATCATGATATCAACCCTCTGGTCCTTAAATGGTTAATGGGTTTTTGTAAACTTGTCTGAAATAGCCTGTAACTGACAAATGGTATGGCTATTGCGTATCATACTACAGATCTATTTAACAGGATACAAATGGTATAAACAGAACACATATTTGTGCTTTTTTCCCCCTATTATCTAGAAGGATTTTTCTGTGCCATAAATTTAGTGCAAGTCTATATGCACAGATATTACACTGTACAATTCCAAAATGTTTTTGCTGGCACCAAAGTTTTATTTCTTTCAGTTAACCATTTGAATGTTGGAGACTTTGCTTTTCAATGCATTGAGGTTGTCACTAGCATTCCAGGGGTTAGTTTGAGCAGGATCAATTTAAATGCACCACAGGGGACAAATAGAATGCTGTGAAGTAATGCCTTGGAAACCCCTATAGCATTCAAGGGTTTAAAAAGCCACACTTAAAGGGATAATAATACTTTATTATTACTATCCCTCATATTGCAGGTATATGCAAAACAATTTAATAGCCCCCAGGTTCATCTCTCAAACCTTTATGGTTTGAGAGATAACCAAAGCCAAAATTCTCCCCTCCTCAAGTCAGAGTTGTGCTGACTGCAGGGGAAGTCTGTCGTACGACCGGCTTGCGGCTCTGCAGCTGAGCCAAGATACCATTAGTGAAGAAGAATTATTTCACTGAAACGGTCTTCTATATGTGCTTGGTTTGCAAACACATGCAGAAGACTGTTTCAGTGAAATAATTCTTTATCACTAACGTGATTATGGCTCTGCTGCAGAGCCGCATGATGAAAGATAGACCGGATATCCCTGCAGTCAGAACAACGCTGACTTCAGGGAAGGGGGAGGGAGTGGGGAACTTTGCTTTCGGTTATCTCTCAAACCTTTATGAACCTGTGGGCTATTAACTTATATCTACAATATGAGGGATAGTAATAATAAAGTATTACTATCCCTTTAAATCAAATAGTATTTTGAGAATTCTTATTTGTCCTATAAGGTGCTTGGTATGCTCCAGAATTGCCATACTGAGCCTATGAGTCCTTGGGGGTTATACAGTAAGGTGTGATAATGTGGAGATGACTTCTCCAGTGATATCACTTTTCCAGTTTCTATGTTCTTCTATGGAGCAGATGGACTAAGATCACACACACCTTACCATAGTCAGACAATCTTAATGGCCCCCTATTAATTTTGCCTTTGTCAAGCGGTAACATTTTCAATCAATCCTGGATGAATGCTTGCAGAACTATGAGAAATGTTGTTTTACAAGAACACAGGGACTGAAAAGGATAATCTTGTAGCTCTTTTAAACACCAATTTCAAGTCTCATGGAGGTATCTGAAGTTCCTAAGAGGAGTTGCACATATAGCTCCTACTTATAGGGATTAATTTCTAAAATGTCTGAAATTATGCATAAATTTCAACTTTGAATGGATTGAGTTTGAGACCTTTCTAGAAACTAAGATGTGGTAACTTGAACAGTTCAGGATCATATTCATGTAGATCACAACTGGAAAAATAAATTTGCTATACCCAGAGGTCATTTTAGCTTTTAGCATGTTTTACATGACATTGTCATATAAGACAGGGATTGGAAGTGGGAGAAATATTAAGTATGTGACATCATTACTACTCTGTGTGGAGCCCCTTTTCTCCTCTCTTTAATCTGTGGCTACTAAGAACTTTTTTAAGGTAAGGTCTGCTGTCCAGATATTTAACCAGAGAGTACAATGAGAAGCAACTGAATTTGCTGTAAACGTATCTGCCATTCAAACCACCTCCAGTGCTGCATCAATGATGTTTTGTATTGTAACTGGGCAACCATGTGGAGATCTTCCTTAAAGGGATAGTAATACTTAAAATGTAAAAAATATATGTTGTATGGTTTATCCCCCTGAGTAAAACAAGAGTACTCCCACTGCTGAAAGGTGTTTCATTCAAAAGTTATTAATTTTCAAAGTTGAATTTTTTAGGTGCAATATCACAGTGGCCTGAAATTGTACAGTGGCGCTCTTGCTACATGATCCTATGGACAGTTCTGGTCCCGGGACCATAAATATCCATAGGATAGTGTAGCAACAGCGCCACTGTACAATTTCAGGCCACTGTGATATTGCACCTAAAAAAATTCAGCTTTGAGTGGTAATAAATTTTGAATTAAACACCTTTCAGCAGTGGGAATACTCTTGTTTTACTCAGGGGGATAAACCCTACAACATATTTTTTTTTACATTTTAAGTATTACCATCCCTTTAAGTGCATCCTTTTGGATAGCATAAACTAAATATTTTCCCATGATTCCATAGCTACTCTGCAGACCCATGCAGAAACTAAAGCTGGTATGTAAATGTCTCTAGGTTATGCATAAGAGCTAGTACTTCCTGTTAGGAAGTGGCAGTTGTGATAGGCAGCATTGTGACATGCCTGCCAGATTTGTACTAACTGACAAATAAAGCTAAATATTTCTGATAAAGAAAAATCAGCTTTCAAAAGCACCTTTATTTATGGTCATTTTTTTCTCTTTCAATAACATCTTATTTGTTACAAAGCAACGGATAAACTTTAACCCTTTAATGAGCTCTGGTCCTTAAAGGGTTAAGATTACAATGTGCAGTGAGAGTTTGAGGTCCTGTTGTCCTGCTAGCAAATGTCATGTCCACCTCCTTGAATATGATATCCAGTACAGATTTAAAAGGACAGTAATGTCCCAGAAAATGTTTTTTCTAGTTTTGTAGAGGTTAAAATATACTATGTGCTACAAATCCTCTCTCTCAAACCACTATGGTTTGAGAGATATAGGCATTCAAAGTTCCCCCCTCCCTTTCTCCTGATGTCAGCTGTAAAGCTGACAGCAGGAGATTCAAGTCGACCTACTCGAGGAGGCGCTTCAGCAGTGCCGAAATTGTGTTAGTTCAAAAGAATTACTTCATTGGAAAGGTCTACAAAGTGTGCTTGCAAAACAGGCACACTTTATAGACCATTCCAATGAAGTAATTCTTTTGAAATAACACGATTTCGGCTTTGCTGAAGAGCCGTCGGCTGGTCCTTGGACCGGGATCTCCTGCTGTCACAGCTAGACGCTGACTCCAGGAGAAGGGGAGGTAAGAGGGAAATTTCAATGCAAATATCTCTCAAACCTCAACGGTCTGAGAGATAGGATTTGTGGCACGTAGTTTATTATTTTAACCTCTACAAAACTAGAAGATTTTTTTATGGGACATTAGCATCCCTTTAAGATATTCTCTCTTGAACAAAGGCACAAGAACAAATTAAAAAGCACCATTTGGTTTTCCTGGCCATAGTAAGGTAAGTGGGACAAGCTCTGAGGTTGTCTTTAACCCTGTGAGTGCCAGAGATGTACTCAACATACCCATCTGGCACTCAAAGGGTTACAGACATTCGACTTTCTTTATATAGAACCATGTGCTATGAATTTCTAGCATGCTGACACAATAGAAAAGTATTTTCAGAACTTTCTGACACAAGCCAGTATACTACAATCATTTATATTGAATGTCATGCCTTTATTATTTAAGCTATATAATGCAAAAAATGGGGTTTTCTTCCTCTGCACCAATTTTGATTATGTACATAAAACTTCTATTTTTCTTTCAATACAATTTAATTCCAAGAAAGTAAAAAAAGCAATCACAAGATCGTATTTCATCTAAAACGGTACCTGAAAGGCACAGCGACCCAATTAGGTGAACTTGCAGAAGGCATTTTGCTGCTTGGTACGGCTTCTGGAGAGGAAGCCACAGGTTTTGGCATCTTCCTACCAGCAGTTCCACTTGATACAGCTGGTGAGGTGCTAGGGCTTACAATACACACCTTATCCTTCACCTAAAAATTAAAACACAGCTATTTCAAACCAATCACATGAGTCATTCATACAAGTATAACTCAGCAATATGTCTTGCAATATACTAGTATTCGCTTAATTGAAATCATTGTTTCTGAATGTTTAATACTGTGAACAGCTACAGGAGATCAACTGACTTGACATAGAGAGTAATAATAAAGTAGTTTACCAGGAAGGATACACTGAGATTACAACATTTTCAAGCATGTCCTGGGGTATACATGTTGTTATTACCCATTTTAATGGCCCTCATTTTATCTACCTCAGAAGGATGAAAGGCCGAGTGACCCTGTCACAACTAGAGCCTGTGATCCAGAGTTTTCTACAGATTCTACTGCTAGTGCATTAACAACCTGAATTATCTCCCGGCTATACTTATAAAAGAGTATACGGTGAATATATAAAACAGGCACTGGAATATGTCTTTTCTAGCCCTGCGACTGCCAAAATCCTTTCAGTAATGCTGCTTGTGACTAGGGGAAGACACTATGTAATCTATGGGTGCTCTGCAGTGTTCCTTTCCTCCATACCATATTAAAAGCTATCCACTAAACAGGACATGAAACTTTATTCTATTTCCCTGAGTAATGCTATAGAGCAATCATAAAGGGGCTTGCTGGAATTACATTCCTTAAAGCGGAACCATCATCAAATTTAAATTGGCCCCCAAATCCTCATTAGCATAGCAATATGCACTTACATACTTTTACTTTGCTGAGTAAGTCTGGCATTAGTGAAAAATAGAACTCGTTCAGCAGGCAGCAGCGGCCAACAGCGCCTTGCATAGAAGGAATCTCTGAGTCTGAGCTATCCGTCCCATTCACTTCCAGGATTGGTGAGTTGAGTTCATTGGTACGTTAAGGCACCCTAAGGGACTGAAGGCGCAGGCATCTAGAGAGCCTACAGCAAGATCCCTGCTGCTGCTGCCCTCAGAGTTCTATTTCTCACTAATGCCGGACTTATTCAGCAAAATAAAAGCATATATATGCATATCGCTAGGGCAATAAGGATTTGAGGGGCAATTTAAGTTTGATAGTTCCACTTTAACCCAACAGTGTGTGACCAGTATGCACTAGAGAGATCATACTGTATACTGCATACTCTGAAGCTCACCCACTGGCATTGGACAGAAAAGCCAGTGGAACTGAGCAGGCATATTGCTACATTCACCCTATAAAAGAAATGTCTAGTTTTATATAACAATAGGAAAAGGAGCACAGCGTTTCCCATGGGGATTAAGTCCATCGAATGCTTCAGTGGTACAGACATCCAGGTAAATCCAGACAATGTTCTTAATGACTGGATTGTTAAATTTGTGTGTGTGTTTGTGTATTGCCTGTGTGTGATCTCTTTGTGTACTGTATGTGTGTGTTGTGTGCTTTGCACATGTGTTGTGCGAGTGTGCATTGCACGTGTGTTGTGTGCATGTCTTTTGCACATGTGTGTATTGTGCATGTGTACTGCATGTCTGTATTGTTTGTGTATTTTGTGGAGTGTGGTATGTGTGTTTGTATGTGTATTGTCTGTGTGTGTTGTGCATGTGTTTTTTCAGCATTTATTATGTGTGTGCGTGTATTGTCTGTGTTGCGCATGTGTATTGCATGTATGTATTGTGTGTGTGTTGTGCGTGTATTGTGCATGTTGTGCATATGTGTTGCATGTGTTGTGGTGTATTGTATCCGTGTGTATTGCTTGTATGTGTTGTGCATGTTTGTTTTGTGCGTGTGTGTATTGTGCACATGTATGTTTTGTGTGTCTGTTTATTGTGTGAGTGTTATGGTGTGTTTTTGTTGAGTATGTGGGTGTTTATTGTGTGTATGCACGTTTATTGCATGTATGTATTGGGTGTGTTGTGTGTGGTGTGCGTGTGTTGTAGTTGTGTATTGTGTGTGCACGTATGGTGTGTGTTTTGTAGTGTATTGAGTGCATTGCATGTGAGTATATATTGTGCATGTGCGTATTGCATGTGTTGTATGTGTGTGTGTGTATTTTGTGTTATTGTGCATTGTGTGTTTGTGTGTATTGCTTGTATGTGTGCGTGTTGTGCATGTTTTTTCATGCATGTGTGTTTGTGTGCGTGTATTTTGTGCTCTACATGCGTATTGCATGCATGTATGTATTGTGTGTGTGGTGCATATGTATTGCATGTGTATTGTGAGTGTGTGTTGTTTTGTGTGTCTGTTGTGCGTGTGTGTGTGTGTTGCATATTGTGTGCGTGTGTATGTATATTGAAGAAGGCCCCTGCAATCCCTTAACTTATCATACACGTGACAGAGGGAGGAAATTGCCTATTTGTTTTTTGAAAGAGGAGACAGTGTGGGGGAGGGCTACTCCTTGCATAGAAAATCACCAAGAGTATGGGTAGTCAAAGAATTGTGAGTTCCATTCAGGTCCAAGCTGTGGATGGACCTAGCCCTGTCGTATGGGGTGATACCAGTTTGCACGGTTTCTCCTTCTTGGCCGAGGAACCGTGACACCTATGTCTCACTTCTGGGTTCTCAGTACGGTTGTTGTGGCAGCCAAGGTAAGGCATTTGTAATTAATGCATTGCAGAGTAGGGTAGTAGAGCAGCCTGTAACCCTTTTAAGAAAATGTTCTTAATGGCTGGATTGTTCAGTTTGTGTGTGTGTTTGTGTATTGCCTGTGTGTTCTGTTTGTGTATTGTGTTGTGCATGTGTGTATTTGCATGCGTATGTGTATTGTGCCTGTGTTTTGCACGTGTTGTATATGTGTTGTATGTATTGCATGAGTGTGTACTGCGCATGTATATTGCATTTGTGTATTTTGTGGGGTGGTCTACATGTGTGTGTGTGTATTGTATGTGTTGTGCATATGTATTGCATGTATGTATTGTGCATGTGTGTGGTCTGTTTGCATTGTGCATATGTATTTGCGTGTGTGTTGCGAGCGTGTGCATATAGTTTGGGGAAAATGTGGAAGGACGCAAGCTTGTGAGTGGAAGAGGCCATGTTAACCCTTTGAGTGTCGCAGTGGTAGGCATCGCATTAGTTTGCAATGCGTTGTGCAACTCATTGGCAGTTAAAGGTTTACGACACACAGTGTACATTAGTGTAACAGTGCTGGAGTGTGCTGTAGAGAAAACAGCACTGTTTTTAGGAAAAACAGAATGTGGTGATGGGTGAAATTTTTGTCCCAAAGAGGAGAGTGTCAGCCTTTTTTTTATTTTTTTTTTGCTTTTGGCGAAATGATAGTGATGGGTGTGGAAATTTAAGTGGCTGTGTGTAGGAGATATGCTAATCTCCTCCTAGCTGCGCCTCGGGGTGTGTATGTTGGGTTCAGGCATGTGTGCTCTTATGTGCCAGCCCTGGGGTGTGTGTTATAATTTAGTGTGTAATACTGGGCTCAGGCAATGTAGAGGACATATGCAAATCTCCTCCTAGCTGCCTCCCTGGGGGTGTGTGTGGTACAGACATAGAATTTGTGGTCACCTGACCACTTCTTCTTTTATAGTATAAGACTAAGAGAAATGTTACAGTTAAAGTGGAGCATTTATGATGGTGGTGTCTTCACTGCATTGTGAAGCATCTGAATTTCATGCCCTAAATACATCCATTTATTATTAAAGTGGTTTCACATTTTTCTTTTTTTTCAGAGAAAAAGATTACCATACCATTTGTTTGCTTCCTGTTAAATGCAAGGCATTGGTGACCTCTCCAGAATTCAGTGGGTTAAAAGCCCCATTTAAATCAATGGGAATTTCCAGAATTTACCTATTAATCCTATTGAGCAGATGGTTTGCTTCAGAATGACACCTCTTTAGTCTGGTGAATAAGGTCCTCAGTACTCCTGGAAAGAGACCTCTACTCTGTGTGCTTGTTGCTCTTACTGAACTTTCACTATCTGGAACCTTTCTACCTTGCTGTTTGCACTACATGAATACATATTTTTTAATTAATTCCTTATATTTTGAGTATTTAGGGACCAGAAGGGTCCACAACACTATTGTGAAACCATGCATGAAAACCATCGGGTCCTTAAAGGGTTAAACTGCAGGAGTGGGTGAACACACATATAGAGAACTTTGGAGCTAGACACAATTCTGGTAGCTTTAGAAACTAGTAAAGAGATGCCTGTACACAGGTGTCTATACAATGATAACAATTAGGAGCCAGAAATGATAGTATGGGAGCCCTGGCTCCCAGATTTCTGGAATTTTTCCATCCCCAATATATTGTAAACCACAATGTATAAAACCAAAATATAGCAATTCTGAGGTGTGGTGAGTGCACACCCCTTTGGTTCTTAAGCAAGTTAAGAGAGAGCCACAAATGTAAGTGCTGCTGTTTTGGTAGACTTTTGCTTTTTATGTTCAGCAAAAGTATTCTGGCAGGAGGTATGGTACACATAACCAGATCCTAAGCTTGCAGCACCATGTATTAGATTAGCATTAGGGAACATTTAGTTGAAGAAACAAACCTCGTGTTTTTCAGGAGTAAATACCGCAATGAGCTCTGGAGACTGCAGATCTCTAGGGCTACTTGCCCCTGCAAAGCTTCCTTCTGAATCAGACGTTACCAAATCTTGAAGTGACTCTACAGAATTAGTTTTTCCTGGTTTCATAAAGCCTAAGTAATAAAATATGAAATAAAGCAAAAATGAAAAATACATAATGGAACCATAGTTATCAAGCTGAAGTGGAGGGATGCTGGAGCAAATCAACTATCATAAAATATCCCAATATTCCCATTCATTTAAATATGGCTTTTATCCCCTTGAATGTTATAAAAATCTCAAACTCATTTCTCTAAAATGCATTGGAGACATCTCTGGCATTTAAAAGGGTTAAAAAGCTGCATTTAAAATCAGTCAGAATTTCACCCTCTGTGGTGCAGTTGGTCTACTCCAGAATCATTCCACTTCAGCTTGACAAGACCAACAGAATTAAACAGAAAGGTGAAACAGAAAGCAGATCACTAGGTACCATCAGGAAGTAGCATCGTGAAAATAGGATGTAAGTGATTTTACCATAAAAATCCTTTTCTTTTGGTCAATATGGAACACAGGAACCATGGGGCTGAGCTTCCATCTTTCAGAAGGCTGGGCACTTTATTAAAAAAAAAAAAAACAGGGTTTCTTTTTCGGAGGAGACTCCCTCCTCTTCCTCCAGCTCAACCCACTCACCTATAGAGATTCAAGTATAGCATAGTGGCACAGAGAAAGTACCAACTGCGGAAAAAGCCGGAAACCCCCATGAAAAAAAGACCCCAAGAAGACTCCTCTGGCCAGGAAAGGAAACCCAGGGTTTTTTCTTTCAGGTGGGAGTCATGTGTTCCATATGGACTAAGAGAAAAGGATTTAAATCCTATTTTTTCTTATGTCCAATATGGAACACAGGACCCACAAACATACATAAAAGAGGAAAAACTCTCTCCACAGAATACCAGGGTTCCACAAGGATGACTAAACTGGCATTCTGGAAACACAAAGGACACCAAACTGGTACTGCAAACAACCCAAAAAAGAGCAAACAGGGCTCAATCTACTGAACAGGGTGTAGATAAAAGAAAAATAATAAAAAAAACTCCTTAAATAGGCACTACTGCCTGTAGGACCTCCCAGCTGAGGTCAGAACATAAACATGGTAGAGTTTGATGAATATGTGCAAAGAGTACCACGTTGCTACCTTGCAAACCTGTTTAGCAAAGGCTGATTCTTGTAGGCCCAGGAGGCACCCACAGACCTGGCAAAGTGTGCCATGACTCTGAAGGGAACATACATATGGTGTGCCTTGATCTAAGAAACAATAGTGCATTTGGATGCAGCCTGACCTGTTGTAGGGTACTCAGGATTGACAAAGAGGGAATCTGAACCCAATCCTTGCACAACCACTTCAGCGCCCTTTATTTTCAAACTTTTGAGGCTTCTCACAATTAAATATCGGCATTGAACGATATAATAATAAAAAAAAAAAAAAACTAAAAAAAAAACTACAAATTTGTATATAATTGGAGCGCCACCAACATACACTTAGCCAATAATCCACTATATCAAAAGATATTTATTTAAAATACATAAAAATGACCTTCAGGACTCACATATCCATTTAATAGAAATAATATATTAAAACTCATCTCTCTGAGACAGTGGAGGTCCGTGCACTCTTGCTCTAATGGTGCCTTAGCTCAAGCACTCAGGCTTTCTTACCCTTCTCTCACCCTCAAAGTATATAACGACTGTATATTATAAATTTTGCCATTTCATAACCCAATAATATCTCAAGTATAATCTGTATAATCTATAGCAAATATAATATATATAATTGAAAAACGTGAAATATAACATTAAATATATGAGAAAAATCATCACGTGATATAATCAGTACCAAAAATTCCACTGTGTTTTCCGTTTGAATAAAAATGTGGTAATATCAAAAAAATCCAAAAGTTCGTAACAAAAGAAAACAGTCACCCAGTGATCACTTCAAGAGATATTTATTGTATCCAAAGGACCCAACTGTAACGTATCTTCTATATCTCTCATACAAGTTCTGAATAAATTCCAAACATATCTCTCTCGCACGGGACTTCTGGCTTAATCAGTACCAGGGAGCGGAGGCTCTACCCGTGGTTATTAATAGGTACTCACCGCTGCTTATATTCCGTATTATCAGTGGATGGAGATTACATATATCTGGGTTTGATTGATAATATCTCAGATCAGATCCCCCTCTCCTCTTCGCCCCCTCCATGGCCACTTTTTTCTTCACTCGGCTCTGAGTAGCTAATCCCGGAAGGAGGAGACCGTGATCTTTGAAATGCATAGGAGGAGCCAAAATGGACGTAGGAATTAAGAGAATTTAAACAGAGCGTTCAAACACTCAGAGTCGGGTGAAGAAAAAAAGCAGCCGTGGAGAGAATAAAGTACTGGGAGAGAATAAGGTATCAGGCCACAGCGCAGGAGCCACATAGGGTGCCAGAATACTCCCTTGTAAGCCCAGTACGGCATGATGACCAATAAGCTAAGGGGGTTAAGGAATCCCCAGAATCTTTAGGTTTGGGTTTCCCTACGAGTCCATTGGTATCCGACATGTCTGGATAAAATCACCTTTAATAGGCACAAAGTAATCCAAATGTCTAATAAAGTTAATAAAACCCTCAGAGAGGACTCCAATGGTACGTATCGGACATTCAGAGAGAAGAGAACTCTGCCTCTGCATAGAATAAGCAGTGGAGGAGAAAGACTGCAGACAAATGGACACCCATCCAATCAGCAAAAAGCCAGAGAACCAGATGGTTTTAGGGAAATTTAGTTTTTCTTATATTACTTATACTGAGCAAAAAGATGGCTCTGCAGATGTTAAACTAAACTTGGCGAAATATATTGCTCTGGACATAAAACATGCTGCTTATGAGATAGAACATGGTCAATGGTGAAGAAAGAGCCCACTCTGCCCCTTCTGACATGAACAGGTGCAGAGAGATGTCCCACACAAAATTCCCCATAGTCACAGCGTGGGCTCCAGTTCTTAAAGGGACAGAGAACCAAATAATTAAAATAAAATTAATTAAAGTAAAAAGTGGCCAAAAAATACTCAGACACATAGGCAGTCTAAAAAAAAAACCTAGCAATAAAGAAGTAAATGTAGGTGAAGGAATAAGACAGACTATCAACCTGAAATAGTATAAACTAATGCTTAAAGGGTTGACTAAGGAATAAAGAAAAGCAGCTACCTTTATGACATAGAAATGCAAGATAGAAAGTAATTCAAGAATGAAAAGAATGCCAATAACCTCCACAGAAAGTGGATGCCAAAGTGTAGTGGGACATACTAGAATAGGACCAGGGCACTCAAATGTTCAACTTACCTGCTTTCTTGCAAAAATACTCCTGCGAACTGGGCAATCCAAGGAAGACAGGGATGGGAGCCCATCACATGGGGATTATATAGCCCCATATGAAAGATAAAAAATAAAAGTAGACCTAAAAACTAAGAGCAGTGCCAGCTTGCTCATCCTTACTTAAGAAGCTACTTGAATCTGAATGGGAGTGCTGAGCTGGAGGAAGAGGAAGGGGGTCTGCCTCCAAGACCCTGTCTTTTTTTTTTTTTTTTTAAAGTGCCCAGCCCTCTGGAGGAGGGGAGCTCAACCCCATGGCTCCTGTGTTCCATATTGGATGTAAGATCAAATGTCTTTAAAGCCACTCCCACCAGCAGAAGACAGCTGATGGTCTGTCAGTGCCAGAAGACACCCAGCAGGTCAAGTAGGTGATGCAACATCATTCCTTATTGTACTTCAAGGGTGGACATGCTGCCTCCCTCCAGCTGTTTAACTACAATTAATTTGTAGTTTGTACAGGTTCTACAGCTGATGCATCAACCAAGTGAGCTATCTCACTTTTTTTTTGTCAGAAGAGGAGGAGTGGAGCACTCTATAATTAATGGGAAGGTGTTCCTTTAGTAACTACCTTGACAAAAAGACACAAGGCAGGAAACAGTTGTCAGCTATGTGGATTATCATCTGTTTCCCCATCTGTCTAAATATGCAGAGTGCACATTAAAAATCTTTTAAATCAGGTGAGTGCCAGTCCCTTTACTTCTTTTCTACATACTGAGCTATCTCATCACCTGGACAACAGCTAAATGAATACAGTTGCCAGCTAGATCTTTCTATGATGGTTCTCCACAAAGCATCCGTATGTTCCCCTGCAACGGTATGCTGCTAAGTAACGTTTTTTTGGTTTTTTTTTAATGGTGTAGAAAAAAGGCTTGAAGTCTCTCATTTGTGGGGATGCCTTTGCAAATGCTCACAATTTTTTTGTTTTAAATAATTTATACAAAATTACTTACATTATTATAATGTATTTGTATCATACATTTGAAATATAGGCCTGGGCTCCATAAAAGCGGATCATGTAATCAACTTAAATTTCTACAAATTTCTCCATGGACTTCAATGGCAATCTGTTAGACAAAACCATTATCACTTTTCAGCTACAATGTAATATAGGTCATAACCTGTATATATGAATGTCTGCAAATTAACCTCTTAAGGACCAGAGAGGTGAGCAACATATTGCAAAGCAATGCTTTCCACTCCTCTGTGGTGTTTAAAGGGATAGTAATACTTCGTTTTTTCTTTATTTTATTTTGTAGGCATTAAAAAAACATGAAGAATGATATAAGTCTTATCTCTCAAACCTTTATGAGATATTCACAAGCAAAGTTTCCCCCTCCCTCACCTTTTACCCACTGTAAACAATCTCTTCTCAGATGTGGAATGCAGTCCATAGACTGGACAGATAACAGAAGGGGACACTCTTATTCCTATGAGAACAATGAAATCCCTGCCCCCCTTGACAAGCTTTTCAGGTTTTTCCCTTATCTTAATTGAAGATTGTCCCTCTCTGCAGTCTACCTGGGCACCTCCCTTCTGATCTGGCTGAACAGTGTTACATCAGTAGAAGGGGCAGGAGGGGGACACTTTGTCATTGAATTACTCTGGAACTACAACTCTGACAGAATTGAAACAACACTCTCCAAATTCCAAATACTATGATGATTAATTAGAGCTGCTTTTATTATGAAACATTACTATCCCTTTAAAGGGATCAGTCAAATGCAATACATATTCAAAACATCTTTGTTCATTTACAATTTTATTCACAGGCTTTTTGTACTCAGTTTATTGCTAAAATTATAGAAGAAAAAAGAAAAAGTGAGGGCGTTCCTGATGTAATAACATCAGAAAAAGAGAATAATCACCGCACCACCAATATTGGAATCCTACTCACAAATGTATAGGCTAGGGAGGCACTTATTTCCATGTGCACTTTTGCTGGAGGCCACATGTTTCAATTGCTTCCTCCCAACAGTAAACTTCACACACACTATCTGGCACACAAAGGGTCAAGTAACAGTTCCGTGTAGATAAGACAGCTCCACTTCCACACTCCACAAAAAGAAGAACATGCAAAGAAGATAAAAAGGGAGAAGGGGTGCCAATAGTGTTTTATCGTCAATGATAAATATAAAATGATTATAAAAGTAATACACTCACATGGACCAGTAGTTGAGATCAGCTTATACCATTTCTCAACAGAGAGAGCAGTCGAAGATCTTAACCCTTTGAGTGCCAGAGGGGTACGCAACACATTTAAGCCTGTCTCTGCTTGGGCTATACCAGGGTATTACTCTGGTCTCTGAACTACTGGTCCATTTGAGTGTATTATTTTATATTCATCATTTACTATAAAGCACTATTGGCGCCTCTTCTCCCTTTTTTCCTTTTATTATTGCCAAAACTAGCAGTGTAAATTCAGTGCTCTCCAACTACTAAAAAAAATGAATCCTTTTTACTCATATTTGTAATATTAATTAGCATTTTATTATTTTTGTAATATATTTTGAAGAAACCAAGTTGCCTACCAGCAGAAGTGGTAGAAGTGACAGAATGTAAGCAAGCATGGGACAGGTATAAGGCTGTCCTGGACACAAGACAAGACCAAGGACAAAATACGGTTTGAGGTATTTACAGTAGGAAAATGGGCAGACTAGATGGGCCGAATGGTTCAAAATTCTGTTATAAAAATGTTCTTTACCATAGACATTTCTACAAAGGTTATTATATTTTGACAATATGGATACCACTATGCTGCATAGCAGCTGGTAGGTTTGGTTATCAAACAAAATCTTATGCCCACCCCCCACCCCCAGAACAAACCCCCAAGCAGGGGCACATACCCCAAGTTTGGGAATCACTGTGTTAAATGGGTTTTAAACTATTCTTCTATTGTGGTCAGCAGCAACTTACTTTGCAGAGGCATAAGCTTATGACTCAAGATCCCCCACAGAGTGCATTATAACAACAAAAAATGTCTTTTGTCATGGATTCTAGCAATGTGAATAATAAAAAAAAAAAAGTTTGTACCAGTATCTGATCATCAACTCCATTTAACCGCTGTGTACCTGTTAATCCTTTTTTTTTTTTTTTTTTTTTTTTTACAATTATATTCAAAATAAATAAGTTTGAGTGTTTGAATTAATAATCTCCCAGCAGTGGGAGTATCCATTATAAAACATATGTTTTCATTTAAAAGACCGCTCCTTTAAACTGGCCAAATAGAATTAAACATCTCGGAATTAGAAAATGTTTTAGTTATCATAAATACACAGCTAACGAAGGACAAAAATGTATGAGACCAAACCCTGTCAGTCCCAGAGAGGTATTGAGCACATTACGAAGCAGTGTGTTAGATACCTCTCTGGGTTAAACAGCTTGGATGCTAAAGACATCTCCAACACATTGCTTAGCAATGGATTGGAGGTGCTTTTGGTATTCAAACGGTTAACCCCTTGAGTGCCAGAGAATTAGCCATTGCATTGGCTACATCTCTGGCACTCAAAAGGTTAAAGCAAACCTGATGCAGAATTTTCCTATTTTTCAGCTATATTTGTCATGACTTCAAGAAGGATGTGTCAGGATTTAAAAACCCTTGGAGACCACCACGTTAAAAAGTCTGAATAAATCATTAACATAAGTGTCTGACAGGCATATTTCCATGTAAGAGCACAACGTCTTACTAAAGCTGCATTACTCCCGATTAACCACTTTATAATAGAGAGGTTACCAATATCTTGAAAAGCAAAGCACTGGAGAGGTGTTTAGCATTCAAGGGGTTAAACAAAACTACTAGAATTAACAGTTTTAAAAGGTCTACCACCACTCTGAATTAAAGGAGAACACCTCTTAATACCAAAACACACACAATCCACACACATCGTCACACTTAATTAATATGGCCAGAAAAGCCCAACAGCCTCTACTAAATTCTCCTTTGTCCCTTGGTTCAAAAGAGCGCATCTTTCATGCCCATAGAAGCAGACATAACCATTGGTAGCAGGGCCAACAGAACCGTACTGCACATGCTGCACACCCATTTGGTCCTTAAAAGGTTAAGCAGGCCATGGACTTCACCTGCTTCAGTTTGTTAAATCTCTCAGAAACTCTCGTCTGCCTCCATGACACTCAGGACAGACTGAAGAAATTATTTCTTGAACAAATACATAACGGCCTAATTCACTGGGGCCATAGTAAATCAAGTGTGTGCTATAATTAGATGGTATTAGTTGTCCAGTAATGATTCCAAGATAACGTTTGGGAGTCAGTAGATACCGTTTTATATTATGCTGTTTTTCATATGAAGCCTACATAAGTTTCACAACATATTACAATATGTGCACACCATTTTAATTCCACTTATTACTGACCACAGAATATTTCACTGCAAGATATATGAATCACCGCTTCTAATCCCCAACTGTATTTTGGTGGATGTGGTTTGTAACAGTCTACATCAGCTAATTTTCTTCTTATATAGTCATGCTTCAAAACATACTTTTGAGTAAAGGATAATTTCTTGAAGCTTAATCCTTCACATATCAGGAGTTATACGTAGATTTGTTTTTCACCTAACCATGTGGATGATATAAGGGGATTTTGGTGTACTTACCAATAAATCTTTTGCGCTTAGCCTTTGTCGAACATAGGAACATGGGGTTGAGTTGCTACCACCAGGAGGCAAGACACTTGTAAACCAAAACTCTCTGGAGGAGACTGCCAAATCCACTTAACCCCAACTCCCAACAGCATCCTTTAATTTTACTTATAGCAAAGATGCAAAACAAGAAGTATGGCATGAAGGCAGACACCATTCCAGAGAATAGGAAGGGCACCCCTGCCCAGTACTCATACAACACATTTTTTTCTGGAAGGGATGTCCACAAGGACAAAAAGAAAAGGATTTACTTGTAAGTACACAAAAATCCCCTTTTTGTTTTCACCCACTGTGGAACACAGCATATATCATAGCTACCTCAGCCAGAATTCCTGAAAGGGGGGAAAACTTCCAACAATAAAACCAGTCTCAGAGACAAACCATATACACCCATGAACCTCAGGTGTCAAAGGACACTGGCACACAAAAACTAAGCAACAGTAGAAAAGTTACTATAACTGAAGGAAAATAAAAAGACACCTACACAGGTACTAACCCCTGGATGACCTTTTCCCCAAAACTAGCCTCAAACAAGGCCAGTATGTTTACTTTGTAATGTTTAGTGAATGTGTGAAGAGATGTCATAAGATCTATAACCATCAGATCTCATGTCACGAGTTATGGAGTAAAAAACGAACTGCTTTAGTTCCCATTTCCCTGGAGTTCAACACTGATGATTGGGATAGTCCTTCACCACATTGCCTACCCCTGGGGTGAACAGCCAACAGGGCAGGAACATGAGCTTTTCCTAAGAAAGAATCAGACAAACCTCGAACCACATGACCTCACTTTTGGATCATCCATGGCAGCTGATATAAGCCAGTATTCTTGTATTGCCAGACCGGGTGACCGAAAAGAAACTGGGACAAATGCTGAAGAGAAAAACAAATCATTTGAAGTACATGCAAGTTGATTGAAAGCCGTCTCTAGTGCCTGGACCAGAAGCCCTGTGCCGTCTAGGGGCCAAAAGTGAGCCCCAACCGGACAGGCTGAATTCTGTTGTCACTACGAACCAGTCCACTATGACAAATGGGCAACCCACAGATGATCAGGAAATGCAACTGAAGGAAGCACTGATGTTGCACATGAAACGGCATGAGTCCCTTATGTCCAGAGTAGCCAGAACCTCACTTGGACACACAGCGGACCTAATAGAATGCAAAGATTCCTTCTTGGATATTGGCATATGAATGAAATGATTGAGACTTTTCAGGGCTAAGACATGTATGGCTATGCCTATGGGCATTAAAATGCATAGTTTATATACATTGTGATTAAATCAGTAGCTTTAGCTTGTGTTTCTATCTGACAGTCTGGTTGCACAGTTGGGTGTGGGGGGGGCTACCCCCTGCAATTTGTGCTGACAGATTCTGTCTGTACCTAAACGTGACAAGTGTGGCAGAGTTAGGAGAAGCCCCGCCCCTTCAAGTCTGTGTGTAACTGTGGCAAGAAGCATGACTTTATAAGGATTTAGTAGTTCAATACTCTTATAATGACCTATTAAATGTAAGCATCCCTTGTTTCTAAAAGTTTCTTAGGGGGAAATCCAGGACATCCTTATATATCCTTATGTTAAATGTGATGCTTATATGAGGTATGTTTATGCTAAATGCTTATAGCCAAGCTTGGCGGGTTTACTTAATTTTTTTTTTTTAAATGAACCATAGAGGTTAATGTTATTGGAGACCACTACCTTGCGACATAAATATCACTGGCACTGTTCAGATTCCCTATGACTTGTAAAGTAATAGATCTCTATTGTAATTGCGAAGAGCTGGTGTGAAACCACTCTGGAGGGATCTCATTGGTACTGGAAATGTGGTTTATTTTATTTTCATACTGTTGACTTCTAGTAGAAACTACTAACTGAAGCTAAGAACATTTTTTATCATTTTATATCATTACAACTGTATTTCCTGTGTCAGTTTATGTGCATGTTTGTGAATCTGAATACTGGAAATATGAAAACAAAAAACAACAACAAAAAAAAAACCCACATGACGTGAACAGCTTAATTCATTGAGTCCTTCACATCAATATAGAGGCAAATGACAACTAAACTTTCTTGAGACTGTCAAGACGTTGGAACAGAACCTCAGGAACCTTTCTTGAAAGGAAACCTGCATTTCAATCAGTTTGACCTTTCTCTCAGAACTGAAGGGCCCTCTTGGGATCTTAAAAAAAATTGACATGAAGAACCAAGAAAGAAAGAGGGTCTTTGAAGTCTTGAAGAGGTGAGAAATAGTGGGATCAATTGCCATTGTGTGGCCCATAACTGCAACGCAGTCAGGGAAAAAAATGGTAACGCTCATAGACAGAAAGGCACTTCTATCTGGCAACTTCCGTTCCTTAAGGATAAGCTAATCAAGATTCTTAGGAGGGGATGCAAACAGCATACTGTCTATGCCTGTTAAAGGGATAGTAATACTTAAAATGTAAAAAAAAATATGTTGTAGAGTTTATCCCCCTGAGTAAAACAAGAGTACTCCCACTGCTGAAAGGTGTTTCATTCAAAAGTTATTAATTTTCAAAGTTGAATTTTTTAGGTGCGATATCACAGTGACCTGAAATTGTACAGTGGCGCTGTTGCTACACCATCCTATGGAGATTTATGGTCAACTGGCCAGAGCTGTCCATAGGATCGTGTAGCAACAGCGCCACTGTACAATTTCAGGCTACTGTGATATTGCACCTAAAAAATTCAACTTTGAAAATTAATAACTTTTGAATGAAACACCTTTCAGCAGTGGGAGTACTCTTGTTTTACTCAGGGGGATAAACACTACAACATATTTTTTTTTACATTTTAAGTATCACTATCCCTTTAAAGTCCAGAGAGGGTGTCTTAGATCTGGAGTGTCTCTAAAGCTGCCTGATTCAATTTTTCTACAGAGCTCCCGTAACTTCTGCAAGGGAATCCTCAGGGTAGGAGAAGAATCAGCCAGATCTTCATCCACTGCCCCTCCTTCAACAAGTTAGGACTCCTTCCCAGTGCAAACAGGGTCACTCTCCTACATAGAATGGACTCTCTACCGCATGGGAACAGGGGGTCCCTGATGTAACGTATATATACAGGATACACTGGGAAACCATCCAGGATCTGAAAACCTACAGTGGAGATAAGGTTGTGCAGACTCCTTATCAGAAGTATTGGGCCGCTGAACAGATTGAGTAGGTGTGACAGCACAAGAGAGGTATAGTTGATCTGGCTGTCCTTTGGGGAGACTGGTCTGACAGGACAGATATTTCACAATTGCAGAAGCAGCAGAGGTAGTTCTGGTGGTCTTGGGATTCCGTTTTAACTCTGACATGGCACCAAACACCCAAGGAGAAAGAAAAGCATAGAATAAAATGTATCTTTTCCATTGATGAGGCTCCAGTAGCCACCAGTAGTTATTACTGCCACCTGATAAGAGACATTTGCAAGAGATTCCTCCTGGGTGAGCTGGTCTTTCATAAATTTTGTCCAAATATCCCCTCCCCCATGCTGGTGATCTAAAACACAAACTAGGACTCAAATGCACATATGGTAGAGATGTCCCCAACTTACTTCCTATTGGTTCATGATATTGTCTGTGATGTCATCCATCCTGGGTGTGGTCTTAGATTCTTCACCATAATATAATCTTGCTAAACGTCTCACAACACCCTCTTCCAAAATTCCTGAAAAAACAGGTTCTATTTTCATCTCCTTGATGGAGCAAAGATGTGTATTCATGTACTGTTACCCCTTGATTAACTCACTACATGGGGTGATTTTATGGCTCAGTTGTGGATGGCTCCTCGCTTCCTGAATTTCCCTTACCAGTTCAGTGCTGGTTGTTTGGTTGTTTTCCTAACTTCTCTACTGCCCTACTTCTCCTTTTTGTTCTTTCTTCTTGCAGTTGTGTTAGATCTGAATTACACTGAGATTAACTGCACCAACTACAATACAGTTTTAGTACCAATGCCTTCCCTTTGCTCTTTTTGGCATATGTAACCCATATTCTATGGATGCAGAAAATATGTATTATCTTTATTGATATGTATGTACTGTACTGTATTCTGTCAGTTACTGGTACACATTACTGTATTCTACTTGTATCCGCTTTTCTAATCTTATTAAAATTATAAGGTGGCTACTGATGCTGGGTGGGGGTAAAATGGAGCTGAGAGGAGTATTCTCCTCCAGAGTGCTTTGGTTTGCAAGTGCCCTACCTCCTAGTGGTAGCAACTTAATCCCTTGGTTGCTGTGTTCCATAATGATCGAAAGAGAAATCTAAACAGAGCATTTTGTATTAAAAAAAAACAAACAAACAATGTTGTACAGAATGTTACATGTATTAAACGTTCCTGGGATCACAACTCAGGTGGCAGGGCAGTTGTAAGAACTGATGACGGCCCTGAAAAAATTGTGAATGGAGACTGTCAAATATAGGCAAACATTTAGGATCCTCTTAAGTTACTTGTAACTTTCCTTTTGTTTCCTCCCCATTCTGTGAGAAAAGCTACCATGTTTACTTGTTGTACAGCCAGAACAACCTCACTCCTCTCTGACTATCTGACTACAGGATTAAACTGGTTCCTTCTTGTAAAACTGACTGTTGGGAACTAAAGAGAGGCTCTCTGAAACAGAAAATCCCGAGCATATGCCTTGTACGTCCTAGCATTAAAATTCCTCAGAAAGTGGCCTGTTTAGAAGCATAAATTGTAGATTTAAAAGGCATTTTGTAATGCAGAAATTTATTGACAATCCTCATAGCAGCTAACACTTAGAATGAAGCTACATCTTAGGCAGACCAATGGGTAATATACATTTCAGTATAAACAGGAATAGACAGGCCCATCTTGAGTGAGTCCACTTAGCAGGTCTGGAAAATTGAGTGATGATATAGATATCAGGGTGTCAATGCAAGAACGCATTGCTAAGGAGGCTGTAGCCATTTGAGTCAAAACTAAGTACATAGATGTAATTCCATATATTTTACTCTAATAAGGGGTACCAGTTAATTTGGTGTACAAGATGCTTTTGGGGCACTGGACAACATAATAATTAACTTTGTTTATTCTATTAAGATTGTAAAGATGCCCCATTTCATTTGCTCTAATTAAAGGGGAACTACCACACCGCAAAAACTGTATCTTAATTAAGTCTTCATCTGGCGACTAGCTGCTTAATAGCGCTAGTCGCCAGAAATATTACCTGGTTTAAAAGATTTTCGACTTATTCGGAGCCTGACAGTAGCAGGAAGCATGGACATCTTGCCATAGTGACGTCCGTGCGCCTGCACTGTCAGTCCCTTTTGGAACCGGGCAGCCTTGTCCTTGTGAAAGACCAGAAATGGTGGTCTGAAAGACAGGGCATGCAGCTCCGCAACTCGGCAAACAGAGACAATCGCCAGGAGAAATGCCATCTTCCACGTCAGCATACAAAGAGGAATAGTAGCCAAAGACTCAAAAGGAGGACGCTGAAGAACTCCTAAAACAAAGTTAAGGTCCCACTGAGGAGCAGGGGACTTAAACACCGGATGGGCATGAGCAACCCCCTGGAAGAAAATCTTGACATCAGGAATGATAGCAAAGACAGAGAGCTCAGAAGTCTGAACCTTAAGAAAACTCAGACTGAGACCCTTATCCACACCATCCTGGAGGAAGAAAAGAACAGTAGGAAGGTCAAAATCCTGAGATAGGTCTTTGTCAGCACAACAAAATAGAAAGGTAGTCCAAACACGATGGTTTGCCTTAGAGGAAACAGGCTTACTGGCACTAAGCATAGTAGCCACCACACCAGAAGAAAAAACTTTCTTCTTCAAAATTGAGGATTCAATCTCCATGCCGTCAAAGCCAGACTATGATCTTCTTCTTTCCAGAGGTACCCTTGTAGACGAAGATCTAGGCGGGGGGGATGTCAAAGAGGTTCGCCACTGAGAGGTTCAGAAGCTCTGGAAACCAAGCCTGTCGAGGCCAGTACAGTTCGTAGCACTCTGTGCAACAGGAGAATGGGAGGAATGATGTACGCCAGGGGAAATGTCCACGGGATCGACAAGGCATCCACTGCCAGAGCCAGGGTATACACCCAGCGAGAACAGAACGTTGGAGCCTTCTTGTTGTGCCTGGTTGCCATCAGGTCGATGCATGGAGAGGCTGGCATCTCTCATTACTGTGGTCCAGAAGGGCACCAGGAAGAATCTGCCTTTCAGGAGATTGTTCAGGTTGAGCCACCACGAGAGGCTCTGCTCCATGTGAAGAGGAAGAGAGAGATCTTTCCAGGAGATCTGGTCGACCCCTGCATGCCAGGACTGGAAACTTCTGAAGTTCCCTGGAGTGAGCCATGACAAACGGGACGGCTTCTATTTTGGAAATGAACTTCCCCACCAAGGATGACAACTTCTTGGCTGGAACTGGATCCTGAGACATGATAGCCTGGACCTTCAGTGTTATCTGATGAGCCGCTTTGTCTGTGAGAAATACCATCCCTCTCTGAGTGTTGAAGAGGAGGCCCAGAAAGACCATCCTCCTGGAAGGAACAAGGTCTGACTTGTCCAAATTGATGATCCACCCGTGATGGGAGAGAGCATGAATGCAGTACTGCACCTGCTGATGAAGAAGTTCCGGAGAAGAGGCCTTCAGAAGGAGATCGTCCACATATGGAGTCACCCTGATGCCGTTCCGAAGTAGGATGGAGATCAGTGCTCCCAGGACTCTGTTGAAGACTTGAGGAGCTGTGGTCAGGTCAAAGGAGAGGGCAGAAAACTGGAAATGCCCTTGGTCGCAAGCAAAGCGGAGATACTGCCGACTCTCTGGATGAATGGTGATGTGCAGATAGGCATCCTGAAGATCCAGAGAGGCCAGAAATTCCCCAGGGGACATGGCCGCTTTCACTGTCTGCAGTGACTCCTGGTGGTATTGGGACCAGACCACAAAAGAGTTGAGATCTTTCAGATCCAAAATGGGATGAAAGCTGCCATCCTTCTAGGAAACCACAAAGAGGTTGGAATAGAATCCCAACCCCCTTTCCTGAGGAGGAACTGGTTCCAGGACTGCCTTGTCCAGAAGGGCCTGAATAGCTAGCTCGAAAAGGAGGCGCTTTTCTGCTCCCAAGGGAAAATGAGAAGAGAAGGTCCTGGGAGGAGGAATGGAGGTGAAAGGAATCCTGTACCCCGTAGCCACCACCTGTAAAACCCACAGGTCTGCCACAGAGGCCTGCCAAGCCAAGAGGTAGTGGCGTAAGCGGCCACCTATTTGCGGTTGGGGACACATGTTCAGCGAGTCATGCAGAAGGAGGTTTGGAAGCCTTGAGCTTCACGGAGGACTTAGATCTCCATTGATGCTTAGGCTTGGATGAGGAGCGCGGAGCCTGAGGGACTGTCTGCGTCGCTTGGCGCAAGTCTGCTTGAAAGGGACAAAAAAGCAGATTCCTTTTGACAGATGCCTTCTTCCTCAGGACCACTGGCAGGCGAGTACTCTTCCATCCAGTGGCCTTGCTGATGAGATCCTTGAGCCGAGGTCCAAACAGGGAAGAGCCCTGAAAAGGCAAAGACAGGAGAGCCTTCCTGGAGGCAGTGTCAGCAGACCAGATCTTGAGCCAAAGAGCACGCCTGGCCACCACAGACATAGTAGATGCCCTGGCTACCATACGCACAGTGCCAAACAGGGCAGGAGAGACATAATGCTGAGCCTCAGCAATGTCAGCGAGAAGTTGCAACATGTCAGCAGTAGGGGCCCCCTGACGGACAGCTGAATTGAGCTGTTCAGTCCAAACAGCCACAGCCCTATTCACCCATGCTGCAACAAAGGCAGGGCAGAGGGTAGAGCCAACCGTCGCAAAAATTGCCTTGACAGAGGTCTCAAGATTCTTGTCAGTCTTTGAGAGCAAAGGCGTCAGCCACCAGCAAAGCAGTGGACTTAGAAAGCCTGGAAACGGGGGCATCTACTTTGGGGGGGGGGGAGATGAACCCACTGCGTGAGGGCCATTTCAGAGAACAGGTAAAGCTTAGCGAACTTCCTAGACACAGATTGTTTCCTGTCTGGAAACTTCCACTCCTCAGACACCAAGCAGTCAGGGTGGGGTTAGGTGGAAAACAAGTATGGGGCTTAACAGGCTCCTGAAACACATCAGAGTGGACACAAGACACCTCCTCTACCAAGGGAATTTTCAGGGTGGTTAGCACAGCCCTGATCAGGCCCTCAGCTAACAGAATGTGGTCAGCCTCAAAGGGGTCCCCAAAAAACTGAGATGAAGGAACAGCTGAATAGTCATCATCATCAGAGTCCACCAATAATTCCTCCTCAGAGAAGTCAGACACATCAGGTACACCCGGCGGTTTAGGCAAAGAAGATCTGATAGGGGAGGGGGCCTGCCACGAGTGGAAGACCCCCTGTAAAGTGGATGGAAGGAGTTGCAAGGTGGACCGGAGATCCCTGGTAGTAGCCTTAAATTCTTGCATCCATACTGGCTGTAGTGCATGGTTGGAGGCCCCTGCAGGGGATTCAGGGGCAGCAGCGCATGCTGGGCAAACATGACCTGAGAATTCTCTAGGTAACCCTGAGTGACATGAGGAGCAATGGGCAATGGGGGACACAGACACCCCAGTGTCCTTAGTCTTAGGTTTAGCCCCAAGGTCTAACGGAGTAGACATTCTCACAGAGTCAAATGGTCAAAGTATCATAAACACCCACAAAGAAGTGTGTATGATAAATAAAATCACCCCAGAAACACTAAAATAGACTTATCTGGTAGGCGAAGGGTTAAACTGCTGAGGAGAGAAAGAGAGTCCAAGCCCTGTGTAGGATACTCGATCTGCGAATACACAAAATGGCTGCCACAACAGGAGCCAATCAGAAACAAGCACTTGAAGCGAGCGCTCATGGGAATTGTAGTTTCGCTAACAGAGTACCCCAACAGTGCCCTAGGCCCCCCAACATGCCCAGAACGTTGACCGGATGACAGAGCAAAGACCAACCAACAAAATCAGACATCTCGCTACGTGGAGCAGTTGCAGAGATATGTCCCAAAATGTAAAGTCCCGTAGAAGTGAATGGAGAAATGGCGTCTATGCGGTAAACGGCGCCTTAAAGGCACGGAACATAAAGTAAACAAGGTGAATACTACAAAGGTAAAACCACTCAAAAGCCCACTAGAATTAAACAGTAGACCCAATAAACACTGGTCCCAGTAGGTAAAAGTGCCCCAAACCCCCCAAAAGGTGCTAACCAGCAGCAAAAGGGTTAAGTTACCACAGAAACTTGCTCCAAATACCTCACAGACATACAGATAAACCCAATGAGTGCATGAGTATGTAATAGGAACTCCAAATGAGACCCCTTTGCGGAGGGGAAGCATGGGACAAGGGTGCTCATCTTTTTCAGCAGATATTCTGTCTTCAGATTACCATATATCAAGAAGAAGCCTCAGTGGGCAACTACTGGGGAAAGAACTTGCAGCCAGGATATTCCCCCCCAGTGCTTAGGTCCACAAAAGCACCTGGTAAACTGAGCTATCCACATTTGGGTGATGGGAAATGTCAGTGATGGTAATCCGCCTAATGGTGGTATCCCATATCTAACACAAAAATAATAAAAAAGCTAAACTATAGCAGAACTATTCTCTTGTCTTGTGTCTTGACCAAGAAACAAATCTTACTGGTTGGGGATTGGCTAGCTGCAAGCTAAGGAGGGGAGGTAGGCTCCACCCAGCAGTCACTTCTCAGAATTGTTCCTGCCTACTTAAAGGGGCTGATCTCCTACCCAAAGTTACCAGTAAACTGTATTGGACAACAGAGAAATTATGTATAAAGCACAAACACTTGATGAGTGAAGAAATCTAATTACACTGCTCCTCATATATCCTTGTATGTACCCTTGTTTTACGCACTAGGGTTAACCCTTTGAGTACCAGAGGGATATACACTGCATACCCCTCTGGCACTCAAAGGGTTCATGGGTTGGCTAAGGCAGGAGAAAGGGAAATGACTGTACCTATTCACAGTGATGCAAGGAGTGACTGTATACAGCTTATGATACAATGACGCAGAGTAATAAAGTAAAATAATGTTACACAGACCTGCTGAAGGTGGGCTCTGAATGACATCAGAAAGGTTGTATCCACCGGAGCTGTCCAGTCTTTTTCTTGGCTTCCTTCTGTTTTTTGTTTTAGCTTTTTTCATAAGTGCTTCCCTATAAATACACAGGATCATCATATACTTTGGGTCTTACTCATGAAGCTTAATACATGCAATTCGGGGTAGACCACTTGTGGAAAAAAAAAACTCCCACTGATTTTGAGGCGTTTAACCTGTTGAATGCTAGAGAGGTCTCCAACATTCAAGGGGTTAAATCCTCAATTTAAATCAAGGGGAATTTTCATTTGTCCCCTATTCTGCAGTTAGTTTACTCCAGAATGACACCCCTGTAGGATAGTAGTAGATGATGCTGCACAGTGGAGTCGGTTGCCCTCCTTATAACCACCTCCCAATTACCTTACAATGTCCAGAAAATCTTAATGGCCCCTATTAAGCTTGACTTTGAACCTTGGTTCAAGAGATAACATCTTCAAATTATTCCTGTATGTTTAATCCATGGAGGTGGACATGACTCTTACTGGAAGGATTCCTAGACCACAATCTCCACCCACTGCACCTTCTGTTTTTTTTCTTCCTCCAAAAGTAAAACAGGCAGAGTGCATGAGCCCATAGAATATATATATACTGAAGTGGGTGGAGATGGGGGTCTAGGAGTCTGCCACCAAAAGTCATATCCAGACTGACTGAACGGTTTTTTGTTGACCCAAGGGGCAAGAGCAAAATAAATATGGACTTTTCTGGATTTTCTGACCATATTACGGTGTGAGTGTGTTATTATGAGGCTTTGGTATTTCTTTATTTAGTGGACAAGTGTCACAATTATTGTAAATATCAAGGGTAGGTAACACATGGCTTTCCAGCTATTTGTGTTATAGAGTATAAAAATGTTACTCCCACTGCTAAGGGATACATGGAATTAAAGAGTTTTAGAGTGAGGCAGTACTCATTTTATACATTAGGATAAACCCTGAAATATATATTTTTCCCATATTAAGTGGTACTACCCCTTTAATAAAGTTGTAAACAATCTATGGATTGTTAGACTACATTTCCCATCATTCTCAGACAGTGGCCACTGGCGATATGTTCGTTACTATTAAACATTAACTGGAAAGTCACAAGTTGCCCAACCCTATGAAAAACTGCTCTTCAAAGAAAATGTCTGCAAGTGGAAACATAGTCACTGTTGTAAAAATACATTTTACAGTTTTGGTCTTTATCTCTATTAAAACCATATGTACAACCAAAAGACAGAACTATTTCATAATTTAAGAATGTCTGACATGTTATCCCTTTGTTCTAATTTTTTGGGGATTTGAAAGTTGTGTTTGGTTCGGGTACATGGATTCACTTAACTCTCTCCAAAAGTTCATATAAAATGTAATATAAAAACAAATTAATTTACACATCTTTAAAATGGACAGTAATGTTTAAGTTTAACCTAATTTATATTCTGCTTCATGTAACAGTATAACCGTTTTCAGCCACACTCTCTAAAATGCATCCCTTTTGAAGTAATAACAATTTTATTTCCCCAACCCTTCTTTCTTTTTCAATGACTGTGAAGTAGATAAAAATTGATCATTGAAGCTGAAGTTGCCATGACAATCCTACCCAAAGCTCATATGAATGGATAAATCTCCCCTTGCATGATCTCATTCATTGCATTCTGAGCACTAATTACAACAAAGTCAGTCCTGAGGATGCTTTAAAGGGATAGTAATACTTAAAATGTAAAAACAAATATGTTGTAGGGTTTATCCCCCGAGTAAAACAAGAGTACTCCCACTGCTGAAAGGTGTTTCACTCAAAAGTTATTAATTTTCAAAGTTGAACTTTTTAGGTGCAATATCACAGTGGCCTGAAATTGTATAGTGGTGCTGTTGCTACACGATCCTATGGACAGCTCTGGTCCCAGGACCATAAATCTCCATAGGATGGTGTAGCAACAGCGCCACTGTACAATTTCCGGCCACTGTGATATTGCACCTAAAAAATTCTACTTTGAAAATTAATAACTTTTGAATGAAACACCTTTCAGCAGTGGGAGTACTCTTGTTTTACTCAGGGGGATAAACCCTACAACATATTTTTTTTTACATTTTAAGTATTACTATCCCTTTAAGGGTCTCATGAGAAGGAAAAGTTCTCATTCTTTTGGTCAAGCCACAATGTCATCTCCTTCAGTACAAGGGGAATTGATGTCATTCAGGGGGTGGGATGTTGGGTGTTGAAATAATTTTGATGCAAATAACAGATCTATTTTGACATTCATTATAAAATTGGATACTGTGAACCTTAAGGCCCCTTTCACAGGGAGGACACTAAATAGCAATGCTGTGTTAATTATGTTGCCTGTTGTGAAAGGTAGAATGCTGGGCTATGGTGCCTTTAACGTTAGAAACTATAGCCTCGTGTGAACACAAAGTTAACCATGCTGCATTAGGAGAGATGCAACATGGAAAGTTTGTAGAGCAGCATGTGGGACTGCTAGCAGACCTTTCACACAGGCATTGTTGGAAGTTGCAGTGCTCTAATGCAATTGCCAATGAATGGCCAATCTGCAAGGCAACAAGGTAATAATATACTGGCTGGAGCTCAAGTGGGCCAGTCATCCAATACATATCTCCTGCATTCAGATTGGCGGTGGAAAGCAGAATGTGAATGAAAGAACAAAGGAATCAGAACTGTTGCAGGGTGCTGCTAAGGGATCTTTCACAGCACAATTTTGCAGCAACTGAAAATGTTGGTGTGCTTAAATATAGCAAGATTTTCTCAGCATTCCCTTCTCTCAATATAAACAGAAGTGACAATTACAGGAAAATGCAGCTACCAGTGACAATTGCACAAATTTGTAGCTACATTATTGAACTCTCCGAGGAAAGTTGCAGCATGTTGTATCTAGATGCGGCAATCTCAGCACATGTTGCACGTGTCAAATGACCCCAAAGTGCATGATGATATTTGACAACTGATGCACTTTTTTTTTTTTTCCAAGCATTGCTCTTGCTGCAATGGAATGCCCAAATCAGTAACAACAATCATGTTTAGTTTTCATCTTTATATCCTCTTGACGTGTATAAAACAAAACAAATGTGCAACAGGAACTGTGCCTTATTTTGCATACAGTGCAGAAAGGCAATTTATCCCTTTCAAGACTAGAGGTGAGTGCAATGAATTGTAATAAAGAAATATCCTACACAGCCTTCTGGGCCAATACGATTTAATAAACAATTTTCCTTTTTCATAAATCACATAGATAAACAGCAAAAAGAAGAGGATTTTTGGGCTGCTTACTGATACATTTTCTCTTAGTCCTTGGAGGACATAGGGTCCATGGAGTTAATCTCCTTCGTCAAGGAGGCAAGGCACTTTCGTAAAAAGAGACTATGGAGAAGGCCACTCCAAATCAACCTTGCTTAATCCACAACAACCTCTGCTTCTTGTCATTTTACATATAGCAAGGTCAAACCAATGCCAAACTCACTAACGAAAAATTAAACAAGAGTAAAGACAACATTGCCAATCCACAGAAGATGAACATGGAAGGGAACCTTGCCAGAGAGGGGGATGAACAGTTTTCTCCAAGAGGGATGCCTGCCATGGATCAAGAAAAGGAATTATCTGTACGTAAGACTAAAATCCTCTTTTCTCTTAAGTTTTGGGGGGAACATGGGTACTATGGGGACATACCAATGCTGTCCCTATAGGGAGGGGTAAAATATCTCATAGCCAAAGCTAAGAAACACTCCCAATTATGCAACACTGGAACCATGAACTGCATCTCTGCTCCACAAAGCTTAGTCCTTGGAGCCCAAGACTCACTAAGAAAGGGAAAGTCAAGACCCGAAACAGTCTCTGCCCAATGAAAATATGACAAAGAGTCATAACTGTTACAGGTCACCTGACCATGTCTGGGACCCAACATAAAAACAAGAAAATATTATCTAGTCCATTCCTATTCTTTCAAAATATAGGACAACTGCAAAGAGAACGAATGACATAACACACATTCCATAAAAAGGAAAAAAAAAAGTATCCTGTCCTTGAGATTCAAATAGAAATACTGACACCAAAGACCTAAGTTCAAATTAGAAATATACATCCAGCAACAAGGTCTTTCACTAAAGAAGGGTAGGATGCCTAGGAGACTGTACAACCCCATAAAAAAAGAAGAATCTACATAGTTTAATGCTGTAACAAAATGGTTGAGATGACAAAGAGAAATGAGGCGGTTAAGGTAGAGACCTCTTGCTAATCGTGGGCAAAGGAAAAGGAACAAAGAAAAGTCAGATACTCCTTGTCTAAAAAAAAAAAATACATATATATTATATAGATATATAAATATATATATACACACACGATTCAGCAAGCTTGGCACTAATTTGATAACACACCGATTCCCTTGTGTTCAACTCCAATTCGGATGACATGCATGTATGGTCATGCAATTGAAAGATGTTATACTGGGAAGACAGAATGAACCCCAAGTGGTCCTATGCCACGGCAATGGAGTTCACCCCTAGTAACAGCCTTTGCAGGGGTGAAAAGAACAGACAAAAGAATGGGGGACCATCTCCTCCTCCTTCAAAAAAGCAGGTATCTAGTCACTGCAAAAGTAAGACCCAAAATGCAGGTCTTCAGCTACCCATAACAAAAATAAATAATAAAAATATAGTCCTGTGACAGGCAACACCCTCCTGGAAGCCACCAGAGTGCTATTGGTCTTCTGAGCCCCCCATAGAAGCTCCCCTGGAGGTAGGAGGGAATAAATTAGTGGAGCAGATTTCAGGTACGAGCAGTATGGAATAGGAAAACAACAAGATTACTCCAGAACTTTCGTCTAGCTTGTTTGAAGATCATAAGATTAAAAAACAAATTAAAATATTCTTGGCCTACACCTCTTGTGCAGGACACTTTCAAAACTGAAAAGAAGCGGAGCTGGATGGGAGTGTCCTTCTCCATAGACTGTTTTCTTAAAGTTTCCTGTCTCCTAGTCAAAGGAACTAAACCCCATGGTCCCTGTGTCCCCCCTCCACCAAAAGAAGAAATATAAATTTTATTTGGGTTCACCTTAAAAGCATCAGCTCACAGAAACATTTCATTTGACAGCAGATAAGACTAATTCAGTCCATCTAATTTGCCCATTTGAAGTGGATATTTTGTAATCTCTAGAACAATATAGATCATATCAATTGAAGCCGATGTAGAATGCAACATACACAAAATAAAACCTGCAGGGTATAACATTCAACTTACTGAGTAATTTGTTCAGAAAAAAGATCGTCCTTGATAGAGATAAGGCTATCACCATCATCCGACTCGAGACAGCTGATATCTGGCCCATCCAAGTATGGTGTTATCATTCTCTTATCCATTGCTGGGATCTGTATTTTATTTAGAAAAATAAAAAAAGACATTGTTTCACAAACTAGGTTCCATGAGGAAGCAGGGATTATACAGAACAAACATAACTCAAGGTGGACAGACGGTGTATGTATGATTCTGGGACTACCAGTGGATAACTGAACGATTTCAAAACAGTACAGTAGTACTATAGCAAACAATTTAATATTCGCCTCAACAAAGTTAAGCCTTTTATAAAAAGTATACAAGTTATCTGATGCTTTAACCCCTTAACGACAAATGACGTGTCAGGACCATCACCTGTAAACTTGCCTAAAGGACTGGAGACGGTCATGGCACATCACGTATCTTGTGGTTACAGCACTTCTGTGGGAGCACAGTAAGAATTAACAGGGTCTGAACTTGACTGCTCTAAGACCAGAGCAGTCTCCCTCAGACCCCCATTCAGTGCTCCGGTACACGCAATTTGTCACAGGTACCGGCGCACCAACCAACTTCAAAGTGGTCCTTAAGGGAACTTCAATTAAGGGGTTAAGAAGATTTCAGAAGCTTTTGAAATGTACAGTAGGCCTTAAAGGGATAGTAATACTTTGTTTTAACTTTATTTTATTTTGTAGGCATTAACAAAACATGAAGAATGATATGTCTTATCTCTCAAACCTTTATGGTTTAAGAGATATTCACAAGCAAAGTTTCCCCTCCCCGCCCCTTTTATCTAGTGTAAACAATCTCTTCTCAGATGTGGAATGCAGTCCATAGACTGGACAGATAACAGAAGGGGACAATCTTCTTACAGTGAAAACAATGAAAGCCCTGCCCCCTTGATAAGTTTTTCATGTTTTTCCCTTATCTTAATTGAAGATTGTCCCTCTCTGCAGTCTACCTGGGCACCTCCTTTCTACTCTGGCTGATCAGTGTTACATCAGTAAAAGGGGCGGGAGGGGGACACTTTGTCATTGAATTACTCTTGAACTACAACTCTGACAGAATTGAAATAACACTCTCCAAAGACCAAATACTATGATGATTATTTAGAGCAGCTTTTATTATGAAACATTACTATCCCTTTAAGGACATAACTTAATTCATGCCTTGAGAATTCCAAGACACATTTGTATTTGTTTTCAGTGTAGTAATGCACAGGAGTTATAACCAAGCTCCTGGACAGTCAACTAGGCCATGGAAACAGACTGAATTACATTACATGCTTGTAGAGAAGTGTGGTTTATTGCTGTTAAGTGCAAGTAAGTAATACTTTCTAAAAAATATTTACAATCTCGATGTGAGATTAATAAAATTTTGTCATAAACGAAAGTAAGGCACCAGTCTGTGCTGCAACGTCAAAGTGAATCACATCTATTTCAACCAGTTCTGTAAAGAACATGAAATAAACTGATGAATTTCTGGGGTGCCATGGTGGTTTGCCAATGCTTCTAATTGCAGACATAGTCCCACATTCTTACAGTCCCTGGCCAATCAGAATGGCCACCTGGTTTTGTTCCATGGTTTCTGTGATTCTGAGAACACCCCTTAAGAACACAAAGATTATCTTCCTTGTTAGTCACACGTAAAGAGGTGATAGACCACTACTTAAAAACATACAGACTATGGTCTTATTCATCATACTAAAGTGGTGTCATTCTGGAGCAAATTAAGTAGGATATACCTCTCTGGCATTCAAGGGGATAAAGGACCCATTTAAAATACATGGTTATTTTAATTTCTCCCTGTGGTGCTGTTAACCCTTTGAGTGCCAGAGGGGTATGCAACGCATGGCTTTGCAATGCGTTGTGTACCCCTCTGGCACTCAAAGGGTTAATCCAAAATTGTGCCACTTTAGATGAACAAATAAGGCTTTTAACCCTTTGAGCCCCAGAGTGATATGCAACGGATTGCAAAGCAATGCATTGCGTACCCCTCTGGCACTCAAAGGGTTAATTAAAGAGCTCTAAAATGAACAGAAAAAGAAAATATTGACAATTTAAGGGCGTACCATTTTTCTATAAGCGTCTGACAGCTCTTTCAAAACGTCATCACTCAGTACATCCAAAGACCTACAAGATAAGAGATAATATAAGTTTAACAGAAAAGAACATGTGATAAAATATTTATGCCTTTTCTTTGAATGTTATATACATTAATCCTTTGAGCGCCAGAGTGGTATGCAACATATTTCTTTGCAATTCGTTGTGTATCTCTCTGGCTCTCAAAGGACTAATGATATGTAACATCAGGTGTGGAAATTCAGCCAAGCTAGAATAGAACTAAAAGAATTTTACTATTAAAAAAAAACAAAAAAAAACCAACAACATTGTAGAGCTTTTCCTGCTGAATAAAACAAGGCTACTCGGACTGCTGTGATTTGACTCATGTAAATGTTACCAGTTTAAACTGTAACAACTATAAAAAAGCATCTGCAGTTTGTGGGAGTAAAGCTTGTTTTAATCAATAGGAAAAGCCCTACATTATATGCTTTTCCCATAATAAAATATTTATAGTTCCTTTAACTATTAAGACCCTCTGGTCTTTAAAGGGTTAAAATTCCTTATACAAAAAGCAAGCAATGGGCAGTTCTTGAGAATAGGAAGTGCACCATGAAGGGTACATTAAAATTCCTATGGATTCAAGTGGGGCTTTATCACTTGAATGCTGAAGCAATACGATGGAGATCTCACTAACATTTAAGGTATTAAAATCACTATTGAATGAGATTTTGTGGAATCTTTTTTTCTCCCCAAAACATACAGTTGCCCCCACCCCAAGTTGCTCTTCTAATCATTAGTGTATAAGGCCATAGATGTGTGGCAGGCTACCATTCCGTTCCCTTTTTATGTTTAGAACACCGAATTTTAATTGCACTAATATTTTATGCAACTAAAGTATTTATAATCTATAACCACCCGGAGGCTTCAGATATGCACCACACAAAACAGTCTATTTTATTGTTGTAATTCCTCAAAACACCTTAAAGAGCTCCCTGTGAAATAAAAAGGAGAGTCATGTCTGAGCTTGTGTAAAACAAGAAAGCTAGTGTAAAACAAGAAAGCAGTTGTGTAAGAAGTTTGGGGTACTTCCTGTTGAAAAATTACCTCACAGCACCCACTCTCCCCTCCCCAAAAGATATGTCAACAGAGATCGTTATTTGTTTGATTATATTATTGTTAATACTATACATAATAATCATATGTCACAGCTTTGGCACTTTGGGCTCTTGCCAATAGGAGAAGGTCAATAAATGTTGATAATAAAAATTTGGTAGGCCAGTGGCCTAAGGATAACGGACACCCGGACAATGTCGCGGGTTTAGACACTGGCCCCGTTGAGCTGCAATGACCAGCTAATGGTGTACAGTAAAGAAAAAGGATTGGGATGAGCGAAGTCTCAAGGAAAGAAGGATAGGCAAGTTAGGGCCTATCAAATTATAAGACTGGCAAGGGCTTAAAAGGATGGGTTAATATTAAAGATATTTGTAAGTTTTAAATAAAGCTGTGGCCTGTTTTAAACCCAGAACATCTGGGTGTTTTTCTTGTAGTTATACCCTATGCATAAGACATGGTTCATTCAGTCACCTGGGTTTGCATTTCAATGGGCCACTTCTTTATAAAGTATGAGAAGTAAACTGTTGGACCCATCCCCCGATACTCCAAAGGATAAAACCTAGTCTCCTAAACTGTAATAATCAAAAAATAAAGAACTAGAAAAAATAACCCTGGTACATACAGAAGTCATTTCAATATACTGATAATACATTAGGACTAAAATGTAGAGGAATACATTAATCCGTACCTTGCCTCTAGTAGAGCTGCCATGTTCAGTCCTATAAACTGGAAGCAAGAAAGCTTCAGCTGTTCGGCATGGTACAATGCTGCAAACTCCAGGAGCTCTGCCGCATTCTTAAGGGTAACTAGGAGTCAAACAGTAATTTAGTGTGAAAATAAAATAGGACCATATACAGTTTTAGTTATCGTATTCCCTCCTGAGCAATGCACTAGAGTTCTCCTTGCATCCAAAGCGGCTAGTATATTTACACTGTTTCATTCAGCAAAATATTCAGCAACTAGAAGGCGTTTGCGCCACAAGACAAGGTTAAGGAATCAAACAATAGTCTTCCTAATATGAAAGTCACAAATGCTCAATTGAAAATGAGCATAACATTTATTCTTATATGCTCTATGGGACCTTTTGACATGCAGGGTGCAATCTCCTTTAGCTCAGAGGTGGAACACAAAGAAAGTGCCAACCATATTCTGATTCTACCCAAAAGGACAGTCCAGCCACAAAAATGCCAGGCAATTCTCCTCTAAATGAGAGAAGCAGAAAATCTCAGATATAGATTTTGCCCTTTTTTAGGCCTCAACAATGAGGTACAGCTGTTCGCTAAGAGCAATAGGTCCGTGCATCTGGATTCCCCCATAATCGTTAGGGAGAGAAAGCCCAAGGGTTGCATTAATGGTATTTCAGCAAAAGCTGAAAGGCCTCATGTTGCCCACTCCTGACCTACAGAGAACAGCTGCACCTCACTGACATGAATCAAGGTGGTCAAAATGTGCAGAGAGGAGGCTATACCCCTAGGTGGCTCAAGAAACACACTCACAGAGTTGTCAATATCAAAGTACAGTGCAAAGTCTCTGGAAGTAAACAATTCCTCTTTGTACTGGATATGAAAGGACCTGACATACACCCGATCAGGTTAACAATGTATACACATCAAAAGTAAGAAAGAATAGCGAAAATATAGTATAGTTTATACACTTTATGCCCTGCTTAAAGAATGCACTCACATGGATAAAATACTTAAAACGGAAACGCACAAAGCACGACCTACAGTTAATAGGAAATACTGTCCAAACCCGACGAGAAGTTCAATATCTACCGTAGGAGTTCAACCAAGCATGTCACCACTATGACATCTCTGTCTGCTTTGTCTTGTCATTCATCACCGGGGTAGAAGCCATTAGTCTTCGTAGTTCACCAGACATATTTTGTACGTTAGTACTTCTTCAGGGATTACTGAATAAGGGCAGATAGATTAATTAAGTCCCCTCCTAGACCACTATAAAGATCACAGTTTATTGGTCATGTTTCTAAGCAATAAGGCAAATATACAAAAAATGAAAATGACAAATAGTAAAAAATATGTATGCAAACTTATTTCAATCTTAAACAAAAACATAACTCAGATTATAAAACAAACAAGATATATACTGATATTAAGACCATTAAGGTTCAAGGTTTTAACTCATAAATCCAATTAGTTTCTCAATTGCAAACTTTGCATCTCTACTTTGACATAAAATATCTTTATTACTGTTGGTGAAAAAGTTTGGGGACACTGTGTTTTAAAACCTTTTCTGAAGTTATGGACATGTTCCCTTAGCCATGATTCTAAGAACCTTGTGGCCCTCCCTATATACTGCATGTCACAAGGGCATTCTAGTAAGTAAAGCACACTATATACAAGTAATTGGTCTCAACTGTTCCATTAGATCTAAAATACAAATTTTAGTGCATGATTATAGCAGGTTAAATATTAAGTTTATTAATATATGGCCAATTAATGTTAAAGATCTTATTTTAAAATGAACACTACCCAAAAATGCCAAATAATATACAGAACGGATCCCAATTTAAAACAAAAAGTGCCCTTTAATGTTAAGGTAATGAAAATTTTTTTTGTTTTTGTTTTTTTTTAATAAACAGATTTCAAAGGATTTTTCAACTGTGGGAAGTGAATTGCTTGAATGACCTGTAAAAAGACTAGCAAGAAAACATGGATTTTAGATCTAATAAAGATATAAGATATACAATATAAAATATTTTATTTATTTATGAAGGCGTGGTAAGGAGGTGATAAAGTTGAGATGACTTCTCCAGTGAAATCACTTCTCCAATTCCCATGATATTCTAGGGAGCCAATTCACTAACATTTCTTAAGTTTCGGAGATCTTAGTGTATAGGCTCTATGGAATATAGGAAATGGAGAATTGATATTACAGAAGAAGTCATCTCCGCTTCATCCCCTCTTTATCACGTTTTAGTGCATAATCCCCCATGTCACTTATCTATTTGAATTCCTGTGTGACATGCAATAGGAAGGGAGGACCGCAAGCCCTTATGTACATGGTTAAGGAAATTTATTGTACATCAAAAAAAGGTTTAAAAACCCCATAATGCAACAGCATACAGCTGAACCACTCATAATAAAGATACTTCCTTATTAGCTTTCACTGCAAGGTGGATATATAAAATCACAAGGCTCATAATAAGACACTAATTGGAATAAGGAATTAAAAAAACATGACCCCTAACAGTATTAATATCAGTATAGATCTTTGCTGTTTTATAAGATACTTGTTTTATAATGTGAATGTTGAGTCATTAAGATTTTTATAGGTTTGTATATTGAATGCCTTTTGCTATGTGTAGGATATTTTTTTATTTGCCGTTTACCACTGAATGTTCTAGAATTTGACCAATCAACAGATATCTTATGAATATGGAAGGGTGTTTAATGGAGCCCCTACACTAATTCAAAAAGACTTGAGAAAGTACAAATGAAGAGTTGGATGGACTACAGAGACAAAGGGGAAGATTCACTAAGCAGCGATAAAGAGGTGATAAAGTGTAGATAGCTTCTACAGTTTATCACTTCTGCAGTTCCTCTGTTAATCTATACAGCCTATACACTAAGATCTCAAAAGTTGAAGAAATATTTGTGCATTGACTCCACAGAATAACACAGGAACTGAAGAAGTGAAACTGGAGAAGTCGTCTCCACATTATCACCTCTTTAATCACCACTTAGTGAATTTCCCCAATGACTCTAGCTAGTGGATGATTGATGTGACAAAGTTAGCAGAGACATCACCATTGCATCCCACTCTTTTGATAGCAAACCAGATAATACTGGCAGGCTTAGAATGGTGTGTCCCATTAACAGTGGATAGCTTTGTGTGCATCTCTGTTTTAAGTATATTATTCATGAGTATATTCTGTAAACATGGAAAAAAGTGCATAAACTATAATACATTACATCATTTCTCTGTTCCTTCCTCCTTTTGAGTATATATACATTGTCAACCTGGTTGGGTCTGTGGAACACCTTTTCATATCCTTTACAGAGAGGAATCATATATATCTAGAGATTGCGCATCATGCTGTGATACTGGAAAATGTGTGACTATATTTCTTAAGCCACGAGGGGGCACATCCTCCCTTTTGATTTACACAATTCTGTGTTCTTGGAGTCCTTATGTTTAAGAATTGCCACTGGTATTAAAATCATATGCCAAGTCCCAATATCGATACAACTTGCAGGATTGCAGCCTTAAAGCCAGAGAACAGAATACTTGGTGGCTAAACTGTTACATACAAATTCTGGAGTAACACACTGTTGGCGGCTTCTCTTTTCAATGGAAGTGGCATTATGGGTAATCTACAGAGAGGCTGAATGTGGACACAAGTTATCCATAAATGGCAAGCTAGCACTATTTATTCATGTGTGCAGTAGCATATGTGGATTAAGGAGCAGTTACCTAAACTATCTTACACTCTGCCCTTTCTCCCTTTTCTCTTTCAGTGTGGGATTTGTTGCCCTCTGAGGATACATTCAGACAAGCCTTTTATGGTTGTAGGCAATAAAAATAAGTATGCATCAGATAAATTGATTAATTACATATTTTAAATAAAGTGTCTGTGGAGTGTTGTGGTTTCTAGTGTATATTTTTCAATGACAAATTTAACATCCATATTCTAATTCTGTGAATGAAAAATTCAGAGTTACTGTAACTATGAATTCCAGTTTGGTAGAAATAATTTCCACCACTTTTTCTGAATGTTATATTGTGCTGGTATCACACAGATATATCACTTTTATGATATTTTAGCTAACAGCTATGTCTTGTAACCATTATATTTGATGTCTTGCAACTATGCAGACATTTCCCAAACAATCCCTTTTCGTTCATGCAATGCTTTGATTTCACTTGATCTTTCAATATCTGTTCATTTACAGGTTTGTGTGTCTTTAGCAATTCATCATTTGTTGCATCATCTAGGATGCAAACTCTCATCAATCCGAAATTATTCTGAAATAGTTAATAGGTATTTTTCATCAATGACTAGTACTGCCTAGGATACACCCCCAACCCACAGTCTTTGAAATTAACAGGTTATGAAAAACATTTATGGCTTTTTTCATGGTCTCGTCCATATTATCAAGATTCACATGTAGACAAAATGTCTCTATTTCAAGCCGCTGTGGTTCTGTTCTAAACTGGCAAATTGAAATGCTTGTGTGAAGTACAGTAGTTAAGCATGAGATTGCCAAATCCTCTTGCGATTGATGGTTGAATATAGATTGTCGATTTCTACTAAGGTGCTCTGCCTAAATGAAACAACCTATAGCTTTTTGCAAGATCAGCACAGACTGATATATGTTATAAGCAATGCATAATACTGGGACTCGAAACCTACACATTATGCATTTACATTTCTTTAATATTAGCTAATAAATAATATATGAAAAACCACTAGAACAAGGTTAGTATATAATTAAGCAAATTTAATATAGTTTACTTAAATGAGGGAAAATGATGAGAGATATACCTTTCTAAAGTTATCTCTTCCTCGCAGCTTCATTGAAGTCAGTGCATAGGTGACGGCACCAGAATACAGTCTATAAAGTGTGCTTGTAAGCCAGGTACACTTCGTAGACCATTCCAATTAAGTATTTAGTTCTAAAGAGCACGATTTCGGAACGGCTGTAGAGCCTCTGTCCGGTCAGATAACCGGATTCTACAGCCATCAGCTATGCGCCGACTTCAGTGAAACTGCCAGGAAGAGGTAACTTTAGAAAGATATATCCCTCAAACCATAAAGGTTTGAGAGATAAGCCTCACATTGTTTTTTTTTTTTATATATTTTTTAATGTCTACAAAATTAAATAAACTTCAAATTAACTATTACTATCCCTTTAACCCCATGGCTGTCCGGCACTTAAGGACCAGTGACTGTCATGGCACTGCGAGTAATAGATGTTTATATTGCAGCTGAGGTATGCCTGCAATGCTTGCTTACTTATATACAATTTTTTGGTCCTGTAATACTGTAAACTACTGATCCTTAAAAACAGTACATTTTGTGCTCAGTTAGCCGAAGAGGGAACTGGAATCAATTAAGATGTACTCAGTCTTGAGCCTCTCAAAGTTACACGTTTCCAAAAATTGAAAAGATAATAATAAATTAAAACTTAAAAAAAAAACAAAAAAAAAAAAACAGCACTTTAAGGAATGATTTTTTTTTTTTTTTAACAAGCCTGTTCAAATTTAGCAATCGTTGAGCTTATTTTAGTTACAAAGCTTTCCGCAGAAGTGATCAAAGTAATTGACAGCTCCGCTTCAGTGGAAAATCTATTTTATCTGCGCTCAAGTGTATTCCTATAGAGATCAAATGCAAAAGCTTTCCCAGAAGAGATAACATCCGAGACACCTTAGCCTCCTTTTAATAGACTGAAAATCTTTAGATTTTGTAAACTAGCAGCCCTAAATTAAAATTTCTGGCTTCCATTTACAGTCTGTTGAAAAGCAGGAAGGGGTCTGATTTCAAATCACTCAGAGAGACCATGCATTTGATATACTTTCTACAGATAGCAGAGTACTCAGCTACAGTTAATATAGGCTCTGCAAAGTGGATTCATGGACGTTAAATAGCACTACAATATTACCCATTGTAATGCACACGGACATGGGAATGGATGTTACAAAAAAAGTAACCATTACAAAAGCAATCAGCCCAAAAATGAACCATTACAACTGTCCAAAACAGACTGAACCGATATGTAGTTACCTTAATAAAGATACTGAATTCTCTTAAGTAAATGACAGATTTATTAAACCCTCGGATGCTAAAGATCTCCAATGAATTGCAAAGACTAGAACTGCAATCAATAATATGAACTTACTATGAAATGCAAAACATAATGGCACATATCAACCCACAAAAATGACACTCGTATGATCGCTACCTTATATCAATATATGGGTCAAATGCACAAAGAGAAAATTGAGGAATTCTAAGCCAAACTAATTGCACCCAAAAAAAATCACCCAAACTTAATTGATTTAAGCTAAGGAATGAGTTAGAAACATCTCTAGTATTGAAGGGTTAAAACCCAAATTTAAAGCAATAGTAATGTTTCAAAAAAACTTCAGCTAACTGTTGTACCAACTTTAGGAGTTTGATTGATGTTAGTCACAAGCTTTAAAACACATGCTTAAAGGGATAGTAATACTTTGTTTTAACTTTATTTTATTTTGTAGGCATTAAAAAACATTAAGAATGATATATGTCTTATCTCTCAAACCTTTATGGTTTAAGAGATATTAACAAGCAAAGTTTCCCCCTCCCGCCCCTTTTTCCTAGTGTAAGCCATCTCTTCTCAGATGTGAATCTGGTTGCAAGACCAGACAGATAACAGAAGGGGAAAATCTTCTTTGTATGAAAACAATGAAAGCCCTTCCCCCCTTGACAAGTTTTTCAGCTTTTTCCCTTATCTTAATTGAAGATTGTCCCTCTCTGCAGTCTACCTGGGCACCTCCCTTCTGATCTGGCTGAACAGGTGGGGGGATATTTTGCTTGTGAATATCTCTTAAACCATAAAGGTTTGAGAGATCAGACTTACATCGTTCTTCATGTTTTTTAATGCCTACAAAATAAAATAAAGATAAAACGAAGTATTACTATCCCTTTAAACAAAAGAAACATGGATTTGATGGAAGGTAACCATTCTTTTCATTCAGTCCGCACAATTTCCTATCTAGATAAAAAGCCCAATCTTGCATAGTTCTCAGAACAAACTTACGCATACCAAGGCATTTTACTATATTAGACCATTCTGCTTCCACTGGGAAGTGTGCTCCATGAGTAACACCATTTCCATAAATTAGTACTTATGGCACATTACTTCTGACTCTTCCACCCACTAACTTTAAATTATGCCTTTTAAGTACTTTTCTTTCTTAAAGGGATAGTAATACTTCATTTTAACTTTATTTTATTTTGTAGGTATTAAAAAAACATGAAGAATGATAAAAGTCTTATCTCTCAAACCTTTATGGTTTAAGAGATATTCACAAGCAAAGTTTCCCCTCCCCGCCCCTTTTATCTAGTGTAAGCCATCTCTTCTCAGATGTGAATCTGGTTGTAAGACCAGACAGATAACAGCAGGGGAGAATATTCTTTGCATGAAAAGAATGAAAGCCATTCCCCCCTTGACAAGTTTTTCAGCTTTTTCCCTTATCTTAATTGAAGGTTGTCCCTCTCTGCAGTCTACCTGGGCACCTCCCTTCTGCTTTGGCTGAACAGGGGGGGGGAGGATACTTTGCTTGTGAATATCTCTTAAACCATAAAGGTTTGAGAGATAAGACTTATATAGTTCTTCATGTTTTTTTAATGGCTACAAAATAAAGTAAAGATAAAACGAAGTATTACTATCCCTTTAAAAATCTTTCTTCCACAACTTCATTAAATCCTTTAATTTAACTAAAGGTTTCCATCATACCACCCTTTCCCCTCCTCTCTTCTAAGATTTACATATAAAGATTTGCCACATTTAGAACCATTTTAGTGTTTCTTCTTAGAGCTGCTTCCAATTTATTAATATCCTTCTAGAAAAGTGGTCAACAGAACTGTACACAGTAGCATAATAAGGTGGAATACCTTTTTCTTCCTGCTCCTAATACCTATTCCCCACAGCCCAGCACCCTGTTAGCTTTTTCCTACTGCTTTACTGCACTATTTGCCTACTTTCAAGCCATCTGATATAATAATGCCTAATTATCTTTTCTCTGTTTTGTTGTCATCAAAGTACCAATAGGCCTGTATTGCGCCCCTGGGATTTTGTGCGCAAAATGCACTATCTTGCACTTTGCAGCATTAAACTTTAGATTCAATACTTCTGTCCATTCCTCCAAATTTCCTCAATTAATTTGAATTTTGCTTATATCACCTGCAATATCAACCCCGATATAGGTATTTGTATTGTCATAAAAATGCACATCTTACATTTTGAAGTAATTCAAGCTTTATTCTCATCCTTCCCCCACTTTCTACAATGTCAGCTCCTGGTTGGCAGACCAGCAGAGTTAGAGTTGCCATGGCATCCATACCTAGCAGTAATATAACAATTTTAATTCCCTCATCAAGAGTTATTTCACAAGATCCTGAGCAGCAATTGCAATCATTTGTGTTCAGAATCCTATCAAATGGCTCACAGAGAGGGAATCACAACCTCAGTCTCTGATCCATGTAGGGGTGCCAAGGAAAGCCTTGTTCTGCTGGTCGTTCAGCTGCGTTATCTCTTCCATTGAAGGAGCTGATGTCAGTGTAAGGGAAAAGAAGGGCTTGAAACAAAATATTTATAAAGTCAGACAGACCCACTCTTAACCCTCTGAGTGCCAGAAAGGTAACCAACACAACTCTGGAATTCAAAGGGTTAAAGGTGGTGCTATATGCATAAGTTATTTTTAAGCATTACCATTTCTTTAAAGTCAACATGAATATTTACTTGCTCTCTAAGGTGTAATTGGTTTGCAGCAAAATTATTAACTTTTAACTTTATACATATGGTCTTGTGGGTCAGCTTTCAAATGTATAGCAACTGGTTCATCCTAAAAGTCACAGTTACAAGCAGAATTCTGTTTGTATATGTGTTTTTCAGGTAGCTCATGGAGCATTGCCCTTGTATTTGTGCAGCACTACACAGCTAACAAAGGGCATTGGAAATCAAGTTGAATGAAATTTCCATCCAGCAGGGCATCGCTTTGTCCTGTGTTAATGGGAAATGGCAAAGGTTCCTGTAGCTGCATTGACCTCTTAACTACAAAAATGAGTAATAATGCTGAGAAATGAAGCTGGCCAGGTTTAAAATGGATGTAGACAATCAAAAGGTGTCTCCTCTTCCTCGTTCTCCTACTCAAGTGGTTAGAAAATCATTGTGCAGCTGTGTTCTAGTAAACACATACAAGGAAAGGGTTAAAAGATATTCTGAAAATACTCACTTCGTTCAGTGATTGTCACTTCACAGATTTCCTTTAATCTCATTATAAGAAGCTGATCAGCCACCACAAGGACATTACAAATAAATTCAACATTTGCAGACTCTGAAAGGAAACAACAATGTGTTTATTCGTTACTTTCAATAAAACAAATCATGGGCCTTATTTGCAAAAAAAAAAAAAAAAAAAAAAAGAATTAATTACAGAGCAAAACAACCAGAGGTCAGGTTTGGACAAAGGGTGGTGGGGTGAAATAGACCATTTAATTTAAAGTGGAACTTTCCCATAGGATAAAGTCGCCTTTCAATAATTAAACATATGGCAACCAGCTTCATAATACGTGTATTACCTCTCAGAAGTGACAGATTGTAAAGAAATCCTTAATCTTCGGAGACTGATGGCCAGGTTATTGCTGTCTGCCTGCCTGCACCATCAGCCCCTTCTGGTTACCTTGTGGCATACTGCAATGCTTCATAGAGGAGACCAGGACTAACATCAGTCTCCGAAGATTAAGGATTTATTTGAATCTGGCACTTTAGAGATGTAACACACGTACTATGAAGATAGTTGCCATAGGTTTAATTATTGAAGGGAGACTTTATCCTATGTGAAAGTTCCGCATTAAAGGAGCAGTAAACTTTTTTATGAAAAAATATATATTGTAGGGATTTTTCTATGGAGCAAAATAAGGGTACTCCCACTGCGGAGAGATTTATATTTCCAGAGTTATTACAGTTTAATCCCATTTTTTTTACATTAGCAGTGCCCTCTAGTGGTCAAATTGTAATTAGATTTCCAGTTAGATTCTAATGGTGAGGAAAGTCAAAAAAGTCAGAGACATACAGTTCTCCATAGAATGTGATAGAAACTGCCTGTCACTTCCTCTCAGTTAGAACCAACAGGAAGTAAACACACTAAATTCACTTCCTTATTATTTAAACTGCTATAAATTTTGAATAAAACATCTGACAGCAATGAGAGTACCTTTGTTTTATTCAGCAGGAAATGCTCTATAAAATATGTGTTTTCATAAAAAAAAGTTTACTGCTCCTTTAATGTTGGCAAACCCTCAATTTCTGGTGCAACTGGAACGCATAACTGTGCCATGCTTTCCAATCAAAATGACAACAAAGGAATTTACTTATAGTAGGCAACACATGGGGAGGGTGTTTTAGGGAACAGGGGGTAACTGTAGGATCAGACAGAAGCCTGGCAGGGTTCCTGCTGTCCTGGATACATCTGCCTTATCCAGGTTCAAGGGAAGCAGCATATAGTCCTCATGCTTCCCTTGCATCTCTAATGCATGGGCTGGCTGCACCTACAGGGGGAAATACAGCCAGACTTGAATGTGAAATTCTGCCCATGTACAAAGGAGCCTTGTTAAATAAACATATTGAGATGCTGTGTACAAACACCAGGCAGACTGCTGCACTGATGATGACCCGCAAAGTGTCTATCTGGACAGACCTATAAGAAAGTACACGTATCTCACACATATACATACCTGGGAACTCTCCGGATTTGCCCCGGAGACTCCGGTTCTGACAGAGCGTTACCGGGTCTCCGGGGCAGAGGCAGATTCCTCCGGATGTGGAGAGTTTCTATTGAAACTCTACCCACATCTGCTTTTTCTCCTGTTGTGCCTTCGTCCCCAGCCTTGTGTGTGACACACTTAACCCTCTGAGTACCAGAGTGGTACGGAATGCATTGCTTTGCAATGCATTCCGTACCACTCTGGCACTCAAAGGGTTAAATCCCCCCAACACTCGAGTTAAGCCCCGCCCCTTTTTGACGCGATTAGCGTCTTTTTGTTACCCCCCTGTTGAACAGAGGACTACCCTCCGGGTAGCCCTCAACCGAAAGTTCCCAGGTATGCACATATACCTTAAACCTGGGGTAGGTTCACATACACATATTGTATGGGTGCTGGTAAGGAGTGCACTCACTGTTTAGAACTGAAGAAAATCACTTGGGTGCTCATCCAGATGCATAATCATATCCATAGATAAACGAGGAAAGCACTCACAAGAAGCTTGTTGCAGTGAATAGGTGGATTTATTCAAATCAACATTTCAAGATCTTGAAAAAGGCCACAAGTACTGGTTGCAATGTTGATTTGAATAAATCCACCTATTCATTGCAACAAGCTTCCTGTGAGAGCTTTCCTCGTTTCTCTGTGTGATATTTATACAAACACATTATAATATAAATATATATATATATATATATATATATATATATATATATATATATATATATATATATATATACACACACACACCTACACACAGTTCACTCAGTCTCCACATGCACACACACTTTTGTAAAACACCCTTTCAGTGCTTTGTACCTGCCACTCTGAACTGCTCTTGAGCAGGGGTGGACGAAACTAACAAGTTATGGATTCAGACAGAATTAGGCTCCAGGTAAACATGTTAGAGACTAGCAGAGTAATAATGATACCTTTATTGGCTTACTTGAGTGGCTCTAGGATGCAAGCTTTCAACACACTAGGTCTCTTCTTCAGGCATAATAAGATCAAAAAAAGAGTCAGAGTGGATTTATAACATGCAGACATTACAACCTTCAGGCCTTGTTCCAGATCTGGAAATTTTGGGATTTTTATAAGGTATGTTTTAGCTTTAAAGCTATAAGTACACGTTGTGTGGGTATCTTTTTGAAATGTTGCATGCGAAAGAGCGTGCAACATTTCAGTGCATTCAGAATGTTGCTGTGATTAAAATGGCAACATGAAAAACTCGAAGAGCAGGAAAGCGCAAGATTTTCATGTCACAGCTTGAAATGTAGCCAGCAATGTCAGAACGAGCAACACTCCAACTCCCATCATCCTTACCATCTCCGACGTTTCAAAAGTGAACCAGCCCTGCATGATCCCTCTCTCACTGCTGGTGTCGTAATTAGCTCCAGTAGTAGAGACACATATAGGAATCTGCTTCCCATAGGACAGTGATAATCCACAAATTTCATGGCTGCCTCTTTATCCCTTCATGTCACAGTGCCTTCAGCCTTAATACCCAGCAATCAGAGCTACTGTCTCTTCAACCCTTAATTTTAATTCCCAATCGCAATTAGTCTTAAACTCCCCAGCCATCATCTCACTCCCTCAGTAGCATAAGGTAAAGATAGGCACACAAGAATGATATCAAATGCAAGGAACGGGGTCTCATCCCTTGAGGAAAGCGCTCTGCCCAAGTTACAGAGCGGTGAGGAAAGTATTTCATTACAATGTGTTACTCACCTCCCTGACACTCAAAGATTTAATTTGTGGGGAGAGAGAACCCTCTCTATAGAGTTAGTTATTAACCCTTTCAGTGCCAGATAACTAGAACACAATCTGCACCACTAGCGCTTCTCAAACCTCCTTGCCCTCAATCTTTATAGGAACTATTACAATATTAATAACTGAATGTATGCCATATATATATATATATATATATATATATATATATATATATATATATATATATATATATATATATATATATATATATATATATATATATATATATATATATATATATAAACAATTATGAGCATATGATAACAATAACACTCTATTCCCCCAAAACAAGAATATTCACAATGCAGTTAAATACTGGGCAATACAGATTAAAGAAAAAAAAAAAACAAGTAAATACAGTATATTCACATATATTTACTATCTGTTTTCTCTAATCTGATTATTTATTCAAAGGATATTTGACCCTTAAAGGATGTCCAAATTCTCTCAAAAGAATATATATCCGTAAATCCTCAGATACTTCAGCTTTGGGCTTGTAGCTCTTCCCTGCGGGCCGTTGGATATGCCCTCCATGTATACACGAAGAAAAGAAGAAAACGGGACATCGCAAAGCTCCTCTAAATGTTATCTGATTAAGAAATAATGATAAACCAATCAGTATTAATTCCACAACCCTTCAGAATGGGTACTCACAAGCAGGAAGGCTCTCACTGCCTCCAGAGACAGGTGACTTGACTGGAGCTGACCCCCAGTCATGGTCTCCAATTCAACACGTCCGAACGAACTCCTTCTCTCACTCTATTCCGCTCTCTCCTTTCCTTCCCCGATCGTTGTAAATTTTCTTCCAAATAATGCCATCAATTGATACAAATGCCTATGATTCTATTTGGGCTTACATGGGGACAGTGGTGAGCTCTGAAAGAGTTCAGGACACTCGTGATGAATAAAAATGGATATTTTAATAAATACAAGTTAAATTAAGATTTTGACATCAGACACATATATTAATATAAAAAACGTTTTTGCACACAATGGGAATAGTAGCCGCAAAATGCGTTGGGCTAGTAAGATTTGAGACACTATCTATTGACTAGATAGTAGAAGAGAAAGAAGACTCCTGTGAGCATGACCCCGAAGGACCCCCACAGAATGCCACAGGAGAGCCAAGCATTATCCCTTGACAGGGTGGGAGACCAGTAACAGGTAAGACTAAAATCCTCTTTTCTCTGTTGTCCAATACAGGTTACTGGTAACTCTGGGATGTCCAACCATTGAGTTTCCCAAAGGCGGGAAGTAAGACAAGGACCAGGCGCAAGGCTACCAAAGTCACCAAAGCAGATATGATCCATCGGATTAGAGATAACTAAACAAAACAATTAAATGTCAACAGACACTGAACAGGGGTAACAACACCCCAACTGTTACACAGCACACTGAACTAGAGCCAACAGGGCTCAAAAGTGAAGGAAGCACCAAGAGGCAAGGCTGCCTCCAGGATCTTCCTCCCAAAGCTGGCGTCAGTCATAATGATTTTATGCACTTATTGGATTATGTATTCCGTGATTTTATATGTGTGGTTATATATTACAGATAGGTCAGCATAATCACAATAACAGCTTTATGTGGATAAGACTGTTTTTTTTTCTTGTCAGAATAAGTAGATAAGTACCCTTCAGAGTCTCACTCTGGGTGTTCGTTCCACAGATAGACTGGATAAATAGGTGGTACAGTATGTATGGTCTGATGTGGAGTTATATAGGGATAAACATACCACTGTTACGACTTTGCATTGTTTTTGTTTTGTTTTTTTTCCCAATGATTTTATTGAAATTTAAAGACAGGAATACAATCAGTACAAGAGGTGTACAATGCAAAGCATAGAAATACAAACAAGATAAAGCGTCACAAACACAGTGTTCATCCACAAGCGCAGTTAATGAGTTTAACATAACCATTAGAGTTTAGGGAATCAGTCCAGTTTACAGCTAAAGATCTGACATATGTGTCTGGAGGCCATGTAAGGATGAGTAAGATGCTTGAGACCTCTTAAGGGTCAATAGTATGCATATAGAAGCTTATTAATAGAAACAAAAAAAACAAAAAAACGGAACTACTGAAGGAGTAGAAGTTAAAGAAGACTAGGAAGTGAGTGCAAGGAGAGAAACAAAAGGGGAGAGAGAAAAAGGGAGGAGAAGTAAAGGGAAAAGAGGACAAAGATGAATAAGAGGGGAGAGAAAGAAGGGGAGGAATATGGCCAAGCACATCATAGAATAAGGGGGGATGAAGAGTAGAGAGAGAAGAAGAAGGGAGGGAACAGGAATCCACCAGGCAGCTGCCGCAGATAGAGGAACCATGCTGGAAGTGGCAGGAACAATCCTGAGAAGGTGAGTAAGACCACTGCCACATCGTCGGAGCCTACAGCTATAGAAGCCAAGGGTTTGAACAGGGGCATACTGGGAAGGGAGAGACTGTAAAACTCCGGATACATAGAAGAGCCCAGGGAGGGAGGGTCAGACCCCAAGAGGGTCCCTCTTAGTCCATGGGGACCAAAAAGAGTCAGATTTAGAGAAGGAATTAGTTGCTTTGGCATGACATCTCTCCAACGCTATTTGTGCATCTATCTTGGAAAACCATTGAGAAAGCTGAGGGGCAATTGTCTGTTTCCAATGTAATGGAATCAAAGAACGAGCCACTGCGAGAAGGAGAAGGACAAGTTTGCGATGGGGAGAGGCCAGGGGTAATGAGAGATGAGCTGTGTAGGAAAATAAGCAAAGAAGAGGGTCTAGAGGGATTGACAGTGAGAGAGTAGAGTTTATGGACGCCAAGATCTGCGACCAGAAGTACTGGATCAACGGACAGCTCCACCAGATATGGGAAAGGGATCCCGGATGCTGTAAGCATCTCCAGCAAATGGGAGAACTATTACGGTGTAATCTAGCTAAAAGTAAAGGGGACCTATACCAACCAGATAGAATCTTATAGTTCAGTTCTCTAGATCTGGTGTCTCTGTGGAGCTTAAAATTAGACGAAAAAATACAAGACCATTGAACCGGGTCTAAGGAAAAATTTAATTCGCTTTCCCAACGTCTAGCGAAAAAGGGTTTAAAGGAGTGCTGCTGGAAGAATAGAGAATAGCAGAAAGAGAGAGGGCGAAAGGCGGTAGGAAGATTCAATAGTTTCTCCTCAAAAGGCCTCAGGGGTCTAACTGGGGATGATAATTTACATAAGGAGTTGTACCATGACGAATCTGGAAGAGAAGCCACCAGGGGGCACACCTGTTACCCACTTTGACTTTCAAAAAGGACACAGACACAAATTGTGGGCCATACGAAAGGGAGCCAAGAGTATGAAGGTTGTGTTGTAACCATTCATCTCGCATACAGACAGGCAATTTCGTTTGGAAGGTAGGGTTATCCAGAAACGAGAGGAGGGGAGAGGGAAAGGGAGCAAGCTTCAAAGCGTGATTGTTCTGCTTCCAGATACTAAGGATGTGGCTGACAATAATGTGAGTTTTGCAGCGTAGAGGAATAGAGTCAGGAGGCGTTAAACGTAATTGAATGGGGTCAAAGCTTTGGAGGACTGTGGAGAGGGTCAAGGTCCATCTTTTCGGGGGAGAGGAAATGCAAAGCAACGGCACAATAATACTTACCGAAATCTGGGACTCTAAGACCCCCCTGGGTGATCGGGGAAGCAAGTATATTATGTCGGATCCTCAGTCTCTTGCCAGCCCAGATAAACTGTAAGGTCAGGGAAGACAGGGAGTCGATGTAGGACTTAGAAATCAGTATGGGGAGTGTGTTCAAAACGTACAGAACCTTCAGGAGAATCACCATTTTAACAACATTTATCCGTCCGAACCACGAACTTTGCATTGTTTTTAATATACTTGTGGTTAATACATTTTTAAACTTATCGGGCTTGTTTTGTTGTGACTGCATTAGCACTCTTATTTTTATATTTTACAATAAGAATGAAGCTTATTTTTATGCCTGAAAAAGAAACCTAGTATCTTGAAGCTTGCATCATAGAGCCACTCAGCCACTAAAGGTATCAACAGCACCATTATGGACCAGGTAGAAGAAAAATCGAAAGATTACACTCTTTATGATGCTATAAAACGTCTGTGCATATATATTAAAAGGGGAGCTATAATGATAGGAAAGGATGTGCAAATGGGTGTGCGCGCAAGCAGAAACGGTGGTGGTGTGTGTGCATGCGTAAACAGGTGTGCGTGAATGCGCACAAACAAATGGGTGCAAGTGTGTGTTGTAGGAAACTCTTACAGTTCAAAGGGCGCATGCCCTACAGATGTAGTTTTGAGACAGACGCACTCAGGGGAAACGGTTATGTTATGTTTATTTGGTCAATCTTTTGTCCAATAATGGCCTGTTTGCTGACCAAGACGTTGGCTGAACAAAATGTTCCTTTTTGCAAAGAAAGGCAAGTTTGTCTCAATACTACATATTAATAAATAATGCTTCATTCTGAACACAATATTTCAGATAAAAGAAAAGACAATTCTTATAGAAAAACAAAAAATCATATTAAAGCTCAGGCTTTTACTAGATAATCATGTATATCACTTCTGGGCAAATTAGCTTCTTGAACCGCATCTTGCAAGAGGGGAGGCTGCCAGGGCCGGATGGCTGTCCAGGTGGGTTTGACGTCAAAGCAACCATTGGGAATCATCAGCTGCTTATCGTAGCTCAGAAGCCCAAGGGGACTGCATGTTTATAATGCTACTACTACATGTGAGAGTAGTAATCAACCAGTAAAAGAGGGTTTTTGTTTTGTTGTTTTTTTCCCGTTATCTCAGTTGCCTTACTATGGAACTGATCAGTGAAATTTTGTTCACCTACCTTTAACTGAAAGAGCTTCATCTGTATAGATGTAGTCAATGATAACCTGCAGAACATCTGAATGGATAGGCATTTCCAAAGCAGTGCAGCAAGTTGCCTATTGCAAGGAAAATACAATAATCACAATTTAATCTGATGTATATAATAATGTCATATTTGGTTCTATGCCATTCCATAAAAAATGTAGAGTATATGACATCAATAGAGGATTTTTGACATGTCGGTGCACACACAATCTAGTAACAGCTTCTTTATATCAGCTCTGTGTGGAGAGAAAAGTGTTCACCAGATTCACAGCGAACTGGTACTTTATGCTAATGTTACACACATTTATGCCTGGGCCTACCATCAATGCAGCTAGATGGGAAGAAGTACACATTTATAACTGAATATTTTAATTCTACACTGCTATTCTAATTGTACTGAACCAAAAACTGACAAATCCCTTATCTAGTTAGCTATGGGTGATATACACAAATTGAAGTAGAGCAATTCCAAGGCAATCAAATTGCATTATAGGGAACAAACAGACTGAACAATGTGTAGCTGAACCATGCCGTGTGTCAATATGCAAAACCTCTACATGTCTGCACATACTTGGCCCTTTTGTACAACAAAGCAGCACATGTATAATGGTATAAAGTGGGGCCAAACAACAGTATAAGAGTTATAAAATTAATTTCAAGCTCCACTTCAATAGGAATGTTTACTTGATGGAGCAGTACATTACTGTGATGAAAAAAATATATGTTCTAGTCCTTTTCCTACAGAGTAAAACAACAGTACTCCTACTACCTGGAGATCTGGCATTTACAAATTACAGCTCAAATATTTTTTAATCAAACTATTCCCACTGGGGTTTGAACTGTATGTTTGCATATTTTTATTTATAGGACACCAGATGATGTATGCATTGCCTTAAACAAAGGAGCACAATAAGTAAAATAGGTGTTACAATAAACACAATAATCAAGATTACATTAAGTGTTAATCACAGAAACAATAGGAAAGTTGCCCCTGCTTCAAGGAGCTTACAGTCTAATTGAGTAATAGGAGATAAATAGACAGGTATGAGGCTGTCAATTGCTACGTATTGCATTGTGGATTTTGTCTGGGCTGTAATAACATTTACATGTAGCGTCCCTCAGCAAAGAGAGAACCCTTGTTTCACTCAACGGGCAAAGAATATTGTTTTTCATGGAAAACATGTACTGCTATTTCACATTTTTGTCCCCCATAATTGCTGCACTTTGTTTATATGAAAATGTCCCAAAGACATTCATAAATAGGAGTTGTTGTGAATTGTGTGCTAGTGGGTTTTCATCTACCCTGACCCATGATTATATGGGGTACAAAGAGATCAAGAAGGTGAACAGAAGAACCAATCAAAGTACTGAAACCTTGAAGAACAGTCTAGTTGGTGAGGCTTCTTACGTGAAGTGACCTATCTCATGAATATACCCTGCTACTGTGGTATCATAATGAAACCTCCAGATGTTGCTGACTACAATTCCCATCATCCGCAGCCATCTGGAGGGCTTTGGAGTGCTCCCCCGAACATATTAATAGCATAGTAGCAAATCTGGCATAAGTGGAACTACTGGAATATTTATTAAGTGTTAGTGCCAGAAGATGTATTCCAGGTTTCCTCTGAAGTTAGGACAACATGCAGACTCAGAAATTCTTCTTACCTCAATCCAAGAGCTGCTTAGCATGCTGTGAAAATATTCTGTAGGGAACAAAAGAAATGATTTAGATCAAGAGAGAAAATAAAAAGCTCTGGCAACACTTGAAACACGTACCTAATCTTGCACAGAGCACGCATTTATGGCAATGAAATTCTTTTCCATCTTCTGACCTCATCAGAACATCACAAAGGGGAGAGCTGCAAAATTAAAAGATTCTTTAAACACTTAGGACAACTACGACTCCCTAATAATAACCTCCCACTTACTTTAGGATGGCCAGAAAATCCTAGTGGCCCTTATGAATTTTGCCCTTGCGCACTCTTCAAGAGATAACATCTTCAATTAGTTCTGGATGTCATGTCCATAGTGGTAGACATGACAATTGCTAGCAGGATCACAGAACCTTAAACTCTGCTCACTGCACATGGCAATGTTGCATAGGCTTGTGCACGCTGCCTACTTCAGCTTGAAAAACCACCAGAAACGGTCATGTCTGCTTCCATGAACATGTTATCCAGGACTGACTAATTATTTAATTACTTGAACAAAGTCACAATTCATATGGTACATTGAGGATGTGTTTGGCCAAAGTAATGTAAGAGAGGGGTTATTATGTGGCATTAGTTCTCCGTTAATAAAAAGCTAATTCTACATACCTATATGAAAAACTAAAACTAAAGATCAAAGGTTGGTGATTGCAACTATGAGAAGCACAGAAGAGAATAGTCACTAAGAACAAACAGAAGCATGGCATTTGCTTGTTCTTTGGCCAGTCACAGCTCAGGAATTCAATATTAAGTTCTCTAGTGCCATTATAAAAGACATATATCCATTTTTACATTAAGCTAACTACACCCAGTAGAGCAATCCAGCCAAAATATGCAGGCAATTTCCTAGAATACAAACAAACAAAAGGTACATTTCAGCCTTCTTTGGCCTCATCTGTGCGGTGTAGCTGGTGTCAACTTCAACAATACCCCTCACCCATAGGGAAACCACAATTTCTCCAAAGACAGAAAAAGAAAATGTGTGTGTGTGGTCTAGTTTGGGCTGTAGTAACTTCTGAATGATACATTGGTAGTACCCTTTTACTCACAAGGAAAAAAAACCCAACAATTATTCTCTATTTATTTTATAAAAATATTGCTACCTTTAAAGAACAACACTAAAACCCACCATTTCTTTTGGCTGAATCTTGGCTTGTTACCACTTTTCTTGTGGACAACATTAATTCTTCCATTTTCATACCTCACTCCATCAAGTCTGCAAAAACATGCAAAGATCTTAGAAACAAAATATTTAAAAATGACATTAACCCCTTCAGTGCCAAGTATGTACAGAATACGAGCAGAATGGGGCCACCACCATTTGCTTGTATACCAAACTAATCAGCATTTCAGTCATCACCTCCCTTCCAACTTCTGTGCAACTAGTGATGGAGTAGTTGCAGTAATGAAGGTATGCACAGTGGCTTACATGGATTCCGAGCTTCAGTAAAATTAATTCTTGTGTCCACTGCAATGATCCCTCATTGGCCCACATGGACTTTATGACCCCCACCTTTTTCCCTTTGAACAGGTCAGGGATGGACAAATATATTATATTATATATATAATAATCTTTAAGAATATTTCCTTGACTCTAATACAGGTGAAATCTACATAGATGTATCTAAAATACCCCCACAATGTAGCAGCCAAAATAAAAATATGTCAGAATTGTTCCACCCTTGTGTATAGTGCACTGACAGTTAGGGAACATTGGCAATTCACACAGGGTTGGGGATATCTGGTGAGTGAGGATGCCCAAGGGCCATCAATAGTCTAAAAGTGTAAATCAGGGCTGTACAGGTACATCTGAGGGATGGACATGAAGATATGCCTGTCTCTAGTATTATACTTATGTGCACCTGTACATATTAGATATCATCATACTCAAGAGATATACAGGATTCACTCTGTTTTTTTTTTTCTCACACAAAACAAGTGTAAGTGTATGTCTTATTTGTTGCTCTTTTATACATTAATGAAAAATGACTGAATACTAGCATATTACATAAAGCTTTTTCCTGACATTTATTTGCAAGAAGACATACAGCCCAATTTTCATATTGTCAGGTTGTCTACATTTAAGAATCATACACATTTATAGGATTATATTGATGTTATAGCGTAGTTAAGCCTTGTAACTCGTGTTTAATTAAATTCAGTTAGAACGATTCTAAAAGGAAAACCTGGTCACAGAACTGAGTGAACATATACATATAGGGAATCCTTGTATTAAAACAATTTGTTTCCATGGGGGGGATACTTCATTGTTGTCAGGTTTGTTTTGCAGTGAGAGTGGAAATGAACAGTCATTTCCTAAGTCAATATGAAATGCTTAGCCACTGCAGCAACCTATAACCTATTAATCAATATTTCTGCAAGTCACAGTACCCACACACACATATACTACAACATGGCTGTAAGAGGCTCTCATGTCTAAACATGCATTGATTATCTTAGAACAAAGCATTTTTCATGCAATCACTTCAGAGTGGAAATCGGTTAGCTTGATCTCAACAATGAAGCCCAATTCCACAAACACATTCTCCGCACCCCCCCCCCATAAAATATGATCCCAGGGGGATCAGATCCCTTTGGTCCTTATGCATGAAGGAAAAAAGGAGCAGTTCTGGAGCAAGCGACATGCACCACAGGGAGCAAATAAAAATGTCCGACATCCCCTTAGATTCTAAGGAGGTGTTCATCCCCATATAAATAAATAGTAATGTTTAACCCCTTAATGACCGGCCGATCCACGCGTCGCGGTCAGTTAAGGACCACAGAGCATTTTTTTTTTTGTTTCTGCTTCCGGACTCCCCGAACGGCGTGCAGCCGTGGGGGGAGCACAGAATTCCATGACTGTCATAGTACATCATGGGTCGTTAAGTCAGATGGACCCATGACTTACTATGACCATCAAGGATCTTCAAGGGGTTAATAGATTTAGTTGTCTCTCTATGGCACAGTTTGTTAACCCCAGAATCACCCTAAATGTGTCAGGATAAATTTAGGGAAGGCTCCCCAAAGTCAGATAAAATATATATCGCAGGTAGGCAATGTTTGGCTGGTCGGGGATGATGGGAGTTGTAGTCTCCAAAAGATGCCTACCTACGTTAAAAACTAGGCTGAAGCCATGTGTCATATGCTAGAATCTTGACAAACCTGGAGCTTAAACTGCTTAGTCCAAACTTCTTGGCAACTGCCTGCAGCATTTTTACTGGGCTAGTTTCCTCATTAATCGATTTGGTCTTCTTGGATTGCTTCATCTTGCCTTTTTGCTTCTCATTGTCCCTACATATTTGGCTGGTTCTATAGACTTCATAAGCAGACTTGCCCTTGACAGCTTCATGAAAACTCATTTCCTGGAAGTTAGAGAGGATGGTATCTTCCTTTTCTTCTATTTTTATTTTGCTCCGCAATCTTGGTTTATGCCCTTGCACCAACATATCACACATGTCAGTATAGACAAACTGCAGAATGTACTCAAACAGATCAGGCTGAATCTTCTCAATGACAAAGAGATCACATCCAGCTGCATCCTCGCCCTTTTGTTGCAAGTCTGGAAAGTCCAGCTGATTGAATTCTTGAGAAAAGAAAAGCTTTTGGAAGAAGTCACATCTAATGGCCAAAATGTACTTGTGTGCTGGGAAAGTCTGGGAACCCACTTCGAAAGTCACATCATGAATACTGTCCATTTCATCTACTTCACTGAGCAACTTCTGAAAATCTTCAGCAAAGATGGAGGAAGACACAGCAGGTACTTCAAAAAGGCTAACAGAAAATAATATGCAAATCTTAGTAACAATAAAATAAATGCATGCATAAATGAAATAAGAATAAATAAAACAGAGTCCTGCATTGAAACACACTATGGGGTGATAAAGGGGTGATAAGGTGGGGATGACTTCTCCAGTTTGAAGAAGAAGAAGAAAAAAAAAAACAAAAAAAAAACAAAAAAAAAAAAAAACAACCTCTCCAGTCGTTATGTTAGTCTATGGAACCAATACATTAAGATTTTTTCAGTTAGAGATTTTAGTGCATTGACTCTATAGAACAAAGGAATCAGAGTTTATCACACTGAAAAGTCATCTCCACTTTATCCCCTCTTTACGACACCTTAGTGCATAAGCCAATTTCAAAAAAAGGCAGATAAAAACACAAGTATAAAATGTAATTGTACCAGTTTCTGTTAAATTCTCAGGCACAATCCAGGATCATATGCACTAGACTGTAGCGGTAGGGACTCATTGTGCTTGAGAAATTATGTGTACAAAAGTGCATAATAAATGTGTAGTGCTATACAATAATATATTAGTATTAACATTAAAGCATTGAAAATAAGCCCACTTATGGAAAAGGAAAATTTGCTACAGAAAAACTTAAAGGGTAATCAATAAAGGAAAAAAGTTACAAACCAATCTTTACAGCTTGGAACAGCAGCATTATAAAATTATAGCTTTCAGTGTAAAGGTCCCTCATAGCCTTCTCCTCCCCAGAGTAGAGGCAGTGATCTCAAGAGAGAGGAATTCTATTGGGTGCTGTGATCACTCCCATCAATGCAGCCAATAGGTGGTGGTACAAGTACTTTGGCACAGCCCTGTACAATTAGAGCTGTAAGATTGTAATGATGCTGCTCCTATAACTGGGAGTAGGATATTGACAACAACACTTCATGAAAGCTTATCGCAAGCAGTGACAGCTTTTTAGGTCACATACTTCTATTTGTACTATTATCTCCTTCATTTGTGATACGGAATAGTTTATGGTCTTACTGAACCCTTTGGAGGATTGAAAGATCTCTGTCGCATTGAGAAGTATTACTCTGGATAGCTGTTACAACAAAAGGTTCAGACTTCCAAACATGTTGCATTGCAATGTGCTGCATTCCTCTCTGGTACTCAAAGGATTAAACAATATTTCCTAAATAAGTAGTGAAATTATTACAATAGACATGTCCATACTTAAAATATCACCATCGGTAGAGTAAGGTTGACATCTTATAATCCCACACCCTCCAAATAAGCATATTTGATGCATGCATTATTCCTGTATTTAAAGAAACATTAACACCTCCTAATCACGTTAATCTTGGCAGAAAATCTTATGGGCATTAATAAATAAATGCTGCCTGGATTGGTCTTCCAAAATACATTTTTAATTAGTACTTGAGATCATGTTCATGAGGCAGATAGGATTCTTTATGCGGGTCTCCAAACCGCTCCTACTGAAATTTTCTTTAATGATTTTCAGCGGGAATAGTTTGGGGTCCTGGAGTCCTGCAACAAAAAAGGTCTTCTCCATGGTCAAGATAATCGGTACTAATTGAAGATTCATTTTGGAAAAGCAATCCATATAGAATGGATTCATAATGTTCATTAGGATTTTCTGCCCAGATTAACCCTTTGAATGCCAGGGAGGTATCCAACGTATTGCAAAGGGCTAAAATAAGAGGGTTTAGTATTCGATCTTAGTGTTCCTTTAATAGTGTGCATGGCAAACAAAGAAGAATGCATAGCAAAACCCAGAAGAGAGATGATAGTTGGAGCTGGGCACTCACTGCAATGTTCATTACCTTGTTTTTGGATCTGATTGTAACACAGCAAAGTTACATCCATTGGGATCTGTAGTTACACTAACAGCCCTGTGGACAAAGGAAAGCTTCTGAAGGGAAATTCTTTCATACACACTGTGCGTATCACAGTGAAAGGATGAATCGGATATTGAATTTTCTATGAGAAAAAGGGGGGGTTATTGACCAATTGAGTTGAAGAAAGAAAAAAAAAAAAAAGCACACGCATTGCTAAGTTTATTCAGAAGAGACAGTGGAAGTGCACACTGCTCACAAGGACCAATTTCTAAAAATATTTTTTAAACAAATTAAAACATGTATATAGAAGATATTTAGCTCAAAGTATATTGTATGAAAATAACATAACATATGATTACAGCAGACCAAGAAAGGTAATGGAGATGGCATTTAATATAACATGGCCTGTAACTGGTATGTTTTACATTTTGATGCCAAGTCATTATAATCTGTGACCTCCCTATCATTCAAGGGGTCAAAAAATATACAGTTTTCAGAGGCTTAAAATCTAATCTTACATATGCTCTCAGTGAGCTCCCATTCCTGCCTTTTCCAGTGCTCAAGGGCTCCCATTAAAAGTCCTACTCTAATACATCTGTAAAACCCTATATGAATTAGAAATGATCCCTGTTATAATAAACAAGTAGGTGGGACCCTTTAAGAATTATGTATTTTGAGTTTTTTGCTTGGGGGTCCCAATGTATGCACAAAAACAAAAGTCATACAACTGATTAAAAAGGAGTAAAGAAGGACTTCTGGTATAAAGGGCCTACACAAAGTGGATACCCATCCAAGAGGACTGTGGATCCACCAGCTCTCCCTATAGGTAAAATTCACCCGCCCACAGGCCTTATGAGGTATAGTTAATTACAGATAGACAGGGTGTGTGCAAGGCCAGAAAGGCCAAAAGCCATGCATTTAAAGGCCTACAAGAATAAACAATAAAGGAATAAAGCAACAAAATAAAAAAAAACATAATTCGGAAAGGGTCCCACCTACACGTTAAACTATAACATCTCCTCAGGGATCATTTTAAATTTAGATAGGGTTTTACAGGTGTATTAGAGTAGTACTTGCCATATTTGAGCTACCTTGATGGGGTTAGCAAGCTTACACTTTTTTGGCCAAAATAATTTGAACTAAATGCTCATATTTATTAACAAAGTATTAGTAGTAGTTATTCCCAACACTGGGCACACATTTGCACTATTTGCATGGAGGAACGCAAGTCTGTTCTTTGTTTTGTTTGCACTTTATGTTTCAGCCTAATACTTGGGGGGGCTGGAGAGGCCTCTCGTTCCTTGTTGTTATCTATCCTATATTCTATTTTATTTCAATTATATTTATAATATGAATATGTTATGGTGACTTAGCGCTGCAAGCTATTCTATTACTTCCTGTTTTAGACCTGCATTACCTCCCCCACTCCCTGACTGCTCAGAAATGCATTGTCCACCTACCCTAGCACTAAAAGGGTTAAGTGTCAGGGAGTGGGGGGGGAAGGAATGTAGTGTTAGCATAGGAAATGCCTACATAACATGCCTTAATTTGCATAATCCATGTAGCTATAGAACGCAAAATATAATTTTCTAAATAATAAAATTTTTTTAAAAAATGGCGAAGACACCATAGGCGATTTTAAAATTGCTATCCATTTCACCAAAATAGTTTTTTTTTCAGTGATTGGATCCCTTCAAATTAATGGAGATAAGGTACCAGCCTTTTTGAATTAAAGAGCAGTGGGTACTAATCTCACTAAAGTATCAATAGCTCTACACAATCAGAACAAACAAAAAGTGTGTCTATATAGACTAGTCTACACATGAATTAAAAATTGAAATTAAGGATTATATTTCGGGTAACATAAAATACCTACATGTTCACAGATTCTAGTTGTGTTAGGTGATAGTGTGCCTTTGAAACCAGGGCCAGTAGTAACGTGCGGCCCAAAACAGCTTATGTCAGTTGTCTGGGAGGACTAACTTCCTGGGCTGGATGAAAAGAAGATTTTAGTCTTACCTGTTAAATCCTTTTCTCTTAGTCCATATAACGCACAGGTACCATAGGGAGGTGACAGCTCCTCCCAGTGTGCTGGAACAATTCTAGAGGTGAAAGGTGGAGCTTCCCCTTCATCCATATCAGGCTACCCCACTAGCCCCGCCCCAGACAGACCTGTGATTTGCTTACTAAGTAGGACAGCAAGAAGGAAGAAAGGAAAACGCCTGTGTGCAACGGACCCAAGAGGACCCCCACGTCCAGCTACAGAAGACCCAGCATGGTCCTTTTCACTGGGTGGGAGATGTGCGAGTTATATGAACTAAGAGAAAAGGTAAGACTAAAATCCTCTTTTCTCTGACGTCCAATATAATGCACAGGTACCATGGGGATATACCAACACTGAGTTCCCAGGGTGGGAAGAGAAGGAAAGGACCAAGCGCTGGTCCCCATGATACCAGAGTTCCCATGGACTATCCAGGACAGGAAACAGCCCAAAATAACTAAGTGTCAACGGACACTGAATAACAAATAACAGCACACAAGGACAAGAGCCAACAGGGCTCGAACAGGTAAAGAGCAATATAGCACAGGAAGGAGAAAGTCCTAGACAGGCAAAACTGCCTCCAGGACTTTCCAGCCAAAGCTGTTTTCAGCCGAAGCTAAAACATCAGCACGGTAGTGTTTGGCAAAGTAGTGCACAGAAGACCAAGTAGCTGCCTTGCACAGCTGTTCAGCAGAGGCCTGATTCTTGTAGGCCCGGGAGGCCCCAACAGACCAGATGGAGTGTGCTTTTGCACAGAAAGGAACTGGCTTCTTCCTAAGTTCATAAGACTTGCGAATGGTAGGCTTAAATCCAGGACGCAATAGTGACCTTGGACGCAGCCATACCAGGGGACCCTCAGGGATGACAAACAAAGCATCCATCTTACGGATGGACTCAGTACGGTGCACATAGAACTTGAGGCCATGTGGAGATCCCTCTCCTTTTCATATTTGGGGTCAGGACAAAAGGAAGGCACAACAATCTCCTGACTGATGTGGAACTCAGAGACCACCTTAGGAAGGAATTCCTGAGAGGTATGAAGGACAGCCTTATCCTTGTGAAACACCAGGAAAGGCCGTTTGCAGGACAAGGCCTGCAATTCGGCGACTCTGAGGACAGAGACCACAACCAGTAGAAAGGTCATGTCATAAGATGGAGGGATGGTAACCAAATATTCAAAAGGAGGCCGCTGCAAGACTCCAAAAGCCAAGTTAAGGTCCCACTGGGTAGCCTTATAGGCAGGGAAAGCATGACTAATGCCCTGAAAGAAGTCTTTACCATCTGGCAAGATGGCAATGTGTGTCTGAAAGAAGACCGAGAGAGAGTGAGGTCTGAACCTTCAATGAACTAAGGCTGAGCCCTTTGTTCACACCATCCTGTAAAAAGGACAGGATAACCGGGAGATCACAAGTCCTGTGAAGGCAGGTCCCTGTCAACACACCACTACTGGAAAATGGACCAAATCCTATGGTAGGCCTTGGAAGAGACCGATTTCCTAGCCTAAATTATAGTGGAGACCACCTCAGAAGAATAGCCTTCCTGCCTTAAGATGGTGGCTTCAACAGCCATGCCATCAAAGCCAAGCACTCCACATCCTCTCTCCATGGTAACCCTGCAGGAGGAGATACGGTCAGGAGAAGTAGAGGAAATGGATCTTGAACAGAAAGGTCTTCATGGTCCAGTAGGGGGTAATCATGATGACTGCTACAGTGTCCATCTGAATCTCTCAGTACCCTGGGGATGAGAAGGTATGGAGGGAAGATGTATGTCAGATGAAAATGCTACGGAATCGACCGGGCATCCACAGAAGACACCAGTGGGTCCCTCCAGCGAGAGCAAAACATCTGAAACTTCCGGTTGTTCCTGGTGGCCAACAGGTCTATCCAAGGGAGACCCCACTTCTGCACCAACAGGTTAAAAAACTTCTTGGTGGAGTTTACACTCTCCTGAGTTCACCGTCTGGTGACTGAGATAGTCTGCCAGCACGTTTTCTACCCCTGGGATGTGCACAGAGGAGATGGCCAAGACATGTTCTTCTGCCCAGGCAAAAATAGTCTTTACTTTCGATGATGTGAGCCATGGAATACGGGACCACCTCCATGGTGGACACCATGCTGCCCATCAGAGAAGTGAACTTGCGCACTGGAGCCGAGGTCCACTCCAGGGCCCGGAACACCTGAAGCATGATCTGTTGGATAGATTCCTTGGTCAAGAACACCATCCTTTGGCAGTTGTTGAACCAGAGACCAAGGAAGACCAGGATCTGAGAGGGAACTGGACCAGATTTCTCCATATTCAGAATCCATCCATGGCGGAGAAGAATCTGAGCACAGTCCTGGAACTGCTGGTCCAGGAGTTCCCTGGACGGTGCCTTCAGCAGAAGGTTGTCCATGTAAGGAGTCACCTGAATTCCCTAGTTGTGCAGGTAGGCAATCAATGCCCCTAAGACCCTTGCGAACACATGAGGAGCAGTAGTGAGCCCGAAAGGCAGAGCAGTGAACTGGAAGTGTCCCAATGTGCAAGCGAACATGAGGTACTTCTGAATGTCCGGATGAACACGCAGGTAGGCATCCTGCAGATGCAGAGAGGCCAGAAATTCTCCCAGGCACATAGCTGCGATGGCAGAAAGCAAAGACTCCATCTTAAAGTGAGTAGTCACCACAAAAGAGTGGAGATCCTTGAGGTACAAGATGCCTCCATCCCTCTTGGGAAGCACAGAGGTTTGTATAAAAACCTAAACCTCTTGCTTGAGGAGGTACTGGAGGAGTCAGGACTCCCTTGTCCAAGAGAGCCTGCACCACCTTGTTGAAAAGACGCAGCTTTTCATGGCCTAGCACAGTTCATGAATGGAAGAACTTGAAGGGAGTCAGGAATATGAAGGGAATCCTGTAACCTCCTGAAAACACCTGTAAAACCCACTGATCCGCAACAGAGCCTGCCCAGATGTTTGAAAAGTGTTGCAGGATCCCACCCACAGGGAGGTGCAAGGCCAGGGTTCTGAGAGACATGCAGAAGAAGGTTTGGTGGGTTTGGTGGAGGGGTATTTTGACCTCCACTGCTGCCTTGGCTTGCAGGCAGAGAGCGGGGTGCTGACCTGAGACATGCTTCAATTTGGCGGGGACAAAAAAAAACACAAAACAAAACGGTGCTTCCTCGCCAGGTTAGGGCATTTGGAGACTTGAGGCAACAGTGTGCTCTTGCCCCTCAGTGGCCTCACTGATAATTTCAGTTCAAGCCCAAAAAGAGATGTGCCCCTGAAAGGGAAGAGAAATCAGTGACTTTTTAGATGAAAGGTCAGCAGACCAAATCTTGAGCTTCAAGGTGCGTCTGGGAGAAAGAGAAGGGAGAAGCCTTTGCCACAAGTTTGACAGAATTAAAAAGGGTGTCAGTGACATAAGTCTGAGCTTCAGACATGTTGGCCAAGAGATCTTCTTTTGGGGCACCCTTACCGATAGCCTCAGTAAGTTATTCACCCCAGACAGCAATTGCTCTAGTGACCCAGACAGAAGCCAATGTAGGCCTTAGGGATGCACCTATGGCAGCGAAGTTGGACTTCAGAATAGCCTCCAGCTTTCTATCAATCATGTCCTTGAGTGCAGTGGCATCAGCTAGAGGTAGAGCCGTAGACTTAGAAAGTCTAGAAATAAGGGGATCAACCTGAGGGGGTGTAGCCCACTGCGCCAAAGCTGCCTCAGAAAAGGGGTAGATCTTAGAAAATCTCTTGGAAAGAGAAAGGTGCCTGTCAGGCATTTTCCACTCATCCAAGATAACCTGGTCCAAAGTGGGATTAGGCGGAAACACAATGTGGGACTTCTTGAGCCTTTGAAAGACGTCAGAAGAAGTTTGGCAGTCAACAGGGTTAATAGGAAACTGTAAAGTAGTTAAAACCACTTTGATGAGAGCCTCAGCAGAGGGCTCAGGGTCAGCCTCAAAGGGGCCGCCATAGGAAGAAGCCCCTTCCTCATACTGCCCTTCCTCCGAATTAGCCTCCAAAAAATGCTCCTCAGAGGTATCTGAAAGGTCAGGAATGCCAGGGGCTCTAGGGGTCACAAACCTGAACGAAGTGGGGGGTTTCCAAGACTGGAGGAACCCCCGGAGGGAGAGAGGAAACTGTGCCATACAGGATTTTAAGTCTTTCACCCAAAGTGGTTCTTCTTCAAGGCCAGAGGGCCCGGGGGTAGGGGCCACAGGACATGAGGGGCATAAGTGTCCTGAATATTCTCTAGGGAGCCCCGTTTGGCATGAGGAACAGTAAGCAAAGGGAGCCAATGACACCACTGAGTCCTTAGCCTTGGGTCTAGCCCCATGTCCCTTTGTATCTGACTTCCTAACAGAATAAGTGTCTGCACAGTAAAGGGAACCCAAATACGGTCACCGAGATTAATAAATCACCTCAGAAAGCCCAAAAGACTACTTATCTGTCAGGCGAATGGTTAACCTGAGAAGGACAGTAAGGAGATACATGCCTCTGTGTAAGATACTCAGTAAAGACAGATGAAAAAGGCAACCAAAATCACAGCCAATCAATGAAAAGCATACGAAACAGCCATTCTGGGAATCGTAGTTTCTCTCTAATGTTGCCTAGCAACACCAGAAGCCAAACTTGCGGGGGCCCAGGGCCCCCCCCAAGACACTGGGAATGTAAATTGGATTGTAGGGCAAGGAGAGACAAGAAGAATGAGCTCTCTCTCAACTCTAAGTGAAACGGTTGCAGAGATTTGTCTCATAGCAATCTGTCCAGTAGAAGTTAATGGAACAAGTACGGCCACTCCGTAAAGTGTGCTCTTTAAGGCGCGGAACTCAAAAAAAAATTAAAAATCTTGCAAAAAATTAACCAAAGCACCCTAATACATAATAGAAGATGTAGGGACAAATAAAAATGTATATTACCCCAAGGGAAAAGTGAAAATAAGCCCCCAAACCCCAGAGAACCCAGCAGGGAAGGAGTTAATCACAAAAAAACAGCCAACCAAGCTCCAATGACCCTGGGATCAAACTAATGAAATACAGTGCAGGGGTTACAAAGAACTCCTATAGGACCTCTGTGCAGAGAGGAACAGTGGGACAAGTGGACCACAGCACTCAAAGGGTGGCTCACCTTTTTTGCAGGACTTCTTTCTTCAGATTACCATTGAGAAGAAAGGAGCCTCAGAGAGACCCCTTTAGGGGAGGGAGGGGGAGGGAGAGATAGAGGGATAGATAGATAGATAGATAGATAGATAGATATGGGTGACATGATTCTCTCCACAGCTGCAAAGGGGTCCACAACAGCACCTGATAACTGTACAATCATCCAGGGGAAGCCAGTAATGACACCCCATATCTAAGAATAAAAAAACAAAATAACTATAAACTAAGCAGAACTGTTCTCAGCCACTATCCAGAATCTTGGAACAAGTCTATCTAGGGCGGGGCTAGTGGGGTAGCCCGATATGGAGGAATGGGAGACTCCACCCTGCGCTTCTTCTAGAATTGTTCTGGGAGGACCGTCGCCTCCCCATAGTACCTGTGAGTTATATTGGATGACAGAGAAAAGAAGATTTTTATACTTGCCAATAAATGCTTTTCTATTAGTCGAATTGAGGGAAACAGAGATAAAAGGGGTATCACAAAATCTCCCAGGAGGCAGGGCACTCAATGTTGAAACTCCTCCCACATTCTGGCCTTCACCATAGACAGCTATCCCTCTTTTAAATTAAAAGAAAATAATGTATCTTTTCACTAGCGTCAACTGAGGGATGCCAGGACCAACGTCCCAAAGCAGTTCCAGCGGCCCAGGGAGGGAGAGAAATTTAGAGGATGGCAGTCTGTACAACTTTGCAACCAAAACTGGCATCTTGGAATGCAAAAACATTTACTATGCAGAAATGTATTAAGGTATGAACTGATGACCAGGAAGGTGCCTTGCAGTGTTGATCCACAGGGCTAGAGGTTTCAAAATGCATGAACATGTACAATGGGCTTTAGCTCAAAATGAAGCTTGGTGAGATTTGAGAAGTTAGGCTTCCCTGATGGTCAATTTACAACATGTAACTATAGCCTTTTCAGAAGCAGGTCTGCTTTTCCTGGAGCTTTTTGGAATACTAAGGTATCAGCTTGGCTAAGAGTAAGTGGCTTAACACATATGACCACATCTACATACTGGGGACTTTTAGAACCTGGAGAGGATTCATGTGTTGCCGGACGGGGGATGTCAATGATGCAATTGTACCATAAAACAGGTGGGGCTTAATTGGATGAGCATGGCTTGTGCATCTGCATATCAAAGTGGGCAGAAAAGGGTGGGAAGGAGAGGAAACTCACCACTGCCCCAGAATCAGTCTCTGTCCACAGAGACCCGGTAATGCAGTCTGAAAACCAGAGTCTCCAGGGAAGATCCAGAGAGTTCCCATGTACGTACATCTAAGATATAAAGGCGAGCCTCTTTATCATTGCTGGAGTTAGCATATAAAGAAACAGTCAGTAAGGTCACTTCATCTTTATGAAAAATAGTGTCTTGATTTGCAGGACAAAGCTCAAAGTTCTGAAACCCACCTTGCTGAAGAAATGTCAGTGAGAAAATACTCTTACATGTGAGATGTTTGATGGAGGCAAAAGCTAGTGGTTCAAAGGGTGCTGACTGAAGAACCTCAAATACCAAATCCTACAGAGGAGTAAGTACTTTAAAATGAAGGACAATCTGAGTGACACCCTGTAGAAAAAAAAAAAAATCAACTTCCAACAATCTTATTCTGAAACAAAAACAGACAAGGAAGTAATCTGCACCTTAAGATTATCATGTTCTGCCCCCTTTATCTTTGTTTTTTTGTGATTCCTTGTCTGTTTTTTCATTTACTTTACCTTGTTATCCAGGCCCTGGATTTTTCTTGTGTTTGCTCTGGGACTCATTGCTTTTCAACGGGCTAACTCAAAGTGTTCCAAGTTATGAACCTTAGTTTCCTGTCTTGTTCAGGAGTGTCTTCTTGTGTATTGACCCGGATCCTCCTTCGACTTCCCTGTTGTTCTGCAATTTGATACAGTGCCCATTTGATATCCTGTTACAGATTTTGGCTCCATTGTTCGACCATTCCTCTGCCTGCTGCCTTGTACTGCTTTGCCTGCCATTCCTGATCTGGCATGTCTGACTTCCAGTTTTTCTTGATACTGGTGGGCTTCTATCACCTGGACCACCAGTCGAACACAGACCTGTACAAACAACTATGACTATACTACAGGTGGGTTATTTGTTCAGTATCCTCTTCTGCTGTTCTTAGGATTGTCATCTGGGGTGCGGGCCGACTCCTCCGGTTGACACTACTCTGACCTTGCAGCCAACATCTCTAACTTGACCTAGGCTGCAGCAAGGGAACCCATAGAGCAGCAAACGCCAGCTAGCTACACATTCTACTCTTTGCTCTAAAGCATCTGGCCTACTGGGGCTTGCCTTGCAGTATAGATTTATTGTCTGTTGTTGTGCTCTTATATTATTATTATTATTATTATTATTATCATCTTATATTATTTATTAAATAGCAGTTTGTCACCTCTTTGTGGGGAATCTAATTCTAATCAGATCACCACAAAGAGAGCTTGTCCTGAAGCACTTATCAAGACCAGCTTGCAAAAAGCCTCACCTATAAGGACGTTTAAAGTTTAGACGATCAAGTTTATGTTGATAATAAAAGGCAAAACACAGGTTACAAATTCTATGTTATGTGTTAGCAGACAGGTTTCCTAGGCTTTCAGCATAATCTGTATAACCAAGTCACTAAAACCTTTGGTTTTACTATTTGAGTTTCATACTGTCAAGGAGAGAATGGCCAAACTGGGATGCCGAATGGGCCCATGAGTGAGCTGATATGGTGGCAGTGGAAGAAACCAAGGATCTTGTATGAAGGAAACCGTGTATTTCTAAGCCAGAATAAGGTTATTAGCAGTGTGTGGGTATGTTCTTTCTTGAAAACACAAAATGAAGGAAACATACACCAGGGAGTATTGCCATGGAATCACCATGGCATCCAATGCCACTGCTTTTGGATCTCTTGTTTTTGCACAAAACTTTGGAAGTTTGGTGCAGCGACAGAAAGCCATCAAGTCTATATCTGGCATTCCCCAGCAATCTGTGATTTGAAGAAAGACTTCCTTCTTCAAGTCCCACTCTCTGGTCTGTGTGTTGAACTAATCTACCTCCCAGTTGTCAGTGCCTAGGATGTAAACAGCTGATAGTGCTGAAATTGTTTTTTCTGCCAATATTAGAATCCTCTGGTGTTTTTGCTCCTTTGTCCCCAAGATGGGTAATGTAGGCTGCTGCCATGATATTGATGTTGTTGGGTTGGATATGAACTGGAAGTTTCTTCAAGAGCGTTACCCAGGTTGTGAGAGAACCGAATATGGCTCAAAGTTCTAGAATGTTGACTGTGTGTGGAGTGGCATATTTTGCTCTGCAACCCATCCAACTTACATCAATTATTACTACCTTCCAGTTCAGGACTGACCTCTGCTGGCCAGATCTGGAGTCATCAGCCACCAACGTACTGACTGTTGTGCGACTTGTGACAAGTTCACCTTGTGGCGACGATGCTGAAGATTCTTGTTCCAATGTCAGAGCTGTAATGATCTCAGGTGGAAATGAGAAAATGGTACTGCTTCCACAGTGGAAAGCATTATCCCTATCAACTTTATGGAATCCTTGACAGATGGATTTGGATGGGCCAGCATGCTGCAAATGTTGATATAAAGAAAAAAAGAAAAAAGGCACTACTCAAGTAATGATATACGAGGAATAACTATGCATATAATACATAGGGTGCTGTAGTCCTATAACATACCATTAAAAAGAAAAAACAAAGTAGGACTATAATAAGCACTCATCCTCTATTAATTACAATGACCACCAGATCAAACACTATAATAAACAGTATTTATTAGTAGCATATCAAAATAATTGAAATCATATAAATACAAGATTGAGTTCATAAAACCCCACAACATCCCCTGAGTAAAATGCAGGCCACACCACCCAAATACCTCCCACCCTGTATCTCCACCCACCCCTCTACTAAGTACAATGCAGGCCACACCACCCAATGCTGCAAATGTTGGTATGTAAGGCAACTGTCTTTCATGGAGGCAGAAAAACGTTTAGAAGGGATGTATTGAAGACACATCCCAGCAACTCCAGTTGTTTAATGGATTAAAAAAACATTAGACTTGTGTAGGTTTATGATCCACCAGTGCAGCAGAAGAATTTCAAATGTTTAATTGAAGGCAATCTAGCAACTACTGGGATGATCCAGCCTTAATTAATAGGTTGTCCAGTTAAGTTACTCCTAGGGGCCAGAGCAATGCTATCGGGAGTCCCAGTATTTTTGTGAATACACTTGAAGTTACAAAAAACAAATGCAAAAAACTGGAAAGTAGGATTCTGGAAGGCTAAACTCAGAAATCAGTAGTGAACTGGAAAAATGGAAATATGCAAACAGGCACCCATTAGGTCCAGAGGTGACAGAAAATGTTCCGGTTCCATGGGATTTATTACAGGTCTGAGTGACTCCATCTTGAACTTGGGCACATGAAGATACTTGTTGAGATCCTTTAAGTCCAAGACTGGTCAAAATCCTCCATTTTTGGGTACTATAATGTGAATTGAATAGAATGCTTTGAACCTCTGTTCCTTGGGGACCAGGTCAGTCACTCCTGCATGTAGAAGGACTGTACATCTTGAAAAGGGAGCTGTTCCTGAAAGACCCTTTAGAATTCTGGACATAAAAGCAAGGGGGAGGCAAACTGATGACACATTCAATATAATTGAGTCATCACCTGTAGCACCCATTCATCTGAGATTTATAATGAATCGTTATATTCTGCTCCTGAGGAAGTAACATTGAGTTACGAAACACGTAGATCGTATTTTATACAATATTATTTGGATCTAGCATTGCTAAGTTTTAGTTTAGTTTATTTTATATTATTTAATAAATCAGTTTCTGATAATGCACACCTAGGCTGTTATTTGTTACAATACTTGAGGTGGAGTGGAGCCCCCCACTAAAGAATCCCTATCTAGCTATAGATCCCCTATCTTTTTCCTCTTAAGTGGACTGTATTGGGATATTTTAGCTCCTTGATATCCCACTGGCTGGAAATAAAAGCAGGATCGCTGAGGAAGGGAACAGTGTATTTCTATAAGAGCACAGGGTGCTGGTGAAGGTAAAACTGATTTAAAAATACTACGCTTAGAAGGACTTCTGCTCTTTTCTTTTTTGTTCTTGTTTTGGTACACACACCTGAGATACTGTCAGTGGTTGGGCCAAATTAGACTGTGTAGGTACTCATCTTTGACATCTAAAGATTCCTCTGGTTCCATGGCTGCCATTACCGATTTGATAGTTTCCATCTTGAACTTGAGAACTGGTTCAATGCCTTTATGTCCAGGATAGGACAATCTTGGGTCAGTTTGGGTACAATAAAAAGGTTGGAATAAAAGCCTTTGAACTTTTGGTACTAGGATTAATCAACCCATTCCCTTGGAATTTCTGAATCGCTGGATGACATGCTTTCTGGGGAATAGTTCCTTTGGGTTCTCTAACATGAAGAATACAGGTGGCGGTATTGTTGTGAATGACATTTTGTACCTTTCTTGAATCAGTTGAAGTACCTCTTTGTCTGAAATGTACATCCTTCGATGAAAGAAGATTCAGAGTCTTCCACCTAGTGGAGGCTCTGTGGGGGGACTCTGTACTCCAGACTTCATGCTGTGGTGGGTTTGTACCCAGGTTGGTTTTGATTTACCGTAATGAAAGGAATAGCCTCACGTTTTAGGTGATGTTTGTCTGGAAGAGTTTGTACTGCAATATGTGAAATCTTAATGAAATTAATTATTTTTGCTTTATTTTGTATGAATTTTTGTTTTTTTTTTGTATAGCGCCAACCTAAGTCCTTGGCACTTTACAGTTTACATTTAATATAGAAGGGATACAATATGTGCAGTGATTAAGTGGTTATATAGACAATCATGATGGGAACACCAGGTGAGTTTACATTAGATGAGCGGTCCCTGCCCTTTAGAGCTTACAATCTAAGTAAAAAAGGTACTTTTTCCAAAAGTGGCATGGCTGACAATCTTGTCCAGTTCTGAGCAAAAATAGTAATGACTCTTTAAATGGTAAAACTACTAAAGTTTTTTTTTTGTTTTTTTTAGGCAGAATCTGCATTCCATATCTTTAGCCACAGGGTAAGTCAATCTGTAACAGTAGCTGCAGAACATTTAACTGCTATTTCGGACTATTTCCAAGGCCGCTTCACTTATATACATGGTGGCTTCTTGAAAGTAACCCATGAGAGGTAGGATATTCTCATGTGGCTACATTGTCTTGTATGGCTTGTATGGTTTGTGTCTGTCAAGCCTCTGCTGCTCTGCATGCCCACGTTGATGCAAATGAAGCTCTAATGACAGCTCCCTGTCATGAAAACAATCTATTTATTGCATCAATCTATTTTTCAGCCGGCTGCTGTGGTTTGAATTGGTAAAGTAGTATGTTTAGACAGTCTGGAAAATGTGGGGTCAACTGCAGACGTTTAGACCAAAGGTCAACCTTGTATTTCAGAAATGGATAAGTACGTTCAAATTTCTTGGATATAACCAAGGATTTATATGGATTATACCGTTCATCTGCAACTATCTGGTCAAGTTCCCAATACGCAGGAAAAGTGATAGAGAATTTAGAGACTTGTTCGCCCAATATTTCGAGAACTTCAAGAATTGCTTTAATGTGCCATAGACATCGGTGGTTCAATATTATCACCAGATAATACTGCACTGATGATAAGGGAGAATTGTGAACAAATTATAATATATTTTGAAAAATACATTGGGTGTTTCTGTTAGCCTATCTAATACATTTTCTAAAGAATTGGCTATTGAACCAGGTAAAGCCTTAGCCCACTCTGGTTCAAGATTTGGGGGCAAACTTTTTGATGTAGAAGCCCTATTAGACTCACAGCTTTTGCATATGGCAGAAGGGCCTTTATTGCTCTTAGCTTTCTTCTCCTCCCTTGGCTCAGCCATAGTGGCTGAGTTTGTATGAGAAGAAATTTAATTCAAATCGGTATTGTCTAAAAGGGACCAACATAAGGATTATAGATGTGTGCACCCCAATAATGTAAATGGGAAACTGCTAATATATTAAACAAATGCTCCAACTGAGATGTGTGTGCCACATTATGCTGTACTGTACTGTAGGACCAACATGTGAGGTACTGCTCCATTAGAGCCTCCTTGTAAATTCATTTGTGCCCTGCCCCAACGGATACAGGATGAAGGTTAAATGAATTAATTTAGCTTTTGTAATCAAGAAGACTCTACTCTGATGGAGTGAGGTGATGGCGGCTTCTCTATGTGTATGTGTGCACTTAACGTGCAAGTGTGCATGTGTCGGTAAACTCAAAATGTACAGTTTATGGACCAGAGGAGAAGGAAACCCGGCATGAGAGGAAGTAAAATGAATGGAAGTTACCCTCTATCACTCTCCCCCACCACTGGATAGAGGAGAACACTAAACTGTAATATCACCTGTCCTGTCATTATCCCACAAAGCACTTTGTCACTTAAATACAGTGTCTTCCCTCTCAGCCAATGGCTAAGCTAGGGCCTCCACACTAGATATTAATACATTTGTTGTCCCAATGGAACAAGCCTCAATTAGTGATGGAGTCAATAATGGGGACTCTCCTCACAATGAGAGGGCCCCTAGAAACTTAAGGTAAATAAAAATAACAAAATCTAAACTTGAATTATATCTTCTTGGAAAAAATGAAACCCTGGATCTCCTTGAGGGACAAACTTAAAAAACTGAAGGTAAAGCTGCTGGTGGGGTAGGAATCTGGGTGTTAGCAGCTAGAAGTGGGAGGAGTTTTTTTAATTAGAGTGCCCTGCCTCCTATAGGTATGGTCCCTGAATCCCTCAATGATGCTATTGAATTACCCTTTAAAAGTTCCATTTAACATAGTAGGAATTTAAGGAATATTTGTGGGTTCCTAATGGTGCATTTAGCATCACCCAGGACTGATCCACATTTGTCTTTATTCACATTGCATTAGAGCCCTCCAATTGAAAATATAAACTTGAATAATAAATCTATAAAGGTTTTTTAGAAACATGCATAAGTTGTATTGAAAATTTTAAAAACGTCTAAATTCCAATGGTTTAAAGGTAAACAAATTTAAGAAACACCACCATCTAACCTTTTTTCTCGATATTTCTTTTCTTTTCAAGCATCCACTTCCCAGTAAATCCTTCCCCTTCCTGTGTGACAAACAGGATTTCATTCTTATTCAGAGCAATGTCAGACATAAAGACTTGGCGCCCATAAACCCAGCGGCACTGCTTCATGGAACTGCTGGGCGACTTACAGCAAAATACCTTCAGAGACATCAAAATAAAGACAACATATATAAAACACGCTGCTTTTTGAAACCATAAATACTTTAGAAATACAATTCCTACATTCAGACAGTGCAATGCTAATGGAGGGAAACATCTGAATGGCTTCTTATTGTGCTTTCCACCAATATGCAGTAAACAATAGGCATACTTCTTGGAGGGGTTAGGAAACTCATCCATAGACACAAAGTACCAGATGGAAACATTGCTTAAGTTATGCAAAATCTGTTTGCAGAGGTAGAAATCTCCTTTTGTTTGAAGTAAGAAGAATACGAGTAAATAAGTGTATTGACTGATTATCACAATTGCCTATAAAGCATTAGAGTTAGCAATTATTTTCAGTAGAAGAGAGATATGAAGTGGGACGGGGGACTGTGCTAGGCAAGACCTGTGTACAGGATGCAAGATGGAATTCAGTGTAGACTGACAGAGGGACAAGCAGGCTGTCGTTACACAGCCCCTTGCTAGCAGGTTTCTGCAAGGGAGGGCCCCTTACTAGCAGGCTACAGTGATAGCAACCCTTAAAAGCAGGCTACAGCAGAAATGTCCATTTTAAAGGGATAGTAATACTTCATTTTATCTTTATTTTATTTTGTAGGTATTAAAAAAACATGACGAACGATACAAGTCTCATCTCTCAAACCTTTATAGTTTGAGAAATATTCACAAGCAAAGTTTCCCCTCCCGCCCCTTTTACCTAGTGTAAGCCACCTCTTCTCAGATGTGGAATCTGGTTGTAAGACCAGACAGATAACAAAAGGGGAAAATCTTCTTCCTAAATAAATAAAAGCCCTGCCCCCTTGAAAAGTTTTTCAGGTTTTTCCCTTATCTTAATTGAAGATTGTCCCTCTCTGCAGTCTACCTGGGAACCTCCCTTCTGATCTGGCTGAACAGTGTTACATCAGTAAAAGGTGCGGGAGGGGGATACCTTGTCATTGAATTACTCTAGAACTACAACGCTGACAGAATTGAAATAACACTTTCCAAAGTCCAAATACTATGATGATTAATAGAGCTGCTTTTATTATGAAACATTACTATCCTTTTAAACAGACTACTATTAGGGTGGCCCTTACAGGGAGTTTAATGTGTGTGTCACATACAAGTCCATTCACAATGGGGGGGAGGGGGTAGAGTCCCTGGTTTTGGTTTTCTGCCCTGAACTCCTGTCGTCCCAGCTTTTCTCCCCAATTTTGAAATCAAGTCTCAACCTCATAATGCATGTATTTGATGTTAAACATCTAATGGAGTCTATGCTTCCCCCATGTTTACATTACTATTTATGTGATTTCTTGTAGTATTTGGGTGTGGGTAATGCAAATTTTGCTGTAAAAGTGTAGGTTTAAGAATCATCTTGTATAAGGTTTCCGGTTGGTGTCTCACTACAGTACTATGTACCATTGGTGACTCTCTGAAATGTGACTGCTCAAACAAAAAGCGTCTCAGGAAATTATTATTTATTTATTAAATGTTGGAAAGTTTGAAATATAAAGGTGAACCATGGTTTACAGAGTTCAGCCACATTGTGAAAATGTCCCTTTTCTTTAATAACATCAGTTCGTGGTGGGGAGGGGTGTTTAATGTCTGGGAGTTCTCACTGTTTGTGAAGGGCAGACATCTTATTCTGCAGATAATTTATAAATTGCAAAATATGCAGATGTAATAAGAGATATTATAGAAACAGATACTATACCCTTCCAGCTTGATCCAGAGCCAGGATACAAACAGGCTGACCACCATTTTCTTTGAGATGCTGAGGATCAGCCTTATATTCCAGAAACCCACCAGACACCAGGACTTTCTTTAAATTTAGCTGTCTGCACAAAGAAAAGCCCCAGGCAACAGTTTTAGTCATGACATATCTGTATAATCAGAACATTTATGAGCCAGGGTAGACTGACTGTGGACCTCCAGCTGCTGTTGGACAACTCCCATCATTCTCTGACAGCTGCTAGATGTCTATCAACAGCATCTGGAGGGCCACAGATTGACTAGTCAGATAAACATTGTTAAAGTGGACCTGTCACTACAAGATAACTGTAGTTTGTTTTACAGAGATGTCAAGTCTTCATATATATTGTAACAACCATTTTTCAATAAAATAAATAGTTTTTTGAGAAGTTAATCTTTATGTTTTGACAGTGCAGTGTGACAATTTATGCCAATTCCCTGCGCAATGTGCTAATTAGTCATATCCGAAATCACACTTACTGCTTACTGTACAAATATAAATGTCAGAATAGTATAGAGTCTAACTACATTCATCCACAGCAGAGTGTGGAAATACTGGTCTAGCACAGAAATGAATTAGCACAACACTATTTCACCAACAAATAAAGCTTACATTTATCTCTAAATAAAACAGAGATAGTTCAATTTAACCCTTTGAGTGCCACAGGAGTATATGTAACACATTGCTCAGAAGGGACACCATCATCTAAAAATAATGCTGGTGACTTTCCAGTAGCTTTCAAAATTACCTGTTTGTTGTATTAGTCACTTTTTTGTTTTTTTATTAAGATAACTTGTTTTGAGTTCTTTAGATGTATAGATTAAGCTATAAAAGTCATGAGGTGCAGCCAATTCCTATCTTAGCCTTACATTACCTCCCCCACTCATCGACACTTAGCCTTTCCAGTGCTAGGGGATGTACGCAAGATCATTACTAAGCAGTGCCTGTGAAAGAGAGAGGTATTGTATTGCTAAGACAGGAAGTGCCTGCATGGCATACCTTAATAACAATAATCTAAAATGGCTAATGCAACATATAGGCATTTTTCTAAGCTCTTTCAAATTCACTAAAGTTGTTTTTAAGTGAGAAGGTTTGTTTAAAGTGACAGAACTTTAACATTCATTGTATGCCCAGACAGAAAGTGCAGCCTTACTTTGATGCTAGCTTCTTGCATTGAAAATCAGACAGAAGATAAATGTCTCCTCTTTCACTGACACAAACTGTGGCTCCTTCACTTGCAGACACAAGAGATATACTGATGTCTTTATGATGAAGAGCAGAGACTTGGCGAGGACAACTGACATATTTTTCTCCATTAGGATCTAGCAAATATCCTAAATGGAAAATGAAAACAAACTTAATTTTCACATTACCGCTAAGCTAGTGAGAAAACAAAAACATCTGTATAATGAGGTTACCCAATTGGCCACCGTTCAGTCCCATTGTATACATGGCATCTTTAGTCCACAGCACTGTGTGAAACCTTCCAGCAGCCACTCCTATCACAGTCTTTCCCTTCATGGTTTTGGGCTGAATCTGTAAATGTAAGAAAGATTTCTTTATAAAATGAGATGACGAAACTGACTCATTATCGTTAGCTCTAATGTATAAATCACATTTGTGACAGACGTGGCAACAACCAAACACACCATTAAAGCATGAAGGGCCTTGTTCATTAAGCTAAAGAGGAACAATTTTGGAGAAACCAACCGCACCATGGGGGAGGTGAAAGTACTATAAATTTAAATGGGGCTGTTGACCCCTTAAACGCTACAGCATCATCCATCACATTTCTTTGCAAAGTATGTTAGATCTCTCTAGCATTCAAGGGATTAAAAGCACCATTTAAATAAAATAGAAAAAATTGTATTCGTCTTCTACTGTGCAGCTGGTTCACTCCGGAATTGCTCAACTTTAGCTTCCTTAAAGCAATCCATAATGTACTGAGAGTCTTACATGTAAACTTACCACCAAGGAAGTGAGTTTACCCCTAGAGTTATGAGAGAGGTAAGCAAGCCCACACACAAAGGGTGCAATAAGCAAGCCTACATCCAAAGGGTGCAGTACGCAAGCTTACAACCTGGAGGTATTTGGGTATTAATCTTTTGGAGTGCCAGATATGTATCCAATGCATTGAAATACAACGTATACACCTCTGGTACTCAAATGTTAAACCTTGATTTACAATGTGCTGTAGACCTCTCATATTTTCAAGTGGTGGAAACCCCATATAAAGCAACAGGAAAATGTTCTCTCTCTTTGGGTTAGATGGTTTGCTTCAGGATTGCTCAAGTTTTCGTCTGACCATAAGGCCATTTGAGAAGTGCATAAAAGTGAACTGTTCTAAACAGAATTTGTGAAGTACTACAGAATATTAAAGCAGTAATGTAATCTACTGAAATGCACATGGAACATCCACATACCTGTTTAGGAACATTTGAACTGGAAGGTGGAGGCAGGATACCTAGCTGATGAAAAGTGTTTAAGCCAAAGGTGTATACAATTCCATCTTCTGTCAACACAACAGTATGGTCCTTCGCAGCTGCAATCTGACTACAAGGATGTCCACTTAGACCTTCCACCAATCTAGGAACCTTGAAATACAACAAACATTATTTAATAAGCAAGTATAACCATTTCATAACACTGTCATTCAGTTGTGATATGATTCTACAATTATTTTATGTTAATTCTATTGATTGAACTTCTGTTAATTTCTGGAAACACCACAAATAATAACCAAAGAAACAGGAAATACATGGCCTTATGTATAAAAATAAAGTGGAGCAATCTGGAGACAATCCAAATGCAACATAGGGGAGAAAAAATGTCCAAAGTTCCCAGAGATTTAAATGGAGCTTTTAAACCACTGCTGCTAGAGAGGTATCTGACAACCTGCTTTGCAATTTACTGGATATCTGTCTAGTGTTCAAGTCATGAAAAGCCCAATTTATCTCACAGATTCCCCCCCCCCCCCCCCGTGGCACATTTGTATTGCCCCAGAATTGCCTCACTTTGCCTTTATATAGAGGCTTAGCGCTAAAGAATGATGTTATTCCTAATGAAAGAAATGTTGCTATTTGTGAAGTTTTACAGCTTGAGTTGCATATGTACAAAATATGTTACATATCCTTTAAAAGTATGGACAAATCACAAAAAAAATAAATGAATTAAAAGTCATTTACCACAACAATGGTGATAAGACCTTAAGTCCGGATAGTGATTTTATTGTTAAACAGTGTATAAAAAATATCAGCCATCAAAATTTGAAGACGAAAAACACCACTACTTTTTAAGATCAAAATCATAAAAAATGTTAACGGGCATAAAACGCACAAGAACTCTTCTATGCATGCAAGAATTTCAAGGCATTAGAAAACATTTAAATAATTGGGCATTTGGCCTGATCACCTATTGCAGAGCTGGTGCGCTCCATAACTGTTTCACATTGAAGCGCAGGGCTAAATCATGAGCTAAAGCACGTATAGAAATCAAGCATTCGAGTGAGAGGAGAGAGAGAAAAAAACAAAAAAAAACAAAAAAAAAAAAAAAAAAAACAGGGCCTTTGAGGAGGAGACTCCCAACTTCCCTCCAGCTTTACCCATCCCACCCCTCAGTTTCAATGTGTAGCAAAAAGAAACAAAAGCAAGAGTAAAGAAGGAAATACCCTGAACAAAGATCCCAAGAGGTATGCTCTGCCAGAGAACTTTAATCACATGGGTTTTTTTCTCCTTTTGGGTGTTCTGTGTTCCTCATGGACTAAGAGAAAAGGATTTAATGGGAAGTTCACTAAAATACTCTTTTCTCTTACATCCACTATGGAACACAGGAACCATAGAATACACCAAACCATCCACGGAGATTACTGGTAAAGAGAAAAAGCCCCAACCCCTTGTTTAATTGTAGTCTCTATAATCAACAAGTATTAGCCATAGGACAGGAAAATACTCAAAGTAACAGATGTGTTACTTTCCAGTATTTATGCCAGAAGAAAGTTGAATGTGCAGTTGAATCAGGATGTAATCCATCAACCTTAAGTGCTCTCAAGATTAGATGTACTCCATATGTACTTGTACCTTCAGGCCACCAATAACCTCACTTCTTGTTTTCTTACTGTTCTTTATACACTACATACAATACTAAGCATATTGGTCTGAGTATCTTGCACTATCAGATATATGTATCAACATACAAGACACTTAGCAAAAAAACAAAAAGTTGGTGTCAAAGCTTGTATGTCATTTTGTCATAGAGGCACACGAGCAGAGATCGCTACAGAAAAAAAGTATTAGATCACATATTAATCTAATTTGTAAACTTGTGTCAAGACACATACGTGTAGCAGAGCAGAGGAAAAAAAAAGGTCATTCATAAGGATAGTTATACAACCACAGCCCCCAGTCTCTCAGCATTAATATCGGGAAAGAATTATGGGTAGGACCACATCAGTATGCGGCGCATCCGTCCCGATATTAATGCGGAGATATTTACTAAAAAAAAAACTTTATAGGGGCATTTCTCCTGTTTGTATTACCAAATGATTTTTGAGACTGCAACCAGTCATAGGGGCTGTAGTTGTTTCTACTATGTCTCCATAGGGATGGTTTGGTGCTGAGGATTGTCTTTTTTCTTCTTTTTTTCTTGTGATGTCAAATCTTTCCATCTGATGATAAAGTGGACCTTGGGTCTAGAGATTTGTTGTTAAAGAGAGGCAAAATGGCTCCACAACAGGTAGACTGAGAAGATCCAAGAACCAAACCTGACAGGGCCAAAAATGGGTGTCAGGATGACTTGAGCACTCTCTAGCTCTTTCTTCCTCAGCAGCTTAAGCTACAGGGGAAATGGTGAAAACATAAGCTAGATTGAAGTTCCATGAAATGGACATCCGGTCCATTGCAAACGCTAGAGGATCCCTTCTCTTGGAGCAGAATAGAGGAATCTTCCGGTACTTGTAGAAGGCCATGAGATCTACTGATGGAAGACTCCAGCGGTGGATAATCTGGTCGCACACACTCTTGCTGAGTTCCCAATTTGCAAGATTCAGATGTTGGAGATTTAAAAAAAAAAAAAAAAAAAGTCTGTGACCACATTTTCCACACCTGAGATTTGAGCCACCAAGATGGCTGGCTCCCAAATCTCCTCCCAGGTGGACTGTTCTGGTTCCTCATTGGCAATCTTTGTAGGGTACCGCTGTCGAATTGTCCAGTTGGACCCGCACAAAGGACCAGCAGCAAAGCTCTAAGTGAATTGGCCATAAATCCAGAATGCGGACTGAAATAGGACTCTCCTCCCTGGACCAGAAACCCTGAATTTTTAGGCTTGGGAGCCACCCTATGATCCCATTCTGGCTGGTGTCCATGGTGACCCACACCCATTCCAGTATGAGAAATGGATCTCTCAGAATTAGGTGGGGATGGGTGAGGCACCAGCAGAGGTCCTCCATCAGTGGAGGCAAGTGAGAGCATCGTCTTGACCAGCTTCTAAGAACGTCCAATTGCAGCTGCCTAATGTGGTACTGAGAATAGGGAACAGCTTCAGAGCAGAAACCAGGCAACCTAGTACTCTCAAATATTCTCTTACCATCACCAACTGCCCAGATATTGCTTGAGTCACATCAATAGACAGGGCCTGGATCGTGTCCTATGGTAGAAACACCCTCCCTTGGAGGGTGTCGGATCTCATGCCTAAGACATACAGAACATGAGAAGGTATCAGAGACGATTTCTTGAAACTGACTACCCAACCATGTTGCTCCATGATGAGAACAGTCTTGAATAAGAACAGAGAACAGCTTCTGAAGGAGCCTTGAGTAGAAAGATGTCTAAGTAAGGAGCCATGGATATTCTTTAAATTAAGAAGTGAGCTGAAAAAAGCCGCCATAACCTTCCAAAGATCCCTGGAGCAGATCCTAGCCCAAAGGGAAGAGCAGTGAACTGGTAGTGACTGCTTTCAAAGGCAAAGTACTGGAAAAGCTGATAATCTACTAGAATCAGGATATGAGAGTAGGCTTCCTGGAGATCCAAAAAGGCAAGACATTCCCCCAGAAATATGTCAGGGATGACAGATCACAGATATTCCATCTTGAAGTGTGGAGTTAGTACAGGTTGAAATAATTCAAGTACAGAATAGGATGGAAGCCCCCATCCTTTTTGGGAAACAACAAGATTGGAATAAAATATGGTAAGGCGTTTTGGGGCTGGAACAGGAACCAACACCTGCTTTTCCAGTAGAGAGGATACTGTGTCTATGAACTGACACACCTGAATTGGATCTTCATGAAATCTGGATAAAAAGAAACAATGAGGCGGAAGGGATTTGAGATCTACAACGTACCTATCCAAAATAACCACCAAAAACCACTCGTTCGTCACAGAAGACTCAGAAGAAGAAGAAGAAGAAGAAGAAGAAGAAGACTCAGAAGAAGAAGAAGAAGACAAAGAAGACGAAGAAGACGAAGACGAAGACGAAGAAGAAGAAACAACAACCCGCTGGCCCCCTATAAGTAAAGACAGATCAGAACTCGTCAAGTCATGCAAAGGTAGGCTTGTCAACCTTAAGCTTCAGAACAAACTTCTTGTTCTGCCAAGCCTATTTGGGTTTTGGTTTGGGCTAGGCCTGAAAAGCCTGAGGGGGTTGAAACTGGTGGGGAGTGGGGGTAATGAAAATCACAAGTATTCTAAGGGAAAAAAATGTATGTTTAGGTGCAATCTGACACAAGGGCATGCTTTTGCCTCCAGTAGCGTCACTAATGACCTTGACCAGGTCAGACCCAAAATGCGGTCTCCCTACAAAAGGAAGGCACACCAAAGACTTTTTGAAAGATTGGTCATCTGACCAAATCATGAGCCACAAGGTGCGATGCATGGGTACTGAAAGGACTGAGGCTTTTCCAAAAAGCCTAGGGGCATTGAAGGCCACTTCAGTAAGATATACGTTGGACTCCATAATATTGGCCAGCATAACCAGTAGTTCTTTGGAAACATCCTCACAAATAGCATCTGTTCACCCTAGATAGCCATGGCTCTAGTGAGCCAAGCTATAGTGGAAATGGGTCACAAGCGTTTATTAAACTGACCCTTAAGTGCTGCAGCATCTACTGTGTTTTTAGTAGGGCAAAATATTAGGAGATTAACGGCACTGCAAAAAAAACCTCAGCAGAGAAAGGATAGAACTGAATTTTTCAAGAAAGTCTCTTTTCAGGAGTCTTCCACTTTTCCAGGATAACCTGGTCCAGAGAAGGAGGTGGAGGAAAATGGGCAACACCTTTTTGTGCCATTGGAAGATACCAATGAGGAAGACCCTGCTTCAGAAGACTCAGATATCTGCAAAGTCTCTGATACAGTTTTGATCAGTCCCTTAGCTGAAGAGCAAGGGTCTTCCTCATAGGCATCCCCAAAGGACAAGGAAGAGCCCATATCCTCCCCATCAGTGTCTACTTCCTCCACAGAGGAATCTCCAACCAGCTGAGATGTCCCCTAAAGATAGGATCGATGTGTCTGACAGGGGGGTATGGGGAGCCAAGAATGAAGAACCCCTTGAATAGATTATGGGATAGATATAACTAAAGACATCAAACTAAACCCAAAATGTTTCTTACTCTGAAGTGGAGGGCCCGGGGGAGTAGTAGGAGCTACTGTGCAAGAAGGACATAGGGTGCATGAATATTCTTGTGGAAGTTCAGTTTGGCATGTGGAACAATGTAATCACATCAAAGTACAGAAAGCGTATAGAAAAAGACAACAACGCACATAATACATAGGCAGCCACCATTAGAAACTAGAGTGACCACATGTCCCCGATTGCCCAGGACAGTCCCTGGTTTTAAATGCGTGTCCCATGTCCCTGACAGTCCCCTTCAGGGACAATACAAAGTTGCGGAATGAAAACTCTAAAGCACTAGAAGGAGAGCTGTCCATTGCCTACTTTGACAGAAAATGATGCATCTGCTGAGCTACGAGAAAATGGCTTCCAGGCAGAGCCGTAAACACTATAGACACAGACCTAAGCCTGGATCCTGGAATCAAACAGGGGCTGTTGTGCAGTTTTGTTGTAGTGTAATGCTAGCCTAAGGCTTTCGGAGTGATGTACATTTTCCCGTAGCCCACAACAGGCATAAATTTCTGTCATAGCAGTGTTTAGAACTCTGTGGTGCGCCAAACAAAGAACAGGTTGCACCCGGATGTCCAGTGATATATAGTGACCTCTCCCATATAGCAGTCCTAGAGCGAAGGACAAATACTCTGCTCTTGTCTTCACAGTGTCCCTGAATGGCAGAATGGAAATGTAGTTACCCTATTAGAAACATAGGATGCAAGATAAATGAGAAGGATTGAGTGCAAAACAGGCAAGAACACCACATTTTAATGAGTGCCAAATAATAACAGGCACATAAAAGAAAGGACCATAGCACTCAAATAGTTACCAGTCTTCAGACTCCCATTTTAAATACAGAACCTCAGAAGTAATGACACATAGACATGTAATAAGGTCAACTTGCACAGGGGAATATAAAACAAGTGTAAAAACTAAGAACAGTGCCAGTGTGCCCTTTTCCTGAGGCAGGTCACGTGAAACTAAGGGGCAAAATGTAAAGCTGAAGAGGGGAGTCTCCCCCTCAGAGGCTCTGCTTTTTTTTTTTTTTTTTAAAGTGCCTTACCCCTGGAGGAGGACATTTTTTCCCCACAATTCCTGTGTTCCACACTGAACGTAAGAAAGCTAAATTTTAAGGAATAACTAAAATAGTCTGGGGTTATACACATTTAAATAACTCGTAATCTATGGTAGCTTGTGTGAAAATTCTCGATTTGTTTTCTGAGACCTAAGATCTAGTCTTGCATATCCTCTGAGGTAGCAAACATTACTGCCTTTCCTAGGGCTTCCATTACCATAGCTGTCTTGATAGGGTGTTAATAAATATTAGTAAATGGGCTGGAATGATGTACCAGCCTTTCTAAACAACATGAACATTGTGTACTAATCTTAATACATTAACCCCTTAGTGACAGCCACGTGCGTGCGCGGCTGTCACCTTAAGTCCCGGCTGACTTTTTTTTTTTTTTTTTTTAAATGAGTCCGGAGTCCCCGAATGGCGTGCAGCCGCACGGAGACCCGGACTTCCCAGGTACGTCCTCCGTCACTATGTGACAGTTTTTGTGGGACATACCTGGTAAGTCAATTGTCGGGATGGGGTTAATAGTATTGGCTCTGACAATTATACAAAATGTTTCTATATAGGACACCCTACACATGCATTAGAACTACAAATTTAGATCACTAAAATCTAATCTTAAGAAAGAAAAAAAAAAAAAAAAAAAAAAAGAAAAAATAAGAAAAAACACACAACGTAATGTTACAGATGCCAGCTGGTAATAATATGTAATATTATATCAGCCAATTTATATTGTTGGTGTCAAATCAATCAAAATTTAGTGTGTTCCCTGTTGTGCAGTTGGTTTGCCCCGAGAATTGCTACACTTTACTTTTACACATGTAGCTCATTATGTTTATTATTTCAACAGGTTAAATGTCATGCAAACAATTTATTGTATAGGTAAGTGTACTTAAATCTTCAGTTTCAGTTTGCTTAGAAGGAATTTATGAACATACCAAGCATGTGAGCTCATCCCCATGTCCAAGGCGGCCCCCTTGTCCATGTCCACATGTGTAAACCCGCCCTTTCTGAGAAAGGAACACGGAATGAAATTTGCAAAGTACCATCTAGAGAAAGGGACAAAAGGAAAAATAAATAATAATAATAAATGCACAAAAGTGTGTAATTGAACTTATTTATATAATTCTTTATTACCTGACCTGTAACACAAGTGTTCTGGAATTTTTAAATTTAAAAGAACTTATTTCTGTAAATCTGTAATTTTTGTTTCAATGAGTACTATTAAAATAAATAAAAGAAAAGGAGCACGGCCCCTCTACAAGCAAACTTAGAAGATAATAGAAGAATTTACACTCCCATATAAAGATGCTTAATAGACTTTTAGTGTTTAGAGTGCATATCAGTTAATCTCCATACTTTTAGCTGCAAATCCACTGGAATTCCAGAGCTAGATAATATAAACAATTTATTTCAAACACACAAACTGTATACAATAGGACTATCAACCTATGCATTTTGTGACTGATTTCCATCACTTAATTAGGGGTAAAAGCCCTAAGCATAGGGTGATAGTGCAATTGTATACAGTGTGCTTGTAATAAATCGCCAACATATTATCTAGCTTCAGAATTCAAATGGATTTTCAGCTTGAAATATGGTGAGTGACAGGATACAAAGTGTGTAGTTAATGGGGAATATTCAGAGGAAGATTGTGTTACCAGTGGGGTACCTCAGGGATCTGTACTGGGGCCCATTCATTTATTTTCATTAGTGATATTGCAAATATTAGAGTACTGGAGACACCATCTCCAGAAGGATGTAGATATTCTGGAGACAATTCAAAGGGCTACTAAAATGGTATATGGTCAACAGAATAAAAAATATATCAGGATAGTCTCAATGATCTGAACCTGTATAGCTTGAATGAGAGAAGTGGGAGAGGGGATATGATAAGAACAGTCAATTACATGAAGGGATTTAACAAATTGCAGGAGAGAAGTACATTTCAAAGGAGTAGAAATGTTAGTACAAGAGGTCATAGTCTATAACTAGATGGACAGAAGCTAGGAGTAATCTTCACTGAGAGGATAGTGATAATTGGAACAGTCTACCAGCAGAAGGGGTAGAAGTTAATACAGTGACGGAATTTAAGCATGAATGGGACAGGCGTAAGGCTAGCCTGAACATAAAAGATAAGACCAAGGACCAAGTAAAGTTTGAGGTTTTTACATTAGGAAAAATGGCCAGACTAGATGGGCTGAATGGTTCTTATCTCCATTCAAATCCTGTTTCTATTAACTAATATGCATTCTCAACACTAAAAATCTGGTAAGCATCTACATATGGGAGTATATGGTCTTCTATTATCTCCACAGTTTATTCTTAAAGGAGCCATGCACTTTTTCTTTTGTTTCTTTTTGTATTTCTACACACATCTGACCAAGGTTTAAAGGCAGCGGGTCCCACTGCTTCACAATGCGTTGGACACCTCTCTAGTATTCAATGAGTTATAAGGATCAGTTTAAATGAATTTTCCATTATCCCCTAGGGCACATTTGGTTTGCTCCAAAATTGTCCTTATACATAATGTCCAATAGTTGTATAGATGTGTTTCTGTTTAGTACACTGGTCTACTTTGTATTGTATAGCCAATAGACACCTTTGATTTGTACTTGCACGTTCTCCTCTTTTTCCATGAAGTATTTAATTAAATAAAGCTGTGATCTAGTCCAAGGAACTGTGTTTTTATTTCTTGACAAGAAGAGTACTCCCACTACCAAGATCTTTGTAGTTCACTGTTAGACTTTAATTTTCTATTGTGGTCACCAGAGGGGGAGATGTGCTAAACTTTGATATCGGTCCTGTGTGGAAATATGGTGGAGCACTGGACCCAAATCCTTCTCATTGTATGAACTATGGTGGCCTCAACATCTCATCCCCCGTGATTAAAGATATGACTACATCGCCATGACTTCTCCATGCCTTTGCCAGGTTTACAATACTGCAGTCTCTCCTTTACAAATGGCTCATTTGCACATTGAAATTTGGCTTAGGGAACCATTTTTGAATTCCTGACGGCATTTGTTTGTTAATGTGACTATTCACCAAATGCACTAACCCCCAAAAGCTGACTATGCTGCCGGAGCACACAAAAAACAAATCTGGCTCCCGGATGTTGTAAAATTGGGGATCTTGCTATTGCCTCCAATTAGCTAATAGATGTAAAGAGTGTGAAGCAAACTATCACTGGATTGATGTATACAGTGCAGAGCAATGCCAATATCTGAGGGCTCTGATCAACTTAGTGTTGTCGTGTAATGTGTGTAATATGAGGTGGTATGCCTTTTTTTCACAACAACACTGAGTTGATCAGAGCCCTCAGACTCCAGCATAGGTATACAATGTTTACATCAATCAGCTGATGGTCAACATGGTATTGATTACATCGATCACCTAACCAGTGGCTATCGGAGAGACTCTCTCTCTATGGATGCGATTTTAAGCTCTATCTTGTATACAAATATTTTCCATTAAGTGAGGTCTGCTGCTGTTCTTGGTGCTGAAGTCTGAGAATTAAGGCATGCTCTTTGCTCCCAGATTACCATCCCTAACACATCAACAGCATGTGCTAACAAAGTCTTTCTCCCCTTCCTCTTGCACACTTAATGGTTAGTGATTATGACAAGGAGATCGCTATACATTCTCAGATACACTTCACCATTACATGACACTTCAGTGAGTATCTCAGGGGGAAGGGGGCTGATCCTGTCACTAACTAGAGAGAACCTAAGTCACTGAATCAAACCTCCCATAGAGTGCACTAAAAAAGTGCCCTTTGCACATCTGTTGGTGCCGCTTCCAGACTTGGGAGGACTCTTGTTTTTCCTCAGCAGAAAATACCCTATAACATTCTTAAAAGCACTGCATCATAGTTGATAAATAAAAATTACAGTGATTGAAATGGTGCTTTTTGGAATATGTGTGCGAGCCCCACCATGCACAGTTGGCTTGACTCAGAATTACTGGGACCCAAGAACTTCCACTTGTCACAAACCACATCACCAGTGTACTCATTAATTCTAAACAGTTTTCTTTATGGAAGGAAAAACATTTGAGCTGCACAGTGAAGAACAATTTTTATGGGAAAAGATTAACAGCCTGAAGAAAAGTTAGTAAAAAGTATGAGATTCAGTAGTTACTTGTAGTGCAAATTACAGTCCATGTAGAATGTTTTCAAAAAGCTTGTTGTGACACATATTAAATTTATTGATGTATTATATATATATTGACATTTAGTGAAATGCTAATTATATAATTTACCGTATAGGCCATGGTGCAAGGAGAATCATTTTTCAGAATACTGTAACAGACCAACAGGAGTTATTATATAAAATTAACTCCTATAACGCATTGAATGATATCACTAGCATCCAGGGGGTTAGAAAAATAAAGTAAGGCATTGTCAGAGGTAAGTGCACATAACAGGACAAAACCAGAAATTCAGTCTCAGCAGTGCATACATGAGGAGTGAGGAGAGTATATATAGATTCTGAGTGTGCTTTGTCATGGCTTAAACACATACTTTATTGGTTATGTTTCTAGCATTGGCACTAGCATGCATATATTGTATAACGGTTATAGGATAGCAAAATGTGTGCTTGTCAGGAGAGTTGGTGTCTGAAGGCATGGGACATAGCATCTCTACTCATTGTGCAATACTGGATTCTGGAGAATTCCATAATGTTATGCTGATCAGTTCTAAGATATCATGCATTCTAACATCTTCCAGAACCTTCTGGCTCCATCCTGACTTACCTTATAAGAAAGGTCAGTGCATATGTTGTTGCCAAATATATTCAAGTGACCTAGAATTCTTTGCTGAACCTGGCTTTATTCTGATCACATCCAAACTTCACGGTACCAATTTCATGACCAGCCTCCATGCTGGATTCATTACAGCTGCCCTAACAATCGTTGCTGACGGACGACCCCTTTTAAAACATGCTCTTTCCTGGGAACTTTGCCAGTTGTATGAGCTAGTTCCAAATTCTGAGTTCGCCATTTTTTATTGTGCTTCTAAACCTCAGCCTGTTCCTTGACCTCCCTTCTGTTTTGTTGATTTGGCACCAGGCTTGGCAGTTGTCCTGGTTTTGACTCTGCTATTCCTTGACTACGCACCTCAGGATTCTGAATCTACAATTCGCTTTCTGTCTCCCCAGTTTGACTCTTCCATTCTATATACTACACTTCCTTCTTTCCAGTTTCAGCTTTTCTTTGTCCTCCCAGCTGACCCTGGCTATCCTGACCATCCATTTTAGTTCCGGTACCTGTTGCTTCGGTATCTGGGCTCCTTTAGCTCTCCTCTGCTATACTTAGTAGAATTCTCTGCTTTGGTGCTTCTTTCTCATTCCTGACTCCTTGTTCTACCTCGTTTATTTTGTACTAAATCTTAGTTTGTCTTCATACTCTGCTCTGCTACTGTATTCTCTTTTTTCCTTCCTCTCCTGTCTGATTTTCAGTTCCCTTTCTGGGCCACTCCTTCATTTCTTTCTTCAGGTGGCAGTTCCCTCTCAAGATCCATTTCAGCTGTTCCATTTCTGGGCTGCCTTCCATTTCTACTCTCACGCCCTCTCCATCAACCTTCACTCTCCTTTCTCCCTCTATCCTCTCATTCTGATTTCAAGGTCAGTGGGAAGATTGTGGGTACAGTTTCTTCCTCTGACACCTCCGTATCTCTCAGCTCCTGCATAATCCATCCTGGTTTCTCCCTGGCTCCATGGGGGGGGGGGGGATGACAATCTGCTGCAAGGGTTATTTGGATGGCTGACTTCATTCCCTAGCATCACTCGCTAGCTAGTCTCATTATGACTCCTGCTCAGTCTGACTACATCTAATCTCCAATTCCTGATTACACAAATTCTGCTCTGTTTGACACCAGCTCTCAACCTATTGCTTACATCAAAAGCAAGTCCATGTGGCCTTTCAAACCTTGGGGACATTGGATATATTGGTGAAGTTCTGCAGTTCCAGGTACTGAATTCTCTCTCTGAAGCAGGGAGTATGTATGTGATCACTCCCACCAATCGGGTGGCATTAAAGGAATGGCTGGCACTGGAGTTATATTATAGAAGTGAGGTGAGTCAAGGCCATACATACAACATAGGCTACAAGAAGTAAAGTATATATGTAAACAAAAGTCCAGAAAAATAACTACAGTCATGTAGGAAATGCATAAATTGGTATAAGAAAGTATTTTTACCTTTACAAGCAGGGCAAACTCTTGAGGCATTAATTCTGCTCAAATATAAGCCATCATTTTAAAGAATATATAATTTTTTTTTGCATATTAGAAAACTTCCTTCAAAACAGTCTGTGTATCATATGAGCCAAAAGCCCAACAGATGCATAGTGTAAGAGATGCACAGTTTTATTTCTAGAAAAAGTGAAAGTCTGTAGGTGCAGCACATAGCTTAATTAGCATATAAAACATCAGTGGGAAGCTTAAAGTGTTAGTAATGTCTAAAAAAAAAACTGTTTTGCATTTAGAAGAGCTTAAAAAGCTGATCTAAATGCAAAAAACATATCTCTCAAACCACTATGGTTTGAGAGATACGGGCCTTTGAAGTTTGATTTTTCCTACTGACAGCTGTAAAGCTGTCAGCAGGAGATTCGTGTCGGTCGACACGGAGGCGCTTCAGAAGTGCCGAGATCTCGTTACTTACATGGAATCCCTTCATTGGAATGGTCTAAAACGTATGCCTAGTGTTCAAGCACACATTTTAGACCATTCCAATGAAGGGATTCCGTGTAAGTAACAAGATCTTGGCACTTCTCAAGCGCCACCGTGTGGACCAACACGAATCTCCTGCTGACAGCTTTACAGCTGTCAGTAGGAGAAATCAAACTTCAAACGCCCTATCTTTCAAACCATAGCGGTTTGAGAGATACGTTTTTTTGCATTTAGATCAGCTTTTTAAGCTCTTCTAAATGCAAAAAAGTTTTTTTAGCCATTACTAACACTTTAATTAGGATCTGAACCACATTGATTGGATTCATGCATACATTAGCATATGATACTGCACACAGAGGACACCATTTAGAAAAAAAAATGAATATCTCTGCAGGTCTTTTGGCCAACATAATACATAGGCAGTTTTAAAGTGGAAATTTCATATTTAGCCCCAAATCCTTAATATGTTAGCGATATATATAGAAATGCTTGATATTTGCAGTATAAGTCCGACATATGTAAGAGAGAGAACGTTTTCGCAGACAGGCACAGGCTGGGATCTTGCTGTAGACGCTCTATGCGCCTGAACTGTCAGTTCCTTCCGGTGCCTTTCTGCACAAAGGCATTCAACTCACCAATAGTGGAGCTGAAGGGGACAAACAGCTCAGATGCAGAGATTCCATCTCTGCAAGATGTCTGCGCAGTTCCCCACTGCTACCTCCTAAAAACGCTCTCTCTCTTACTTATGCCAGACATACTGCAAATGACAACAATTTCTATGTATATCGCCAACATATTAAAGGATTTGAGACTAAATGTAATGTTGTTGAAAGTTCCGTTTTAATGAAGCTTTCAGATATACAGATTTGACAAAGTGACAGGTCTGCTTTAAGCCAGAGTAATGAGAAAGTACAATATGCACTTGTATTTAACACTAGAGGTAATTAGTACCAAACTACACATATGCACAGAGAAACACTGAAAATCTTAGCCCTTTGAGTGCTATAGTGGTATCCAACACATTGTATTGCAATGCTTTGGATACCTCTCTGGCAATAAAGGGTTAATCCACCACCTGGTGGGTTATATCTAAGCATTTCCTATTCAGAGGACTAAATGCTCATTTGTCTGCTTTATGAAGAGTGGGGTGTGTGTGGATACAAAAGGAGATGAAAACTGCAAATTGGTTCTGCATCCTATATAGTAAAAGGCCGGAAAGTTTGTCACGATGCAGTCATGAGCAGTAGAGACTGCCTGCGTTCGGCCACTCTCTACTGCGCCTGATTGCATCGCGTGAGTGAGGCGGCGCAATCGCATGGAGCAGTGAGGTAACGGCAGTACGCAGAGCAGGTCCGGGTAATGTTAACCCTTTGAGTGCCAGAGGGGTACTCAACGCATTGCAAAGGCGTTGCGTTCCCCTCTGGCACTCAAAGGGTTAAGAGGCCGGTTCTGCTCTGCATACTGCTGTACAGGCTTTTACACTAGTATTCCAATAAAGAAGCAACCACATTGACAGGCGTATTATCAGCCACACAGACAGATGCTTTCACAGTCCTAGCCACACTGATAAACATACACAGAGTCAGAGTCACACTGATAAACATACTACACATCAGTCCCACTGATAAACACACTCAAACAGTGAAACACAGAGCCTTCCATTGCAAATAAAAAAGTAACAAGACAGGAAATTGTGTGAGAGGCATGGCTTTTTTTTCAGCCTATAAACCTCCTTGATAGACTGAGAAATTATTAGGGAATGTGGTCTAAGGAGTGAGCATGTCTCTAGCAGATCGTCATCATTATCACTACCATTTTATTTTTAAGCACAAACCTTGACAACAATAAAGTAGGCATGAATGCACATTATCAACTTCTTGATATGGTATGGACAATAAAAGATCAAGAATGACTGCCTTCCCCTTACACGACCAAGGCAAGGAGAGGGTTCAAATATAACTGGCTTCATGGCAAGGAGAGTGCTTTCCTCACTTACTGCTTTCAAAGCCACCTATAATGAATAGAGTCCATGGCACAGAAATGTACTAGCCCAACACCATGAATGCTTTCTACACTGGGAGTAAACTATTTTACATGTTCTGGTAAAATAACTTTTGAATAGTCCAACTGTTGTAGTATGCATGCACGTGTCATCACACTATCTCAAATAAGAATTAACTTCTTGAGGACCAGAGTTGTGTGCAATGGATTGTTTCAAAATACATTAGGCACCATTCTAGCCCTTGAGGGGTTAATTGCTTCAAAGCTGAGTAAAGTAGGGGGAGGAGGTTGAAGGCAGTAAACACTACACAACCTCAGGGCCTTCAAAGCTAGATAGGCATCATCAGGAGGTGAAGGTACATGAATGCACATTCCTATTTAGTCTCAAATTTACTTAAAGGGATAGTAATACTTCGTTTTAACTTTATTCTATTTTGTAGGCATTAAAAAAACATGAAGAATGATATAAGTCTTATCTCTCAAACCTTTATGGTTTATGAGATATTCACAAGCAAAGTTCCCCTCCCCGCCCCTTTTTCCTAGTGTAAGCCATCTCTTCTCAGATGTGAATCTGGTTGTATGACCAGACAGATAACAGAAGGGGACAGTCTTCTTTGTATTAAAACAATGAAAGCCCTTCCCCCCTTGACAAGTTTTTCAGCTTTTTCTCTTATCTTAATTGAAGATTGTCCCTCTCTGCAGTCTACCTGGGCACCTTCCTTCTGATCTGGTTGAACAGGGAAGGGAAACTTTGTTTGTGAATATCTTTTAAACCATAAAGGTTTGAGAGATAAGACTTATATCATTCTTCATGTTTTTTTAATGCCTACAAAATAAAATAAAGTTAAAATGAAGTATTACTATCCCTTTAACAGCCTCACAAGCATACAAGAACAAGGGTGTCACACTCAACATGCTCATGTATGTATTTTAGACACATGATCACTTAACATTAGAAGGGACACAGATAAGTAAAAACAAATGTATGTATACTATATTGCAATAAACAGACATGATTTAAATTGGTGATGATACTTGACAGGGTGTCTCTGATTGTCTTTTAAAGTGACAGTGATACTTAAGAACCAACTGATCTAATATTTTAGAGCACAAGTTAATTTTCTTAATGTGAAAACACTATGACAGATAGTGGACAAGTAACAGGCAGTAGAAAAACAAGCCATCTACCTGCTGAAAACACCTCATAGTATGACTGTGTACACGACTTGTGTAGGTCAGTTACCTGTTTGATATATACTCCAGAACGGGGAAACATGTCCACTACTTCAGGATGATGCTTGCTCTGTTGAGTACCATGTCCCAAAGTGAAATTAATATTGTTGCCCCAGGTATAGAGCTCAGTGGGATCTTAAAGAAAGGAGGGTAGAGACAAAAAACATTAATCTTAAGCAAGAATAAAGTAAGTGCAGATATTTTATACAAGCATGCACATATGGTTTCATAATTATACTTAGTCAGGTAGAGGTGGTATTGTGGGGCAAAATCAGCATTGTGCGTTAGCCCCATAAACACTGACTGGCACCCCCCAGTCTTGTTCCCATGCATTGCCCATGGGTATTTGTTCCTATCAGTAGGCAAGGTAACAAGGCTGGAAGGGTCAAACAGTGTACATGGGGATCTATAGCTACCAATGGGCAAGGGAGCATGGCTGAGGGCAGCTGCTTGCCACAAATCCTCATGGACGCTGCCTGACACCCAGCCTTGTCCCCTTTGTAGTGCTCAACATGTATGAAATAGGATACAGAGCTGAATGAATGATTGTGTACGGCTTGGTGTACGCTTTTTTTTTTTTTTTTTTTTTAACCCTTTGAGTGCAACAGAGGGGTGCAATGCACATCCCTATGGCACAAAAAAATGTTACAGGAGTGATGTTGGTGGTGGTGCTAAAAGGATCCTCTTCACTCCCCTACTGACCAAGTGGGTAAGCAGAGAGAATGCTCTCAGACTTCAAGATTGTCATACTGCTGGTGATGTGTGGAAGGTATTCCCTCACTCACATCGACAGTAGCTCGACAACCCTGTATGCTAATGGGGACCTTCTCCTCCCCTCTCCTTGCATCCCTAAATTTTAGTGCATATGGCGATGTGTGTCTACACTGAAAATTCAAAGTGCTTTGACAAAATCCTATCCCCACAACATTGACCTTTGGTGCATCTCCCCCATGAAGTATGGGGTGTAAAGTAGAGAAGAGGTGTGGGATTTAAATCTTTATTTCAGTTAAACGTTCAAGTTCCCCGACTTCCGGTGGAGGAAACCTAACTCCATGGTCATTGTATCTCATACTGGATGCAAGAGAAATGGGCCTAATACATTAAGGCAATGTGGTGCCAACCAGGCACAAACCACCAACTACCATAGGGAACACATAATGGATTTAAAGGCATAGTAATATTTCATTTTAATATTCTGCAACTACATCGTATGCAATCTAAACGCCTACTTTTTTTTTTTTTTTTTTTAATTCTATTTTTAATCCATTGTTTATGATTTTATTCTACCCTTCCAGACCGGTTCTGAATGTCTCTAGTGGGAAAAGCCATGCTCGGACCATATCCGATTAGAAAAGCAGGGATACTGGCATAATCACGTGCACTAGATTCAAACATGCTCTGTATCACAAGGAGCATGTTTGAATCTAGCATGCACCATATTAAGGACTGGACTCAAGGGCGATCTCTCTCTCTGCTCCTGTCTTTCAGCAGTACCATTGGAGACAAAACAAATTATGTGTCGGTTACTTTTTAACCTACTACAATAGTCAGGACATAACCCTTTGCACACTGAATGGATATCCAATTCATTATTTCACCTCCAATCCCTGATTGTCTAGTCAGAAACAGTGGAAAGTAAGGCTATTCGCTCCAGAGACCTCTGAAGGGAGAAGACCTGAACAGGATAAAATCATAAAAAGAAAGGGTTTAAAGACATTATGAGTACAAATTCTGCACCAGCAGGATATGTAAAGTCAAAATGGAATGTTACTCTCTCTTTAACTGGTGCTTTTAATGCCAGAGAGGTCTCCAACACATTGCTTTGGAGACCCCTCTAGAATTCAAAGGGTTAAAATCCCAAGATCAATCAATGTGTATGTGTTATTTGTGCCCTATGGTGAAACTGGTTTGCTCTAGAATTGCTCCACTTTGCCTTAGTACATAGGGGCCAAAACATTTTGTATGAAGTGTATCCTGTCGTTAGGAAATATTGGCATCAAATGATTCTCTTATCTTATCCCTCTTATACAGCAAGGGAACGTTACATTCCATTTTCCCCATTTAAAGCGGAACTACCATGCAAAAGTAACCAAAGGTGTGAAGTAAGATACCCCCTTAGTCCCCCTGAATTAATATATATGTAAAACTTCCCAATGTTGTCTCTATATTTCATAATCGTTATAGTTTACCTGGCACAGAGATCGATAACACCTCGGCAATCTTTGCTTTCTCCTTCAACTGCACACGTGCGCGGTCTCCATGGGCCTGTCAGTCAGCAACAATTTTTTTTTTTCCCCTTTTCATGCCAGCTCGCGCTGCGCGCATGCACATGAAGAGGAGTGACATCACCTTCCCAACCATGCATTTATAGAGTGCGAGTGTTGTATATGAACGTGCACGTCATACACTGTGTATTATTTAGCAGACTGTGCCCTCTCAGTACCAGTACATGACCTGAACGCGCAGGATTCAAGGAGCGTGCCAGGTCACATGGTTTAGCAGGGACTGACGCAGGATTCATGGGCAGGACAGACAATTGAAACACAACCCCGGTGGGTGTGTCTCCTGCACCATATGGTGCACGGCGGTACAGCTATAACCAACGGATGCGTCATCACGTACAGAAATCATGTCACTGTTTCTGCATTTATACGGATTTTTAAGTGAAATTACACACCACAATATAGCCAGAGGACACAAGGGAAGGGATGAAGCCACGATTATACAGAGGTGAAAGTTCCACTTTAATACTACTGATGTCAGAAACAGAAAATAAGTTAAAAGGGTCATACCACTAGTTTTAAAGACAACGTAGGAAGGTCTGTCTTTCATTACCAGATCCAACGCAGTGAATCCATCTTTATCCTGAATCTGAAGATTACTGCCATGCTAGAAAATCAAAATGGAAAAGAAAAATGGTAGACATCAAACTTAGCTATTTTATGCGTACAGTCAAGTATACCAAATTGCAAGGCATTTTCACAAGTGTTCTTGATTTCTGTAATGGAAGATGAGATTATAAAGAATGTGAATAAAGTTTGTTTCTCCTATGAATCAAAGAACACAGAATAATTAAAATACTAATATAACTGGCCATGTGTAAGAAACATGTGGCTCTTCAGCTGCTAGACTACAACTCCCATCATCATGTTAGTCAATATATTGCCGAGGGAGAAGGTATCTCTAGAACCACTATATGGATATACTTCTGTGTAGCCCATTACTTTATCACAGTAGTGCTGAACATACCATAAATGAGCTGCACTGGCTAACATAGGGTGGGCAACCTGTGACTCTCCAACTTACTGTTAGGCTGTGTCTCCCACCATGAGAGAGGAGCAGGTCAGAGATATTTGCTTCATGAGGCATGTACCAAGGTTGTGCTTCAGTTTTTTTGTTGACTGGATATCGACACATTTGTTCAACCCTTTCAGTGCCAGAGAGGTAGCCGACACATTTGATACCTTTTTTGTTATCAAGGGGTTAAGGCCTCTAGTGAAATTATGAAGAGGCCTATTTTGGGGTCCCTTTAATCCCCTGAATGCTAGATTGCAAAGCAGTGCACTGTTATTTCTGGTATCTAAGGGTCCAGTAGAGTATTCCTTAGATATTTTAACCCCTTACCACCAGAGGACATACATGTACGTCCCGAGTGGATGTCCCAGGTGGACAGAGGGCGTACATGTACGTCCAGGAAGTCATTTAAAACAATGGAAAAAAAATGTTCGGCGGGTGTTAAGTGCCTGCCGCATGCACTAAGAGGTTAAAGTAGTAGTAACACTCTACTTACATTATTAGGGACAGAAAATCCTAATGGTGATTTTGCCCTTGTGCCTTTGTTCAAGAGACAATCATCAGTTAGCCCTGGATATCATGTCATGGAGGTGGACAGAAAAGTGCATGAGCCTACTGAACCTTTTTATGCATTACATACCTTTTGGTCCTCAACAGTTTAAATTGGATCCTTATAAAAACACTGTACATATAAAGAAAACCAGAAGAGCAGTGTTCAGATTTCCTCAAAAGTGTAGCTTTATTGCAATAACCCTATGAGTGCCAGAGAGGTATCCAATGCACTGCTTTGGACACCTCTATGGCATGCAGAAGAATAATACTGATTGAAAAAATGTATAGAAATTATATATGTAACAACTTACATAATAGAAGCCTGATATATGAACAGAGGGTCTCTGTTTTTGTTGGGGTTTTTTGCCATTAATGTTTAAAAACATATGATGGTATTATGGAACACCATATAAGAGATAAAACAGTGTTCAAGATTTTTTTACTCGCTGCACCCCTAACAGAATCTGGGATTTTCAAGACACCCCTAGTGGTTTATAGGTATGTCAAGTGAGTAATCAAGGGGACCAAATACATAAATATATAGTTATTCTTAGGTCTAACAAAGAGAAGGACAAATACAAGTGTATTGTTCATAACAATTTCCTTAAATATACATTTAAAACTCTGCAAGAGGAGAGTAGCAGCGCACTAGAATCTCGGTTCTCTGTATCATAGACCATAAAAAGATAAAACACAGGGAGAGAACAATCTAAAAGAGTATTAAAGGGATAGTAACCCCCCCCCCAGAAAAACGTGAAGCCAAATGCTAGGAATCATCCAAACATACTTAACTCCCTTATTCCCATCTCTCAAACCTTTATGGTTTGAGAGATGTAAGACAAGAAAGACCTCCGTTCCCTCCCCTTTCTGCCTGACAAGCTGTAAAGCTGTCAGAGGCAGAATCAGGTCGACCTACTTATGCCGGTTCTGCAGAAGCGCTGTCATCTAGATATCTCCGTATAATTACTTCATCAGACTGGTCTACAAGGTGTGCTTGCAAGCTAGGCACACGTTTTAGACCATTCCGATGAAGTAATAATATGGAGATATCTAGAAGACATCGCTCCTGCAGAGCCGCTGTCTGGTCCTGGAAGCAGGATCTTATGACATCCGCTATACAGCGGATGAATGAGAAGGGGGGGGGGGAGCGGAGCTCTTTTTTGTCTTACATCTCTCAAACCATAAAGGTTTGAGAGATGGGAATAAGTGAGTTATGTACGTTTGCATGATTCCTCGCATTTGGCATCACGTTTTTCGGGGGGGGGGGGGGGTTACTATCCCTTTAAGTTTAATGACACAAACATAAAAATCAAAAGACAAATGCACACTCATTTAACACACAAAAGGTAACCAGCATCTCCAGGTCCCTAGGCCTGAGATCTCAATGCCACCTTCTCTTGCTTCAGTGCAAACTTGTGTGTTTGCTCCAATGGTTGTATTCCTTGTTTGCTTCCTAGCTTGTTTTTATGCTTTGATAAAGCAGCCACGTTGCTGCGAAACACGTTAGCGTTCAAGCTTTTTTATTATTGTTTATCATTGTTTTATTTATGAGTATATATTTTATTAAAGTTTTGCTACTTGGAAATCAGCTGTCTGGATCCATTTTGTTTGGTGATCACCAGCTTTCCAAGTGGAGACGGAACAATATCTCCACAGGCACTGCTGTCAGATTGTCTGGTATCAGCCGTCTGACCAACTGTACATGCGAGTGTATTTTCACACTATTTTATTGTTACTTCTTGTTTATGATATAACACTATTGGGCGCTTTTTTTTTTGGTCTTTTATGTGTGTGATCTTTTCTGGGAGTTTCAAGCCGCTCTGGGGGACCAAGTTATTCAAGGGCAGCCTTACATTTGTTGACAGTCGTTGAAAATACTGCATCTGTGGGCAGTGCTTTATCCTCAGGAGCCTTTTTGCTGGGTTTGGGGTATACGAACACCTAGCCACTTATTTAGTGAGTACCTGCCTTTGGGTGTCAGTGAAGGATTTAGTCTGATACACTGATCCTACACAGGGGCGCTTGTTCTTTTTTCCTCCCTTCCTTTTTATATTACTACAATACCATCATAAGTTTTTAAATATTAATGTAATGTAATTTTTAAATACATTATTTATATTCAAAGTGTATATTTAAAATCTGAATCTGTTTATTGATTTAATAAATCTGCACTTCAGGGTGATCAGAATCTACTGGGGCAGAAGAACATTCAAAGGGAAGCAAAAGAGCAGCAACTGGAGTGTGACCATAGCAGCATGGAAGGGAAGTCTGACCAAGAGATACTACATACTCTACTCTTCGTCAACATCCATTCATTTAATTTTGCCATGTACATACTCATCATTGTAGCCCAACCGTGATAACATTGAGGAGTAAGCTGGTTGACTAAACAAATAACACAATGATTGACTGAAAGGATGGTGGGACATTTTAACACGCCCAACACTTATCTCCTTACAAAGGTTAATACATATTACAAATAAAAAGCAATATTTTACTGTTGCCTGGCGTACACTATTACCTCCTTAATGCGAATTATACCCTGCTCAGGGACTGACAGGAAGGATGGAGCGCAGACATCTTTCCATAGTGACGTCTGCTCGCCACCGCTCTCAGTCCCTTTTGGAGCAGAACGGCTCCTAGCAACGCCTCCTAGAGCAGGCTAGAACTGACCATGCAGGAGCACAGACGTCACTATGGAAAGATGTCTGCTCGCTGTCCTGCCTGTCATTCACATTAACCCCTTAGTGACCGGCTTCGCGCGCACACGGCCGGAACTTAACGTCCGCCGAACATTTTTTTTTTTTTTTTCATTTTATTGAATGACTTCTGGGACGTACATGTACGTTCTCTGTCCACCTGGGACATCCATTTGGGACGTACATGTATGTCCTCGGGCAGTAAGGGGTTAAGGAGGTTATAATACTGGCAACTAGCACTAATGAACAGCTAGTCGCCAGATGAGGAATTATTTGGGGACATCTTTCATAAAGGTGATAGTTCTGCTTTAAAATAGGTGTGGATTGTTTTGGTGTAGTTACTTTGTTGCTTAATCATATGCAGGCGTGCTAGTACAGCTCCTGTCTACACATGCACCTACCAACCTTATATCTGCAATTTGTATGAGAGATATTAAAGTGGAACTTTCACCTGTAATAAACCCTGTATCATATTATTATTGTAATATAATTGTTTCTAGACTGCAGGTTTTTGTTTTTGTAAGTCCAATAGTTAATGAGAAATTCTCTGTCAAAATTAGATTCCTGTACCCACTTCCACATTCTGAGGCACAGGACTTCCCAGTCCTGAAATTCTCCTCCCACCTTCCTCTCAGCTCTACCAGGGAGCACATTCATGCTTCCCTTCATACTGGTTTGCATCACATCTATCTTTACAGCAAGCTCCAGTTATCATTACACTGAGCTTGCAAGGTCAGTATAATGATAAACGGAGCTTGCTGTAATGATAGACGTGAGGCACACCAGTACGATGTGGAAGTATGAATGCGCTCCCTGGTAGAGGTGGGAGGAGATTTACAGGACTGAGAAGACCTGCTGTGCTGTGCCGCCATTTCCCTGTTTGACAGTGAATTTCTCATTAACTATGGACTAACAAAAAAAACCTGCAATTGAGAAAATTAAAACTATATTAATAATATGAGACAGTGTTTATTACAGGTGAAAGTTCCGCTTTTAACCCCTTAAGGACCGGGAAAATCTGAGGTCGTTTTCCCTTAAGGACCGGAGCAATTCTGACCTTTTTGACTATGTCTTTGTTCAACAGTGTTTTCCCTCTTAGGCTTTTATTCCACCCCCATAAATTATATACTGTTTTTTTAAGCATAAATAGGGCGTTCATTTGATACCCTATTTATATGGATAACCCACCATTCACTTTATTAAAATTTAAAAAAAAAAAAAAAAAAAAAGGTAAAAAAATGTAAAAAAACACCATTTTTTATTTTTCTCTTGGGATCAATTGGCCACAAAGGGTTCAATTTTTATGGAGACTGCATGAAAGGTATGACCGGTCAGTCATACCTACAAAATGCGCAGTTTAAAGTGGCCACTGTCCCCCCTGGGTGAAAATCCCCATGTCCCTTTTTCCCACCCTATTTTGACACTTTTTTGTCCCTGGCATTTGGTGGTGTATATAAGTGTATTACATGGCTCCACAACAATCACACTTGCAATATTGTTTAATTATATATTTTTTTTTTAATAAAAATATGTTTTTGTATTAAAAAAAAAAAAAAAAAAAATTTTTTTTTTTAAAAAACACAAGTGTAAAATTGCAGGTCAAAAATTGCCCGCATTTAGCCAGCCTCCTGCACCAGCAGTGAAGGGGTTAATACCCCCAACTGCTGTATTTTTTTTTAACCACTAGGTGTCTCCCGTCTACTTCTATCTCCCTTACTTTGAGGGCAAGGGAGACAGAGGCAGACGAGACAGGCACAGACAGCATGCTTTGCATGCTGCCTCTGTCTGTCACTATGCCGGTACATGTGATCGCTGATACGGCGATCGCATTAACCGGAAGAAGGGCTGAGACTGAATGCCCCGGTCTCGGAGCGCTCAGTCTCAGCCTGGATTTAATGATAGCAGCGTGCATGGAGGCACGCTGCTATCATTTAAGCCATGACGGTCCTGGACCGTCATGGGTCGTTAAGGGTATAATAACCCATGACGGTGCAGGACCGTCATGGGTCCTTAAGGGGTTAAGCATTTATAGGAGAATCGGTTCTCATCTACACTTACATCAAGATGATTCACATGACTTGGGAACTGGAGCTGTTGTTTTACACAAGTAATTTAATAAATTTTTTTTGTCTCTTATGGTGTAGATGGCTTGCCCCAGATTTGCACTAGTTAGCTATGATGATACATAAGGCCCCATACGTCCAACTTGTGGCATTAAAGGGATAGTAATACTTAATATGTAAAAAAAATATATATTGTAGTGTTTATCCCCCTCTCAGTGCTGAAAGTTGTTTTATTCAAAAGTTATTACAGCTCAACGCTGAATTTTTTAGGTGCAATATCACAGTGGCCTGAAATTGTACAGTGGCGCTGTTGCTACACCATCCTTTGGAGATTTACGGTCCCAGGACCAGGGCTGTCCTTAGGATGGTGTAGCAACAGCGCCACTGTGCGATTTCAGGCCACTGATACTACACCTAATAAATTCAATTTTGAGCTGTAATAACTTTTGAATAAAACACCTTTCAGCAGTGGGAGTACCCTTGTTTTACTCATGGGGATAAACCCTACAACATATTTTTTTTACATTTTAAGTATTACTATCCCTTTAAAATATCAGTCATGCTTATTGTGACGGTACCAGGATTTACCAGAGATGCACCGATACCACTTTTTTTAAGACCGAGTACGAGTACCGATACTTTTTTCAAGTACTCACTGATACCAATTACCAATACTTTCTTTTTTGCGGTATAGAGATATATATATATATATATATATATATATATATATATATATATATATATATATATATATATATATATATATGCGCTTTAGGTACTTGGAAAACTGGCAAATGACCGCAAAAAAAAGTATTGGTGAGTACTTGAAATATATATACACACACACACCACCTCTTGACTGTCCCATTTTGCCTCTTTCTCCCCCTCTTGAGCCCCCTCTTTTGCCTTGGCTTTTTCTCTCCCTTTTGATCCCCCTATTTCCCCCTCCTTGACTCTTGATCCCACTCTTTTGTCTCTCTCGCTCTCTCCTGATCCCCCCTCCCTTTTGCCTCTTCTTGGTCCCCCTCCTTTTGTCTCCTGATCTTTCCTCATTTTGCCACTTTTTTATTTTTTTTTTCTTAGTCCCTTTTGCTTTTTTCTCCCTCTTGGCCCCCCTCTCTGCCCCTTTCACCACCCGCTCGATGCCCCATCTTGCCTCCCTTACCCTCCTCTGGCAGGTGCTCGCTGTTCTCTCACGAGCCCCGGCAGAAGTCAGCGTTGGAGCGTTGCCATGGTAACCCGCTGCAATGCTCCGACGCTACAGGAGGGAGAGAGGTGACCAGGTAGCATGGTGAGCAGCTCCCCAGGCTCCCTCTCTGCAGCACCGACCCTGACATAGGGTATCGGTGCTGGCAAATGCCGGTATCGGCACCGATACCAGTATCGGTATAGGTGCAACCCTAGGATTTACCGGACCCTTTTTGGGGTCGTCGGTTCCTGAACCGCCACTGCTGCTGCCCCTCTTCCACAGCTGGCTGGAGCCCTGCTACTTCCTGGTGTCTCGAGATCCTGAATAGTCAGACAGGAACAACTGGATGCTGCCCCCTGGAAGACTTAGTGAATTTATCTGCAGAACCCTAGGAATGGTTTCCAGAGGCCCATTCGCCAGCAGACAGGAGAGGCAAGCAAATTCGCTCTTGCAGTAGCTAGGGAGAGAATCCCAAGCCCAAGCCCCCTCCAGAAATACAGTCGAGACTTGTATTAATGAGGGTAGAACAGAACTGCCTTTATTGATAAAACACACTGCTTATATACACTTCCAGACACTCTTATCAAGATAAGAATACAAATTAGTGCTTGAAAAAGGGACATTTTACCTGGTCCATAATAACTTCCCCTGACTGGTCAATGAAGCACAGCAGGAGTCAATTCACATTGCAAACATTCCTTAGCACATGGAGTATTTTTTAAACAAGCCAGAGTGCTGGATTTAACAGCACATTCTGCACTCTGGTTCCCCACTGCCATCCCCTTTGCAGGACTTACAGTATAAACCCACACACACTATTACCAAATGTAACCCAATGTACAAAACAGTGATCAATATTTAAAATGTTATAGTTCTAAATAACTCCGTCTGGTCACACTTATTTAAGTAATGTCTTTTAAAAAGGGGGTGATGTTTCAAAGGAAAGTTAGGCCATTAATGAGTGTAAAGTTGCTTTAATTTACATTTCAGTTAAGCTTGTTCTTGTTTCGATATTAACTCATTGTATGCTGTTGCAATGATGCGCATAGTTGTCATATAAACACAGAAGGACAAGGGGTTTCATCTGAGCTACTGGGTAACATTTTATTGCCATCAATTATTTTTCATTATTTTTCTATGTAACCTATCTATCTATCTAGATGTGTGTGTCTGTACATATTGTCAGATCAATTTACAAAAGAGAAAAATTTGTTTCTGAAGTGGAAAAGCATACCTATAACTCATACAGAAATATCACAAGTTTAAATGTTTTGAAATTGGGTACAAACTGCGGTCCTGAAAACTGATTTTTTTTTTGTTTTGTTATAGAAAATCCAGTCAAAAAGAAGGCCAAGGTTTGACACCTTGAAACATCCCTTAAGTACTATAGGAATGAGCAAAGCATTGCTTCTGAGTCTTAAAGGTTTAAAATTACCCTTATGTCAAATTTCAATATATATAAATTTCAAAACACAATGTTCCAATTCTGCCAGATATTCACTTTTATATACAAATAATTTTATTGGATACATCCAAAATCCATCTACAGAACTTACCTTTAGAAGTGATAAAGCACAGTCAATATGCCCATAGAAAATGCTTCTGTGTAAAGGCGTCCATCCAGACTCTTTGTCTTTGACTGACAAATCAACTCCTTTTGCTTCAGCTAACCAGTCCAGTACTGCCTTCTTCCCACAGGAAGCAGCAATATGAGATGCACTGCGTCCAAAGTCATCCTTTAATGTAGCAGCATTATAGCAGTAACAAGAGAGAAAGGCCTTTATCTGTTGCTCACTGCCCCTGGTCACCACTGAAATAACATCCAAGGCGTGTTGGAGTGAGCGGCACCGTGTAGTACACTCCGGCCAAATCGAATCCATTTTTTATTCTTTTTCCGTCTGTAAATTTTATCTTCATGAAAATATTGAATATCAATGGATCCGAATAGAAAAAAAAAAATATATATATATAGTCCAAGCAGCACATAAAAGTTATATAATGCTGTCCTGGTTATGTTTTTTGTGCTATAAAAGTTGATTTGGCACAATAACACATAGTTTAATATAACTCAATATTATTATTAAAAAAAAAAAAAAAAAAAAAAAAGTGTGCGCTTATTAGAGTGTCCTTAGATATGTACCAAGAGTCCAACACAGACACAGGGAGGGATGTCGAGGGAGGGACATCCCTCCACTCGGGACCGTCCTGCCTTTTCAAACCTCCATGATTGCAAGGTGTACCTGCACAGAAGAAAACATTACAGTACAATGCTTAGGAAATCACCACACGCTGGTTTAGAATTTACAAAAGGTGCTTCTCTGAGCTCTCTGGTAGTCTTGTCTCTGAGTTTGCACCTAACAGACCTTTTAACACCAAAGACATAAGAAGGGCACAGAAGCATACTTAAAACAGTGGAGTACCGGTAAACCAACTACATCATATCAATAAACTGTTATCAAAATACTCATTTAACACATCATTAAAAACTCTAAAAATCCTTATCCAACGAAAAGACTGGCCATGTGCCCCTAACTACTGCTAAACTTCTCTGTAGCTCAGGAGCCGATACTTACTTGGAGCTGGGACTGATGTCTCAAGCCCCATAGAACCAGAGTGCTTATTCAGAGCCCAAATCCTGCTGGATTTCGATTCTTACCACATCACTTTGGTCCCACAGTGGCTTGACATGTAAGTCCCAGGTCCCATAGCTTCAATCAAGGATCAAAGGGGGAAGTTGGAGGCTGTTTCCCACTAATCTTTAAAATACAGAACAGGATAAGCCATATGGCTGGGTATAACCCCTGAGCAACATGAATAACTTAGCGGCAGTCAGGATCACATGACCAGTCTTTTAGTTAGATTAGGATTTTAATGCCTTATGTATCAATGCAAATTAGAGGAACCACTGAACACGGACAGCTCCATAGATATTAAATAAAATGCAATGTGTTGTATACCGCAATAGCATTCAAGGAATTGAAAGCCTCATTCCAAACAATAGGAAGTTTTATTTGTCCCCTATGGAGCTGTTGGTGCGGCCAAGAATTACTCCAGTTTTCATTGATACACAAGACCCTTACAGTTTACCACTCCTTTAAAGGGGATCTATCACCACTACATAAGTTGCTTTTAAATGTTAGTTTATATAGTGATTACATTGAGTATTGCATTAATTTGGTATTTTAAAATGTTATTTGGGCAAAACAGAAGGAATATTGCACTGACCCTACTTCCGGATAGACTGCAGGTACAGCTCTATACCCGCAGTCTGTAACGCTGTCTCTGCTCCCCTCCCTCTATCCAGCCTCCTCCAATGACAGAAGCTTTCTGTCTGTAAGCTGGAGCTATCTCATTGGCAGAGATAGATATCTAGCCAATGAGATCGCTCCAACTTACAGACACAAAGCCTCCATCATTGAAGGAGACTTGATAGAGGGAGAGGAGCATAGCAGAGTTACAGACTGCGGGTATAGATCTGTACCAGCAGTATATCCAGAAGTAGGGTCAGTGCAATATTCCTTCTGTTTTGCCCAAATAATGTTTTAAAATATGAAATGAATAATATACTCAATGTAATCTCTATATAAACTAACATTTAAGAGCAACTTATATTGGGGCAATAGATACCTTTAACTAAAATATTATATAGATTAATTATAAATGTTTTTCTTTTGGTTTTGGTAGTTACTTCATTCAAAATATCTGAGCAAATGGCTGACACCCATTAAAAAAATCAGTAACATCCCTAATACCTGGCCCTCTAAGAATGCAGTTTTAGACCCATGTTCTATCTAGACCAAGCACTTGGTCCCATACATGGACAAATGGAAAGGTAATGAGGCTGGAGTAATTCTAGGGCAAACCAACTGCATAATAGAGTATGCCTGGGGGGGGGGAAGAAGATCTGGAAGAAGCAGGAAGTTGTGGGAGCTAAGGGGGAAAATGGGGGACATACAAAAAAAAAAAAAACATTAAGACTACTGGAGCCTCTCCACTGTCCTTCTTGTGCAGGCATCATGACAGAAAGTATGCAAATACTGCAAACTCTATAACTTGTCAATGTGACACAATACTGCATCCCATCAGTCATCAACTTGACCCTCATATTGCACAGTCACTTGTCAAACTGGCTCACGTAGTACAAACTGTCAATTGTTAAAAGGACAAATATCTCACACTCTGAATTGCCCCACCCAATTATACACACAGTTACTTGTCAAATTGTCCCTTATATGGCACGGGCATTGTTATTTTTAATTTGTCATCTATATTGTATACTATCACCTGTCAAATGGACCTTTATATTGCGCTCAATATATGTTGTGCTGCACATACTGAGGCCGATTTAAAAAAAAAAAAAAAAAAAAAAAAAAAAGTGGTGCAACTCATGGGCAAACCAAAAGCACTAAAGTGAACAAATACAGAGTCCCATTGATTTATTAAGGCTCATAATTTTTTTAGATAAAAAAGAGAGAAAAGTTACTGGCGCTCAACTAGAAAGCAACGTGTAGGCTGAATGGTATCTGGGTGATGAACAAGGAATCGCTAAACAGAAACGATGGAAAGTAATGAATTAAATACTGCTCCCCAAACACTAGTAATGATAATGTGAGTAGCTCAGTGCTCTAAATCTTAATAATCAAGGATGATCGGCAATGATTGCCGTCTATGAGTAGGTACACTGTATAGGTGGGTCAGAATGAATGCGCTAAATAAATATACAATACAGTGTTTGAGTTCCTTGGTTATGAAGTTACATAATAGACCTAAAAGTGTGGGTGTTGAATAAAAGCGCTCAATTGATGGGTGATTCAAAACATAAATCAAAATTCAATTTAAACAGTTGGTGGGAGCACATAACAATATGTTAAGCCATTAGCAAAAACACAATAATGTTCAATACAGTACTTGAGTTCCTTAAAGTATGTTAGTTCAAAACGTGGAGATGAAAAATGAAGATGATGAATGGATGTTAGGATGATATGAGATGAGATGAATGGATGATGAAAAGAGATGGATATGATAATTCCTTGTCGGGCTGCTATCAATGCACCAGGATCCCCAGGTGTGAATTCAAAATCCAAAACAAAAGAATATCAAGCGCTCCAGAACAAGGAATATGCAGAAGGAAAAAACAAAAGATAATAAAAAGATCTAAGTGTAGTGATATTGATTAGTGATGTTTAAAAACATATACCTCAGTTAAGGTATATGTTTTTAAACATCACTAATCAATATCACTACACTTAGATCTTTTTATTATCTTTTGTTTTTTCCTTCTGCATATTCCTTCTTCTGGAGCGCTTGATATTCTTTTGTTTTGGATTCATAATTTTTTTGCAATGCATTGTAAACCACTATAGCATTTAGGGAGTTAAAAGCCCCTTTTAAATCAATGGGACTTTTTGAAATATGAGTTTATTCCCTACGGTGTACTTGGTTTGCACCAGAATCGCACCACTATTCTTTAGCACACCCGCCTCTTTGGGACAGGTGGCAAGTACGATTCTGTCCAATATCAAAGCGATACCCATATTGCACAAACTATTAGCTGTCAAAGTGATCTGCATAATGCACATACCGTCAAATGTCAAAAAATTGATTCTCAACACTACACAAACTATCAGCTGTCAAAGTGATCACTATATTGTACAAGTCACCAGTTGTTACAGTGATCCTCATATTGTAAAAAAAAAAATAGATCAGTCATTTAACACACAATCACAGATGAAGCACCATATTTTACACACTGTCATTTGTATGACAGCTGTTGCAGACGTAACCATATATGACAGTGAGTGCAACGACACGTGAAAAGGACATGATAACTCTCACCAGTCGCTAGTTGAAGATACGAGAGCCTGGAACACAGTGAGTCTTTACTTCACAGGCCCTCATCCTCAATTGAACACGGTGTAGAAACACTAAAGCAGCCGGCAACTGTACAATTAGTGCTAACAAGAACCCAAACATTGCAAGTAAACTGCAATGGGATTGGCTGAGAATCGGCAATAAGCACGATTGAAACTATAGAAGCCATACAAAATCTCACATACTAATGGTGGAAGCCATTTTATGTTTATTATGATTGGTGGAGGGAACATAAGAAACCTCTTTCTATTGGTTAAGGAGATTGTCAATCAACAACCACACCCTCTTTTTTTTGAGTGAAAGGGGGCGTGACAGACATATTGGCAGGATGGAGAACACTGCAACACTGGAAATGTGGCATATTGAAGCTTACTTGCTGACGCCAAACAAGCATCAGAGCCATTTTCTTGTAGACCACGCATAAAGCTTTGGTTTGGTGGCCATATTATCATGCGACACTTTCTGGCATCGCAATCTAAAGGCAGTTCTTCTTCTAGTATACTTTGCAGCCCAGTGGCTTATTACTGAATGCAATGCGAAAGCTGCTGTTTTCCAAAGTAATTAATGACACTTTTTATTGGTAAAAACCCACCTCACCATCTCGTTGGTTCTCTTGTGACCACTAGATGGCACGCTTGTGCTTTTCAGTTGAGGAGTTTTTGCGAATGAGTTACGTCTGTATACTTTCATGGTCCCATGGGATTTGTTCTGCAACTATTAATATTCACCTTATTCTTTTATTACTCTAAGCTCCTTTATTTAATAATGGAAAATAATGTGTATTGTCACATTGTTATTCAAATAATCCGTTTTATATTGAGTACATTTGTGATGCTTATCCCAGAGCAGTTAGTGACCCTCTCTCTGGCACTTAAATGTAAATAAAAAACAAGACAGGAATATTGCATACAGTTCTGACACTGACACTTCCCTATATAGAATACCATACAAACATATACCCTATATCAGCATTCCCAACTTCTTTAACCCTTTCAGTTCCAGGAGCTTGGGCCATTTTCTGTACCTTGTAGGCCAGACACATTTTCAGCATTTTTTGCTATCCATCGGTTTAGACTTGATTTCTACCGGTAGTTACATATGGAAAACTATATATCAGTTTTTTCAGAACGATTTGAGCTTTTGCATGGTGCCTTGCATGAGGTATATTTTGCATTGTGCAAAAAGCTATGATGTAATAATTTATAAAAAAGTAAAATATTACTTATATTGCTAAAATCACACTATATATCAAAAACATTTATCTTGATTGTAAATGTTTCAATTACTTGAAAAATCACTGAGTTACCCAAGTGCAAAAATACCAAATTTGTATAGTATTACTTACTTTCATTGCACATACAGAGCACTAATTACCTGGAGAGCAAAATGGTATTTTCAACTTCAGTGGCGTACCAACAGGGGTCGAACCTGCGACCGGGCCAGTCACTCCAGGGGCCAGGCTGCCCCCTGCCACCCCTCCACCTGGCGCCCGCAACATTCAGATAAGCAATCTCCCTCCGGCACTCTAGTAATGCAAAGTGCTGGGAGATTACATCATCTCCCTGCGCCCTGCATTTTGAGAGGACCACGCAGGAGCTCCATCTGCATAGAGGTCTGTGAAGAAGGAGGTACAGACCTCTCCTGCCATGCCACTGGACCACCATGGAGGTAGGAGATTGGCAATGTGGGGGTAGTGTGGACATTGGGGGCAATGTGGAGATGGGGGGCAGTGTGGTGGAGATGGGGGCAATGTGGAGATTGGGACAATGTGGGGAGGCAATGTGGAGCCAATGTGAAGATTGGGGGCAATGTGGAGAATGGGGACAATGTGGAGGTGGCTAGCGGAGACGGCCAATGGGGTTGGGGGGGCAATGTCGTTGGGGGGGCCCATGACAATTCTTGCACCAGAGCCCGGTGGCTTCTAGTTATGCCTCTGTTCAAATTTATGAACTAATATGTACATCATAGTGGCTACATGTTAAAACTACCATAAAACAGCTGACTAACTACATAAAACATATATTTCCAAAAAGTAAATATCCTACTGCATCAAATAACGTGTCCATTGCCTTTCTACCCATAGCCGCAAAGCCAGATAGCAGGATGACAACCCTAGACACAGCAGCTATTCACTGAGACAGGAAGCAGAGAGACTAAACTTACCAGAAGTATAGTTGTCTCTGTTGTAACAAAACTTAAAAACTGGAACCAGGATACAGGGCATCAGACTCGACTAAGAGTCAAGGGGACAAGGTTCGTGGGGAGCTGAGACTGACAAAGAGACAGAGGAGTCAAACTGGACCAAGGATCGATGATGTCAAACTCAACTGGTGGTCATTAAGTCAAACATAGACAGTACCAGGGATAAGGCAAAGAGAAGTGAGACGGAGTCGCAAATCAGTCGGACAATGCAGCATACTAGGAGAAGGCAATAGAAGAGTCGAGGAAACAGAGCCAAGGTCAATACACAATGAAGAACCAAATTGGTAACACGGGTGGTCATGAAAAGTCGGGTTATAAACACTGGAATCACAAAGGAACTAGACAAGACTTAGGTCATGGCAAGAGCTCTTACATCGTATGCCGTTGCTAGATAAGGGGTCAGCCAGAGCATCATAAACAGGTTGGGAAAAATGAACCTAGAGCAAAACAAAATACCTGACATGAAAATGCCAGAAACCCCCTGGAAAACAGGGAAGAACACCTGCTACCAAAGTGAGAAAAATACTACCTCATTTTTGTAGGTTAACATACAATAAGGGGGGGCCTCGAACACTAACCTACACCTGCCACTTTTGTTTTTTAAAATTACCTGCTTGCACTAAAATGTCCCTGCTCGGTATTAACAGATTGTTGTCCTCACCACCACTGTTGTATCGGAATACTCAGTTCAGTTGCTCAACAGTAATCGTTTACTCTCAGTGCAGGATCCAAATAACAGCATAAAAAAGAAGAAGAAATCCACTCCACAGGATAAAAACATATATTTAAAAAAACAATTATAAAGGGTAAATGTACTCACCATGGGTTTCGTAGCTCACAGGCTACTTTTTCAAGATATGTAGGTTACAAAAAACATATACAAACATGGAGTGGTGTGGTGTGGGGTTTACATCTGAAACTGGAGCTCTTCTTTTTTCGTCTCTTTTTTTCTGCGAATCAACGTATGCCCATATATTCAAGATCAGTAGCCAATGGAGAACAAAGATGCACCGGCATCATCAACCACACCAGACATCTTCACATATACAGCTGACATGTAAACAGCAATCAGACTAAACACACTAAAACAACAACATCCACAACAGCATGCACTCACCTGTACAAGCTCCTTGTTCCTATTGGTCCCTTGTTAACTGGTGACCACTCGTTGCCAACACCCCACCCCTGCCTTAAAGGACATCCCACCATCCTGTGAACGTGGCTTGTTTACAGTGATCCCACTCGCACATCGTTTTACTGGCATCAAGTTTCCACTGCAGTACCTGTGAAAGCATCCAAGGCGGGAGCATGCGAGGGGTAGGGAGTCTCAGGATTCCCCAAACACATGTGGACATCTTCTGGCTATTGGAAGTTCAGTTGTACCATTTGGTGAACCACCCAGAATGCCATCTCCAGGTGGAGGAGCAGACCATGCAGCAGAACATGAGGTAACTGAACCAGTTATCCCCCAGCCACAGGTGCCAGGGGGACCTGTATAGCAGTATAAGAAATCCAGATGTCCACCAAGACACAGGATATACCAAACAAGGCTCACGAAGGCTGAGGCTGAGACTGGTACAGGTTGACATCACAGAGAATCATCAACCTCTGTGTGGTGATCAAAGATGAGATCAACCACGTAGCCAACACCTATTGTTCCCTATCCAACATGGAGAAGCTGCTGTGTTCCATTCATTTCATGGCATCTGGATCATTTCAGTACACTGGTGGATATGTATCTGTGATGTCCTAGGCTACATGCTCCAGGGTGTTGGTTGAGGTGCTGACAGCCCTGATGAGAGGCCAGGAGGTACTTTCACTTTTTTTTTGTGAAAGTATTTTACCAGGAAGAATACATTGCGATTGTCTCTCGTTTTCAAGTATGTCCTGGACTCATTTTATCTACCTTAGAAAGGTGAAAGGCTGAGCTGACCTTGCTGGGACTAGAACCTGCAGCTGATGCCTTAACCAACTGAGCCATCTCTCCGGCACTTCCCCTCCACGCTCCTCCAGCTTATCTGCGGAATCTTCTCCCGCCTCCTCTGACTGCATTCTATTTTTTCTTTGCCTCTCACACACCCTCGCTATCAATTGTTCCCTCCAGGCAGTGAGGGGATTGGAACTAAGTGCCATCTTAAAATATATGTGACTAACTGCACTACACTAAAGTGCCAAAAAAATATATCTTAAACACACAGTGTGATTAAATTGTATAGTATAAAGTATTATCTTTCAAGGGCAGCAACAGAATAAAAATTAACAGCACCACTTTATGTGTTATTACATAAAACCTAATACAAAATAAATTTTCCCACGACCAAAAATAATATACTAAAACTTATCACGTGTGGAAACACAGAGAAAAGGAAAAGCTGATGATCAGAGCTAATTACTGGATGTACAATGCTTTGTACAATCCAAAAAATGAGCTAGTCGTCTCATCCACTAGCCAACATCCCCGCAAGATCACAGTAAAATAAATCGAAAGGGGAAATCAAGGACTTCCCTTACTAGATGATACAAGAAAGATTAAATAATTACCAGATCATGAGGAAAGAGCAAAGCCGTGACTGAACTGACCACACCCAGGTTCATACAAAGGAACGATATCCAATGTCAGAAATAATCAACTGGCAACAAGTATCTAACCTCAATCAGTCAATGTATATGGCTGAGCACAACCACGTGAACTTTCTACACGGCCACCCCAATTAAACACACAGTTCAACAAAGGATTTAATGTAGAGAGCACACAAGGATGCAAGGACGTTGGATGCGATTTTTTCTGGCCGGGAATCTTTGTGGCTGTATAATTGGCAACAAACATCTCATGTATGTATTTATTTTTTATATTATGTATGTAATTTGTATTTTATAAAACTATTTAATAGGTTGATAAATGCATATCATTTGTATTAATAAAGACTTTTTTAGCCATATATTGGCTCTACATATAATATTTATTTGATATATATGTTTTTGTAGCATTATCCTGAAAGTGTACCTTGGTATATTTGTGCGAACACCTATAGATATTTTTGAGAATACAATCTGGTATATATATGTAGATACTTCTAGATACTGCGTATATATATATTTTGTATAATTGTAGGGCATCTCCCGAAGGAAGTCAGCACCGAGCTCCATCTGTGTTTCTTTACGAAGTGTCTGTCACAAGAGGGTGTGGACTCCCAACAGAGCGAAAAGGCTGCAAAACTCTGGGGTGCAGAAATCTTGTTTGAGATCTTTATTGTGGGAGAACTGTAGTGCCTACATATATACTTTTGACAACTAGTACTAGTACTACTGAAAGTCCTCTTCTTTACATAGTAACATAGTAAATTAGGTTGAAAAAAGACACAAGTCCATCAAGTACAACCTTCGCCTCATACCTCAGTAACTGAGAATTTTATAGCTTTCCTGCTACCAATTAAATTAGTCTTTATCAGACCTTCCTGATCAGCCTACTGATAAACAGTATAACTCTGTATGTTCCCTTGTGAAAGAAATGTATCTAATCTTCTCTTAAATGTATCCATTGTATCTGCCATAACTACCTCCCTGGGCAATGAATTCCATAATTTGACAGACCTTATCATAAAAAAACCCTTCCTCTGCTGAAGTTTAAACACCTTTCCTCTAATCTCAAGGGATGTCCCCTGGTCACCTGATCAGGCCTTGGAATAAATAGCTCACCGCAGAGATCCTTGTATTGACCTCTCATATACTTGTACTCTTAGTCGTCTTTTCTCTATAGTAAATAAACCAAGTTTGTTTAGTCGTTCCTCATATGTCAAGTCCTCCATTCCCTTAATTAATTTTGTTGTTCTCCGCTGTACCCTCTCTAGTATTAGTATATCCTTTTTCAGAACCGGTGCCCAAAATTGCACTGCATACTCAAGGTGAGGTCTTACCAATGATTTGTATAATGGCAAAATAATGTTATTCACTCTTGCTTCGATACCTCTTTTTATGCAAGACAGGATTTTGTTTGCCTTTGCTACTGCTGTTTGACACTGGTCACTGTTTCCAAGTTTGTAGTTGACACGGATACCCAGGTCTTTTTCTAGCAACGAGTCACCTAAAATTATTCCATTAAGTTTATAAGTAGCCTTGGGATTGTTTCCTCCCAAATGTATGACTTTACACTTCCCCACATTAAACTTCATATTCCACATGTTTGCCCAATCTGACATTGTATGTAAGTCCCTCTGTAGAGAGAAAATATCCTGTTCTGAATTAATGACTTTGCATAATTTAGTATCATCTGCAAATATTGATATTTTGCTTTCTATATCTATTTCCAGGTCATTTATAAACATGTTAAAAAGCAGCGGATCCAATACTGAACCCTGAGGTACTCCACTCTCCACTTTAACTGTACTGGAGAATTTTCCATTTACAACCACACACTGTTCCCTATCCTTCAGCCAGTTTTGTATCCAATTGCAAAGGTTATCTCCTAGCCCTAATTTCCTTATTTTATGCACCAGCCTTCTGTGTGGCACTGTATCAGATGCCTTTGCAAAGTCTAGATATACTACATCTACTGCCTTGCCATTGTCTAGGTTGCTGCTTACCTCCTCATAGAAGCTGAAAAGATTAGTTTGGCATGATGTATTCTTCATAAAACCATGTTGATTCGTGCTAATGATTTTATTTTTTGTGTTGTAATCCTGAATATAGTCCTTTATTATCCCTTCTAACAGTTTTCCCACTACAGAGGTCAAACTCACTGGTCTATAATTCCCAGGTTCTGTTTTAGTTCCCTTCTTAAATAGAGGCACTATGTTAGCTCTTTACCAGTCCTGTGGCACTGAGCCTGTGGTAATAGAATCTTTAAAGAGTAAATATAGGGGTTTTGCTAACACTGCACTAAGTTCCTGAAGAACCCTTGGATGTATACCATCAGGACCCGGTGCTTTGTCAATCTTAATTTTGTTCAGTCTTCCCATGACATCTCCTTGAGTTAACCCAATATCTATTAATTGTATTGTTTTATTTGTTACTTGCAGAGGCTCTTCTACCATTCCTTGCTCCCCTGTATATACTGATACAAAGAAAGTGTTTAAAACATCTGCCTTTTCCTTATGCTCACTAATCAACTCACCCATCTCATTTTTGAATGGTCCAATGCACTCCCTCTTAAGTTTTTTGCTATTTATATATTTGAAAAACTTTTTTGGATTAGTCTTGCTTCAAAAACCTGCTACCCTTAGCACTCTGACAGGTCTCATTTTTCCAGCTGATATCTGGATAATTAAAATCTCCCATAATTATAGTATGCCCAAACTGGGCATCTTTCCTCATTTGCAATAGCAGTTGGGCCTCATCATTGTCATCGATATTTGGTGGTTTGTAGCATATGCCCACCAACAACTTTTTTTTTACGTTTCACACCTCATTTAGTCTCGATTTCTACCCACATGGACTCCACAATTTGGCCAGTTTCCTCACTAATATCACCTCGCAAAACTGGATTTAGCTCTGTTTTCAAATATAAGCACACACCTCCACTTTTTCTATTAATTCTGTCTCTTCTAAACAGGGAATAGCCCTCTATATTTACAGCCCTGTCGTGCATCATTCCACCATGTTCCTGTTATTCCAATTATGTCCAATTGCTCATTAACCGCCAGCAATTCTAGTTCTCCTATTTTATCTACCATACTTCTTGCATTTGCTAGCATACAATTAATTTTGTAGTCTTTACATATATTAATCCCTACATGCCTTTTTTCTTCACCTTCATTTACTAGGAGTTCCTCCCTACTGACTAAATTTTTCCCCACCCTTTCTCCACCCTCCTGGTCATTACTTGGACCCAGTTCCTATCTGCTCTATCTACCCCATTTTTGCTATCTATACCCCCCCTTTCCTAGTTTAAAAGCTCCTCCAAGCTTCGTAGCATTCTCTCCCCTAACACAGAGGCTCCTCTACCATTTAGGTGCAATCCATCTCTTCCATATAGATTGTACCCAAGAGCAAAGTCTGCCCAGTGTTCTAAAAACCCCAAACCCTCCTTCCTACACCATTGCTTGAGCCATGCATTAAGCTCCCTGAGCTCCCTCTGCCTACCTGCACTGGCGCATGGCACAGACAGTATTTCAGAAAATACTACCTTAGAGGTCCTTGCCTTGAGCTTGCACCCTAAATCCCTGAAATCATTCTTTAGGGACCTCCATCTTCCTCCTATTTTGTCATTGGTTCCAATATGTACCAAGACAGCTGGATCACTTCCAGCCCCTCCCAATAATCTGTCAGCCCTGTCCGCAACATGCCGAACCCGAGCACCCGGGAGACAGCATACTGTTCGGCATTCACGTTCGTGGCGGCAGATTACCCTATCTAACCTCCTAATAATAGAGTCCCCTATTACCACCACCTGCCTTGGTTTCTGCATGCTCTGCATCCCATCTAGCCTGGAAGGAGGACTGTTCCCCTGGCTGCTAGAGGAATTAGCCCTCTCCAGTGTTGCCAATTCTGAGCAATTCTCATCAACATCCTCACACAATCTTGCAAATCTGTTGGACTGAGTCAACTCAGAACTGGCCTTCCTCTTCCTCGGCCCACTACCTCCCCTCCTTACTGTTACCCAGCTGCCTACCTGTCGCTCCTCATCTACAACTCCACCCTCTTCACCACTAACCCCACATACTACCTGCTCTGTGAGTTCTAAACTCCTTTCCAGGTTTCCAATGTCTCGCAATGTTGCAATATTTCTCTCCAAATCCAATATCTTAGACTCTAAAGAGAAAATATGCTCACACTTGGCACAGCGGTATGACCCCTGGAACGATTGCTCCAAGTGTTCAAACATGTGACAAGATGTGCACTGCGTGAGATTGGCTAACCTGCTATCACTCATGCTTGGTTTTACAATTCAAGTAGCTTTATATTATCCTCTAATGCTCACTATATGGTAAGTAACCAACCTTATATGTGAATGCAATAAATCCTTTGAAATGATAGTCACCAGACTCCTTCTAACTCTTCACCTGGAACCAGTCACTTGTAATAGCAGTCTCACAGAGCCAGCTCCACAGAGCTAATGGACTGTATTTATAGTAACTAGCAACCAGGTGAAATCCCTTAGCAATCAGCCCTAATCACACAGGCCAGAGAAAAACCCAGTAAACAGTTTTTTTTTAACTCTTGCAATACCCACACAAATTATTATTATTATTTTTTTTTAAACCTTAATAAAATACCAATAAAACACCAAACACACTCTTATGTACTTAACCAGATTCCTTCTAACTCTTCACTTGGAACCAGTCACTTGTAATAGCAGTCCCCTGTATTTGAATTCCCCCTGTTTTAAATTCCCACACTTACCACACTTCTGCACTTACACACTGATGCAAGATTCACACGTTCAAGTATTCCCCATGTATCTGCTATTTAATCCAGGAATCCACCAATTACAAACACAGCAATTAGTCACTCCCACCACACCAGACTTCAATTATTTGCTTGTCTCACAGCAAAGAGAGGGAAAACAAAACCCAGAGATTTGCTTTTTAACCTCTCCTTTACCGCACTACACCACACACAATATACTTATTCTATTTTTCCAGCAAGTATCCAAACTCAGTCTTTCAGGGCACAGGTCACTGATCAACTTACAGAGCTCTCTCACTCCTTGCCGCCTGCTGCTGCTAGCTCTGCTTGAAAGTAACGGCACTGTGGTGATGTTGGTGGTTGCTGGTTTACTGCAGCTGGTACCAGGACGAGGAACATCAGGTTGTTCACTAGGACTCAAATCCATTACAGATAGGTAGGTAGTGTATTATAATAATAATTTTAAAACCTGGCCACATGACAACTGTCAGACTGGCTGTGTCACTCTGAAAATTATTAACACGAATTGCTAAAAAAATTTTTTGCACAGGAAAAAAATGGCACTCCCTTGCAGTGACAATAAGACACTAATGCTGCCTGCCTGCCTACACAACAATTGTCAGATTGGCTGTGTCACTCTGAAAAAAAATTACAGCTCCTGACTTTGGCAATAAGGCACTAGACTGGCTAATAAGGCACTAGACTGGCTAATAAGGCACTAGACTGGCTAATAAAATTGCTTTTCTGGACACTCTCTCTCTGCTTCTTCTCTCTCTGAGCTCCAACAATGGACTAACAGGAAATTAAGGCTGTTTGGGTGTCTGTGTCATTAGTCCAACCCCCATCATGAAACAAAGAAGCTAATTGGACTAGAGAGGGCAGGAAAGTAGCACACACGTGCGGGAAGAATGAAAGTAGTGTGGGAAACTGTTGTTCGAATTTCTGAAATTTACACCAAAATTTAGGACCAGGGCTGTATGGATTCATTTTTTTTTTTGCGAACGGCCCTTGGCTTTTGGGCCGTCCCGAATGACAGTGAATGACCATTATTCGTCCCAGTTCCGAAAAAGGCCGAACTGATTCGCACAAGTCTAATCCTAATGCACTCCTCCATCTTCCGTGATTTTGAGAATGGGACCTATACAGGAAGATAGCTGTTGGGTGAGAGACCAATGTACACATCACAATAGAAAACAGACAGAGCCACTCGCATGATAAAAGAAATCCTTAGCTTAGCATGGTCATTATACACAATATATATGTACCCATTAGACAGCATAATCATGTGGTACATGTGTCACAATGTCACAACTTTTCCACAGGGGATGCATGATACAGCTACAAACCATGGCTACTGACACTTGTACCGAATCCACAAACACCAGAATAGGTACAATGATGCTCACGAGAGGACGAGGTATGAAACTGAATGCACATTTGGACTCCTGAAATCCAGGTTCAGGTGTCTGGATAAATCTGGTGGATCACTGCAATACTCCCTTCCTAAAGTGTGCAATATAATCCTTGTGTTCCATACTACAAAACTTTGCCGTGGACACACGTTTATTGGGGGATGTATATCCAGAACCTATTTTTTTTTTTTGATCATATTTGCACATATTCACTGTTTTATATTGATTTCACTTTTTATGTTTATATGTGTCTTTTTTAATATGTGATTTAATTTTTGAATGTATTATTGTGGGTCATTGGTCTGGGTTGTGCTTTGTATATTAAGGTTTGTCATGTGATCACTCTGCTCATTGTATTGAGGGCGCACATTTGGTGCGTCCTCGGTATGTTTACTGGTGAGCTTTGATTGACACATCCATGACCTTTGCACTGAGTATACCCGGACCGATTAGATCCAATTTATGTAATGTTTATGTATTGTATTGGATTGTTTTATATGTTTTTTACCTCTATATGTCCTTTAGTGTTTTTTTGTATGTGGTTTACATTGCAATATTTGTTATATTTTATGTGAATCATTGTTCCGGTTATTGCTCCGTGTATTATGTATGGTCATGTGACTGCTCTGTTTGATGCCTCAGAGAGGCGCATTTAGTGCGTCATCAGATAACAACTTGGCGAAAGTAGAGTGATAGGTTCATGACCATTGCACCGGGTAAGTCCAGAGCAATTGGATCAAATTATTTTGTAATTTCATTTAAATGTGTAACGGCTTCTTGTTCTTTGTTAGTCTATTTATTGTCTTTGATAAAGTGGCACGTAGTAGCCACGATACGCGTGAGACTGTAAGACTATTTTTATTTTATCTTTGTTTTGGGTGTTAGTAGTATCTTGCTAACTTATTCCCAAGGCGATATTTTAATAAATTTATTTTAGAGCTGGAAGCCGTTTTTTGTTCCTGTATTAGCATTATTTTTTCGCTTGGTAAGAGTTGCACTGTTTGAATTCCCGAGCGGAGACGGGTGAATCTCTCCGCTAGCGCAATAGTCAGCAGTGACGGCTGACCACTTTCCTTGTAAGTAGCCAATTGGCATTCAAGTCTACGTTTAACACATTATACTGGCTATATTGCACCATTGGGCGCCTTCTTTCTTTTAGTTTTTGTTTACTATTGTGAAGGTGCCTGTTCTCCATCTGGAGAATGAGGAGACCCTGTGAGGGGCAGAGACATGGAGCAATCTTATCTTGGACTTCTTTGCTTTTATTCAAAGGCAATACATGTGTTACCGTGATTATGCATGGGGAATGTGTGGAAACGCTTTCGTTTAATACCTCATGATATGTTTCACTCCACAGTATATGCTCCTGCTTGACCCGCTACACTTCTTCTGACAGTCAGTGAAGTGAATACACACCATGGCCGCCCATCAATGACTTGTATCCACCTAACAACACATCACAACTACATTGCCCTCACTGTAGATGCAGATGCCAAGCAATGGATGGTTCCAAGTGACCCTGTGAGTTTAAATGACAACTGGAAATCCATAAGTGCATGATGACATTACCACTTCATGGATATGACCTATCCCCCTGCAAACACTGGCACATCTTTAACTCCTGTAATTTCTTCTACAGGCATTCATGGCATGAACCATCATGAAACAGAGTGATGCCTAAATTACCCTGATGAAATTCTGCTTCCCCTCCCCTACAGTTCTCCTCCTGCTGCTTGTTAGTGCTATTGAATGTTGATACTGTATGACAAAATGGGATGTCATGTCAATGGCATGAGACATATACTAGGACTTAATGAGGGCAGAAAACCGCACAGTGGAACAAAGGAGAGACGTGAGAAATCCCCAATGACCCATTGATATGTGTTGGACTTGAAACAAGTTTATTGTCCCGGAGCTCATCATCGGCATGAAAATTGAAGATGTTAAGGAACAGCACAACATCCATATGTTTGAAAGCTTAAGTGACATAATCTGAAATCCTCACATATCCTGTGTTAGGAATATTGGTCAGCCATGATATGCACCTCCTCATCTCAGTGCAATTGTGAAGAAACCCTTCATGAAGATAGGACAACAGTGAAGTTTGACCGGTTCTAGCATTATAACAACATGTGGATCTTGCATTTGTTAAACCAGCCTGTACTTTGGAATTCCAGAGGGGTACACAACACATTTCTGCCCACCCTAATGGACACAGAACTTAAAGGATACACAATCTTTGCTGAAATGGATATGTTTGTGTCTCAGACACTATTTACTGTGAGAGTAAAGTTTGCCTCAGTGTGACCTCTGTCCCACATACCTGACATAATACCATGTTAAGGAGCTGTTCCTTTGTGTTGGAGTGCTACTGCGCCTGTGTTTGCAATGATCCTGTGTGTTAGATAGAGAACTGTTTCCCAACAGCTGTTGTTCAATTTAAACTCACATTATACCCAGACAACACATTCCAGATTTTTTTCTATGCTAGGTCTGTTTTGAGTTGAAATTGGACAGCAGAGGACGTGCTGTGTTGGTTACCACTGCTCAAACACTTTTCCAAAAAGTAAAATGTGTTAGAGTTGTGATCAGTGCATTACTTTGCAATGCATTATAGACATCTCAGGCACTGACCTTGTTAGGTACCAGAAGGAAACAAAGACATGATTTGTATAAAAAAAAGTGAATTTTTATTGTGGAAACACATGACACACAGCATAATTTATTTTTCTTTGGAGGGGGTGCAGAAGTGTATGTCTCACTGACTGGTGACTGTTGTTTGTATTGGGGTTGCTGAGGGTGTCACACTTGAGGAGGAGTTGTTTGCTGTTGACCTCTCAGTTGACTGTTGGGCTCTCTCCACCATCAGCCTCTGGATGTGATTATGCTCCCGTATTTCACTGAGCAGCTGGCCAAATATGTCACTGACTGCAGTCCCTATATGCTGTATTTCTATGTAGAGGATGGTATGCTGGGATTTCAGACAACTGATACTGGCTGCAGTTCTCTTTGTCTCCCCTATGAGGCCATGATGATGGTAATCCAGTGGCCATGGGTCATACTGTGGCCACTGTGATTTGATACTTTGCCATACGGGTTGTAGCTGCAGCCTCTGTGTTGCTGTGTTGGCATCCAGCGGCGTACCTGTGGACGAGGTGTGGAGCCCAATGACCCCTTTTGCTGTGTTGTAGGCATCCAGTTGCATACCACTGGTGGTAGTGGGGGGGGGGGAATCCATTACTGGCCCAATGTTGTTGGCATCCATTTTGTTGTGGAATCCACTGCTGGGACTCCTGTGAAATCCATTTTTCTGCAGCTGTGGGTGGCAGGCTGTGCTGTGACTGTGGTGGTGATGGCATCCAGCTGGTGCCTTCTGCTGCATCATTAAGGACTTTGGCACTGGGGGTCTTCGTGTGCTCCTCCTCACTTTCCTCCTGCTCTGCTGCAAGCATGCATGCTGTGTGGGGAAATTATAGTGTGTGATTAGTAACCTGGCCAATGACAACAGGGATGCAAGACAATGACATTGACATCTAACCCGTTGACTGATAAAATGTTAGCTCCTGCATTGCATTGCAATTCATGGGATACCTTCCTGGCAGTCACTGGTTCATCAGCTTGACAACATCCTGTACATTGATAGAACCGACCTACTGTGTTTGATCTTTCATTGTCATACGGAACATGGGGATGGCAAGGAGGGATGCATACGTATCACGTGACATGGACTACACATATGTTTGAACCCAGGGGTAGTCAACTTTGGCTACATGGATATTGGGACCACCATTCCCATTATCCACAATCATCTATCATCTGCTTCTTAAGACGTGTGTGTTGGGGTTCCCTATGGATATGGTTCCCCAGTTTGGTTAACCCTAGTTTGAATGTTTGTTCCACCATCACATTTGTATGTATGTTTGGGATTGTTATCCTTCTGAGTGAAACATGTGTTCCCCCGCTGCTTGGGTTGATGTGTTCCTCTATCAGTGTATGTTTTTAGGTTTGCTTTGCCTTTGTGCAGTACGTCCATGGCCTCAACTTGTGCAAATGTGTCATTTCAGACCATGGGGGTACTGTGTTGGACATGCAATCAGTTTGTGTTTGTTCAACTATCAGGGGTGTGATAACCCCTGGTGAACTTTGCAACATGACCCTGGTGTACTGTGTTCATCCACTGTTAAGTGTTTACATCCATGTTATATTCAAGAACATAACATATGTTTGTATTACAATGTGATGGCAATCATTGTGTGAGGTGCGCATGTTTAAGCAATGCAGCACTGAGGGGGTTTAACCTCATGATTCAATATGAGCTGGCCTGCTTGCTGCATCAGATTTCCATTTCGCAGTACACCATCATCTGTTTGTTTTAACCCTATCAGTGCTGCAATACTCGACTTGGCGGGATCATTCATGGCCGTGTGTTCAGCTGCCACTGTGCTGTGCACTACTAGCTAATGGGGTTTGTATGGTAGGCAGTTATGTATCATGTTACTCAGGGGCGTACCTAGAGCATTTGGCACCCAGGGCGGATCCTATATTTGGCCCCCCTTTCCCCCAACTTTAAAATATAAAAAACACCCACAAAAATGTTAAGTGTTTTCAAGAATATTTATTGCACAGATCTGTAAACTGTATGTCAACTTGAAAAATAAGTTTAAAGGGATAGTAAATAGCTTTTGAAAGAAGCATTTCCCAGCAGTGCTTGTGCCTTGTTTACTCAGAAGGAAATTACTTTCATAATATATTTTTTATGATAAGTATTACTAATACATTGATGTTGAGCGCCAGTTAGGTTTGGTGAATACTATTTTTTAATTCTTTTTGTGCAATTATCATTTACTCCAAAAGAAAATGTCAATTAAAATACAAGAGTATCTTGCTTCCCCCTTGATGTTATCAACTGTAAAGTAGGTATTTGTTTTGGTGGTATTGTCACATTCCTGTCTTAGTAACTGGGTACTGACATCTTATGAACCCTTTGAGTGTCGGAGATGTATTCAAGGCATTGTGTTGCAATACATTGGATACTTCTTGGGCACTCAAAGGGTTAAAATGGCCACACTGAAATTTGCGTTGTAATGGCCAAATATTTATGTAACAAAAATTGTAGAAACATCTCTTAATTAAACATATATTAGCAAACTCCCAGTTTTACTTGCTAAACTTATCCATAACTTTATAAATGCCTGAATAACACTATACTATTGCAACTTTATAATACCCTATCAGTTGGGTTTACATATGCTCTATAGAAGGGGTGCCCAAGTTCAGTCCTCAAGTGCCACCAACAGTTTAGTATTTAAGGATTTCCCTGCTTAAGCACAGGTGAATCAGTCAAAATTAATGAGCTACTGATTAACTCGCTGGTGCTTAAGCCGGAAAATCCTTACATCCTTACCTGTTGGTGGCCCTTAAGGACTGAACGTGGACAGCCCTGCTCTACAGGTATGGGACAAGGCTAACCTGCAACCAAAGCCCTAGGGAGTCCAGTCTGTATGTCACTGGCCTAAATCAGTGCATGACATGGATTTTAATCGTACCAGCTTACTACCAACCCCTCACACTAGCGTAACCTCCAAAGCTGTGACAATTCATAGAGTACCTATTTTTATTTCTAATACAGAGCTCATAATAGTCCCTCCTTTTGCCACAGCTTATATACTAAAATCTTACTCAAAGTCAACAACTCCATCATAACACTGACATCCCAGCCCAGGCTCATTGTCTTGGCATTACATTTGACTCCCCCACATCCAATCACTTCCAGAATTCTGTCACTTTCAACTACAAAACATGTCTAAAAGGAGACTTTGCCTCTCAAATGATGACAACAATTCATGAGTTCACTCACTTAGCAATTCACTCCTTGGATATGTAACCCCCTACTAACTGATTTTCCTCAGACTGTCTCCATTTCAGTCTATCCTGCATGCTGTTACCAGATTCATTAATTTCATTAACCATTCCTTTTCAGCTCCTTCACTCTTTTAAGACCTACACTGTCTCTGCTTAATCCCTAAGGCCAAAACATCTACAAGTACTCCCCAAAATGCTGTATGTGCTCTGCCAATGATCTCCTATTTTCTTTTTCACTTTTAACCTCCTTTCACTCACACCTCCTACATATTTCCAGAACTGTACCCAGTCTCTAGTTCTGTCACAGTTTGCCCAGAAACATTCAGGAGTCAGTACGGTATAGTTAAATGCAATATATTAAAATATAAGTAAGGCGGTATGCAATAGTAATATAGCAGGAACTAGTAGAGGGTCACAAGCAAGCAAGCACTACTATCAGAAATAGTAGGTTGACAAGATTGACCATTCTGCTGGAGACTAGGCCGAAAGCCACTAGTAGTCTCTACTGGAACCAGGAATTGGAACAGGAACAGAACTGGAACAGAACAGTAGCCGGAAGATGAAGTCTTGATCCATAGTATCAAGGAATACTGCTGACTCACGCCTGCAGTCAGTATAGCGAAACGGATACTTGACTCACGCCTGCATAGTCAGCATAGAGCTAGTCTACCAGAGCCCCAGGTCTGCATCAATTTGGGTGTATGCTAAATATGGGGAACAATCAAAAGAATAGTCAGACAGAGCCACAAGTCAACACCAGAGAGTGTAGTCAGACAAGCCAGGTCATACAGAGTTCAGGTAGTCAGCTAGATCCACAGGTCTGCACCAGATTGGGTGTTTACTAAGGGATAAGACAAAAGAATAGTCAGCACCAGATTGGATGGTCAGACAAGCCAGGTCATACACAGAGCCCAAGGATACATCATTTTCTCAGCTTTTGTATGTTTGTGAGAATTTTAACATTGGCTTTGACTTTTTCTTCCGCATGTTTTCTAAACTAACTGGGAAACAACTGTCACTGACAGGTTCTTACATTATCCATTCTTCATGAAGATTAGAGGACCTTTGGGTGCTAGGGAGACAGATATTTATTCCAGAAAATGTACTTTTTTAATTATGTGAATGTGTATAGAGACACTGACACCTAATGACAGACAACCTGACATAATGACAGAGAGAGAGAGAGTCTGATATAATAACAGATGGGAATTATCAGGGACAATTTAAGCATAGCAGCTATGACAGTCCAGATAGACACAGTCAATGATAAACATAGTTATGGACACGGTTGTTATGGACACAGATAAATTGCAGCAATTTGCAGCAAAACTGTATCCATTGCATGGTTATGTTCTCATGTCATCCCACATTTGGCTCACCCCCATTTTCCTTTGTTTTCCCTGGTCTGTTTGGGCGGGAAAATGACAAAGACCAGATACTCTTTGTTTCCTTTGTTCTAGGAGAGGGGAGGAGGGGTGTGTCAATCAGGTAAAGTAGGCTGGTGATGGGCGGGGCTTGCCAACAATAAGAGAGGTGTGCAGAGAGTCAAAGGGGGCAGTCTTGAAGAGGTCTTTTGGGAAGAAGGGTCTTGGAGCAGGAAAGCCATGGAGAGGGAGATGTGACCAGCTGCAAGGGGGCCATTCCTTGCCTAGGCCCCAAGAACTGTTCCAGGATCCTGGCCTATTTTTCCCCTGCAGCACCATCCTCATTGTTCCAGATAGATGAGTATAGAAACTAAGTATCTCTCTATTATTTTCATACTATCTATAATATTTCTAGGAAAAATACCTTAGTAACCAACGTATAGTGTTTTCTACTATAATTGTTGTATTATGTGTTTTATTTGCACTGCAGTAAGTAATTGTCTAGTTAATATTATGAGATGTTTTAGCTAGAATATATTTGATAATATACAGTGTATTGTTAATATTATTGTTTGTTATTAAATATTATTGCTTATTGCTAGTACTGGGGTGTTATTGTGTTAATTGTGGTATTGGTCATTAGGACAAATTTCTCTGGATATATCCTTTAATTAAAGGGTTGGCTTTTTGGGTGTGGGCAAATTCATATTGCTTCTAATAGCTGTTTTGGGGTTTGTGTGGTGTGAGCAAGTTGTAGGCCCTGGCCTTGCTCATAGATTTTATCTCAGAGCAAACACATGGTCTGACTCCATCTTGCTAGGCCCCAGCCTGTCTCCACATGGTTGAGGACGCCATTTTGTAAAAAGCACATGGTGTGAGTTTGCAGTTTCTTCACAACTACATTGATTTTAACACAGCTGCTATTGTGCAACCTTTTGCGCCAAATTAATTCACCCAAAGCCACGAACATAAAACAAATGGCGTAGTTGGCAGGATATTCGCAGAAATTATTAATATTAATGATTAATAACCATTATTGACATATTTCCTAGAAATTAATATTTTGTTAAAAAATACATTTTTTAATAATTTTTTAATTAATATTTTTTCCTGGGCAATTTAGACAGTAAGCCTCCCAAGTTATTTTTGTGTGCCAGTTCCACACTGCGACAAGAGTGGTGGGTTTTAGTATTGTTACATTGCAAGGGGCTTATTCACTAAAATAGGATTTGTGTGCTGGAATACTCTTGAATTGTAATAAGTGTACTTTACATGCTTTGATTATAGACTTGTGGGGCCCTCACAGAGGAGTTTCAAACTTCAAAGTGTATAGATAAGTGCTCATATTACAGTTACCTGTATTGTCTGTATTGCATATATGATACTTGCCTGGGTATTGTGATGTATATGCCTGGTTATTGTGTAGGTGTATGGGTATAGATATATACAGAGGCAAGAGGGAGCGTTTACAGTTGCACTGCTTCAATTAACTCTTGTGTGCTCTCATTAGAGGAGTGCTAACTTTGAGGCATTTTAATTGTAAACGTTTAGGTCAAGGTTCTGCAATTGCCGGACGTGATATTTCTAGTGTGGCTAGATTTATTGCGCATATGCATATCTCTGTACTGTCAAGATTTCCTATTAAAGGGACTTTAATTAACTCTTGTGTGCTCTCTGTAGAGTGTAACTAACTCTGAAGTCCTACTTCAGTTAAATCCTTGTGTGCCTCTGCAGAGAAGTGGCTAACTTTAAAGCCACGCTTCAATTATAGACTTGTGTGCTTTCCATAGAGGGTAACTACATTGGACAATTGACTAGTCACTAGCACTTGTACCTAGACAGGTGACTTGAGCTCCTGAGGCAGGTGACTAACTAGCATTTGTACCATTTGCCTTTGTGGAGATGTCACTAACTTTGAAGTAGTGCTTCAATTATAAAACTTGTGTGCCCTTTCATTGGGAGAACTAACTTTGAAGCCTAATAGGAAGTCACCTGACATTCAGGTGTGTGTATATGAGTTTGTTTGTTTTCTTGAAAGGCATAAAAACATTCAACAGTTTGTGTGTTCTGTAACTTTCATAGTGGTTTGCGTGTTTTCTCCCTGTGTGAAAATAAAAACATACGTGTGCCTGCTAACCTGTGTTCAGGTACTTGGTTAAACACGCATATCTGCTCTGCTGTTAAATTGCTTTAATTAGAAACACTTGTGTATTGTTTACAATACTAACTTTAAAGTATATTTAACGGAGAGCATGAATTTCCTGAGAGCATGAATTACTGAGTGCTTTGATGGGGGATTAATTCTACACTGCCCAAAGTAATATGTCTGGATAAACTGGATTATTACCTACATAACATCATACTGTATCAGGTGACTTTGAGCGCTTGTTCCCTAGGCAGGTGACTAACTAGCATTGTACCATTGCAGTGGACAATTGACTAGTCACTAGCACTTGTACCTAGACAGGTGACTTCAAATACTTGTACTAAAATTCCCAAGACTGATGTATGTGTTATGTATGAGTTTGTTTGTTTTCTAGAAGGGCAGGAAAAAAAACAAACAAACATTCAACAGTTTGTGTGTTCTGTGACTTTCACTGTTAGTTTGAGTGTTTTCCCATGAGTGAAAATAAAAACACATAAGTGCGGCCTGAGTGTGTGGGTTAGTGGTACAACACATACTAGTAAGACTCACTACAAACACGTGATTGTCCTACCGTCTGATTGCGCTTGATATTCTGACTGAGAGAATGGGTTTCTTTAAGAAGAAGTTGAGTGCATTGATTGGGGGCAAAAGACCCAAATTTGGGGCTGTACCACATTGGGCTACTGCTATGGGTAGATGGAATGCCATAGCAGATGAGCTAGTACGTCACAGTGCTCCAGTGTACCCAGAGGTTGGGGAAGAGATAGGAGGTATGGCACTTAAGCTTGATTTAGGGGTCTATTCTAAACATGAGAGCAGAGCTGCGGCAGAAGTGGGATGGATTATTTTACATGCCTTAAAAAAATGAGGTAGTAAAGAGACAAGCCCTAGAAAGAGATTTAGCTGATGTAAAACAAAAATTGTTAATATCAAATGAATGTTTGGAAAATAACAATGCCCGTAAGACTGAATTACAGGAGACTAATACTCGGCTAATCAATAAACTTGACCGTTGTCGCTCTCACAGGGGTGAAGTGCCATACACCACCAGAAAGGTGAGAACACTGACTACAGGGCCCTGCAGGGACCCAGAGTCACTCTTCTCATCCTCCTCTGAAGAAAAGGAGTACTCAAAATACTCATATGTTTCCTCCTCTGATGATGACGAAAAGGTGGACAGCTTCAAAGCTCGCCCACTCATCACCCAGCAGAGAAAACAAAGGGTACACAGGGACTGTGATAGACATGAGTCTGTAAATGCTAAAAGAGGGTCCCCTTTGTCAATGATAAATGGTACAGCAGAAAATGGTCAGATTTTTGTGAGTACAAAAAGGTTAGCAGAATTGGGGAAATACAAAACAGAGGAAAAGGTTAATCAGAAAAGGGGTGTCTCCATGGCTAGCAAGCCAGAAAGGAAGGATGAAGGGATACCACCTATTGATAAACCTAAGAGGAATAATAAACAGGATGCTTCCACACACACAAAGGTGTCAAGGAAAGAAATGATGGTAGATCTTGTTAAAGCTGGTGTCAATGTAGATAAGCTAAAAAAAAGGTCAAATCATGTCTTGTTCAAAAGGTGGAAAGCTTTTAAGAGAAAGGTACATATTAATGTACCTATTTCTAAAACTCTCACTAATGAAGCAAATCTGATATACACACCATCTAAATTTAATATTCCTGTTGCTAATTCCTGTCCTCCTGTTCCCCATCCTAGGAAAACAAAATCCCTGTACCCATTATGTGCCATAGCGGACAATGACGGAATGGACCCATGGGACGGCCAATCCCCAGCACAATGTTACCCATCAAGGCTGGTGATCGACAGCCCCATGTTCCTTTGACTGTAGGGTGGGGAAAGGAAACCAACCACACCTAGGTTTTAGCCTTAGTATACACTGGGGCCGAGGTAACAGTGTTACAGGTAACCCTTCCAAACTTGTAGGCCCCATCATTTCACAGAGAGTGTCTAGGGGAAAGAGTAACTAAGGCTATATAAACCACAGTCACATATTCCATAAACAAAGGGCCCCTGGGTTTATGGATAATATTTTGAGTTTCCAATTTCCTGACAATATCTTGGGGGTAGATATATTGTTAGGACACATAATAGAGATGCAGTTGAGAGGTGTTCAGATTTTGGCTTTCCTCACAAACCCTCTTATGTTCATGCGGCATGGGAGGTGGTGAGAGGAAATACAAACAGGACACCTGTTGTCATTCTCTCTCCCTGTAGTCCAACAAGGGCTACCAGGAGGGTTGAAAGAAATCAGATTAGTCAGTTTTAGTTCATCCTGCAATTTTGCTCTTTAAACACTCCTGTGATTCCTGTTAAGAAACCAGAAGGTTTCTTGGTGTGGAACGATAGATTATAGGGGACTCAATAGAGTGGCACCGCCATTGAGCGCTGCAGTCCCCAGTATCGTCCCTGTCATTTATGACAGCCAAACAGACACAGGGGTGGCATGCAGCGATTGAAATAGTGGATACTTTCTTTTCCAATTCTCATTGCACCTGAGTCACAAAATTCCATTTGCATTCACTTGGGAAGGAAGCTAATATACCTTTGATGTCCCAACACTATCTACACTCCCCCGCCACATGCCATGATCCGGTTGCCAGAGAATCAAGCCAACTTCCAATACCTTTTAGAGACTGTGACATTAAAGGCCCCAACCACTTGGGGTGAAGAGGCCTACCTATCCGTGCAGAGGTGGGCCAGGAGTCCAGCTCTCATGAAGTGGAAAATGGTATGCACAAGAGCAAGGTGGATTAACAAAGCTTCAATGGTCTCGCGACATATGAATTCTTGCCACATCCAAATACTTGGAAGATACCTGCGTTACAGCTTTCTCCAATCAAGTCAACTTTGCCATATGAGGAATTATACCCTGCAAAGAACAAAAGACACTGGACTGTTGTAACATGCAATCCGTATGGAGAGGTGGTGATACAAGAGCAAGATATAGGTGATTCAAATTACCAGAAGTATGCCGATATAAAGAGACTACCTTTGGCTTATTACATGGAACATTAGTGTGGGGAGGTACAGAACTTTGGGAGAAGATTTGGGCAGCCGCCTGAACAAGACTAATGCCAAGAGTTGTGGGGGAAATGAACCTCAATAAAACTACGGATGAACTGACTCAAATAAGGAACCTGAAGACCAAAATGAAGACTTCCCGTATAGTTTTCAAAACTGACACCGGTACTCGCTTTGCTGGTCAGTCCAACAATGGGCGCAGGCTATCCCATATCACCCCAAGTCTCGGGGTTGATTAAAAGGTGCAATGGGCTTTTGAAAGGACAGATTCATACACTATCCCCAAGTATGTCATAGAAGGGGTGGGATAGAACTTTTACACAGGCTTTTAGGATTTTACATGACTGACCAACAGAACTTATCTCTATATGCCCGGCTTACATGTAATGACAATCCATTTGTTAGTTTGCGGGTTGACATGTACTGGTAGCCACCCCATATTTCAATTTAAACTAACATTTTATTTTATTTTTCCTCTTGGTAGTGGGAGAGGTTAACAGAAGTTAGTCTTTCCCATAGGAGGCAATATGCCTCCAGGAACAAGAGGTAACCTTAGTGCTCACTAAAAAACTGACCAAAGAGGGTTGGAGCACAACAGGGAGTGTGAGTGTGGATGGATGAATGCATCTCTGTCTAGGAATGACCCAAGTAGGTTAATTGCTGGTACAATCCTAGGAGAGGTGGCAGCCTGGGTACCCCATAACATCTTGTTATCCTGGGATGAGGATAAACAAGTGCTCATGGGGTCCAAAGTGTGGGTGTTACCGCGATCCACTGATCAGCACAGGCAGAAAGGAGAGGTTATTTCAGATGGTCCTGGTAATACTAAAGTTGTATTATGAAATGGTGATTCTGTACCTGTCTTCTTTCCCTCATATAGATTGGTGGCCGGGTAGCTCCACTGAACCCTTGATCGTCCAACACATTCATGAACCCCTTGGCCAGCTATGCAAGAGTGGACAACTCCTCTGACTGTTGCGGCACCATCCCCGTCAGTGAGGAAGGAGGGTACCCGTTCCTTGGAGTCCCGTGGGCACAGCGAGAAATGAGACAACTCTCTGGACACAACACTGGACTCTACTACCAAACTGTCTTATGAGCAGCTACAAATCAGGGCGGTAGCTCTCCAAAGTCGCCTAGCCCTGGACTGTTCTTACTGCCAAAGTAGGAGTTTGCTGGCTGGTAGGAAAATAATGCTGCAGTTATATTGTGAACTATGAAGGCGAATTTAATTATGATCCATCGAAACTGACAGCTATAATAGACAAACTCCAGGAAACATCAGACGTTGGACTATATGAGCAATTTGGGAAGTCAGTGACCTACCTATCCAGTGAAGCGACTTTAGTGTGGTTTATGACATGGGACCAAGAGGTGGAATGTTATGGACACAGATAAATTGCAGCAATTTGCAGCAAAACTGTATCCATTGCATGGTTATGTTCTCATGTCATCCCACATTTGGCTCACCCCCATTTTCCTTTGTTTTCCCTGGTCTGTTTGGGCGGGAAAATGACAAAGACCAGATACTCTTTGTTTCCTTTGTTCTAGGAGAGGGGAGGAGGGGTGTGTCAATCAGGTAAAGTAGGCTGGTGATGGGCGGGGCTTGCCAACAATAAGAGAGGTGTGCAGAGAGTCAAAGGGGGCAGTCTTGAAGAGGTCTTTTGGGAAGAAGGGTCTTGGAGCAGGAAAGCCATGGAGAGGGAGATGTGACCAGCTGCAAGGGGGCCATTCCTTGCCTAGGCCCCAAGAACTGTTCCAGGATCCTGGCCTATTTTTCCCCTGCAGCACCATCCTCATTGTTCCAGATAGATGAGTATAGAAACTAAGTATCTCTCTATTATTTTCATACTATCTATAATATTTCTAGGAAAAATACCTTAGTAACCAACGTATAGTGTTTTCTACTATAATTGTTGTATTATGTGTTTTATTTGCACTGCAGTAAGTAATTGTCTAGTTAATATTATGAGATGTTTTAGCTAGAATATATTTGATAATATACAGTGTATTGTTAATATTATTGTTTGTTATTAAATATTATTGCTTATTGCTAGTACTGGGGTGTTATTGTGTTAATTGTGGTATTGGTCATTAGGACAAATTTCTCTGGATATATCCTTTAATTAAAGGGTTGGCTTTTTGGGTGTGGGCAAATTCCTATTGCTTCTAATAGCTGTGTTGGGGTTTGTGTGGTGTGAGCAAGTTGTAGGCCCTGGCCTTGCTCATAGATTTTATCTCAGAGCAAACACATGGTCTGACTCCATCTTGCTAGGCCCCAGCCTGTCTCCACATGGTTGAGGACGCCATTTTGTAAAAAGCACATGGTGTGAGTTTGCAGTTTCTTCACAACTACATTGATTTTAACACAGCTGCTATTGTGCAACCTTTTGCGCCAAATTAATTCACCCAAAGCCACGAACATAAAACAACGGTGTTGTGTTGACAAATTATAAGGCAAATTTCTGGGTAAAGAAATTGCATTATAGGGAAAAAGTAAACCTTCTAAAAATTTAAATTAATTTAAACTGTAACGTAATGAATGCTAGAGAGGTCTCCAAATCATTGTAAAGCAAAGCATTAGAGACCTCTGTAGCATTGTCCTCTGTGGTACAGTTAGTTTAGACTTGCTTACAGCAGCTTATCACACCTTAGTGCATAACCCCAATGGATTTGTAATTTTGTTTTAAGAGTTACAGTAAAATTGTTGGGACTGCATACTTTTGGGGACACCCCCATGTGATTTAATTAAAAGAGTGGGGTTCCAATTGATTGGCTATAAATATTTATTCTAGGGGAATTGCAAACACAATGCTTATTGTATGTGTGATTGAATGTTTGTATTTCATTATGTTCCGCTGAAGACATCACACTGCAAACCTGAAAAGCAAAATATAATATTGTAATATATCTTTTATTCCATTACTATTACAATTCGACACATATTAATTCAAATGCTATTACTGACTTCCTATAATTTCATATGCAAAGGATGAGTCGTGGTTTCCATCTAGCATTTCAGTTCACCAGTTTTGCCAGGTATGTTACAAACCATTCAATAAAAAAAAACACACACACACTTGAAATTACAAAAATGTCAGGTTTAGAAATGAACCCTTTGCGAGCCAGGGGGTACACAACACATTGCTTTGCAATATGTTTTGTAACCCTCTGGCACTCAAAGGGTTAAACTAACAACCAGTTTCAGATACAGTTTGTAAGTGGAAAGAAAGTTATCAAAGAAACATTAATAACTTATTGGCAGAAAGAAACTTCGCTCATACCATCAGGTTATCAGACATTTTTCAAATAAATAAAAGTAAATTGAAATAAGTGAACACGCGTGAAAAATGTTATATTTTTAATCTGAAACGTCAACTTTGGCATCAGTCTGCAACCTCTAAATAAATGTTATTTATAGTTGTTATGAACAAAACATATGGTAGCCATCACATTGGCAGCTTTATGGAGTTGATCTTCATGCAGTCATTTATAAAATGTAACACTAAGCAGATACAAACCTTCAAAGCCTGAGAATGAGTGTATTAACCTAACACTGCAGTATCTGCCAAGCTCAGAAGGAATCACTTAGTAAATCCATTTTTTTTACTTTGTTGCAGTGGGATATGTGTAGAACCAGAAAAGTGAACTAATTGCACCACGGCAAACAACCAAAATTAACAAACTTCTCATTGGGCACTCACATGGTTAATTTGGGCTTTAAACACTATTCTAGGGCAAATCGGCTCCCCAAATTTCAATTTATGTCACTGGGGTTTTTTTACTTCTTGAATGCTAAAGAGGACTCCAGCATTTTGTTTCACAAAGTGTTGGGGCCTTCTCTAGTATTCAAAGGGTTAAAATTCTCTTTTAAATCAATGGGAATTTTTATTTGCTTCCTACAGTTGGATTTGCCCCTGAATTGCTCCATATTTAACTTTATACATGTGGCCCCTTAATCATTATGTTTACAATTAATTGGTTCAGTTTGAAAATGTTGCACACTATTGTGAGTGCAACTAAATGGTACACTAACCAGGTCGCCATGATGAAAAGGGCGACATGAGAATCTTGCATGCTTCTAAAGGGCGAGATTCTCATGTCGCGGTAAAAGTATCGCCATGAAGCCAGAAAAGTTGGGTCTACTCCTGCTCTCTTTCCTCTCAGTGTCTGATTAGTATCTGCAGTGTGAGAATCATTATGGCTTCTGCACATCCTTGGCTCCCAGCAAAGTTTAATAGGCAAAGTTCAGTAAAATATGATTGATCATCTCATCTATGTTAGCTGATGCTGTAAGTTAATGATATACCTCACTGTTCCTCAGTGCCCATGCTATATTTAACCCATGCTTTATTGCTTGTGTGGGATTTAAGGCGTTCCTCTGTGTCCACCCTATATTTAACCCATACTTCTGTATGAGCGCCTGTGTCTTTGCAGATGAAGCAGAAGTTAAATATCTGCAAAGACACAGGTGCGCATACTAAACTATGGGTTAAATATAGCGCAGAGGAATGATGTGGGCTAGATTCTCATGTCACTTTTTAATCATGGTTATTGTGCTGCTTGCTATTCCTGCATTGCTGGCAGCTACAGCCAGAAGTGGCAGTAGAGAAGAGTTAGCCAAATACCCCCCTTATGACTGTACAGTGAGCTAAGGGTGGTGATTTTGGAAGGAGTGGCCGGGGGAGCAAAGCCACCTTGCCTAATCCTGGCAAGATTACTACAGAGATGTTGTGTATCTCCTCCACCACACCGTCTCTCCCATCCAACCCTCCTTTGCACTGCTCTGTCTCCCCCTCCCCCCCTACATTTCACCGCTCCATCCTCCCCTCTGACCCTATAGTTCAACTCTCCACCTCTTCCTTCTTCTCACTGATTTGTCTGTTGCCTTACTCCCACCCATCCTTTCCCCACTGCTGCTCTTCTTACCTGTTTTAAACCACTCTGGCTCTTCTTCTTCCTCTCCCTTCTCCCTTTTGCCCCTTCGCATGGTCTTCTTTTCTTATAACCTTCCTTTCACTGCTCTGCCTCTTATTCTTTGCCTCCAGCTCTGCTTTACCTCTCCACCTCTCATTCTCTCCCTTCTGCTCTTCCCTTTGCAGCTCCACAGCTTATTCTCTCACTCACGATCTCCCCTTTTGCCATTCTGACTCTTATTCTGTCTGTCCTGCCCTCCTTTCACCCCTCTGCTTCTTAGCCTCTCCCTCTTGCCCTTCTTTCATTACTTTACCTCTTATACTCTCCTTCCTGTTTTTCTTTCACCACGCCACATCTTATATACTCCCACCCTCCCCCCCTTTTGCTACTCTGCCTCACAGAAAAGACAGCCAGATCACTGCTCATCACATTGCCATAAGCAACCACACTTGGTCATTTACACTGCAGCACTGGTGTTCGTGAGTGCAGGAAGATTTGTTTGACAGTGTAATCTATTAGTCAAGTACTGCCAACACTGTGATAGTTTGCTGTTATCTTTCATACATGAACAACACAGTGCTCACTTTGCTAGTTTTATATATAAACATGTAGAGAGGGTTCCCCTTATCGTCATAGGATTCTTCAAAACCTAGATTCCCAGCTCCTTCCTAGAGTCTTTCCAATAGGAACATCATATTGATGGTGGACAGATGACAGTAGATAGTGGTGCTTGTAACACACTATTAAGTGGTTCTGAAGCCAGTAAAAGTGCCCTGTGAACACAGAGTGCAGAAGACTGGGGGAGCAGATTGCTCAGCTGTGGAGCTGGAGAAAGGTACCTAGTGAAAGGATGGAGAACAGCTTAGAGAGCCAGCACTCTTTCTTAACTGTTTGTAGAATGTCCTGTATGTTATAAGAGTCAGTCCTATAAGATTGTAGTTGATGTAACATATTAACATAGTTGATGAGGCTAAAAAAAGATATGTGTCCATCAAGTTCAGCACATGCCAACTCACCCCTGTTGATCCAGAGGAAGGCAAAAAAACTAATTGTAACCATTTCCAATTAAGCGAGTAAAAAACATTTCTTACTGACCTGTTCTGTGCTAGATAGGTATCAATTATTTTTTAAAACAATTACAGTATCTGCAAGCTCAAAATCCTGAGGCAATGAATTCTATAGCATTACTGCCCCTACTGTAAAAAAAAATCCCTGCCTTTATTTTTATCAAAAGCTCCTTTCCTCCAGTTTCAATGGATGACCTCTTGTTCTTTGCTCAGCTCTTTGGAGCATTCCAAAGCATTCTTTCAAGAGTTCTTTGTATTGACCTTGAATATATTTGTAATGGAAACAAACACAGTTTTGCTAGTCTCTCTTAATAACTCAGATCCTCAAGTCCCTTTATCAGTTTTATTGCATGTTTCTGCACTTTTTTCAGTTCAGTAATATACTTTTTAAGAACTGTTGCCCAAAACTTAACTCCATATTCTAGATGAGGCCTTTATAAGGATTTAAATAGAGGTAGAATTTCTTAAGTCTAGTATGGAGCATAGGTACCATGGGGTTGAGTCTCTACTCCAGGAGGGTAGAACACATCTCAACAGACAGAATCTTTTGGGGTGGAGACTCCCTCCTCTTCCTCCAGATCAGCTCCCTCCTTGCCTACTAACTCCCAGAATCCATGTGTCCTGCTCAAAGCTGGATGGGCAAGACACAGGCTCTTAATTTTTCTTTAGTTTTTCTTATTTTCTTCATAAATTTGGGGCCTTATAATCCCCCACTAGGTGGGTTACAATTACTGGTCTTCCCTGGAGCAAACTGACCAGTTTACAGGTGTTTGTGAACCCTTTCAACCCTGTGGAGGGAATCTTCCACCAGTTTTCCCCTAATGAGACTCTGCCTTCTCTCTAAGATGGTAACCTGATGACAGAAGACCAGTGATTAACCCTTTGAGTGCCTTGGTCCACTTATGTTTCAAACTGTGTTGCCTCTCCTAACAGGGGCTGTTGCGAGCCTTGGTAGGCTCTGACATTCACTATGGGTATCTTTATTATATATACTCTCAGAGGGTTTTAGAGTAAGGATGGCTACTGTACTAGAAAGGCAAGTGGAAAGAAAAGCACATTTTCTGCCCAAGTAAAATGCAGGTGCTATAATGCCAATTTTAAAATTATGGTGGTGAATGCAGCAGAAGAAACCAACAATTGTGCAGCCAGAAGAATATATAGTGTTAAAGACTGTAATGTCAGCACGTGGCAGGCACATAAGACATAACTCATTCAGGAGCATTACACCTGAAAAGCCTTTAGAGGTCCTAAACTGGGATGTCATGAGGAACTTGACAAACAGGTGGTTCAATATGTCAATGAGATGCATGAAAAAGGATATGATATTACCAGAGAAGTTATGCAGTTAAAAAGACTGGAATTTGAAAACCATTTAAAATTACAGAAACTGAATTTAACGAGATAGTAATACTTCGTTTTAACTTTATTTTATTTTGTAGGCATTAAAAAAACATGAAGAACGATATAAGTCTTATGTCTCAAACCTTTATGGTTTAAGAGATATTCACAAGCAAAGTTTCCCCCTCCCGCCCCTTTTTCCAGTGTAAGCCATCTCTTCTCAGATGTCAACCTGGTTGTATGACTGGACAGATAACAGAAGTGGACAATCTTCTTTGTATGAAAATAATTAAAGCCCTTCCCCCCTTGACAAGTTTTTCAGCTTTTTCCCTTATCTTAATTGAAGACTGTCCCTCTCTGCAGTCTACCTGGGCACCTCCCTTCTTATCTGGCTGAACAGGGGGGGGATACTTTGCTTGTGAATATCTCTTAAACCATAAAGGTTTGAGACATAACACGTATATCATTCTTCATGTTTTTTTAATGCCTACATAATAAAATAAAGTTAAAACAAAGTATTACTATCCCTTTAAAGCAAGCATGGGATGGTATAGAATGGTACGAAATGATTTAACTTAGAGAAAATTCACAACTTTGGCATAGAGACTGCCAAATGATTTTAGTGAGAAACTGATTTCTTTTTTTTGTTTAATCTCTCTTTACTGAATTTTTATGTCAAAGCATACAAGTGTTACGGTTTTCTGACACTCAGACAGGGTTAGAGATAAAACACAGTTTTATTAAAATGAAATAAGGAACAGCGCCCCTGTGGGCCAGAATCGGTAATACAGTACTGAGTGATATACAGGCTCGATATAGCAAGAGCAAGTGAAATATAGCATAAACACAATAAAGGGTTAACACTCAAGCTGGTAGTCAGTCTCTGTGATGGTGATTAGCCAACGCCCAGTATACAACAGTCCCAGTAGTAGTGGTGTAGCAGCTAGCTCAAGCAGAGTGACCAAACTGAATCACGACCAGATCTCGGTCTGGCAATGCACAGGAGTGTAGAGTAACCAACTATAGCAAGAGCCAATGCCCCTACAGGGGTGAGCAACAAGGAGAGATACTGCCTGAGCCAATGGAGCCAGAATAGGAAGCACCCCTGGTGCGGTAGAAATGTACACTGCGAGTGCCAATGGGACCTGAGCCTAGCACCCCTTAGGTGCTGTAACGGAGGAAGCACTGCCCAAGCTGAATACTAGAGCCAAAGCACAATTGAGTGCGGATGGATGGAACCACACAGTGAGTGAGAAGGACCTGAGCCAAAGTACCCTTCCAGTGCTCTCACGGAGCTTACACTGCCAGAGTATCGGAATGCCCTTTGCACCACACGGCGCAACACACTGAAGAACGGCACCAAACAGGTATACAACTCTGCAATGTAAAGCTAGGCTCGGTATGCAGACAATAGCTCAACAGGTGTAAAAGAGGCTCAGTAGCGGAGGCAACAAGCTTGGCAGGCGTATGCAACGGCTCGGTATAACGGAGGCAACTGGCACAGCAAGTGTTAAGACAGGCACAGACACAACGGCCACAGCTCGGTAGTAATCTCTCACAGGCTCAGTAAACGGAGGTAACCAACAGGCTTAGAAATGGAGGTCACAGAATAACGAAAGTGTGATAAGTTGGTGCTAGCTGCGAGCAGGCCAGAATGTCGCCAGGCTGAAGCGGAATGCAGAACTGGAAGGCGGCCCACCCATGCAGCCACAGAAGAGGGAACCAAAATATCAGCCTGTTCCAGCAGTACCCAAAGCCTATGAGAAGAAACAGACCATTCCAGTACCCTGGAAGCTATCATTGCATCATAATAAGATTCCAAATCAGTGAGACCTAGGCCTCCCAAGTCTTTGGGACTGATCAAGTAACTGTATCCCAATCTCCTAGTTGCAGAACGCCAGACAAAGTCCAAAAGCATCCGTCTAAGAGCTCTAAATTAGACCTTGGGACCACTGTTGGCAGTGTCTGAAGGACATACAATATCCAAGGTAAAATGTTCATTTTAATGACCGCCACCCTTCCAAACCACGAAAGCTTCATCTTAGTCCATCAGGTAATATCCGCCTGAATAGTCAGACGTAGTGGAGCACAATTGAAATCAAACAGACAGGCTGAATCTGCACTTAGATGCCTAGATATTTCACCCTGTCAGGTTGCCAACGAAATCGGAAAGAAGTCTTTAGCAACTCACAGTCTTGAGGTGTCAGGGTAATATTAAGGGCCTCAGGTTTGTCCATGTTGATTTAAAAATTAGATAAACGTCCATAGACAGCAAGGGCCTGCATGAGGTTCAGGAGGGAGATCTGTTGTTGGGATATAAAAAATAGAAGGTCGTCGGCAAAAGCCGAAATTTTAAAGACATGAGTGGGCAAAGCAATGCCATGGATGACAGGGTTAGAACGAACAGTGTTCAAAAATGGCTTCAGGGCAAGGACAAATGAAGCGGCGACAATGGGCAGCCCTGCCGTGTTCTGTTCGACAGAGTGAGCGGTCCAGAAAGAGTGCCATTTACTTGTACACAAGCACTGGGAAGGCGGTATAAAGAAAGAATCCACTCCAACTTACGATACCCAAAACCTACAAGCCAAAGAACTTGCATCAAAAAGGACCAACTCACCCTGTCGAATACTTTTTCTGCATCAGTTGACAACAAGAGTGCAGGAATCTTCAGAAAATGGGCAAAATGTATTAAATTGAATGCCTTAACTGTGTTATCATGAGCTTCTTGTCCCGGGACAAAGCCCACTTGATCCCCATGAATTAAATCTGACAACAGAGAGCTCAGCCTCAAACTTAGGACGTTGGCAAAGAGCTTAACATCTATGTTCAAAAGAAAAATTGGTCAGTAGCTCGAGCACAGTTCAGGGTCCTTCCCTGGTTTGGGGAGAACCGTAATGTGAGCAGTGAGTGAGTGTGGGGTTAGATGACAGTCATGATCTAGAGAATTAAAACTCTGCACAAATTCCGGAAGCAAGATGTCTTGGAAGGTCTTATAGTACATGGTCATCAGGCCCTGGACTTTTTCCAGTCGGGCAGGCCTTCAGAGCCAACGCAACCTCGTTAAACGTTAGCGGAACTCCTAAAGAATCAGCTACAATCTTGGACAGTTGACGCAGCATGAAAGATTGTAAATAATCAGATATAGCAGGTAAGTTTCCTTGAGGGGTACGGGGTGGGGAGGAGGATTGGATATTATATAATGTATGATAATAGCAGCGGAAAGAGTCAGCAATCTCTTCAGTGAGATGATGAAGAGCACCGGAACTAGAACGAATCTTAGGTATAAAAGAGCTAGCTTGTTTAGTCTTAAGAAATTTGGCCAAGAGTCTTCCCTTTTTGTTACCATGTGTGTAATGTGAACTCCGTACAAGTTGATAGGTGCGTTGCATCTGACTATTGCAGATGTCTGCTAGTTCAGCATGTAGTTTGGATAGTTCCTGGAAATCCGCCGGGGACAAAGTCAACTTATGAGACCACTCAAATCTGGAAATCCCTTCAAGTATCTGGACCAATTTGGCAGATTACTGACGCTTCTTATAGGCTCCCAGATTAATAAGGTGCCCCCCGATCACTGATTTATGGGCCTCCCACGTCAGTGGATGAGAGGGACCACTCAATGCATTTTCAACAAAATAGCAGCACAGCAAGTCCCGTAACTGATTCAGAATAGTGGGGTCTTTCAAAAGAGCTCATTCAACCTCCACTGAGTCGTACGATGGGACAGGGAGGGAATTCGTATCCCTGTGTTAGAGGGGCATGATCGCTCCAAGTGACGTTACCAATATGCACCTCACTAAGTGCAAATGACAGTGGGAAAGCAGACGATAATCCAATTGAGAGTAGCGATTATGTGGAGAAGGAAAAAAGGTAAAATGCCTTTCAGTCGGGTTGCAAGCACACCAAACATCAACTAATTGTAGGCCGAGTAAGGCGAGTTTCGCCTTGCGGGTTGCAGAGTATCGTAACGTAGAAGCTCCAGTAGAGGAGTCTAAAAGTGGAATGAGTGTTAGATTTAGATCCCCCCCTAAGATTAGAAGACCATCTGTGAAAGATTCCAGATCCCGTAAAATAGAGCAAAGCAACAGATGTTGGTTAGTACTGGGAACATATATATTAGCAATAGTCACTTTTTCATGACCCAGAGTACCCTTCACAAAGATTGCCCTACCATCATGGTCCGACCATTTATCCTGAAGTACAAGCGGGAGGGACCTAGAAACATAAATAGCAACACCCTTGGTCTTCTTAAAAGGAGAGTGAGAATAATACACCTGAGGAAAGAAGGAGTGCTGATAAGTGGGTACACAGTCCCTATCAAAATGGGTTTCCTGTACTAGCCCTATATCACCCTTCAGTGTTCTCAATTCTTTAAAGAGTTGAGAACATTTAGCGGGGCTATGAAGCCCTTTAGCATTGATTGAGACAACTTGCAAGGAGAAATCACCAGAGGTGGTACCCATCATAGGTCAGGAAGAGCGCACCCGGCTCTACAAAAAAACCCACAGAGGCGAGCAAGAAAATGTCCAAAATATCACATCCAGATGAGACCAGAGGCAGAAGGAAAAAACATTGAAAGAACAGAGAAAAATCACCAGGGAAAATCCCCGGACAACACACACGGCCAGAGGGCTGAAGCCAGGGGAAATATTTCCCCACGGCCACGTCCTCCTAAATACAATGACCCAGTGCAAGTGTGGAGCTGCAGCGCAGAAGGCACATAGGAACATTCCTGATAGCAAGATATCGCAATAAGCACTGTGCCCCTGTACCGAGAGCGCACAGAACCACAGCTATTACATAACAATAAGGCAACATAAACATGTAAAACAGTTATATAAGGTACTGAGACCAATAAGAAGGAGAGGCAAACCTTAATATTGAACAGGATCAAAATCCCAGGGAGAAAGAAAGAGAAGAGGCAGTGATGGGGCAAAAGGGAAGTAAAAATAAACAACCAGTGACATCAGACATTAAAGCTCAACTCATCTCCAGAAGAGGAGAAAATAGAAGGGGCATAGTTTAATTTAACAGGGGTAATCCCAAAGAACCCACCCAGTGACCCAAGGGGAGGCAGTAAAGGGGGCCCAGGGGTTAACAATCAATGCCCAGCACAACACATCCGAAAGTTGAAACATACCTATCTAAGAACATAAAGGGCATCAGTTCAACATCCAAATGTGTTCCCTGGCGCGGGTCCAACCAGTGGACCAGGCCCCAAGAAAAAGCATCATGAGTTCTCCCCCTCGGCGTGTGGCACCGCGCCGATGAAGCAGAGTCATATCAGAGGAGGCACAGAGGCGCCCTGGAATGTACATGCATTCCTGGCATAACTCAACCACCTCCTCACGAATCCACCCCACAGCAATACAAAAATATATGCATCCAAGTACAGTGTTATACAAAACTTATTAAACACGAACCTATAACTCAAAAGGACACCTTGCATAATAGATTCAAGTCATATAACCCATGGGGTAAAGGGAAAGATGGAATGGGAAATCCCGTATAGAAGGGAGGAGAAGGGTGGCAATAGTATCTCAGTAGTGGCTGAAAACAAGGGATATCGTATCAGGGCTAAGCCCTAGGGGGATATCTGACAAATGGGAAGAAGGGATGGGAGAGTAATAAGGAAGGATCACAGACAGCAACAAACCTATCCTAAACAAAAACGTGAAGTCAATCCCCAGCAAGGGAAGTCATAGCGCATGGACCTAAGGGGAAACTTAGTCTAGGGAGGGGGATTAATCAGAAGGGAGAACAGTGAGCAGGGACAACAGTAAGGAATCCACCCGAGAACCATAGGTAAACTCCTGGCCATAAGGGAACAATAAAGTGGAAGGGTCAGGGAAGCAGGCGTTGACCTCTCCGCTGCAGTGGAAGGACTAGCTAACCCCCTGGCTTGGGAGGACAAGGCTCCAAGACTCATAGTTGCAGGTTAGGTTATGAAAGGGAGTGTACTAAGTAGGACTAATCTGTGACAGAGAAAACAGAAAAAAAAAACCAGAAAGAAACTCCCCCATGGAGTACAAGAAAACCCTCAGCTACCTTGGAGCAGCCGAGGGCAAAGGGCCAAGGAAATTGCGCGTTAAGGGGAGATTCATTATGCATAGATGAAATAGCACGGGTAAATCCAACGGAGCTCAAGGGGAGTCATTACTCCGAACAGAGCAGCAAGTCATAAAGGGCTGCCTCCCGGTATGGCTGATGAACCCAGATTGTACAATGACCCAGTGCAGCCCACAAGGGGCTACTAGGAACCTTGGGACTACAAATGGCACGGGCTCAGTTCACAGCCTAAGAATAGTGTCACATACATACATACAGAACCAGTCCACGGAAAACTCGGTAAGTATGAGAAGGAGTTCTCACGTCATCCACTACAACAGCCACAGTGCGGGGCACTGCCACCTCCCTGGGCACGCGTCTTCGTCTCCGACGTTGAGGCCTCGCCTGCCAAGGAGAGTTCTGGAGAGCCAAAAACTGCAAAGGAGAGTCCTCAGATAAGAAGGCATGCCAGGCAGGTAGATCAGGGGTCTCCAAGCCCAAGGCCGTACATAGGGATCTGGCGTCTTCCGGAGCCTGTACAGTGTATGTGGTAGAGTCCTTCCTCACATTAAGGAACAACGGGAACCCCCAGCGATATGGAACCCCCGCCTGTTGTAACACATTGGTGAGGGGTTTCAGCATTTTTCGCATCTGTAAAGTCGCCCAGGTGACATCAGGTAAAATATGAAAGTCAAGGTCTCTTTTCTTCCTTGCCTCCATAAGAATTTCTTACTTGAGAGTGAGCTAATGGACACAGCAGATGACATCTCGTGGCATGAGATTAGCCAGATCCTTGGGGCGGAGTGCCCTATGCACCCGGTAACGTACCAGAGCCGAGGACGGGTCCCTGCCCAAGATATGATTAAAAAGCTCAGTCGCCAGCTGACAGGTGTCCTCCGCACCTTCTATCTCGGGCAGGCCTCGTATCCTGAGGTTATTTCTCCAGCCTCTATTATCCAACTCAATCACATGTTGGGCAAGTTGTGAGGCCACCCGACATTGGGCGGTCACCTTGCGATCCAGAGCTTGCATGGAGGCCTGCAGGGTGGCTTGATCCTGTTCTGAAACCTGAATCCGGGAGCCATGTTGCCTCAGATCATCTCTGATTTCAGATAGTTTGTCTCTAATCGTCGACCTAACCTGGTCCACAACCAATGCAAAATCTTTTTTCAGCTGCAAGGTCATAAAATCAGACTTAGTCAGCATCTCTTGTCCCCTGGATACTGTGCAATCGCCTGCAGCTATCTCCTCCTCTTCCGATTCCCCCTCCGAGGTGCATGGTGTAGTAGCAGTCTTCACTCCATGATCAGGCACCATATTGGAGCGTGTCAGCGTTCCAGGCCAGAGCGGTATCAAATAGTTACTCAGCGCCTGCGAAGACAAGGGTTTAGGTTCTTTCGGTAGTCCTGAGGTCCAACATGTTTTTTAGATGATTTGACCATTGTGGAAGGTCACAGGGAGGTATATTGCCTAGGAAAAGCACTTGCAGAGCACGAGCTATACAGTGGTGTGTCCTCTCACATCGTGCGCATGCCCCGCCTCCGAGAAACTAACTTCTTACCAACATCATGTGATTGGCATTATGAAAAAGCACAAGTATGCCCTCAGTTCCATTTGTAATGCAGATCAAACTCCAGTGTATTTTGACATGCTTACCGAGTTACAGTGCACTATAAAGGAGAAAAGTCAGTCCTCCTCAAATCTACTGGAAATTAAAAACAGAACATGTTTGCAGTTCTAGCAGATGGTACAAAGCTTACATCATATATCATCCTGAAATGAAAAACAATTGTCTGAGTCAAAGAAAAGAGATGAGCAGAAGAAAGTCGTGTCCTAGACTGACTAAAAGTTGCTGAGGAAGAAATCAAGGAAACAAAGAGGAATATTTATTTTTGATGCATTTAGAGGACACCTAATGCCAAATGTTAAGGAACAAGTTGCAAAAAGTGATATGGATTTGGTTATCATTCCTGGAAGCATGACCTTACAATTGCAGTTGACAATCTATGTAAATACTGTTTAATAAAACATTATATAAATTGGCTTAAAGCTGATGATAATGGCCTTACTTTAACAGGAAAAATGTAAAAGTCATGTTAGTCTCATCTGTGAATGGGTACTTCATGCATGGGGCCTGATCTCTGTAGAGAGCATTGTAAATGACTTTAAGAAATCCTGCATCAGAAATGCTGTGGATGACTCAGAGGTTGATATCATAAAGCAGGACGCACAACAGCACAGCACTGAGAATGAAGAAGTTGGAGACAACAAGGGATGATATTATTACTATTAACATTGAATAAAAACACCAACTTACTGCTGTTTATTCCATCTTACACATTACATTGTTTAGAAATGTTTTCATGTATGAAACTACCTCACTAAAGCTGTCAACATTGAATAGAAAGCCACTCACTATTTGTTTCCCCCTCTTACAGTACTTTGACATTGCACTTTAAACTGAGTCTGTGTATTGTGGTTTTTCCTTTGGGATGCCTTATGTTCAGGTCTTTTCTTTATTTTTTTCATAAAGATATCATGTTTGGGGATTTTGCCTTAAAATTGGGGTTGCCATATATTCTAGCAAATGCGGTAGCTTTCATGGCTATCCTCACAGCCATCCACCTTTCTGTCTGTGAAATAGCATAAGAAATAAGCCTTTCAGAATAGAAGAAATGAGTACTTATCTCAATAAATGAATCTTCTTAGACTGCCACTCATAACAACATTTTACTTGAACAGTGGCTGTATAGATGAGCAATCCAGCTGTTTGGACATGAACTAGAAGATTTTTTAAAGATCAGCTTAGAATACATAATATTTAAATTTATATAACTCCATTTCTTTTTTGCGTGCCAGTTTTTTTATTTTTTTAAATCTAATATAATTTTTATTGAGAATATGAATAGTAGCAGACAATATGAGTTTATGAATATTCTGACAAAAAAATAAAACAATTTAAACAGTTACCATTTGAATACTCATGAAGAGTTCCATATAAATCTCACATAGGAAATCTGAGAGAAGCAGATAGAAGTGAACCAGATAGCTAGCTATATCAGAGGAACCACATGAATTTGTGGAAAAAACAAGGTGGAGAACAGAAAGATAGCAGAAAGAAAAAGAGAGAAAATAGGCATATGCAAGCTGAGACGTTTAACTAACTATAAAATGTACATAGGAGGCTCTAGAGGAGGAAGCAGATTTTTATTGAGAATGTGTATAGTAGCAGACAATATGAGTTTATGAATATTCACAATGAACAGAATATGTTTATGAGATTATGAAGGGAAAGGAGGGGAATATTGGTAGAGAATAAATGGTCTATATGGTCCAGAGGGATATCTAACTCAATGCTCATGTTTAAAATTTTATTAAGTACGGACCAAAAGGGAGCAATTTGTGGGCAAGACCACCACATATGAAACAACAAACCTACACCTTGACATCTTTAAGGTCTAGACATCTCCAACAAGCCACTGAGTGATGTGGAGACATTTTGACATAGGTGTACTTTTGCTTTATATTTGTGAACTCAGTAAATGTGAGATGGCAGTACATAGCAGAAGAACTGTGTAACTTTATTGCTTTAGCACCACTTGTGGAGGTAGTGAGGTGGTGCTATGTTTAGGTACTCTATGACATCTACTACAGCAAACTCAGAGTCATCATACTCCTCTGCAGCATGAGCCATAGATGTTATTTGGAATGAACTAACTGTTGGCAGTGGCTCACTCTGACTCATCAATAACATCATTACTTCTCTTATCTGGCCAAGAGTCCTGGGAACTTTTTGGAGAGCTTCTGCTAGTTGTGGCACCTGTGACATGTGTGTGGTGTGTCTCCCAGTCAGAACTGTGGTTGTGCTTCATTGAGGAACTCCCTAGGTGTGAGTCTTCTTTCCTCCTGCTCACGTGCTTCTTTTTGCACAGACAATAGCTAGCAACATGCTTATCTTTTGGATCCTGAGTGAAGGATCTCCAATCTGTGGACTTCATGGACTGTGGGTTTCCTGAGGAGCTGCTACTACTACGGAGGCTAGCTTTTGATGTAAATTCTACTGCTACTACTACTAGGTGTCAAATCTGCAGCACTTCCAGCAGCAGAGGCACTCATCTAAGGTTGTGGATGTTAATAACCTGTGTTGTTTTTGCTGCTGGTTACTCAATACAAGTCAGTGTGTGGCTGAGTGAGCCTTGGATTAAGAAGAGGTGACAATGCTAATGATGATCGACAGGATGACTATTTTTAGGCAACTTACTTGTACAGGATCATAGTTTCCAATGGTTTTCTAAGACAGTTTATAGACTGACACAGTACTCCTTTTCAGTGGCGGGAGATTGAGCCTTTGCCTTTCAGTTAATGTTATGGCCATGTCATCATCTCTCTCACTCTCAGCTTCATCTGTATCTGAAGAAAAGGAGGATGCTGGAAGGATATATCCTAGATCTACATCATCATCACTACCCTTATATTCCTCATATATATATATTCCTTTTAGAGGTGTCAAATATTTATTTTTTACTTTTACTTTTGAACTGGTGCTTTGGTGCTTGTTTGTCTCACTTTCTGATGCAGCAGTTGTTTCAGCTGTTACACCTTCCTCTATTATACCATTGCCATTATCAACACTAGAATGTGACTTGTCATCTTCAGTGTTCTGTTTATGTGATTTTTATAGTACTGGCACTGGTGATAGTGGTAGAACTTTTGGTGGGACCTTGACAAACTGCATCCTGACTGGAAGGATTGGGATCATCATCATTTATTGCACACATACTGCAGCAATCATTGCTGTAGTCAGTTTTTGAACTACCAGTTTACTCCATGTCCTTGCATTGCTCCTCCCTCCCCCCTCTGCCTACCCCTTGTGCATTTGCTGGGCATTACTCAACTACTGTGTGTATGTGTGTGTGTGTGTGTAAGTACAAAACATGATGGAGTGTGATTTCTTGACTTGACCCTCAACAAAATACTCAATCTTGTTTGCTATCTAGCAAGTCTGCCTCAGTCAGACAGCTCACATCTCAGTCAGATGTCTGTCAGCTAATATTTTGTATTCATTTTTTCTACAGTTGTTCACCCTATCTTATCACTGTCCAAAAAAATGATAACTAAAAAACAAAATCAGCAACTTCTTTCCCCAGACTTCCCCAGCACAGAGATAATAACAGCAAGATTAGCAAGAAAACTTCTTGGACCGCAACTGCCTGTGTCAAATCAGTCAGGCAGACAGAATGTTGGGGTATTTGGGGTCAACCTCCTTTGCTCCCTTCTTACATCCCCAGACACATTCAATATAGCGATAATAACAGCAAGATCAGCAAGGAAATTGCTTGTACCGCAGCTGCCTGTGTCTTTCAAATCAAATCAGTCAGAAAGAATTTTGGAATATTTGGGGTCAACGTCCTTTGCTCTCTTCTCGCACCCCCAGACAAGTCCAACAGAGATATAATAATAACAGCAAGATCAGCAGGCAAATTGTACCCCAGCTGCCTGTGTCTTGCCAGTCACACTGAAAACCTCCTTCCTCCCTTCTTCTTCCCCAGAGTGACCCCAGACTCCCATGTCCTACCTAAAAGACTCCCTAAACTAAGATTCATTCTCCCTTTATTTGCCTGTCTTTCTAGCTCCAAAATATGCTGCTTTCTCCTATCACAAACACAGAATGACATGCTGTGAGACCCTGACACCCTTTTATATGCCTGCAGGAAAAGAAGAGAAAACCGCCATATGATGGGGAAAAATTCAGTCTTCCCATTGATTTAAATGCAATGAACTAGGCACAAAAAAGTGGGAAAATTACACTTTTTGCCTATTTTGGTTTGAGAAGAAAAGTTTTGCCCATCCCTAATCATGAGGCTTGTCCCAGAATATTTGTATATTATAGGTGAACAAAAAAAGTGAGGAGATGGCAACCCCCAAAGGGGATTATCCTGCAAGACTAAAAAAGTTCATGGGATGTAACCCCCTCCCCAGGGCACAGATATAAGAGTAATGTGGAATTTGGGTCACACAGAGTCTAAACATTATAAAAGAAGAGGAATAATCATAGTTTAGAATGCCCTTTGGGGCTTCAGACCAGAGTTATAGGATTACTAGCAAACGAGTCATGGCGTTGAACGTGCAAAAAGAGAAGGGGTGAAAGATTACGTATTTTAATGTGCAGTAGTAGTCATGATTGGACAGGAAGGAGTAGATTAATAGGAAAAGGGGAGATGGATATGGGGGGATGGACATGCTTCAGAATGGTTCCTGTGTAGCTTATTGTATATGGTCCAAATTTGTCTTCAAGCTGAAAAGGAGGCTCGACAAAATAACAGGAATTGTAGAGATTTCTGTCTTGTAAATGCATAAACTCGCCTTGTCTTGTGTTTTTGAAAATAGTCATGAAGTGCCCTTGTAATAAAGTTGTGAAGCTACAGCATCCTTGTTGTGCTTCAGTTTTTGAAATGGCCAAATTATCAGAAGAGGGCTTTAACCCACCGAGTGACAGGGGAGTGGGCAGTGCAATAGTGGGAGCTAATGTAGCCATTCTCAACCCGTTTTAACTTCTAAGATGCTAGAGGTATCTTAACCCATTGTTTTTATGGTGTTGAAAGGGTTAAGCAACTTTCAGAGTTGTGTGTGTGTTCTTTAAAGGAATTAATGGCTAAATATATGTGCCTTGGCAACAGTTTTCAGTTGTGTACGTTTTCTTAAAAAAAATTATTTTGATATTGTGGCTAAGACTTAGCAAACAGGAGCCTATGTGTTTATGGTCTATTTAAGAGCAGGCAAAATGTAAAATGGAATGGAACAGTTATGACTTATATTGTGCTAAAACTGCAATCAATATGATTTCTCTTTGAGTACTGGAGGAGTATGTAAAGCATTGTAAAGCAATGTGTTATGCACCCCTCTGGCACTCAAAGGGTTAAACTAAGAGAATGCTGTTTATATATTAACCCCTTAACGCCGATGATGTTCCAGGACCGTCCCGGCAGTCCAGGCTTTAAGGACCAGTGACAGCACTAACACGTCATGGAAGTTTGTGATCGCAGAGCTGTAAAAAAAAAAATAAAAAAACAATGTGCCCTGGTCATCCAGAGTGGTCCTTGACCCCTTAATGTGACCTCTTTGATCACTGTCTTGGAGCAGTCAATTTCAGACCCCGTTTCTGCTTACAGCCCTCCTGCAGGAGCACTGTAAGCAGAAAGTACTTGACATGCCAGGAGCATCACCAGTCCTTAAGGGAAAAAACTGTGATGGTTCTGGTACATCACTGGTCATTAATGGGTTAAGCAGTGCTGTAATAGGAGAAGTATTTTTTAGTAGAAATATTTGGCTTTTGGAGCAGCTATGGATAATTGCGACTGATACACAAACACACAGATACGTGCAAACAGAGTCTCTGTAACCCAATGTCATGAAGTAGAGAAGTGTGGTAGTATCACGGTCCCCGTGATTCCCTGTCAATCTTAGCTGTGTTACTTGTGCATTGGAGGAGGCTGATTGGCCCGCCCAGGATGTTCCTTTTTTTACTGGCTCTTGGGCACTTGTCAGTTGCCCTTTCGTGGTGTTCCTGATCCTGCGCCTCGTTGCTGAGTTCCTGAGTATCCTGTGTACCGATCCGGCTTGTCTGACTATTCTACTGATCCTGCTCCGTGATTGACCCGGTTCTGGCTGATGACCCTGCTCCGTGATTGACCCGATTCTGGCTGACGACCCTGCTCCGTGTTTGACCCGGTTCTGGCTGACGATCCTACTTCGTGTTTGATCCGGTTCTGGCTGATGACCTTGCTCCGTGATTGACCCGTTTTCTGGCTGATGTTCCTGCTACCGTATCGGTTGACGTTCCAGTCCTGTGTGCTGTTCCAGGGTTCCTGAGTAGCTCCGGTCGCTCCGGCGACATTCTGAACTGTCTAGTATCTCGTTGATCCTCTCTCTCTACCGAGCTGTTGCCTGAGGTTGCTATATCATTCCGCTGTCTGCTGAGCTGTTCTCTCCTATACTGAACCATATTAACCCGTGCAGTGCCTGTAGTCTCCGGTTATGTGCCTCATATACACTTGCCAAGCCTCTGGTTACCCTTAGAGCCTGTTACGATTTGAGCCTGTAGACCTAGCCAAACCATCACTCGCAGAGCACTGTCCGTTCCGGTGTTCGGTGTGCACCGTGACCGCGCCGGTTGGCGCTGGTAGCCTGTCCGCTCTTGCAGTGTGGATTCTGCGCGACACCGGAAGGGTGTCCTGGCTCTGGTTCACTAACGCTCAGGGTGTACGCTATCCTCTGCACTTCCCAGTGCTCCGGCTCGCTATAGCTTGTGCAGTATCTGTCTATCTTGGCACGCTAAGGGTGTTTGGGCGCAATCCCGTTGGCACAGGCAGGGTTACTACCGAGTGTACGTTAAGGGCGATTCAGGTTCTGGTCTCTTCAGCTCTAGCAGTAGCGTTTCTCCGAATTCCACGGTGGTGGAATTGGCTCAGCTCTGGGATATAGGTGCGCTCCATTTTACTACCTTGAGAGTGATTCAGTGCAGACACTATAGTCCTTTCTCACCATCAAGAGACAGTTATCATATCCTGGGCGTTGGCTAATCTAGGACTGAGTTGCTTCAGTTTCTCCTCTTTAACCCTGTATGGTATTTCCCCAGTCTATATATATCCATATATGTATTGCATAACCTTTACTTGGTCTGTATTTTGCCAATACTGATTATACCTGTACTGGCCCCTAGGGGCACTGTTCTATTATCATTTTCTCAATAAAACTGTGTTTTTACTTTCTACCGTGGTCTGAGTGTCAGAAAACCGTAACAGTTAATGATGGCAGAGGTGGAGGTGCAGCAGCGATGCCCATCTGTCAGTGGCTTAACCCTTTGAATGTTAAAAGAATTGCAGATGAGAGTTGGTACCGTGTTAGCCGTAGAAATACAGGAGGCAAATATAGTTTTTGATATCTTTATTGGCTAACTAAGCAGATTTAGAATGCAGGCTTTCAAGATCTTTGGTCTCTTCCTCAGGCATGTTATACAGATGAATATGAAAAAATCTCTCTTAAATACAAGTACACATTGCATTGTTTAGAATGGAAATCAGATAAGAGAACTCAAGCCAGACCCAAATACTTTGATCAGTCAATTGTAAATTGCACTCTTCCTCTGAGGCTTTAGATGCCCGTGGGTCTGTTGGAAAGGTTAATCCACTAAGTGATAATATGACAAGAATTCTTTTCCTTATTCAAACCATTATGAATAGCATTTTAACATTAATTTAACCTCCCATACTTTTCTGTCCCTCTGAGTGTGTAACAGTCCCATCAATACAGTTAACTTAATGTCCCTGACACTGTGTCCTTTTTGACAAAAATGTTCTCCCACTGGTGTCTCTGTCTTTTTGTTGTTAAAACTGGATCTGTGGGAATTAAACGTTTTATGTAGTGGCTGTCCAGTTTCACCCACATAAACAGCTTTTGGGCGTTTGCACACATGATAAGGTATATTACATTGGATGATTTGCAGGTGAAGGTACCACTGATCTTATAGTGTAACTGGGTATTTGGAACTGGCATCTTGTCCATGGTGTAAAAGAGAACACAGGTTTCACACCTCTTTTGTAGGCAGGGAGATGTGCCATTTTTTGTATTTTTGTTCAGGGCACTCCTTGCCATCAGTTGTTTCAAATTGGGAAGCTGTCTGAAGGAGAGTAAGGGAGGCTGTGGGAATATGTTCTTAAGTCTTTCATCCGTATGTAATATCGTTTGAAGTTCTCTTGATATTTTGCTTAGAACTTCAACCTGGGGGTACCCAGTTTCCCTTATGTTGTTCTTTGTAGCTCAACAGATTTTTACTTGATATTTGGGTAGCCTTCTGTATCTGATTGTTAATAATCTTTGCACTGTAACCGTGTTTTATAAAGTCTCCTCTGAGTTTCTGGAGGTGCTTGTCACGGTCCATTATGACAGAACAGATGCGGTGGTATCTAATGGCCTGGCTGTATATGATTGCATTCTCTGTGTTTTGGGTGGAAGCTGTTGTTTTTCAGGTAGGTTGGTCTGTCCGTTGGTTTGCGGTACAGGGATGTGTGGATGGAGTTGTTCTGAATACTGATAGTTGTGTCAAGGAAGTAATGTTTGTGCTTGAGTGACTGAGTGTTAGGTTGATATATGGGTGGAATGTATTGTAGTCCTCATGGAAATTGAGAAGTTCCTCTTCACTGGCGGTCCAGATGATAAGAATATCATCTATGTTGTGGAGACAGACCAGGGGGTTTTATCTGGCAGCTGGACAGGAATTCCTTTTCCAGTTTTGACATAAACAGGTTGACATATTGTGGTGCCATTTGGGTTCCAGTTGCAGTCCCCATTTTCTGAAGGTAGAGGTCCTGTCCAAACTTGAAGTAATTGTGGGTGAGTATAAACTGTATGAGTTTTGTTAGCGGTTCCATGGGTGCTTTATTTTGTTCCAGATATCCCTGGCATGCTGCTATGCCATCGTATGTGGTTAGTTAGCCAATAAAGGTATCAAAAACTATATTTGCCTCCTGTATTTCTACGGCTAATACGGTACCAACTGTCATCTGTTATCAGCATGGAAGATACCCCAATGTACCGCTCACAAATAAGTATCTGCAAGCATAGAATCCTGAGGCAATGAATTCTAAAATTGAACTGCACTTACTGTAAAAACCCTTGCCTTTGTTTTAGTCAAAAGCATTCTTTGGAGACTTCTTTGTATTGTCCTCAAATATATTTATAAATGGTAATCATATCACCCTTTAGACATCTCGTCTCTAATGTAAACAAACCCTGTTTGGCTAGTCTCTCTTTATAACTGAAGTTCTCCATTCCCTTTATCAGTTTTGTAGCATGTCTCTGCATTTTTTCCAGTTCAATAATGTCTTCTTTAAGAACTGGTGCCCAAAACTGTACGCCATATTCTAGATGAGGCCTCACCAAGGATTTATACAGAGGTAGAATTATATTTGCATCCTGTTCATCTATACCCCTTTTTATGCAGGATAGTACCTTATTTTCTCTTTCAGCAGCTGATTAACAAAGTACACTGCTGTGAAGTCTATCATTTATCCGTGCTCCTAAATCTTTCTTTCTCATTTTCCACTTTTCTGCCCATTCACAAGGTTGACTGGACAGGTGGAGGTGGCAACAGGGAGGAAGAGTTATTTGGAGGGGGTGAAATCTCAGTGTCTGTCATTTTACCTGTGGTCTTGGTGAAAGGGTGGGAGGGAGAGACGGATGAGGCAGTTAGCTTTGCGTACGTCTGTGCAACGATTTCAGTGGCTAGGGGTGGCTTTTTCTATGGCCCTCAACACAATGTATAGGCTAGTTCTGAGCTGTCCCTATTCACAATGGAGCATGCATGTGCCTGGCCACCATAGATATATAGGCAGGACACACACATGTTAGTTATGAAAGTTAGTGTATGAAAAGGTAAAAAAAAAAAAAAAAACACCACGGAGTATATGGATGATATGCAGTGAAGTGAAATACTTGCTTCATTGAACATGTTGCAATACATCTGAATGTGTGGGTTTTTTTGTTATATATTGTGGGAGCTATAGGATGATGAAATTGAAGGGTTTGACTGCCATAAAAATCTTATAGTACAGACACACGACAGGTTAAATATGCCCACACAGGTCCAGCATTTGTATGGGAGACAAACAGTTTATGCTGACACGGGTCAGGCGAATGATACGGCAGCAATGCCATATCCCCCTCGTGATGTGGAGACAGCCCCAGTTATATTGCTGTTAGGAAGAGGTTAGTGGTAGAATCCAGAACAATACTTTGTATAAAACTGTCTGCGTTCGCTCTCACAACTGGTACAGTATGAGAGGCAGTAGCTATAATCTTATGGTAGCTGGGCCATTCTAGCGAGGCTTACTGCTCCCGCACTGACCTCCATCATGACAGTAGGAACTCTGTAATCTTTTTTGGACACTTTTTACTGGATCTCTTGTGTATCGGAATCAGACCTGTGTACCATATCCCATTAGTTCATGAAAATCTATAGAGTAGGCTAGTCATATTAGCTGAAAACTACTCATGACAGGAGGAGTCAGTCAACAGGCGTACATTATGGAATGTGCCAAACTCCACCCCCATGTCCCAGTTATTTTTAAACAACCTTACTCTTTGCATAAAGTTTATAGCTGGATTAAATTGTAGTTGATAAATTCTATCACTAGTCTCCCAAATTCGTATTGAAGTGTACAAGGAAAGTTGTAGACAAAACCACTGATAAAGTTGTCACCTACAGTGGAATCCAGGCCTTGGGTTATTCAGTAGAAGTACAAAAAAAAAATAATATGCTTAAAAGAAATGCTTTAAACATATTATTTTATGATTGGGATGGTAGTGTTCCTTTAAAATATTGGTCTTCTTTTTTCTAGGTGACATCAGGTACCAAATTTTGTCCAGTTCAAGTTCTGTAGTAGGTATGTTCCCTGCTGACACCATACCCATCTCTGTAAATCAGTGACATTAACCCCTTCGCGTCCTGTGACGTACTCGGACCGTCACACTGGTCCGGCACTTAAGGACCAGTGACGGTCCTGGTACGTCACGTACTTTTACTCACCGCGGTGAGTAAATACCGTGGACTGAAATTGATCGCTCCAAGACCGGAGCGATCTCTTTCAGTCCTCCTTTCGATGTGCCGCCCCACGTGATCAGTCATGTGGGACGGCACGTCGAACTCGTCTATCTGGTCCTTAAAGGACCAGACACCGTGAGATCGTCGGACCTTAAGGGGTTAAAGTGGTTTGCTAATTTTTACAAATAGATTATGGGTGAATAACCCTAAATACCACACCACTAATTGGTACCCTGGAGAATGGGTGCAAAAGTACAAATCTGCCAGCTCAGCTTATTTTCTGCACCTTGAAATATGGGAACTTTCTAGAGATTATATTTACTTCAGTGAAAATCAGCTCACACTCTTCTCCATTTAAAGACCTTCATGCAAGCAAGGCCTAAATGACTCTTATAGCATACACAAGGAATTTGACTAATTTTGCATCACTTTCCTTTGTGTCTTGTTAGTACATGCAATTAAGGCCTATCATTTCTTGAAAGAAAGTGTGAACTAAGGCAAACTAAAACAGTGTACAGAGAATAAAGGTAACTTCTTATAAAATGTAAAAATATATAAACAGATATACTGGACACTGTGTGAAAAATCCAGTGAAATTACAAACTATATATTCCAACAACCATAGTTCTCCTTTAACCATTAAAGATGATTACTGGCCAATATGCTTGAAAGTACTTGAAAGCACATATGAAATGTTAATGTAAGAATGAAATATACCTTATTTCTCTGTATAATAAGTATACAGGGAAGTTAAACCTTATTAAGTACTCCAGCTTTGATATCCTTTGTTGTTTGTATATTCTTGGTTGACTTTGGCTTAATGAATTCTTTTCTCCAAGAACAATCTTTTAAGGGTAATTGTCTCAAATTAAATATATGTATATATTTTTCTTAATAAATACATCATGTTTTTCCTTGACAAATGTGATGAAGTGGAAATTATTATGAAAAAACAAAAACATTTCATGTGTTGTGTATATCTTGTGCTTCTTCAAATATAGTACAATAGTGTTGTAATAAAACGTTATGTTTCTTTTTCTGCTTTCTGCTTTTTTTTACTCTTTTTAGCTTGTTTTGATGATATTTTTTTTAGATAATCTTGTGTCTTCATGAACAGCATTCTGCTGTTGTTTTATATTAGAACTTTAAACTGAGAATTTACCTTTAGAAGATAAAAATAAGGATTGTCTATTGTAGAGATTGTTTGTCTAATGGAAATAAAATGTTCAAAGTGAATCTACAACACAAGACACTTGCTGTTTCATATGAGTTTCATTGTGCCAGTGTGTTGTTATATGATCAGCTCAGTTGTTATTCAAGGTTAAGGCTTACAAAGGACCTTTCCACGGTTTGTTCTGAAGTGAGTTACTTGATATTTCCTCTGAGCTGTTGACCTACCATTAGAGAGATATTTGTTTGAATGGCAATTTAAGACACAGAAATTATTTAGTTGAGCATTGCACTGCAAAATGTTTAATTTTAATTATGGACTAATGTTAGGGAGGAGGAAAGGGGTTGAATAGCATTAGGTGTATTCTGTTAGCAAGTTGCACCAAACATTCCCCATTTCAGACATAAAGGTGACAAGATATAACATATCATCTTATCAGCCATCACATACTTCCTAACCATTCTTGAGTGTTAAAGGGATAGTAATATTTCATAATAAAAACAGCTCTAATTAATCATCATAGTATTTGGACTTTGGAGAGTGTTATTTCAATTCTGTCAGAGTTGTAGTCCCAGAGTAATTCAATGACAAAGTGTCCCCCTCCCTCCCCTTTTACTGATGTCACATTGTTCAGCTTGAGCAGAAGGGAGGTGCCCAGGTAGACTGCACAGAGGGACAATCTTCAATTAAGATAAGGGAAAAACCTGAAAAACTTGTCAAGGGGGGTAGGGATTTCATTGTTTTCATAGGAATAAGAGTGTCCCCTTCTGTTATCTGTCCAGTCTATGGACTGCATTCCACATCTGAGAAGAGATTGTTTACAGTAGGTAAAAGGGTCGGGAGGGGGAAACTTTGCTTGTGAATATCTCATAAACCATAAAGGTTTGAGAGATAAGACTTATATCATTCTTCATGTTTTTTAATGCCTACAAAAGAAAATAAAGTTAAAATGAAGTATTACTATCCCTTTAAGTAAACATTTAGCTTTATCTTTACCTCTATATCTAAGGATGAGGTGTGCTAGAATTCTCTCAGCCTCTCAACCTCACTTTGGTTTGATGCCTTCACAGCTTCTTCACCCTTTCTCTCTGCAACCAAAAATCCTGATTTTTAACCATCTATTTAATCTCTCTACCCATTAGAATGTTTCCATCCTTCAGTAAACAAGCACTAATCAAGCCTATCATAAAGAAACTGTATGTTGACCCATCTTTCATTGACAGCTGCCATCCAATTTCACACTTCCCTATCTCTCCAGTATGCTTGAGTGGATTTTTTTGCAAGCATCTTACACAGTTCCTTTCCTCTAAGCATATACTTGATTCTTTAGAATATGACATGAGCACCCGACCCCGTGGATACTCTGCTTAACAGTTGACTAATGGCTTGTTGACAGTGAAGTCCTAACTAAATTCTTGACTCTTAAGACAAAGAATAGGTGGAGGTTCGCATTTCCTCCTTTCCCCTTCTGTGGAAAGAGCTATATTCAACGTTTCTACAGAAATTCTTGCAGAGAGGAAATGCTGCTGAAAGTAACCTCTGGAAGGTACACATTCCCATTCAGAGCTATGCATTCCAATACTAAGTTCCAATGTTTCCTTACCACTTTCCATCACAAGGAAGAGTTCTGCAGAAAGTGCCTCCACATGGGGAAACCCAAAGGAGACAAGATGCCCTGCTTCACCTGAAACTCTGATAGGAAGTTCTACACACCCCTATATATGACCTCCAGGGTATTGTTTTTCTTCCTACCTTTCAAATTTCTCCTTCAAAATCTTCCTCTCATCTGACTACACCAATCCCTGAAATCTCTACAGTCAATAACTCTACTATAACACTGTCTACTCACACACACTCTCTAGGAATTCTGCTCTCTTCGTCACGCCCCATATCTAACCACTTACAAAATCCTGCTGCTTTCCCCCAACAGAACTCTAAGGTAAGATAATTAATATAGAAACTGAGAGTTTTAGGTCACATAAGATGTAACTGCCCTGTCAATCCATTCTGCCATTTTTTTCTATTAAGAACCTTATTTTTTTATACTCCATATACAGAATATACTAATACTAGTTGAAGAGCCCGTTACACGGGCCACAGTGCCACTGCCAGCCGGTCGTGGGGCAGTCACGCGCAGTAAAGACTGCCCACACTGCGGCTAATACAGAGCTGGATGCTCCGAAGCACGCGCAGCAGTCTCTGCTGCGCATGACTGCATTGTTACACACATTTTAGCAAATTATTATATAGGAATATATATTACTAGTTGAAGAGCCCGTTACACGGGCCACAGTGCCACTGCCACCCGGTCGCAGGGCAGTCATGCTCAGTGGAGACTGCCCGCGCCATGGCTGATACAGAGCTGGACGCTCCGAAGGAGCGTCCAGCTCTGTATCAGCCGGGGCGCAGGCAGTCTCTACTGCGCATGACTGCAGCACGCGCAGCAGTGTCTACTGCGCATGATGCGGTGTTACACACTTTTTAGCGAATTATTATATAGGATATGTGGAACAAACTTATGTATATATATATTCTTAAAGTGTTAATAATGTCCCCAAATAAATATTTATCATCTTGTAGTGCTAAATAAGTTGAGCTAAATGCAAAAAAGCCCTATCTCTCAAACCACTATGGTTTGAGAGATATTCCTATTCAAAGTCTCCCCTTCCCTGCCCTTACCCTGATGTTATTGCTGTGCTGAGAGCAGAGGAATCCTGTCCCGGGATCAACTGGTGGCTCTGCAGCAGAGCCGCAATCTCGTTATTTAAAATGACGGACTTCATTGGAAAGGTCTACAAAGTGTGCCTGGTTTGCAAGCACACTTTTTAGACCATTGCAATGAAGTAATTTGTTTTAAATAAAGCAATTGTGGCTCTGCTGCAGAGCCTCATCATGTTGGCCGACACTTCAAACTTGCACAGTGAATATCTCTCAAACCATAGTGGTTTGAGAGATAGGGCTTTTTGCATTTAGCCCAACTTATTTAGCACTTCAAGATGATAAATATTTATTTGGGGACACTTTAAGTTCCTTTACTGTACTAACTTTAACCACTTCTTCTGTGAGGCTGTTTGAAGAATTTGTCATCTTTTCAGGAAAGTTGTACTTTCACATGATACCCTGAATCTTCCAGTCTCTAACTTTATGTCATCTTGTTCAAGTATTCCTTTTGTTTTAGTCCTGTATGTTATTAAATTATGTAATTTAGTTTAATGGATTCATACTACCATTCTCCCTCCTTTCCTCCAAGCTATACCTATTATGATTTTTGAGTTTTTACGGATACATTTTATTGTGTAGAGTAGGGTGTGATCGAAAGGTCCCGTTGTGTTCCTGCAAAAAACTCTGTGAAAACTGCTTTGTTGTCTGCTTTTTCACAGGAAAATCTGCTTTAAATAAAGGCCTTAAAATCTTCAGTGTTTTCACCAACTGCCAAAAGGTGTTTGCTATTTTTTCCAATGGTTACAAACTTCCCACCCTTTACTTACATGTACTTTACGTTTTCTCTCAAAAAATGTGATGTTTCCAAGAAGTGAAAAACAACACAAGCAGCTACAGAGATAGAGAGGGTGCTAGGCTGTTTTGCAGTGTTCTAGATAGCGAAATTGAGGCAGTAGAGGCTCATACAGTTGACTAACAGGATGTGCAGCCATCTAAAAAAAAAAGAAGGAGCTGAAAGGACCGTGATGCGTTCAGTGAGTCTGGGGAGGAGGAGGAAGTGACCATTACCAGCATAGAAGGGTTTGGAAGCCCTGATTCCTCAGACCCAATGATGTCCAGTCCCCTACATAATCTATAGGCATCTGGGGTAAATTTATTAGCAAACCAGCAAAGGCATATGAAGAACTGGATAGCAGTGTGAGCACCACAAGTCAGCTACTTGTGCCTGCTGCTACTGCTCCCAGTGTGCCTCCTTATAAGGAGAAGAGGAGAAGATTATGGCAAGTGTGACATCAGGGGACCCTAAGTCACGGTTACAATCCCCAAGCAGTCCCACTACTGCTACTACCACACAGCAGCTAGATACTCAGAGTGTTGGGGGTGAGGGAGGGGATGACTGTGAAGTTGATGTTATTAGTGAAGCAGCTGGTGGGACTAGCACCCCTCCCTCCCCCTTCCCTGAAGTCAGCGCTGTAGCTGACTGCAGGGATTTCCGGTCTTATTTTCATCAGGGTGCTCTGCAGTAGAGCCGAGATCGCTTTAGTAAAAAATAATCATTTCACTGAAATGGTCTTCTACATGTGCTTGCAAACCAAGCACATGTAGAAGACCTTTTCAGTGAAATAATTATTTTTTAGTAACGCGATCTTGGCTCTGCTGCACAGCCGCAAGCTTGTCGTACGACAGGCTTCCTCTGCAGTCAGGTAAAACGCTGACTTCAGGAAAGGGGGAGGGAGGGGGGAACTTTGCGTATGGTTATCTCTCAAACCATAAAGGTTTCAGAGATGACACTGGGGACAATTCATTTCTTTTTAAAATGGCTACAATATGGGGATTATTAATATTTAAGTATTACTATCCCTTTAAACAACTCAGCAGCATCAAGAACAGCAGTTGCAAATTTCACAATGACACCAGGGTATTTACCAATGGCCAGTGGCCACTGACTCCCATAACATGACCTGCTGGCACTAGCCTAGTAGGGCATTTTCTGGGGGACTTGTTCTTTATATTAACCAAAGGCCTACACAATGCAATTTGAGGGGCTAGTTTCTAACAAGCCTAAGTCCTACAAATCACTGATTCCTCCTTGTGACTCTAACAAGCCTGAGTGCAAAAAATCATCACTAATTCCTCAGGGCTTGTGACTCTAACAAGCCTGAGTGCAAAATATCATCTCTGATTCCTCAGGGCTTGTGCCTCTAACAAGCCAGAGTCCTACAAATCAATGTTTCCTCAGGGCTTGTGCCAAACACGAGTCTAAATCTTATAAAAAATCAATGTTTCCTTAGGGCTGTTGTGCCAAACAAGTCTATGTCCTACAAATCGATATTACCTAAGGGCTTGTGCCAAAACGTGCAAGTCCTACAAATCAATATTTTCTCAGGGCTTGTGCCAAACAAGTGCAAATCCTACAAATCAGTGTTTCCTCAGTGCTGGGGCCTAACACAAATCTAAGTCCTGCAAATCAATGTTTCCTCAGGACTTGTGCCAAACAAATTTAAGTCCTACAAAACAATGTTTCCTCAGGGCTTGGGCCTCTAACAACAAGTCTAAGTCCTCTAAATCATCCTCTACAAAATACTGTATCCCATCAAGTATCAGTCTGACCCAGTCACAGCTTATGTCAGGGGGTTCCTGTCTCTGACACGTTACGTACCAATTTAGTATTTTATTTTTTTATTTTATTTTTTAATAGCTCTCCCCCGAGTCCCAGTCAGCAACCCTCCCTCCAAATAATTTATCTGTTCAACTGATACTTCCCCTCCACACTCCACCAACACAAGCACCCTCAGACCCCTTTTACACCATGTCTTATTTTATTTATTTATTTATTTATTTTTATTAACTGTCCCAGTCAACAACCCCCACCTCCAAAATAAAAATCCCTGTTCAACTAATTTTTCCCCAGCCTCCACCAACACAGGCACCCTCAGACCCCCTTTATACCATGCCTGTGGGAAATAAAATAAAATGTGCTATGTGTTATGTGTAAATTCAGTCTTCTCATATTACCATATTACAACATGATTTCTGCAAAGTTGAAAGATGGATAACAAAGAACAAACTTTTCTTAAACGCAGAGAAAACTGTCACAATGATATTTGGCACAAAGCACAAACTGCGTAATCTCGACAATATCCACCTATCCATTGTAAGTGAGTCTAATCGTCAATTGGCCCCAGTAGACTCCTACAGATATCTTGGGATGTGGCTTGACCCTAACCTCACTTTTGGTCTTCATACTGACAAATTAACCTCCAATCTTTATCCCAAAATAAGTGCTCTTTTTAGAAACAAATCATGTTTAAGTACCCGGGTGAAAAAATGTATTGTACAACAGATGTTGTTGCCAGTCATAAACTATGGTGACGCAGTATATGCTCCAGCGCTAGAAATCCATCTTAGTAAACCTGACACTCTATATAATTCATTATGCCGCTTTATCCTCCAATGTATTTACTGTGACATGCTTAAAGAACTAAATTGGCTAACACTCAAATCTAGACGTAGGCTTCACCTTTCTTGCTTAGTACACAACCACTTCTCAGGAAAACTACCAGACTACCTATCAGTATGCTCACTCCTGCTCTCCATACTAAATATAACCTTCGCTCCACTACTAACTCACTGCTTATACCACAATACAAGAAAGAAGCAGGATGATCTGCCTTCTCCTTCAGAGCTCCAAAAGCCTGGAACAATCTGCCTGAAATAATCACATCTGCTCCCAGTCTAAAATCCTTCAAAGTAAATGCTTCTTTATATCTAAAAACAGTGTGTAACTGTACATAATTTCAATATTTTATATGTATGTATATTAATATGTTTATATATGTATATATAATGTTTCACAATTTGTGTAAATATGTAACCCTTTACTGAAAACTATCCAGGACATACTTGAAAACGAGAGAAATCTCAGTGTATTCTTCCTGGTAAAACATTTTCTAAATAAAAAACTAAATAAATAATGGATTTCAATGCAATGAGCTAGGCAAAAAAAAAGCATCCTTTTGGAGGAAATTTTCCGTTAGGCAGGAATCTCCGATTCTGGTTTGAGGCAAAAATTTTCGCCCATCCCTAGTGTAGAGCATGCATGTCAAAATCAAATGCAGTCAAGGGTCACATACTCAACATTTCCCTTCAAGGAGGGCTGCAATTTGTAAATGTTGGAATCTATCATACACCGTCTTATACCCTAGCATTGCTCCATTGTCCATTGGCAGTCACAGAACCACACATACAATGTCTGACACCTTGATGAATAAAGCCCATTTTGTTTTGGGAAGAATGAATCTTGATGTACTAATCAAAAGTTGTACAGTTCTGGGGCAAAACAACTGCACCATTCAACAAATAAAAATGACTATTGCTTTAACCCTTTGGGTGCCAGAACAGTACGCAATGCCTTGCTTTTGCAATGCATTGTGTATCCCTCTGGTACTCACAGGGTTAAATCGAGCTTTTAACCCATTGAATGCTATATAGATGTCCAATACAATGCTTTGAAATGCACTGGAGACCAATGCAACATTCAAGGGGCTAAATGGACCATTTAAATCAATAGGAATGTGGGGATGTTTTATTTATTTCCTATGGTTAACTCTTACCTCTGTGGCAGACGTGAGCAGGTAGCCTCTTTTGAAGCTCAAGTTAGAGGTTGGAGGAGACAAGTTGCAACATTGAGAGAGATGGCCAATCATGGCAGGGTTTGCAGCTCACTTAGCAGAAGGAAGCTGGCATAGGTAGTACTGGGGGTGGACCCTGCACAAAGGAGATACAGGTAACATGATGGGTTACAGTTAGATGTAGGGAAGAGGGGCAGAGGAACAGGGAGGACACTTCTGTATTCACTCACCCTAACAGGTTTGGCACATTGAGTGATGGTGTTGGGGGTGTTGGCACAGAAATGTCCTTTCTGGAGAAAACATTTATCTCCTGCATTTGAATCCAGCCCAAGATGTTGATCAAGGGAAATATCCTGCTGCTATTTGGAGCCAGAGGGGTACGCAATGCATAGCAAAGCGTGTCTAACATCAGATAATTTAAAGGTGATAATGAATATTTTAGCCCTTTGAGTGCCTGAGAGGTACGCAACGCATTGCTCAACAATACGTTGCATACCACTCTGGCACCCTAAGGGTTAAAATCTCAGACAAAATTACTGTGATGTTTCTCTTAGAACAATGCATCTTTTCTCTGTGCCTGCAGCAAATATGCTTTACAGTCAAGGAAAGTTTCTCCTTTTAAAGTGGTCTGTGATATATGGGAAATTACAGTCCTGTTATGCCATTCTCTTGAAGTGTCAGCAGCACCTGCCAACCCTCAGATGCTTTCCTTATGCTCTGTCTTCATTTCACTGTGATACTAATGTAATATTGAGCCTAAAGATGACAGGTTCCTTATAAATTGTGACAGCGAAAATAAATTATGAAGCCAAGTTATTGTAGAATAGCAAAGCAGTCATATAATAAAGGACAGTAGCTCCATAAGGCAGACATTCTCTGCATGAAAGACAACACAGGGATTGCTATCTATTATAGAAATGGCAACATTGTTGTATACTCTTCATTTCTACTACTATAAATGCTCTTTTGTGCAACTAGAGGTTGGTTGGGGGTGAAATTCTATAATTCTTGTGTGACCTGTACTGCCTTGCCTTTTTATCAAATATATAATTTGTTAAAAAGTACTCTTCGATAACTTCAACATATGTGTACATTTATTACTAGTTTTAATATACTATTTGAATGATCTGAACAGCTGGAGGGCCACATGTTGTCCAACCCTTTACCACAGGATATGAGTGCTGTAGTGCATACCAGTGCAAACGCTCCAGTGTTTGTCACATAATTGCTCCACTTTTCCTTTATGATCGGGAGACCAGACATAGGGCTAGATTCTATTACTGCCACTAAATCTGTCATTAGGGGCACAATGAGTTCTGGACAGTACACACACAGTTGTACCGTCACAATTATATTGCTTGGCCAGTATCCACCGCAATAAGAGTTGTTGGCAAAACCCATGTTGCGGCTTAACGTTCGTTGCACCTTCTTGTTTCCACAACTCATGCTATTTAGAGTGAATAGTGGGAACATCAAAGGAAACTAGCTAATGCTCAATGTTTCACATAGTGTCAATCATCGAGCAAGAGCTAATGACACAGTCACCCACCCTCCTAAACACTAGCCCTAGAAGTACCCCCTGACTCTATACTGCACCTAAGATTAACAATAAAGTCAAGAAATTATCCCGTCAAGGTACCTCATAGTTTGGCAAGTACCTACTCTAACCTACCCATATAGCTCTGTCTAAATGAACATCAATATCTTGAGAAAGTATTATATGGAAACGTGTAGACTGAAGCAGGACCCCTTTAAGATGACATAAATACTGAACTAAAGGGTCCCAATTAGTGTTGAGCGAGCATGCTCGGCCGATGCTCGGATCGGCTCGAGCATCGCTCTGCTCGGCACATGGCGGTACTCGTACGAGTACCGCATGTGCTCGCCCGCCATGTTCGGGTCTCCTCCCCGCACGTTTTGCGGCTGCTGCGCAGCCAATAAACGTGCAGGGAGGCTCTGACATCGGTGTAATGCCAGCAGCCATGTTGGCTGCTGGCATTACACTGATTGGCTGGCCAGAACCCGTGGTCAGGTGCTGTATAGCACCTGACCATCGAGTTCGGCTCAGTCTGAGCCAGGGAGAGCTGAGGATAGGAAGGGAAAGGCAGTGTAGGGAGGAAAAAAACAAAAATTGTGAAAAAAAAAGAACCAAAAGTCCTTTTTAGGACTACTGTGTGTGGGGGCAGCAGGTTATTTGGTGTGGGGGGAAAAAAACAAAAAAAAAAAAAAAAAAATATATATATTCTGTTTAGTGTGCAAAGTTGCAGATTAGAGCACATTCTGTTTAGTGTGCACAGTTGCAGATTAGAGCACATTCTGTTTAGTGTGCAAAGTTGCAGATTAGAGCACATTCTGTTTAGTGTGCAAAGTTGCAGATTAGAGCACATTCTGTTAAGTCTTCAAACTAAAATATCAAAGTCACGTATTCCATTCAGTGTGCGTCGCCGCAGTTTAGCAGCACATTCTGAGTACTGTGCAGAGTTGCAGAATAGGAAGAAATACTGTTAAGTCTTCAAACTAAAATATCAAAGTCACATATTCCATTCAGTGTGCTTCGCCGCAGTGTAGCAGCACATTCTGTGTACTGTGCAGAGTTGCAGAATAGGAAGAAATACTGTTAAGTCTTCAAACTAAAATATCAAAGTCACATATTCCATTCAGTGTGCTTCGCCGCAGTTTAGCAGCACATTCTGTGTACTGTGCAGAGTTGCAGAATAGGAAGAAATACTGTTAAGTCTTCAAACTAAAATATCAAAGTCACATATTCCATTCAGTGTGCTTCGCCGCAGTGTAGCAGCACATTCTGTGTACTGTGCAGAGTTGCAGAATAGGAAGAAATACTGTTAAGTCTTCAAACTAAAATATCAAAGTCACATATTCCATTCAGTGTGCTTCGCCGCAGTTTAGCAGCACATTCTGTGTACTGTGCAGAGTTGCAGAATAGGAAGAAATACTGTTAAGTCTTCAAACTAAAATTTCAAAGTCACATATTCCATTCAGTGTGCTTCGCCGCAGTTTAGCAGCACATTCTGTGTACTGTGCAGAGTTGCAGAATAGGAAGAAATACTGTTAAGTCTTCAAACTAAAATATCAAAGTCACATATTCCATTCAGTGTGCTTCGCCGCAGTGTAGCAGCACATTCTGTGTACTGTGCAGAGTTGCAGAATAGGAAGAAATACTGTTAAGTCTTCAAACTAAAATATCAAAGTCACATATTCCATTCAGTGTGCTTCGCCGCAGTGTAGCAGCACATTCTGTGTACTGTGCAGAGTTGCAGAATAGGAAGAAATACTGTTAAGTCTTCAAACTAAAATATCAAAGTCACATATTCCATTCAGTGTGTTTCACCGCAGTTTAGCAGCCTTTTCTGTGTACTCTGCAGAGTTGCAGAATAATAAGAAATACTGTTAAGTTTTCAAACTCAAATATTAAAGTCACATATTCCATTCAGTGTCTTTCACCGCCGTTTAACAGCCTATTCTGTGTACTCTGTACAGTTGCAGAATTATAAGAAATACTGTTAAGTTTTCAAACTCAAATATTAAAGTCACATATTCCATTCAGTGTGTTTCAACGCCGTTTAACAGCCTATTCTGTGTACTCTGTACAGTTGCAGAATAATAAGAAATACTGTTAAGTTTTCAAACTCAAATATTAAAGTCACATATTCCATTCAGTGTCTTTCACCGCCGTTTAACAGCCTATTCTGTGTACTCTGTACAGTTGCAGAATTATAAGAAATACTGTTAAGTTTTCAAACTCAAATATTAAAGTCACATATTCCATTCAGTGTGTTTCAACGCCGTTTAACAGCCTATTCTGTGTACTCTGTACAGTTGCAGAATTATAAGAAATACTGTTAAGTTTTCAAACTCAAATATTAAAGTCACATATTCCATTCAGTGTGTTTCAACGCCGTTTAACAGCCTATTCTGTGTACTCTGTACAGTTGCAGAATTATAAGAAATACTGTTAAGTTTTCAAACTCAAATATTAAAGTCACATATTCCATTCAGTGTCTTTCACTGCCGTTTAACAGCCTATTCTGTGTACTCTGTACAGTTGCAGAATTATAAGAAATACTGTTAAGTTTTCAAACTCAAATATTAAAGTCACATATTCCATTCAGTGTGTTTCAACGCCGTTTAACAGCCTATTCTGTGTACTCTGTACAGTTGCAGAATAATAAGAAATACTGTTAAGTTTTCAAACTCAAATATTAAAGTCACATATTCCATTCAGTGTCTTTCACCGCCGTTTAACAGCCTATTCTGTGTACTCTGTACAGTTGCAGAATTATAAGAAATACTGTTAAGTTTTCAAACTCAAATATTAAAGTCACATATTCCATTCAGTGTGTTTCAACGCCGTTTAACAGCCTATTCTGTGTACTCTGTACAGTTGCAGAATTATAAGAAATACTGTTAAGTTTTCAAACTCAAATATTAAAGTCACATATTCCATTCAGTGTGTTTCAACGCCGTTTAACAGCCTATTCTGTGTACTCTGCAGAGTTGCAGAATAATAAGAAATACTGTTAAGTTTTCAAACTCAAATATTAAAGTCACATATTCCATTCAGTGTCTTTCACCGCCGTTTAACAGCCTATTCTGTGTACTCTGCAGAGTTGCAGAATTATAAGAAATACTGTTAAGTTTTCAAACTCAAATATTAAAGTCACATATTCCATTCAGTGTCTTTCACCGCCGTTTAACAGCCTATTCTGTGTACTCTGTACAGTTGCAGAATTATAAGAAATACTGTTAAGTTTTCAAACTCAAATATTAAAGTCACATATTCCATTCAGTGTGTTTCAACGCCGTTTAACAGCCTATTCTGTGTACTCTGTACAGTTGCAGAATTATAAGAAATACTGTTAAGTTTTCAAACTCAAATATTAAAGTCACATATTCCATTCAGTGTGTTTCAACGCCGTTTAACAGCCTATTCTGTGTACTCTGTACAGTTGCAGAATTATAAGAAATACTGTTAAGTTTTCAAACTCAAATATTAAAGTCACATATTCCATTCAGTGTGTTTCAACGCCGTTTAACAGCCTATTCTGTGTACTGTGCAGAGTTGCAGAATAGGAAGAAATACTGTTAAGTCTTCAAACTAAAATATCAAAGTCACATATTCCATTCAGTGTGTTTCACCGCAGTTTAGCAGCCTTTTCTGTGTACTCTGCAGAGTTGCAGAATAATAAGAAATACTGTTAAGTTTTCAAACTCAAATATTAAAGTCACATATTCTGTGTAAGATGAAGAAGGCGGGTAAAAAGGGACGGGGAAGTGGACGTGATCCTGAAAGTTCAGGGCGCGGGTCAGGACGCGGAGAAACTGTGCCTGGTGCCAGAGCACAAGAAAGAAAGACATCCACCATACCTAGCTTCATGTCTGATTTCACAGGGCGTCGCAGGACATCACTCTCGAGGTCCGACCAGTGCGAACAGGTGGTCGGTTGGATGACAGCTGATACTGCTTCCAGTCGGTTAAGCACCACCCTGTCTTCCACCAAGTCCACTCTCAGTAGCCAAGAGTCTGGTCAACATAATCCTCACTCTGATCATCCTTCCTCCCACCATACACGGTCTGGTCAAAGAAGTGATCCCACACTGGGATATAGTGATGAGCTCGTCTCATCACCAATCCTTCATTTGACCCTCTCTCCAAGCACGCTTGCAGAGGAACATGACATCTTGTGCCCTGATTCACAACCTCTAGAGGCTACCCAATCACAAGAAGATGACAGATGTGAACGGCATTTAAGGTCAAAGGAAGTAGTGGATGATGATGATGATGATGATGAGACACAGTTGCCATTAAATCAACCACTATTTCCGTCTCAAGACCTTGTTGAGGAGAATGTTATACAGTTGTCAATGACTGAGTATGTGGTGGGATCAAGACTTGAGGAGGATGATCAGAGTGAGGAAGTGGAGGAGGACTTGGTGGACGATGAGGTGACTGACCCCACCTGGGAAGGTGTAGAGCCGAGCGATGACAGCAGTCCTGAGGGTGAGCCATCTGCAGCACCGCAACAGGCTGGAAGAGGCAGTGGTGTGGCTACAGAAAGAAGGCGGACCGCACCAAACCGGCCCGCAAATGTTCCACGGAGCACCCCCTTGCGTAAATCTACCTTGCCAAAGGGTAGGTGTTCCGCGGTATGGCGTTTTTTTAAGGAAAGTGCGGACGACAAAAGAATTGTAGTTTGCAACCTGTGCCACACCAGAATGAGCCGAGGCATGAACACTAGAAACCTCACCACCACCAGCATGATCCGACACATGGCATCCAAGCACCGTAGTAAGTGGGAGGAACGCCTGGATCGCCCACCTGTGTCTGCAGGCCACACCACTGCCTCCTCTTCCCCTGTTTTCGGTGCCGGCCAATCGCCTGTCGAAGGCGCAGGCCCGCATACCTCCCGCCCTGCACCTGTAGCATCTGAAGCACCATCAGCGACCACATCCACTTCCCTGTCCCAGCACAGCGTCCAAATGTCGTTACCCCAGGCATTTGAGCGCAAGAGAAAGTACCCAGCCACCCACCCACAGGCCATAGCACTAACCTCACACCTTTCAAAATTACTGGCCATCGAAATGCTGCCATTTAGGCTTGTGGACACTGAGTCCTTCCGCAGCCTGATGGCAGCAGCTGTCCCTCGGTACGCGGTCCCCAGCCGCCACTACTTTTCCCGGTGTGCCATCCCCGCATTACACCACCATGTGTCCCGTAACATCACCCGTGCCCTGACCAACGCAGTTACTGGGAAGGTCCACTTAACGACTGACACATGGACAAGTGCTTGTGGCCAGGGACGCTACATTTCCCTGACGGCACACTGGGTGAATGTCGTGGAGGCTGGGAGCGACTCGGACCCTGGGATGGCACGGGTGCTACCCACGCCGAGGATTGCGGGCCCTACCTCCATCAGGGTTTCCACCAGCACCTACGTTATTGGCTCCTCCTCCTCCGTTTCCACCTCCGAATTCTCTACACACACCGCCACTCCCCCATCAGCCAGTAGCTGGAAGCAGTGTAGCACTGCAGTGGGGAAGCGTCAACAGGCCGTGCTGAAGCTGATCTGCCTTGGGGACAAACAGCACACGGCCTCAGAGCTGTTGCAGGGGATTAGTCACCAGACCGAGCAGTGGCTCTCGCCACTCAACCTGCAAGCAGGCATGGTTGTGTGTGATAATGGGCGTAACTTGGTGGCGGCTTTGGAGCTCGGCAAGCTCACACACGTACCATGCCTAGCGCATGTATTTAATTTAGTGGTGCAGCGATTTCTAAAAACCTACCCCAATGTGCATGATCTCTTGACCAAGGTGCGCCGCGTGTGTGCACATTTCCGTAAGTCATCAACAGCTTCAGCCGGCCTGTTGAAGCTGCAGCAGCGCTTACAATTGCCAGCTCACCGGCTGCTGTGTGACGTGAGCACGCGCTGGAACTCCACCTTCCATATGTTGGCCCGGCTTTGTGAGCAGCAGAGGGCAGTAGTGGAGTACCAGCTGTTACACGGTCGTCGCCTCTCCGTTCAACTTCCTGTAATCAGAAGTGAGGAGTGGGAATGGATGTCAGACCTCTGCGAGGTTTTACGCAATTTTGAGGAATCGACACAGATGGTGAGCGGCGATAACGCTATTATCAGTGTAACCATCCCACTTCTGTGTCTACTGAAACGCTCGCTGCTCACAATTAAAACCGACGCTTTGCATGTGGAAGAGGTGGAAATGGGGGAGGAAGAGCTTACACAAGGTGATAGCCAGAGCACCCTCACTTCGTCTTCTCAGCGACAATTGGAGGAGGCGGAGGAGGAGGAGGAGGAGGAGGAGGAAGACACGGTTGCCTCCGCTACAGAGGGTAGCCATGGAACTTTAGTTCCATCTCTTCAGCGTGGGTGGGCAGAAGAGGAGGAAGAGGATGAGGATATTGAGAGTCAGCCTCCTGGTGAGGACAGCGAAATCTTGACTGTTGGTACTCTGGCACACATGGCTGACTTTATGTTAGGCTGCCTTTCCCGTGACCCACGCGTTGTACGCATTTTAGACAACACGGATTACTGGGTGTTCACCCTTCTGGACCCCCGCTACAAAGAGAATTTCTCATCTCTCATTCCTCCGGTGGAGAGGACAAGCAAAATGGTGCAATACCAGAAGGTTCTTGTCGAAAAATTGCTCCAAAATTTTCCATCTGACAACGCTGGCGGCAGAGTACGTGCTACCTTGGCCAACCGAGAAGGGGAGAAAAGGGGAGCACACAGCAGTTCCGAGAAAGGCAGGGCAACACTCTCCAAGGCGTGGGACACCTTCATGACACCCCGCCAGCACCCTCACCCTGATGCGCAGCCTAGTGTCACAAGGAGGGAAAAGTTTTGGAAGATGGTGAAGGAGTACGTAGCAGACCGTGTCAGCGTCCTCAATGATCCCTCTGTGCCTTACAACTACTGGGTGTCCAAGCTGGACACGTGGTATGAACTGGCACTCTACGCCTTGGAGGTGCTGGCCTGCCCTGCCGCCAGCGTTCTGTCTGAGCGGGTATTTAGTGCTGCTGGTGGCATCATAACAGATAAGCGTATCCGCCTTTCCACCGACAATGCTGATAGGTTGACACTTATAAAAATGAACAAGGCCTGGATTTCCCCTGACTTCTCCACTCCACTGGAGGAAAGCCCCGGGGGAACATAAACTCACTTTATATATGTTATTTACAATGATGGGAATACTCTGTATTCCCATTCACCCCTTCCACCCAAAAAACGGGTATATGGTTGACTCTTAATCTTCTCATCCTCCTCCTCCTCTTCCATATGCCCTGGGATATAATTTTTATATAGGGCCAGCTCACCAGCGTGCCCTGGGATATAATTTTTATATAGGGCCAGCTCACCAGCGGGCCCTGTGATATAATTTTTATATAGGGCCAGCTCACCAGCGGGCCCTGTTTGCCAATTTTTATATAGGTCAGCTCACCAGCGGGCCTTCTCATATAATGTTTTATTGGGTCAGCTCTCTAGCGGGCCCTCTCATATAATGTTTTATAGCGTCAGCTCACTAGCGGGCCTTCGCATATAATGTTTTATAGCGTCAGCTCACTAGCGGGCCTTCGCATATAATGTTTAGGATGGTCAGCTCTGCAGGAGACCCTCACCCATAATGTTTTAGATGGTCAGCTCAGCGCACGTTTCCCTCTTAATCATGGCCTCAGTTCAATAAAATCAAGGAAATTTTTGGGAGAATTTGCCTCTGCGCACGTTTCCCTCTTAATCATGGCCTCAGTTCTGAAAATCAAGGAAATTTTTGGGAGAATTTGCCTCTGCGCACGTTTCCCTCTTAATCATGGCCTCAGTTCTGAAAATCAAGGAAATTTTTGGGAGAATTTGCAGATGATATACAAGTAAATATACAGCAAATATTGTTTGGTAACAATTTTTCGCCTAAAGTCGTTTTTATTTTCCTTTTTGTGTGTTTTATGGTCAGTCTGTAAAAATGGCGTACTACGGGCGAAAGATCGTTCCCAGCAGCGATGTTGGAGTCCAAGGTGCATCCAGACATCCTCCCTATGCTGTCCCTGAACCATTTCTGTAGTGTTTCCATCTTTTTCTGCCCTTTTCCTATGGACCAGGCACCCTCCCCTCATCAGAGCAGGGGGTGCCTGGTGTAATGCTCGAGTCCTCCCATTGACTTCAATGGGGCTCGGGTGCTCGGCCGAGCACTCGAGCCTCAGGGGGTGCTCGGTCAGAGCACCCGAACATCCGAGCATTGGGGTGCTCGCTCATCACTAGTCCCAATGTGTATGCAGTTAAAAACACCTATACAGCAGGTCCCCCTTTTATACCTTTTCAATACAGGTCTTCTTTGTTTTTAATTGCTAACATATTGGGTCCTACAAGGTAATATTCTGTTATATTTAAAGATCCCATTACGCGTTTCCATATAAGATGTTCTCAAGATATTTTTTAGGGCTTTATAGGTGTTTTTAATTGCATACACATTGGGACCCATTAGTTCAGTATTAATGTCATCTTAAAGGGGTCCTGCTCCAGTCTACGCGTTTTCATATTATACTTTCTCAAGATATTGATTTTAATTTAGACAGAGCTGTATACGTGTATTAGAGCAGGTACTTGCCAAATTATGAGGTACCTTGATGGGGTGGCAAGCTCAACATCATTTTGGCCAAAATATGGACTAAATCTTCATATTTATTATTAGTTATTATATATGCCTAAGTTAGGGCACACATTTGGACACTGGTATAGAGGAGAGCAGGATTGTTCTTCTTCGCATTTGTACTTTGGGTTTCAGCCTGATGTTTGGGGGTAATGGAGAGCCCTCTCCCATTCCTTGCTGCCATTTATATGTCAGTTAATCTTTATCACTTTAGTTCTATTCACTATATGTATTTGTTGTGGTTAGTTTAGGGCTGTGAGCTTTCCTTTTAGTCGTGAAAAATGACTATTTTCTATGTGTCCCCAGTTAAAGGGAAGGTCTGGTCAGCTTACTTTATGCATGATGGTTAGTGTGTGTGAGTATGCATGTAAAACTGTGCATGTGTGTGCGCGCGCATACCTCCCAAGTGTCCCCCTTTGAGACTCAAATCCCTCTGTCCCTCTTTCTTACCTTGGGTTCCCTCTTTTTAGGAGATCAGCCTGTGTGGTGTGTGTATATCAAATATCTCCACCACAATAAAACTCACATTAACGTCTGTAATATTTCATAATAAAAGCAGCTACAATTAATCTTCATAGTATTTGGGCCACGGAGAGCGTTATTTCAATAATGTCAGAGTTGTAGTTCAAGAGTAATTGAATAAAGTACCCCTCTCCCGCCACTTTTACTAATGAAACACTGCTCACCTCAGAGCAGCAAGACTGTACAGATGGATCACTGAGAGGGACACTATTCAGTGAGCATAAGGAAAAACCTGATAAACCTGTCAAGGGGGGCAGGGTTTTCCTTATGCTCACAGTAAGAAGATTGTCGCTTGCTGTGAGCTGTCTGGTCCCTGGACCAGATTCCACGTCTGAGGGGGATATTTTATCATTCAATTACTCTTGAGATACAATTTTGACAATATTGAAATAACACTCTCCATGTCCCAACTACTATAAAGATTAATTGGAGCTGCTGCTTTTGTGAAACATTAGTATCCTTTTACCCCCTTAACGACCCATGACAAGCCCGGACCATCATAGGTAAACTTCCCTTAAGGACCCATGACGGTCCTGGCACCTGATAGGTTAAATGATAGCAGCGCGCCTCTGTGCACGCTGCTATCATTGAGTTCAAGCTGAAACTGAGCACTCTGGTACCGGAGCGCTCTGTTTCAGCCCGTGTCTCTTCTGCTGATACACATGATCGCTCCAGGAGCAATCACATGTACCGGCATTTAGACTGGAAAAGGCAGTGTGTCAAGCACACTGACTTTGAGTCTGATCTGTGTCTCTCTCTGCCTTACGATCAAAGTAAGGGAGAGAGAAGCAGAGAGGAGACACCTAGTTGTCAAAAAATGCAGCAGCTGGGGGTATTAACCCCTTCAGTGCTGGTGCTGGAGGCTGGCTGGATTCAGGTCCATTTCTGACCTGCTAAGAGACACTTTTGAATTAAAAAAAAGCAGGACACACATTTATTTAAAAAATAACAGCTTTTATTCAAAAAATAAGTTTCAAGAAACAAAAATGGGAGTTTGATTGTTGTGGGGTTTTTTTACATTTTTTTTTTACCGTTTACTCTAAATTTAATAAAATAAATGGTGGGTTATCCATATAAGTGTGGTATCAAAATAAAGCCCTACTTGTGCCGGAAAAAAACAGCATATAATTTGCATTGGTAAAATAAAGTACTTAGAGAGAAAACACTGTTGAATAAAGACATAGTCAAAAAGGTCAGAACTTCTCTGGTCCTTAAAGGGATAGTAATGTTTCATAATAAAAGCAGCTCTAATTAATCATCATAGTATTTGGACTTTGGAGAGTGTTATTTCAATTCTGTCAGAGTTGTAGTTCCAGAGTAATTCAATGACAAAGTGTCTCCCTCCCGCCCCTTTTACTGATGTCACACTGTTCAGCTAGAGCAGAAGGGAGGTGCTCAGGTAGACTGCAGAGAGGGACAATCTTCAATTAAGATAAGGGAAAAACCTGAAAAGCTTGTCAAGGGGGGCAGGGATTTCATTGTTTTCATAGGAATAAGATTGTCCCCTGCTGTTATCTGTCTGGTCTATGGACTGCATTCCACATCTGAGAAGAGATGGCTTACACTAGGTAAAAGGGGCGGGAGGGGGAAACTTTGCTTGTGAATATCTCATAAACCATAAAGGTTTAAGAGATAAGACTTAGATCATTCTTCATGTTTTTTAATGCCTACAAAATAAAATAAAGTTAAAACAAAGTATTACTATCCCTTTAAGTGAAATCCACCTCAGATTTTCCCAATCCTTAAGGGGTTAAATTTCAGTATATGAGTTTATAAATTAGTCTGTGTAAATAAAATTTGGTCTTGTTCTAAAGAATTTATTCGGTTACACAAAGAGATGTCAGTAGGTCATTAAATAACCTAAAAATTCTCTATAATACCCTGCCCATCAGCCATGCCCCTAGCAACAATCTCTAAAACACAAGTGTCTCTCTTTGGCCATTTGAAATGTTGGGAGGTCTGCTAAGGTATCAGGCTGTGTATGTGTGGTTCTATGACTACCACTGGACAGTGGAATAAGGCAGGGGTATCAGACAGCTAGAAGGCAATGTTGCATCCACCCCTTTGAGGAAATGTTGATTGTGCAGCCCTTCACTCTATTTAAGTATGATATGCCTGCTTTAACCCAATTATTTGAACTATTAATGGGGGTGCATGAAAATGCAATCTATAAAGGTGTTGTGGCACTTTTTGTTTACTTCTGAAGACCCAAGACTTACTACATATTTATGTATCTGTGCCCTTGATTACTTCTTTCACAAATACTTATAAACTGCTAAGGGTGTTGGGGGTACTTCAAGTAAAAAAAAGAAAAAAAGATTGAGAACCATGGCTATAAACAATCACGTTAGTCTGTGCCTATGCTTGAATGTCTTACTACATATCAGTCCACAGGGCTATCTTAGTCCAGAACCTCTTTATAACACCCCTATAGCATGTGTAAGGAAAAGTATCTTTCCTCTGCATCCAGCTTGTACATAGCCTGCTCAGGGTAATGGAATACCTCAGAATACACACACACACACACTACTGCACTGCCCCCTTGGTACACAAGGGGGCAGTGCAGTAATTTAAAAGTGCAAACTTTTTTTTTTACATAGACATTAACCCTTTGAATGCCAGAGGGGTATACAACCCATTGCTAAGCAATAGGTTGTGCACCCCTCTGGCACTCAAAGTGTTAAGCCAGCACAAAAGGTTTTGGGTCACAATTCTGAAGCACAAAAATGTCTGAGATCATTATATGCCTATGTACCATTCACAAACATTGCATTGGGGATATATCTAAAATTAATATGGCTAAAAGCTTCATTTAAAGCAAATAGAAGTTAGGGAATTTGTACCCCCTCCCCCCCCCATGTTGCGATTGCTCAGTTTCTTCATAGTAAGTTACCTTTACTCAGAAGGGTGCACTAAAAGGATTACATGCTAAAAGAGAAGCTGGGATCGATTTGCTGGTGATGCACTTGCCTATAGCCAGTTTACTAATTCTCCTGTCTACGCCATTTTAATTGTACCAAGGAGAGGACAGTGCAAGCGTTTATGGGTGTTTTGGGTTTTCCAATCCTTCGTGCTTTGTTTAATGCCATATATTAACAAGGTGCAGGGGAAATAATCTTAACATTACTCTGTTTTCATGTTCATGCTATAGGAATGGGCTCAGCTCTTGCTTGCATTAAACCTTTGAGTACCAGGGTGGGGGGAGGTAGTGTGCTGAATACCTCTCTGGCACTCAAACAGTTAAAGTCTTCCAGAGTAGGGAGTCTGTGTACTAAAGAAATCATATGACTTTGTGCGCTAGAGGATCCTTACGTCTCCCCAATATGTATTAACCTCATACCTCTAAATAGAAAGATAATCTTAGTGGGCCTTACTTATTAAAGAAAAATGAAGCAACTCTGTGGCTAGCCAACTGCACATTAGGGGGCAGGTACTAATTTCCAAATTTTCATTGATAAAAAATGCGAATGTTAACATACATTGGCAACTTCTCTTGCATTCAGGGGGTTAACGTCCAAATTTAAATAAAAAGGGAATCTTTTTGCTATAATGTATTTGATTTTCTCCAGAATTGCTCCATTTTTCTTAGATTCATAAGAATACCTGGGAACCTGCAAGCCCAAGCCCCATGGAGTGGTGTCAAGAAGAGGGATGAAACCAGATTTGTATCATATTTCAGCAGGGCTTAATCTGAGGGTGGTACTGGGAGGAGGAAAGACCAAGTCTGCACTGAATAGGCATGGGAGTGAGAGGAATTGGGCAGAAGTGGGCAGAATCAGGTTGGGAGTAGGCAGGGTTACCAAGGAACTGAACAAGATGGAGAACTGGCCTCTGTTCTTGTAGACCTGGTTATTTAGTCCCCCCCTTACTGTCTCGTTTTAATGTACAGTTTATACAGGGTCACTTATTCCCAATGGAGAGCAATGTGTTGGAGACGTCTATCACTCAGGGGCTACATTAGCCAGGCTCCAGTGCCTTGCACTTACTGCACCATTCATAGTGTTGCCCATGGTCAGGGATTGACTAAACATCTGATGGTAATCCTAGATAAATACACAAAATCACCCAGATCAAATTCAGTGTCTGAACTAGTGAGCCCTGATAAAGGTTTCTTGAAGAGATGCTATTATGGAAAGCAGTCATATAATACAGCGCATGAAATAGAAGATGATGCTGTTGCAGCAGGTTAAAGCTATGTCTTGGGATTACATGATACATCCACTCAGGGTTTTTATGCTGTATGTAAAAGTTATATTGTAATTGTAGACAAAATAACAAGGTCAAAGAAATATAATCACGTGTGCTGTCATTCTGTCAAGTGCATTGGGTTGTCTAGAAGAAAAAAATATATATATATTTGAATTTTAATAAAAATGTTGTGAGTATTTCATGTTATTTTTTGTGATGACAACTGCATTCATGCTGCATAGTTTTTCCACTAGAGGGGGATGGAACACAGGAAACTGTCATTTAAGAATAAAGGCCATGTAGGCTGTCTGCTGAACAAAACATTGAAATGTGTTTTTATTATAAAGTACAGTAAGAGTAGTATATTGCCACCTCTGCTTACTAAGACACATGACAGCAGGCATAGTGACTGGAAATGTGATCAAAAGCTTTGATATAGTAACCTGAAGCCTAATTTAAAACAATAAAAAATATAGTGAAGAGAATGTTAGCGAGGATTGACAAATATTTCCTGCACTTGTACATAGTTCATACATAGGACAGTGACAGAAAAGCTTGGATGGCAGATTACTGCAAAAATGTATCACTCTTCTTGCTCTTCTTACTATCTGTTCTGTTTGTGCTTTTGGTTGTCTTTTTACTATAGATCATGCTGAAAGTATAACTCTGAATGGAACTTTTTCCCTACAGCATATTAAAAACAAGAGGCATTTCTGGTTACTGGCTAAGGGGGCTTAAGCTCCAGGTGTCATGCTTAACGATTCATGGCTATGCAATGCATTGCACACCAATCAGATCTAGGGTGACCACATTTACTTTCTGACATTCAGAGACACACATTTCATTAACAAGTCACGGCAAAATCAGGCCCCATACAAGGGGATTTACAGATATAATTCCTCTATAAAAATAGAGCTAAAATCTTGTGTCTCTCCTGCACTTAAGTATAATTCCCAGTGTCTTACAGAATATTGCCCATTGTTGCTGAAATTATACTAATGTGTGTAATGAGCTATAAACAAGTGTTCTGGTTTCCTTCACAAGACATTTGAAATGCATTGTGGAGCAAATAATGGGAAATGTCTAATGTAAACAAGGGGTTAACCTTTTGCATTGGATACCTTTCTGGCAGTCAAAAAGTCAAAAATAATTGTTACAGCTGCTAGGGTGATGTTTCTGGCGATATGCCCAAAGACAAAACTGGAGTAATTCTGGAGCAAACCAATTGCACCATATGGGACAAATTAAAAATTCTCCAATTTGTATGGGGCCTTTAACCCCTTATCAGTGAGAAACTAGATGGGTTGTAGTTGAAATACAAATGGCACCAGTAAAGAAAATCTCTGCAGTTGTCAGTTTCCAATAAGCGTGACTGTTAGTGCAATATGTGCATCAGAACTTTGTGTCAGCAGCAGGATTGGCTCCTAATTCCAGAAGCTGACCCTCAATGGCAATGACCATAATGTATAAATGGTGTCATCTCCTTAATAATCCGAGCCTGATTTTGAACATTTTCGTTCAAAACAACATGTTGGGACCGGGATGAATTAGCCCTAACGGGCTCCATGTGGGGCTGATTATTCTGTCATTCCTGCTGCTTCAAAAATTGCTATCCAACATAACTTCATCCATGTATCTGGTTGTCTTCATGTCATCAATGGCTGAGCCACCTGATTTGAGAGTGAGGTGGTCTCTATACTAATTCAGGATGCTTTTAAATATGTAATTATGTAAGACTTCAACAACAAAAAACACTGTGTCCCTGTAGTGTGCATTTCCTAAGTGTCTTGCATTGAAATAAATATCTGGTCACATTTCAAAGGCAACACTGACTTGCTCAAATGGAAAGAGCCTCTTTTATACACCCCTTGCCTGAGTGGCCTCTGGTGCATATGTTGCAGTGCCAGTTGCTTGCTGCCCAAAAGTATATGCTTTTATTAGATAAATATAGGGTAAATGTAAATGTTGTTCTAGTTACTCACGTACTGTGAAAGCAGCATTACTCTCAGTCAGACTCTCAGAATCGGTCAGAATGGGAGTGCCAGCGGGACTCAGTCTCAGTCACTGCCTGGAGAGATGGACTTTGTGCTGCATCACAGTCACCATCCACCAGTCCTAACCTGTTCCAGTCCATTCCATCTGTCACTGCACCGGCCGACACACTCACTCTGCGCTCTCACAGTCACTCACAATTTGATGGCTTACAATTTGATGGCATGCACACATATCGCGCTTCACACGCACATACCAGCCAGCCAATGAGGAGAGGACCATTGTGCAAATACTCTCCTCTTACATTGGCTGGTGGTGTTACGTGCAGCGTGCATGTTGCGTCTGTAACTAGGCTGTCACTGACCTGGCACTGTAAGGCAGAATAAGGTTGACAACAACTAAGTGACAGACTGGGTCAGGGTGGCTTTGCTAATTGCTTGATACCTTCATTCCGTGACTCCTTATTGTCCCAGGTGGGGGATGATCCAGGACGCAGGACACAGAACCCAATTAAGGGACAGTCCCGGGCAATCCGGGACACGTGGTCACCCTAAAATTCAGATCCTTAAGGTTTAAGGTTTTCAGGAAGTGCGATGCTGGGGCAAACCAGCAGCATCATAGGGGACAAATCAAAATCCCCATGGCTTCAAATGGTGCTTGTAACCCTGTGGATACTAGAGAGTGATATATTTTACTGGAGATTTACTAATATTTTACATTAATCATATGTCCCATAGTTGCAATATTAATGTCCCTAGGATATATCTGATCTAAATGTAAGTCAGTTTTAAGAATCCCGTTTTTTTAGAATGGAATGTTCAAGAGCATAATGTCCCTTTAAAAAATATGACAGTAGTAGCAACTTTTAAGGGCATTTCTTTCCTCTGTGCTTGGATTCATAAATGAATTAAGAAAACTAGATGGACTTACATGGGTGTGTGCCATTTCCCTATGCATACTTTGGGGCTGAGAGAGTGGGTCTTGGAGGCATCAATGTCCTGCACTTGTGGAGATTGTCCATCAGTATGCACTACATCAATCATACTCTGTAGTGCAGCCACTGGAATTAGAGACTAATGCTAGTGTAGTTGTTGTGCCCCAATGTGACAAATCTGAGATTCTTCTTTGGCATCTCTGTGCATTATTAACATTTGTTGCACACACAGTATATTCCCAGGTAGCCAAGACGCTGCATGTGTTACTAAAAGTGTAATCTCAGGAATGTAACCTTTTGAATGCCACAAGGGTATTCAGCACATGCCTTTTGCAATGCCTTAGATACCTCTCTGGCACTCAAATGGTTAATGATCCACAAATTCATAATCATGGAAGAGAGCTATATGTACTACCAACCTATGGAGTTCCTGTGCTGGGTAAGAGCTATGTGTGCTATGGTGAGTGAGAGTTATGAGTGCTACAACCGCTATGGAGTTCCTTTGGTGGGTGATAATTATGTGTGCTACAACAGCTATGGAGATCCTATGGTGGGTGGAGCTACATGTGGTACAACAGCTATGGAGATCCCATGGTGGGTGAGAGCTCTGTCTACTACCACAGATATTTAGTTCTTTTGGTGGATAAAAGCTATGTTTGCTACAACAGATGTGTTGTTCCTGTGGTTGGTGAGAGCTACATGTGCTACAACAGCTATGGAATTCCTATGGTGGGTAAGCATTATACATTCTATGCTACCACAGCTATGGAGTTCTTATGGTGAGTGAGACCTATGTGTGTTATCACAGCTGTGAAGTTCCTGTGGTGGGTGAGAATTATGCATGCTACAACAGCTATGGAGTTCCTATTGTGTCCGAGAGCTATGTGTGCTATAACAGCTATAGAGTTCTTATGGTGGGGGGAGAACTATATATGTTATCACAGCTATGGAGTTCCTATGGTGGGCAAGAGTTATGTGTGCTACAAGAGCTATGGATTTCCTATAGTGGCCGAGAGCTTTGTGTGCTACAACAGCTATAGCGTTCCTACTGTGGCCGAGAGCTACGCGTGCTACAACAGCTATGCATTTCCTAAGGTGTGTGAGAGCTACGTGTTCTATCACAGCTGTGGAGTTTCTATGGCAGGTGAAAGTTATGTGTGCTACTACAGCTATGAAGTTCTTATGTAGGGTCACAGCTAAGTGTGCTAAAACAGCTATGGAGTTCCTATGATGGGTGAGAGCTGCATGTGCTACCAAAGCTATGGAGTTCCTATGGTGGGTGAGAGCTATGTGTGCTAACACAGCTATGGTGTTCTGATGGTGGGTAAGAGCTATGTGTGGTACAACAGCTATGGAGTTTCTATGGTGGGTGAGAGCTATGTGTGCCATCCCAGTTACGGAGTTCCTGTGGTGGATAAGAGTTATTTGTGCTACCATAGCTATGGAGGTCTTATGGTGGGTGAGAGCTATGTGTGCTACCAGAACTATGGAGTTCTTGTCATGGGTGAGAGCTATGTGTGCTGCAATGGCTATGGAGTTCCTATGGTGGGTGAGAGGTATGTGTGCTACAACAGCTATGGAGTTCCTGTGGTGGGCGATACCTATATGTGCTCTCACAGCTAAGGAGTTCCTATGGTGGGTGACAGTTATGCGTGCTATCACAGCTATGGAATTCCTATGATGGGTGAAAGTTATGTGTGCTATCACAGCTATGGCGTTTTTATGGTGGGTGAGAGTTATGTGTACTACAACAGCTATGTTGTTCTAATGGTAGGTGAGAGCTGTATGTGCTACCACTATGGATTTCCTGTGGTGGAGGAACGGAATGTATGTTTCTCAATGCTCTATACTAAGCAAGGTTGATATACTAAGTAGAAATGGAGCAATTCTGGAATAAACCAGCTGCACCACATAGGACAAATACAAATTTGCCCTAACTCCCATTAATATAAATGAGGCTCTTAACCATCTGAATGCTGGAGAGAACTCAAACATCTCTATCTTTCAAGGTGTTAAAAACCTGACTTAAAGGGATAGTATTATTTCAAAATTACTATCCCTCATATTGTAGCCCTTAATAAACTGAGTTAAATGACACCAGCGGCATCTCTCAAACCTTTATGGTTTAAGAGATAGCCACTATCAAAGTTTCCTCTCCCCTGCTGTCAGCGTATCGGCTCTGCTGAAGAGCCTCCGCTTGATTCAGAGACCGGATTCCCCTGCTGGCAGCAGAACGCTGACAGCAGGGGAGAGGAAACTTTGAAAGCGGCTATCTCTTAAACCATAAAGGTTTGAGAGATGCCGCTGGTGTCATTTAACTCAGTTTATTATGGGCTACAATATGAGGGGTAGTAATATTGAAGTAATACTATCCCTTTAAATCAAACTACATGTTACTTGTCCCCTATAGAGCAGTTGGTTTGCCTCTGATTTGCTCCCATTGTTTTAGTACATCAGTCTCAGTGAATCTATTTATGCTACATTTGTTTTTGCTGACAATTTATTTTAAAAAGCCTATTGATCTCACTCATGTAATACTCATAAAATGTATGCTTGCTTTGTTAAGCCTTTCTGGAAATGTATAAAAATTCATGAAATGGATTATGAGGAAAAACAAAACAGAAAACAGAAATGTTTGTCCACTTAATCTCTCAATACTGAATATTTTACCAAAAATATGACTTATGTAAAATCTACTTTACTGACATCTAGATAAGCTGGGTTATGAATATCAAATTGGCATGGATGTTACATAAATTACTTCTCATTTGTTAAAATGTTTGATGTTAAAGGAACACAAACAATTAAAATTTAAACAGGTCGATATCACTTCAAATGTCATGTACCCATAGTGTATGTAAAAAATAATCATTTATGTTCCCTAAAATATGGCATTTATTTACTTTGGTTTTTTGCTGTTTATAATAAGGGATAAGAGCTAAAGTCAATTAGTTTATTGAGATAGTTACCACATCTTGTCTATTCAGAAAATTATATTATATCATCACATATACAGACAAACCTGGAAATCTCTTTATCGACATCTCTGAAGAATGCTGTCATATTGAGGGCTACTGAAGAGCAGGAATGGCTGCCCCTCAGATCATATGTAATACTAGATTTTAGAGTTTTGTTACAGATGCTGCCGATTAAGTTAGAGCTGCATTGTGAGCCCTGACAACCAAGCAGGGGTATGAAAATAGACCCCTGATGCACCATTAGTGTGTCAATGCTTGTATCACACAGGGCAGTTTCCTAAAGACCTGCTGTATCTCACTTGAAAGCCTGATATAACTTGTATTTGGGGAATGTACACACAGCTTGCTATTTGTGGCTGTGAGCCACAACCTTATGAATTATGTTACAGCCAAGGGGGTCAATTTTCTGATCTCCCCATAACAACTGATAGGAGCCATTTTGAGGCTGCATTTTCTGCACTGAGGCTTATTTTTTATGTCTGCCCCACCGGAGCAAACTTGATAATTGCTCAATCTGCAATTATGTGCACAGAAAATTTGTAGGCGTTAGTGTTCCTTTAAAGAGCTATCCAATGCATTGCAAATTACCTAAAATACAACTAGGGACTGGGTTCCAATATATATTTTTTTTAATTTTCAGACAGAAAGCTCAAATATTTCGGTTTACAATGTCTTGTTTTACTTATTGCCCCTGAGATATACAGGGTAAGATAATACATTAAAGTAGAAACAGGGCTTATAATTTTAAGTACTTTGTTACTAGCCAGACCTGAAAAGTTACTCGCCACTGCAAGCCAAAACATACCCACCAGGGCTGAATTTCTACTCGCCAGGGCTAAATTTTCACTCGCCACTGGCTAGTGGCGAGGGGAAATTTGAGCCCTGGTAGAACTATAATTTATTATTAACTGTATGTATGTGCTAGCACACAATGCTTACACTTACCTGGGTTCACTTCATGACATAATCGTAGCTGAAGATCAGGTTCCATGCTGCTCTCAAGTCTTGCTTTCTCTCCATTTACTAGATGCTAACATGCCACCAAACCTAACAGCCACTTTCTACTTCAAGCCAAGTGAAGTACAATAAACAACATTTAGACCATAATTCTTTGCAAATGGGCCAACACAAACACATCACAGAGATTAGAATACTATGTAGTATTAATTTGTAAACCTGGAGCAAAAATTATATTTATGTAGCAGATAACATCCTATCCTTAGGGCAAATATTTTGCTTGTGTGTGTGTTTGGAAAATTAATCTGAAACTCGAACAGTGGACAGAGCAGCACAAAATTGCTGCTCCTTTTCATAAAGGAAGAAGTTTGGGTAAAATGGTCACCTTGACAGCCCCTATATTTCAACATATGTCAGAAAGAACCACTGGACTCTAGTTCTATAGCATCCAAAGGACAAAAGTGTTGATTTCAATTTCTTAGCTTCAGAATATAAAGCACCCAAAGGTTCAAAAACTAGATTATGTGCCTGAAGATGTCCGACTTTTCGGAAACACTTAAATGAAGAAATATGAAGACGGTATGACATAAAATTTGTAAGGAGGGATACTAGTGTTCCTATGTACAAATGCAAGAGTGGAGCAATTATGTGCTACACCTAATGTACAGTAGAGAACAAACACAAATGTAACTGGTTTAATGGGGTGTTTAACCTAAGGAATGACAGGAAGGTCTCTAATGTATTGCTTCAGATGTAATAGTGACCTTTCTATTATTCAGTGTTTATCAAACAGGTTGCTGGGGCACTTTGGTGTGCCACGGACATTCACTTAGGGTGCCCCTTTTTTCTATAAAGCCATTGACAAAAATTTGTAAGTTGACTTTAAAATGTATATTTATGGAATGTAATATGCGCAATGCATTTGTTTTTATTATTCTGTTTGTGAGAGCATAGGGTAACCATTTGTATATATTTGTAATATTCATTACACCCTTGGCAAATTATGTATATTATGTAAATATTTTAGGGGTGCCCTGAAAATTGCAGATTCTGTGTTATGGGTGCCTTGGGCAGAAAAAGACTGAGAACTACTGTGAGTCTATTATCACAAACTAAAATTAGATAGAGATTTAGCACACATTACTATAACCCTTTTTAACTGGCTTTATTATTAATGTGTTGTGATGTGATGTGTTTCAGGAAATCCTACAGTAGTGAATCACATGGTTGTCCACTATTAGTAACATGACTCCATTGCGAATGGATATAGCTAATACTTTACTCTTCCATATAGCTAGTGAGTCACAACTGGAAGACTGAATTAATGCAATTCTACACAAAAAATAAGCACTGGAATTGATTTTCCTGCCCTACACTTGATTAATGACTTTTTACTAAAGCTACTTGCACTGAAAATTCTCCCAGTAATATTGCTTGCGCCAAGGCAATGGAGTATTTCTTTCCTCTATGCCTTTTTGAAACTATGTATTAAACAAGGAGCCACTTCATGGCTTATGTTATGGGGCAACTGTAAGAGGCTTGCTGGCTTTAAAATCTTAACGCGTGTGTACCGTAACACACGACAGCAATCATATGCTGTAGTGCATACCCTGGAGTACAGCCACTGGTACTGGAGGCTAATTCTAGTAGATCTGTGCTTGCAGATTTGTACATTCACACTAATGGGGCATGGGATATATTTGGCACAATATCAGAATGTGAAATTGGTAGAATTTTGGATATTGCAACTGATTAATATCCTTTAGTTAGGAAATTCTACAATGCAGTAACTTCTATCTTCTCATCTCTTCCTAGCAATGTCTGGTATGTCCTGACAAGTCTCTGATTTCGACTCTGATATCCACATGGCTGGCTCATGTGGCTTTTGTGTAGCACACATTTAAGAATTTCAGATATGTAGGACTTTTCACATGTGTAACAGAACTGTAACAGTTCTGTCTCCCATGTTTGCCTTAGCGGTATGCTTATTTATGATTTATAAGTGTCTTTAGCATTTGTAGCTGTGTTCCACTGGTATAATCCACATTTTCTAATACATTATTGTCTGCTTCCTTCACTGAATTCCACTGACTATGGATATCTGTAACCTCTATCTTTTATGACAGTTCTATGCAAGTTGTGTGATTTACGTACCTTTTGTTCTGGCAGGCTAACCCAATAATCTAGGTGAAAAGTTCAAGATGAAAGGCAAGTGTGAAGAAAGAGACAACTCTTTTAGGAAGTAGATGATAAAGAAAACATGCTGAGTCAAACAAAGCCAGGGGTAGAACTGAAGCTCCTTTGTAAGTAGGAATCAACACAAAACAATATAATTAACACAACTAAGGATGGAATTCATCAATGGCTGAGAAGATTAGTGTATCAGCTATGTTTCTCTTCACCCCCGTTTCACATTGATCATTGATGGACACCTTTGTATAATTGTCAGTGATCAATCATATTTCCCTGCTTGGAGTATGCAAGGTAAGGAAATATTAAAATGCCTCTTAAATATCTCCATTGTTGTAAAATATGCAGATATGCATACAGCTTATGAGTATGAATGTGTTAGCCTCCATTGATTATAAAGGGATTCAGCAGACTGATGTTGGTGGATGGAATATGCAGATTTCCATGGCTGTATTTCATTGGTGAATAAGTGAGGTCCAGATACTAGCTGACCATTTCTCAATAGGCGAATGAATGACTAATGTGCAAGGAAATCCTCTGATTACATTTTGTGTTACAAATGTAAAAAATCGATTGTTTGAAATAACTTTTGATTCACTATAGCATTTAACATTTTAATTGTATAATAAAACATACACCAGGGGAGGCCACCTTGAGGCCTTCTAGCTGCTGCCAAGCTGCAACTCCCACCATTAGGCAGGAAATTATGGGAGCTATAGTCTAGAAGCAGCTGGAGGGCCTCATGTTGGCCACCCCTGACATAAACAATAAATTACACAGCAATTAATCCCTTAAGGACCCTTGACGTACCAGGACCGTCACAGTCCTTGAAATACTCAAGGACCGATGACGGTCATAGTACGTCACGTACTTTTTACTTACAGCGCTCTACCGGGAGCACTGTAAGTAAAAATAGGGCCTGAAATTGACCGCTCCAAGATCGGAGCGATCTCTATCAGGCACCATAATGACGCGCCGATACACGTGACAGGTCACGTGTACCGGCGCGTCCAAGTGCTCCTATGTGGTCATTATGGGACGGAAATGTCCCAGGACCGCCGGTCCTTAAGGGGTTAAATTGCACAATTTGTAATTTCAGGGTGGGAAGATAAATAATGCCTATGTGTGTGTGTGTGTGTATATATATATATATATATATATATATATCCTATATAATAATTCGCTAAATTGTGTGTAATGCCGCGACATGCGCAGTAGACACTGCTGCGCGTGCTGCAGTCATGCGCAGTAGAGACTGCCTACACCACAGCTGATACAGAGCTGGCCGAAGGAGCGTCCAGCTCTGTATCAGTCGTGGCGCGGGCAGTCTCTACTGCGAGTGACTGCCCCGCGACCGGGTGGCTGTGACACTGTGCCAAGTGTAACGGGCTGTTCAACTAGTGTATATATATATATATATATATATATATATATATATATATATATATGTGTGTGTATTTTGCTGTATAATACTATATTAATTAAAAAAAATATTGTTATTACACAAAGGGACATAATAGACCACTAAAAACTCAATTTGAAATCATTGGAATTGCCTTCAGAGATATGGGAAGAGAGTTCCTGTATCTTATTATCACTTGTCCCCTCTAGGTTTGCTGTGTAGATCCCCAAATTTTGCACAAATGGGTAGCATATGAGTATTACTCCGAATTCTTGGAAGCTCTCGCTCTCTTCCCCACAGAAGCCCAATACAGGGAAGAAAGAGAGTTTACATGTGTACTAAATAAGGAGCTGACATCACCTGGCTGTGCAGATATCGGTGCCCTGCACACAAAAAAAGCAGGAAACTGATGAGTTGTAAACTATGGGCCACACTGATAAGAATATTCTGCTAGTAGAATTTGGATGTTAAAGGATAGTAATGTTTCACAATAAAAGCAGCTCCAATTAATCTTCATAGTATTTGGGCCATGGAGAGTGGAGAGGGTTATTTCAATACTGTCACAGTTGTAGTTCAAGAGTAATTAAATGATGAAGTATCCCAACCCACCCCTTTTACTGATTTAACACTGCTCTACTCAGTGCAGCAAAACTGTCTGGATGGATCGCAGAGAGGGACAATCTTCAGTGAGCATAAGGAAAGGCCTGTCAAGGAGGGTAGGATTTTCCTTATGATCACAGCAAGAAGAATGTCCCTTCCTGTGAACTGTCTGGTCAAGGGACCAGATTCCACTTCTGAGGGGAGGCAGCTTACACTAGGTAAAAGGGGCAGGAGGGGGATACTTTCATTCAATTACTCTTGAACTACAACTCTGGGAGTATTGAAGTAACACTGTCTATGGCCCAAATACTATGTAGATTAATTAGAGCTGTTGTTTTTGTGAAACATTACTATCACTTTAAAATAATGTACATTAGTTTTAATGTCATGTCTTGAGAGCTTACATCCAAAGCCACTCAGCCAATAAAGATATCAATTGTACTCTACTAGTCTCCTGTATTTTCTATGGCTAACACTATCACACTTTACTTATAAACTATGGGTACTCTGTTCACGTAGCACTGAGAGCAAGTTCATGTGATTTAAAAGGGTCTTTTACTGACTATATACTACCTCTTTAAGATATTGGAATGATGATTACTAATTAAAACACTGAGGCTGGTGTACTAGGAAATTGGTGCAATTCTGAGGCAAAAAAGTACTCCATAGGAGACTACAAATTCCCATTAATTTAAATATGGCTTTTTAAAGGGATAGTATTGTCAGAAATTAAGAACATCAAATCTTGTACCTATTAAAAAACTAATCTAAATGCCCCCAGTCTTATCTTTCAAACCTTTATGGTTTGAGAGATAATCACAGCAAAAGATTCCTATTTCCTCCCCTTTCCCTGACATCAGCGTCTAGCTGACAGCAGGAGAATCCAGTCACGGGACCGTTGGAGGCTCTTCAGCAGAGCAGAGATCGAAAGACCTAAAAATAGTTACTTCACTGGAATGGTCCACAAAGTGTGCTTGTACAATGTGATGACCAAGGTGGACTTACCAAGAATGAAGCTTGGTCTGAATGTGAAGGACCCCACCAGCTTCTTTGAAATGTAAGCTTCCATCTACTTTACTTTTGAAATGGTGCTATGGGGAGAAAATGTGCCTTTGTATTGTTTCATACTCCTCTGATACGCCAATGGTTAAAAAGAGTAGCAGAGGAAATTGAGTGAATTTAAGTAATTTCCCTGTTCCTGCTATGGGGCTGATGGTGAGGAGCTTGCTGGCATTAAGTCAAATGCAGTCAGATTTCTCTGCCAGTATGCACTGTAGAGCCCATACTCAGTAGTACATACACTGGTGTGTGGTTGCTAGTGTTAGAGACTGGCCAGTGGGATTGCACTAGTGAATCTGTACATCTGCCCCAGTAATTTAATTTCCTTTTAAATATTATATACTCTTGGCTAGCCTTTTTACCAAACGTTCTGCAATTTGTTGTAAAGGAACCTGAAAAGATCCTAGAGGCTACAAGTTGGCTACATTAGTTACAAAGTTAATAATAAATAATATCTTAAAGGGATAGTAATCTTTCACAATAAATGAAACTGCAATTAATCTTCATAGTATTTGGGCCATGGAGAGTGTTATTCCAATACTGTCAGAGTTGTAGTTCAAGAGTAATTGAATGATAAAGTACAAAAAAGACAAAAATAGAGAGAGCGCAAACAATCTGAGTGCAGACTGTAATGTTCCGTAGGAATTTAACCTCCACCGTGTTCGTTGGACAGTCGTCCCCTTTCAACGGAACATTACAGTCTGCACTCAGATTGTTTGCGCTCTCTCTATTTTTGTCTTATTTGTACATATTGGTGGAGAACTGTGACCGGAGGTTCAAGGGAGAATTGGCGGCAACAATAAGCAGAAAATTACAGAGAGACTCTCATTATTCATTGACTGAACGTATATGTAAGAATATAAAGTGATAAGTAAATACAGTGTTGTGTTTAGATAGTAGCTCCACATTCAATAGGTGGTTGTTGAATGATAAAGTATCCTCTTCCTGCCCCTTTTACTGATGTAACAGTGCTCAGCTTAGAGCAGCAAGACTCTCCAGGTGGCTTGCAGAGACAGACAATGTTCAATTAGCATAAGGGGAAAAACCTGTTTGGGGGGGGCAGGGTTTTCATTGTTCTCACAGTAAGAAGATTGTCCCTTGCTGTGAGCTGTCTGGTCTGTGGACCAGACTCCACATCTGAGGGGAGGTGGCTTACACTAGGTAAAAGATGCGGGAGGGGGGATACTTTAGCATTCAATTACTTTTGAACTACAACTCTGACTGTATTGAAATAACACTCTCCATGGCCCAAAAACTATGAAGATTAATTGAATCTGCTGTTTTTGTGAAACATTACTATCCCTTTAAACAGGGATAATTATTTTGTGATCAGAGACTTTTCAGTTCACTGATACTTTTATCTCATATTTTCTTACCTCAGTAATCCCATGCATTGCACTTATCATTTATTAGGAGCCTGTATAAAAACACAAACCAAATGGTCATGCTTAGCTGGCTATATATACATAAAAAACAAAGGATTATAACATATTTTGGGACTTAGGCACCTAAGAATTACTTTTTACAGTCGCTGGTGAAGATTATAATATAAAAAGTATATGAACCCTATTAATTCTTAGGGCCACTGCCCATCATTGTCTCAAAGCAAAGCATTACATACCCCAGTCCATAAAAGTTTACAATAAAGCTCACTCTGTATGTTAGAGACTTTACCAATGACATGTGAAGTACTAGCAAATATATATAAGGGTTAATGCATGCCATTCAAAATGAATACATATTTATAGTAACTGTGCAATGTGCACTTTACTACTATTCTTTACTTCTAATTTTTAGCACTTTTGACCCTTTGAGTGCCAGATGGGTATGCAACGTTGGCATTTTTTCAAACCAGATACTTTCAGTCTTTTGGGGGCTGCTTGCATAGTAAATGAAACCTGGGGTTTAGGTCACAGGCTTTCTTAATTGGCCCAGCCCCCTGTCAGTCTCGTGGCCTCAAAACATCTGACAAGAGCTGTTCTGGCTTTTTGTTCTAAATCTGCTCATATAGGGGAAGACAGTAAACTGTAATAATTGCCCTTTAAATCCTCTCCTCCACTCCCTGCATGCAACATGTTGTGTAGTTAAGCCATTCTCTCTTGATGTACATGAACGGGGTTAAAAGCCTTACTTAAATTAATGGGAATGTTTATTTGTTCCTTACGGTGTTGTTGTTTGGCACCACTTTTTTGTATGTTACCCTCAGAGAATGCACACTATAAAGATCACGTTAATAGAAAAGAAATCTTTCACAGAAATGGTCTTCTACGTGTGCTTGGTTTGCAAGACCGTTTTAGTGAAAGATTTTTTTTTATTAACGCGATCGCGGCTCTGCTGCAGAGCCGTCTGATGATCGTAAGGCCGGATTTCCCTTCAGTCAGTACAAAGCTGACTTTGGGGAAGGTGGAGGGAGGGGGAACTTTAGGAGCGATTATCTCTCAAACTATAAAGGTTTGAGAGATGACACTGGGGGCAATACATTTCTTTTAAATATGACTTTAATATAGGGATTAGTAATTATTAAGTATTACTATCCCTTTAACAGTGCCATATAGTGGTCAGATTCCAGTTAGTTATTCTGCCTGAGTGGAAAGTCACTGATAAATGGTTATGTGTAGAATTTGATAAAATGTGATATTCATGCAGTCAGTTAGAACTTTCAGGGAATAAAACACCCAGTAAATTAATTTCCTGATTATTTGAATTGTTATAATATTTGAATAAAACCACTAACTCTGATGGGAGTACCCTTCTTTACTCAGCAATAAAAAGCTCTATAACCTGTAGGTTTTCATAAAAACTTTTGCTGTTCATTTAATGGAGACAATTTTGTGCAGAGGAATGGCATGCCCCACACACTCCCTCTCTGTCCACCCTTTCCTGCACCTGGCACAAAGTATCCATTTTGTCTTGTGGAAGGATTAGGACATAAGTGTTAAAGTGGACCTGTTACCTACATAACTTTTAGCCTCATTAAATTTATCAATTCAAATTGCCTTTAACATTCATTTTTTGATTTCCAATTGGTGTAATAGTTTTAGAGATTTTTAATTTAGTAGTTGGGGAATATAATTTCAGCAGAGCTCAGTTCTCTGACTTGGTTAGATAAAGTTTCATAATTATTTCCTCACATGTCCAGAAAATCACCTCTCTCCACCTTCATAGGCTACTAAAACCTATTGATCTGCACCAGAATAAATCTATTGCAATGAACGTAATACCTCTCTTGCACTCAAAAACTTACATGTGCCTTTTGTGCAATGTGATTTCCTCTCTATTTTTCATTTTCAGCTACTTATTTGCAGCTAAATTATTTTTGAAACTTTTTATCCTCTGTGAGGCTGGTGCACTAAGAAGTGGCACAATTTCTATGTATATTCATCTATAGCATTTCTATCCTGATACCCTACGGGTGGTTCCTGTGTTTGTACCATCCATTTTGTTGATGTTTTTCTTTCTGTAACGCTTCTGATCCTGACTGTAATAAAAGATTAAAAAAAAAAAAAAAGAAAGTGGCACAATTCAGGGGCAAGCCAACTGCACCACAGGGAACAAATACACATGGTAATTTATTTAAATGTGGTTATTAACCCCTTGAATGAGTTTCTATAGGAGGAACCTTCCCATAGAGTATAACTCGCCCATTCCAATTATGTGTCTTCTGCAGATCACAGGTATTTGCACTGCACAGCTGGGTGACTTCAGTTCTGAGCTCAGTGCTCATGGGAGCTTGCTCTACTCTCCATAGAAGCCCACTCATGGTAGATTTTTGAAAGACAGGGCTTCTATGGATATTATAGCAGTCTTAATTTCAGTTCCATGAGTGATTTGCAGCCAGTGGTTTAAAATGTTCTTTTATTGACCCTGTACTGCTTATCCTATATAATAATTTGCTAGGATGTTTGTCAGAAGTCATCATGCTCAGTAGAAACTGCCTGAACACACAGAATGCTGGGAGTTCTGTGCTGGGAGCATTCTGTGCTTTCGGGCAATCTCTACAGTGCATGACTGCGTCTGTGGCAGGACATAGAGCAGGACCGGCCTCTTAACCCTTTGAGTGCCAGGGGGGTATGCAACTCATTGCAAAGAAATGCGTTGCTTACCCATCTGGCACTCAAAGGGTTAACATCACCCAGACCTTGGCCCGTGTACACAGGCATTTACACTAGTACTCTATAAAATCTCAATTTAAATAAATGAAAATATTAGGAATTGTTATTTATACCGTATGGTGCACTTGGTTTGCTCCAAAATTGTATTATTTATCTTTTATATCAGCCTCCATTACTGGTTACTTTACATATACATCTTATTCTTATCCTCTCTCTTTACTGCTGTCTAATATTATTCTTTATTTCTGCAGAACCAAATGAAGAACAGTCAATACACAAAAGTGACACACAAATCTATTCACAGTAGAAGGGGACTGGTTTAGGATAGCTAGCTTACCAGGATTTACTAGTAATTGGATTCTCTTTATAAACATTTATATTCTCTGTTTGCTTTCATCACACACACACACCCAACAGGTGCCATTTGTCACTTGTATATTTAGTCGAGAAGATTACCAGAGGAAAAAAGCTTTGTTTACATAATTGGTTAACCTTTTGAGTGCCAGAGGGGTACTCAAAGGGTTAAGAAGCTCTAAAGAACAGATTGTGTTGAACAAAATTATTGTTTTTACACAAAATGTTTTTGTGGCTAAAATGATATTGTCTCACAAAATGTATTACTTGGGGGATAAAACAGATTTTGTAGCAATACTATCAGTTTTGTGAGAAAAAATATATTTCAATATGAAAATAAACAAGAAGAACATGCATACCTCCCAACATTTCAAATTGCCAAAGAGGGACACTTGTGTTTTAGGGGGTGTTGTTGGGGGGTGTGGCTGGTGGGCGGGGCATTACCAGGGATTTTTAGGCTATTTCATGACCTATTCATCCTCTTTGTGTAACCTAATAAAGGACTTATACAAGACCCAAGTATTTTATTTACACAGACTAATTTATAAACACATATACTGACATTTAAACAAACAATGATGCAATTTATATTGCTGTAGAACAGTATGATACACTTATCTACACACCACTCAGTCTGGTCTCCTAAAAAGAGGGACATCAGAGTGGGAAAGAGGGACAGAGGGATTTAGGTCTAAAAGAGGGACTGTCCCTCCTAAAGAGGGACACTTGGGAGGTATGAACATGTGTGTGAGTGTGTGTGTGTGTGTGTGTGTGTGTGGAGGGGGGCGGGATTATTCACAAATGTATGGTTAAGAGGTGATAAAAAGGAAAAAATTCCAGTGCTACAAATGCTTTGGTTCCTATTATTCTATGGAGCACTAGCTAACATCTCTCCAGCTTGAGTATTGCACAGGCTCTGCAGAATAACAAAGGAACTGGAGAGTTTATCACACTAGGAAGCTATTGCCTAATTCTAACAGCTTAGTATATTCCCCCATCACCACCACCACTTGGAATAACTCTGAAGCAAACCAACTGCACAACAGGGGAAAATAAAAATTCTACAAATTACCATTCATTTAAATGGGTCTTTTAAACCCTGTTTATAGCCATTTTGGTCCTGAACAGACTAATGATTTGTAGTTGGAGAAACATTTCCATTGACCATTTTTTTCATAAATTCTACAGTATTCAAAAGCCCAGAGATACCCATCTCTAGCATTCTAGGAAACCTATGTGGTTTTGTAAGGTCGGTACTTTATAAAGAACTATTAAATTGGTCCATTAAAGGTATTACCAGCAATATCAAAAGCTAATCTATTGTGTATTTGCCATACCAAAATAAAAAAATAGAAATTGTTATGGCATGTTGTGTCTTTAAGAATTATTTAAAGTAAAGCTGTCACGCAAAAAAAGTTTACTTTGTTTCACAGAGAATTAACATTTGCTTGAAGGTTTTACTAGCCATTTTTCCAAAAAAAATAAATTGTTCTTGAGAAATTACCTCTTGTTTTGATGGCACAATATGTTACTTTATACTAACTGCCTGCAAAGCAGGCTAATTAGTTCTTCTTGAAGCTCAACATTTTGCTCAGTGTGCTATTAGAAATTACCCCAGAGTGTACGCTCTATTTAGATTCTTTCATAAGATGAAATGTTGCAATATTGACCCAGCACAGGAAGTAATTAGCATAAAGTGCTAGACTGTGCCACAATATCCATTTCTCAAACTACTTATTACGCAGGCAGATGGTTTGAACAACATAAAGACAGTGTTCACTTTTATTTAAGACTAGCAGATGTGTGGCATGGCTTCGCCAGTGCAGTGAACCTTGTTTTTTTAACCCTTTGTGTGCGAGAGAGGTATCCAACACTATGGGAGAGATTCACAAAGAGGTGATAAAGTGGAGATGACTTTGCCAGTTTTTCACTTTTCCAGTTCCTATGTTATTCTATAGAGTCTATTCACTAAGATCTCCAAAAGCTGAAAAAATCTTAGTTCATAGGATCCATAGAATAACATAGGAACTGGAGAAGTGATAAACTGGAGAAGTCATCTCCACTTTATCACCTCTTTTTCACCACTTAGTGAACCTGCTGTACTGTGTTGCAGTTTGTTGGATATCTCTGTGGCACTGAAAGGATTAAATTGTATTAAAAGTCAGACCTTGTGGTGGTGCATCAGGACCCCTCCTGATGCCCCCCAGCTACTGATCTCCCAGCCAGTTGATGTTGGGGGAGTTGGATCCTGCCCACTTCTACCCAGATTTCAGGTAGGATGGAAACAGGGGAAAGCTGATGGCCCACTGCAACATATGGCTTTTTTTGTAAGCAGTTGCCTGAGGAGGCAAGGGGCACTCCTCAGTTACAGATTTTTTTTTTTAAACAGAGTACTAGTGGTGGTTGGTTGAGGAGGCAGGGGACTCCGCCACTGCCTACTTCTCAACCAAACAGCTTTTTCCAGCTATGTCCCCTGGCCGCGAACTAGATTGACTTAGATTTATATATAGAGATTAACTAAGCTTATTTTATGGTAACAGGTCCAAAAAAGAGAAGAAGAGCTTCCTGTGGCCACATTTGACCAGGAGGACATCCAGAGAGGAGCTACTATACCCGGTGAATGGTAAAGGAAATGAAGCTACTGGATTTCTGGCACTACAAGGATGATGGACAACTAATACGTTTTTCAGTTGATGCCAACAGCAATAGAGAAAATATGTTGAATATTTCAATGCAGTGGTTTTCAAACCATGGTGTACATTGCATTCCACAGAAATGGATTTTCGGCTGGAAAAAAATTACATTTCTATCCTTATTTTTATCCTTTAATACTCTACCTTGTAGTAGAGGAAGTGTGTGAATGACTTATTATGGTGTTAATGGGGTTAATATCCTCCATATTAATTTTAACTGTACAAGGCAGGCATCCAGACACTCCTGCCTCTATTTTCCAAAAAGAGAGGCTGAAAGTGTGTCGTATTACTTACTCATCTGCATGTCAATGTTCTGTGGCAGCTGGCATTTTGGACTGGCTTATACTTAAAACAGTTTGAGTTACAAATATTCCCATGTTCTGATTGGCTGGGAGAAAGGGTTATGCACGGCATGCTTTAAGCTCTATGGCTGGGGCACTCAAACCTGTCTTTAGGCCCCCCCACTAAGACATGTTTTCAGGATCTCCTCAATTAAACACAAATAAATGCTGTTAAATCACACATCTTTCAGAATGATTGAACCATTGATTATTCAACTGTGTTCATATGAAGAGATCCAGAAAACCTGCACCGTTGTGTGTGTGTTGTGGGGTAGGGGGAGTCTGAGGACACCTGCAATATGTGACTTTTCCTCCCAGCCAATAATTTGCTTTGAATAATGGGTGATATATAATGCTTGTGCTGTTCTTTCCTCCATGTCATTGATTGGCAGAAGAGGTCACTTACTATGCTTGAGTGACCTTTTCCCCTGATTCACTGATTGGCTGAGAGGAGGAGGAAGCTACTCTGAGGCATGCAGTATGCCTTGCTAATCCCTCTTCCCAGTCAGTCAGTGCATGAGAAAATATTTTAACTCAAACTGGCTTATATATATTAAATTGTAATTTAAGAAACTTTGAGAAATACCTAAATATCTAATGAAATAACTGGGGGCTCGATATTATTGCTACCGGCAAAAAAACACTGGCGTTGTTGTTTTTGAAGTTAGATTTCAGTATCCTATCACCCACGTTGCTAAAACAAAACTTACAGTATTTCTAAGCACCGCCAGTCAAAAAAAAGCCTGTAAGAATCAACAGAAAACAAAGCGCAAGTATTACATACGGACATTTTCTGTCGGTAATCCTGCACCTCAAAGTTGAGGTGTAGATGCCACAATGATGGTTTTAAACTATTGTTGTTTCAAATAAAGCAGCGCAGAATCCATACACGCATGCTCTCTAAGGCAAAAACAAATGGAGAGCTGCCACGTTAACCCCTGAAAGCAAAAATAAAGAACCAGAAAAAGTAAATCAAGTGTCCCTAAACCTGCACAGCTACCAACAAAACAGGAACCCCTTCAATACCAAAGGGGTGTGCAAAACAGCACCTCCAGATCAACAAGGGTTAAAGCACAGGCACAAAAACATATACCTACCTAATCAAGGTATGCACACCTGTCTATTGCAGTGGGAGGGGGATGCAACAACCTCATGTCCTGCATTTGCTCAAAGCACACAGGTTATTAGCTGACATCCACCCTCATCCCCTTTATGAGGTACCAGTGCAACAGCCATTGGAGGGTGATACCCTCAGAGATGGTGAGACTCTGACCAGGGTCATCAGGGAATACTTTGCCTGTGAGTGTCATGCATACACCCACCTCAAGCCAACAACACTAGATCATGAACATGGCTTCACATTTTCCAAACTTCAAACATGTTTTGTCTACATTCACAGGATGCTGATCTCCTGCTGGACACCTGCCACTGTACCTGAGTGTTGTGGAAGTGACTGTTCCTCCTGGACTTCCTCTTCAGAGCTGACACCAACTCCAAAAACACCCTGGAACATGCAGCCTGTCACATCCCTGGGACATAGCATTCAGTGGTTTAAAAGGATCCACATGCCTTGCAATGGATGGCAGCAGGTGAGTCTGTATTGACACCTAACTTGTGATATCCTACAGTGTCAGTTGTCCCCAATGTGATACACCTCACATAGCCACCTGTGATTTGTTCACTGCCTCACACCTGTTTGTTTCTCTTTTCCTACAGAGTTCCACATGCCACTAATCTGCAGAGGACCCTGTGGCTCATGGACGCAGAAGAGACGTGTTTGTGATTCACTTCCCCTTCTTCCTGTAACTGTATGTTTTCCACTCCAAGTACCATTAAAACCTAGAATGTGTTTATGAACATGTCATGTTGTGTCATGCTTAACAGGTCTATGCCTTGTGCTTAACCCTTTGAATGCCAACAGGGAACACTACACATTGCTCTACAACATATGGCTTCCCCTCTGGCATTCAAAGGGTTAATGAAATGTCAACACATGTGAGAACTTATACACACATATCCACTATGCCACATTCCTATGAACTGTGGTCCCAACCTGTTGAATGGCAGATATGTCTGAAACACAAAGGTATAGGGAGTGTTACAGACCAATCCACCTGGGAGTGGATTCACTAAGGAGTGATAAAGAGGTGATAATGTCTCCAGTGGTATCATTTTTCCATTTCCTATGTTATTCCATGGAGCTTAGGCACTGACAAACATCTCCAAAGTTGAATAAATCTTATTACCTGGGCTCTGTAGCACAACATAGGAATTGGAGAAGTGATGAACTGGAGAAGTCAGCTCTACCTCTTCATCACAGTCCTGGGTAATATGAAGGTCAACAACAGCTAAGGTTTGTTTATTACACTGATGCAACACACATGAACCCCTACGGACTGTGGAGTGCCAGAGTGGTGTGCATTGTATTGCTTTGCAATGCAATAGATACTCCTCTGGCAATGACAGTGTGCAACCGCAGTGAAAAACACAGACACCATCTTAACAAGGCATGGCATGTTTATTCTAAGGAACATCACTTCCTTCCCTTTTTGCCAGGGTGGGGGGGCATAAGTGGCCAGGCAATCTATGCCATCCAGACCGCCTTGTGTTTACACTATGTGTTGGGGTTTGGGCTGATATTGCGGTGGAGGATGTGGGGGTGGAGGATTTTTGCTGGAGTATCAGGAGTTTAATCTGGATCCTGTTGTGGTCCCTGAGCTCTGTGACCAACTGGCCCAAGAGGTCAACCATCCCACCCCTGAACTGCCTTATTTGCTGTGTAATTGTAGACAGTTGGCCTTCTAGGTGTCGCCAATGTCTCCTGTTATCCCACATCATCTGCCTCTGCAGCCTCAAATAGTCCCTATCCAGGGAAAGCACACCCTCAGCTTGTGCAGATGTGGAAGGTGCAGCTAATTATTCCTCCCCAGAAGAATATCTTTCTTCCGCAGCAGGCTTCATTGGTAGCTCAGCAGGATCCATCTCCACAGCAGGCTGCATTGGTGGCTCAGTGGGATCCATCTCCACAGCAAGTTCCACTGGTGGCTCTGAGTGTACAGCTGAGGAGCCTTCAGCACCCACCACATCAGTCACCTCCCCTGAAGATGATCCAGCATGGGTCTGTGGACTGTATTGGGCTTGTGGCCACTGGGGCTCACCTACAAGCCCAATGTGGTCTAGTGGCCAGGGTTTGCTCCACAGCCACTGACTGCTAAGTAGCCGACTCCAGGCTGGTTGTCCATATATGCCATTTGGAGGTGGTGGAAGCCATGTCAGGTCTGAAGGCCCCATGTGAGGCTCTTATATGGACTACATGTGCATGGTTGGTGGTAGCCAGGGGTGGGCATGGGGCATCACCCACCTTGCTGGTGTTTTAGGTGGAAGCCACTGTGACATCCCCGTTGGCTCAGTGTCTGGTGGGGCCTGTGGTTGGTCCAGTGGCTGTGTCTGGTCCATTGGCTGGTCTCGTGGCAGTGACTTATCTTGTTGTATAGGGGCGGGATTTCAGGGTCTTGGCTCATGACCCCTGTTCCCTGCTCCTTTGCTGGTTGATGACTTTCTGACTCTGCAATTGGAGAATGAAGAATGGGAATTAGTTGTAGGTACAGTTACACGGTCTGCTGTGACATACATCATATACAACTGGACCTTAGCCTGGACATATGGAAAGACTGATTTAGCTTATAACAGGCTTAACCCTTTAAGTGCCGAAGAGACACACAACTCATTGCAAAGCAATGTGTTGTGTACCTCTCTGGCATGCAAACAGTTAAGATCCTTTCAACTCTATCTGCTCGTTTGAGGGTTTCATCATGCTGAGTGAAAAGTGTACTCCCACTGCTGCTTATGTGGTTTGATGCTGACATATTCTTCAGAAGGTACATTTTGTGGGTGCATCACTATCATCACTCACCACTGTGATATTTACCTCCATTTGCTAAACAATTGGGTGCTGTCTGCACTTTTGCACAACTGTCTGTGGCACTAGTTCAGTCATTGGAATCTGTCACACATTGCACGTGTCAATCACTACATGATGGGTCTGACTGTCACAAATGTGAATAGCAAGTATGAGCAACATGGAATAGAAGGTGTTAACAACATGCTTCATACCATTGAGTCCCAGAGGGGAAGCCAACGCATGGCAGGGTATGCGTTGAATACCTCTCTGGCAATCAGAAAGATGAACTGAGCTGGGATATGTGGTCTGTTACAGTTAGGGGCTTAGGTCAAGATCTAAATAACTATGTACTAAGAGTCCACTTTTCACAACACAGGGAAGCAGGGAACAATATATCAGATATGTGGAACAAATGATTTGACAACATCTATAACAGGGTGTTGATTGAGGGATAGGGGGGAAACCAGATTGAGGCTTACCAGGATCCAGAAGAGTACGGTCGTCTCCTGTATCACAGCCACCAGGCATGCCCTGTACTTCTGTGTTGGACAGGCTACCACAGAGCAGTTCCTCCTAGGTGATGGATGATGGAGGGCCACCACCTGTTCCCCTTATTAGGCTGCCAGCTCTCCCAGCTTATGTTTAACCTACCTGCATTCACTAGGTTGGCCACCTCCTGCCATGCCTTCCTTTTATGTGCATAGATGCCCCTGGCATTGTCCGAGGTGTACAGGATCATCTCCCTGCCATGTTTTCATCAAAGGTGTACTTGGCCTCCCTTTGCCTGTCACCTTCCACTGCAGGCTCTGCTTGTGAAGTAGAAGGCAACACCTTCACTGGCCCTGGCTGTGTGTGTACCTCCCTGACACCCATACCCAGTCCCACTGCCATCTCTCTCCCTATATGACGTTTACTTATCTCTTGGCAGGTCCCCATTCTCCCACCTGCTCTCCCTCTCCTTCCCTGCCTGTGGATGCCCTGCACACTTTGCTCCTCTACCTCTCCTCTTCCCCTCACTCCAGCCACCACTCCTCTCCCTACCATCTCTCCTCTCCTCCTCCCTCACACCCACTCACACACAGTCACTCACACAGGTACTCACTCAAGCACTCAATTACAATCACCCTCTACCTCTAGCACACCCTCTAGCACTCAGTCACACTGTAGAAAAACAGATAATTGTGTATAGTGTTGATAAAAAAAATGTGTGTTTGTGTGTGGATGTAACGTGTACGATGTGTTCAAATGTGTGTATCTTTATTGTGTACTTCACTCTTACTCCTCTGCCTCTACCTCTCTCTGCTGTCTGCACCTCTCTCTAATTCTATCCTCTACTCCAGGGCCCTGTGCTCTACTTCAAAGAACCGCAAAACACAGCCAGTGTTTGCTGTTTTTTTTTCTTCTTGTTTTTTTTGGGGGGGTTTGCTTTGCTTTGCTAAAGCTTCACTTGACCTTACTTTTGTCAAACGTACGCCAGTTTCCTTTCTCATTGATGTTTTGTGTGGTTTTTGATGCAGAGGTTTAACGCATAGTTGATTAAAAGCAGACAGCACCATTTTTGTCAGTATGGCGACCTGTGTGGCCTACGCCGGTTTTTATTTTTTGTGATTTTTCTAGCTCTCCCTTCCTCTTCCAGTTGAATGGCTTTTTTAATAACAGGTGTCAAAAACTGTATATTTTACACGGGTTCTTAACAAGAATATGTCAGGTACCTTATTCTAGACAGATGTTACCACTGTAGGACCAAATAAAAGACAGGACTCATGCCCAAGGACAGGATCTTTATTGATGAGATGTTACTGGGGAGTCACAGAAGGCCTGAAGACTTTGCTGACCACCCCATGGTGACTGAAATTCCCAACATGGCAAGTACAGCCAAAAAAAAATCACCTTCCCGCCCCCTTATACTTCCTCCTCTTGTGGAACTCCTAGGTGTCTACAAGTGTGAGCTCCCCTCACTCAACCCCAGAGGTCGAAGCAACCAATCTTGGCGCAAATATTCCCCTGGGTAATACATAACAACCCATCAGGAGATGGATACAGGACTATGGATTTGAATCCAATCAATCAGCCAGTAAATCCAGGTTATACCATGAGCTGATGGGATTAACCACTTCATCTAAATTCTTTTCACAATCTCATCAATCTGTTGGTCCCCAGGAGAGATGACCATTGTGCTGATGAATGCTGCAGGTACTCAGAGACTATGTTATCTCACATCAAATGATCTGGACTCTTCTTCTGTCTGTTGTGGGACTGCAAAACCTCAATTTCAGCCCTGCCCATAATGCTGGGTTAGCGGTTTCTGAGGCATCAGCTATGAAACATATATCTTGGACATTCAGAAATTGTGGCAAGGATAGATGTTACCAGTGATGGGCATGACAAGAAGCAGGGTGCAGTGCTTGACCTTTACTGGAACTGGACCCTCTGTGATATATTGTCACAACTGCTTTCCCCCTGCAGGCGGTGAGGCAAAGCTGTTTATCTGCCACATGGTTTGAGAGAAACAGCCCTTGAAACTTTAAAAGGACAGTAAGGGGTAAGGGAAATGGGCTTTCTAACTGCAGTTACCTAACAGCTATGGGAATCATGTTCTAATAGACTGAAATGTTGTCATTCTCTCTCTGTTTACCCTGCAGATCTCTGCAGGGCTAGGTGACATCAGTAAGTATCAATGGAGAGCACTTGAATTTCCCAGACTCTCCAATGAAGCTTTGACATCAAACAGCCCTACAGATCATGGAGATTTTGTTTCAGAAAACAGGTAGAAGTTTGCAACAAAATCTAGTTTGGAAGGAATATACTTAATTTCATGTAAAATCTTTTTTTTTATATTTTTTTCCACTGGAACTCAGTAACACATTGTAGCTGCAGACATTGATTTTGCAGTGTATCATTTGTTTGTATCTCCTTACAATATAAAAATAGACATACAAAGGTTGAATGGGAAATGAATAGCAAAATTGAATCCCAAGTCCCACCCACTTCTGCTGAACCATTTGTTATGAAATTGCTTGCTTTAGATTTCCAGTGGGAAAATATAATGGGTATTTCCTAGTTAATCTTTTATGTTAAATAGGGATGAGCGAGCACCCCGATGCTCGGGTGCTCGGGTGCTCTGACCGAGCACCCCCTGATGCTCGAGTGCTCGGCCGAGCACCCGAGCCCCATTCAAATGAATGGGAGCACTCGAGCATTAAACCAGGCACCCCCTGCTCTGATGAGCGGAGGGTGCCTGGTCAATGTCCCCCTTCATCTCCGCTATGCCCCTCTTCCACAATGTCCCCCTTCATCTCCGCTATGGCATAGGAGATGAAGGGGGACATTGTGGAAGAGGGGCATAGCGGAGATGAAGGGGGACATTGTGGAAGAGGGGCATAGCGGAGATGAAGGGGGACATTGTGGAAGAGGGGCATAGAGTCTATGCCCCTCTTCCACAATGTCCCCCTTCATCTCCGCAATGCCCCCTTCATCTCCGCAATGCCCCCGTACCTCCATTCCCTGGTGGTCCAGCGGAGCGTCTTCGGATCTGTGCCTCTTCCGGCACAGATCCTCTTCACCCGAACATGTCGGGCGAGCACATGGCGGTACTCGTACGAGTACCGCCATGTGCCGAGCAGAGCGATGCTCGAGCCGATCCGAGCATCGGCCGAGCACGCTCGCTCAACACTAATGTTAAACAATTTGAGCCAGTTATTAATGAATATATAACAATAAATATAGCCTTCCATAGATAAACATAGATATAGGTAAATAGATAGATAGATTAGATTACATACTCTTTCATGTTTTTCTATTTGCTCCTTTAAGAAGTTTTAGAAAAATTTGCTGCTTTTTCTGAGAAATACCTATGCATACCATATAATTCCCTCAAAAAATTACCCGCTACAATACTGGGAGGGTCAAACAGAATATGTGAGGTTTTATGCAATGAGACAAAGCTGGGGTTCAGTATGTGTGGTTCTGTGGCAGTGGTTTTCAACATGAGGCCATCCAGCTGCTTCCAGGCTACATCTCACATAATTCTCTGCCAGCGTATGATGTATGTTTTTGTCTGGCAGCAACTGGAGGAACTCACTGTGCTCATTCCTGTCCTGGGCTACCAGTGCAGTGGGACAAGGCTGGGGGATCAGTATGTGTAGGTCTCTTGTTACCAGTGCAGTTTGACAAGACTGGGGAGTGAGATTGTGTGATTCTATGATTACCAATGGGACAAGGTTGGGTGGTCTATTCAATGCATGGAAAACGTATAGGCAAAGAGTGCATGTTTTTCCATTTTTTTTCCAGACAAAAGTTTTAACCCATCCCTATTGCCCAGTTGCATTCCCCCAGAATGTATTTAGTCTCTTAGTACATCAGCATCATTTGAGTGAGTTACTCTAGGACACAGGTAATGCACAACGATAATCATAAACCTGCAGGGTGAAAAAAAAGGATTAAGAAGAAACAATTATTCTAACATCCCACAAGTAATGAGTTTGTAATACAGATTTTACAATCCATATTTACCTCACATCATGTCTTCCCTTACAAAGACTATACGATTAGCATGAAAAATTAAACAAGGGATTTTAATATTTCCAAAGCAGTTTCCATATAATAAACTGAATAACCTAAGAAAGTGATGAGTTGAAATCAGAATATATCTGAACAATGATATGAAAGTTCACATCTTTGGACATTGGTAATATCCAGTTTCCAGCTACAAAATAGAACACCAAAGGTCACCTTTCAAGAAACCAGTTATTTTTGGAATGAGAGTCCTTGTGGGTGCATTTCCTATTACACATTTCAAAGTGCTATGCAGATATACTTACCAAACAGGGTTGTATGCACAAAGAAAAGCAGAGCAATTCTGGTACACATCAGTTGCCCCGTAGGAAATAAATAAAAATTCCATTTGAATTCAATTGAACTTTACCACTTGAATGCTAGAGATGATGCCAACTCCTTGCATCGGCATAGCTGTCGATATTTTAAAAATCTTCTAGGGTCATTTGCCCTGGGCAGTAACATAACAGAATGTCATTAGTGGTCCAAAGCACCAAGTAGTTCAAAACCAGTAGTAAACCTTGCACAAGTCTTCTACATCAGAATACACATTACTCACTCCTAAGTACTAAATTACATCATACAAATAAGCAATATTAACATATGGGAAGTTCATAACCAATTTTACTTTTAATGACGAACACATGCAATATGTTGTTTAAAAAATGTTTAAAGCACGAACAGGGGGTTGAATGTACAATACCAGTTCCATGCCACATCAGGTCCTGGAGTTGATTTAAAAAAAAAAAAAAAAAATTGCACTAGCCTAGCACCAGTTACTAAACTACTTATGCCAAATCCCACCCTTTAACACCCCTTGTGCCAAAGGGAAGACAATGGGGCAGTCTATGGGATTTCCTTTAACCTACACTTTATTTAACATTATGCAATAACCCTTTGAATGTCAGAAGGATACGTGTTGCAAACCCCCTGGCACTCAAAGGATTAAACAAGGCATAGAGTAAAAATATGTGATTTAATAAAGTATCCCTGTGTATACAAAGAGGCAGGCATACAGGGCTTGCTCACATTCACGTTCTAACTATGGTGGAGAGTGGCTGCTGGTATGCACTACAGAGACCATGCTATGTAACGCATACCCTGTAATGCAGCCAATGATATTAGATGCTAAACCCAATAGAGGTGCACCAGCAAATTCATGCATTTGCCCCAGAGAGCCAAAACCATGAATTATCCCTGCAAATCTTGGACAGCAGCCTGGCAGTTACGTGTTATAGGCTTTTCTATCATTCAAGGGGTTAAACAACATATTTACATTTATAATTCATTTTTATTTGTCCTGTATGATGCAGCTGGTTTAACTCAGAATTGCTGCACTTTTGACATTGTACATAGGGCCCATAGTCTGAAACATGGTATGGAGCAGTTTGAATAACATGCACCAACACAGTTCTTTGCAATGCACTGGGCTCCTCTTTGGTGCTGAAATGGTTAAGGAAGAAAAGGGAAAGGGCTCACCAGCTATCTGACAGCAACCTTGTGTGATGATGATGTTAGAGACTGACAGCTAAGAAGGAAACCGTAAGGGCCACACTGACCAATCCCCCCATTTTTACCCTCCAGCCACCAACCACAACCCCTTTTCCCTCCCCCACCAATTCCCCCTCAAATAAACACACTGACAACAATATAAAGTGGCAAATTGTGAGGTCACAGCTTTATTAATTTGGTATTTGACCTATTTATAGGACCCAGGAGTACCCTCCCCCCCTCCTATGTGGTGCCCCCAGGGACCCTAATAGCATGGGTCACGCCTGCACCCAGCCCACGGCCATGGGAGGTAATGGGTGAGACCTTTCAGGCAAACCACTGCCCCCACCTCTGGTCCCTCTCCATGGCCGCCACCAAACTATACCAGGGGATGCAAACAAGGCCCAAATGTCAATCCGCCATGACACTACCTACATGCCACCACTCCTCCACAGTGCTTGATGGCAATCGCCTGCCCTTCCTGCAGGCTGACCTGGCCTCACAGCACAAGTCTGCCCACCCACCGTTATCGCTTGGCTATGCAGCACTGTCAGGGCCCTGTATGCGCCACACCCGCAGAGAACCAAAATGGGTTTTTTACTGCTGACTCCTTTCCCCACTTTCTTGGCCTACGCCCATACCTGGGAACTTCTTACTTGGGACTGCCCAGAGGACAACCCTCTAGTGCCAATGAGGGTAGAGAAATTACCCGATTTGCGTAATTATAAAGGGGTGGGGCTTAATCGTGAGGGGGTGGGGCTAGTAAACATAAAAAACGTATAGAATGCACTAGGGAAGGGGTAGAAGAGAGAGCGGAGTGGGAGGAACAAGGTTAGATTTAGCACAAATGGACAGGGTTTCCCCACATCTGGAGAATCTGACTGTGCCCTGGAGACTCAGTAATTCATTGTGAAACCCAGAGTCTCCAGGGCAAAACCGGAGAGTTCCCAGGTATGCCTACGCCGGACCTCCACAATGGCTCAGCTACTGCACCTAGATGACCTGAAACAAAACACAAAATGCAGGGAGGGAGTGTGGGGAAAAACAAGGTTATTCTGCTTACCTTTGCAGGTAAGTACAATTTAAAGAGTAAGCCTCGCCCCCTTTTTGTCCTGCTTTGCTGCGCCAAGGTAGGGGGAGAGAAACCAGTCTTTTGTCCCAGTCTCCTCTCCCCCTCTGCCACCGAAACCGCACAGCACGACCAGGGGGACGTGGGTTGCGCCTCACTGGCCCTTATCTAGCTTTCGCTTTTTGTTCTTATTGTAAGGATAGTATAGAGCACTGCTCCCTCTTCAAACCCTGTAGTTACGCCCCGGCACAGTTAGTGCTAAATATATTCCCTATAAATATAAAAAGTATAACTAGGAAATAAATAATCTGGAGGTCAAATACGTTTATATTCTTTGATGCTAAAGAAGTCTCCAGTTCAATGTGAGACCTTTCTAGCATCCCATGGAAAAAATAAAAATTTACTTAACTAAAAAGATAATTCAGAGGTCACCTACTGAACAGTCTGTCTCATAAATACTTGAAATAATATCCACAAAATAACAGTGAAATAATTATAGGACAAACCAACTGCATTATTGGGGGGGGTCACATTTAAATCACTAGGAATTTTGGGACTCGTTATGTGTTCCCTGTGGTGCAGTTGATTTGTCCCTGAACTGTTCTTCTGCCTTGGTGACAGTGAAGAGAAAGCTGCACAGATTGTTTCTGTATATAGATGCAATTCAGTAAACCAAAATGCTATTCCGGAGCAAACCAACAGCATCAGAAGGGAAATTGCCAAATTAAATTATTTAAATAGGCTTTTAAAACTATTTGAGTGCAGGCAACGTATTGCTCTGCATCTGGCATGCAAGGGGTTAAGCCACTGAATGCTAGAGAGGGCTCCAACACACTATGGTATAGTTGATTTCCTCCAGAACGGCATCTGTTTAGCTGAACTGCACCTTTACGCAACGATATGGAGTTATTTGCAGTTCATTAATAAAGCACCTTGATGGCACCACTTGAGGATCACATATGACACCGCCCTAATCCTCAAGGAGTACATTCTTATACAATTAACTTTGAATGTTGTAACTATGTAAATATTATGTACACTTTGTGCCACTTCATACTGATTTGCATTAATATGTCTGTTTCCTGTGTACAAGCTACAACAAGCTCAGTATCAGCCCCTCAGCTAGGCACATTACACCAGCACACGCATAACCAGCTAAAATACAGCCAGTGAGAAGGGTGGAGAGTGGAACCACACAAAGAAGGGGGGTGTTAACACCCAACCCACTAAAAGTCAGCTCCAAGACTAGAGAGGTATCCCAGGAGATTATTATATAGCACAAACCTCACAAGTAGGACTGCTGCATAATAGTTATATTGTATTCCATACAAAAGGAGAATCCCTCGCTGAGTGAAAATAGTTGCAAGCTCTAGTAGTGCCCCTCTATTTTGCTGCTGTAATGGTTTTTCCTTAAGAGGTTGGACCAGCAAAACAGCAGGAGAAAGAAGTGAGAGAGTGGTGTGAGCGTGCTGTTGGATGTAGAGCTCTTTCTTACTTCGCTGGCTCTGCTGTTCATGGGAGAATATCGCAAGGGATATACTTTCATATCTGCTACTTGGGACATAGATTTCATTATAATCTTCTCCATCAGCTTGCAGGTAATCACGTGGACTGGGGGTGGGGTGGGGGTAATGAAGTAATTTGTTACAGTCTTGTCTTTCCTGCTAAAATAACAATAAGTGATGAAGTTAAGTGGTACAAATCAAGTACCTACTTACGAATAGGCACAAATTCTCACTGATTTTAAATAGGGCTTTTAACCCCTGGAATGCTAGAGAGGTCTGCAACGCATTGTGAAGCAATGTTGGAGACCTCTCTGGCATTCAAATGGTTAATTGTTGTCCAATATAAATCAGCAGGGATTTCTATTTGTTCCCTATAGTGTACTTTCCCCACAATTGCACTTTTCCATAGTGCATTATCCTCACTTAAACAGAGAGTTAGGCAGGACTATAATAAGTCAGTCTTTACTGTTAGAGCAGGGAGTCTTGCAATAAAAACTAAGTTTATTTTCCATAGTGCATTATCCTCACTGAAACAGAGAGTTAGGCAGGACTATACTAAGTCAGTCTTTACTGTTAGTTTTTATTGCAAGACTCCCTTCTCTAAGTTTATTTTCCATAGTACATTATCCTCACTGAGACAGAGAGTTAGGCAGGACTATAATAAGTCAGACTCCCTGCTCTAAGTTTATTTTTCATGTTGTTTCTATAGGCTAAAACAGGTTTTCCTAATCTTTTTTTGGCTCAATGTACTCCTAACACCCAGTGTGGAATCCTCAAGGCACACCTATTTTTATAGATCATTTATCAATGGTATATAATGGAGAGTAAAAATAAAAAAGGTTGTTTTTCTTAGTTCTTATAATCAGAATAACTAAAATGGTCTTATTGTGCATAACAAATATACATTTGAATTGCAAGATTCCTGTCCTACAATGGTACCCTATGCCGGTGACCATGACACTCCAAAGTGTCATTGCATTCTCTTTGAGAACCTCTGGGCCAAAGTGTCAAAATCAGCTATGTTTAATTCACTTTTTCCTCTTTATACGCTGGTTGTTCTGGATGGTGGGGAGTGTTTTGTGTAAGTTAGAATACTTCCTCCATGTGTCCTGAGAAGCCCACTGTGGGATGCAAACTGAAGGGGGAAGGGGACACTCCTTGGAAAATGATCAAAGGAGGGGATAATGTAACCTGAAGCCTGAATTAACCCGATGACAAAAGCAGTGAAGGGAAAGGCAGGAAGGAATGACAAATGCTTTCCTGGGGGGGAGGAATTGGGAATCTTGGATGGAGGATTATTTGGTAAAAGAGCATGCTGCACATTTTTTTGCCAAGTTTATGTTTGCTTGTCACTGCTGAATTTATGTGTTCATTGCAGGTTGAAGTGCGGAATAGGTACATTCTGATGAGATGAACGGGAAGAACCATACCAGCTACACAACAGGATACAACTAGACAAAGAAGCCAGTTTGTGATCTACAGCCTCTAAATCTAAAACAACCCTTCAGTGACTTTTCTTAACATCTGTACAGAGAAGTCTCCTCCTGGTCTGTATATTGTGTTTTCTTCTACTCTGCTTGGTGCAGCTACACTGGAACTTGGAAGTTTAAGCGGACAAGGTTTGGGAAAAAAGCCCCATAGAGGGGCATCCTGGGTTTAAACAACAGAAACACATCCAGGGGAGATGGTTGCCTCTGACCTATTATGCCTTCTGGGACTCAAGAAAAGAAATGGAAGGGGTCCAGTGTTGAGTTTCAATTCAGAAAGTAAGAGAGAGTCACTATTTATGGTACTGGTTCTGATGCAGCTTTTGGTCTGTGTTCGGTCTCAGTCTGAGCAACAGCTACCCTGTCCTGCCTCATGTGAGTGCTCTGAGGCAGCAAGAACGGTGAAATGTGTGAATAAGAATCTAAGGGAGTTGCCCCAAAACATACCCTCTTATGTGCGTAACCTCTACATTACAGGAAACAACATCAGCAGTCTACAAGAAGGAGCTTTCACACAGTTACAACCGTTAACAGATCTTTCCAGCCTCAGTCTCAGTGGCAATCACCTCCAAGAACTGGGCAATAATGTCTTCAGTCACCTACCCAATCTGAGACAGCTAGATCTCAGCAATAATGTATTGGAGATGGTGAGCAACTTGTCTTTTCTTGGAAGTGGGAATGGCAGCAACCCACTGTTAGAGCTCAACCTCAGCAACTCTTTCAGAAATGAGTCTTTAATAGCTATGCTGGGAAGTGCCCTGAAGATTGGAACACTAAGCAACCTTCGCAAACTGGAACTGGTTGGGAACGACATGATGTTTCTACCCGTCAGCATGTTCAATTCATTGCCCAGCCTCCAATACCTTGACCTGAGCAATAATTCCCTGACAAGCTTGTCAGCGGGCATATTAACCAACCTCAGCCAACTCCAAACCCTGGATCTCAGCCACAACTCTCTGAAGCGTCTGAGAAACACCACAATTTTTGATCTCCCTAGCCAAAAAGGCTTGTTAATCAACCTCGACGATAACAGCTGGGTCTGTGACTGCCTGATTGAAGATTTTGCCATCTGGCTCAAGGAGACAAAAATAGTGAAAGGGGCATCCAACCTGCTGTGTTCCACCCCAGAGAATCTGAAGGACACACCAATTGTTAAACTTAAAATCTCAGATCTTGAATGTACACATATACATGACAACACCAGTTTGCAAACATCCTACGTTTTCCTTGGCATAGTGCTAGCCCTCATTGGAGTGATCTTCTTGCTTGTTTTATATTTGAACAGGAAAGGTATTAAAAAGTGGATGTACAACATCAGAGATGCATGCAGGGATCACATGGAGGGTTATCACTACAGATATGAAATCAATGCAGATCCCAGATTAACAAATTTGAGCACAAACTCAGATGTATAAAGATAATTTTCATTTGAACAAGAGCAACACTTAAACTATGCATGAACCAAATGTATAGACACATCATCTAACCATGTGCTTGCTCTCCTTTTCACTCCCTGCAGTAAAACAGAAACAATAAAAAACAATGACTCCATGCAGGACTTTTGAATGCCTCCATTTGACTGTGAAGTTTATTGCTGCATTTTAATTTACTTTGTACTGTAGACACTGATCTCGCATGCTGAATATCTGTACATAAGAGACCTGACTCATTCTTCTTTCCTGTTCTTATGTTGTTGGATTACGCCTGTGAAAGAGAACTCAGAAGGTGGAACAAGTGCAGTGACAACTGCTTTTATTTTTTTTATTTTCTTCAAAGGGCCATATGTACAAAGTGAAAAGCAATCAATTCTGAGGCAATCCAATTGCCTCAAAGGCAACAAATACAAATTCCATTGATTATATAGGGCACTGTTAATTCCATATATGGTAGAGAGGTATCCAATGCATTGCAAACCATGCATTCAAGGGGGTAACCCTTTGAGTGCCAGAGGGGTATCGAAAAGCAATGCGTTCGATGCCCCTCTGGCATTCAAAGGGTTAACTGACCCATTTAAATCAATGGTGATTTAAATCTAGTGACGGTCAGTGTGGTTTGAAGCGCATGGCTTTGCAAGGTGTTTTGCACCCCTCTGGTCATCAAGGGGTTAATTTGTTACCTATGGTGCACTTGGATTGCCCCAGTATTACTTCCCTTTCTCTTTGTAAATATGGTGCAAGAGTTTCTTAATTAGTACATCTACTTGCCAACCCAGATACCATTCAACGAAAACTGCCTCAATTTGTTTTTGGAAAAAAAATATTTTTTTTTTCCAGAAATATCTTTTTTGTGTTTTGGTATTTAATCCTTTGAGTGCCAGAGTGCGTTGCGTACCCTTCTGGCACTGAAAGGGTTAACCCTTTGAGTGCCAGAGAGAGGGATCCAGCGCAATGCGTTACAATGCATTGGATCCCTCTCTGACACTCAAAGGGTTAAATGCTTTTGCAAAGCAAACTTTTATGTTGTGGGACTGCCAGCATAGTTGCAAACCTTCTGCATGTGCAACGCGAGAACTAATACAATAAATAGCATGTCCAAGTATTTTGTTTATTGGAAAACCTGAGTGAAAATCTAACACAATAATGCTTTTGCACTCTTTTTTTGTAAAAGAAAAATGCAGTTTATATTAAAAGCAGATTTTCAAGTAAACTGCAAAGAATCTTTAATAAGAACTCAATAAATGTTATGTTAAAATAATTGCCGTTGTGGTGACCTTTTCTGCCAAAAAAATCGGTTTTGTACATAAACTTTTGTATATTTAGGAAAAGCCAATGAGAGCAGACATAGATAGGATCCTTTATGTAGTTTGCAGTTCTCTGCACTGATGAAGTAATGTTAGCCTGATGTACTAAGAAGGACTGGTCCAAACCAACAGCAGCATAGGGGAAGGATAAAATTCCCAGTTGATTTAACCCTTCGAGTGCCAGAGGGGTAAGCAACGCAGTGCGTAGCATACTCCTCAGGCACTAAAAGGGTTAAATGGGGCTTTTAACCCTCTGAATGCTGGGAATTTCTTCAGTGCATTGCAATGCATTAGAGACCTCTCCAGCATTCAGGGGGTTAAAAGCCCCAATTAAAACAGATGGAATTAGCATTTGTCCTCTACTGTGCAGTTTGTTTAGTCCAAAATTGCGCTAGTTCTTAGTACATTAGCTTTTATGTGTTGAACCAAAATTACATGACTCTTGATTGGTCTAAGATTAACTGGACCTTAGGGGACAAATACAAATTCTCCTTTGTTTAAATGAGGTTTTAATGTGTTGGAGGCCTCTCTAGCATTTAAATGGTTAAAAGCTACACTTAAAGGAATGGCAGTTTAAGTTGGTCCCCTGAGTGGTAGTTGGTTTGGTCCAGAATTGCTCCATATTTTTCTACTGCGTCAGCCACAAACTAGAAGTTATAGAAGCACAAATACTTGTCCTTATCCAATATATACAGGTTTTTCAATGGTCCGGAAACAGAGTATACCCGCTAAATTAACCCTTTGAGTGCCAGGGGGTACCAAAGCATTGCCTAACAATGTGTTAGATCCCCCCGGCACTCAAAAGGTTATAAAGCAATTGGAACATTTTCTTATTATCTTTCTATATAACTTTTTAACCACTTTGATGTGCCAAGATCCAAGGGCCATATGTGGAGTAATTCTGAGGTAAACTACTGTACTGTAGGGTGGAGGGGAATAAAAGTTCCCATTAATTTATATTGGGCTTTTAACACCCTGAATATTTAGGAGATCTCCAATGCAGTATATTGGAGACCATTGTAGTACTGAAGGGGTTATACATCCCATTTAAATGAATGGAAAATGTTATCAGCCCCTATAGTGCAGCTGGTTTGCTCCAGACTGCTCTAGTTTTCTTAGTGGTTAAAGAGGCAATAAAGAGTTTCATCTTAAGTATTATATGGCCTGTTTAGAAAACCTCTAATTTAACCAATTAATGTATTAGAGGGTTAAAGAGACATTATCGCTTCAAAATGAAAAGGATTCTTTTTCACTTAACCCTTCCAGTGCCAGGGGAGTAAGCCACACATTGCAAAGCAATGCATGGCTAAGCCTTCTGGCATGCAAAGGGTTAAGCAGCATGCGCTCTTAGCCTTTAAGAACCTAAGGTGCTTAAAAGCTAATTGGTCATTAACCCTTTGAGTGCCAGAGAGGTATGCAAAGCATTGCGCTGCAATGCATTGGATACCTCCTTAGCACTCAAATGGTTATGGGTTTAAGAGACATTATAACTTCAAACTGAAAAGGATATCGTATTCAATTAAATATCCTGTACTGTACTCTTAGCCAGATTTTTTTTGGTTTGTATACTAATGTTCAGAAGTGCGTACCTCCCAACATTTTAAATGGTCAGGCAGGGACAGTTTTGTTTTAGGTGGTGTTGCTGGAGGAGTGGCTGGTGGGCGGGGCATTATCAATAATTTTTAGGTTATTTCAGGAGCTATTTGTGTAAGTGAATAATTGATGTAGCGCAAGATCAAAGTATTTTATTTAACTAGACTAATTTATAAATATATATACTGATGTTTACACATATATTAATGTGAGTTTTATTGCTGTGGAGCAATGTGATAAACTTATATACATACCACACAGTCTGATCTCCTATACAGAGGGATGCCAGGCTGGGAAAGAGGGACAGAGGCATTTGGGTCTCAAAGAGGGACACTTGGGAGGTATGGAAATGTGTTGGTTCGGTACATGATTATTGAGGCCGAATGTTTACATTTGTTATCAAGTTTAATAAAACACTGATAAACCCACCAAAAAGGCTAATTACATTGATATTAGAACCCTTTCCCATTTCAGTTCACAGAGACTTGTATCGGCTATTTGTTTAGTTCAATACCGACATGCATTGGACTTAAGCAAATGCATCATTGGTTGTGTTTATCAAGTAATTTGGGGCTTAGGCACCTACATTTTATTTATTTATTTATTTATTCATTTATTTATTTGCTTTTTTTTTAAACTGAATGCTGACTATGAATACCTGATATGTAAAACTTTTCATTTTTAGGTGATAATGTCCCTTTAAATGAGTAAATATTTAACATGTTGAATAATTGCTTTCAGTATCCATAATGATTGTTTGAAGCATAGAGATTGTTGACCGATACATAAAGTATTATGAGTGAAATAAATATATGTTTAAAACATTTATATAGCAACTAGTGTAAAAGCCCGTGTACACGGGCCATGGTCCGGGTGATGTTAATCCTTTGACTGCCAGAGGGGTACGCAACACAAGGGCTGAGGCCGATCCTGCTCTGTGTCCTGACGCCGACGAAGTCATGCACTGTAGAGACTGCCCGAAAGCACAGAATTCTCCCAGTACAGAACTCCCAGCATTCTGTGCGTTCGGGCAGTATCTACTGCGGCTTCTGACAAAAATCCTACCAAATTCTTATATAGGATGTCGAGTACTGGGGCCTTGGGTTTTCCCGGCACTTTGATTGTAAATTATTAGAGTGTATTTGAGAAACATAACTTAGAGCTGTATTCAGGAACCTGAACAGGTGGAGTTTTGGAGGAAACCAACTGCATCATGGGGGGAAAATGAAAATTCCCATTGATTTAACCCTGTCCATGCCAGAGAGGAATCCAACTGCTTGCACTGCAATGTGGTTGATCCCTTACTGACAGTCAGAGGCATATCCCTTTGAGTGCTAGAGAGGTATCTAGTGCATTGCAGCGCAATGCATTGGTTGCCTTTCTGGCACTCAGAGGGTTAAATGAGGCTTTTAACTCCTTTAATGCCAGTGAGCTCTCCAACGCGTTGGAAAATAATGTGTTGCAAACATTGGTAACCTTCAGGCTGTTAACCCTTTGAGTGCCAGAGAGGTCATGCGTTGGATACCCCTCTGGCACTCAAAGTGTTAATAGCCCCATTCAAATCAATGGGAGTTTCGGTAATTTTGGGGATTTTTTTGGTTTGTTCCAGAATCGCACTGCATTGGTTTTCTTTTGTATGGCCCTTAACCCTTTGAGTGGCAGAGGAATGGGGAACATGTTGCTTAGCACAACCTCTGGCATGCAAAGAGTTTGCTGAAAAATAATTGAGTTAATTAACCATAGCCTTTAATTTATTTTTTCCCAGTGGGGGAGTAAGTGCACAATTACTTTGATATTCTAAGCTATAGTTTGTTTAACCCCTTGAATTTTAGAGGTGTTACTTCTCTAGAATCCAATAGGTTACTAGTTTGCATGATTACTAAAATAAAAGTGCTCTAACTATGCAGTAGTAAATGCATGTTTATTTTTATCAATGTGAAGATCTGTTGTTTGAATGGAATAATATGTGGACAGTCTGTAAGACAATTCTGTCAATGTGCAAGTTTGGGTAGGCTGACCAGATCTCACCTTTACCTGGGGACACATAGGAAATAGCCATTTTGCAGTACTTCACTGAAATCAATGCAGTCCTGCAGTGTACATTTCTCCTATGTGTCCCCGGTTAAAAGTGAGGTCTGTCAGCCTAAGCTTGGGGAACAAACGATTTAACCTTTTGAGTGCCAGGGAGGTAGCCAATGCATTGCACTTGAAGGGTTAACCACACATTTTTTTTTTTTTTGTTTTTTTTTGATGCTTCAATTTTCTTTCTGTTCTATTTAGACTGTTTCAAGGAGATTATTTAAATCATATGTTTGTGTCCCTTGTCAATAAAAAAGGTGGAATTGAAAGGCTTTACACATGAATTTGGCAAGTCCACTTTATCATTTGGCCAATATAAGTATACATAGGGCTATGTTAATGAAACTAAAGATGCACAGTTTTGGAGCAATGCAGCTACATTGTAGGGTACAAATGAACATTTCCACTGAAACTGAAAATAGGGCCGTGTTCATAAAACTAAAGATGCACAATTTTGGAGCAAAACAGCTAATATAAATCAATAGGAATTTAGATTATTATTTGCCCCCTCTGGTGAAGGTTTCCTCTAAAATTGCACATCTTTATCTTCTTGAATACAAACCATGGTTTATAGAGAACTGTATCCCTCTGGGACCCTGTTAATAGTTTTCATGTTTAGCTAGTTCCTTTGGTTGTCAAAGGACTGCCCAACACAATTCTTTGGCACTCGTGTAACTCTTTTTGCTGTTAGAGTATAGCAAATTGCAAATCATTGTGTTAGGTACTGCACTGACAACTAATGGGTTAAAATATTAACTTCTCTCACCAATACATGAACCGCTTTTTTTGTAAGTGGGATTGTAATGCATATGATTGTTTTTACTTTGCTGATAGTTACAATGATATTGAATTTCAATAAAACTTATTACATGTATTGTTAATTTATATAACTATATACTGTATCCAATTCTATTTCTGGTTCACTGTCGGAGCGGCAGGTAGGGAGGAGATTGGCAGCAGGCAGCAAATCAGGGGTGCTGATTTGCACAGGAGTTTGCCCCCCTTTCCCACTCCCATTAGCTACTGTGTGTGTGTGTGTGTGTGTGTGCGTGTGTGTATATATGTGTGTGTGTGTGTGTATTTATAAGTTTAATATAATGGTTTCACTTTTAAACTGGGCAGACTCTAAGGTCATTGGTTTTTCATACCCTGTAGCTAACCTGAATATTTTTACAATATGAAGTCAAAGTATACAGATTTAAAAAAAAAAAAAAAAAAAAAAATTCTTAAAAATGCAGACCTGACTCCTGGGATTTTTTTTACCCCTGAAAGGAGGTCATAGTTCTTGGGTCTTGCCCTGAACACAAAAATAGTTTGTCTTTTTTACTTTTCACATTTGACACTTCTAGCAGCTGCCTAATATTGCTTAGAGTACTGGGGGGGGGGCGAATTGCGTTGACGCTCAAAACTTTAAACACTTGTGAAGACCTGGAGAGGGAAAGCTGATGGTTGGTGCGTGCATACTGAGGTTAATATATTAACCCTTTAAGGACCAGAGGGGGGTATATATCACACTGCAGTGCATTGGTCTGCAAAGGGTTAAGACGAATTGGAGCATTTATTGGGCAAAAAAACTCCACTTTACGAAGTCAAGAGTGTTTTGAATGGGAGTTTTAGCCCTTTGAGTGACACAGGGGTACACAACGCATTGCAAAGCATTGCGTACCCCCTCCGGCACTCAAAGGGTTAAAATGACAGTCAGTCTCCTTTTTGACTTCACATATGCTGAAAGTACATAATATGTAAAGTCAAATTTCTTGTACATTTCAATGGTTTTTTTCAGCTTCTCATAATTTTTACATGTATATGTTCCTGACAGCGATCTGTATGAATGTTTCCAGAGAGCTTTCTGTTAGGGCATGTGAAAGCAGGGCTAGTGATGCAATGTAAAAAACAAACAATGACACAATGTAGAAAAGCTTGTCTCTATGTTACAGATAACTCAGTGCTCCAGGGATAGTGTTACATTGTATCCCTGTCTCTGCTTTCACATACCCCAACAGAAAGCTCCCTGGAAACAGGGGTTCAGGGAGCTCAATGTCAGGGACTTAAAAAAGCGTAAAGAAAAAAAAAAGGTGAATATGGAAAAAAAATGCAAATATATAAGCAATCTGACTTTACATATTATGCACTTGCAGATTATATAAAGCTAAGGAGGCTGATGGTTACTTTAAACCTTTGAATACTAGAGAGGTCTCAAATGGATTGTGAAGCAATGTCACAGGGTTACTAGCAGATTTAAAGGGGAACTATCACCCCACATAAAGTTTTCCCCCAAGAATTACCTATCCGGCAGCTAGCTGAACAAATAGTACTATTCGCCAGAATAATTACCGCCTTACAGAGCACTCCTACTGCTGCCGAGACTGACGTCCTGGTAACAGCACAGACATATTTGCTTAGAGGCGCCTGCATACCTGTGTTGCGTACCCTTCTGTCACTCAAAAGGTTAACAAGTGTAAATTGTTTATTTAATATTGTGGGTGCTGTTTCTATTGAGAGAAAAGAGCTGAAGTCTATTAATTCATTGTGATTAGTTCCCATTACTCTTGTACTCTGATATTATCTCAGCCCATTCACAGATAATCCTTGACAAACAATTGGAGCCCTGGAAAAGGCAGGGATGTATGCTCCCTCAAAGCATATGTAACAAACAGAGAAAGCAAATAGTGAATGTTTACAGATGCTAACATGAACTACAGGGTATTTAAGTTTATATCACTCAGCTCTTTTTTGTGTTAATATTCCTTCAAAACAATAGATATTTAGAGAATTGTTATTTGTTTCCTATAGTACTGTTCGTTTGATTCAGAATTGCTCCAACTTTTGCATACCCCTGTGGCACTTACAGGGTTAAGATGAGGCCGACTTTACGTGTCAATTTCCGCAACGAGGTTACAATGATAGATCAATAAGAAGGGGAATTTGTGAAATGTAAAATCTGTTTATACTGTACCAAAACCATTTAATTCATAAAGAGGCCTGCAATTGCTGCAACTTCCTTGCTTTTCTGTGTTTCCTTTTAGTGTTTGATAGTAATCTGATTTTCATTATGTAAGGTATGACATAAGTTCTTATTTATTCTTCTGTTACCTGTTTTACATCAACTCCTGCATTTTGTTTAAGTTTAAACGATTTATATTTTTTATTTTTTATGCAGAGCACAATATCTGAAGTAAAGATCGGAGAACTGGGGGGAGATTTATCCAGCGATATCCCTTCTCTAAGTATTATTTTATTCCATGGAGCCAATGCACTAAGATTTCTCAAGTGGGAGAGATCTTATGGCGCGAAGCAAGAAACGTTAGCATTTTTGTGAGCACATAGATTTTGCGCATGTTCTAATCGCATAAAAAATTCCATTTTACAACAGTACACAGATGTATAATTTCATTTGCAGTAGCAGTTCTTGCATTAGGCGCATTCGTTTTTCCACTCACACAGATTCGTTAATCTTAGCCACGCCCCCAAAAAATAAACATACTCAGCCATTCGCTAATCTTGAATTTTCATGCGCAATTCAACAAAATCACGCGCAAACCTATTCCCTAGTGGTTTTAACACGGGAAATAGCGATTGCACACGTTTCCTGCATTGCGCCATTAGTGCATAGACTCCGTAGAATAACATAGGAACTGGAGAAGTCGTCTCCGCTTTATTCACTCTTTATTACTTCTTAGCGCATCTCCCCCTGGTTTTATCTTATGTAAGTTACTTTTTTATCTATTGCAGTGCATTATTCTGCTGTATCATATATTTATTTCTAATTAATAAGGTCATTAAATTGGGCCTGTCATTTTAAGATGAATTCAGTTTATTTTATAGAGGATTAAAATATGCCTATGTGTTACATTTTTGAGTTATTTACCTCATTGTTTTGATGGGACAATATGCTAATTAGAGCTGTTTGAGTCCGAACTTACCTCAGGCTGTGCTATTAGAAATGTACTCCGTGTGTGTGACCTCTGCCTAGATTCATTCAGAGCACAGTGGTAATATTGTCTCCTAATTAGCATGAAGTGCCGCACTGTGCCCCAACAGATAAAGGTTATTTTTTCAATCTATTAAAAAAAATGGCTTGCACAACATACAGGCAGTTCTTTATTATTTATAAATTAACTAAATCTATCTTTAGGCGACAGGTCCACTTTAGTGACTGGAAGAGTTCCTTAGTGCATCGCTTTGCATTGTGTTGGAGACAGACGTAGCATCCAAGGGGTTACTTATGACAGAAATTACATTGTTTCGAATTTTTAACCCCTTGAGGACCAGAGGAATTACAAAGCTTTAAGGGACGGTTTAATCCTTTGAGTGCCAGAGAGGCATCCAACGCATTGGAATGCAATGTGTTGCATTAACCCATTGAATGCCAGAGAGGTATCCATCTTTGGTAGATAAGGAAAAAGCAAACCTGGTGATATTTTTTTAAAACCACGGTTGGTTGAAAGGTCCTTTGCAAAACCGTGTGTTGGAAAAGTCTGAAACATCAAAGGAGTGAATCCCTTGAATTCCTCCCTGGCAACCAATGGGTTAAATAAGTTGAGCTTTGGCTTAAGAGGATGTGAATATCTATTTTGAACAATTGTTGTTTAATATTGTTTATTTTTTCTGATGATTTTCTTAAATGCCTTCCTAGAATCCTACTGCAGAGATATAGAAGCTAAACTATGCATTCATTGCCTGTTTGTCTTTCTGTCTTATCTGTCAGTTATTACTTGTATGTCCACACACACTCACTTGAGTGTTGTTCTGTATGTGATTTGTAAATGAGTACTAATACCTAAAAATGAACTAGGGCTATATACACCTAAATACCCTATACGTCATGATAGCTGGCATCTTTAAAAATTCGTCTTCTGAGGCCTAAAATCTGCTTTGAGGTAACACACATTTCACACGTTAAAGCGGAAGTTTCAGATCGTACTAAGTCGCCATGCATTCATTAAGAGCATGGAACTAGCTTGGAAATCGATGTCTTACCTTTAAAAAATAGCAGATTGTAAAGAAATCCTTGCCGTTTGGGGACTGACAGGCAGGTTTGAACAATCTGCGTGTGTGTGCCATCAGTCCCTTCCGGTAACCTTTTGGTGCGCTGCAGTCTACTGAATGGAGATGGGGACTGACAGTGCAGGCGCGCAGGCAAGATGTCTGCACTGTAGCCTGGGTTCCGGTCCCCAAACTGCAAGGATTTATTACAATCTGCTATTTTTTTAAAGGTAAGATATTGATTTCCAAGCTAATCACCATGCGCTTAACCCCTTAAGGACCGGTCACGCACGCCATTTTTTTTTTTTTTCGGAATCTGATTACAGACTCCCCGAACGGCGTGCAGGCGCGGCGAGCCTGGAATTCCATGACGGTCCAGGACCGTCATGGGTCCTTAAGGGGTTAACGAATGCATGGTGACTTAGTAAGATCATATTTTATGGATGTAACATACGAATAATTAATTTTTACATCTGCTACCTGTATGTACATTATATATAAAGTCATATCAGCCTATTTCATGTTTTGGTGTTAGTATTCCTTTATTAATTTAGCCTCAAACTTCATTATGGCTGATACTGACTGATTTTTTTTTTTAAACGTTTGTGTGCCTGAGACGTAGCCAACGAGCTTCAACGCAATGCAATGGAAACCTCTGTGGCACTCAAAGGGTTACAATTCTGATCCAGTAATTGTGTGCATTTATTGTTTCACTTAACAGCTGAAAGAATACCCTTAGTCATGAGCAGTTTGTTTATTTGTGTGCATACATAAGTAGCTTTCATTATCTAAGGCAGGCAGAGGCAATATTTGGTTCTCCAGCTGTTGTGAACTACAACTCCCATCATCCTCAACCAGCCATTCACTGGTTGGGGATGATGGGGGTTGTAGTCCCCAACAGCTGTCGAGCAAATGGTTGTCTACCCTTCTTTAACCCTTCAAGTGCCAGAAAGGTATCCAACACATTATGAAACAATGTACTGGATACCCTTCTGGCACTCCATGGGTTAAGGATTTACAAGATAAAAAAGTCAAGAACATTTGTACTATGCAAATAAATGGGAATATGCAACTTGTTAAAAAAATAAATTGATGTTTTGGTTTTTGTTTATCTTTTTTTTTAATAGAGCAATAATTTTACTGAATCTGCTTTTGTGAGAGCAGAATTAGTAATAGCCCTGGGCTGCATGGTACAGTCCCAAAATGGCTCTGATCACAAAACTGATTCCTCAGCTGGAAATCAATCCAGAACTCCTCTGTTCCCATAGAGTAGACTGCCTTTGGCTTTCAAACCCCATTCATAAGGTCTTTGGGGACCTGCATAATGCAGGACAGGAATCTGAACTGATTCTTACAGTTTAGTCTTTTCTCTTGGAACCAGTCAAGGTTCACCAGGTGTCTGTTCTCAACCTACAGTCTATTCCACCTGTTGGCCCACCAGGGTTCACAATGCAGTCCTGGCTTCATCTGCAAATTTGTTGATAGGACACTATCCATGTGATAGTTGCTCTTTAACCCTTTGAGTGCTAGGGGGCTCACAACACATTGCTTTGCAATGCAATGTTAAGGGAGAGTAAATTATTAAATGTATTTTAACCCACTGGATGCAAGAGGCATCTCGTAATATATATTGCAAAGCAATGTGTTGGGGACATCTCTAGCATCTAAGGGGTTAATATGAATACCTGTTTGCTATAACTCATTCCCCAGCATGCTTCTAGTACAGTTTCTTCCAAATGTCCCAAGATGCCTGGAAATGTAAATTTCATTTATATTTACATGAATCACTGTCAACAGTGATATATTCTCCATTTACACTCATTTATAATAAACCACTGTTGCACGTTTGTATATATATACTGTATACACGTTATCTTTTTGGAATTTATAAAATATGAAGTTGGCATAATTGTAACCCTTTGAGAGCCAGAGAGGTATCCAATGCATTGTGTTGCAATGCGATGGTTACCACTCTGGCACTCACAGGGTTACTGAGACCTTTTCTTGTTTTGTTTACTTTTTATTTATTTTTTTTACATTTATTTTAAATGTTCATAACAAGACTGATGTAATAAAAGACCAGTTCTGGTGCCAAGCAGATGTAGCGTAGGGAAACAATTCCCATTGATTCTTATGAGGTGTTTTTAACCATTTTTATACTAGAGAGGTCTCAAGTACATTACTTTGTAATCAATTGACGACCTCACTCTATCATTCAAGGCACACATGGGAAATATGAGGCTTTCCAGCTGCCTCCAGACAACAACTCCCAGCTCTTTCAATTGATGGGAGCTGTAGTCTGGCAAAGCTGGAGGGCCTGGCTCTCAAAGGGTTATGATAATGCCAACTTCACATTTTATAAATTCCAAAAAAAGTTACATGTATACAACTAATATCTAGGAACGTGCAACAGTGGTTTATTATAAGTAAACTTCATTTAAATCATTGATGACTTGGAGCATTGATATTTGTCCCCTATAGTCTGGTTTATTCCAGAACTGCTCCAAGTCTTCTTAGTACATCAGCCTCAGTGACTTAGGGAGAGATGTATAAAACTGGAGTTCTAAAGAAAGTATCTGTAAAACTGTCTCAAAGTGACATAAGTATATAGTAACATAGTAAATTAGGTTGAAAAAAGACACAAGTCCATCAAGTTCAACCTTCGCCTCATACCTCAGTAACTGAGAATTTTATAGCTTTCCTGCTACCAATTAAATTAGTCTTTATCAGACCTTCCTGATCAGCCTACTGATAAACAGTATAACTCTGTATGTTCCATTTTGAAAGAAATGTATCTAATCTTCTCTTAAATGTATCCATTGTATCTGCCATAACTACCGCCCTGGGCAATGAATTCCACAATTTGACAGACCTTACCGTAAAAAAACCCTTCCTCTGCTGAAGTTTAAACCTCCTTTCCTCTAATCTCAAGGGGTGTCCCCTGGTCACCTGATCAGGCCTTGGAATAAATAGCTCACTGCAGAGATCCTTGTATTGACCTCTCATATACTTGTACAATGTGATAAGGTCTCCTCTTAGTCGTCTTTTCTCTAGAGTAAATAAACCAAGTTCCTCATATGTCAAGTCCTCCATTCCCTTAATTAATTTTGTTGTTCTCCGCTGTACCCTCTCTAGTTCTAGTATATCCTTTTTCAGAACCGGTGCCCAAAATTGCACTGCATACTCAAGGTGAGGTCTTACCAATGATTTGTATAATGGCAAAATAATGTTATCCACTCTTGCTTCAATACCTCTTTTTATGCAAGACAGGACTTTGTTTGCCTTTGCTACTGCTGTTTGACACTGGTCACTGATTCCAAGTTTGTAGTTGACAAGGATACCCAGGTCTTTTTCTAGCAATGAGTCACCTAAAATTATTCCATTAAGTTTATAAGTAGCCTTGGGATTGTTTCCTCCCAAATGCACGACTTTACACTTCCCCACATTAAACTTCATATTCCACATGTTTGCCCAATGTGACATTGTATGTAAGTCCCTCTGTAGAGAGAAAATATCCTGTTCTGAATTAATGACTTTGCATAATTTAGTATCATCTGCAAATATTGATATTTTGCTTTCTATATCTATTTCCAGGTCATTTATAAACATGTTAAAAAGCAGGGGATCCAATACTGAACCTTGAGGTACTCCACTCTCCACTTTAACTGTACTGGAGAATTTTCCATTTACAACCACACACTGTTCCCTATCCTTCACCCAGTTTTGTATCCAATCCTAGCCCCAATTTCCTTATTTTATACACCAGCCTTCTGTGTGGCACTGTATCAGATGCCTTTTCAAAGTCTAGATATACTACATCTACTGCCTTGCCATTGTCAAGGTTGCTGCTTACCTCCTCATAGAAGCTGAAAAGATTAGTTTGGCATGATCTATTCTTCATAAAACCATGTTGATCCTGAATATAGTCCCTTATTATCCCTTCTAACAGTTTTCCCACTACATAGATCAAACTCACTGGTCTATAATTCCCAGGTTCTGTTTTAGTTCCCTTCTTAAATAGAGGCACTATGTTAACTCTTCGCCAATCCTGTGGCACTGAGCCTGTGGTAATAGAATCTTTAAAGAGTAAATATAGGGGTTTTGCTAACACTGCACTAAGTTCCTGAAGAACCCTTGGATGTATACCATCAGGGCCCGGTGCTTTGTCGGTCTTAATTTTGTTCAGTCTTCCCATGACATCTCCTTGAGTTAACCCAATATCTATTAATTGTATTGTTTTATTTGTTACTTGCGGAGGCTCTTCTACCATTCCTTGCTCCCTTGTATATACTGATGCAAAGATAGTGTTTAAAACATCGGCCTTTTGCTTATCCTCACTAACCAACTCACCCATCTCATTTTTGAATGGTCCAATGCACTCCCTCTTAAGTTTTTTGCTATTTATATATTTGAAAAACTTTTTTGGATTAGTCTTGCTTTCCCTTGCAATTTGAGTTTCATTATCTATTTTTGCTACCCTAATTGCCTTTTTACAAGCTTTGTTGCACTCCCTGTATTTTAAGAAAGATTTTCAGTTCCTTCAGACTTTTTTACAGGTGCAGTTAACCACATTGGCTGTGACTTACTTCTTTTGCATTTGTTCCCCATTGGTATATACTGTTGGGTACATTTCTGCAACCTAAGTTTGAATTCTGACCATTTTTCCTCAGTATTTTTGCCTTTAAATAAAATATCCTAGTCTATGTGTTGCATTGAAGCCCTTAACAATTTGAAGTTAGCTTTTTTAAAATTAAGAGTTTTGGTTGAACCTATACATTTTTTCTTTGCCAGACTGATCTCAAATGTAACCATGTTGTGATCACTGTTTCCCAAATGTTCTCTTACCTTAATATTGGATACCATTTCTGTGTTATTAGTGATCACTAGGACCAATACATTGTTATTTCTTGTCGGCGCTTCCACCATTTGTGACATGTAGCTTTCACGAAGTGTGTTCAAAAACCTGCTACCCTTAGCACTCTGACAGGTCTCATTTTTCCAGTTGATATCTGGATAATTAAAATCTCCCATAATTATAGTATGCCCAAACTGGGCAGCTTTCCTCATTTGCAATAGCAAATGTATAACCATCTAGCGACATTTCACTAAGTACTAACTCCAGTGAGTTGACTTTTTTGAAAAGTGAAGTAGAAATGGTCTTGGCCAAAAAATAATTGTGTCCCAGTGTATTTATAAAGAAATTCACCAATTGTGCCAAAAATGAAGGCAGTTTTAGGGATTAAATCTTAACAGCATGTGTAACCTGTTCTTATTGGAGGTATATAATACTGCTATGTGTGTGATAATATATTTGCAGGTGAAAATTTTCTCTGAATATTCTCAGATAAACTTGACTTTACTTCTTCATAAATATGACCAGGCATTGTGAATTTTAGAGACAATTCGTAAGTATACACTAAGAAGGCTTCTTATACATCCCCCACTTAAGGCCTTATTAACAAGCTAAAGATATGTAATTCTGGATTAAACTAGGTGTACTACAGCGGGGAATAGAACGTTCTGCAAATTCCCATTGATTTAAATGGGACTTTTAACCCCTTGAATACTAGAGAGGTCTCCAACATATTGTGAAGCAGTGATTAGCTCCAGAATTGTAGCTCTTTAGCTTGATGAATAAGATCCTGAGAAAACCCATGTAAATCAATGGGAATTTCCATTCCCTCTATGATGCACTTGGTTTCCACCAGTATTGAACCTGTTTATATTAAAGGGACATTAATGTCTGCACTAATGGCTCAGCTGGCTACTCTTACTCCATTCACTACCCTGGATCAACTTGGGGGTGTTCTGACAGCATCAGTCAGTTCTCCCAGATTGTTGCAGCTAGCTTTGACAGTGTGCATCACCATTCTTGCCTCATCTCTGCATAGTGGGCCCCTCTGCCTGCCTTGCAAGTAACCTGATATAATCATAAAGTCCATATTATGTGATATGGGGGTAGGCTTCTTTAAAGTAATGCACCTAGAGCTGTTTTGTCAAACTGTATTCAGTGCAGGTTTTTTTGATATATCTTCTTCTGCATAGGTGTCAGTCTTTGCTCAATTATTTTATTGAACTAACTGTGCAAAATCAGAGAATTAGGAAGTAATTTCCAGAAATGTTTCAAAGTCTGAAAAGCCTTGGAGGTGTGAATAAGAGGAAGTTATAAGGGACAAGCAATGTAGGATATCATAAAAGTGGGTTTTGGAAATACTTGGAAATGAGCCTGGATACCTTAGGTGTCTCTCTAAAGGTGACAGGTAAAATAGACAATTTTCTCAGTACCTAGGGAAACCGGCTGCACCACACTAATAAAGCCAAACAAGGCCGAAACATATGTCTGGGGTTAGGTGATATTCCTAACATGGAGGGGAGTTGCCTGTCATTATGGAACTGGAACCCTCCTTTTGCAAATGATTAGTCTGATATGTGCTTTAAAACTTCTGCAATGGCACTAGGGCTAAAATGTGATGCTTCTGAGCAGTGACTAGCCTTTACAAAAATCAGCATCTGCTTTTGTTTGTGCTCTGTGAGCTTGTCACATATTTTGGCTGATTATGCAGGGGGGCACATTTCACAGTGGTTTTGGTGTAGAACAAATTTTGTGTTATCTTTGTGACGCAAGGTCCTATTTTGGAGATGTAGATAAGAGGCAGGATTTTGCAAGTGATTGGATGTGGGAATCAGTGAGAGGCTGGAGTCAAAGGTAACACCCAGGAAGTGGGTCTAGGAGAGCAGTGTTATGATGGAGTTGTTGGAATTAAGAATATCAGGTTTTGCTGTAGCGGCAGTAGAGGGGAATATTATGACTTTAAGAAATGGTGAGACATCAATGAGCAAAGGGCAGATAATTGGTGACGTGCTGATAAGGAAGAGGGCAGGTGAGGGGAAGAAAGGTAGAGCTACCCCAACATAACCAGTTAGAGGGAAAAAGTAATGTTATCAAATTAGACAGGTTCTGAGGAGAAGATGTGAGGCTTGACTGCCTGAACTGACACAAGGTCTGGAATAAGTATGACTAACACTCAACAACACAGGCCTTTGCAAAGCTTTGGATAGTCAGAGACTGCCAGCCAAGATAGGTAATTGGCCTAATTGTAAAGAGCCGCCAGCCAGTACAGAGCCAATGGGCCCCTGAAATGCTGAGCCCCATCATAAATAAACCCTCTGCAATTATGCCCCTGCTAAACAGTGAACAGTTTGCAGGAGGAACAGTATGTCAATTGTGTCATTAGGTCCATAGTTATTTAGGTTAATAACCACTTGTTATTAAGTGACATCAAATAAAAACATCAAAATAGATTTATACATTGTAACTTTGTATTACTGCCCCATTTACTCTCTTGGGTTCTAACCTTGTCTTCAAACCATTTCAGGCATCTCTAGTATCCAATGGGCTAAGATACCACTTTTCCAAGATAAGAAGACACACTGAATATAATTCTCTCCTGCAACTTGTATTTCATGTTCAATTCCTTCAGTCCTTATAGCTAAAAGGTGGTAGCCATAGAAAAAGTAGGAAACTGATAGAATGAAAGAGATATCTTTATTGGTTAACTGAGCAGCTTTAGGATGCAAGTTTTCAAGACAATGTAGGCCTCCTCTTCAATCATATTTACAATGAAGTCTGAATGCAAAATACATGACAGGTTACACATTTATGAAAATTATTTTTTAACTTTAAATTCCACTGCAAGTGAGTCTCTTATCCCCATTGTCTGTGTAAAGTATTCCCTAGACTTCAGTAGAGGCATCTCTTTGTAGCTGGCCAAGATTAATTTACCTTTTGATGTGTGAATAGCTCCACTATAGATGGCTGTCTATGAAATGTACGGGTTAACTCTCTGAGCTCCAACTCATTGTCACTCCTGTGTTTATCTTTACCATATCTTGACTTGCCACTCATTTTATATCCTACCTAATTACATACTATTTTTTATCAAAATACTGGTGTTTTTACTTTTTAACCATGTAAATACAGTAAAGAAAGACAACACTAGTGCCTACTGCTACAGTTTTAATTACATTATTATTATTACTTTATTATTTTATATTATAACAATAGGCAAATGTATTTAACCCTTTTACTGCCAGAGACTTCACAAAATATTGGAAGAAGAAAGAAAAAAAAACAGCACAAAAAAAAATAAAATCCACTAAGTGTAGTACTTGGGCAGGCAAGTTAAACAGCATATATGTAAAGTAATATATCCTATATTATAATTCGCTAACTAAGTTTGTCAGAAACTGTCATGCGCAGTAGAGACGGCTGCATGCACTGCAGTCATGCACAGTACAGACTGCCTGTGCCGCGGCTGTCTCTACTGTGCATGACTGCACCGTGACGTTGCTGGGTGGCACTGTGGCCCGTGTACACGGGCTTTTCAACTAGTAGCTTTAATAATGAAATAATATGGATAAAACAACCAATAGTTAAAAAGTCATAAAAGCATGTAGAGAACATTTTATTTAGAACAGGCTGACAAGAGATGTGAATTGTAGGAGAAAGTCATCTTGATGCCAATAGAGGACTTTCTCCTACAACTCACAGCTCATTCTCTGTTTCTACATAATTCCGGATAGGGTGTCAGGCAGGGCTAGTGTGGGCATTGCAATGTTATTGAACTTTTTATTACAGGTGACTGTCTATTGTTCCAGTGCTGTGGTATATATTTGTCATAGCTGGGATTTGCCCCATAGACTCTGATTTTGACACTGCATTACTGGGTCTCCGGGGCAGAGGCTGAGTCTCTGGATGTAGGGAGTTTCCACTGAAACTCTGCCTACTTCTACTCTTTCCCATACTGTTCTTCCTTTCCCAGCCTATTTTTTACCACTTTTTTCACCCCCATTAAGCCCCCCTTGGTTAAGCCCCGTCCCTTTTTGACACAAATCACATCATTTTTCTGCCCCCAGCGGCACCACAGGACTCCCCTCTGGCGAGACAACACATCAAAGTTCTGAGGTATTATATTTATACACATTGTATTTGGTATTATCGATTTTTCTCTCCATTCTGCAGCCGGAAAGCTTGTTTTGGGATCTTTTCTAGAGCCTTCACACTTTTTCCCTTTCACAATGTCTTGGACACACTGCTAGCATTCAAAGGGTTAAAGGGGAATAGCCTTTAAGAACAACTTGCGTAACCCTTTGGGAACAAGAGGGGTGTGCTATAGACATTGGGGGAGATCCACTAAGCGGTGATTAAGTGGAGATGACTTCACCAGTTTACCACTTCTCCAGTTCCTGTGTTATTCTATGGCGCCTATTCACTAAGATCTCCAGAGTTGAAGAAATCTTAGTGTATAAACTCCATAGAATAACATGAATTGGTGAAGTGATAAACTGGAGAAGTCATCTCTACTTTAACACTTCTTTATCACTGCTTAGTGAATCTTCCCCAATGAGTGCAAAGCAAAGCATAGCATACCCCTCTGGTTCTCAAAGGGTTAACAGAATTTACCTTGGTAAGTGTCCTTCACACAGAAAACAAATATAGCAATTCTTTTATATTGTACTATATTGCTTTTCACTTAAACTGCATTCATAGAGGGGGAAACTGTGCAAGTATTAGGGATGTCTGTTTTTGACAAGAGTCGATCTTTTTGTCTGTGGTTTTGAATGCACAGTTAAGGGCCATATGTTCAAAATAAAAGTGAAGGAGTTCTGGGGCAAACCATTTACACTGTTGGGAGAACTAAAAATGTCCATTCATTTAAATGGGGACTTTTAACCCTTGAATGCATTGGAGACCGTTCTAGCATTCAGGTGGTTAAAATACCCATTTAAATCAATGGGCATTTTTAGAGCTGCCCTGTAGTGCAATTTGTTTGCCCCAGACTGCCTCCATTTTTATTCTGAACATATGGCCATTAACTGTGCAAAATCACCTGTGTCCTATAAACACGCACTGTGTTGGCCCTCTAGGAATATAGATTGCAACCTATAATTTCCAGATGATTATGTTAAAAGGGAACTACCATCTCTTAAAGGGTTAGTAATGTCCACTAACAATGTTACCTAGTATGAATCCTCAAAGTTTGTAATGAAGTGTAGCGCTTTGTGTTTTGTTTGCACCTTGCCCGTTCGTCCGCAATTCTTTGATGAAGTCTTCCCCTCCCACCCGTTTCCATCAAAGTGCCTGTAATCCTGTTGGAGCCGATGGATGCTGTACAGGCACAAACTTCAGTGCAGGCTATAGGAAAGCTTGCCCCCTCAGCAGAGAGCAATTTACCCCCTCCCATCGGGTATTTCGTGGGAGCGTGCATCCAGGACAGCAACAGAACGAGCACACACTTCATCAGGAGATTTTTAAAGATGGCGCCCGTGCTTCACTTGCCAGAAAACTTTAAGAGGTGATATCTTAAGAATGAAATAGCAATGAGCAAAACTATTGATACCGATTCACTTTATTGAGCATCAACTATGGTATATAGAATTTTCAAAGTTGGACATTACTAACCCTATAATAATAAATAAACCCATACCTTGTTATGTCCTGACACCACTTATGGCCCTGATTTACTTCTTTCTTGGCTTCAATGTTGAAATTCTTTTCATTCCAAAGTGTTATGTCCATGGTGATAGACATGAGTGCTGCTTGTTGGACTCATGGACCCAGAGCTCTGCCTACTCTGCATACTCGCCATTACCCCTCCACTCCATTTTACCACACCAAAATATCAAAAAACATCCCTTTACCTACCACCACCCTTCTTTTTTATTATTATTATAATAAATTAACACAAAGGCAAGATATATATAGTAGCAAATTGTGAGGTCACATTTTATTAATTTGGGAATTTACCTATTTAAAGGGAGCCCCATGAGTACCCTCCCTCCTTCTATGTGGAGCCCCCAGGGTCCGTACCAATCCTTACTTGGGTCAAACCTGCAATCAGGTACAGGCCATGGGAAGTAAAGGATGAGCCTTCCAGTCAATCACTGCCTCCCTACTTCTGGTTTTAATCCATGGTTGGCCATATCATATACCATACCAGGGAAGATGAAAAGGCATCAGTGCCAATCCACAGTGACACTACTTCCATGCCTTCTGTCCCACGATGCCTTATTGTAATCACCAGCCCTTTTTGCAATCTGGCCAGGTCTGCCGACCTTTACTGTATTGTCTATGCCAAACCAACAGGGCCACGGAAGCTCCATATCTATGAGTCTATATGGGTTTGCTAATTCTTCCTCTTGCCACCCTTGCTATCTGTCTTAAGCATGACCTCATCTCGCAGCAGTAGATATGTGTCTGTAACCTGAAAAGTAGGATGAAAGGTGGAAGAGAAAACAAAGTAAAAACTTTTCTTTTCACCTGGATATAGGTAAGCCCATTTATATACCCAACCCTGCCCCCTTTTCCCCCTATTCTTGCTTTCTCCAATCACATTCTATCCCCTGACTTATGCACATACCTGGGAACTTGCAAAATGAGCTGACCCTGAGATTGTGTAAATATTAACCCTTAAATTTCCCATAATATAGATTATCTGCGATCTATCCTGGATCGCTATAATCGAGAGTCGCTCCAGTTGGCATTCAAGCAGCCATTAATACACAACAACTTACAGATATCACTGCATGAATACACACAGATCAAGCAGGACGTCTCCCTCTGCCTTCCTGGTACAAGTGGCACCAATTTAGAGACTAAAGAAGCATTTAACTGGAGCAGAATATGTAACAGGTAGCACAGACCTCTCTCACCCTGAGATTTTGGCTCTTTACCCTAAGACCCTGACATTTGGGCCAAAACCCTGAGTCTCAGGGTCAAACCCTGAGAGTTCCCAGGTATGCTTATGCAGAGGTTGGAACCTCTATTGCTTGGGGGGGCGGGGCTTGCTGATCCCTGATCCTGACAAGCCGCAGGCATGTCTACCTACATGGACATGACACTCAGCTTTGGAATCCAGGATAGAATCAAAGTGGCCATTGAGGAATGTCAGGACATAAGAAATTAAGTGGATTTATTATTTAGATATGTTAGTTCCTCTTTAATGGCTTGAGTGCCAGAGGGTATCCAATGCACCCATTGTGTACTCAAGGCATTTAAGTAACTCTAACACCTAAAATGAGTTGGGATTATATACATTTAAGTCCCCTGTACTTCATGCTAGTGTCTGTAAAACTTCCCTGTTTGTGTTCTGTGGACTAAAATCTAGTCTTACATAAATACCTAGAAACTCTGTGGATCAGCACAGAAAACATTGCTTTTTAGAATTAATTACTGAGTCTCTGAGGCCAGAAGCTGATTCTCTGAGTTAGTGACTTTCCAGTCTAACCACACCCGCTTCCTCACCCACTTCAATTACTTCCTGCCCACTTCCTTTCATTTTTAAGTAAAACACTGCCATTCCTCCTCCCAGTCGTTCCCATCTAGATTAAACCCCTCTCACATTATAATGCAAATTGTGTAATTTGGACATTCCTATCCCCAGTTCCCAGAATAAGATCATGAGCTGGAGACAGGAATGTCCAAATGCCTTCAAATGTTCCCAGGTATGCTTACATAGGCTTTGAGGGAACAGCCATTCCTGTTTTTTCCAAGTGTCAGCCTTGAGGTGACTACCCCAGATTGTCTATGAACAGACTGTGATAAGATAACACCCTTTGTCAATACAAGAGCAGGAGGCAGTATTCACAATAAATCAACTGACATATCTTCTCTCTTATTGCGCAAACACAATTAAAAACGTTCTCTAAATAGAATATGTTATAAAGGTTAAAAGTCAAGTATAAGATTCTATTTTAGGGCTAAAACATGTTAATAATTCATTTGCATATGATACCATTAGGTACAATATTTTTAAGGTTATATCTATTTCACTATTGGTATTCCTTTTAAACAAAGGTAGTTTCAAGTGAAGATCATTATACAGAGGCAACTACAGATACATTGCAAAAATATTCTGTATATAAATAGAAATACCTGACTGGGGAATGAAGGATTCCTACCCAGGAAAATCCTTTTGTTTACAAATTAAGAGATGCTTAACCCTTTGAGTGCCGGAGCGGTACACAACGCATTACTTTTCAATGCGTTGCGTACCCCTCTGGCACTCAAGGGTTATTCCTACAGGTAAAAGTACATTCAGAACGATTGCCTAACTAGCTTAGAATTGTACTGTAAACCCTTAATTGTGGTATGCAGAGTTGGGGTCTTTTGTACAGAATTAATGAAGGAGAATCAGGACTGTAAAATTCTAATTGGCTTCATTATTCAGCAGCTGGAAATCTTGAGAGATAAGATATTTTTTCCCCCTCATATTTCAAGCATTCAGACATAACGGGTGTTCTCTGGCAGGTACACAATGTCCCGTGCCTAATGTCTGAAATGGAACTCTAAATAAGCTCAGAATTGGAAAAGAAGACACGTTAGCTCAGTAGGAATCTTACTGCAGGAGTCCACTGGGTCATTACTAGATTCAGGTAACAGTCTACACACTACTGCATGTTTTAGTAATAAAATTCAATGGCATGCTTAAGCAATCAACTGAGTTTTGAGATACATAAGTAAGGGCACAAAACAAAAGAGGAATAATGAAAAGGCAAAACACAGTAAGGGTGAAATAACAATTCCCAAATCTCTTGTGGGCTGAAATGCGTACCCCTATGGCACTCAAAGGGTTAATCCCTTGATTCTAGACAGCTCTATAACGTATTGCATAGTGGTGTGTTGAAGAACTATCTAGTCGGGGGGGGGGAGGGGATAAAAGGGATTGAAAGGTCCAATTAAATCAATGGGAACTTTTAGTTGTCCACTATAATACAGTTGCTTTGCTTCAGAATTGCACTTCTTTCATTCTGTACAGGAGACCATAAGGGTAGGCTGGCCATACCTTATCTTTAACCAGGGACACATATGAATAATACATACTGCAGGGTTGCTTTTCGCTTATGTCGCTAGTTAAGGTCTGGTCAACTTACCAAAAGGATCGCATTCAGGAAGCTAAAGAGGTGATCGAACTAGCTGTACCAGAGGGGACAAATTAAAAGTCCTCAAATGCACTCTGATTTCAATGGGTCTTTCTTTGCAATGCACTGGAGTTAGCTATTATGCAATGGGCTGAAAGTAAAATTTGAAGTAGAATTAACACCGCCTTGCGATAACCATACCTGGGAACTATCCTGATCTGTCCCGGAGTTCCTGATTTTTTAGAGTTAATTGCAGGTCTCCGGGGGCAGAGGCAGATTCTCCTGCTGTGGTGAATTTCCTGGGTTCCCTCATTTCTTCCTACTAACCACCCTGATCTGCCCACATCCCAGCTCAATCCTGATTAGGCCCCACCCATTTTATTCATTTACACAAGCCTAATCGCAGCCCATGAGCACTCCCCAGGAGCTCCACAGAAGAAAGTTCCCAGGTATGATAATAACCCCAACTTACCTAAACTGGCCAGAAAATCCTACTGACCCCTATTAAATTTGCCTTTGTGGTCTTAAGAGTCATGTGTATTTATACACTAAGGTGTGATAAAGTGGAGATGGCTTCTCTAGTGATATCACTTCTCCAGGTTCTATGTTATTATATTGTGCCAATTCACTAAGATCTCTAAAGATTGAGAAATTGTCACCATAGAATAACACAGTAACTGGAGATTGCTATCACTGGAGAAGTCATCTCCACTTTTCCACCTCTTTATCACACCTCAGTATATCTTCCTCATTGTCTCCCTCACTGTCTTCAGTCAGTCCTGGATTTGATATCCATGGAGGCAGACATGACCGTTGGTAGCAGGACAACGTGACCTCCAACACTGCTCCCTGAACATGGCAATGTTAATCCTTAATGACCAGAGGGCTATGCAAAAGATTACACACCTCTCTAGTCCTTTAAGGGCTATGTAGGATCAAGCACTCTGCCTGATTCAGTTTAAAAAAGTAAAAAGCCCAGCGCCTGTCAAGTACTCCTCCAAGGACATCACATCCAGTACTGATTGTAGATGGTATCTCTTGAATAAAGGCACAAGGGCAAATTGTATAAGGGCCATTAGGTTTTTCTGGCCATAGTAAGGAGAAATAGGGTCATTATTAGGAAAGCAGAAGCAACAGAGAGAAAGAACTACCTAATAGGCACACACAAACCCCATATATTTTTAAATACGAAAGTCAAATAGGCAAATCATAGTTTTATTAACACTAAAGCTTTAAAATATTCAAAAAAACATAAAAAAAATAGATACAGAATATGACCCTAATAGTGTGAGTAAGTTCAGTGTAATAGTGTATACATATTATTCAGGGCAGAATGTCCAACTGTTTAGTCTCAGACAACAAGGCCCTTGTGCAAAAAACAGTTCACAGGAACAGACAAAGGATATATTTCCTAAAATGTCACAATTCAGCCCCAAAGGTAAACTGTAACTTCTTATAAATTTATTGATAATATTATAATTACAAAGATATTATATGATAAAAGGGAGCTGTCAAAGACTATATAGCGATAACAATTATCAAATTATTATATGTAAAGGACAGATAAGCAATGCTTTATTGACAGCACAATACTTCTGTAATGATCAGATGTATTACCCATTAACATTAGGGTAAAGTGTCTGATTATTCAGTTAAGACAACCAATTCCCCACTGCAAAGTTTGCTATGCTGCAGTACATTAAGGGTGTATTCCAACTTACTAATATTAAGTGTCGCTCCTGACCAATAGATTGCTATGATTATCAAGCTATTATATCAGTCATACAGTCCTATATAGCAGGTGCATCCTCACCTTACTATCAGCAGGCACAAACCCTGAATTATGGGCAATTATATATGTGCCCTAATAAGTAGTAAAGATTGACTACGGTGTTCAAAGGGTGTATTTCGGTCAACTGAAATTAAAATGTAACTCAAGAACCAGTAAGTGGTTGCATTTCATGGACTAATTAAAAGATCACATACTAATATAAAGTAAGAGCCTTCCAATAAACTTATTAGCAATTGTAAACCCTAAACGGGAAGCAATTTGCACCTACTGGACTAATCATCGGTAATATAGAAAAAACAAAGTGATAGTCCTCCACAGTGTTGTAGATCAGTTGGACACAGCATCTGATTAACAGATATATTAGGTTACTGTTAGTAATCAAAGTCTGTTCATTATTAGCAGTCTGAGAAAAGAGTTTTCGCCTCTGATTAAGCCCATATATACAGGTGAAATGCATTAGGCAGTCTTAATGTAATCATGGAATCCTCTTTTTGAGCCTTGTATGAGATACTATGTAATTTGCACTTGGTGAAGGCCTTGGAATTCGGCCAATTCCTTATGTCGTTCGTTTTATTTTGATCAAGGATCTAGTAATTGTAGTCTATTATCAGTGTTCTATATGAGAGCCTGTTAGGCTAGTCATTCACAGGGACTAGAATTGTTTTCAGACTGCTAATAATGAACACCTTTTGATTACTACAGACGTTGAATTGTGATATTTTAGGAAATATATCCTTTGATTGTTCCTGTGAACTATTTTTTGTACAAGGGCCTTGTTGTCTGGGACCAAACAGTTGGACATTCTGCCCTGTAGAATACAAATACACTGAACTTACGCATACTATTAGGACCATGATCTGCATCTATTTTTAAAATATTTGATGAATATTTTATACCTTTACTGTTAATAAAAGTGACTTTATATTAGTACTTGATTTGTCTATTTGACTATCATATTTAAACACTTATGGGGTTTATAAGTGTGTTTATTAGGTAGTTCTTTCTCTCTTTTGCTTCTGAATTGTTGATTATTTTACTACAGGGCACCTTCCATTTCATATAAGTGCAACAACCCATCACTAAACTACTTGTGCCTGTTTCCTCTTTACTTCTGGTGTTATTAGGAAGTATTAGTTCTTTAAATCCATAGGTGTTTTTAAGATGTTTACTATGCAGCTGGTTCACTTCATAATCAATCCACTTTAACTTACTAAATATGGCCCAAAGTCTCATAACATAATTGGAGCAGAAATCTGTAAATACTTATAATCATCATTTCACCCTTTAAGGACCAGAAAGGTGTGCAATGCATTGCTTAAAGGGGTAAATTAATAAAACATTTAATTGTATTAAGATATTTTTCATGAAATAATAAGCGACAAACAAATATTTTTTCTTTCTTTTGTATTTGCTAATAGTAACATAGTTGATGAGGGTGAAAAAAAGACATGCGTCTATTAAGCCCATGCCATATCAGCCCTGTTGATCCAGAATAAGGCAAAATAACACCATTGATGTAATTTGCAATTTAGCCCCCCAAAAAATTCCTTTCTGACAAGTCAGATACTTCCCTGGATCAACAACCTATTTGATTTGAAGACAACTGTCATACTTCTCAATATTGTTTTGAGCTAGGTAGGTATCAATTAATTTTTGAAAATAGTTACAGTATCTGCAAGAACAACATCCCGAGGTAAATATTTCCATATCTTTACTGCCCTTACTGTATAAAAATTCTGCCAGTGAGACAGCAGATTGGTATCTACAACAGTATTATACAAGAAATGTGGAGTAATTCTGAGGTAACTCAACTGCACCATAGGGAACAAATAAAAAATTCTTACTGATTTTAAGTGGAAATTTTAACCCCTTGATTGCCAGAGGGGTATGCATTGTAAAGCAACGCAGTGTGAACCCCTCTGGCACTCAAAGGTTAACCCCTTTAATGCCAGCAAGGACTCTAACTTATCCTGCGTGCTGTTAGTTTTCCTCAGAATTGCCCCAGTTTTGTTTTTGGCATAAACCTTTAGATGCTGAGGTAATAATTAGGAACTGAAGTAAGTATGGGGCAACCCAACTTCATCAGAGGGGACAAATACAGATTTGTACTGCATTAGAGACCTCTCTAATATACAACTCACGTTTAAATAATTATTCACTTAATTTGTCCACTGTGGTGCAAATAGTTTGCCCCACAATTATTCTACTTTTTAACCTAGGAACCATAAGGTCTTGTGCACAAAAGAAAAGAGGTATAATTCTGGAACAAACCACCTGCTCCATATGGAAGGAACCAAAATGCCACTGATTTAAATGAAGATTTTAACCTATCTAATGTTCAGGGGGTTAAAGACTCACTTAAATCTCTAAGAATTTGGGGAATTTTAATATCTCCCCTGTGGTGCAGTTGGTTTGTTCTAAAATTGCACCTCTTTTCATTTGTACATGAATTGCTCAGCCTTTTGTGATGAGATTGCTTTGAAATGTACATGTCATGTCATCAAACATGCCTGGGAACTTTCAAAATGTGCTGAACCTCAGATTACTGAAATAGGAACCCTTACATTTCCTCAGAACATAGATTCTAAAAGATATGGCCCTGCTTGGTCTAACTCAGAGGGGTCCAGTTGGTCCACAAAGAAGTCTTAACATGATAGAACATAGCTATATCACAGCCTGGGCACACACAAGACAAGCAGGGACTCTCCCTCTGCCTTAGTAATACAAATAGCACCAATTTAGAGACTAAACAAGCAGTTAACTGGTTCAGGTCATGTAATTGAGCTCTCTCATCCTGATAATTGTGCCTTTCACTCTGAGATCTGTCTCAGAACCTTGGGTGAGATTAACCAAGTGGTGATAAAGAGGTGATAAAGTGGAAATGTCTTCTCCAGTTTATCACTTCTCCAGTTCCTATGTTATTCTATATATCCTATGCACGAAGATATCCAAAGCTGAAGAAATCTTAGTGCATAGGCTCCATAGAATAACATAGGAAATGTAGAAGTGATAAACTGGAGAAGTCGTCTCCACTATCACCTCCTTATCACCATATAGGGAATCTCCCCTCTTGAGTCTTAGGATCAAACCCTCAGAGTTTTCAGGTATGTCATAAAATCTCCATAAAGTCAATATAGTTATCTTTGGGTTTCCTAATTCTATCAACTGTCCAAAACCTTTGAGCTTAGTGTATGTCATCTTGTTATGGTCTTGCACAGATTTGTATGCTTTGGCCATGTACACAAAGACAAAATTAGAACAATTCTGTTCCTTGTGGCAAAGTGAGTTTGCAATAGAAATGTTCACGTTCCTAGAGCAGAGGGTCTTTCTGTACAATGCATTACTGATGCTTTGGGAAGTTGTGTCTGATAGTGAAGTTTAATTAACCCTTTGAGTGCCAGAGAGGCATCCAACTAGGGGCATGGGATTAGATATCCCTCTGGTATTCAAAGAGTGAAGCCATCAGTAGGTGTTGCTAGACTAAAGTCCCTGGTCTTCTTGCCAGCTTGGGGCATATAATGGAGCTGATCTTACTACTAGCAGTGGTGCAGCTGGTCTGCATGGTGAACTAATAATGCATTTGATTGGTCAAAATCCCAGATAATTTGGTAACATAGCAGCTCCCCTGCACACCCTATAATATGGCAATGGATATTATTTTATGGTCAGATTGCACTATTGAGAGAGCACTGGACTAAATATGCATCTGATGTCTCAGTTAGTTGATATTATCCAGTATACCTGTTTACTGCAAAAATCTGGAATATGCATTAGAGACCCTTGAGAGATGAGCAGGTTTCATTAATTTTATATAAAGCTGAAACATAAATAATTTTGGCTCTTAGGACCCAAAGTAGGAAAATATTCAATAAGCTAAAAAAAGAGTAAGTTTGGACAAAACCTGCACCAAAGGGGGTGGATAAAAAATCATAATGATTTAAATGGGACTTTTAATTACCCAGTTGAGCAATGAAATACTTGACATGCAAGAGGTTGAAAGTATGTTTAAAATCAATGGGAACTTTTGCCCCCATGGTGCACTTGGTTTGCTCCAGAATGTTTCTTGTGCTTCGCAGTGAGACTCATGTACTATGAAGAACTGGAGCAACACTGGGGCAAACCATCTGCACTGTAGGGGTCAAATAACAATACCCATTTATTTAAATGGGGAGCTTAAACACTTGAAGGCTGAGGAGGTCACCAATGCTTTACTTCAAACCACTTTATCATTCAATAGGTTAAAAGACCATTTAATTGAATGGGAATTTGGGGAATTTTTATTTGTCCTCTATGGAGCATTTAGCTTGCCCCAGAGCTGCTCCTCTTTGCCTTCCTGAATACGACCCGTAGTATAAGGCAGGTCATTCACAACAGTCTTGTTGTCTAGTTGGCTGTGATGAATGCATTACTCTATCAAGGTAAGGACTATCAAATGTGTCCAATGTTTCTTTAAAGGGATAGTGATGTTTCAAAATAAAATCAGCTCCAATTAATCATTATAGTACTAGTTGAACAGCCCGTTACACGGGCCACAGTGCCACTGCCACCCGGTTGCGGGGCAGTCATGCGCAGTAGAGACTGCCCGCGCCACGGCTGATACAGAGCTGGACGCTCCTTCGAAGCGCCCAGCTCTGTATCAGCCGCGGCGTGGGCAGTCTCTACTGTGCATGACTGCAGCACGCACAGCAGTGTCTACTGCGCATGTCGCGGCGTTACACACGATTTAGCGAATTATTATATAGGATTTGGGCCATGGAGAGTGTTATTTCAATACTATCAGAGTTGTAGTTCAGGAGTAATTGAATGATAAAGTATCCTCCTTCTGCCCCTTTTACTGGTGTAACACTGCTCACTTCAGAGCAGTGAGACTGTCCAGATGGATCTCAGAGAGGGACAGTCTTCAGTGAGCATAAGATAAAACCTGAAACACCTGTCAAGGGGGGCAGTGTTTTCCTTATGCTCACAATAAGAAGATTGTCCCTTGTTGTGAGCTGTCTGGTCCCAGGAACAGATTCCACATCTGAGTGGAGGCTTACACTAGGTAAAAGAGGCGGGAGGGGGATACTTTATAATTCAATTACTCTTGAATTAGAAATTGAAATAACACTCTCCATGGCCCAAACACAATGAAGATTAACTGGAACTGCTGTTTTTGTGAAACATTACTATCCCTTTAAATGGACAATATTATCTACAATCGTAAAAGTGTTCATAACATACTCCTAGCCTGCATCTGTAAAGCATTTTTTTAAAGGGGATGTATCACCTATATAAAACTTAGGCTAAATAGTTAGTTTATATAGCTAATCTCACTAAAAGTGTGTTCATTTTTTTAAAGCTTTATATAGCCAATGAGATCGCTCCAGCTTACAGACAGAAAGCCTCTGTCATCGGAGGAGGCTGGTTAGAGGGAGGGGAGCAGTGGAAGAGTGACGGACTGCAGTTACAGAGCAGGCAACCGCAGTCTGTCTGGAAGTAACTGCAGCCCAGACTTGTAACTTAAATTTTTACAAAATAAAGCTTTTTAAAAGAAAATTACACTTTTAGTGAGATTAGGTATATAACCTATTTAGCCTAAGTTTTATATTGGCGATACATCCCCTTTAAGCTTGATGATCAAATCTTAACACATAGCTAGTTGCAGCTGCTTAGACATTCAAGCTTATCACAGATTTTAGACATTCACTACAGAAGAGGTTTTCCAAATGTGGTTTATATAACACTACTTAAAGGGATAGTAATACTTCATTTTAACTTTATTTTATTTTGTAGGCATTAAAAAAACATGAAGAATGATTTAAGTCTTATCTCTGAAACCTTTATGGTTTAAGAGATATTCACAAACAAATTATTCCCCCCCTGTTCAACCAGATCAGAAGGGAGATGCCCAGGTAGACTGCAGAGAGGGACAATCTTCAATTAAGATAATGGAAAAAGCTGAAAAACTTATCAAGGGGGGAAGGGCTTTCATTGTTTTCATACAAAGAAAATTGTCCCCTTCTGTTATCTGTCCTGTCATACAACCTGACTCACATCTGAGAAGAGATGGCTTACACTAGGTAAAAGGGGCGGGGAGGGGAACTTTGCTTGTGAATATCTCATAAACCATAAAGGTTTGAGAGATGAGACTTATATCATTCTTCATGTTTTTTTAATGCCTACAAAATAAAATAAAGTTAAAACGAAGTATTACTATCCCTTTAAAAGTATATGGATTGTTCATATTCAGATGATATTGCATGGTTAAAGGGACATATCAACTAACGAGTAAATTATTTGTATTCATTTAAATATTATACACTTCTAGGCAGCATTTTTAAAAAATTTTCCTTGATACTAAAACTCTTAAATCATTAATGAACATGTTTGAATACTAGAGACTACGCTTGTTAAAATGCTAATAAAACTGGAAATCAAGATAATTGTTTTAATATTACAACCAGGAAAGTAACTACAGGGGGTGTAGCTAAGGTGGCCCATTGACCCCTAGGGTCCAGAAGGTTCTCGTTATGACCCTGGGATAATATTTTAGTGCTGGGGGCCCAAGAAATGTTGTCCTCCAGAGACTAGTTCCACTATAGAGTAGAACCCATCTCTCTTCAGCTCTCAATCTGAGGCTGATGCTCAAAGAATCAAAGGGATTCAGGGGCAAACCAAATGTGCCATTGTAGCCAAATCAACATTTCCTAAATTCCAAATGATTCAAATGGAGCTTTTAAACAAATGAATATTAGAGAGGTCTCTAGAGCATTGCTTTGCAATTTTTTGGATACCTCTCTAGCGGTCAATGGGTTAAAAGCCCCATTTAAGTGACTTGGAATTTGTATCTGCCCTCTGTGATGCAGTTAGTTTGCCCCATCAATGAGCAAGTATGAGGTAAATCCTTTATTGCCATCCACCAGTGTGAGGTTGGCAGATCCTATAGAACTCTGTGAGCAGACATTTGCATGCTTACATGCTGTATTTCTATTCAAAGAGGTAATCCTATATAATAATTCGCCAAGTTGTGTGTAACACCCGACATGCGCAGTAGACACTGCTGCACGTGCGGCAGTCATGGGCAGTAGAGACTGCCCGCTCCGCGGCTGATACAGAGCTGGGCGCTCCGAAGGAGCGTCCAGCTCTGTATCAGCCGAGGCGCGGGCAGTCTCCACTGCGTGTGACTGCCCCGCGACCGGCTGCCAGAGGCACTGTGGCCCGTGTAACGGGCTGTTCAACTAGTATAACATAAATCAATCCTTTGAGTGTAGGAGGGGAATGCAGCGCATTGCAAAGCAATGTGTTGTGTACCCTTCTGGCACTCATAGGATTAAGCGGTATAAAAAAGCTATTTATTTGTGTTATTGAAATGGAGACTGTAGTTACAGGAGCATGATGATCTACTTGCTTGCTTGGTTAGTATTTTATGTAGGGCGACCATCTAAACCATATTCATCACATTTGTCATGAAGTGACCTAGAGCAATCCATCTGCATGACCTGACAGAATTTGTTTAATATTTTGCAGTATTGTAAGCAGTATTTTTGATCCAGCTGGCACTTATAGCACACTGTACAGCAGTTGTCATGTCATGCCTTCATTAGCTTAGGGTGGCAATGACAGGTTATTTAAAGGGGTAAACCTCTGGACTCAAAATGAATTCTGTTATATACAGTTAAGAAAAAAAAATAGCAGAGTGGCAGCAATATAGATATTTAATGTAGGTCACTGATAATTCATATGAATAATGGCTATATTCAAAGAGAACAATGGACATTTCTGGGGCAAACCAATTGCACTAGGGGAGGGAGATATAAAAAATAACCAGTGATTTAAATGGCTTACCTGCACTGTACTGTGGTCCCCCTGGTGATTACAGTGCAGGAGGTTGGATGGATTGATTCTCAACCTACATCAGGGTCTGACCCCCCTCGTGAGTCAGTCATTCACTCATGGCTGCTGTAAAGATAACTGCCTCCCACACCATAGGCCACTGTACTGAGTATCTCTGCTGCAACTTGCATGAGTTCTGCAACAGGCCCAGGTCACATGAGGCTATAGATGTGCATGTGAACAGCCTAATCATCCCCAGAAGTCATCTTGATTGCTAAAAAGGCACTGATGTTGCACAAAGAACAATCTTATAAATTATTTACTTTACTGATGTCATCTATCACCAACTAGCACTGTAGTCAGCACTTGACCCTTATGTACGCTGTATGTCTCCCATTACCACTTAAGATTGTAAGCTTTCGGGCAGGGACCTCGCACCCAATGTTTCACTCTACAAAGCACCTGTAACCCTGTATTGTTTAAAGGGATAGTAATACTTTAATATTACTAATCCCCCTATTGTAGCTATTTGAAAAATAATTGAATTGCCCCCAGGTTCATCTCTCAAACCTTTATGGTTTGAGAGATAACCAAATGCAAAGTTCCTCCCTTCCTCCCCCTTTCTTGAAGTCAGCGTTGTACTGACTGCAGGGATATCCGGTTTTATTTTTCATCAGGCGGCTCTGCAGCTGATCCGAGATCGCGTTAGTAAAAAATAATTATTTCATTGAAACTGTCTTCTACATGTGCTTGGTTTGCAAGCACACTTAGAAGACCATTTCATTGGAATAATAATTTTTTACTAACGCGATCTCGGCTCAGCTGCAGAGCCGCCTGATGAAAAATAAATCCGGATATCCCTGCAGTCAGTGTAACGCTGACTTGAGGGAAGGGGGAGGGAGGGGGAACTTTGCTTACAGTTTTCTCTCAAACCATAGAGGACAATTCTGGGGCAAACTAACTGGTTGACTCACCGATTTTAAATCTCAATATGTCTAAGACTGAGCTTCTTATCTTTTCCCCTAAATTCTGCACAATAAGTCAGTTTTCTATAACTGTCAAGGGCTCCACAATTTATCCACTGGACAAGGCATGCTGCCTTGGGGTAACTTTGGACTCCTCTCTCCTTCACCACCCACATTAATGAATTATGTAACAAAACCCTTTCAATTCTTTCTTTAAAATATAGCAAAAATGCACCAATTTCTTTCTAGTTCTACAAAAGAAACTATCATGCACGTTTTTATCCTTTCCCATCTGGAAACCCTTTACTTATTGTTCTGCCTGCTTCTTTTATCTCTCCTCTTCAGTCAATTTTTAACTAGGACAACAGAATACTCCTCCTCTCCTCCAGTACAGTACTTACCCTTGCACTACTAAAATCATTGTCATGCCTTCCCATAAAACAATGTATAACATTCAAAATCCTCCTCATTACCTTCAAGACTCTCCAACACTTGTCCCCATCCTATATTTCAGCTTTGATATCCTGCCATATCCCTGCACAACCTCAACGCACCACTCATGGTGGACGGCTCTCTGCTCCTTTACCCTTAATTGCTAGTGGGATTGAATGCGTTTTCCGTTGCTGCTTCCAATCTCTGGAACTCCCTACCACCCAGCATTCACCAAGTATCAATCCTCAACAACTTCAAATCCATTCTAAAAAAGCACATTTTAAACGTAGAACTACTGTAATATGTAAATACTAGTTGAAAAGCCTGTTTACACGGGCTACAGTGCCACCGCTGCAGTCATGCACAGTAGAGACTGCCCACACCGTGGCTGATTTGGAGCGGGGTGCTCTGAATTCAGACCATGGTCCTCACTGCGCACCTTCCTGGGACCACTTGGTCCCAGGAGGGTGCGCAGAGAGGATTCTGGTTTGAATTCGGAGCGCCCCGCTCTGTATCAGCTGCAGCACGGGCAGTCTCTATTGTGCATGGCTGCACTTGACTGCGCATGACGGCTTCTGACAAACATTGTTAGCAAATTATTATATAGGATGATCTCATAGGTACTGTTAGAACTTTCATAAACTGCACTTCCTCCTCTACCTGATTGTATATGTATGTCACCCATCCTATAATTAGATTGTAAGCTCTATGGGGCAGGGACCTCCTATCATAATGTATGCTCACCTAGTGTTCACCTTATAATAACTGTCTGTATAACTACTTAACTGCTGCACTTATTGTATCCCCTCTATACTAAGTGTAAACTTTAAAGTACTAAGTATACCTGTTGGTGCTATATAAATAAAAATATACATACATACATATACATACATAAAAAAAATGTAAAAACGTTGAGTGAAAATAAATGTTGTCAGAATTTTGTTGAAAGTTTTCGCTGCTGAACCAAATTCGTTCAGCACTATTTTCAATGTGAAACGCCCTGCCTCCATCTCTGAACTGACAGTTGAATGGTAAATATATATTTTCCTTATTTTAAGATTAAATTAAAACATTCACACACTGCATTAACCAAGCATATTTGCTGGAGACAGCAATGAAGTCTGGATGGAAAACTGCAGGTGTGCTCTAAAGTTTTAAAGGCAAATGTAATTTTCCTTTTTTAAAATTATGTTAACACACAGTCAGGAACAGGCTTAGTTGCTGGAATTATATTTAGCTAATACCTTCCTGTCTACCTATCTATTATATTTACTAGCTAACCAAGCTATTAATTCTGTGCTAACCTACCTAATTAATTATTAGCTAACCTAACTGCTGCTAAACTTAGCAGTACTACAGCCTCCCTCCAGCACTAATGGAATCAGAAGAAAGAAATTGCAGAGAGGTGAGATGCTGATCACAAGCTAGTGACACACTGCTTCTTTTCTGGCTCATAAATTGCAATTAAGGAAATGTTCTACATCCATATTATATTTTGAGGGGCCATCACTTGGAAATCAGGAATTGCCAGAGTATAAAAGGGATCACAGATAAAGTAGAGATTCACAGACTGTTGCAGCAATCAGTCACAGCCAAAATCAAGATGACTGTCCCTCCACTTCCTGTCAGGTTTGTATTGGCTATTCTGTGTATCAGTCACTTCTTTCTACCCTTCTCCACCTTCTCTGCTGAAAGAATGAATAAATGATTTCCAGCCAAAAGTTTGAAATTGACTTTTGTTGTGTCACTTAATTTACCTTCTGTTTAGTGTTGTTTTAATCTGAATCTCACGAAAGAGGTGATTGTTGGTTAAATTAAAATTTGTTAGGAAACAAATGTGCAAGACTAATAATAAGCACTCAATAACCTTACTATGGCCAGAAAATCCAAATGGCCTCTATTAATTTTGTCATTATGTCATTGTTTGAGAGAGAAAATCTTCAGTCAGCTCTGGGAGATAGAAAGACCACATGGAAACCCCTGAAACAAAGAAACCCATTAAATTGAGGCACACTAATGAGGTATAACAAAATATCAGATTTCTTTATTTATATTACAGTACAAATAATATACAGCAGAATCATAAAAACATTTAAAAACCAAAGACAGTAAATGGTCTCCACTTATAAGTGAAACCCATCCAAGAAAAAACATATGATGGACGGGATATAAACTATCCAATTGTGCAAATAGCTATTGTGCAAATAACAAACCAATTTTATTACAAGTAATAAAAAAAGAAAAAAGTGCAATAATGATGAAAAATACTTGTCATATTTGGGTGGACACCAGAGTAGAGTCAGAGCTTGCCTATCGTCCCATTAACCCAACGTATATTACCGATTATGTCTCGCTACCCTTCTGCATCTGAAATTTCATTCTTAACCCCTTAAGGACTACATGACTTACTATGATCATCATGGTCCTTAAATACTTAAGGACTGATGACGGTCATAGTACGTCACGTACTTTTTACTTACAGCGATCCACCGGGAGCGCTGTAAGTAAAAATGAGGCCTAAAATTTACCGTTCCAAGACTGGAGCGATCTCTTTCAGGCCCCAATGTGGCGTGCTGATACACGCAACAGGTCACGTGTACTGGCGCGTTGGCAAGGATCAAAGCGGTCGTTATGGGACAGAAAACGTCCCAGGACCGCTGGTCCTTAAGGGGTTAATAATATTCCCTCCCCTCTCCCCTTTGTCTTGAACAAATGCACAGAATTGTTGGGAGTTAAACACATTCCACTGCTCACAAGTGAAAGATTTAGAATGGCATGTTACTGAAGGGCGGAAATGGTCAGTGACTTGGGATAACAAAAAAAACAAAAAACAAACAAACAACAGTAAATAGGCATAATAGAGAGAACAAAAGAAAACAAAAAAGTGAGACAACTGAAGACAGGTAACAACAATATGCAAGGCTGAAGGAAGTGATAGATCCACTTTACTAGTCATGCCATCAGGGCCGGATTTACATCTCAAGAGCCTGTAGGCACAGAAATCTGAAGCGCCCCCCCCCCCCCCCTTGGCTATCTCCACTGGACACCTCCACAATGCTCCTAATCTCCACATTGCCCCCATCATCTCCATATTGCCCTCACATTGCCCCCATCAGCTCCAACTTGCCCCCCATCAGATCCACATTGCCCTCACATTGCCTCCAACATCTCCATCTTGCCCCCCATCAGCTCCACATTTCCCCCACCATCTCCATATTATCCTCACATTGCCCCCATCAGCTCCAACTTGCCCCCCATCAGCTCCACATTGCCCCCATCATCTCCATATTGCCCTCACATTGCCCCCATCAGCTCCAACTTGCCCCCATCAGCTCCATGTTACCCTCACATTGCCCCCCATCAGCTCCACATTGCCCCCACCATCTCCATATTGCCCTCACATTGCCCCCCATCAGCTCCAACTTGCCCCCATCAGCTCCATGTTACCCTCACATTGCCTCCCATCAGCTCCACATTGCCCCCACCATCTCCATATTACCCTTACATTGCCCTCATCAGCTCCAACTTGCCTCCTATGAGCTCCACATTGCCCCCACCATCTCCAAATTGCCCTCCATTGGCTCCAACTTGCCCCCCATTAGCTCTACATTGCTACCACCATCTCCATGTTGCCCTCACATTGCCCCCCTTTGGCTCCAACCTGCCCCCACCATCTCCATGTTGCCCTCACATTGCCTCCCCCCCATTGTCTGTTTCCTACCTCTCCCCGTTGTCCATTTCCTACCTCCCTGGCAGGAGATCTGTTATCTGTGCCTCCTTTGGCACAGTCCTGTTGCTGCTGGAGCTCCTGCACGGTCTCCTATTCAGGAATGCAGAGCGCTGGGAGATGATGTCATCTCCCAGCGCTCTGCATTCCTAAAGAGCCGACGAGGGAGCTCAGCACTTACAGGACTGTGCCAAAGGAGGCACAGATGACAGATCTCCTGCCAGGGAGGTAGGAAATGGACAACGGGGGGAGGTAGGAAACGGACAACGGGGGGGGGAGGCAATGTGAGAGCAACATGGAGCAGGAGCTGAGGCTAATTTAAAAAAAATAAAAATAAATTAAAAAAGTGATCCCAATGACAGGTGCCCCTCTGTGGGGTACGCCTGCAGGCAGATGCCTACTCTGCCTTATTGTAAATCCGGCCCTGCATGCCATCCAGCATAGAATATAAAGTATCTGAATGATACTTGGCACTAATACATTTAAATTAAAGGAGAACTAACTCCTAATACTAACTCCCCACTTAACTTATTAGCAATCCAAGTGTACTAATTGCAAAGGGGCATATTACAGAACACAGATTTGCTGTGTATAATCCAGTCACTGGTAGTCACAGAACTACACATATACTAAGACAAATATACACAGAAGAGGTGGCACCATTCTGGGACAAACCAACTGTACCAAATGGAACAAATAAAAAATCCAGTTGATTTAACCCTTTAAGGAAGCAATGCATTGCAAACCTGGTCCTTAAAGGATTAAACTGGGCTTTTAGCAAAACAAATGCTCAAGAGGTCTCAAATACTTTGAGAAGAGATGCTTTGGATGCATTTTAGCATTCAAATGGGTTATCTGGGGTTAAAGGTGCCATTTAAACAATTCCCTATGCTCCCTATTTACTTTGTAGAAATGGTCCATTGTCGGTCTCCCCACCTTGTCCCCCTGTCCACCATTGCTGTCATTTATTACATGGAAATCCCTGTACTTGTTCAGTAAACCCAAAGGATCCACACTTTGTGAACCAATGTTGTAGTTTATCTTTGATATGTTTTGGTAAGTACTGTATCATTTATGTAATCATTTTATCATATCTCTTTAGGAGCTACAGTCTCTCATTGAGACCCAAACTCCTCTGCCTCTCTTTTTAGGAGATCAGACTGTGACTTGTATATTAGTGCATTACATTGCTCCAGAGCAGTGGTTCTCAATCTTTTTTTGTTCGGGGCACCCCTAACATAATCTAGAACATTCAGGGCACCCCTAACATATTTAATGTACTTTATCAAGGACATAATGAAGGTTCCATACATAAATATACAGTTATTATTAGGTCTTACAATCATAACAAAACTTAACATATTGTGCAGAACAATTTCTATTAATCTTTATTTAAAAGTCCATTTTTGTTAGTCTTCATAGAAAATGTGGGGCACCCTAAGATGATGTCCGTGGCACACCAAAGTGCCACGGCACCCTGGTTGAGAATCACTGCTCCAGAGCAATTAAACTCCCATTAATGTGTAAACTTCAGTATAAGTGTTTATAAATTAGTCTGTGTAAACAGAACAATTTAGTCTTCTCTTAAAATGTATATTTAACCTTTTGTGAGCCATAGCTCTTCAATGCGGTGTGTACCTCTCTGGTAATCAAAGGGTTAAGTCATAACCTAAAGAGTCTTTGTAATGCCTCACCCACCAGTAGTGCCCCCAGCAACATCACCAAAAACAAGTGTCCTCTTTGGTCATTTGAAATGCTAGGATGAGGAATGGACACTTTGAGTGCTAGAGGAGTGTACAACGGTTTTCACACCTCTCTGACATTCAAATGGTTAAAGGGACACTAACACAAACAATTAAATAGATTGAACTAGCTTTAAATGTCACATACTTACTGATAACATACGTAAAAAATAATAATTTATGTTGCATGATAAAATAGAACCCTAGATCTAAACACATGTTGAAATTGCTCTGTTCAGAGAACATCTATTTAATGTTGTTTGTGCTGTTTGTACTGAGCGATAAAGTTTAAAGCAAGTTAACCCTTTAACCCTTTGAGTGCCAGAGGGGCACGCAAGATGTTATATCTGCCCATTCACAAGTAATCATGGGCAATCAATGGAAGTCCTGGAATTTGTGTGTGGGTATGTGTGTATATATATATATATATATATATATATATATCTTATTTAATAATTCGCTAAGGTTTGTCAGAAGCCGTCATGCGCAGTAGAGATGGCTGGGTGAGCTTTAGTCATGCGCAGTCCAGACTGCCCGCGCTGTGGCTGTTACGGAGCAGGGCTCTCCGTATTCAGACCGGAGTCGCACAGATATGACTCCGGCCTGAATTCAGAGTGCTTCGCTCTGTATCAGCCGCAGCACGGCCACTCTCTACTGCTCATGCCTACAGAGGTGAAACTGTGGTCCATGTAAACGGGCCTTTCAACTTGTATATATATATATATATATATATATATATATATATATATATATATATAAAAGGCAGCACCAGTGGGACTTTTAGGAAGACAATCAATGGGACTTATGAAAAAGGGATGTCTGCTGCATCAGACCATATATAAGACTAGATTTTAGACTTCAGAAAACAATATATATATCTATATTTATAGAGGGAGGTGAAAGTACTCTGCAAAAGAACAACCCCGAAAGATGTAGAAGTGTAGCAAAGATGGGGCAGCACCCATGAGACTTATAAATAATACATTTATTAGTTAATCAGAAATATGATGGTCCAGGACCGAAACGTTGACCATTATATTGCTGATTAACTAATAAATGTATTATATATAAGTCCCACGGGTGCTGCCCCACCTTTGCTACACACACATATATATATATATATATATATATATATATATATATATATATATGTATGTATCAAGGAAAATAAGGTAGAGTGCCTCTGTATCTCAAAATACAAATATTTAATCAAATATAAAAAACATAAATTCTATCAATGTTAGTAGGGCCGGCGCCTACCTCACTTATAGATTGCCTGGGGCGCACATCTGTTGGGGGCACAGGCACGCAGCAGAGCAGAGCCAAACCGCGCCCACAAGCACCTCAGCAGCTGCTATCTGAGGACAGAGAGAGAGGCACTGTGTGTGTCACTGTGTCGAACTTGGGGGTACTTGGCTATGTTGACTCATTATGCCTTAAAGTGTTAGTAATGTCTAAAAAAATTTTTTGTGCATTTAGAAGAGCTTAAAAAGCTGATCTAAATGCAAAAAAACGTATCTCTCAAACAGCTATGGTTTAAGAGATACATGCGTTTAAAGTTCGCTGTCTCCTACTGACAGCTGTAAAGCTGAACACTAGGCACACGTTTTAGACCATTCCAGTGAAGGGATTCCGTGTAAGTAACGAGATCTCGGCACTTCTCAAGCCCCTCTGTGTCGACCGACACGGATCTCCTGAGAAATTAAACTTTAAATTGCCTTATCTCTTAAACCATAGTGGTTTGAGAGATACTTTTTTGCAGTTAGATCAGCTTTTTAAGCTTTTCTAAATGCAAAAAACTTTTTTTAGACATTACTAACACTTTAAGCAAATACGGCCTTTGGCATGTCACTACTTGACTAACACTAAGTTAGTGGATTGTAATGATAGTTCAGCTACTGGCCTCTCCTGTCTCTTAGATCTCAATGTGGGCAGAGTGCAACATCCTTTTACTGATGCTCTTACTGTATCTTCATACAAAGTGGAGTTACCTCCTGACTTTAGATGATACAATCCACTATATGTGAACTGGGATGTTACATTGGTGAAACAGGCCTACCACTAAACCTATGAATGAATACACACAGACAATCTATTGAGAATACCAGAAAACTAAACCATAGCCCAGTCTGTCATCGTTTTACATAACCACTCCATCCATAACCTTAAAATCAAAAGACTAAGCGGCAACTTCAAAACTACATAGAAGAGAAAGACATTTGAAATTAAGTGCTAGAGGGGTACGCAACACATGGCAAGGCGTACCCCTCTGGCACTCAAAGGGTTAAAGCACCAGCTGTGGAATCTGTGCAAATCTCTGGATCACAGGTTGTATTCCCTGGAAGGGTCAAATATTTGCCAATCCGCACTGGACCAGTATGGCACATTAGCTTGCTGAGGAGGCCTTCATCTTGCAGTGGATTGACAATGGCTGCTGTATCTGAAGTTAATGTCTACATAAAAACAAGTTGTTCTTAATTAACCCCTAAATGACCAGCGAGCACACGCGTGGCTGGCACTTGAAGACCACGAGGCATTTTTTTTTTTTAATGAACCGATTCAGTGCTCTGAATTCCATGACGTGCTAGGACTGTCACTGGTCCTTAAGTGCAGGACAGTCGTGACTGTCCTGGCACGTCAGTGGACATTAATGGGTTAACAAAGCAGTAGCCTCTCCTTTGTTCTTTAGTTTTGTTTTGTGGAATTTTAACATTTTGCATTTTATTGGTTACAGAACATTATGTATCGTCCATTTATTCTACTAACATGCATAAATGCTTTGTAGCGCTCTTCAGTATTTATTGGGTTAAAAGCTCAATTTAAATCACAATCAACTGTATTGTTCCTTATAGAGCAGTTGATTTGCCCAATAATTGCTCTGGTAGTTCTTTTAGCATCTGGCCCTTAGTCTTTTGTAATAAATTGCTTTGAAATGTATAATGAGGAACGGATCATCAAAGTTCAAAAGTCAAAAAGCTTTACAGGGAGGTCTACACGTGTTTTAAGCTTCCAAACCTTACTAGAGATTTTCAAAACTAATGAGATGTAACAATTTAGAGTAAAAACAAACAAATTTATATGTCGATTGCATCTTTTAACCCCTTAAGTACCAACAGTCCAGGGAAGTTACCTTCCCTTAAAGACTGCTTTGATCCTTGCCAATGCGCCAGTACACGTGACCTGTTACGCATACCAGCACGCCGCTTTGAGGCCTAAGAGAGATCGCTCCGGTCTTGGAGCAGTCAATTTTTGGCCCCGTTTTTACTTACAGCGCTCCCGGTAGAGCACTGTAAGTAAAAAGTATGTGACGTGCTATGACCGTCACTGGTCCTTAAGGGTATAAGGACCGTGACGGTCATAGCACGTCACGTAGTCCTTAAGGGGTTAAAGTAGGTTTGAAGGGGAGCTGTGTGTCTTCACACAGCAACATTTACACAGCACAACAAAATTGTGTGTTGTGGACCATGGGGACTTATACACTAAGCAGTGATAAAGAGGTGATAAAGTGGAGATAACTTCTCCAGTGATATCACTTCTCCAGTTCCTATGTCATTGTATAGAGCCTATGCACTAAGATCTCAAAAGTTGGAGAAATATTAGTGCATTGGCTCCATAGAATAACATAGGAATTAGAGAAGTAATATCAATGAAGAAGTCATCTCCACTTTATCACCTCTTTATAACTTCTCAGTGCATCTCCCCCATTGTGTCCTATGGGGTATTTCACACAGGCAACATATGCTGTGATTGTTGTAGTGAGAAACAGATGCCACAGCTTTCCTCAAACAGTGTAATTCCGCAGTATGTAGTATGGTTTTCAATGGAATGATTCTGAAATCGCACATCTATCACAGATAACTTCTTTTTCCCTGCAATTTTGTCACGTCTGTTTATTTTGAGGAAATGGGATGATGGGAAAACCTTGATACACTCTAGCACTAAAAATGCACCAACATTTTCATCTGCTACAAAAAAAGCTGCACTACAAAAAAGTCATATTACAAGTGAGGAGAGATAAAGATAACCCTGAAGTTCGAGCACTCGGAGTTTATTCTTCTACTAGTTGAAGAGCCCATTACATGGGCCACAGTGCCACTGCCAGCCGGTCCTGGGGCAGTCATGTGCAGTAGAGACTGCCCGCGGCGCGGCTGATACAGAGCTGGACACTCCGAAGGAGCGTCCAGCTCTAATTTAGCCGTGGCGCGGGCTGTCTCTACTGCGCATGACTGCAGCACGTGCAGCAGTCTCTACAGCGCATGACGTGTCGTTACACACGTTTTAGCGGATTATTGTATAGGATAGGGATCAAAGCTGGGATTTGGACACAAAGAAGCAATAAGACTTACCTTTTATTAAATAAATTACAATAAAACCAATATGTAAATCAAAAACACCGGTGACAAGGATAATAATTCAGCTTGCCACTCTGCCTATTTATAATGGAGCAAAACATATAGCCTTGAAAGGATAAAGAAATATGTAGAAAAAGGAGTGTCATTAAAAACTGTAAATGAATATGGAGACTGGGTTAGATAGAGACTATAGTGAACAGAGAGAAAGAGATAAATCCATACATATACTGAGGACAAAAAATGAAAGAAGTGTTTATAAAGACAGTGACTGGAATAAATGAGAACTGTATAGTTAATAAAGTAACACAAAACAGAGGGTGGCTAAAATGTAGATGCTATAATTCCAGAATAAACGCCAAAGCTCTATTATGTGTAGGAAGCTGGATTATTAGCCCTGGCAACAAAGAAGGAGACCACATTGAACGCAGCAATTTAATACCAAAGTTTCTTTATTATGCAAGTTCAAACACAGATGCCACACATGGTGAACAGCCTCATGCATTTCACACCTGGGTGTTTAATCATATGAAACGCGTGAGACTGTTCCCCATGTGTGGTGTCTGTATTTTAACTTGTGAAATAAAGAAATTTGGTATTAAGTTACTGCATTCAGTGCGGTCTTCTTCTTTTTTGCTGTATTTCAAGTACTGGAACCCTTTTGGCCTACACCACAGTCGTTTACCAGCTCTGGCAGTGAGTGAGTTTTGTTCAACACGTTGCTTCTATATTTAATTTACTATCCTGAAGTAGTGCCAATGACTTTTCCACTCTTTAGCCTTGGCACCAGTGTTTGTGATTGCTCTATTATACGTAGATAGAGAGGCAAACTGGATTATTAGCCCAGGCACCAGTGTTTCTGATTGCTCTATTATTATATGTAGCTAGAGAGGCAAACTGGATTATTCACCCCGTCACCAGTCTGTAAGATGTAGTTAGAGTGGCAAATCTGATTATTAGTCCCACACCAGTTTTATTGATTGCTCTGTTTGATGTAGGTAGAGAGGCAAGTCAGATTATGAGCCCTGGCACCAATGTTTTTGATTCACAGATTGGTTTTATTTAATAAAAGTTACATTTTATTGGTTCCTATCCCAGCATTTTTCATATAGAAGTATAAACTCCAAGCACTAGTACCTCAGGGTTATCATTATCTCTCTGCACTTTTATTATTTTCCCTGTAGCATCTTTATCTTATCTGATGTTTTTGTCTAGTGTTTAGTGGAGTTTATGTGATTGCAGTGTGTGTCAAGCTTACTACTTTTGCATAAAAAGTCATGCTGCAAAGTTACAGTTGTGAAAGAACCTGAATAGTAAGTTTTTCTTAATGTGTATATCAGAAGGACTTATCAATGTATCTTCAAACACAAGTCACTTATTTCCATCTATTGTTTTTGTTTGCGTTTCATCACTGTTTTAGTCTCCTGCTAGTTTAAATCTGTTTCAATCTGATAATATTCTGTGTACTTTATGAGCCATTTAGGTCTACTGAGGTCTATTGTTTGTTGTGAGCAGGTGAGTCCTAGAGATAGACTTCAGTAGAGATCACTGTATAAATCAAACTGCAGATCTAATGCAAAAATATTTATAGATAGATTCACCTGTCTGCTGTATGAACGACACCTACCTATGTATGTCAATGTGTTAACCTCCTGAGTGTCAGAGGGGTGCCTATTGCATTGATTTGCAATACTCCGGGCACCCCTCTGACCACTTATAGAGTTAAACAAACTAAGATTTCTTCCTGGGGCACAATTCCCCGTTAATTATGGAAACAGAAAGCTGAGCAGGAACCTTTCAGTGCCAGAAATTACAGTTTTATTCATATAACTGATTTATTAAAGAAACACTACAACTTCCTCTAATAATAACCCCCCACAAATCTTAATCTATGCAGAAAAATCATAATAGGCACTTGAATCAGTTATTTGTGGATTGGTTTCTCCAAAATTATTCTTTACTTAACACTAGATATCATGTCAATGGAAGCAGACACCAAAATACAAAGGTATCCCTAATATCTGCATACAAGAAAAGAAACTTCATTCAGCCTCCTAAAGTTTCTCGGTGTCTCTGTGCATCAGGTGGAGTCCCCCGCTGGAGCAACCATATCCCTTGTTTGACAGGTTCTGAGACTCCCCATCCTCACCGTAGGTCTAAGATAGAGATAAATCCATCTTTGCTTGAGTAAGAGGTCAGAGATATGGTCCAGCACTCCTACAGATTCTCCATAAGTAGGACAATACAGGCAGTGTCATCCTTCCATTATAGGGCTATCTCTCCCAAACTCACAGATGTGATCAATTCTGTAAGTTTAGTAGGGCTCTCTCTCCTTGCCTGTACAGCGAATATGGTTCAGTTATATACGTGTAGTCTCTCAGGTATCTGTAAAAATAAAAGTCCTCAAGTCCAACATAGCAAAATGGGACAATGCTTTATATATCTGAAGATGGTGTCTCATTTTGCTATATTGGGTGTACCTCTATACTGGTTCTACAGTCATTTAATACAGCTTTTACCATTTCCTATAGGGTTACAGTTTTACGTCTTTCAGGATGCTCTTATGCTGGAGATGGGAGAGGACTCTATGATTTTCTTTCTATGATTAATATTTCAAGGAGTTTGATAGTTTTCTATTTAAAATTTGTGTTTGTTGTTTCTTCTATATATTCTTTCATTATATGATTGTATTTTAATTTTTTGAGTATTGCTCTCTTATTTTTTGTGTATTATTCATGTTGAAGAATGTCATGTTAGAAGTCCCAGTGCACTGATGAAGACCTCTGTATCATACGTATGTGCTATATGTTCAAAAGAAAAGTGGACAAATTTGGGGGCAAACCAACTGCATTACAGGGGAGAACTACAAAATCACATTGATTTAAATGGGAATTTTAAACCCTCGAATGCTATAGGTCTCACTGGTCCTTAAAGGTTTAATATTACCATATGCAGTGGGTGGAGTTCGTGTCCTGTGGTTCTGCTAGCAACTCTCATGTCCTCCTCCATGGACAGCTTTTCAGGTACTGACTGAATAATGTTTTCTACTGCACCAAGCTGCAAGGACAAACCTCAATGGACTGTTATCATTTCCTGACCATATTAAGTTAAGGCAATGGTTCACATTAGGAGGTGTTATACCATGCAAATAATTTGGTGACAATTACATGATATAAAACCAAATCACACCAGCATCCAATATGCTAAATAACAAGTTGGGCTCTTTAGTGCTTGTGGTTTAAGGAGCAGTCATTTTTTCTGTGATAAACTCCTGTTGATTATTTTATTATAAAGTTCTAATTTTCAGGAATTGAGTAAAAGTGTCATTACTGAATGTTCAAAGTGACAGGAAATGTCTTTCTGTTCCATTCTTTGTAGAACTCTTTGCCAATGACTTCTCTCTCCCACCAAATGCACCAGAATAACTAATTGCAATCCAACCACTAGAGGGCACTCTTAATGTAGAAAATAACAGTTTAAACTCTAATGGCTCTGTAAATATGCATCTATCAGCAGTGGGGGTGCAGTTATTTTACTCAGGAGTAAAAGCCCTACAGTATATGGTTTTCCAGGATTACTGCTCCTTTAACAACGATAACAACACATTGGTGTGTGTGTGTGGGGGGGATATACTAATCCACCAACATTGTTCCTCTATTGTGTTGCCTTCCAACTCATATGCCTGCACTACAGTGCATTATTACTTTAGTGTATATCAGTACACACATACACAGTCCACGGTCACAAAGATTTTGATGCCAGCAAGCACTAAATAAGGAGAGTAACTATAGAGGCATGGAGGGTTCAGTTGTGACTGTGCTGGCATACAAGGACAGTCCATCAGCCCCTGGGCCCAAGAGCAGAATATGTTTTTTGACCCAAAAACTATTTGCACCATGGCCTTCACATAACTAGTTATATAACTACCCCAAAATGTCCCCCCTGTAGCATTTGCAGGAAGATGGAATAAAGTCACACCACTTTCACCTGCTCCTTGTTAGTACATAGTAGCCTAAACTAAGGCACAGAGGAAAGGAACACCCCCAGATCTCCCAAACACTTGCCTATTGCCCTGTACTTGGTGCAAGGAATCAATCCTATTCATTGAAATGGGGACCTCTATATCATTCAAGGGATTAGATGCCTCATTTCAAACATCAAAAAGTTGTATTTGTACCTTGGGTTTGCCCCCAAACTTCTCCAGCTCATCTTAGTACATCAGCCTCTACATTTTTATCCCACTGACAATTTAAAAAAAAACAAAAATAAAAACACACTACCTTCAACCCGTTGCAGTACATTGGATACCTTTCTGGCACTTGCAGGTTAATACAGAAAACATTCAGCTGGTTTTAGAGGACTAGGGGGCTATTCAATAAGTAGTGATAAAGTGGAGATGTCTTCTCTAGTGATATCACTTCTCCAATTCCTATGTTATTCTATGGAGCCTATGAACTAATATTTCTTAGGTTTTGGAGATCTTAGTGCATAGAATAACATAGGAACTGAATCAATGATATCACTGGACAACTCAGCTCCACTTTATCACACCTTTAGTGCATATCTCCCAGTGTAATGCAACACATTGAAAGCATGGCATTGCACACACATACACCTCTGGTCCAGAAGTGGTTATGTACCTGAGTTCAGAGCCTGCATACTTTCAGCAAAGCAATGCTGAAATCTCTGGTGTTCAGGAATTTAAGGAATGTTGGAATGTAATCACAAGTGTCCATTATAATGAGATCTTTTTATAATTGGTGTTTTCCCCTGCCATAATTCCCTCGGATAGATTTAACAGCAAGTATGTTTTTAAAGGAATTGTAAAGTTTAATTTTGATAAAATATGTTTGACAGGGTTTATCCTGATGAGTAAAACAAAGGTGCTCCCACTGCTGACAGATTTTTTTAAATTCAAAACTTGAATTATTGTGGGTGCATTACTTTCATGGTCTGCCATTTTCTGATGGGGTGGCTGCTATAGAAGCCTATAAACAGCTCTGGTCAGTTGACGATAAACCTCCATAGTACGCTGTGGCAATATCACCACTGTTACATTCCAGGTCATGGAAGTACTGTGCCCAAAAATTGGTTTGAGCTGCAATAACTTGAATAAGACATCTCCGAGCAGTAGGAGTATCCTTGTTTTACTCACCAGGATAAACTCTGTTGTGTGTGTGTGTGTGTGTGTGTGTGTATATATATATATGTGTGTGTGTGTGTATATATATATATATATATATATATATATATATATAAAACATAGGGGTGATGGCAGCACTCACTGTTAAGATGTCTTCCTTGTGGTCCGGGTGCTGTTCCAATATACGAAATAGATACAAATATGGATGATGAAGAAGCACTCTCGGAATTCCATACAGCTAAGAAATCACATAAATGTTTATTGAAATCGACGTTTCGGCCAACCACGTTTCGGTGGTTGGCCGAAACGTCGATTTCAATAAACATTTATGTGATTTCTTAGCTGTATGGAATTCCGAGAGTGCTTCTTCATCATCCATATTTGTATATATATATATATATATATATATATATATATATATATATATATATATATATATATATATATAAATATATATATATATATATTCATCTGTAACAAACCAGCACTCACAATTTCCTTCAACATGCGATATCTCTATCCGGGTGCAGTTTAAATGGTTATCATATATCATACATCAAGGTAAATCAAGCTTGATGAAGGTCCCGTAGAGAGGACGGAAATGTTGCTTCTATGTTGCTGTCACTTAAAAATATGTTGTAATTTTAATACATTTTGATACAGAAGTGAGTGCATTTTTAAACACACTTCTGGATTTTTTGTAAAGTGATGACTTATTTAATTGATGTTTTGACCCAAACATGGGTCTTTTTTCAAGATTACGTACAACTGTGTGAGTGGACTGTTAAATACCCTGTACAATAGTTGAATTTGGCGCCAGTTGATGTCATAGTGAAAGGAGGGATAGGGGGAGAAGGATAATTACCATAATTAAATAAAAGTAAATAAAAAATATAATGTTATGGTGAAAAAAATCACCCAAATTGATATATGATCAAGAAAAACTGGATAAAAATATATATAATTATTTACAGATGTTGTACTGAGCTACCAGCACAGTATAAATCCACAGGGTATCGCGACACACCATGGCATCAGGAAATAATCATACTGTAAACAATTATAAAAAAATTGCCTGGGACCTCAAGATGTAGCAAAGTCAGAATAAAAGGATTTATCAAATCTTGACAATAAATAAATATTAGGATCACCATCATGAATAGTCTCCGATGTATGGGAGAAACAATGTATGCTAATGATCCACTACTTCAAAGCGACCTCATATAGAGTCTAGTGTAAGCTCACAATGGTACATCATGACCATATATGACACTATAGCATCAATCATAGTAGTGTATAAAGATAGAGAGACCATATGTAAAATATGTTTGCAATGTATTACTTCACAAAATATAATAAAGAAGCTATCAAACGATAAGGTTCTATATAGAGTGACATCAGGCTATTCCAAATCATGCGGAGAAGTAAAGACATTGACTGTTTGCATATATATATATATATATATATATATATATATATATATATTTATCATTAATATCAAAATCATTGCTAGCCTTTTAAAAAGCATGCTTACTGATAAACAATTCAGGTAAGTTATGGCAGGAGCTATCCTTTTAAGCAGCTGTTAGGTGGATGAATTTGGTTTCAGTAAATAGCATAAATTGCCATTTATTTTATTCTAGCAACATCACTCCACAGCTATGTCCTCATGCAATTACTTCTTTCTTTATATCTTTTACAGTTTTCCTTTAATGCCATGTTATAGCTAGAAATAAGCAAGCATTAAAAAGGAATTAACACTTTAAAATGATGTGGGTGGTTCTAAAAGGGCTTTCAACATCACTTATATGTATGTTAGCTATTGTTTATTTAAAACTGATATATTTAGCTAAATGCATGCAAATTAGTCTGTACTTTCTGGTAGGAAGTGACAGTTGAGGGGGGGAGTGGAATGTTAGTATCTAACACATCAGGTTGTGTCAGTCAGTACTGCATAATTTTCATAAATCAACAATAAATAATGTGAAATATCTCATAAGCTACAGATTTAAATAAACACTAGATAACATAAATACAAGCGATTTCAAAATGACCCGTGTCATTATAAAATGTTAATTCCATTTTAACGGATTATATTTCACACCAAATTGGTTTTCTATTTTCATATTTGCAAGTGTTCACATTTTGGATAAAAGAATCTCCATTCTTTTAAAAAAAAAAGCCCTATAAAGCTAAGGAAATATGCATACTCAGCATTTTTGAAACATTTAAATTAAAAATGTTTTAGGAAAAAATGTTATTTTACTTTTAAAAACAGTACTTTATCCTTCACTTTCCATTAACCTAATTAATAAAAAGAATTAAAAACCTGTCTGCATCTCCTCTTCAAATACTTGTACATTTTAAATGTACACTTCATGAGCAAACCAATTGCACCATAGGGATCAAGTGAAAATGTGTCAAATTCCTATTGCTTTAAATGGAGTTATTAAACCCATGAAGTAATGTGTCAGAGACCTGTCTAGCATTCATTGGGTTAAAAGTCTCATTTAAAGGGATGGCAATATTTAATATTGAAAAAAAAAATAATTCAGACTTTATACTTCTGAGTAGAGGTGGGTGAAACTTTTCACCTCAAAAGCGAAACAGAAGAAAAATGGCACTTCCTGCTGAGTACCTCATTGTATTGAACTGAATGGCAAAACAGAATTTCCCACTTCCGCATGGCAAGCTTTCGTTTTCCCACAGGCATAGTATAAAAGGGGTGTCGAGTTCCTGCAGCATATCATTCTGTGTTTGTGAGAGGAAGGGAGAGCATCACATTTTTGAGAAGACATGTGGAGTTGAAGCTTAGTTTAGGGAATGTTGTAGGCAGGACTGGGGCACAGGAAAAGAGAAGGGAGGTTGACCCCAAATACCCCAAAATTCGGTGTTATTGACTGGGAAGACATAGGAAGCAGTGATCCAAGTTCTTTCCCAATCTGTCTGTTATATCTGTGCTAGGATATGTGAAAAGGGAGCAAGCAAGATTTACCCCAAGTACCCCAATAATCTGTGTGACTAATTGGAAAGACAGGCAGCCATGAGCCAAGTTTCTTCCCAATCTGGCTGTGATCTCTGCACTATGAGAGTCTGGGGGCGTGAGAAAGGAGCAATGGAGAATTACTCCAAACTGTTTGCGACTGACTAGGAGGAAACAGGAAGCCTTTATCCAAGTTTCTTCCCGATTGGATGTGATCTCTGTGCTATGGAAGTCTGGGGTTGTGAGAAGGGAGCAAAGGAGAACTACCTCACACAGCCCAAAATTCTGTGTAAATGGCTGGGAAGACACAAGTAGCCTTGATTCAAGTTCATTCATGATCTGGCTGTTAAACCTGTCTTGGTTAAGTATGTGGAAAGAAGGAGTTAAACACGGCGTGTGTTTTTTTTGCTTCCTCTTTTGTTGATAGTGATAGGGGTAGGGGAAACAATCAGTTGATTAAAAAAAAATGGAATAAAAAAAATTGATAGGTGACAGAGAGAAAGTGCCTGACGTGAGCTGTGACTGAGGCAGACTGATACTAAATGAGTATTTTGTAGAGATCCAGAGCAAGACATCATACACAATCAGTTCTAATGTGTAATTTACTTTAAAAACACACACAGCAGTTGAGTAATGTCCATCAAACTCACAAGGGGTAGGGGAGGTTGAAAGGATTAGGGGAAGTGCAGAGACCTGTGAGTGAAGTGGAAGTCCAAAAACTGACTGCAGTCATGGTTGCTGCAGCATATGCAATAATTGATGGTGATCCCTCTCCTCCCAGAGGATGCAGTTTGTCAAACATCCACCACCACCATCACCAGTACTATTAATTAACCATCTAAAACACTTAAGACAAAGGGTCACATTCTAGTGTTGATGGTATAGTGGAAGAAGGCATAGAAGCTCAACCAACTGCTGCATCTGACAGTGATACAAACAAACACAAAAACACCTGTCCTGAAAGTAGTAGCAAACTTTGTGAAAATTCCTCTAAGGAGAATATAAAATAATGTGGAAGAAGTGGCTGGCTATGCTGAGGATGACTTAATTATTGATGATGATGTTGATCGAGAATATATCCCTCCAGTATCCTCCTCTTCTTTAGATATAGATGATGTTGAGAGTGAGAGAGATGATGACATGGCTAGAAAGCAACTGAAAGGCAAAGGCTCAATATTTACAGAGTTCCATCTCTGCCATATAATAAGCAGTTGCCTTCCAGTTACTTTGAATACTAGGGATGTCACTATAGGTGACAATTAAAAAGTCCCAAAATCTCCACTGATTGAAATGGGGTTTTTAAAGTGGAGATGCCACCCTGAATTTTTTTACACAATTGAAAACTACCTTTGTGTCATTTCCGCTTCTACTCTAGAAAGCAGCTGCAGGGAGAAACTGTCCAAGCCTACATGGATGATTTGAGACGTCTAGCTGTGACCCTTATTTTTCATGCTAATTAATTTATTTTTCATTTTAATTAAGCCCCGTGAGATCAATTTTTGTGTAGGTTATTGAATAAACCAATACAAAAAAGGTTGTTATCTGAAAAGGCTTTAAAGGTATAGTATTGCCTGAAAAAAAAAATTTATACTGTAGCCCTTAAAAAACATTAAAAATGATATACGTCTTATCTTCCAAACCTTTATGGTTTGGGAGATATTAGCAAGTAACGTTTTCCCTGGAGTGACGTCACTGCTCAAGCCTTCAGATTTGGAATCCGGTCCCCAGACCAGCAGCGGCTCTTCAGCAGTGCCGAAATCACAATCTTTAAAAAGAATTTCTTCATTGGAATGGTCTACAAAGGGTGCTTGCAAGCCAGGCACACTTTGTAGACAGTTCCAATGAAGTAGTTCTTTTTAAAGATCGTGATCTCGGCACTGCTAAAGAGCTGCCCACTGATCTGTGGACCGGATTCTTTTGGATTTTCTCACTGCTTACTGGACCACTCCACATGCTGCTACAAGGATGCTCCCAGCAACCCTCCTGTTTGGCTGCCTCCTTCGCACCAAGTCAGATGTCTTGAAACCAGACGTTTCTATATCGCCTTCCCGCTCCACCTGTGCACCCTCTTATGCTAGGGACTGTTTTTTTCAGAAGGGATGACAGAGTCTGGACTTGCATCTACCAAGGCCCGCAGAGATGGGTTGCTGGATCCATAACAAAGGTGTTGGGAACCCACACCTATATTGTCCTGACAAACCAAGGGACAACATGGAAGAGACACATAGAGCAGCTCTGCCCTAACCCCTCCAGTCAAACCTCTGCTGTCCATCCGACTACCGATTCTGGGCCTGAAGAGGATGATACCTAGCAGTGGGGTCCCTCTGCCCCTGGAATGACATACAATGAGGAAATGAACCCTCAGACAGAAGATGCGGCTCCTCAGTCAGTGTCAGCACCGCTGCCTCCACCAAGCACCAAAACCAATGCTCCTTCTTCAAGTATCAGGCCCACTCAGGTATCACTCCCTCCAGACAGATGGGAACCAGATGAAGTTCTTCGTAGCTGGAGGAGAACCTGATGCTATTCCAGTTCTCTCTCTCCCCCCTCCCTACTGTTTTTATGTGTGTTCGTTTGTGTTCTGTTGTTTCAGGAAAGAGAGATGTGATGTCCCGGGTTTGCAGAGCTATCCGGAGGCTGGTTGGGCACTGAAGGCGCTGGCTGATGACATCACAGGCTGCATAGTAATGTGTGACCACACAGCCGTGTCCCAGTCAGTCAGGAGCGAGTCTCCACACCAGTAACAGCTCTCCGCTGCAGCTCTGCAGCCTGTTACCACTCAATTGACCAGCAAATGTTGTGGACCTCCATTATTTACCCTCAATTTACCAGAACAAGGGACATAACATGTCATAATAACCAAAAGTCCAGCAGAAATATTCACACTTATTTCTTGGAAAAGTAAAATTACTTGGTGCAGCACAGGGCTTCAGCAGTATATGAAATGACACTTGTATCACACAGGTACCAACATTAGCATACAATAGCATATGGTAACAAGTATTAATAGCTCCTTAACTGTACATTAGCTGGTCTTTTGGCTAACATGACATATAGGCAGTTGTTAATGAAGTTTTCAAATATGCAAACTTGAGTCAATGTGACAGATCCACTTTAAACTCATGAATGCTGGAGAGGTGCCCAACCAGGGCATATTTACAGGGGATGCAGAGGGTTAATTTGTGCCAGAGCCCAGCATTCAGGGGCCCCATCTGTCTTAGGGTCCAACAGGTTCTAGTTATGCCTCTGTGAAAATATTTTATGTAAAAGGGGCAGGGCTGGATTTCCCTGTAGGCAGAGTATGCAACTGCATAGAGATCCAAATTTTGAGGGGCTCCTCATCTGTTCTGGCCACACTCACATTCTGATTTTTGGGTATGTCCTGAAAAATCTCAGTGTCCCTGCAGTAGTTTATAAACCCCTTTACAGGCTATTATTTAACCCCTTGCATACTAGAGAGATCTCCAATGCAATGTGGAACAATGCATTGCAGATCTCTCTAGCAACCAAGAGGTTATAGCTTTTTTTGTCCTTGCATGTTGTAGGCCAAGGGTATTTTTTTGTGCCAAGAAACAGTGCATGGGACTGGGTGCAGGGTCATGTGAAGAGTGAAGGTGTGGCTATGCGTGGAGCTAAAGGCACCTAGAGTGCCTGGGATATAAATCCCTGGATAGGGGGCCCAACAATTGTTTGCTCTGGGGCCCTCTTATTACTAGTTATACCAGTGTCTCCAACACATTGCAAAGCAATACACTGGAGACCTCTGTAGCAGCCAAGTGGATAACAGCCCGATTTTAATCACTAGGAAATTGTATTTACCCCCCATGGTACATTTGGTTTGCTCAATATTACTCCAGTTCACCATAGTATATCAGCTTCTCTGTACCCAAAAGACCAGGGTGTTTCTGTGATGGCTGACACACTTTCCGCTGGGCCGGCCCAAGACATTGTGCTGCCTGGGTCCAAAGATGAAATGCTGCCCCCCCCACACCAAAACCACACCCGCTAAATATCAGTTATGCATGCTCTTACACTTGGTAGGTGTCTACCGGCATATTGTATATTTGCAGCCCTGGTGACTTGAGCGCTGTCTATGGACACAAGACCCTACCATCATATTTACTGGCTGAAATAATTTCAGCCAGTAAATATGATGGTGGGGTCTTGAAATAATTTCAGTCAGTAAATATGATGGTGGGGTCTTGTGTCCATAGACAGAGTTCAAGTCACCAGTGCTATATATATACACTCTGATTTACAATATTTAGACTAAATATCAGTTATGCTCTTACACTTGGTTGGTGTCTACAGACATATTGTAAATCAGAGTGCATATTTACAGCACTGGTGACTTCAGATGGAAGAAAATAGGAAGAGGAGGGATAAAATGCCGGTGAGATAGCTCAGGGGTAAATTCCCTGACTATGGAGCCTATTCAACCTCAGGAGTTGCAGGTTCGATTCCCGGCAGGGCCAACTCAGCCCTTCATCCTTCCGAGGTCGATAAATGAGTACCATTGATTGGGTAATAATAACACCTATTATTTCAGCTGCTGATTTGGTTAATTCCGAGAGCGTGCGCTGACAGCGCTTTGAGTCCCACTGGGAGAAAGGCGCTATATAAATACTAGTTATTATTATTATTATAAAATGAATAATCAATAGTCATAGACATAGAGTGTCCTACCCTGGTTGGGTCAATTCACTCACAGTCTCAGAACTCAAGTGTCACATGTGTGCAATGAAGCGTCGATGTCCCTGCTATCTCACACCCCACACACCCCAACCAGCCAATAAGGACTGACTAAATTGAGCAAATATGCTCCTGTTTAATTGGCTGGTGGTGGTGCGTGTAAGGAGGCTGTGACTGAGCAGCATGGAGTGGATTCAGTGGCACTGTCTGGACTGAATGACACTGACGCTGCCAGCACCATTGAGTGATCCTGAGGCTGAGCCATACTAACACTTTATACAGCACTGAGCCACATCGCAGGAGCAGATGGGAGTCAGGACTGTATTATCCCTGTTGGTGGGGGAAGTTGCGGGCAGGGCCGGTGCTAGACTATTTTGTGCCTGAGGAAAGTCCAGCTACTCGCACCCCCCAAAACATAAAATGCCAACCAGCTCCTTTGTGTATCTATTTTTCCCATTCCCCTCTGTATGTCTCTTCCCCCCCCAGCACCTTTGTGGGTCTCTTTCTACCCCCCATGCCCTCTGTGTGTGTGTCTCCCCCTGCCCCTTTTTGTGTCTCCTTCTCCCCCAGCCTCATTGTGTGTCTCTTTCTCCCTTTTAGCCCCTTTGCATGTCTCTACCTCCCCCTTAGCCCCTTTTTGTGTCTCTCCCCCAGCCCCTTTGTGTGTTTCCCCCATCCCCTTTGTGTGTCTCTCCCCACCCAGCCCATTTGCATGTCTTTTTCCCCTTCCCCTCTGTGTTTGTCATTGTCCCCTTCTCCAGCCCCTCTGTGTGCATAATTGTCTCCTTCCCCATCCCCTTTGTGTCACTGTTCCCTTCCCCAGCCCCACTGAGTGTCTGTGTCCCCTTCCCTAGCCCCTCTCTGTGTGTGTCACTGTTCCCTTCCCCAGCCCCTCTGTGTGTGCCTCTGTCCCCTTCCGCAGCCCCTTTGAGTGTCTGTGTCCCCTTCCCCAGCTCCTCTGTGATTGTCATTGTCCCCTTCTCCAGGCCCTTTCGTGTGCCTCTTCCCCCCTTGCTCTCTTGCTCACCTCCCTTCTTGTAGCATGGCCGAGCGAACCGCGGTAGAGGATCTTCTGTATCCTATACCCGGTCTGACAGGAAGCTGTTCATTGCTCCTAGTGAGCACTTCCTGTCAGATTAGGTAGAGGACACAGAAGATCCTCAACCCGCAGTCTGCGTGGCCATGCTACAAGAAGTGATTGGCAGGAGGGGGAGCGCTGTGTTGTGTGCTCCCCTCCTACGAGTTACCTGGAGCCTGGACATTGTGCGCCCTGGGCCAGTGCACCCTAGGCGGCTGCCTAGATCTCTTAGTGGTAGCGCCGGCTCTGGACACGGGGCACAGACCTGTCAGCTGGTGCCTGAAATAGCAAGCCTTGGGGCGGCAAATTGCCGCCCCTGTCAAAGTGCCGCCTGGGTCCCATGGACCCATCAGGACCCATGTAAGGGCCGGCTCTGATACTAGGTAAAGGCAGATAAGCTATGACAGTCATTGCTCTTTATTTTTCATCCTCACCTAATTCTTTTTACACTTTTATGTCTGTGATATTAACCCCTTAATGACCAAGGATGTACATTTACATCATGGGGGAAAACGTACATTAAGGACCCATAACGTATATGTATGCCCTGGAATTCAGGGGTCACCTGAGTGGATGCCCGCTATTCGGGGACCTCTGATTCCAATAACAAAAAAAAAATAAAAAAAATGTGCCGTGGTCTTTAAGTGCCGGCTGTGTGGCCGTGCGGCTGGTCTTTACGGGGTTATGCTCCCTGAAACTCTGTTTACAGAGAGCTTGCTGTCAGTGAAAGTGAATGCAGTGATAGCTATTCAATGTAACACTATCCCCGGCAGCACTGAGTACTCTGTATGCTGTAGAGGCAGGCAATTTTTGCATTGTATCTTTTTTTTTAATTGTTACTGTATCTTTGCTTTTTACATTCCCTAAGAGACAACTCTCTGGAATCAAGAAAGACAAGCATCCCGATTCTAGTTATTCAGATTACATAGTAAATAATGAACCCTTTGAGTGCCAGAGGGGTATGCAAAGCATTACTTTACTCAAAAGGGTTAAAAATAAAACAAAACAAAAAAAATTTCAGCCCTCCTACAGTAGAGCATTATTGAGGGTGAGGGCTGAAGGTCCTAGTGTAGGGATACTAAAACACTGCTTGGTTGTTGTTTTTTTTTATTATATACAAGAATTGAATGTGCCTATGTCTTTCTCCATTGCAATTTACTTGACCTTGCTGTGGGTCCAACAGAGCACATCCCAGGAAATGTAAAACCATAAAATGACATTTTCTTTGTATCCTAAATAATGTACAGTGTTGTCACATTTGGAAACAATTCAGACAGCTCCTTGTCAGACATACAAAAGTGCATAACAAAGAAAGAAAAAAAAAAGAATTTGGTGAAAATTTACAAAACAAAAAAGAAATAATAACAAATTGTATATGAACTCTGATTTCAAATATTAAACACTTTGCAGAATATGTAAAGTAAAAAAAAAGATTACTGTAATATTAACCTATAGATCCTATACCTAGGAATAATATATTAACCCTTTGAGTACCCGACGGGTATGTAGTGTTTTGCATATCAGTGCACTGCATACCCCTCTGGCACTCAAAGGGTTAAATTTGGCTTTTATTTTATTATAAATTACATTTTATTTCATTATAAATGTAAATACCTCTATTGAACAGCATGAACCCCCATAAGCCATAGATAATTTCATTGTAAACAAGATGTATCAGTTTATCTTGTACATTATGGAGTTTCTAGGCACCTTCCTTTTAATGTATGCATTCATTAGTAAGTGAACATACCTATCTTGAAGCCATAAGGCATAAGCAGCAATGTGAGCCTCAGTGGGTGGTCATGCTGTTCCAAATGCAATACTTCCTTTCTTTATTCATGGCACTACAATTTATTTGTTTCTTCCTCTTAGTAATCACACATAATTTCAAGATAACATTGAACATATGTTCAGCTTACAAAAGATTATATGTACTCAGAGTTCTAAATCATATCTTTGATTTCTCACCTTCATATCCAAATGGTTTTATGCACCCTGAGGTAAATGTATGAATATGCCAGTGCAGCTCTACTGCGTTATTGGTAAAATCCAATGGCTGCACTTTAAAGGGATAATAATGTCAGAAAAAAAGTATTAACTATATGGTAGATACAATTAAAAGAGAGTACTTGCACTTATTCGTATCTCTCAAACCTTTATGGTTTGAGAGATGTAGGAAAATAAAATTCTACACTTCTGCTTCTTTATGCTTAACGAGCTGTAAAACTGTCAGAAACAGATTCTGGTTGCTTGACCAGATGCAGATCTTCAGCAGTGCCAATATAATAACTATATCTAAAGATTAATACTTCATCGGAATGGTCTACAATGTGTGCTTGCAAACCAGGCACACTTTATAGACCGTTGCGATAAAGTATCTATTTTTAGGTATCGATATGTCGGTGCTGCTGAAGAGCTGCCGTTTGATCCAGGAACCAAAATCTGCTTATGACAGCTTTACAGGTCATCAAGCAGAAAGGTGAGGGAGTGTAGAACTTTATTTTCCGATATCTCTCAAACTACGAATAAGTGCAAGTACTCTCTTTTAATTGTATGTACCATATAGTGAATATTTTTTTTTCTGACATTACTATCCCTTTAAGATATACACAAAAGTGTATGATATTTGTATTGAATTAGTAATGTTATGCCAGCAAGCCCCTTTTGCCTGCTCCATGACATGATCAGTAAAATGATATAAATCCAAAGTGCCGATACACAGTGCAGTTTTGGTTGGAGCCAACCAGCAATCTGTACACTGAGCAATCAGATTGCTGGTCTGTCCTACATGCATGCACACAGACACACACACTCACAGGTCCAGTCTGGTTGATTTCCACCAGATTAGATGGAGTTGATCGATACGATCACACTGTGTATGGGGACCTTTAGACAATTTTGTGTTCTTATTTATTACAAACATTTAAAGGACCACTAGTACTTAACACTGATCCGGGATTCTGCACATCGAATTATCTTGTACTTAGTGCTAACCTCTGTAAAAAAACTCTGTTGAGGTCTAAAACCTAATTTTATATACTGTATATACTGTTTGAGGACTCTCATTTCTCCTTTTTTCAGGGCACCTGGGCTCCCATTATTGTATTAGTCTTGATAGGTGTTTCACAAATGATAGTAGTTTAATGTAAGTTAGTTGGCTTGAGATGAGATAAGATAAGATAAAGGATATTCTACACATGTATTTTCAACCAGGTCAGTGACCTTGTACATTTTGTCAGTGACTCAGGTCCTTTTATCAGTGACTGTACATTTTGTAACATTTTTCCACCAATAAGATGACCTGATCCTTTCTTTTTAGAAAATCACCCTGGAGCTCAAAGATTTGTAACACAAGTATGTACTGTGTTTTAATTCTAAACTTGCCAGCATTGGTAAACAAATATCCTGGTGACATAAGAATTTTATACTGTGTTGGTTGTCATCAATCTCACCTTTAAGTTATGGTTGATTGTATTCTTACGTTCACCTTTATTTCTTCACTCTCTATGACATTGGATGCTATTTTGTGTTGTGTCCAACAATATCTAGCAGCAGTGAAAGCATAGAATGTATTCTTGTATTTGATTTATGAGATACAGCCAGCAGCTCATGTTGTTTTACACTGTCTGCCATAAAAGAGGTTCCTGAACAGAGTCCTCGCACATGCACATGGCAAAGACAAGTCCCTAATATAGCCTGGAATCCACTGAAGGTGATAGCTTTAGCATTGCTTTTATTTATAAGCTTCCCTCAATAGGTGATAACAGTTTCCACCTGCAATGGAATCCAGGATACAGTAAGGCTGATGTACTAGAAAAAATTGGAGAACAAATAACAGGCCCCCACACACACACACAAAAAAAAGTAATTGATTTAAATGGGGCTTCATAATGGGTTGGAAACCTCTCTAGCATTCAAGGAGTTAAAATCCCCATTTAAATAATTGTGGGGTTTTCTTTGTCCGATATAGTGCAATTGGTTTGCTCCCAGATTGTGCCATTTCTTATTAACACACCATTCACAGTAGCAGGGATGGATCAGTTGGTTATAATACAAGCTGTAGAATCCATTCAAGCTGCAAGGTCGCAGTTTCTAGTCCCGGCAAGGTCAGCTCAGCCATTTATCCTTCTGAGGTAGGAAAAAAGAGTCCAGAACATACTTGAAAACAAGTTACAATCTAAATGTATCCTTCCTGGTAAAATCTTTCACAAAAATAAAGAAAAGTAGTTCACTAAACGGGAACTGAAACTGATTTTGTAGCCTTTCACCTGCTTAATGCCAGTTTACTCACTCCTAAAATTCTCCCCTTAACACTGGTTGCACCAAGGAGAGGGCAGTGGGGCAGTGTTTAGGAATTTCAGCTGTTCCTTCATCTGCACCTTGTTTTATGTTATGCATAAAAAGGCACACATGAAATAGTTCATTTCTATTTGCACATACTATTGGGGAGACAAACAGGGCTTGTTAACATTAAAGTCTTCAGTGACATAGTTTGTTCACCAGTATGTACTAAAGTGATCATATAGTAACATAGTAAATTAGGTTGAATAAAGACCCAAGTCCATCAAGTTCAACCTTTGCCTCATACCCCAGTGAATGAGAATTATGTAGCTTTCCTGCTACCAAATAAGTTATAGCAGACCTTCCTGATTTACCTACTAATATACAGTATAACCCTGTATGTTCCCTTTTGAAATAAATGGATCTAATCTTCTCTTAAATGTATCCATTGTATCTGCCATAACCACCTCCTTGGGCAAGGAATTCCATAATTTAACAGCCCTTACTGTAAAAAAAACCCTTCCTCTGCTGAAGTCTAAACCTCCTTTCCTCTTATCTCAGGGGGTGTCCCCTGGTCACCTGATTAGGCCTTGGAATAAAGTGCTCACAGCAGCTACCCAAACATGCAGCTGCATTCCCCCTTGTGTCTCTGTAAATTCTATGAATTCCGGTGCAAATTTGTAAAAGTGTTTACATACAGCATTTTGGATTAAATTCTAGTATAAAATCTATAAATGTATGAAAACATTTAAAGGGGAACTTTCACCTCCGCATTATCATTGTTGTATCCCTTCCTTTGTGTCCCCTCTGTCCATTGCGGTGTTTCTTTTTGCCTACAAATCTGTTTAAATGAAGAAAAAAGATACTTGAATTGTGTACCTGATGACGTTAGCAGCCGCACAGCCGCACAGCCGCGCACCGTATGGTGCAGAAGACACTCCCACAGCCTCAGCTCCTTTCACTTGCCCCAGCATCCTCCGATGACGGAGGCATTCTGTTAGTAAGCTGGAGAGAGATCTCATTGGCAGAGATCGATATCTAGCCAATGAGATCTCTCTCCAGCTTACTAACAGAACGCCTCCATCATCGTAGGATGCTGGGGCAAGTGAAAGGAGCTGAGGCTGTGGGAGTGTCTTCTGCACCATACGGTGCACGGCTGTGCGGCTGCTAACGTCATCAGGTACACAATTCAAGTATCTTTTTTCTTCATTTAAACAGATTTGTAGGCAAAGAGAAACACAGCAATGGACAGAGGGGACACAAAGGAAGGGATACAACAATGATAATGCGGAGGTGAAAGTTCCCCTTTAAATCAGAGATGGTTTCTCTTGTATTTCTTTGGGTCACTTTGATGCAGCTTTGCAGTTTGAAACAGTCTTCTGCACAAGTAATTTTTTTCACCAAAGGAGTACAGAATAAATTCAGAACAGATGTTTTTTTCACAAAGCTGCCATGGGAGTTCAGCAGGGGTTTCCATTTAATGCAGAGAATGATGACAAAGAAATTTATTACAAACAAAGAGATGACTAAGTACGTGTGTGGATATGCAAGGTATGCCTTCCTTTGGAAAAGGACTAATGTTTTGTGTCTCATGTTTCCCAGGAGACAGCCTTCACCCAGTTGGTGCTGCTGCCATGATACAATTTAGAGGATTTTTATGAGTAATATGCATACAGCCATTTATAAGCTATTCGTAATTTTTTTGAGACCTACATGATTCCTCCCAGAGTGAAAATGATACTTGATACTCCCACTTACCATACTATAACCAGAAAATGCTAATGACCCTATGAATTTGTTCCGTGCGCCTTGGTTCATCAAATAACATCTTCATTTCATCTTAAATGTTATGTTACATGAAGGCAGACATGACATTTGATAGCAGGACCCCAGGCTCTCTGCACACGTAAGCTTAACCCTTTAAGGACTAGAGGGCTGTGCAACCCATTGCTTTGCAATGGGTTGCACAGCCCCTTGGTCCTTAACCCTTTGAGTGCCAGAGGGGTACACAATGCATTGCTTTGTGATGCGTTGTGTACCTCTATGGCACTCAAAGGTTTAAAAAAGTATACCCATGCACTTTTCCTGCTTCAGTAAGCAACTGTCTTGTCTGCCACCTTCAATATGACATCCAGTATTGATTGCAAATTGTATCTCCTTTACAGAGGCACAAGAGCATAATTCATATGGGCTTTTAGGATTTTCTGAGCATAGTAAGGTAAGTGTGTGTTTGTGTGCGAGGGTTATTATAAGGAGGACGCAATTCGCCTTTAATTTACTTTCTTGGACAACTCCAACTTGACAGGTTCTTGCAAGTATAACTGTGCAGAGTCACTTTAAATATGTGTACAGTGTTAGTATTTATTACAAAGCAATAATATACACTGTTTGGGAGAAATGTTTAAACATATAATGACATTGGGAGCAATGTTTAAACATATAATAACATAGGAACATAATGCAACAGAAATGGTATAGTGTATGGGAACAATCTATGGCCCTTGGTATGAAAGTGAACATTCCTGGAGCAATCTAACTGTAGGAAAGGGGAGAAATAAAACTTTCCATTAGCCAAAATGTTTTTTTGCTTTTTTTTAAAGGAACACTTTTTTAATGAGAAAAAATACATTTTGGGTGTTTCCTGTTGAGTAAAATAATTGTACTCCCACTGCTGATAGATACATATTTCCAGAGTTATTACTGTTTAAACCTGTGCTTTTTTACATTATCAGTGCCCTCTAGTGGTCAGATTCCAATTAGTTATTCTGTTGCATTCTAAAGGAGAAGAAAGTCAGTGACTTACAGTTCTCCATAGAATGTGATAGAAACTGCTGAGTCACTTCCTGTCAGTTAGAACAATCAGGAAGTAAACTAAGTAAATTCAATTCCTGGTTATTTGAACTGTTATAACTTTTGAATAAAACAACTGACGGTGGTGTGAGTACCCTTGTTTTACTCAGCAGGAAAAGATCTATAATACGTAGGTTTTCAGAAAAATAAAGTTTACTGCTCCTTTAATCCTTTGAATGTAGATGGTCTCCACACAGAAGAGGGTTAGAATAGGCTTCACACAGTGACGGTGCTATATCTGTCTATGAAGCCCCTTTATTGAAGCCTATGAGAACTAGCTCTACTTATAAACCCTGTAAGGATCACAGCGGTGTGTTAAAGCATTAAGATTGTGAAGCAATGTGTTTGACACCTCTCTGGTTCTTAAAGGGATAGTAATGGTTAATTTTAAGTTGATTTAATATTGTAGACATTAAAAAAAGATTAACATTAATGTAAGTCTTATCTCTCAAACCTTTATGGTTTGAGAGATATAACTTGCTAAAGTTACCTTTTCTTGGCTGTTTTACTCAAGTCTGCCATCTAGCTGACAACTGCAGATTCCAGTCATTTGACCAGACAGAGGCTCTTCAGCAGAGCTGAAATCACGCTATTTAGAAATAAATACTTAATTGGAACAGTCTACAAAGTGTGCTTGCAAGCCAGGCACACTTTGTAGACCGTTCCAAATTAAGTATTTATCTTTAGATATCGTTATATCGGCACTGCTGAAGAGCCACTTCTGGTCAAGTGACCAGATTCTGCTTCTGACAGCTTTACAGCTCATCAAGCAGAAAGGGGAGGGACCAGAGAACTTTATTTTCCTATATCTCTCAAACCATAATGGTTTGAGAGATACGAATAAGTGCAAGTACTCTCTTTTAATTGTATCTACCATAGAGTTAATACTTTTTTTCTGACATTACTATCCCTTTAAAGGTTTAAATTGGTTCAATAAAATAACAAACTGTATAGTGTGTAAAACAAATAACCCCTTAGATCAGGGGTAGGTAATGTACCATAATGAAGACCCTCCAGCTGCTGCAGGACTACAAATCCCATCATCCTCCACCAGCCTTGGGCTGATCCAAGAGGAGAAAGCTTTAGTCCAGAAACAGCTAGAGGGTGTAACATTGCCTTTGAAGCTGCAGATGTCTTTAACCCTTTGAGTGCCAGAGAGGTGTCCAACATACCTCTTTGGCACTCACAGGGTTAACAAAGGTTTAAAACATTGTCTTACATTACTTTCTATTATCCAGTGGGTTAAAATTAAAAATGCATAATGAGGAGAATATACAAATACACAAGTGGAGCTAATTTTCTGTTCTGATATGTTAGCTTTAACCATTTGAGTGCCAGAGGGGTACGGCATGCATTTCAAAGCAATGCATTCCATACCCCTCTGGCACTCAAAGGGTTAAAATCATGCGCTTGCACATCTGGGTGTGTATGATTGAGTAAGATTACTTCAGTGCATTATCTGCACACCCTCTCTGCCAGCATAATGGGGCTAATGTACAAATTCCCCAGTGCAACTCCACTAACCCCAGTAGCTGCACTAAGGAGTATGCACTGCAGAATATGTTCACTTTAGTGTCTACTAGCAGACAATCTCTGCCATCATTAGCAAACCCATAGCATGTACCATGTACTCGATTCACTATTTACTGCATAAAAATAAAAAAGGCATAGGAAAGGAACAACCTAAAACACCAACAGAGTGCCCCATTGTCCACACCTTGGTGCAAGCAGCAGTCAGGCAACAAACTCTGAGGTAAATTGCTTAGTAAATTGGCTTTAGGCAGTTGTGTGGAAAATAAAATTGATTCTAGCAACTCATTTAGTGAGGATTCTCCATCATATATTCACTAGGGTTGCCACCTTTTCTTCAAAAAAATACCGGCCAAGGCATTCCCTCCATAGACTTAACATTGGAAAGAAGCTAGTTTTTTACTGGCTGGGTGGCAACCCTAATATTCACCCCAATGGCTTAAATCCAAACAAGCCCTGAATGTCTCTGCTACAGTATGTGCAAGGAAAAGGGAAAACTTTTCACCAGTTTATTCTGCTACTTGTTAGTACATAGCATCAAACACGATACAGAGGAAAGCAATGCCCTGAAAAACCCATACACTGCCTCGCGATGCTCTCCTGATGCAAAAGGCACAGAAGGGAGACTTGTCAGTGTACATTGCTTAGTAAATAAATAGGCTGTAGGCAGAAGTGCAGATCAATCAGCTCCTATTCCTATTTTAGATCAGAATTGCACATCCCTCCAAAAGGAATTATTTATAAAATACAGAATCATTTTTAGCAATTTATGAATGAGAAATCGAATTCTCAGGATGTGTGTGTATCCAGCTATAGGCTCCGATCAACAAAATGCTGCTGTAAACAACAAAACAATTGCATCATTTTTCTTCCCATCAATACATTGCATCGTGGGAGACTGTACCAATCCCAAATGACTTTCCATATGTTGTACTTAGTGTACATTCACGTGGTTTCATTTTTTTTCTAGGAAATAATTTATATAAACTAGTTCACGGATTAAAAAGTGCACATTTTATTTTTGTTTTACACTTTCTATGTATAAGTGAAAAAAAAAAGAAATAAACAAGATTTATGTTTCACACAATGAATTATAGAGTGTTACTGAAATCTGGCACTTGGTGTTCCCTCTGCAAATATCTCTTTAGTAGTGCACCTGCTACCCAGCTGAATAAGTAGGGCAATGTCTACTTCCACCTGACTTTTTTTTTTATAAGTGGTTGCTGGTTATTTGTCTTTCCAACTTGAATTTAAGTGTAGAAGCACAAAAAAAAATAATAGCAAGTACAGCTAGTCTTCTGCAGAATTAAAACCCCAGGAAACCATTTGCGGAACAGAAAAATTAAGAATCTAAAACATTGTGTAAAAATAGTTTAATTAAAAACATGAAATTTATAAAAGTAAGTGCCTGCAGCTCAATGGGAAGTTGTGTAATGACTCAGCCTTAACATTACTCCAGGGTCCTGGTTTTTACAGCCGTTCCACTTTATTAAACATTTTTTGCTTACAGCAAAGTGAACAACATGTCACAGATTTACAGAAAACATTGTTTGGAAGATGCACAGAAAATAATATTTAAAATAGGAGACAAGTGTAGCTATCTGTTGAAGAGTAGAGGTTATCAGTTGTTGGACCTTTTGGGGCTATAACTACCCATCATGGTCATCCAGCAGGTAGCTGGTTGGGGATTATGGGAGTTGTAGTTCCCATCAGCTCCAGAACTGCACCACTTTTTCTTTAGGTATATCCAGTGTTCATTCTATGGTTAGCAATGTTTAACAATCCAGTATTGAAAGCGTTAAAGAAGCCTGCATTGGAATGACACATGCACCACGCAGCCCTTCCTTGTTTTAATTACTCTGTTAACTCTTTCAGTGCTTAGTCTCTCACAGTTGCTCACTTTAGAGGGATCACTGCATATGGACTGTCTTTTTCTTCACATTGCATTGAGAGGAATCATAAGTTACCAATCTTAGGAGAGATAGTAACCCTATAATAATCAGAGGAGTTGTAATGGATTGCTTTACGATACAGTTCAGACCCCTCTATAAGGAATTTAGTACACAAATAGGGCCAAGGTATTTCAGACAAAAGGACTGTAGTATTATCTACTGCAAATAAAAAGGGTTAATTTACACATATAGCAGATGTTCTGCACTTCATTGTTCTCTTCCTTTTGCATAGTTCTTGTTTTCAATTGTAGATGATGCAGAGGTACTTGCACCTTTAGATGTAATTCACGTCATCTTCTGGTCCAGGGTAGTGATCTGGCCAAAGTTAGGAAATTGTCTCCCCCTTCTGCTCTCACCCACCCAATTATCATATCATCCGAATTGATTCACCAAATGAATCATGGACGTTTTGTTCATGCTTATTAGAGATGTGTCAGATTTCCATGATTTGTTTCACTGATCGTTTCACTGATGGACAGAAAATGAAGGATCCATCTTAACTGATTTGAAATTAATTAAGTATGGAAAGGAGAGAAGAGGGACAAGGGGAGTACATAAAGCACGTGTGGGAAGGTTGGCAGTGGGAGTGCCGAAGAGTGTGGAACCAGGGAAAATAGGTGAGAGTAGTGGAGAGAGATGGAGACAGACAGCATGTAGGAGAAGGGGCAGGTTTGAGAGAGAGAGAGAATAGGAGAGACAAGCAAGGGAGAGTGAGGGAGAGTGGGAGAGTTGTCCAGTAAACCCGCTTGTCCAAAACTATGAAAGAAATTTCCCTACCTTGGTCAGATTAGTGACCTGGAAACAAACTTGTTTGACATCAGAAAGTAATAACCTGCTTTTTTTTCTTCTAGACATCCCACAATGACTTCCTGTAATCTGTTTGGTTAAAATGAAGAACAACACAAAAATCCTGTTTTTACAAGATGGTGTGTGAAATGGTGCGTTGTTGTACAAATACCAGATTTATAGATCAGTCTTGCTCAATTATCTGCAGGATGTTTCCTAATGAAAAGACCACTGTGAAAAACCAGGGCTACCATCAGAAATGTAGGGGGTGCAGTACCCCATCAACTGCCTCTCCCCCACTCTGCTTCCCACACATGCCCCTGCCCTGAAACACCAGAGTTCTTATCCCAACCACCCCCACTACAGGCCTTCCTCCCCCTACTCTCCTCTATATTAGGCCCACTGACTGACCATCACACTCTCCACACCGCAAATAACTTTTCCGTTCCTACTGTTTTGAGACACTGTGTTGTACAATGTCTCTCCTTCTATGCTCTGTTCTGTTTCATCTTCCTCTTCAGTACACTGTGTTCTGAATCAGCATCATGTGAGGCAGGCAGTATTGGTCAGATGCCAGGAAGTCCTCTCACTGTCTTCTTCCTCATTGGGTGGGGCAGCATGCAGGTCTCCATCTCCTTGGCTCTCTCACTTCAATCAATGTAAGTAGGAGCCAGGTCCAGACCAACTAATGGGAGATTATTGAATTGTGAAATGCTGCCCAGCGAATGGGACAGTGTTCAGTATACACATTCACATTTAGCACCACATGCAGTATGCATGCAGCTCAAAAATGCTCTGGCCCAGGCCTAACCAGGGGGACCCTGTCAGGAAGCCTGAGCTGTGGTAGGCCTTTGTGCTTGGTTACTGCCTGTACTCCCCTGACAGTGGACCTGGAGCTCAACATGTATATGCATATAGACCAATAATGTCTGTGACTGCTTGGACCAGTATAATTTTTTTGTGGATTTGTACAGTGTATCCTTGTAACCTCTCACTGAGAAATGAGTAACTGTTATAAATAGACTGGATAACTGAAAACACGGCAGAATACTGCAGTATTTTCTGATATGTTCTCAATAAGACTTTTAGTAAATTAACCCTAAAGAGTCACCACTAGCTGAAGAATACTCAGCAAAGTACATCATATTCAAGGTTTGTCCAAAGCAAGCTTCTTTGATATAAGGGTTTAATATACTTGAGAAATGTATAAAGATAGTTCACAAAAAAAGGCTCTTACATTATCATGCCTTAAAGTGGATCTGTTACCTACACAACTTTAGTCTCATTAAATGTATCTATTTAAACTTCCTATAATGTCTGTTTTTTTTCCAAACAGAGGTTTTTGATTTAGTTGTTGGGGAACCTAATCTCTACAGAGCTTTGTTGTTTGACCTGGTCACATAAAGGTGCATAATTAAATACTCACCTATTTCTCCATCATTTTAGACTGCTATAATTTATCAGTTTCCACATGAGGGGTGGAATAAATTAATAATGAAGAATTATAATGCAGATCCATTCGAGATGAAAGCTCCCATGGTGGGGGAGGACTAGAATGGTATCGTCCTTTTTAAGAAAAAAATTAAGGAAGTTGTGCATTTTGTAAACAAAATAAAAATATTAGGTAAATTAAACTTTTTATTTTTTTAATTACTAAGCAAATCTTATTTAAGGGATAGTTCTGCTTTGTCAGTGATGTACTAAGAAGAACTTGAGCACTTATAGGGCAAACTAACTGCACTATGGCACAAAAAATATTCCCACACTTACCGTTGATTTATATTGGGCTTTGAATCCCCTGAATGATAGAGATGTCTCCAACACATTGACTTCTCAGTGGGTTGCAAACATCTCTCATCATTCCTTGAGCTGAAAGCCCCATTTAAAATTAATAGGAGTTTTATATGTCCCTTTCTCCTGTGGTGCAGTTAGTTTGCATCAGGATTGTCCCATTTGTTTTAGAACATCAGCTTCATTATGCAAACAGAGAAAAACACAGATGTAAATTGTAAAGAGCTGCATACTCTTGTGGTGCTATATAAACATATTCATTCATTCATTCATGTACCTGTTCAAATAAAACAGTAATGCATTTTATTTTAAAATGTTCTATTTTCATAGATGCATAATGCTAATAATAGCAGCATCTAATACATAGCACAAGCATATAGGTTTAATCAAAACAGTTAAAACCTTAAAGGGATAGTAATGTTTCACTAAAAAGCAGCTCCAATTAATTTTCATAGTATTTGGGCCATGGAGAGTGTTATGTCAGTACTGTCAGAGTTGTAGTTCAAGAGTAATTGAATGATAAAGTATCCTCCTCCCGCCCCTTTTACCTAGTGCAAGCCACCTCTCCTCAGATGTGGAATCTGGTCCTGGGACCAGATGGCTCACAGCAAGGGAAGTCTTCTTATTGTGACATAAGCAAAACCCTGCCCCCCTTGACAGGTTTTTCAGGCTTTTCCATATGCAGATTGAAGATTGTCTCTCTCTGCAATTCATCCGTACAGTCTTGCTACTCTGAGGTGAGCAGTGTTACATCAGGAAAAGTGACAGGAGGGGAATACTTTATCATTCAATTACTCTTGAACTACAACTCTGATAGTATTGAAATAACACTTTCCATGGCCCAAATACTATGAAGATTAATTGGTGCTGCTTTTATTGTGAAACATTACTATCCTTTTAAGCTTGTTAGAAACAAGCCCTCAGGTCATGTTGTGTTGACCAGTGGCCCCTAGTCATTGTCAAATGCCCTGTGTAGTTGCAGGACTTGCGACTGCTGTTCTTGCTGCTGCTGAGTTGTTTAAACAGCAGGATGATTAGGCAGCTCAAAGGTAATGGAATCAACAACAACAGTAACATGAATAATGAAAGAGGAAGGTTCCACTTGCCACTAGTAGCTCCAGTGGTGCATCTCAGGCAGTAGCAGCACCATGACTAGCCCCCACCACTTCAGGTATATGTGCAGAAAAGAAGAAGTTGGCCAAAAATGCTTCTCCATCTGCCCCTCCTCCAAAATCATGGGTGTGTTGTTAGAATATAATTTTTTCAGGAACCGTGTCTCTCATGAGCAACTGCAGTGTGCACAGTGTGTGTGAGTGTGATACATAACTAAAGGACCAGGAACAATGGGCACATCTGGACTCACATCAAACATCTGACATAACTGTAACCAAACACCATGATGCTTAGGGTCCCCAGTGTGAAATCATCCCACCAGAAACCAAGGACTGCTGCTGTCACTATGCCCTTTGTCCACTCCCTGCTAAGGACACATGACAACTGCAGATAGTTTAAGAATAATAAAGGTAAACCCTCCCTGCCACCAGCTTAGCATATTCTGTGGGATGGAATCTCCTTAGATGTCATTTTATGCCCTGGTTGCGATTATCCTCCACCATACTGGCATGTGTGGTCAGTGCACCACACAGTGGGCAATGGGTGAACACGAATTGCCACATCCTGACATCTACTGAATGGTTAAGAACAGGTGGTCCCACCAGCTTTTTCTCCATCACTATTACTACTAACACCAACCACATAAATTTCAGTCTCTGAGTAATATGATCACACCCTCCCTCACTCCTAACATTCTGTTCAAGCTGCTGGACTTTCTTAGTAGTAGTACTAGTGGTCGGACTGCTTGGGGATGGCAAGTGTGACTTAGGGTCCCCTGCTGTCACACTTGTCATAATCTCTTCCTCCCCCCTCCTGAGAATTACGAGACACACTGGCAGCAGGTGCAACAATGGCAGCAGGAGCAGCACTGGCAGCAGGCACAGATATCTGTCCTGTCCTACTCACACTATTACTACTAGCTTCTTCTTCCTCCCATGAGACAAATTGCCCCAAGATCTCTAGGGGTGATGTAGGGGACTGGCCATCATTGGATCTGGGGAGCCAGGGAGTCCAGACCCTTTCATTTTGGTAGTGTTCACTTCCTCATTCTCAGACTCACTTAAAGCATAATGGTCCTTCCAGCTTCTCCTTTTATTATTATTAAACTTGCTCATAGTGATAGCAGTCGCTATGAACCTCTTCTGCCTCAGTTTTGCTAACAACTCACAGTACAATAGCCTATCACCTCTCTCTCTATGTAGATGCTTGTATTGTGTTTTTTGTAGAGAAAAGACAAAAAGACGTGATTAAAGGGGCGAAAAGTTTCTAGCCATTGAAAAAATAGGGAATGATTTTTGGCAATGGAGGAATATGGAAAAGATGGACAGATATTCTCATGTGAGGAATAACTAATTAAATGTAATGAACCATAATCCACAAGGGAAATGCACTGCGGTAGTAAGACTCGTGTACTCAGAACCGTGGTTCAATTTGAGAGCAAATTATTTGCACCATAGGGAACAAATGCATATTCCAAAAATGTACATTGGTTTAAATGGTTGTTTTAACCCCTTGAATGCTAGAGAAGTCCCTAACATATTGTTACTCAATGCATTTGATCACTATCCAGCATTCAAGGGGTTAAATGTCCTACAATGTCAAACACTGCTATATACATTAACCCTTTGAGTGCCATAGGAGTACACAATGCATTGCTCTGCAATGCGTTACATATCCCCTGGCACTCAAAGGGTTACGAATTAGTAACGCAAGATGATGTGAGCAGATGCAAGCTGTGCAGCTTGGTAAACTCACATCCCACTTGTGTATAACCCCCTCAGCCTCTCCTCTCAGTCTTCAAATCTTGCTGCAGCTGTATATATATTGTCTCTTATGTATGTAAACAGTGACTAGAGGAGATCTTATCATATTTGGTTCAAGTATGTTTAAAATTATACTGTCACGATATTTTAAATGCATTGTTTTACTAATGTCCAGTAAAGGCTCAAGAATATGTTATATACATATAAAATATATAAGTAATATTTAATTGATATAGGATCCAAGAGATAACAAAAGTACACCAAACAATCTAAAATAGATTATGTGTAAATGCAAAGCAGGACACTGTAGCATATGTTATAAGCAGGTGATAAGTATTGAGAGAAAAACTGCCACAGGGGTATACATTGCACATCCGCATGGCACTGGAAGGGTTAAGGGAGGATAGCTGCTGTCTCTGCTCTCCAGAGTGCAGAGAGCAATCTGTCCTCTGGCTCCATAGAGAGCAACAGGGAGATCCCAACATCACCAACCTCAGGCAGGTGATGCTGGGACTATGAACTCTGACAACAGAGGCAGCTATCAGAGTGTAGTGCACATCCTATATAATAATTCACTAAGTGTGTGTCAGAAGCCTTCACGCGCAGTAGAGATGGCTGCGGGTGCTGCAGTCACATGCAGTACAGACTGCCCACACCGCAGCTGATAACGGAGCAGAGCTCCGAATTCAGACTATAGTCGGTGCACAGAGAGAACTACGGTCTGAATTTGGAGCACCCTTTTGCTGGGTGGCACTGTGGCCCATGTACACGGGCTCTTAAACTAGTAAACATATAAACACACCCACATAAATGTGACAATGGCTCATAACCTGCTTTTCTATATTCAAATGAGCCATTATAGAATTAGTCAGTACAAAATCGTAAATATGTCGAAGGCATGGCGGGTGCATGGTGATGTCAGAGCATTGGGGTGGACTGGTGGCAGATTCACAGGTATATGATGGCAAAGACATCTTAGTATATGTTGTCGATATGCCACCGATACAAATTCATCACCATATTGCGATCCTGGATCTATATCAATCCTTAGTGCATCTCCCCCATTGTGTTTTCCTTATGACTGTGTTGAGCAAATAAAAATGAATGGGTGCAAGCTTATCTGCCTGGCCACCGACACTCTCCTGCTGACACTCACAACATCCTTCTTAAACTTATACTACCTACCTACTTAACCTGTCCCCTGTCTGAGTATTTATGATTTAGTAGGTTTAGTAGATACTTTCCTTCATTAAGATATTATACACACTGAAATGTGTTTGCAATTTGTCATTATTATAAGCTAGTTATGTTTAAATACTAAATATACTGCTCCTTATATGTATAGGAAAGATAGTCCTAGTTTTACACTGTAGAAAATAATTTCTAAATGATATCCTTTTTCCTGGTTAGCTTCCTTACTCATGAGTTCTTCAGATATATGGAGTGTTTATAAGTGAGATCCAATTGACTATGTAATCAATCCAAAATAGTTTTGGAGTGAAACACAGATACTATTACATAAACCATTACATTGCATTTGTTCTAAGTATCATTGCACTTATGGATTGATTGAGATTGTGGTAATGGATTGGAATGGTTGATAATGGCTTTTACACTTAGAGTTTTAGATTCTAATGTACATGATACTGACTTCTATGTAGAATATCTAATTAATTCCTAGGCAATTTAAGATTTCCTGTAAATAGGGATATTTCAGATAAATAGGTAAAATGACACTATTTGTCTTGCCTGTTCACTATACTGACAGAAATATAGCAATTTAAACCAGTGTTTATGTTGCCCAAGCACTGGTGGGTTAATAAGCAGTGCCTCATTCAATTTAGATAACTTGATTTTAAATGGCAGTAGAAAAGAAAGGAAACCAGGGCACACACTCAAATGGTCCTGGACTAAAACAGAGCAGTGGATACAGGGGGCTGGATCACAATGTTTTTAATACTGGTCTCCTGGCATACAACATGCAGAATCATAAGAGTATATTAAGCACCACTCTATGGATGCCTTATGCATTTAAAAGAGACTAAAACATCTTAATAATAACCCACCATTACAATTACTAAAACATCTTAATAATAACCCACCATTACAATAATTACAATTATTTGTTTATTTTGTCTTTGTTTAAAACCCTTTGAGTGACAAAGAGGGATCCAACGGATTGCCACCTCCCTGGCACTCAAAGGCTTAATCGATAACATCCTGCATGTCATGTCCATTGAGGCAGACATGACAGTTCCTGGCAGTTTTTTTCAAACTGAAGCAGCCAGAGGTTACTTAACCCTTGAAGAACCAAATAAGAGAGAGACACATTGGGGGTTATTCACTAAGGCATGATAAAGAGGTGATACAGTGGAGATGACTTCTCCAGTGAGATGACTTCTCCAATTCCTATTCCTACTAGCATTTCTTACATTTTGGAGACCTTAGTTCATTGGTTCCATAGAATAACATAGGAAATGGACAAGTGATATCACTGAAGAATCCATCTCCGCTTCATCACGCCTTAGTGAATAACTCCCCTGTATAGCAATGCATTGCACACTCCTCTGGTCCTTAAAGGGGAAAGATTACCATGTGCAGTGAGAAGAGTTTGAGAACATGTGTTCCTGCTAGCAACTTTAACCCTTTGAGTGCCAGAGAGGTGGGCATTATGGTATTCTGGCCATAGGAAGGTAAGGGGATGTATTAGGGGTTGTTGCTCCTCCTTTTATGTTAGCCCTTCATCAGAAGAACCGCACTTTGAGGTGTAATGTGTTGGTCATGTTTTGTACTGGTACTTCGCATGGGGAATATCTCTATTAACCCTTTGAGTGCCAGAGGGGTACGCAACGCATTGCAAAGCAATGATTTGCGTACCCCCTCTGGCACTCAAAGGATTAAAATGAGCCTCATTCATCAGGCTAATGAGGTGCAGTTCTATAGTAACCCAAATGCACCATAGGGTTGAAATTAAGATTCCACAATCTCCCACTGATATTAATGGAGCTTTAACCAAGTCAATGTTAAAAGGGTCTCCAACACATTAAGAAGCAAAGCTTTTGAGCCTTCTCTAGCATTCACAGGGTTAACAACTCCATTTAAATGTGCATTTTCACTCCTCCTCCATGGTGCAATTGTTTTGATCCAGAACTGAATCTCATTAGATTGATGAATAAAGCCCTAAATGTGCAATTGTGGAAGGTAAAGAGGTGCACCTCAGGGGACAAATACAATTCCCATTGATTTAAATGGGGCTTTTAACTACATACTGTAAATGCAAGAGTGCTCTCCAGCATTGCATGCCTCTCTAGCATTCAATGGGTTAAAATCCCATTTAACTCAATGTGGATTTTTCCTCTATGATGCAGTTGGTTTGCTCCAGAATTGCATTTCTTTATGTTATTGACGAGTACCTTAAATGTGATAATAATACCACAATTTACCTAATTAACAATACAACAATATGCAATGCCGGCACACTAAAACACAAAAAACTAGAAAAACAACAAATGTTATACAGTACTGACATCAGATTCACAAAGAGAGTAGATCATTGCAGCTCTCACAGTCAGTCCTCTTAATAAGTAATACCTTCTGCTTTCCTACTCTGCCCCAATATTACAATAGCAATTGCTACCCAGTAATATGAAGGCCGGCATATTTAGGCTCATAGCAGTGTCAGGGATCACATTTAGTATCACAGAGTCTCCTTTTTGTTTTTTAGTTTTGTCTCTCGGACACAGAAATCTGAAAGAATGTTAGCTAGCAACTAAACTAATTCCACCTCTTTCACCTTCTCTAGTGTAACAGAACATTTTCCATAGACAACATGGGCCATTGTGCAGTTACATTTCTTCAGAATTGCTCCAGTTCTTAGTACATCAGTCTTCTGGTAGAACATCAGCTGTGCTACACCTTGTCCTTTTATGATAGTTTGGAAAGCTCCAAAGCCCCTTATACCTGTTCCACGGTGATTGCAGGAAAATTACATACAATCACACAATTTTTTCTATGCCTTATTCAGTACATAGCTTTACACAAGGTGTAGAGGAAAGGCAAGCCCCGAACCTCCCATAGACTGCCCAAATACCATCCCTAGTGCCATATTAAGGGGTAGGAATGGACAACACTTTATCCCTCAAAAGTAAAACATGCAAAAAGAAAAAAATAAAAACCTCCCCACCTGCTGTTGAATTCCCATGAAAAGTACTGTTTTTTTCTGATTTTCCCTATTTTGTCACTGCTTTAAAAACAAACACAATAGTGTATCCCCCTCATATGGAACATTTTCTCCATCAATATTGATGCTAGTTATTATAGGCAGACAGGAAAAGGAAGGCAGCTGGAGGTATAGTTACTACCAATTGCTATCCCATGTAATAGTAGTAGTAGTAGCAGTCCCTAAGGAACCTGTCAGACTATGAAATCTCCAATATGGAGATACTTCACTAATGATCCCACCCCTCAACCCTGTGTTCAGGGTGTAAAACAGGATCAGGGGACACACCAGCAGCTACGAATTAATTATATTTTTTGCCTCAAACTGAAACAGGTGAAAAAATGGCACCTCCCACCTAGCAGGAAATTTCCTATCAAAAGTGTTGTTTTTCTGGTTTTTCTACATTTATTATTGCGTTAAAATAAATGGTAAGAATACATTTGCACCATACATGTGCAGTAAATGTTGATGATGATCATTCTCTTGAGGACGCTGTTTGAGAAAGTTTCTCCACCTCCATTAGTATTAATAAACCATGTAAAAACACTGAAGATGACAAGTCACATTCTAATGTTGATCTCAACCAACTGCTGCTTCTGACAGTATGAGTAACAAGTACAACACATGTCCTCAAAATAGAAGCAAAATCCCTCAAAGAGAAAAAGTAAAAAGAAATAATTAAAAAAGCTTTGAGTATAAAAAGTACTACAGAACAAGTGGTGGACAATGCTGATGTTGATCTAATTATTGATGATGATGGTGATCTAGATGATATCCTTCCATCCTCTTTCTCCTCTTCTTTGTATACAGATGAAGTTTAGAGTGAGAGAGATGATGGCATGGTCAGAAAATTAGCTAAAAGGAAAAGGCTCAATTTTCCACCACTATAAAGGAGCTCTAGTCCTGTTTATAAACCGTTTGAGAAATAAACTGGAAAGTCTGACTTTGAACTGCCTAAAAATACATAATCATCTTGGCAGTCATCATTAGCATCTAACCCCAGTAATTGCAGAATTAGCCCCTCAGGAACCCCTAAGTAAATGAAGTCTACAGTATGTAGATACATCACTCACAATTCAAAAGCTGAACATGATGCTATCTGTTGTCTGTGTAAGAAGCATTTCATGGGGGTAGCAGGATCAGACCTCGGTACATCCTCACTGAGATCCCGCCTGAAGCAAAACCACAGGTCTAATTGGGAGATGCACCATCAACATCTCAGAGGTGCCATAACTAGCAGCAGCTGAAGTACTCCTAAAAGTTCCTGGGAATCTGGGGCACATAATAATTGCACTGTAGATGTGTTAGAGAGTGTTCATTTACACTAACAACCCTGGCTATTGCTACTATTTTTCAAACACAAAATATCGAGGAGCATGACCCTGAGTTTGTTGCAGGAAGAGTCAGAGAGTTCCCACACTTGCCACCGCCACGACCACCTTAATTACCACAAGTCGTGTTAAAACAATAAAGTTACACAGTTCTTCCGTTATGTTCTACCACCTTACACTTCCTGTGCTCTTAGAAAGGAGTTAAATCCTGCAAAAAATATTCAAAAGTACTCCTGTGGAATAGTAAACTTGCCAAAATGTTGGAGGTTGATATCCTGCCCTTTTCTTTTGCGAACTGATGTCAAGTGTTGCACCCTTTTGGCATATCCCAAGCTGTAGTTATTTTTCAAGGGTGCTATGCCAGAGTTGAACAAGCAGGTGATTAGTGCCACGAGCAAAGGACAAAGGGACTCTTTTTTGACTATCCTTGTCAGCAGTATGTAAAAGATGCAATGACTAGCAGTAGTACAAGTGTACTCGGCCAACGGGCACATAATAGTAGTGTTGTAGTCTGTCTAGGGGAGTGAAACAACATTTTCCTCAGTAACAATAACACTCATGCCTCCTAGTGCTACTGTTGTGCAAATGCAAAGAACAGAAGAAGATAACTTTGAGTTAGTTGGAGATGTGCTGCCAACCCAACCTTACTGAATTCATAGTAAAAAATGTACAGTAATAATCCAAATGTATGCTTGAAGAATAGCAGAAATGTGTTGTACCTTACTGGCATATTGCAAGTTACAGTTATTATACAAGAATGGCTGTGCCAGAGTTGGACAAGCAGGTGGTTGGTGTCATGGGCACAGGTACTCAGCTACACTGTTTTCAAGGCTTATTTTGTTGTAGTATTCAACCTGCAACAACCTTTACTTTTCTCACCCACTTACTAAGCAGAAATTGTATTTTGGTGGGAATGCTTCTTGCCTTAAAAATCATAGGTTGAAAATGGTAGAGTTCTTGTGGGAAGTTCATTGGTGGTAGTCAAAAATCAGAAATTTTATATTTTCTATGTGTGGGAATTTCTACAGGAAAGGTAACAAATTATAGTTTTAAATAAGTAAAAAATCTCCCTGTTAATGTTAAATAAATTTCCCGGGATACCGGGAAAAATCCCGGTAGGCCGCCAGCACTGGGCTTCCCTGGGGGCCGGCTGGAGCGTCTTAAATAAAAGTGCTATATTTGCCAGGCCTGGAGGCCATCACTCAGTAGACGCGACCGGCGGTTGTTCACATCTCGCAACCGCCTGTTACCAGAGAGGGGTCAAGAGTGGGAAAAAAGAGACAAATGGAGGGGGGATCATGAGGCGAAAGGAGGGGCAATCAAGAGGCAAAAGGAGGGAGGGACCAAGAGGCAAAAGAAGGGGGGATCAGGAGGGGGAGAAAGAGGCAAGAAGGGGAGCGAGGCAAAAGGGGGGATCAAGAGTTAAGAAAGGGGGATCAAAAGGGAGAGAAAAAGGCAAAAGTAGGGGGCTCAAGACTCAAGAGGGGGAGAACGAAGGAAAAGGTGGGAATGAAGAGTGGGAGAAAGAGGCAAAAGAGGGGAATCGAGAGTCAAGAGGTGGTGTGTGTGTGTGTGTGTGTATGTGTATATATATATATATATATATATATATATATATAGATATATATAGATATATATTTTATAACTCTTTATTACTCTGGTGGTGACATATAACTCTATTGTTCTGGTGGTGGCATTTCTTTTAAAATGCATGTTTTCCCCTTTTATAAACAAGAAAAAAATGTAATTATGCTATGGGGCTGGTATAATGATGCAGTGCTATGGAGTTGGTCAGCAATTTTTTCCAGGGCTGGTTTTTATTCCCAGTCCGGCCCTGAGAGCTGCTTTGATTATGAAACATTACTATCCCTTTAAAAGCCTGGCCTCAATACCTGGAAGTGCAGGGACCGAGCAAAATCATTGTGTGAAGAATGGAAAGTAGTGGGCGGGGATTCCACTAGAAAGAGGATAACCTTGTGATTACATGCTTGCTGTATTGCTTGTACCACAGACAACCTAATAAATGACATTGCAAGGTATACTTTTAAGAAAACGTTATCTTAAAAAACACAGTGGTTTTTAAACAAATAAAAAGACAGCTTATAGTCAGTTTAGCCTCTTTGATTTACAAGGGAGGCGTTGGTTAGAGATGAAAGGTCCACTTTAACACTTCCACAAAAAAACTAACTTTTCATCCATTTGTAGTAAGTGGAAGATGTTGGGCTTAAGTAACATTGTAATTGGCGTTAGGCAGACGCAAAGATATTACATCGATTCTAGCTCCTGTATTAGTCATATTCTTTCATTCACCTAACAGAGAATATATAAGCCAAAAATGATACAATAAAATAAATGTATTTTTAACACTTTGCAATGCATTGGCTACCGCACAGGTACATAAAGGGTTAAATAAAGCTATTTTTTCATTCCCACTGCTAGGTATCAGTCTGCTATTATTCTGTTTTGTGCACTCCTTGACAGTGTTATAAAATGTTTCCTTTGGATAATAATGCCTTTGTTTCCTATGTTAGGATGTTAATGCTGAGTATAATTTTCTAATACAAATATTTGAATAACTTGCTAAGTAATTCAAACACTTAAACTCTTATTTTCTGTCTTGTTTGGCAAAACCTGACAGCAATGTTATTTGATTAGTTAGGCTCTCCATGTTAGTCTTAATAATTGGAAATGTTGTAAATTGTTTAGATTATGTACAACTCTGTCTTGTTGGAAAAAAAATATTTTAAACATGCTAATGTTTTCTTAGAAGGAACCGTCCGTGAACTTTTGTAACATCCCATAATACATAGTAAGCATACCTAATAAAGTGCATCTACATCCTTAAGAAAACAATGACACCTCCTAATAAGTCCCCTCCTTCTTAAAGAGGCTTTATAACTTTAAAAACTTTCCCTATTCATTATAAAAGTTTAATCTACATTACATTTTTTTTTTCTAAGATGCACCATTTTCTTATTTTTTCTTAATTTTTAAAGAACACCTATAATTTAAATGCTCACCTCAGTGACAGGTTCCATCTTGAAAGGAATTGCATGATGATTTATCCTTATAAGTTTATTCTACCAGTTTGATAGAATCTGCAAGGTTTTAGCAGCCTAAGAAGCTAGTGAGAGGTGATTTTCTGGACATGTAAGTGATTCATTATGCATGTTTGATCTAACAAAGTCAGAGAACAAAGCTCTGCTGAGATTTGATTTCCCAGCTACTTAAAGGGATAGTAATACTTCGTTTTATCTTTATTTTATTTTGTAGGCATTAAAAAAACATGAAGAATGATATACGTCTTATCTCTCAAACCTTTATGGTTTAAGAGATATTCACAAGCAAAGTACCCCCCCCCCCCTATTCTGCGAAACCAGAAGGGAGGTGCCCAGGTAGACTGCAGAGAGGGACAATCTTCAATTAAGATAAGGGAAAAAGCTGAAAAGCTTGTCGAGGGGGGCAGGGCTTTCATTGTTTTCATACAAAGAAAATTGTCCCCTATTGTTATCTGTCTGGTCTTACAACCAGATTCACATCTGAGAAGAGATGGCTTACACTAGGAAAAAGGGGCGGGAGGGGGAAACTTTGCTTGTGAATATCTCTTAAACCATAAAGGTTTGAGAGATAAGATTTATATCATTCTTCGTGTTTTTTGAATGCTTACAAAATAAAATAAAGTTAAAACGAAGTATTACTATACCTTTCATCAAATATATTTAAAACTATTAACATGTTTGAAAAGAAAACAGCAAAAGTTATAGGCAGTTTAACTAGATACACTTAATTTTTTTGTGTTTGTTTTTTTACTTTGTAGGCAGTGGGAATGGTGTTGGCAATGTTTATTTATTATTTTTAATTATTTTTTTTTTTAACGTTTCTTTATATTTTTTACACAACATGCTGGAGGCCCAGGATGGTTGAGGACACTGCTGGACCTCCAACATCATGGTACGTGTGATTAAACCTGTAACTGACCAAATTAACAAAATTAACTGATGGATTTGAATGAAAGTGTTTAATTTTGTGTTAGTGTTTCTGAAATTGCATTTTCCATGTTATTTGTCTTTAATTTAAATCCAAATGTTATGAAACAAGCAATTTTTATTATATTTTGCATTTATTCTGAAACAAATGCGCAAGTCTAGTTTAAACTGTAATAACTCTGAAAAGATGCAACTCCGCACAGTGGGAGCAGTCTACTCAGCAGCAAAATCACTACAATATATATTTTTTATAAATATGTAACTGCTCCTTTAAGGGGTTTAAAGCCCCATTTAAATCAAGGCTGGATTAGGGTTTATTTTTCCCCTTAATGGAGTTGACTTTGTTGAATTGCTACTCTTTTGATTTCTGAATACAACCCACAGTGACAGTAACAGCTCTATTATTGAAAACTAGTTGAACAGCCCGTTACACGGGCCACAGTGCCTCTGGCAGCCGGTCGCGGGGCAGTCACACGCAGTGGAGACTGGCCGCGCCTCGGCTGATACAGAGCTGGACGCTCCTTTGGAGCGCCCAGCTCTGTATCAGCTGCGGCGCGGGCAGTCTCTACTGCACATGACTGCCGCACGCGTAGCAGTGTCTACTGTGCATGTCGGGCGTTACACACAACTTAGCGAATTATTATATAGGATATGTCACTTGGCTACTGTTGTGAGAACTGTTAGGCATCAGTTGCCCTTTTGCATGATTTTAAACTGCAAGAAATCAAACCAGTTTCCCTAAAAGGAGTAATCAGTTGATTAACCCTTTATCCACTCTGTGACATGACAAAATTAATTTGTTGTCAGGCTTATTCAAAACTGATAAAACCACAAACAGAGATAATTGCATTGATAATCAGACCCCATCCTTTCAGCTCACAGTCCAATATCTTATGTATATGTTTTCCTCAGTCATTCCATTCATTGCACTTATGATTTATTTGGAACTTACACAGACAGGTCGCATTTCCCAATAGGCCAGAAAATCCTAATGGCCCTATGAATTTTGACTTGTGCCTTGGTTTAAGAGAACATCTTCAGTCATTACTGGATGTCATACCCATGGAAACAGACAAGATAGTTTGTAGCAGTTTTTCATTCGAAGCAAGTATAGTGCATGAGTCTCTGTAACTCTTTAATGTCCAGAGGGGTTTTCAGAGGATTTGAAAAACATGGAAAAGCAATGCTTTGTACATACATATGGTGATAAAAGGGTTAATGTTACTAAATACAGTAGGCACATTTTTTACACTGTAACCGAAAGTGAATAGTATTCCAGAAGATCAATATGTGTATGGAATTTGGTGTCTATCCATTCAGTAAACTTTGCTGGAGGTCTGACCAAGAAGTCTGGATGGCATACAGATTAACATGGGAAATAACTGATTTCTTCCCAATCATTTGTAGTCTGAAAATACTCAATGGATTTGTACTATATTTGGCAATGTAGGATGGATTCCAAAACATCAATCAAATGTGTAATTTAATTCAAAAGTTGTAAGCACTTAGAAAACGACATTGAAAGAAGTACCAATCAAACGTCAACTATGTGGGAGTGAAGAGTGAAGAATATTCTCATCATTGAATTGTGCCCTGCTGTTCACTACTATGTGCAATAACAGGACTAGTTAGAATGTACTGGAAAGCTAACCAGAAGCTGAGGAGTCAGCTAGATTATAAAGTGTTTAATATGCAAAAAGTAATATATAGATTTACTCTTAAGGCAAGAAATCTATTAATATCCTAAAAATTCTGTTGCAGGTCCTTTGGGATTTATTACCCTGACTATTGCTGCTGGTTCACTGCATTGTCAAATAATCACTTCAGTACAGAATTTATAGAGAAAAAACGTGTGCCGTGATCAAAGTAAACTAATGCCACGATAGGTATGGGGTCTCACCAAGGTGATGGATGCATTACGTTTGCTCATATAAGATATTTGTATTAAATATTGTTTTAGTTTTGGCTCACAGAGTTAAACATTTTGTAGGCCAGTTTGTAGGCCATATACACAAAGACAGTTGAGAAATTCTGGGGCAATCCAGCTGCATGACAGGGAATAATATAAACAGTGACAAAATTCCCATTGATTCAAAATAAAGGCTGACCTAGCTGGTGCACATAGGTCACAGCAATGCAGCGTTCAGAGCTTCACTAAGCAGTAAAGAGGAACCAATTTCTGATGAAAAAGCTACTTGTTTTTAGAGGCTATGTAATATTTTCAAATACAAAATGCTTTTATTATTTAAGGATACAGTTTCCCTTTAACCCCTTAAGGACCAGTGAGCCTGGGGTTTGATTCCCCTTAAGGACCACATTGATGATGTTCGGCATGCCAGCACACATGTGGCGGCGCGCCAAAGGGGTTCTGATAGTGACCGCTCCAGTCATGTAGTGGTCAGTCTCAGAGCCCGATTTTGCATACAGCTCGCTCACAGGAGCGCTGTTAGCACAAAATACTTGACATGCCAGGATCGTCACTTGGCTCTTTAGAATCCTGGGCATGGCTTTCTCTTTATGGCTATAGCCACTTCCTTTGATAATCCTAAAGGGCCGTGTTAACATTCTTAAGCTGGTAAAATGTTGCTCTTCAGTTACGGACTACAACAGAATTCAAATGCAAAAAACAACAGTAAGTAGCTAGACCAGACTGTTCTATGAATGACACCTGCCTAGCCAGTTCCTTCAGTGAAATAAACTGAGAGCCACATTCCATGGATATAGTTTTGCTTTAAGTCACCACTATGTTCTTTTGGACAGTCCACCACCACTCTATCATCTTCATGTACCTAACTTCTTATATGGTAGAGATGTCTCCATGCATTGCTTGCTTGGAGACTTTTCTAGAATGCAAGGGTTCATCACTCTAAAAGCTCACTATGAAGTGGATGGAACCATTATGATATGTACCACTTCACAGTACCAAGTGGGAGATGCATTAAGGGTCGATAAGAGACAAGGTTGGCGATATGATGGGGCATTTGCTTTGATTACATTTCAACATATTCACTAAGATATATTTGCCATCGCATCCCTGTGAATCTGCCACAAATACACAATCAACGCGATCAATCCACCATGCCTTTGAGAGGTTTCCTATTTTGCAGTGATGTCTTCAAAAATGGCTCATTTGCATATTGAAATTCAGCTTAATGAGCCATTCTTGTATTCATATGGGTGTTTTTAAATATTAACTTAGCACTTCACCATATTCATTAAGCTCCAATAGCTGCCAATGATGTTGACATTCACAGTCCCAACTTAGCCAACCTGATGTGGGTGAAGTTGGGATCTTCTTATAGCTCTCTATGGAGTCAAAGAACAGTTTACTGAAGAAAAGAGACAGCGGCTGCCCTCCTTTAAACCCTTAAGTGCATACCCCTGTGGCACTGAAATGGTTACAACATTAAAAGCCATTGCTACCACTGATTTCTTCAGTGAGAGAAACGGAAGAGAAGCTGTAAAATATAACAGCTTCTCTTCCTTTCTGCACTTACTTAATCAGCTGTTAATCAGGATTTCTACTGATCAGCTCATTCAAGTGAACAAAGGACACAAAAAGCGCTCTGCAGTGGAGTGCCTTCTGACTTCTGTCCTTACTGAATCAGCTTTTCAGCAGGGTATCCAGCTATCAGCTGATTCTTATCTACCCACATTTTAGTCTTTTTTTTTTATTTGGCACTTCAGATTAAATTATTGGTTGCTGGAGACATCTCCAATGCATTGTCCCAAGGGTTTGGAATGTGTCACGGCATGTGGATTTCAGCTTTATACACCTAATAGGTGGGAACACTGATTGACTGAATACTCATGAAGAGCAGTGTATTACACTCTATAATATGATGATCTCACATGATGCTTTGTCTGATAACTTTTTCACTCTTCTCAGGCATTGAGGCAAGACATCAGTTAACACTGAAACAAAAGGAACCTGTATAGTTGGCACCCATCAGGCTATTAAAAATCCAAGCTTATTGATTTCACATTGGGAACCAACAATACAGGTTTTTGTATTTTAATGTGAAATCAATAAAATAAATTCTTAATACCTTGATGGGTGCCAGCCATACAGGTTCCTTTTGTTTGTGGCTTATTTTCTTCAAACTTTTTAGGATGTATAGTCTTTCCTGTAGGCATCATCACTGAGAGAATTAGTGATATCTCAATATGGGTACTTATTGGTGCAGGAGTAATATTTCTTACAATAGTCAGTTAAAGGGATTGTAATGTTTTAAAATAAAAGCAGCTCCAATTAAGCTTCATAGTATTTGGACCATGGAGAGTGTTATTTCAATACTGTCAGATTTGTAGTTCAAGAGTAATTGAAAGATAAAGTATCCCCCTCCCACCCCTTTTACCTAGTGTAAGCCACCTCTCCTCATATGTGTAATCTGGTTTTAAGACCAGACAGCTCACAGCAAGGGATAATATTTTTACTGTGAGAACAATGAAAACCCTGCCCCCATTGACAGGTTTTTCAGGTTTTTCCCTTATACTAACTGAAGATTGTCCCTCTCTGCAAGCCATCTGGACACCACCCTTCTGTTCTGAGGTGAGCAGTGTTACACCAGTAAAAGGGATGGGAGGGGGATACTTTATCATTCAATTACTCTTGAACTACAACTCTGACAGTACTGAAATAACACTCTCCATGACCCAAATACTATGAAGATTAATTGGAGCTGCTTTTATTTTGAAACATTAATATCCCTTTAACACTGATTCTGGTAAACAAAGGACTCACAACATGCTCTGTTGACCCAAATCAGCTGATCAGCAGCTCTCTTCCTGATCGTTTGGCTCAGTAAATACAGAACTTTCAAGGTAGTGCCTTGCAAGTCCTTTGATTATCTGAATCAGCTGATTAGTGGATAGCCCATTAATCAACTGATTCAGTAAGTACATAATTGCAAAGTAGCTGCTAAATGTTACAGCTGCTCTGCCAGTGCTCATCATATCCCTTTAATGGGGCTGAAGTCTGAGAGCATCCTATCTGCTGAATAGTGCTGAAGTCTGAGAGCATCCTTTCTTCATTGCCTTCCCTAAATACATCACCAGCATTATAATAACCCTACATGCAAATGACTAGATTATTCTCCCCTTCCCTTGCATATCAAATCATTATTGCACATGGTGAGGTTTGTCTTCTTTTTCATAGTGAAGTGATCTCTGCACATCACCAGACACACTTAACTGTAGTAACACCCCTTAATGCATCTTGCCCCATCAGTGTGATCAATAATATATGAAATACAGGTATGAATGACATACCTTACACAATTGGCTTCAGCTGTTGCAACAGCCCTCAGTTTTCTGTCTGATTCACCTCACTACAGCTTATATTGACACTAAGTCCACATCATGGTACATTTTTATTTTTCACTTCATTATTACAAATACCATGACTATAATATCTTGGCACCTTCCTGGCTCAGTATCCATTATTTATCATGTAGGAAATTTAAAAGATCTACACCAGAGATAATTGTCTACAATATATGTCAACTCACTCTGTTTTGTGAGTTTATAGCCTATCTGTACAATGCAATGTATCTTAAAAATTACACTTATAAATACAGTTTTAAACTGCTATAATAAGCAATATTCTCTTATGATTTGTGGGGCAAGTCTGAATAATTAGATTGGACCTATTGCTTCAGAAATGCTTCATACTATTTTTGCTGAATGGTGTAGTTAGATTTAATGAACACAAGTACTGAGGCAATCTATTTTTGGAACATGCTTCCCAGTTTTATAATGAATCAATTCTGCCTGATTATATGTGCAGGTCTGTCTTGGATGCTTAAAGGGGAAGAAGCATATAATAATAGCCCTACTTACCTTACTATAACCAGAAAAACCTAGTGGTCTCTCTGAATGTTCCATTGTTCCTTCATTCAAGAGATAACATCTTCTATGTCAATGGAGGCGGACATGACAGTTGCTAGCTAGACCACAGAACACAAACTCCACCGACTTCACACAGTAATTCTAACAATTTAAGGAACAGAGGTGTGTGCAATATATTGCTTTTTCAATGCATTGCACAAGTCTCTGGTCCTTAACCCTTTGATTTCCAGAGGGTATGCAATAAGATGCTTTTCATTGCATTGAATACCCCTCTGGCACTCAAACGGTTAAAGGATTTAGAAGGCTCCTGCACTCTGCCTGCTTCATTTTTAAAAACTACCAGCAACTGTCATGTCTGCCTCCATGGACATGACATCTAGGGCTGACTGAAGATTATATCTCTTCAGCAAAGCAACCATAGTTGCAGCCATAGTTATAAAAATAGGAGGTAGGGTTATGTTAGGAGGTATTACTTCTCCTTTAAGGGAACACTAACACTGTATAGATTATTAAAAATAATTTATTTTAATTTATCCAGAAAATCCTATTGGCCTCTATTCATCAATTCTGAATGGATTGGTTTCCCAAAAATAATCTTTAATAAGACTTGATATCATGTCCATGGAGGCAAATGTGATTCTGGCAGCAGGATTCCAGGACCCCAAACTCCTCCCAATGAAAGTTGCTTGGGTAGCCTTCAGTGGAAGGAACTGCAAGTTTTTGGACCGTCAATTCAAAAGAAAAGTGGAGGAGCACTGTGGCAAACCATTTACACTATAGTGGAGAACTAAAAATGCAAATTGATTTAAGTGGGGATTTTAACCCCTTAAATGCTAGAGGGGTCTACAACACAGTGCAAAGCAATGCTTTGGAGACCACCTTACCAGTCAAGGGGTTAAAATCCCCACTTAAATCAATGGGACTCTTTTGAATTTTTTTAGTTCTCCCCTATAGTGCAAATGGGTTGCCCTACAACTTCTTAACTTTTCTTTTGAAGATATGGCCCTTGGTGTCCTTCAGAAAAGTATAATATCTACTAGGGATGAGCGAGCACCCCGATGCTCGGGTGCTCGGGTGCTCTGACCGAGCACCCCCTGAGGCTCGAGTGCTCGGCCGAGCACCCGAGCCCCATTGAAAAGCATGGGAGCACTCGAGCATTAAACCAGGCACCCCCTGCTCTGATGAGCGGAGGGTGCCTGGTCAATGTCCCCCTTCATCTCCGCTATGCCCCTCTTCCACAATGTCCCCCTTCATCTCCTATACCATAGAGGAGATGAAGGGGGACATTGTGGAAGAGGGGCATAGCGGAGATGAAGGGGGACATTGTGGAAGAGGGGCATAGACTCTATGCCCCTCTTCCACAATGTCCCCCTTCATCTCCGCTATGCCCCTCTTCCACAATGTCCCCCTTCATCTCCTCTATGGCATAGGAGATGAAGGGGGACATTGTGGAAGAGGGGCATAGCGGAGATGAAGGGGGACATTGTGGAAGAGGGGCATAGCGGAGATGAAGGGGGACATTGTGGAAGAGGGGCATAGAGTCTATGCCCCTCTTCCACAATGTCCCCCTTCATCTCCGCAATGCCCCCTTCATCTCCGCAATGCCCCCGTACCTCCAGTCCCTGGTGGTCCAGCGGAGCGTCTTCGGATCTGTGCCTCTTCCGGCACAGATCCCCTTCACCCGAACATGTCGGGCGAGCACATGGCGGTACTCGTACGAGTACCGCCATGTGCCGAGCAGAGCGATGCTCGAGCCGATCCGAGCATCGGCCGAGCACGCTCGCTCAACACTAATATCTACCTCAATGGACATGATATCAAGCACCAACTCATTTGGGGGAACCAAAACACAAGACTTTGATTCCATGGGGTCCCTTAGGTTTGAAGGGTTAATTATTAATGTGGGTTGTTATTGTGCTTTGCAATGCGTTGCATACCCCTCTGACACTCAAAGGGTTAACCATGTAGATGCTAAAGATGATTCAAATGCATTGCAAAGCAATGTATTGGTAACATCTTAGGCATCCAAGGGTTTAAAAAATTATTATAAGGTTAAATTATATTAGGGAATGCCTTTTGAAGTTTATTACAGGGAATATGATATGTCTAAAAAAGGACTATTACAAATAAACTTGTGCATGTTTAGTCACACTTCAAAAAATTCATTTATCTGAAATTTGGATATCACATTTTGCTTAATCAGGTCTTCCAATGTGTCATGTTATGCCATCATATATTTGCCAGCTGATATTCAGCAACAGCATCTAGATATAATATACCATGTGCAATAACATCTACCCTGCCAGCTGGCATCCAATTATATTCTCCACACTCTGGTTCAATGGTCATTAGACGTATATTATTTTTGAGAGATCAGCACATTTCTAGTAGTTATGCCAACATAAAGAAATAAATGATCCTGGAGTCATACAAATCACCGTCATTAAACATGTTCCTTCTAGGACAGTACAAGGAAAGCTATACTCAGAATGAGGGCACAATGCAGGAGAAAGTAAATGGTATATTATTTGCTGGTGGATATTATAGGACCTTAATACAAAATAATGCAGTAGAAATTGTGCAATTTTACAGAAAAAGGAGGTTAGTGCTTGGATTTTGGTCAGTGCATTTCAGCTGAATAGTTAACAGTTATGATGGATATGCTTGATTGTTCCACATATAACACAAAACCCTTTAAGGACCAGAGGGTGTGTGCAATGCTTAAAGGACAACTATCTTCCAGGCAGCTAGTTTTCTGTGGGAGCAGACCCGTTCACCCATTGAGGACCAGAGGAATGTGTAACTAAATTTTCGTAATGCATTGCACAAGCTGAAAGGGTTAAGCAAGCCAGAGCTGCATTTTACTCCCTGGCTGATCAGTAAGAGAGCTAACTGGGGATCAGAATAATGATCTACCCTGGCTCCCTGGCTAATCTGACAATGAAACACAATGGGGGAGATTTACTAAGTGGTGATAAAGTTCCTGTGTTAGTCTATAGAGCCTATGCACTAAGATCTCTAAAGTTGAAGAAATCATAGTGCATTGGCTCTATAGAATATCATAGGAACTGGAGAAGTGATAAACTGGAGAAGTCATCTCCACTTTATCACCTCTTTATCACCGCTTAGTGAATCTCCCCCCTTTGTCTCTCTGGGATCTGAGTGCACAAAGCTTCATGCCCTAGGTCTTACCACACACTTGCTTCCTGTGAGGGACTATAAGCCTGTGGCTTTAACCACTAGCTTTGTGTGTTTATTCCAGCCAATATATAAAGTGGAAGTCAGAGATGCTCAACTAGGAACGAGCCTGCAATACAAATTTGCAGACTCTGTAGGAATGGTGTCCTACCAAGGGTGCAGTCTCTTAATTTGTATTGCAGGCTTGTGCCTAGTTGAGCATCTCTGACTTCTACTTTACATATGCAAATTACCCTTGGGATTTGTCACCTCAAGGGTAATAGGGGAATCCAGCACTGGACCCCTTGCTTACAGTGCCTGGAGAGATCAGATACACCTCACTGACGAGGCCGAAACATACGTCTGGGGTTGGCTACTTCTCTTTTTCTGAGAGGAATTGCTTGGCATTTCGTTGTTCTACTGTTGTTATGGCAGGACCAATATGATATGCTTTAGGATATTTCTGCTCTGTGAAAGGCACTAGTGGGCTAAAAGAGACTGCACCCTAGATAGGATACCATTCCTATAGAGTCTGCAAATTTATATTGCAGGTTCATTCCTAGTTGAGCATCTCTGACTTCCCCTTTACATATTCCAGCCAATATGGCAGCCATGTGGGTCAGTTTTCTGCTTCCACATACGGCTGACAGAAGCAGTTCAGGACTGCACATCACAGTCAAAGGATTCTTACTACACCTGCCTTCATAGGAGCAGGCTTAGTAAAATATGATTGTTGCTATTATAAAGGTAGAATGTGGCTGATGTGCTAAGAAACTGAGGCAATTCTGGGAGAAATTACTTACACCATAGGGGAAGGGAATTACAATACAATTGATAATAGTGACAACATACAGAAGCAGTAGGACACGTACAAATACAAAGCGGTTGATGGGAGAGTGCAGAGCAATTTTACATATACTAAATCCTGAAATAGTCAAGTCACAGTATCACCAATTAATAAATATTATAATAATGGAATTAATTTTGAACAGTTCAAACTTAATTTGGTTTCAAATTAATACTATTTGTAACCACAAGGGTTTTGGGAGTACAATAATCAAAACAATTATGCCAATATATTCAGATAGAATAGCCGAAGGGTAAAAATAAAATGCAGTATCCAGGGAGATGGTACTTATTATGGATGAGTGTAAAGAAATCACATATATATTATATAAAACAACCCTGTAATACACATCATAAAGATATTATAATACATATATGATATTCATGACTTTGAGTCTTGTTATCAGGAATGGCTAAAATGTATCCTTCCTAAGCATCACATTTATTTAACCCTTTGACTGCAAGAGAGGTATCCAACACTCTCTGGCACTCAAATGCATTGGCAATGTGTTGTATACCTCTCTGGCACTCAGAGGGTTAAATTAATAGAGCAGGTGAATGTATTAATATGATTCTGTGCAAAAACAGGATTGATTTTCTAGCCATGCTCTCACACGATGCCAAGTAGCTAAGCAACATACACCTATCCCTCATATTGTAGCCCTTAATAAACTGAGTTTAAATGACACCAGCGGCATCTCTCAGACCTTTATGGTTTAAGAGATAGCCGCTTTCAAAGTTTCCTCTCCCCTGCTGTCAGCATTCTGCTGCCAGCAGGGGAATCCGGTCCCGGGAGGGACGGAGGCTCTTAAACAGAGCCGATATCTCGTTATGGAAGGAAAAATGATTCATTGAAACAGTCTTCTACGTGTGCTTGGCTCTGCTTAACAGCCTCCTCTTGATTCAGAGACCGGATTCTCGTGCTGGCAGCAGAAAGCTGACAGCAGGGGAGAGGAAACTTTGAAAGCGGCTATCTCTTATACCATAAAGGTTTGAGAGATGCCGCTGGTGTCATTTAACTCAGTTTATTAAGGGCTACAATATGAGGGATAGTAATTTTGAAGTAATACTATCCCTTTAACAATGGCATAGTGTGTCTGTTGGTATGTATTAAATCAGTCATACACTCTAGTGCATACCTGATGTGCAACCACTGGCATTGGAGGCTAGTACCAGTGTAATTACAGTGGCAAAATTATACATTCACCCCAATAGGTCATTTGTGATGTACATTTTTGAGCCAAAAGTGAAAATGTTGCCTTATATTTTTTTAGGAATAAATAAAATGGTGCTTATGTATATATACATATATCAGGGATTATAATTTTAAGTCCTTTGCTACTAGCCAGACCTGAAAAGTTACTTGCCACTGCAAACCATAACATACCCACCAGGGCTGAATTTCTACTCGCCCGGGCTAAATTTTCACTCGCCATTGGCTAGTGGCGAGTGGAAATTTTGAGCCCTGCATATAAAATCTCTCACCTTTTTATTTATTTCTTTTTTTTGTTACAAAAAAAGAGATAATTTTCCAGGGATCATATATATTTTTAGATGAGAAGAAATAAGTAGGGAATGCTGAATTGTGTCATACATCTTTCTTTCTTTCTTTCTTTTTCTTTCTTTCTTTCTTTTTCTTTCTTTCTTTCTTTCTTTCTTTCTTTCTTTCTTTCTTTCTTTCTTTCTTTCTTTCTTTCTTTCTCCAAATTATAGTTCACTGAAAATATTTTAAATTCTAATTTTATCTATCTGGGTTTTGCATTTGACTTGAATTGTTGTTTTGTAATCCAAAAACAGAAACTAATTAGCTGGGAAATAAATATGGCTTTTTCTGATATCTGTAAAGTTGGCTGATTAATCTAGTTTGTCCTCAAATCCCATAGAGATTAAATGAGTTTGTTACACCAGCCAAATTTAGAAGTGCTGCATATTGTATCTAGAAAAGGAGTAGACCCAAGGGCATCGTCATGGTTTGTCTCCATTGCCCAGGTCCTGTAAGTCTCCTTCTGGAGAAATAAAATGATTAATTGCAAGCAAGAGAGCCAGAACTTCTGCTTCGCCAAACACAAGTAAGCATTAAGCACATCCATACTGAATGGATGATATGTTTCTGCAGTACACAGAATTATTTCAAAATCACTTGTTCTTCTTTTATGAAAGAATAAGTAAACTTCAATGGGCTTTTTAATTAAATACATGCTATTTTTTTTTAGTTAAAGGTGATCTAACATCTAATAATATCCTCCCACTTATATTAATATTTCCAAAAAGTCCTAACAGCTTCTATGAATTTTTCTCGTGTGTCTTGGTTCAAGAGATAATATCTTCAATCAATCGTGTATGATAGGTCTATGGAGGTGGACATGACAGTTTCTAGGAGGACCAAAGGACTTCAAATGATGCTCACTACATGTGGTATCCTTAACCCTTTAAAATGTACCTTACGACAAATTTAGTTTCTAGAGAATTAAGATCTGCATTTATGTTTTACTAGCAATTTTAAAATAAATTGTTATTGAGAAATTAACCTTTAAATTTTCGTGGCACATGTATTCTAATTCTCCAGACACTATGCTAATTAGTTTGAGGGCAAATGTCACTTGATATGCTATTGAAAAAGCCCCCAGTTGAAGGGCTCTACTTAGATTAATTAATGTTACATTGTGTGGTATTATTTCTTGGAGCACAGACACTAATGAGCATAAAGGGCAACACTTTATCACCAACAAGTAAAGCTTAATTTCACAAAAATTATTTGTAATACAAACATATGGCCAGTACAACATATAGGCAGTTTTTAATTCTCTTTAAAATCAAGTGAATGTATCTTAGGGTGACAAGTCCACTTTAAGAACCACTGTATGCACCTCTCTGGTTCTAAAATGGGGAATTAGGCTCATGCACTTTGCCTGCTTTAATCTGAGAACTTCTGGCAACGCCATTGACATGGTATCCAGGACTGATTTAAGACAGGCTGTCATCTATTCTAATATTCACTACCAAAAAGCAGTCTGGGGATATAACCTACACTCATGGCCACTGTGTAGTTTTGTTTTCCTATTACCAAGTTGTTAAAACAAAATCAGTGATTATAAGTATCGCCAGTCAAAAAAAAGCCCATAAGAAACAACTAAAAAAAAACATGCAAGTAGCATACTATCAGCTGTGGTCAGTATTACCGTGTGTTTTGTGGTTACATTTTCTACCGGGAATCCTGCGCCTCAGAGTTGAGGTGTAGAAGCCATCGTTGTTTTAACAAAAGTAGTGCAGAATACATTCACGCATGCTCTCTAAGGACAAAACAAAATTGAGAAGTGTCAAGTTAAGCATCAGAAGGCCTAGATTCACTAAAGGTTGATGCTGTGGCAATATGATTTTGTTGATGTATTCAAAACACTTTTACATCTCATATACAAGGAGGGCAGTGTATGTCGAATAAACCTGGAGAAAGAAGAATGTCGTATGTGACCACTATATGTCAAAATACAAATGGAGAAAGTTAGTATGTCGAATGGGAGCACTGTATGTTGAAATAAAAATAGAGAAAGTTAGTATGTCGAATGGGAGCACAATATGTGTAAATAAAAATGGAGAAAGTTAGTATGTGGAATGGGAACACGATATGTCGAATTACTAAGGCACTGTATGTCAGATTTCTAACATGTTGTGCAGCATGGGGAACATCACCTTTGTGTATTAGCCCCATATACACTGCCTGACACCTTCTTCCCTTGACCACTGGTAACCACTGATCCCTATGTACACTGTCTGACACTCTCCAGCCTTTTCCACTTGCCCACTGCTAGCCACAAATCCCCATGAACACTGCTTGGGCACGGGAAGAAGGCTGGGGGTGTCAGACAGTATATAGGGGCTAACACACAATGTTGTTGTTCCCCATGCTGCACAGCATGTTAGAAATCCGACATACAGTGCCCCCCTTTGACATATTAACCCTCCTTTAGTAATTCGACATATAGTGCTCCCATTCAACATTTTTTTTTCACCTGTTTTATTTGACATACACTGTCCTCCTTGTATGTGAAATGTTGAAGTGTTTTGAATCATTGACAAAATCATATTGCCACAGCATCGACCTTTAGTGAAACTAGGTCATCAAACTTAACTTGACCTTTCTGTCATCAAACACACGCCTAGTTCCTTGGACTTTGACTTTTAGAGTGTTTTTTAGGTGGTAGTTTAAGGTGTAGTTGGATAAAAGCAGACATCATGAGCCTATGCTGGTTTTGTTTTACCTTGGTTCTACGATAGAAAACCGGTAAAACACGTCAGCAAAATATACAGTGCTTGTTTTTACTGTAACACCGTTTTTGGCGAGGCTAATAGTATCAAGCCCTGAGCCTCTTATTAACCTACCTGTCCACAAGCAAGCAAATCCTGAAGATATGACCTGTTAGGTGTCCAGAAGAGAGGGTTAGGAACACCAACTTAGTGTATATCAGTCAAGGAATACTTTGACAAAACATAAGGAAAAAACAGTGAAAAGTCTTCCAAATAAATTAGCCGATGCAATATAAAAACTTAAAGGAGCAGCAATTTTTTTTCTTTTGTTTTTGTTTGTTTTAAAGAAAAACTATAATGTATAGGGCTATACCTGCTGATGAAATCAGTTACTCCAACTGCTTTCAATTGTTTTATTCAAATGTTATAACAGTTCAAACTGTCTGGAAGTGAATAAAAGTATCATCACTTTCTGAAATTTCAAACTGACTTGTGGCTATCACTTGTATAGCACACTGCTTGCCATATATTACACATAAGGAAGGATACGGTTGTAAAGACAATATTGGATTTATTTGTTCTTCATAATTCTGGTGAGGTGGCTCAGTTGGTTAATACACCAGCTGTAGAATGTCACAGGTTTTAGTCTCAGCAAGGTCACCTCAGCCTTTCACCCTTCTGAGGTAGATAAAATGAGTCCAGAACATTCTTGAAAACAAGAGACAATGTCAATGTAGTCTTCCTGGTAAAATACTTTCACAAAAAGAAAAAAATCACCCATATTTGTGTTGTTATGCAATTACTTCATTATGCAGTATACCTTTACAACTTTTTTCTTCATGTGATAATTATAAAGATTGTTATGCAAATTCATATATTAGTCCACTAAGGCAGCTACACTTTTTTCCTGTGAAGAGGTCTAGGAGAGTTTCTTATGACCACTCGTCAACAGCATTATATTATACGCTCTTGAATTATTTTCCAAACAATTAACCCTTTGAGTGCCAAAGAGGTATCCAACGCATTGCTTTGCAATGCGTTAGATACCTCTGTGGTGCTCAAAGAGTTAAGAACATGCTCATAGACACACAATTAAAAGTTATGTTTAGTGAATTTTCCTGTAAAATCTAGAAGTCCATAGAAGGGGTTTGGGAGGAACTTTTCCTTCATTACTTCTGCATTTCTGTGTACAGACCTGTTCTTGGCTTGAGGGATTCATTTCAATTTGTATCATCTGTATGTTTTAATTTTTTTAAACATGCAGTGCTTTTCATGTATCACCTGTGGCAAATGAATAAATTACTATTTTTCAATTTGCAGTATTTTTGTTGCTTGCCTACTTTCGGATCACTATCACTAAAGGTTCCTGTTAAGCTCAATGACTCTTTCCCATTGAGTCCCTTTATGATTTCCTTCCAGGTCATCACCCTTTTGTGAGCCGCAATATTTAACCCTTTGCGTGCCATAGGGGTGCCCAATGCATTGCTTTGTAATGCGTTGAACACCCCTCTGACAGTCAAAGGGTTAAGATTGAAGGAAGAAAAGTGGAGAAACACTGGGGCAAACCAACTTCATAATTAAGGACTAACATGTTTGATAAAATGAGAGATTACGTTATGTGATATGAGCTCTTATCACTTCCAACACATTTTGAAGGTCATTCTGTGGATGTCACAAAGCCAGGGGAGGGCTGGCTATTTGTGGCTTGGAGGGCAGCTACAATCAAGTGGCCCGATTTTACTATCCTTCCAGCCCTCTGCCCCAGCCCACCCTCTTTTGTTAATTTTAAAATTGCCATTAACCCTTTGAGTGCCAGAGGGGTATGCCACTCAAAGGGTTAGTGTTGTGAAGTAAGGCAAGCAATAATACAGAGCTTACAATTGAAATGGGGTTACACTGGTGCAACCACAGAGCTTACAGTGCAAGTAATGCTGCACTAGTGATACCATAGAGCTTACAAGAGAAGTGGGCTATGCTACTAATGTAGCTCCATTTGGATTGAAGCTCCATTTCAATTGTAAGCTCAGTGGTATCACTACTGTAGCTACATTTGCAGCAAAAAGAGGGAGTGGCCCACCAGCCCAGACATATGACTGGCCCAGGGGTCAATTGTCCGCCTGCCCCCCAGGCCAGCCCTCCCCTACACAAAGCCATAACAAGGCCTACATACCTGCTAGTTCTCTTGCTACAGATGATAGAAAAAAGCAAGTGAGGTTCAGCCTGTGTACAAGACAGTGAATGGACAGCAATGTAGGGCAGCACAGTGGCTCAGTGGTTAGCACTGTTGCCTTGCAGCGCTGGGGTCCTGGGTTCATATCCCTCCAAGGACAACATCTGCAATGAGTTTGTATGTTCTCACTGTGTTTGCGTGGGTTTCCTCCGGGTACTCCGCTTTCCTCCCACACTCCAAAAACATACTAATAGGTGAATTTAGATTGTGAGCCCCAATGGGGACAGGAACCAATATGAGTGTAAAGCGCTGTGGAATCTGTGTGCGCTATATAAATAAAGGGTTATTATAGGACTGGATGAAATGGCTAATCGTATTTTGTACAAAATATTTTGGACAAAGACACAACATTGTGCTATTGGTTATTCTTGATATAGAGCATTCATGCTTTAGGGATATTTTGGTAGTACTTTAGGTTTTTCACAGTTTGTTTCTAAGGTGCTTCATCTCTGCAGCTGCTAAGATTTACTTACAAGTACCAACTTTATCTAATTATAGCTAAGTGTTGATTCAAATTCATGTTAATGTTAAATATAGCCACAGCCTACACCTGGAACAACAGAAACAAGCCAGGTGTTTAAAAGCTGTTCCTGCATCTAATTTGCAAGTATGTAGCATTAGTGTAAATGATACATATTGCTGTTTATCCCTGACCCATGATCTAAAAGTACAAAAAAAAAAAAAAAAAAAAAGAAAATAGATATCCCTGCTGTAACAACATTTATCTTTGGCTACACATTGATTCCCATTTAGGTATAGAGGTAATGGGAGAATATTCAAACATAATTTTATTCAAAGTAATTAAAAAAGGGTGATAAAGGGCACACCTTAGGTTACCTAGTCCTAGGCTCTTTCTAGGGGCCAGCCAGATTATGCACAGAAACAATTTAGTTAGGGTACAGATTTCTTATAGGCATATTAAATATTTTTAGAGGGGAGTGAAAAAGACCCAACAGGCAAAACAAGTGCCAGAAAGGAATACAAGATGATGAAAGAAGGGAACTGAGAAATCAAATAAAATGGGCTTATCATCAGGGAGAAGCAAGTTATGGGGACTAGGGATGGGTGAAAAGTTCCTTTCTTCACAGGACCTTTCACAAAATTACACAATTTGACACTTTTTTTTCTGTGGAAATTCTTGCTGATATAAAATATGTGAAACTTCACCCTTTTTGCTGCCACCAATGAATTTCTAGCAAAATCTTTGCTGTTTCTGCCCATGATTTTATTGGCCACAAAATTCCCTCCACAATTCTGTAAAAACCCAGAACTTCCTGCTAGGCTGCAAGGTGTAGTTTAGCAGCTAGAGAGTGGTGAAAGCAGAGAAAAGGAGAACTATGGTTTAAACAATAGTTGTAGTCTGTGTTGCTCCAGTTACCTGCTGCACTGTGCAGTGCGTACACTAAGGCATTATGGCCAAATGAGCAGTTGGAGTTGGAAGACTGTTAGTGTCTCTGATAAGAAGGAACAGTTAAGCAGTAGGACAAGCAGCAGTGGAGCTTAGAGGCCAGAAGCACCACCAATAGATGGTGCTCCCACCTTCACCACCTCCACCGCACCCCCAAGGTCTTGGCACGTTAATTTGTCAAGGGAAATATTGTTCTTTCTCCAGGTGGAAAAGCTGCATCAGCACAGAGTTTCAGCTGCCTCAACATGACCCTGAGTCTGCTGCTGTGAGAGTGACACTCAGTTCACCACCTACACCTATTTCACACTCACCATCATGACCAGCAAAGGAAGAGGAATAGTCTGGTAGGGGTGGTTCTTCTGCTGTTTATGTTCCAAGATGTTAGTTAGTTAGTTGAACTGAATTAACCTGCCTGATATCTTCCAGCCTCAAAAACTGGACACACAAAATGTAGCGAGCAGCAAAGGTATAGTCTTCAAAAATGATTGTGTAATACATACCCCTCTGTGTGTGTCCCTAATGGCTGGTGGAGAGCTAAAAACTTACTACAACATGTTCTAAGAGCAAATACACATGAACCACAGAGCAACAGCATCTGTGTCCATAAGCCCGCGATCGTTTTGCCATAACTGACTTTTTCACAATAATTTTTACACAATCATTTTTGAAGACTATACCTCTGCTGCTTACTACTTTTTGTGTGTCCAACTTTTGTGGCTCGTGGATATCAGGCAGTGTTAATTCAGTTCAACTAACAGACATCTTGGGACATGTTGCATATATTGTAATGGTTTCACATCAGTCTTATTTCTGAATACAAGGATACGCGATGCGTAGAGCTTCTGCAGTGTGCACCTGATGGGTCTTCCAAATTGCAAAGGAAGACTGGAGTTCCCCTGGAGGGAAGTTCGGGTGTCCATACACTGAGAGTCTCTCCCCCACCATGCATTGATAATCCTTACTGCATAGGGTGAAGTGAGTCCTATTCTTCAAGACACCTTGCCGGACAAACTTTGCCATTGCATCAAACCGTAATGCATCTCCCAACTTGAGAGTCCTCCAGCCAATAATAATGTCTGCTTTCCTCTACAATAGGGTTGCAAGAAAAGAGACAGAATTTAAGGTTCTCTTTGAGTAAACACAGGTGCATCACTGTCTCATTCATTTTGACTGTCTCATCTGTGCTCAAACAGGGAAATCTTTAAATTCTGGCCTGTTTGCAGCCCTGCTCTAGAACTATATATAAACCCAGTTTAGACTTCAAGTAATAAGACTGGATATAGTAAGATAAACCATTGTTTATTTGCATCTTTACTCATCTGAATGGAAAAGAAATCACACATAAAACATTAAAGAAATCAGAACTCCTTGCTAGGATCCAGTGCGCTTTAAATATGGCTTGTTCTACATATAATGTCCCATGTTTACTATAAAAAAAAACTTCATGTGGACCCTGGTTGATGGTTGATAGTTGAATGAATGAATATGTTTATTTATATAGCGCTATAAATGTACGCAGAGCTTTACAATTTAAGGATTTAGACAACACAGGTTACAAGTGCTTTGCAAAGTGAAAAGCTTGAAGTGAGATCACCTACCCAAAAGCTTACAATCTAAAGTGGTAATGGGAAACATACAGAGTGCATAAGGGTCAAGTGCTGAATACAGTGCTAGAGTTCTGGTCATGGTTGGTGGACACAAATAAAGTAAATAATTTATAAGAGCCTTAGTTTTGCAAAGTCAGTGCCTTCTAGCATGTTTAAGTTTTGTTAAGGAAGCCTAGTTTCATGCAAGACTTGAAGACCATAAGAGAGGTGCGGTGGCGCAGGGTGGGAGGTAGAGCATTCCATAGCTAATGAGCAATGAGAGAAAATGGTTTGATATGTGAGAGGACCATAGACATAAAAGTAGCTGATAGAAAACTGTCATTAACTGATCTTAAGTGGCAAGATGGGGTATGGCGGGAGATCAGAGTGGAAATGTAGGAAGGGTCTTGAATAAGAAAAGCAACATTTTCTAAGATATCTGGAGTTTGATAGGCAGCTATTAGAGAAATTTGAGGAGGAGCGGGGCAGGGACAAACCTAGGTGAGGACAGGTTAAATAGTTAAGTATTATGCTCTACCAATGTCCCAATTAACCCACTGCCCACACAGCACAGTATCTTTCATTAACAACTGGGATAACAGGCATGGAGATGCAAGGGCTACAATGAATACATGCAACACACAATATGTATACACACATACTCATAATAAATACACACAATAAATTCACATACAACACACACAATATATATACACACAATACACACAAAATGCTATATGCACAATGCAAACCACACAATGCTATGCAGACATAGGTATACGCAAAATGCTAAATGCAATACGCAAAATGCTATACACACAACGCAATACGCAAAATGCTATGCACAATATGCACAACGATATACTGTACGCCAAACACTACACGTACAACACACAACTATGTAAGCAATATGCCAAATGCTATGACACAAAAGCAAAGTGATCTACGCCAAACGCTGTCCACAAAATGCTAAACAGAAAATACAATATGCCAAATGCTATATGCCATATACTGTACGCTATACACCAACAACACACACACAAGCTCACACGCTCTCGCTCACACGCATTCACACATGCTCTCACACACAAGTGCTTGCTACCACATGCTCACAAACACATGTGCATATAAACACATGCTCACAAACATGCACAGTGATGTAAAGTTGTGTAAAGCAGTGCTTTGCAATAGATTTCACACCTTTTTTGGAGCTGAAAGGGCTAAGCACTGATAATTCAACAAGCCAATCATTAAAGCAGTCATTATTAACTGTAAGGTCAATGCCATGCCAATATTGCTAGGTACATACAGTGGTAATATAAAGTCTACACACCCCTGTTAAAATGCCAGGTTCTTGTGATGTTAAAGAATGAGACAAAGATAAATCATGCCAGAACTTTTTCCACCTTTAGTGTGACCTATAATGTGAACAATTCAATTGCAAAACAAACTGAAACGTTGAGGGGGAAAAATAAAAAACTCACAATAACCTGGTTGCATAGGTCTGCACATCCTTAAACTAATACTTTGTCTTTTTGGGTAGCATGGCACGTCTTGACACGGCAATATTTGCCCACTCTTCTTTGCAAAAGCTCTCCAAATCTGTCAGATTGTGAGGACATCTCCTGTGCACAGCCCTCTTCAGATCACCCCACAGATGTTCAATTGCATTCAGGTCTGGGCTCTGGCTGGGCCATTCCAAATGGTTAATATTGTTCTGGTGAAGCCACGCTATTGTGGATTTGGATGTGTGCTTTGGGTCGTTGTCGTGCTGAAAGGTGAACTTCCTTTTCATCTTCAGCTTTCTAATGGACGCCTGAAGGTTTTGTGCCAAAATTGCCTGGTATTTGGAATTGTTCATAATTCCCTCCACCCTGACTAAGGCCCCGGTTCCAGATGAGGAAAAATAGCCCCAAAGCATGATGCTTCCACCACCATGCTTCACTGTGGGTATGGTGTTCTCTGGGTGATGTTCAGTGTTGTTTTTGCGCCAAACATAACTTTTGGAATTATGGCCAAAACGTTCAACCTTGGTTTCATCAGACCATAACACATTTTTCCACATGCTTTTGGGGGACTTGATGTTTGTTATTGCAAACTTCAGCCAGGCTTGGATGTTTTTGTTTGTAAGAAAAGGCCTCCGTCTTGCCACCCTACCCCATAGCCCATTCATATGAAGAATACAGGAGATTGTTGTCACATGTAGCACGCAGCCAGTACTTGCCAGGAATTCCTGCAGTTCCTTAATGTTGCAGTAGGCCTCTTGGAAGCCTCCCTGACCAGTTTTATTCTCGTCTTCTCATCAATTTTGGAGGGACATCCAGTTCTTGGTAATGTCTCTGTTGTGCCATATTTATTCCACTTGATGATGACTCTCCTCACTGTGTTCCATGGTATATCTAATGCTTTGGAAATTCTCTTGTACCCTTTTCCTGACTGATATCTTTCAACAATGAGATCCTTCTGATGCTTTGGAAGCTCTCTGCGGACCATGGCTTTTGCTCCGAGATGCAACTAGGCAAATGTCAGGAAAATCCTACTAGAACGGCTGACCTTTATTTGTGATTAACTGGAGTCACTTTAAATGATGGCAGGTGTGTAATGACTTCTATTTAACATGAGACTGAATGTGATTGGTTAATTCTGAACACAGCCACATCCCCAGTTAAAAGAGGGTGTGCACACCTATGCAACCAGGTTATTATGAGTTTTTTATTTTCCCCCCTCAACGATTTCAGTTTGTTTTGCAACTGAATTGTTCACGTTATAGGTCACATTAAAGGTGGAAAAAGTTCTGACATGATTTATCTTTGTCTCATTCTTTAACATCACAAGAACCTGGCATTTTAACAGGGGTGTGTAGACTTTTTATATCCACTGTATAACAAAAAAAATAATTTAATGTAATTAGGATATTTTAATGTGGGACATTTTAAACTGGACCTGTCACATTCAATTTGTTTTCGTATTTGTTTCACTTTTAGCCTACAGACCAGTGGATGCACCTTTCATGAACTATTGATACTTTTATTTCTCAAAAAAGTGCAAGGGAAAGTCTTTTTCAGATAAGCATTGAATGCTGCATAAACTCTGTGCTGCACTGAGAATGTAATTAGCATATATTAGCATATAGTGCTGCAATGCTTTCTATACAGAAATAAAAGTATCAATATCTCCTCCATAACTGTTTCTATTGGCTTTTAGGCTAATATGACACATAGGCAATTTTTATTGAAGTTGATAAACACATTTGAATTCCACTTGTGGCAGATCCACTTTGAAGTGGAACTGTCATGGTAATAAGATTGCCCCTCAATATATTACTAACTTAGCGATATGCAAAGGCATACTATCTTTAACCCCTTAACGACCCTTAATGGTGATGGCACGTCATGGGTTGTTTTGTGTTAACGACCCATGACATGCCAGGACTGCCATGGAATTCCAGGCTCCCCACGTGGCTGCACGCCATTTGGGGATCCCAATACCGGATACAAAAAAAAAAAAAAGGTCCGTGGTCTTTAAGTGCCGGCCTCTTGTGCGCACAGCCGGTCCTTAAGGGGATAAATTAATCTCAATAAATTAGCGGTTGCAGTAAAAACATATCTTCTACAGGTATCAGGCTACACAGAGAGAAGCTCTGTGCATCTGCGCAGTCAGTCCCTTCTGGTGCCATAAGGCATGAAGGACTCCACTCACCAATGCTGGCAGTGAACAGGACAGACACAGCAGACTCAGAGGTAGATTTCCTCTAAGATGTCTGCACTGTCTGTCCTCTGGTTCCTGCTGAAGATGTGTTTTTACTGCAATACCACTAATTTATCAAGCTTAGAGATAGTATGCCTTTGCATATCGCTAAGTTAGTAATATATTCAGGGGCAATCTTATTGCCATGAAAGTTCTGCTTTAAGGAATATGTAAGATTATGATAATTCATAGGCATCCCCAGTACTTGGCCTTGTGAAATTCAGCATACATTGCAATGCGCTGGATACCTCTATGGCACTCAAAAGGTTATTAGTGGATCTTGTTTTGTGATATTTTGATAACAGTTTTTACTGTATAATGTGCCTTATGTAAAAAAGGAAAGATGAGCAATTCTGGGGCAAACCAACTGCGCTCTAGGGGACAAATACAAATTCTTAAAATTCATATTGATTTAGATGTGGATTTTAACCCATTGAATGCTAGGGAGGACTTTAACAAACTGGAAATCAATGCATTGGAGACCTCTCTAGTATTAACCCTTTGAGTGACAGAGGCATACCCCACTGGCACACAAAGGGTTAAAGGTGTTAAAGAAATATTATTATCCCCTATGGTGTAGTTGGCTTGCTCCAGAATCGCCCACTGTGCCTTCATTTAAGGCACATTGGGTTGTATTCAGTAAACTAAAGTGGAGCAATTCTGGAGGAAACCAGCTGCGCCATAGGGGAGAAATGAAAACTCCCCATGTATTTAAATGGAGTCTTTAACCCCTTGAATGCTACAGGGACCTCCAGTGAATTGCTTCACAATGCATTACAGACTATTCTAGCATTAAAGGGGGTAAAAGTTTAATTTAACACAATAGGAATTTTGAGAATTTTAATTTCTCCCTATGATGCAGTTGGTTTGATCCAGAATTCCATGTTTTTAGTTTATGGAATGAGCCCTGTTGCTGGTTGTATAATTGTTTCTTATCTGATGCTCTAGGAAGTGATCCTGTTTAATATTGGACTTCTATTCATTCGGATTCTGAAGCATGCCTCTGCAGCAGGATCCTTATTGCTTTCTGTATCAGTGTACTGTTGTCTGTCATCAGCCTTGTGCCATATTCAATAAGCTAACGGAGTATAATTCTGAAGCAACTGGCACCACAGGGAAGGAATCAATATCACCCAATATTTAAAGGGATAGCAATATCAGAAAAAAGTATTAACTATATGGTAGATGCAATTAAAAGAGAGTACTTGCACTTATTTGTATCTCTCAAACTGATATGGTTTGAGAGATATAGGAAAATAAAGTTCTCCTCTCCCTCCTCTCTCAATGCTGAAGAGCCGCTGTCTGATCCAGGAACCAGAATCTGCTTCTGACAGCTTTACAGCTCGTCTAGCAGAAAGAGGAGGGAGTGGAGAACTTTATTTTCCTATATCCCTCACACCATAATCTACAATATAGTTAATACTTTTTTCTGACATTACTAGCCTTTTAAATTGGACTTTAACTCACTGAATGCAATGAAGACCTAGCTAGCATTCAAGTGGTTAAAAAAACTCATTTAAATTAGCAAAAGGTCTAGGAAATTGTATTTGTCCCCTGTGAGTGCAGTTACCTTGTTCCAGAATTGCAACATTTTAGCTCAGGGGTGTCCAAACCTGTCGTCAGGGCCATATACAGGCCAGGATTTAAGGATATCTCTTTAACCCCTTAATGACCCTGTAACGTGTCAGGACAATCACCTGATTTTTTTCCCTTAAGGACCGGTGATGGTCCTGGCACGTCACGTACTTTATACTTACAGGAGTGCAGTAAGTAAAAATGGGGTCTGAAATTGGCCGCTCCAAGACCGGAGCAGTCTCTCTCAGACCCCCAATTAGTGCACCAGTACATGTAACAGGGCACGTGTGGCGGTGCTATAGCATGCATCAAAGTGGTCCTTAAGGGAAGGTAACTTCCCAGGACCGCTAGTCCTTAAGGGGTTAAGTACATGTGAGATTATCAATGGGGTATTTCTATTGATTAACCCATAAAGTGCTTAACCCCTTAAGGACCGGCAGCGCATGCAAGTGGCTGACACTTAAGGACCACGGACCTTATCCAGGGCCCCCCGAATGGCGTGCAGCCACGTGAGGAGCCCTGAATTCCATGAAGGTCCTGGCATGTCATGATGTGCCAGGTCCGTCAAGGGTCCTTAAGGGGTTAATCATCATTATCCTAAATCCAGATCTTGAGTACAGGTTTGTACACCCCTGACTTAGCCTTATGAATATGGCTTTAGTGAGATTTGTTGTTCATTATACAATGTGTTGAAGCTTTTTAACCCATTAAGGACTGCTTTTCAATCCTTTGCACACTTCTCTGTTCCTTAAAGGATTAAATAAAAAGCAATATTAATAATAATAATAATTATAATAACTTTTAAACTGCTTGTTTACTGGAATGCACAGGAACTTTCTCCACAATCCAGTATTTCATGAATTTTTCATAAATTCTCTGCTCTGTCAAACAGTTGTCAATTAAAATCAGTGTACTGTGATATCTAAGAAATAGTATAAATAAATAATCAGTCACATACCAGAGAGATGAAACCCTGTCACACTTAATGTGCTTACAAGCAAAACAGTGACCCACCCCTTAGCAAAATGGATGATGTTCCATCTCAACAGTAAACTGGAATTAGACACTGTGCAATTAAAGTTCATAGCCAGTGAGCAAAATGAAGTAAAATATGTTTTGTTGGCAACATCTGAATTTGTAACTGATTTTGCACCCAAAATCATTAAATACTTTTTGAACTCTTTCAGTGCCAGAGGGGTACGCAACACATTGCCTACCCCTCTGGCACTGAAAGGGTTAATGAAAACAAATATTTTAAAAAGTATGTTCTGCTGTGTAAAATAAGGCTACTCCCAATGCTGGAGATTGTCTTTTTAAAAGCAATAGCACCAACTGGTGTGCAAAAAAAAAAAAATCAGCCTTGGGGGAGATGCACTAAGGTGTGATAAATAGGTGATAAAGTGGCATTGACTTCTCCAGTGATATCAGTTCTCCAACTCTTATGTTATTCTATGGAGCCAGTGCACAAGATTTCCCCAACTTTGGAGATTTTAGTGCATATACTCCATAGAATAACATAGGAACTGGACAAGTTATATCACTGTAGAAATCATCTTCACTTTATCACCTCTTTATCTTTTCTAAGTGCATAAACCCATTTTCTTTTTTAATGCACTCTGTAGGAGAGTCACTAGCTCTTCATAATAATATACGGCACCATCTAGTGACATCAATAGAAAACTGCAATTGTCTAGGCTGTAATAACTTTTGAATGTGAAATCTTCAAACAGCTGATGCATTCTTGTTTTACTCAGTAAGAAAAGAATTATAATATATATATTTCATAACTACACTTTACTTATCAATACATTGAATATATCTCTAACATTCAAAGGGTTAATAAATTAAACCCTAGGAACAAACATATAGTATCATCAATTGTGGAAATCTATGCACACAGTAGTGCCTTCTTACAGTCACTCTGACATCTAGCAAGCAGTAAGTACTGCGTGCTGACACTGCAGACAGCATAGTTGGCAAACATTAAGTGATGTTAAATTCCTGCATCTTTGCAGTATAGTCATTTGTACTGAATTTCCTGGTTGAACAGAACATAATGACTGTGGGAGTATTTAGTTACCTGACCTCACTTTACCTTCCATTGCTCAGTGCTTTGTGACTCAGATCTGTTAAATAGGTACAGTAAACCAGAAAACACATGAATGTTGGAACATGAGAAAAAGCATTATTTGTAATCCTATCAGACATCATGAAAGTTTTAACATATAATTTTGCATTTATTTTTTTACAGCACATCTCCTTATAAACAGCATTTCTCCTCTATGCCACTATTTACAAAATCAGCTGCAGCAGTTTTCTAAATAGTTTTAAATGTGACAACAGCAAAGGGTTAACATTTTTGAGTTCGAGAGAGGTGCAAAACGCATTGCATAGCATTCGGAGTGTTAATAGCACCTCAGATATAATGAAGGCAGGCCAGCTAATCACTGAGACATAAGTCACCCCACAGTGATACATTTATCTGAGATTTATGGCTAAGGATAACACTACATTCAGTGCAGTGGGCGCTGTAAACTGACAGAGAAGTGACAAATAAACCCTCACACTTGGGCTACTGGCCGCCACAGTTGTACTTTCTGACCCTATTACTGCCAGCATTCCATAGAAGGGGAAGAAGGGAGAACAGACCTCTGCATTCTGTGCCTTGGCAGTTCAGTGAAAGAACCAATCAGGGGTCTGAAAAGTGATCCCTTATGACTGTCAGACGAATCAAGTGAGATGGAGTTTGAAGTCTTGTAGTTCAGTCTCCTGGGGCTGACCATGCAGTCAACAAATACTGACAGTGATAGGTTTTCAAACCTGTCCATGGCAGTCTATGCAGTAAGCAAAGTCTGTGGTTTAAAGGGATAGTAACAATATGTACAAAATATATAAAAATATTTTGGCTAAATTATGGAACAAAATCCTCATATTTATTAACACAGTGGCATAATATATGCCCAATACAGGGCACACATTTGCACATCTTGTATTGAGGAGCGCAGGTCTGTTGTCTGTTTTGTGTAAAAAAATATATATTGTAGAGTTTGTCCTCCTGAGTAAAACATGGGTACTAACACTGCTGAGAGGTATTTTATTGGAATGTTATTGCAGCTCAAACTTTAACTTTTGTAGGTGCAGTATCTCAGCGGCTTGAAATGTTACAGTGGCGTGTTGCTACACCATCATATGGACTGCTCTGGTCAATTTACCATAAACCTCCATAGGATGGTGTAGCAGCAGCGCCACTGTAATATTTCAAGCCATTTAGATACTGCACCTATAAAAAATGAAGTTTGAGCTGCAATAACTTTTGAATAAAGCAACTCTCAGCAATGGGAGTCCCCTTGTTTTACTCAGGAGAACAAACCCAAAAATATATATGTTTTTACATTTTAAGTGTTTTTTTGCATTTATAAGAGCTTAAAAAGCTGAGCTAAATACAAAAAAGTATCTCTCACACTGCTATGGTTTAAGAGATACAGGCGTTTAAAGTTTGCTGTTTCCTACTAACAGCTGTAAAGCTGTCAGCAGGAGATTCATGTCGGTTGACACGGAGGCGCTTGAGAAGTGCCGCAATCTCGTTATTTACAAGGAATCCCTTCATTGGAATGGTCTAAAGATTGCGGCACTTCTGAAGCGCTTCCGTGTCGACCAACATGAATCTCCTGCTGACAGCTTTACAGCTGTTAGTAGGAAACAGCAAACTTTAAATGCCTGTATCTCTTAAACCATAGCGGTTTGAGAGATATGGTTTTTTGCATTTAGCTCAGCTTTTTAAGCTCTTCTAAATGCAAAAAAAACCTTTTTTTGACATTACTAACACTTTAAGCTTGTCGCCCTGGCAGCTACAGGAGTTAGTTTTCTGACCACCCAGCCAGGTAACATAAGTTGTTTTGGGACTGACTGACTTGCACAAATCTGCTCTCATAGTTGCCTTTTAAGGACCCAAGGGGTGTGCAAAGCATTGCTCACTCTCTGGTCCTTAAAGGGTTAAGAACAGTATTTCAGTACTGTGTAACATATCATAATGATTATCAGTCCATCTTGTTAGTTAGAGTAAATCATGGTGCTGTTTAACCTCTGAGTGCCGGTGAGGTATCCGATGCATTATTTTGCAATGTGTTGGATCCCTCTCTGGCACTCAAAGGGTTAATGAAAAATGGGGGAAGATGCACTAAGGTTTGATAAAGAGGCAATAAAAAGTAGATAACTTCTCCATTGATGTCACTTCTATGTTAATATATGGAGTCTATGCACTAAGATTCTTTAAGTGGGAGAGGTCTTAGTGCATAGGCAGTATAGATTAACCTAGGAACTGGAGAAGTGATATCACTGGAGAAGACATCTCCACTTTATCACCTCTTTATCACCGCTTAGTGCATAACCCCCAACGTGTCATTCAATTGTCAGTTTACTTTTACTGGTTGCAAATAATAATCTGTTTTTAACCAAAATACACAATAAATTATGCACCATTCATTTAAACCCTTTAACCCTTTGAGTACCAGAGGGGTATTCAAAACATTGAAAAGCAAAGTGTAACGTGAACTAGGCGATGTGAGTGATCCCTGGCCATCGTTGCCAAGTTTCCCTCTCTGAGATACAGCTTCAAGGGGTAGCTGTGCCGGTCCAGGGTAGCGGGAATCCAGTGAATAGGAGTCAAAGGGGACTATTTAGACCATTCCTGAAATAACATAAACAAGACAGGATGAACAGGGATCCAAGCACTTTATTTGGGAACAAAGGGAACATATATAGGGCAATAATTCCAAATGTAAACAGAAATGCAGTTTAATCTTGCTGCACCAATCTCCAGCCAATGGGGATCAGAGCAACAAGGAATGAACAAGCGGCGACCAATCAGAAGGCTGCCTACATTTTGACCTGGGTACCAGGAGGTTTGAAGGGAAAACAATGTTGTTGTGCTGATCTCCAGCCAATGGGGATCAGAGCGACAAAGAAAGAACAAGCAGCAATCAATCCGCAGGCTGTCTGCATTTTAAACTGGGGACCAGGAGTCTCTGACTGCCCCAGGTCAGAGACTTTAATGCAACCAGGCAGCCAGAGTAGGCGTTGGGGGCTACAACCTGTAGAGGGATGGGAGACCTGGTGATCACAGGCGGTATGTGAGAATAAAGTACAATGTATATCTGTGAACGAACAGTAACCATAAAATGGTGTGTAACACATATTTGTCCGTAATGGACCAAAGGTCCATTAAATCATGCATTGGATACCCTTCTGGCACTCAAAGGGTTAAGAACCAGAGGTGTGTGCAACACATTGATATACATCCCACTGGTCTTCAAAGGGTTAACCTTCACTCTCAAACACTGCAAGTCAATAAGTAAAAGATAAAGGGCCTGTTCTCAGTTAGATGCAATAAATCCTTGTGAAGCTGATTTACTAAGAATAAATGGGGCTATTCTGTGGAAAACCAGTTACCCCACAGGGGACATAAACATGTTTCCATTGTTTGAAATAGAGTTTTTAATCCCTTGATTGCTAGAGAGGTTTCCAAATCATTGTGGAGAATTCAATGGGTTAAACTCCTCATTCACATCAATGGAAAGCTGTGGATATTTCTTGTCCAGTAATTCTGGAGCAGTTGGTTTGACCTAAAATGACTCTTGTTGGTTCTTGTTACATTGGTCTCGATGACTCTGAGGGGCTGTTAGCTTACCCAGAAGATCACAGAAATGAAGACTGTTGTGAAAAATCCACCATTCATAGGTCACGCCTAGAGCATTTCAACCTTTCAATGCCATTAGCTAAATATTAGTTGTTCCCTTATATATTTTTGGTTAGCTTACCTATAGAGAGCTGAAAGGGAAGTCAGATACTGTCCCTGATGTTTCATAAAGATGTCATTTGTCAAAAAAAAGTCTTCTACTTTACAGGCCCTTCCTGAATACTAATGGCACATTGTGTGTGCAGTCTATGAGCTGACAGTTATGACTGAGAGGAAGATAAATAAAGTACCTGGAAGAATGGTTGGAGCAGGTCATTGAAGCTGATATACTCAGAAGATGTGGAGCAATTCTGAAGTAAATCAGCTGCACTAGAGGGAAGATCTGAGTGCTGGAAAGGTATCCAATGCATTGCAACACAAACCTTATTCCAACATAATCTTGTTTTCTTACATTAACCCTTTGAGTGCCAGAGCAATGCAATGTGTTGCATACCCCTCTGGCACTTAAACGATTAAATTCCAAATGTCTGTTGTGATGACAACTAGGTCTCTTCCTATCACTTACTATTGAGAGAGGTAGTTAATAACTGAAGCTCTCTCACTGAGCCCATTAATTAACCCTTTGACTGCTAGAGAGGTATTCTTCATATTGCAAGGCAATGCGTTGGATACCTCTCTGGCACTCAAAGAGTTAATTGAGGCTTTTTTCACCCACTAAATGCTAGCTGGGACTCCAATGCATTTCTGCACAATGTACAGGGGTTAAAAGTTCAATTAGCCATATTTAAATCAATGGAAATTTTGGACATTTTTATTTGTCCCCTATGGTACAGATGTTTGATTGAGAATTACTCCAGTTTGCCTTAACCCTTTGAGTGTCAAAGGGGTACGCAACGCATTGCAAAGCAATGCATTGCATACCGCTCTGGCAATCAAAGGATCAATGCTCCAGGTCTGTCCCAGAGTTTCTGGATGTCACTTTCCATTACTGGGTCTCATGGGGACAGAGTTTTTTCCTCTGGCTGGCTGAATTCTCTGGAAACCCTGCCCATATTGCCACCTACTCCACAAACTTGCTGCCCATTCAGCCCACTTTGGTGCAAAGCCACACTCATATTATGATGATGTAAACTGTGTCATTTGAACAATCCCATGAAACCCTCTAGTACTCGAGGGGCTGCCGTTTAAGATGTTCCCAGGTATATATACCAGCCATCCTGCGTAGCAGGGCACAGTAAGTATTTTAATGGAAATATATATAGTAGGGCTTTTCCTGTTGAGTAAAATAAGGGTCCTCCCACTGTTGAGAAATGTATATTTCCAGAGCTACTACAGTTTAAACCTATGTTTGTCTTTACATTAGCAATGCCCTCTAGTTGTTAAATTCAAATTAGTTATTCTGTTAATTTTATTTGAGAGGAAAGTCAATGACAAACAGTTCTTCACAGAACGTGACAGAAACTGCTAGGCCATGCTGTTAGAACTATCAGGAAGTAAATGTGCTGTAATTCACTTCCTGATTATTTGAACTGTTATAACTTTTATTATTGTTTTACCGAGCAGGAAAATCTCTATAACATATAGATTTTCATAAAACAAAGTTCACTGCTCCTTTAAGGGGAGGAGACTAGATGATGATGGCATATCTTGAATAAAGTGCAAAATTCATAGCGGCCATTAGAATTTTCTAACCATAGTAAAGTGGAGGGTTGTTATTAGGAGGTGTCAGTTCTCTTAAATCATACCTCCCAAGTGTCCCTCTTTAGGAGGGACAGTCCCTCTTTTAGACCCAAATCCCACTGTCCCTCTTTCCAACCCTAATGTCCCTCTTTTTAGGGGATCAGTTTGTGTGGTGTTTATATAAGTGTATCACATTGCTCCACAGCAATAAAACTCACATTATTGTTTCTTTAAACATCAGTATATGTGTTTATAAATTAGTGTGCTTAAATAAAATACTTTGGTCTTGTTATAAGTTATTTATTAGGTAACACAAGGAGGTGTCAATAGGTCATGAAACAGCCTAAAAATTCTCGTTAATGCCCCGCCCACCAGCCACACCCCCAGCCACACTCCCTAAAACATAACTGTCCCTCTTTGGCAATTTGAAATGTTGGGAGGTATGCTTAAATACTTCTAAATTCTTACATAATGTGCCATAAAAATGCATTAACTGTTAACCCTTTGTGTGACAGAGGGGTATCCAGAGCACTGCTTTGCAATGTGTTGGATACCTCTCTGGCACTCTAAGGGTTAAATGTTGAAATACAAGATAATTTAAGGCAAGTCAGTGCAGCCATATGCATAGCCTTTCATGCTGTTCTTTTTTGGGATATTCAAGAGACAGATTGTAGGTAATTTCACACAGAGTCAGGGGACGGAGGTGATTTATCAAACACACTACACAGAAAAATGTATCTGGATTTTGTTTTCCTTTTTATGTAGAAGAATATTTTTATAGATTTTGTCTGTTTCTAAGCCTGGTAAACAAAGAAGTTGAAGTTTGTGGATTGTAGATATCCTTTATATTAGGGCTGGGCAACCTGGTGCCCCCCCAGCTGCTGAGGACTACAATTCCCTTCATCCCCTCTCATCCAGTTGCTGGCAGGGGATGATGAAAGTTGTAGTTCATAACAGTTGAAGGGTCTCAGGTTGCCCTGCTTTATATGAATAATTTTCAGTGACTACATTAATTGACATAATCAACAGTTCTCTAAGAGAATATTGCTTTCCCAGTGACAGACTAAGCTTCTTCGTTTGATAAGTATTGAAGACATCTTCTTCATGCATGGGAAGAATTAGGTTTCCTTCATTTTAATAGATATTACATGATCTGCCGAAAGAAGAATGTGGCTTTACTGTAAACAAACGGATCCCTTTGGATGATTTGCAAATTGAGGGGAAATAATTTCTGAAAAATTGTAGCTTGCAATAGTGCCATCTGATTTGTTGGAAATAGGCGATTTAAAAAAATGTGTAGATTCAAGAAAATTATAATTGCCTTAAAGGGCAACTAATGAGAAAACATAAAACTGCATGTTGAAGATTAGTTGTTTACTAGCTAATCACTGCTACTCTCACCTCTAGCAGTAGCAAAATTATAAACCCACAACCCTCAGTGTACAGATCCTCCAATGAGCTGGTGCTGTGAACTCTGAAGAGGCAGCTGATTCGTTTTGGTTCTGTAATGGCATTACCACCTGAACAGTCAAAAATAATCAGGTGGCCAAGAGGTGGGACAAGAAACTCGGGGTAGACATATACAGTTAGTGCTTTGTTGTATCCTACCCGTTTTCTCCTTACTTTACTCTGCTGAATGCGAGCGGAACATGTTCTTTTGTGTTTTTTGTCTTCCAGCATTGATAGGGTAACCACAGTACTGTGTGTATATAAAGGCTATACATTTCCTCTAGTATAAAAAAGATGATATACTCTATTTTTGACATTGGTGGGACTCATACATTTTCATGTCCTGACTAGTAACTTTTCTCTGTGACCTGTGATCTCTAAGGTAAGCCTCACTAAGTTGACAAAAGTTGACAAAACCTTGTGTAGGCGACACGTGTTGAGACATACTGAGAGATGGCTTCCCTTGTTCACTTCATTGCACTTTGATCTTTATGTACTGTGACATTCATGGATGCATATATACCACATTTCTGTTACTTTTTTGCAATTTCATAATATATTTATATCTTTCTCACTTTATTGTTTCAATTAATGATTTTTTGAACTTGAACTTTATGGATAGACCTGTGGCATTTCATTTTCTGTAGGTCCCAGTTTTGTATTTTTGATACTAATAGAGGAAATGTTTTTAACTTATATTTGTTGCCTGTCATTTCCAATCCCATGATGCTATAAATTCTTTTTTAGTGATTGGTTTTGTTCTTAGCAACATATTGTACTGGGAGATGTCTCTCTTTCACTCTTTAGTGATTGTTTTTAAGTGTTTTTTAACATTGGTAATATAGAGTGGAGTATTTTGCTTATAATTAATAAAGTATATACACTGAGTGCATCTATATATGGGTTTCTTTTTTTTTTTTTTTTTGGCAGCTGGCCGATGGTCATTAGTGGACCAAATTTCCCAGGATGTGGCTCTCTTCTGGATTTGTTGCCTGAACTCCGGGTGTGGGAGTGTACAGCTGAGAGATTTATGGATCCTAGGGGTATATAGGGATTGGAATAAGTGATTTTGTGGGTTGTTGACACCCCAAGAAGTTTTGTTCTTGTTTATGCTGTCCTGATATGCTGTGATCTTTAATAAATGTATTGGTGCTCTTGTCTTCTCCTGAACCCACTGTCAGTCCCATCCAGCCAGAGGGGCTTTCAACACAACTACTTAACATAAAAGTGTGTTGGCCTTTCAGGGCTTTCCTTTCCTCTACTTGCTTAATGTCATGTATTAAAAAATCTCAGAGGGTATTTTGTTGTTTTGCCCCATTTTCCTGTGCATGTTGTGGGGTGGGAGTAAGGGGTTGAGTATGACTGTGTATGGGGGCTGGTATACAGTAAATCAATCATGTATTATAGTGTATACCCCTGAGTGCAGCCGGTGGCATTGGAAACTAACAATCATTGGAGCTGATTCCTTCCGTTGTCCTCCAATATAGGAGCTACAGTTTTTGCCTAAGATACATTGACTTTCACTATTCTGATTGGGCCCTGTGTCACCAGTGCAAGGGTGTGACAAGTGCACCATAGAGGACAATAAATAATTTCTGTTGATTGAAACATAGCTTTTAAACCATTGAATGCGCTGGAAGCTTCCAGTGCATTGTATTGGAGATCTCTCTCTCCAGCATTTATGAGGTTAAAAAGACTGAGAACATGTGGAGTGTTTGTGTCCTCCCTGGTGTAGTTAGTTTGGTCCACAAGTTGTAGTTAGTTTGGCCCTCAAGTACACCACTTTGCTTTTATACTGTACATATAGGCCATTCAGGAAGTAAAGTTCTCTGAGTACATACCCAATACTTTAAAAATGGATGGGTCTCTAGTGTTGCTAAAAATATAGTAGCAATGGTAACAAGGCAACACTACTAAACTGTTCAACAGGACACCAGCATTGGAGGTCAGTTTTCTTAAGAGTTAGTCTTCTTGAGAAGCACTTCATAATAAAAGAATAATATTTTTGTCTAGTCTGAGGCCTGTATTATTAAATTGGATTTGCTTTTTAATGAAGTATAAGTTATGCATCACAGAAATTTGTGGAAAGTTAACTGTAGAAAGGCTTTTTTTTGGTTTCCAAGGATGTGTGGGTTGCTGCTTTTTCAACTGTGCCATCACCAGTATGACTATAAAATGGTGAATTTAAAATCTATCATCAATTCATATATTAAGGATTCTGCGTACTTCAATAGTATCATCTGTTTCAGTCTTGGACCAAATAAAAGAGATAACTCATCAACAGTCTCCAATAATATGATAAAAGAAAACTATACCTGAGTGCCCATACGTTTTCACAATGTAGTATTTTTATGCATTTTGTGATTTTTACTACTTTTGTGATGATCCACAAACTATTTTCAGTATTTAAAAAAAAAAAGGCTAACTTTTTTTTTTATAAATACATCTTTACATCCCGTATATTTGTAAAACACGTTAACATTTTTAGGAGAATCAGATATTTTAATTAAAATGCAAACTAAGGGAAAACTATAGAAGCTAATAATATGTTAAATAGAAAATCCTGCTTAGGTAGGAGTCCTTTGTACAGCAGTCGGTATCTGTCTGAGTGCCAGGGAGGTATCCAACACATTGCAATGCATTGGATACTTCTGTGGCACTCAAAGGGTTAAACACATTTTACACTGCATCTTCAACAGCTTGTATATAACAATCTTTATTTCAGTTTGTCTTTAGCTCAGAGTTTATACTAAATAATAAATAATAAATACTGCCCTGCACCTACTTCTGCATACACTGCGGTTACCTGCTCTGTAACTGCAGTTCGTCACTAGGGAGCAGTCTCATTGGCTAGATATCGATCTCTGCCAATGAGACCTATATCTAGCCAATGAGACCGCTCCAGATTACAGGCAGAAAGCCTCTGTCATTGGAGGAGGCTGGATAGAGGGAGGGGAGCAGAGGCAGAGTGACATACTGCTTTTTTCAAAGCTCTAGTTCATCAAAATATAAGTAATGCTTCCCTGCACTTACTTCTGCATAGACTACGGTTACGTGCTCTGTAACTGCAGTCTATGTGGAAGTAAGTGCAGGGCAGCATTTATTACTTACATTTTGATGAACTAGAGCTTTGAAAAAAAATTAATAATCATAGAAACATAGAATCTGACGGCAGATAAGAACCATTCGGCCCATCTAGTCTGCCCATTTTCCTACTGTAAAAACCTCAAATCTTTTTTGGTCCTTTGTCTTTTCTTAAGTTAAGGATAGCCTTATGCCTATCCCATGCGTGCTTAAATTCTGTCACTGTATTAACTTCTACCACTTCTGCTAGTAGGCTGTTCCTCTTATCTACTACCCTCTCAGTGAAGTAAAACTTTCTTATATTACGTCTAAACCTGTGTCCCTCTAGTTTTAGACTATGGCCTCTTATCCTAACATTTTTACTTCTTTGAAATGTACTTCCGCCCTGCACTTTGTTGAATCCCTTCATGTATTTTAATGTTTCTATCATATCTCCTCTCTCTCTTCTCTCCTCCAAGCTAAACATGTTCAGATCCTTTAGTCTATCCTGATATGTCTTTTCCTGTAAACCAGTCAACATTTTAGTAGCCCTTCTCTGAAATTTCTCTAGAGTATCCATATCCTTCTGGAGATGGGGTCTCCAGTACTGTACACAATATTCTAGGTGAGGTCTAACCAGAGATCTGTAGAGTGGCATGACCAATTCCCTTTTTCTGCTACTAACGCCCCTAGCTATACAACCCAGCACCCTGCTTGCATTCCCCGCTGCTTTATTACATTGCCTGCCTACCTTTAAGTCATTTGAAATAATTACTCCCAAATCCCTTTACTCTGTTGTCTCTGACAGCACAGTACCCTTAACAGTATATTTTTCCTTTGGATTTTTATGTCCCAAGTGCATTATTTTTCATTTATCAACATTAAACTGCAGCTGCCACACTCTTGTCCATTCCTCAAATTTACCTAAATCATTTGTCATTTGGCTTATTCCCCCTGGAATGTCTACCCTATTGCAGATCTTTGTATCATCTGCAAAAAGGCATACCTTACCTTGAATACCTTTTGCAATATCACTAATAAAAATATTAAAAAGAATGGGCTCCAGTACAGATCCCTGGGGTACCCCATTAGTAACACTCCTTTCGTCCCAATATTCTCCATTGACTACCACCCTGTCACGGTTCCCCAGAGATATTCAAGAGTCAGTACGGTATAGTAAAATGCAATTTATTAAAGTATAAGTAAGGTAGTACACAATAGCAATATAGCAAGAACAAGCAGAGGGTCCTAAGCCAGCAAGCACTGCTATAAGAAATAGTAGGCTACCCAGATTGGCCACACTTCTGGAGACTAGGCCTCAGCCACTGGTAGTCTCTGCTGGAACTAGGAGCAGGAACTAGAACACAGTATCTTGATCCGACATAGTGAGGAGCTACCTGACTCACGCAATGTAGCAGAGGATACCTGAAACTCGCCTGCAGTCAGTATGGAGAAAGCAGAAGCTTGACCCACACCTGCAGTCAGTAAATAGCTAGTCTACTAGAGCCCCAGGTCCGCACCAAATTGGGTGTCTACTAGCTACAGGGGAATAACAAGAGAATAGTCAGACAGAGCCACAGGTCAACACCAGAGAGGGCAATCAGACAAGCCAAGTCATACACAGTTCAGGTAGTCAGCCAGAGCCACAGGTCTGCACCAGACTGGGTGTCCACTATAAGTATAAGGCAGGAGAATAGTCAGTCAGAGCCACAGTTCAGCACCAGATTGGATGGTTAAACAAGCCAGGTCATACACAAAGCCCAAGGACACAGAACTGCTTTGTACTACAACGCAAGGGCAACTGAGTCAGGACTCCCTTTAAACCCCTCCTCAGGAAGTAGGTGCAGGCTCAGAGGAAGGAAGTAGGTAGGAGGAGACTACAGGAAGCATGGCATAAAACAGAGGCCTGCTACACTCTGAACCCTCGTGCCTGCAGGTGACGCATCTTGCTCTGATGCATCCAACCGCTGCCATCTTCCTGTGTCATCCGTGTGGTATGAATGGCCACTGAAACCAAGGTAAGCTGTGACACACCCTCTGTCTCCTGTCACTCAGCCATTGCCTTATCCATTTAACTATTTTTGCATCCAGACCCAAACACTGCAATTTATTAATGAGTCTTCTATGAGGGTCAGTGTCAAATGCTTTACTGAAATCTAGACAAGCTATATCTACTGCTCCCCCTTGGTCTATTATTTTAGTTACCCAGTCAAAAAATCTATGAGGTTAGTTTGACAGATCTCCCTGCTGTAAACCCATGCTGTTTGGTATCTTGCAAGCCATTCAAATTCAGATATTCAACAATTCTTTCCTTTAGCATAGTCTCCATTCATTTTCCCACTACTGATTAAGACTTATTGGTCCTTATTTACCAGACTCTTCCCTGCTACCTTTTTTGTGAAGTGGTACTACATTTGCTATCTTCCAACCTTCTGGAACTACTCCTGTTGATAGCTACTGATTGAATAATTCTGTTAAAGGTTTTGCCAGAAGACACTGAAGTTCTTTTAACAACTTTGGGTGTATCTCATCTGGTCCCATTGTTTTTAACTTAGAAAGTTGAAGTAGAACTGCTTCCTCTGTAAACATGCCATTTCTTTTTTCTAACAGAGGTGCCTTCCCTTCATCTTCCTCTGTAAAAACTGAACAAAAATATTAATTGAGACAGTCAGCTAGCCCTTTATTATCTTCTACATAGTTTCTATTTTTTGTTTTCAGTCTAATTATTCCTTGTTTCATTTTCATCCTTTCACTTATATCTCTAAAAAATGTTTTATCCCCCTTTTTTATTGACTGGGCAAGTTTTTTCCTCTGTATGTGCACTATATTCACTATATAATGAAACTATACAGGCTAACTTGTATAGCGGTGATACATCCAGAGGACAGGTGTAAGACAATGCTTATCAATGAGTTGTGCATCTCTCTGGTCCAAAATGGTTTAAGTAGACTACACTGCCTGTGTGAGATTGATAAAAAAAGTACCAGCAATTGTCCTGTCTGTACCAGCAATTGTCCTGTCTGTCCCCATGGGCATGACATACAGCACTGTCTTGATCAATGACAATAGGACAAAAGTTTGAGGGGACATTAGGATTTTATGGCCATAGTAAGGTAAATGGGCTTTATTATTAGGAGATGTTCATTCTGGTTTAAGATGTTCAGGATGAGTTGCAAAACAATTAAAATAAGGATTTTTGTCTGTTTAATCTTTTGAATGGCAGAGATGTGCCCAGTGCATTGCTTTGCAGTACATTGGCCTCCTTTCTAACACACAGAGGGTTAATAGTGTAAAAAGGATAAATAAATGCTTCCCATAGCATTCCATGATCAACGTGTTGCAGTGCATTCAGGGTACTGTTGCATTTTCATTTATCTTAAAGCTCTTTTTTGTTTAGATATTTTATGGACATAAATAAAACACAAAGCAAAAGAACTTCCTTCAATTTGAACAAGATTAGTTTTTAATAAACCTGTCATTATGCTACTTTAGTCAATGGCAATTCAGTAACTGAATTTATGATACACAGTGAACACAGTAGTAATCTAATAGATGTTACTGTGTAATGGAGATGGATGAAGGACTATTTAAAAGAAAACTGTCACCTTTATTCTGTGTCCTGTAATAAATCTGTGTTTTTGAAATATAGTTTATAACATAGCCTATATAATAATTTGCTAGGATGTTTGTCTCGATGCAGTCATGCACAGTAGAGACTGCCCATGGTCTGGCAGTCTCTACTGCGCATGATTGCATCGCGTGAGTGAGACGACACAAGACTGCATCGTGTAGAGCAGTGAGTTAGCGGCCTCTTAACCCTTTGAGTGCCAGAGGGGTAAGCAACGCAATGTGATTTTATTTTCTGTTTTTCTCTCGAACCTCGCTTTTTTTAAATTAAAATACACAATTTCCTGATAATTATTTAGTCTTAAAGTTGCAGTAAAGGTTCAGAAGATAATGCTTATAGCTATGGTAACAGTTTCCATAGATAAAACTCACTTGTTCCCTGTCCATTATCTCTGCAAATCACAAAGATCTGCAGGGCTGAATGATCTCAGTGCCTCACAATGCCTCTTACAGCCTTGGTCTTTGATAAAGTAGCGGTAAGCAGCAAAATATGTTAAATTGGACTTTTATTATTTTATTATGTACAAATAGCTTTTTTTATATATTAAATTGCATTTTGCTTAAAATATTTTTTTTCGTGGAAATCAGCCTATACTATCCACATCTGATTTTGGAGACAGGAAATTTCCTGACAGAGACAGATTAATTCACCGAACGCCGATGTGTCAGTTGATTGGGAATACTCCATTTCCTGACCATTGAATCCCTTGAGTGCTATATATATATATCTATATATATCTATATATATATATATATATATATATATATATATATATATATAAAATCTAATCATTGTATGGATGTTGTGAACATATTGCATGCACTATTGATCACGTTCTCTTCTTGATTTTTAACGTGTATGGTTGTATGGTTGTGAAGAGCAGCCAGTGTTTATATTCATTTCAGCAAGTTTGTGTGCACTGTGTCTGGACCAGTGAAAATAAAAAGAAACAAACTAAGCTTTACATGTGTAAACCCTCAGCCAGTGCTTCTTGTGAGCACTCCAACATTTGGTGCATCGTGATGTTTTGATTTACCTTTACTGTAAGATCCTACACAAGGAGCACCCCCTGTTTTTTCCCATCTTGTTTTTTTCTGCATTATCTCTGCACATCATAAAGATCTTAAGGGTTCAGTGATCTCAGTGCCTCACTCAGTACTTACAGGAAAGAAAACATCAGTGAAGTCCTCTCTTTACTAGCCCCATGATGGTGAATATGCCATAACTGGGTTGTTATGGATAGTATAGAAAATTCCCATAAGCACTGAGCGAGGCACTCATTTCACCCAGCCCTTCAGATCATGGAGATCTGCAGGTTTAATGAAGAGGGAATGGGTGATCCTTAAACTATAGGAGCTTGGTTTCCATTGCTATTAGGACATTGCTTCTTTACTGACCTTTTAAGCTATTAGTACTTATTAGCATTCCAATTAATTTCATTTTGACTATTTATACCCCTTGGATACTAGAGGGGTGTCCAATACCATTCAAAGGGTTTGGTTGCTATGGTCCAACTGAGATTTGATTGAAGCCAAAGGGTTCTACCACTGCTAAAAGTTTGAGAAAGACTGTCTTAAAAGGAAGCTACTTCAAGGGGTACTTGTTTTCCACTGGAATCTGTTATACTTTGTAGATAGAGAATGCAATTTTCATATATAACCTTACATTGTTCTGTGCATGCTGGCAAACATTTTTAATGGTTTTCTCATTCAAAGAGTAGCTGTTCATTGTCTTATGTGTGAGTGTTATTTATTACTCTTTTTTTCTCATTTGCAGCAACGGTAATGTTTGGCAGACTTATGGTTATATATTTTTCAAAAGGTGAATGGACCAATTTGGCACATATACTGGTGAATAGAGCTCTAAAGATGCTTACTTCTATTTATCAAGCCCCATTCAGCAGATGTACCCCAGGGGATTTAGTTGTGCAGGATTCCACTCTCTTTGCCAGCAATGAATTGTCCTACTGTAAAGGTGTAGTTGCCATATTTATCAACAACTTTCACCTGCCCGTGACAGATTTACAGACTCAGTTCTATTATCAAAAACACATTAGTCTAGGTCAGACAGTACAATGTACTTGGAAAAGGTTTCCAGGCCCCCATCTACAATTCTAAATCATGATTAACATGGTGTTATTAAACAATGAGGACAAGCATACAACTTACAAGCACCTGAAGAGATTTGTGTATGTTTAGTGCATTGGTTTAGTTGCAGCAATCAATGTGTGGTTTTAACTACTGCAGTCCTTCAGCTCCTATGCAACTGTTTTTTTTTTTCTTCGAAATTAAATAAAATGCAGGTGTATTTCTGTTTTATTCATTATAATGGTGGTATAAGAAGGATTAAATGTACCCTAAACCTTAGTGGCTAATTTTGGACCTTATTTGTTAATCCACATTACCTTGTACATGACACTTCCTGTTATACCTTTGACCTGATTGTTATTTCATACTTCAATAGGGTTCGGTATGCTAACAGTTTGTACTGTCTGCATTGCTACACATGAAATATGGCGTCTGAACTGGCTAGACATAAAATAAAGCCGCTTGTTTGGGAGGACAATGCCTGCAGAGCACAGTGACTACTAGAACTAGAGAATAGCTGCTTAAGGCCTCTTTTACAGGGGTGACAGGACTGTTGCAGCCCCCTGAACAATTATTTTGTCTGTGTATCTTCACTCACCTCTCTATTGCATCTCACTGCTAGTCTGAATGCATAAACATGTGTCTGACAGCTGACCCATTTGAATGCTAGGCAATATTACTGGTTGAGCATCACAACCTCCAACACAGCTTGTATGTAATATCTGGCTCCACAACCTGTCATGCAGACCTTGCTTACTGCAACTTTACTGTGTTTCTCAGGAAAACAGTAAAGCTACAGCATGCTGGAATTAGGTGCAATTCCACAAGGCATTAGTCTTGCAAGTGAAATTTACCATAGCCCAGCCTCTATGGTGAAAGATCTAATACAGAACTGTGTTTTTTGTGTATTTTGCAATACTGCTAAGAGACTAGTGAAGTAATAAAGAAAGCAAATGTTTCCTTCATTATGGCAACTGTCAATAGTATTCCACCCCTTGAGGGAATGAAATTGAAGATTATTCCCTAGATATAGTCTTGAATGAGACATCTGCAGCAGTGCAACCAATAAGTCTGAGATGAGTAATAGGTAGTGAATGCAGGCATGTTTACAAACACAATCTTATCCTTACAGTGGAGCAGAAAAAATTACAACTAGTTTAGATGCACTAGAAGCATATTTCAAAGGTGCAAAAATGTCATATTTGAAAGGTGTTTGAATGCTGCAAACGGGATAACTTTGGTATGTGACTGAGAAAAAAAGCAGCAACATGTGAATGGAACTCAGAGGGATATGAATTAATTAGAGGTCAAAATGTATTGGCATAGTAAGTGAGGGCAGGCAGGGTTAATCTTGACACAGCTGTTGAAATGTGCCTCACAGCAGAGCTCACAGCACTGCAATACAGCAGCATTACATCAGAGATGGCAAAACAGTCATAGCACAGCAACATGGCCTCCTACTCAGTACACTTGCAGTTGACACTATAGTATTTAAGTACTGTGGTAATGCATGTCAAGACATGAAAGAGCGGTGTCCAGCTTATGAGAAGACCTGCAGGTTTTATGGCAGAAGCAATAATTTTGCTAGAATATACATATCAAGTATAAGACAACTGTCAACTAGAAATCTTGGAAGCCACATCTTCAAATGAAAGTCCTCTGCAGAGAAAAGACTGGTGCCTAGCAGTAAAAAGGAAAGAAATGGTTTGCCGATTTCAGTTTAAATAACTAGTCCCATCCACACAAGCTTGATTCTGGGGCAACGTGTGATATGATGGGTCTGAAGGACAAACAATAAGCACCTGGAACCTTGCTCCTGCCAAATGACACCAGACTTAAGTTGTATTCAAGTGAGCTTATATAAATGGCAAAAAGATGAAGGTTGATCTAGGTTCTCTTAAAACTGAAACAGATGAATTAATTAGTGGGGAAAAGGCTATGACTGACACCTTCACATATCCTTTTCTTCTGTATATTCAAAGGAAGCAACAATTACAGGATGTGGGTAAACAGAGAGAATCACAGAATTCCCTCTATCATGTACATGAATTACTGAGGATAAAGTCCTGTGATTGGAGGAAAGCACATGTAGTGTCATTATTCAAAAAGGGAAGATACCTACAAAAAGGTTCCCACTGGCCAGGATTTCAGACACCTTGGCAATAACACATAAATAGCCTTGGTGCTCTCAAAGGCTAAAAATTCCAATTAAGAACAAAAGAAGAAGCCATAGGGGAAAGAATCCCAATGGATACTTCAAAGCAGCAGTCTAATAGTACAATGTATATTTATTAAATATACACAGTAAATGTATGGCTTAAAAACAATTAAAAACATGAAATGCAAGGAAGGGAAATAATATATTTCATAAAAAAGTCAATAAAAAATTCCAACCATAGAGCAGAAAACTATACTCACTTCACAATATATCATGTGATTTACCAGTGCTAATACAGAGAAAAAAACTCAAAGTAGAGTAAATATAAGTGACTAAATAAGACAGTAAAAAAGAAAATTTAGTGGCGAATACTTAAGTGAAAAAAAGGAAGCAGTATATGTATCAGTATTAATGATGCTGCAGGGGACTATCAGGAATGCAAACTCTAGTGTGCCCCACATCCAACATGTATTGCCATTACAGTGGCTTCATCAGGAGTATCCTTTATTTTGTGATATCTTACCTGTGTGCCTCAGTTTATTGGGCTGCTTCTTTGAAGTATGCATTGAGTTTCTTTTCCTTATGGCTTCTTCTTTTGTCCTTATTATTCAAAAAGAGAACAAGATCTAAACCAGGAAATTATAAACCTGTGAGCTTGACTTCGGTAGTGAGTAAGATATTAGAAGGGTTTCTACCTGATAGTATGCAGGACTATAGGACGACCAACAACATTATTAGTAGGAGCCACCATGGTTTTATGATAAATAGATCATGTTATACTAATTTACTTGCATTTTACAAAAGGGTAAGTAATTATTTGAACAAGGGTATTATTATGGATGTAGTATACGTTGGATTTGCAAAGCCTTTGATACTGTGCCTTACAACAGGTCACTGCATAAATTAAAAGGCTATGGTTTGGGGTATGGTTTGGGAGGATATACTTCTGCATGGATAGAGAACTGGTGAAATGATAGAGAGAGTGGAATGATGAGAACTGATGAAATGATGGCAGAGAGCTGTTGTAAGAGGAACCTGTTCAAGCTGATCTAAAGTTGTAAGCGGAGTGCCTCAAGGTTCAGTCCTGAGACCAAAGTTTTTTTAACTTGTTTAGTAATGCAGAAACAAAAAACGTTACATATACACTAAATGGGAAACTACTTGGGGAATACTGATTAGAGAATAATTTAGGAGTACTGGTAAACAATAGACAGCAGTGCGCAATGTCATTCAGATGCTGCAAATGCCATTAGGCTACTATCCTCTATAAAAAGATGTATAAATGCATGGGGTAAGAATAGAATTATACGACTATATAAATCGTTGGTTATGCTTCAATTGGAATGTGGAGTACAGTTTTGGGCACCAGTTCTTAAAATAGACATTATTGACCTGGAGAGAGAGCAGAGATGTGCAACAGAACTGATAAAGGGATTGGAGGATCTTAGATATAAAGAGAGATTAGCCAAATTGGGTTGGTCTACATTAGAGAGGACACATCTAAGGAGTTATATGATTACCATTTACAAATATATTCAAGGTCAGTTCAAAGAACTCTGTAATGAACAATTTACTCAAAGAGCTGAACCAAAAACAAGAGGCCATCCATTAAGACTAGAGGAAAGGCTCTTTTGACTAAAATAAAGACCGTGATTTTTTTTTACAGTAAGGACAGCAAAGTTCTAGAATTCTTTGCCTCAAGGTGCTGTGCTTGCAAATACTGTAGTTGCAATCAAAAACAAAATTTATACCTTTGTAGCTCAGAACATTATTGAGAACTAGAGAACGGTACACTGCGTTGCCCATTGGATTTATCCATTGAGAAAGGCAGAGGACACTGTGAGTGGATGGTGGCTTTGCCCTACTGGACACTCCTGTCAAAATCTCTTCCCCATGGCAATTCACTGGCGCTGGCGAAGTCCTCCCCCTGCCCACCACTGGATCAACAGGGGTGATATGGTAAGGGCTGAACTTCATGGAAACATGTCTTTTTCAGCCTCATCAGTTATGTTACTATGACAATGGGCATGGGCTTGATTTTGAAATTGTGGAAGCCAGCCAGAAACCACTGCACATGTGAGCATCTGGATTTACAGCAATGATCCATCCTTGATGAGCTCCACAAAGCAGACTATTAATTGAGACCTTTTTTTCAAAGCAACTGCAGACAAAGAAACATTAGATTTGTTTAACTGACCAGTAAAATCTGTACTAGGAGAGGTTCAATTTGACCTTGACCTGTGTCCATCCAGTTCAATGTGCACAACACAATGTGTAGGCAGCCAATGTGCTGGCGGCCACCTTATTCAGCTAGACAAGAATAAGGCAGATAGACAGATTGCACCAGTGACTGAACCTGCTAATTATAAAAGTAACATGTGACTGTAAAGAAGTCTGAAAAGCTGTGAATATGCAAAGATTCAGCATTTTTTGAACCAGGCACTGAAATAATCTTACCACGTGTTGCTAACATTTGAGGATGTCTTGTATGTGTTACCTAAAGCGAACATGTTCAAGGTTGTCAATGCACATGATGCATTTTTGTTAGATGAGCAGTTAAATGACAACCTTCTGGACCTGGTGAGGCCGAAAAGATGGCTCGCCACCGGAGATATATCAAAGCAGGTAACATGAGCTTCTAGCTGGGCTCAGTGGAACTGAACCAATTGCAGATGACACTCATGTTGGCTGTGGTGATACAGATGAGGAAATGGTGCATAATCATCATATACACACTGATGTATAGCTGCAGGCAGGGAAAACAGACTTAGTTTGAAAAAAATTGAAAAAAATTTAAAATATGGTTAAAGAGGTTCACTGCCACAGACACATGCTCTCAAAAACTATATAAAAAAGAAAAAGGTGCCCAAGAGTGTTATACTGTACAGGAATCAGAATATAAAACAAAGTAAAAAATTACACTCACATGTAAAGATGGTCAGGCGGCTGATATCAGTCAATCTGACAGTTGAGCTTGTGGAGTCCAGGCAGCTGTGAGCTTGGGGAAGTGAATTCTTAGGATCTGCTGTTGCATCTCTGCTTCATACCTCTACTGCTTCCATAGTCCACAAAGGGAATTAAAGAAACATCTTTCCTTACATTATTACACCTCCACTTCTTGGCATATGTTGATTCATTAAGCCGTCTATTGATTTTACTGGAGTGGAACGCCGCTGATTGAGAGTCCCCCGTGTGGTTAGATTGACTGATATCAGCTGTCTGACCATCTTTACAAGTGAGTGTAATTTTTTACTTTGTTTTGTATTCTGATTCCTGTACAGTGTAACACTATTGTGCACCTTTTTCTTATTACTTTTTTGTTTTTTGAGAGCTTTTAGCCGTTCAGTGAGAGCATGGTTTGTAAGAGATTCCCTATACCTAGTGAAGTGCCGATGTTACAGTTTCTGAGGATAGTTTGAACCCTCAGTTGCCCGATCACTGGATTTGGTATAGGCCATTATCCAGTCAATATGTGAGTACCCAGCTTTGGGTGTTGGTGGTGGTCACTGGATATAATATTGATCCCGCACAGGGGTGCCCGTTGTTCTTTTCTCTCATCCCTTCTTCCATTTCTACAGACACATGCTATCCTCAGATGGAAATTTGCTAGTTCCCATGTGGGTGGTGGGGGAGATTAGACTCGGTATGTATGATCCCTGCTATACTAGTGCAGTGGTACAAGGCTGGGGGTCCATATGTGTGGTTCTATGGTAATGATGTGACAAGGCTGGAGGGTTTAGTATCTGTGGTTCTATAGCTACCATTACAGTGGTACAAGGCTGGCGATCAGTGTGTGGGGTTTTATGGTTACTGTGGGACAAGGCTGGGGTAAAGCAGTGGTGGGCAACTTGAGGACCTCAAGCAGCTTGCAGATTAAAACTCCCTTAATACCTCACCAGTCAAGAATAATGGGGGCTGTAGTCTGGAAGCAACTGGGGGGCCTCATGTTGCCTATTCTGCCTACCAAAGAGTGGGACAAGGCTAGGTGCTCAGTATATGTGGTTCTATGGCTGCTGTGGGACAAGAATGGGAGTTCAATATGTGTGAATCAATGGCAACTGTGGGACAAGACCGGAAGGGTGTTACTATGAGTGGTTCTATGGGTACCAGAACAGTGGAATAAGGCTGGAGGTAAGTATATGTGGTTATGTGGCTAATGAAAGAAAAGGATGGGAGTCAGCAAGTGTATTTCTATTGTTACCAGTGCAGTGGGACAACACTGGGGGTCGCAGCAGAACAAAATCAGAAAAACTGCACTTTTCACTGGAATTCCCACAGTAGGTGAAAAGTGAAGCTTTTCACATTTTTTTTTTCGGGTAAAAGTTGTAACTCATCCGTACACAGCACCTGATGTCAAGGAGACTAAATATTTCATTGCCAATAGCCAACAGCTTATGTGAACCTTGTGTAGTGGATAATTGCATTAGAGGAAGCAGCTTTCCAAATTAGTACATGGTGTGTCTTTCAAAGATGTACTTGAACTGAACACAGGTGAGCCAATCAGTATGAAGCCACTCCACAGAGATAGGACTGGTCACTGGAGGCTGGGTACTTGTGGATTTTAAGGTAAGCCTCCATTTACATAAGCATGGGGATCTGAAAGTGGCAGAGCACCCATCTTGCCAAGGTTATGAACAGCCTGCACACAACACAGAAGGGGTTCTCACTAACTCAAGTCCTGCTAGATCAAGCAAGAATAAACAAGAAATTATGCACAGCTCCCTGTGGGCACAATCCCTTATGCCTTGCACCAGACAATAGTGTATTCCAGACCACCAAAGCAAAACACTCAATCTGTAACAAACCAAATGCCATGTGGTTTATGGGTCAGACCACATTTTCAGAAGGCAATTATGGACAGTAAATATATGTTAAATGGGGAGCTTCAGTGTTATCATGTAGCTTTACACAATTTGAATAGGAAAAGTTAAAAACACAAGTCCTGCAGTATCAACACACAAGCACAATGTATCCAGATATAGTGTATTCCACCATGAGACTAGTACAGGAATCAGAAATATGTTAACCCAATAAGATGGCACTATTGATGGCACACACAGTGAAAAATATCTATGAGAACATGGAATGCTGCTCCCAGATGCCCAGGACGTTTTCTAGATGGTTTATTGTTTAGTTGTACATTACATTCACTTGCAGGGATGGCAAAACATTTTGCATGAAAAATGAAACAAGTGAAAAAGTAGCAGCTTTTTTGAGCTAAAGAAGATAGATGAAAAAAGTGTTAGGAGAACATGGGGACTGAGAAGCAGGTAATCCAAGTTCTTTCCTGATCTGGCAGGAACAGAATAATTTGCAGACTGACACCCAAGAGACACACATACTACAACTGGCACTGACTCCTACAACAGCCAGAAGACAAGCGGCCAGCATATTATTGACTAATGTCTATCCACATCCTGTACTGTGTAAATTAAGACTCCACTGATATTGGGAGAGAAAAACAGCTGCTGAAATCTTATCAGGCAGACAGGCAAATAGGAGTTGCACTTGCAGGGAGTGTTTTCTTTTTGTTTTTGTTTTTTTGGTAGACAGTGACAGATAAGGACATATACTAGAGTGACAGATACAAGAGACACAGACTAGTGACAGCAACTTTTATGATACAGTATTTAGCAGAGGATAGGACATTACACAGAAACAGTACCATTGTGTATTTTAATGTTAAAATACACACTACATTCATAATATCCTGAAAACATACTTGGGGAAGGGGTATGGGGAAAGGAGTAGGAGTAGTGAAGGTAAGTGGTCGAAAAGTGGAGTCTAAAAACTGACCACAGCCATGATTTCTGCATAATGTGCAATAAAGCATGAAAAGCCTTCTCCTATGGAAGCTGTTTGTGAAAGTGACATACAAAAGAAAAGTTCCCCCACCACCTGTAGCATTATTTAACCATTTAGGAACACAGAAGATGACAACGAGTCACATCAGTGTTGAGTAATGCTGATGATAACCTTATTATTGATGATGATATTGTTGATCTAGATGAAGTTGAGAGTGAGAGATGATGGTATGGCTGCAAAATTAGCTGAAAGGAAAAGGCTGAATCTACCACCACTGAAAACGAAATCTATTCCTGTTTATAAACTCTTTGAGAGATCAGTTGGAAAGTTTGACAAGTAAAGATTTCTAAAATAACAATAATCCTGTCAGTCATCATCATCATGACAACTTCCAAGTTCAGCCCCTACCCATCCACATACACTAGTGTTAAGTAATCAAAACCATAGGTCATCAACATCCACAACCGTAGTTGATGAGCACTTCTGCTGCTGTTGGTAGTGCAGCATGTGACAGCTACTGCTAGTAAAATGTAGCCCTATTAGTAGCAGCCCCTCAGGAACTCCTCAGTCTATGAATTCTGCAGTACCAAGATATTTCACTCATGATCTGTAAGCTAAACATGTTGCTATCTGTTGTCTGTGTAAAAAACATGTGAGCAGGGGGAAAGCAGGATCACACCTCGGCACATCGTCCTTGAGATCCCTCCTGAACCAAAACACAGGTGTGATTGTGAGACACACCACCAACATGTCACAGGTACCATGACTATTAGCAGAAGAAGCATACCTAAAAGCTCCTGGGGCTCCAGGGCGTAAAAGTTATGCTGTAGATGTCAGACAATGTGCCAAAATTTTCTTAATTTGCAAGATCCCATATGGCTCTTGCTGTTGTCCTTCAAATGCAAATGACAGAAGAATATGATTCTTGTATAATAATATGAGATTGCTGAGGGAGATGACAAGAGTTATAATGTGCCAACACCTGCTCTCACCACTACCACCACCACATCCACCAGCACAAGTCATGTTGTTAAAGCAATAAAAATATACAGGTTTGCCAACCCACATTTTCTAAGTTCTTAGGAAGGAGTCAAAAACTTTTCAAAAATAATCTCAAAGTATGCCTGTAGAATGGTAACATTTTTGTATAGAAAACAGAGGCTTTAAAGAACTGATGTCATGTGTGGTATCTAGCTGTCATATCCCAAGCCATAATCATTTTAAAGTATGCCTATGCCATAATTGTACAAGCAGGTGATTAATGTGGTGGGCAAATGGCTGGAAACAAAATTCCCCAAACAGAAATGTGGACAAGTGGCCAGACTACATGTTATATTGTTGTCTCTGGAACACAGGTTACAGCTAATCTTACTTCTTGTTCTTGCAGCATTATTAAAGGACAGCAGCAGGGTAGCCCATGCCATCAACATGCCACTTTGTGCATGCAGCATGTTGACACAATCCCACAAAGCCATTGATGTGTTAAATAAACTACAGCAGGTGATAGTTGTATGGCTTGTACCCCGCTTCTTGACGGCTTTGTTTATGTCTGCTATTATGTCTCCAGCATAATATCTGCCTTGAGAATAGATGATATAGTACTTGTATTCTGCTTTTGCTTGTGTCTTAAATGTAGTTGTGACAAGATTACTCGCAGAATCCAAAACCCTCAGAGAGAAGCTAAATATTGCTTGTGAAATCTCTGCCCATTTTAGCAGCTACTATAGTGCTTGTAATGCATAATATTCCATACAAAATCCTAGCAACCTGCCCCATAACCAGCTACAATGGAGGTCCCTACGCAAGGTGGAATTTCACATTGTACATCCTAGAACATTTATACTACAAGAATAAGGCCATTAGCAAGTATACAATGCAATAATTGGAAGGTTTTATAGGGAGCATCTTTGTCAGTGGCAACTAATGTGTGAAATATGTGAGCTGCTGAAACCTTTTGAGGAGGCCAATTTGCTTCTTAGCTGTGTTGGGGCAGGGATTATTGACATACTTCCACTTATATTTTTATTGCAGAAAAACTGAGAAGCATGGCTGATGAAAATTACCATAATGACAACACAGACATGAACCAGCTAGTGAAAGAATGCTTTCAGCAGGATCCTTGCATAGTGTCCATTAGGAACAATGAGAAATACATACTTTGTACATTGCTTGACCCCCACTTTAAACATAAAATGTATGAATTTGTGCCAAGACATGAGCAGCATCCCTGAGGAATTGTATTCTGTGAAAGAATATAAAGATATGCCTATAGATAGAGAGGTTTGCATTGTGGAGGATGAGAGAAAGAAAAGTAGGGCCAAAAAACTAGTAGAAAGCATAATGAAAAAGAAATAAGCAAAGGGTTTATACCAACTGCAGCATCAGCAACAACATCAACAAGAAAAATTCTAAATTGTGGTTGTGGTGGCACATCTCTGTGCACTTGCTCCAAGAGTATCGGTTGGTAACAGACACACACAAACACTATATAGCTGCTAGGAGTGGCCCCACTGCTTTTGAGATGGTTACAGCATTCTTGCATGATAGCTATGTTCTAGGTCAAAAATATGACCCTATTGACTACTGGCCAATGAAACAGAATTTGAGGACAGCATGCACTGCCATGGAAACCCTTAGCTGGCAACCATCAAGCGTGCAGTCTGAGTGGGTTTTCTATGCAGCTAAATATATTGTTAATGACTGAAGAATGCTACTATTAAGCAGCAGTGTTGGTAGACTCACATTACTAAAGACGAACCAACATCTAATACTATCTGAGTGAAAGGCAGAAGAAGGGGACAAAACACACACAAGACAGAGAAGACCAGGGGCATGTAGTATTAACAACAGCAGATGGTGAAGGGATTTGAATACTTTCTACCACCACTGCTAAGACCACTGATTAATGTTTGACAATAATAACAATGAAAGGTTATATTGGATTATTAAATGATGATAATACAAACAATTTGTCTAGCATTCTTTTCTATTAATCATTGTGATATATATTCATTAACCTCTTAACAACAGGTTATGAGCCAGGCCCATCACAAAAAACATCCTTTTGAGGACGGATAACAGTCCTGGCATATAAGGGTTAATGATCACAGCTCCTCAGGATGTACTGTGATCACGGTTGAAAGGCTGTAAATGGCTGCTCTAGAACCAGAGCAGTCAGTTCCAGTAATTTCCTATTCGTTTCACACATGCGATCATTGCTACAGCGATCACATGTGCAAGTGGAGCCATATTACAAAGGCAATGTCCTTAACCATTGCCTTCATCACCGTTCCTTGCCTTTCTCCTCCTAACTCTGATCGGGAGGCAAAGAAAAACAGAGCACATACCTTCCAACATTTCAAATGGCCATAGAGGGGGCACTTTTGCTTCAGGTGGTGTTGCCGGGGGCAGGACTGGTGGGTACAGCATAATTTAATGAAATGATTTAGGACAAGATCAAAGTATTTTATTTACACAGAGTAATTTATATGTATACTGAACTTTAAATAAATACTTATTATAATGTGAGTTTTATTGCTGTGGAGCAATGTGATACACATATACACAGAGATGGGTGAAGAAAGGTCCGATTTTTTTCTTTCAGGAAATTTCTCAAAACCCACACCATTTCCCGCACATTGAAAATGCATAAAATGTCTTCCTTTTCTCTATTCCCAATAAATTTCCTCAAGAACTTTGTCATATTCCACTTATTACCAAGAATTCCCTCAGCTATACAGACTCAGTGTGTGTGGTTCTATTGCTACCATTGAAGTGGTACAAAGATGGGACTGCTGTGAGTTCAACATTTGTGATTCTCTGGTTACCAGTGCAGCAGAAAAAGATTGGAGGTCAGTGTGTGTGTGGTTCTGCTGCTAGTACTGCAGTGGGACAAGGCTGAGTAGAGAGTATGTATGTTTCTACACTACCATTGGACAAGGCTGGTATGATTGGCAATGAAAGACTCTCCAGCTGTTTTCAGACTGAAACTTCCTCATTCCTGGCAGCTGATGGCTGCAAAAGCTTGAGGGCAGGGAGTCAGTAGATGTTTCTATATCTACCAGTGATAAATGTCCAAAAAAGTAAACAAAATTACCATAAATTAATTTAAATTAAATTCATGTATGGTTATTTTTAATTTTTTTTTTAGATTTTTTTATTTTGGGTTATCATTGGAGGGTACTGAGTTTATAGTTAAATGTTTATTCCTAAACCCTCTGAGTGCCAGAGGAGTGCCCAAAGCATTGCAAAGCTAAGGGTTAAAAATCCACAGGCTGGTATTTCACTACATTCTATACCTGGTAGGAAAGAAGGACATAGGGATTTGCTTCTAGGGATTGCCCCTCCTAAAAGGGACAGTTGGGAGGTATGAATGAATGATCATACTTTATTTACAATCCCTGTTAAACAATGCACCGAGAACAAGAAAACTTATAAAAAGTTGTTTTTTTAATATTTTTAATATCCTCTAGTGCAAAAAGCCCTTGTCACCAAGGGGTTAATCACTTCACCACCACCATCACCACAACCACCACCACCGTACACATCTTCCACAATAAGTGTAACCTTTTTTTCCTCTTTGAAAATAATGGTTAGCAAAGCAGCAAAGTTACAGAAAGAAAAGACTTCAAAATGTTTTGTAGGCTTTGTGAAAGCAAGGCTAGCCTTGAAGAAAATTTATTTCAGGCTTCCAAAAAAGAAGCCCTAAAAAACATTATTTGCAGACTTCATATTTTCAAAAACAAGTCTGAAATAAAGTTGTTTGAATTTCTTCAGTGTCACAAAAAAACAAAAAAAAAAACACAAGCCTGCAAAATATTGTTTGCTGGCTTCAGAACTGCAAAAACAAGGCCTGAAAAAGTTTGTTTACAGTAAACAAAACTGCTAGCAGTGCTAGATGGTGGTGGCAAACTGCCACTAGAAACAGTATGCCACCCAGTGACACCTGCCAGTAGTGACGTTCTATAATTTGCTACTGATATAATTTCTGCTGCTGAATCAACTAGGCATCAGGAGGAATAGACTGCTGCATGGAACTGGGATCATCAGCAGTGACAAGAAACAGGTGTTGGTATGATGATGGTTGACCTAGTGCCGGTGAGACAGTAGCAGCACCACAATGAGCCCCCACCATTCCCCCTGATTAGAATCAGGTCAAGTGCACTTCTCTTCCTGCACCACTTCTAAAATAATTGTTGTGAAGGAAATTATTATTTCCTTTGAGTACAGGAAAGAACTGTGCAGTTATCATCAGCAACTGCAATGCTTACAGTGTATGGAAACATTATGAAAGTACTAGGAAAAATAACTTGACACATCTGCATATTAAGCAACTAGCACAAATATAAAAACCACCTTGGCATTTATGTTGGCAATGTTAAACCATCCCCCAAGAAATCAAGTGCTGCTGCCACTATGACTTTTGCCAGGGCTGCAGAAAAACATAACTTCTCTCCTTCTGTGGGCATTCCTGCAAAAACTGCAGTTTTTCCTCTCTTTACTGCTTTATTCACTGCACTGAATCAATAATAATACCCCCCCCCCCCTTTTGAAGAGCTTCCCCTATGTATGAAAATATGATGAAAATATCGTCCCACTCTCTGGCATATCTACAACACTATTATGTGCCCATTGGTCCTGCACACTTTCAGGAGAGCTTCTACAGCTGCAATCATTGCACCTCTGATATGCTGTTTGGGTTGCATCCTAATCAGACCTGTGGTTGTGCTTCAGGTGGCATCTCAATGAGGAAGTGCTTAGATGTGATCCAGCTTTTACCCACATGTTTAGCTTTTAGATCATTAGAGAAGTATCTCCATACTGGATATTTCATAGAGTGAGGGGTTCCTAAGAGATTACTACTACTACTACTACTACTACTACTACTACTACTACTACTAGTAGCAGTAGTAGTAGTAGGGCTAGATGTTGCAATATTACTAGAAGTAGTCATCAGTGGTGCTTTACTTCAAACAGAAGCATACACACTCATAGCAGGGGTGGTGGATATTGACCTGTGTTGCTGCTTATAGTGAGTTTGCCTGGGAAGTGGTTGGACTTAGAAACAGTAGTGATGATGATGATGATGACCAAGATGATTTGTTGAACATAATGGTGGTAGTGTTGACTTTTTACTGTAAAGTAAGTAACTGTTAGTGTGTGAAGTGATGTTTTGTCTTTCTGAAAATAATGTAAGGTGTATGTTCCTGTCAGTATCTCTGCCCAGGAACAGAATATTATGCTGTCTCTGTCACCTATCAGTCAAAATATATTTTTGTCACTGTCAATATCACTATCTAGAAATCATAACCACAGTCACAAGCAATTGTAGCTGCTCCATCTTTGCTAGTTTTCCTCTACACAATAGTAGCTAGTGTCAAAATTTCAGCATCTCTATCATTCCCAAGTGTTATGCTTAAATGTAAAAGATAGACCTGTTAGCTACAGAATCAGCATCTTGCAATATAGGGCTCCTCATACTTTTATTCCTCTTGTTATTGTGGATGTAGAAGTGAGTATGTGTAAGTAGTATAGTGCTAGTGAATACCAGCAATATTCCTATCAAGCAACACCAACTCCCTTTGTTTGTCTGTCTGTCTCCACTAACCTGCATCAAAAATGCAGCTGCTATATCACTGTCTCCCAAGAACAGACTGAGAATATGTGGTAAATTCTAGCACATACATAGCGGAAGCTCTCCAAAAGGGGGTGGGGGGATATTATTATTGATTCAGTGCAGTGAATAAAGCAGTAAAGAGAGGAAAAACTGTAATTTTTGCCAGAATGCCCAAGGAACGAGAGAAGTTATGTTTTTCCGCATGTTTCACTATTGAAGCAAATAGTTTCACCTATTTTGAATCTTTAATGTGCTGTGTAAAAACTAATAAATGAAACTGAAAGGACATCACCAGTGCATATGTTGGAGACCTCTCTTAAATCAATAGGAATGTTGACTTTTTTATTTGCCCTCTATGATGTAATTGGTTTGCCCTAGAATCGCTCCTGTTCCTTTTAGCGCATCAGCCTCAAGCAAGTTCTTAAATTGTTTTGTACATTTCCTAGCACTATGAAATCCAAAGCTCAGTGTATTGCCAGGCAAGAATAAACACTCTAGTGTCTGTATGCGTCACACAACGCTGGCTGTAAACATACTGCAGCACTCCACACTGCCCACATGTGTCTCACCCCTTTCTTCCTTATGGCTTCTGGGATTCCTCACTTAGCACTCCTTAACCCTTTGAGTGCAATGCGTTGTGTACCCCACTGGAACTCAAAGGGTTAAAGGGCTTTCCCTTCGAAAGAAACTTTGGACAATTCTGGGGAAAACCAACTGCACCACAGAGGACAAATAAAAATCCTCAATAACCCTTTGAGTTCCAAAGCAATGTGTCGGATACCCCTTTGGCACTCGAAGGGTTAATTTAAACACCGTTGTTAAAACCTTGAATGCTAGAATGCAAAGCAAGACATGGGAGGCCTCTCAAGCATTCAAGGGGTTAAAAACCCCATTAAAATCTGTTGGAGTTTTGCTAAGTTGTATGTCGACTATGGTTCTGTTAGTTTACCCCAGTATTGCCGCAGTTTTATTTTGAACAGGGGGTCCTTAGAGTTTATTGTTGCCTGATTTGCATTCTGTTTGGGATATCATTAACCCTAGCTTCAGTGGGGCGAATATATGAATGCAGCAGTGCAGCCTCATAGCAACAGCCTGGTTATGAACTACAGCACGGAAGAGCTGTACTGCATACCAGTGGATATACTTCATCATTGTAGAACTTTAACCCTTTCACGTCCAGTGACATGCCAGGACCGTCACGGCTGTCCGGCACTTAAGGACCAGTGATGGTCCTGGCATGTCACATACTTTTTACTCACAGCGCTCCTGCAGGTAATAGCAGGGACTGAAATTGATTGCTCCAAGACCAGAGTAGTCTCTTTCAGTCCCCCGTTCGACGTGCCGGCACATGTGATCAGTCATGTGGGATGGCACATCAAAGTTTCCTATCTGGTCCTTAAAGGTCCACACACCCCGTGACCACTGGTCCTTAAGGGGTTAATGCCAACGTTCATATAGAATGCTCAGGGAAAGTAAAGGTTGCCAGTGCTGTAGCCTACACTATGTAGAATTTAATTCTGAATAGAGGAATGCCCCAAAATGTCCAAATACTGCCCCACCGCCCTCCCCTTAGTAAAGTGCATCAAGAGGAAGATTTGTGGCATATGTGGCTTAGTATATTGGTATGAGGCAGGCTTGGGCTGTAAACATCGACTCCAGCACCTGATCTACCTCTGACTACAAGTCACACATTCACCCCAATATTAATTTTCTACCCACTATTTTGCTAATATTTTCTTACTCAAAGGTGGATCATCCGAGATTCTGTGAAGTCTTCATCTTTCAAAGCGCTGCTCAATCCTCTGGTCCTTAAGGGGTTAAAAGGTTAAGTTTATCAAGTACAGTGAACCGAATTTGAAGATGTTGGATGAGATCCACTAAGCGGTAATAAAGAGGTGATAGAGTGGAGATAACTTCTCCAGTTTATCACTTCTACAATTCCTATGTTATTCTATGGAGACAATGCACTAAAATTTCCTAAAGTTTGGAGATCTTAGTGCATAGGCTTCATAGAATAACATAGGAACTGGAGAAGTGATATCACTGGAGAAGTTATCTCCACTCTATCACCTCTTTATCACACCTTAGTGAATCTCCCTCATATCTTTTGAGCAACATCACAAGACCAAAATTCATTAGGACTAGTAACCCTTTAAGTGCCAGGGAGGTATTAAACGCATTGCAACACCTCTTTGGCACTCAAAGGGTTAAGATTTTCTGGCTATATCAAGGTAAGTGTGGGATATTGTCAGGAGATTTTAATTCTCCTTTAATATAGAGAGCAAGAAGTGGTAAGTATTGGTTTAGAAGACATTCTTTTCTCTGTGTTTATGGTTCCACATAAAAGAACCTGCAATTTAACAAATGTAAAACTGAATCTTTGAGGAAAAAATTGCTGTAAAATCAGAGTAATAAAAATGCAACCAAACTTATTTAAATGTGAACTTTTAAGTTACCAAGCTTGATCTTAGTATAGAATATCTAGAAATACAAATGTATGCAAATATTTCCATTTTATAAATGAGGACTTTCCATCCTGTACATGGAAACAGACATGCAAACACGCTAGGCGTAACAGCACGGAATTTTATGCAAACCTAACTTCCAAATGTGTTTTTCTTTCATTTGCATCAGTTTAACTTGGCTTCTTTTGAATCCTCCTCTCTGTCTGAAATGAGTGGTGAGCAGACAATAAAATAAACATGTCAAGTATCATTTATTGCCTTCATAACCCTTTGAGTGCCAGAGAGGCATACCTCTCTGATACGCAAAGGGTTACATTTTAGATACAGAAAAAGTTAATTACTTAATATTTTTTTCTACAAAGAACAAGTTAAAGCAAACAAGTAGAAATGTAAAATATTGAAAGACTAACAATCACCTCTAATAAACCTCTTTTTTCTTTCATTTGATCAGTAAACTAATCACACCAGGGGTGTAGGAACTGAAGGGGATGGGGGGGGGGCATCTCCCCTAGGAAATCATGTAGAAATCCCCGCATGCACTAGGCGCACTGGCCCAGGGGAGCACAGACAGGAGAGGAGCACACTGCACATCGTTCCCTCCTGCCAGTCACCTCCTCGTAGCGTGGCCGAGCAGAGCAGACTGCGGGTAAAGGAGCTTCTGTATCCTCTACCCAGCCAGTCTGACAGGAAGCTGCTCGCCGAGCACAATCAGCAGCTTCCTGTGAGACCGGGTAGATGATCAGAAGATCCTCCACCACAGTCTGCTCTGCCATTCTACAAAGAAGGTACAGAGGGGCTGGAGGGGCAAAGTGACACACAAGGGGGCTGTGGGGGAGATAAAGAGACACACGGGGGGCTGGGGGTTCAAAGTGACACAGAGTGGGGCTGAGGGGGCAACATATACCCGGACTGTAAAAATGCTTTCCACCCAGATTTGTGGGGGTTCCTATGCCTCTGAATCACACCATCGGGAAAAACGTAAAATGCCCATTAATTTAAATGGTGCTTTTAACCATAGCTGGAAAATCTCCGGATTTGCCCTGGATAATCTGTTTTTTGCTTCTGATTACCGGGTCTCCGGGGCAGAAACTGATTCTCAGGATGTGGGGAGTTTCTAATGAATTCTGCCCACTTCTGCTCCTTCCCAGTCTGTTCCTCCTACTCCCCGCCCACTTCTCCTCCTTCTCCACCTTATTACTTCTACTTTTTCCACGTTTGTTAGGCCCTGCCCCAACTCACAATTAAGACAGACCCCCTTTTTGACACAAACCGCATAATTTATCTCCCCCAGCAGCATCACACAAGAAAAAGTTCCCAGGTATGCTTTTAGCTCTATGCACTGGTGACATCTATAGCATTTAAAGGGATAGTAATACTTTAAAATTACTAATCCCAGTATTGTAGGAGTAAAAAAAAAGGAATTATTTGCCCCCAGTGATATCTCTCAAACCTTTATGGTTTGAGAGATATTCACTCGCAAAGTTCCCCCCTCCCTCCCCCTCCCTCCCCTTTCCCTGAAGTCAGCGTTGTAGCTGACTGCAGGGGAAGCCTGTAGTACGACCTCCTGGCGGCTCTGCAGCGGAGCCGCAATTGTGTTAATAAAAAAGAAATCATTCACTTAAAAGGTCTTCTACGTGTGCTTGCAAACCAAGCACACATAGAAGACCTTTTAAGTGAATGATTTCTTTTTTATTATTGCGATTGCGGCTCCGCTGCAGAGCCACTGGATGATCGTAGGACAGGCTTCCCCTGCAGTCAGCTACAACGCTTACTTCAGGGAAAGGGACGGGAGGGGAACCTTTATGGTTTGGGAGATATTACTGGGGGCAAATAATTTCTTTTTTTTACTCCTAAAATATTGGGATTAGTAATTTTAAAGTATTACAATCCCTTTAAGGAATAAAAAGTCCCATTTAAATCAATGAGGATTGCAGAATTTAAATTAAAATGCTTTGAGTGCCAGAGTGCCATAGCATAGATTATGGTGTCATCAGCATACATGTGCACAGAAGATGCTTTGTAGAAATAATACACTTATTTTGATAACCAAATTTACTGGTTTTTAAGTTTTGATGGGAGCATAGATCATGAAGTATAAAAAAACACACACACACACTAGAACAACAAACGGGAATTTGTGTCTATTGTAGCAAATGTTAGCAATGCGTTGGATACCCCTCTGGCACTCAGAGGGTTAGTTTGGTCCAACTGTACCTGTTTAACTTGAATAAGGACCAACAGTCTTGTGCACTTGGTCACTTTAATTGGTCCACCTGTACTCATTCATGGATAGCCAGAAAACATGCACTACTGGTAGATCTTGACCAAGTTTGGCTACTCCTGATTTAAAACCATAAAGTACATTTAGTACCTTTTTAATACGTAAAATGTAAAGCAAGGGTACTGCCACTGTTGAGAGGTGTTTTATTCAGCTGAAACTTAATTTTCTTAGGTATACTATGTAAATTTTACAGTGGTGCATTTGCTACACCATCCTTTGGAGATTTATGGTCAACTGACCAGACCTGTCCATAAGATGGTATAGCAACAGCACCATTGTAAAATGTCAGGCCACTGGGATGCTGCACCTAAAAAAAATCAAGTTTAAGTTGCAATGACTTTTGAATAAAACACCACTCAGCAGTGGGAGAACCCTTATTTTACTCAGGATCACGAAGATAAACCCTGCAATATTTATTTTTACATTTTAGGTGTTACTATCCCTTTATTATCGTATTTAGAAAAATGCTTTACCAGAAAGACCACACTGAAATTTCTCTCATTTTCAAGTATGTCCTGGAGTGTCCTGGAGTATGCAAAGAGTTGCATATTTACACAAATAAAGAAAAATTATATATATACACAAACACATAAACATACATACTACAAATTTATATACAGTTACATATTGTTTTTAGATGTAAAGAAGCAGTTATTTTTAAGGATTTTACACTGCAGTTCTGAAGGAGAAGCTAGATCGACCGGCTTCTCTCTTGTAGTGTGTTATACTCAGTGAGTTGTTAGAAGTGCAGCGAGGGTTATAGCTAGTATGGAGAGCTGGGGAAGTGGTTATAAACCAGACAAGAGAGGTGAAGGGCACATCTAGACTTGAGTGTTAGCCAATTTAGTTCTTCATCGATATCACAATGATGGGTTGTGCAATTACATTGGAGGATAAAGCGGAATAATGAGTTATACAGAGTGTATTTTAGCAAGATGGATTTGTGGCACACTATCACTGTGCCCGTGATCCTTTACTGTCACTCTTGCTCCCATTGACTGAGCCTGTTTGACCCGCCCATTGTGGCCTTTTTATACCTGGCCTTTGGCACCTGTCAGGTGCCCTTTCGTGGTGTTCCTGAGCCAGTGTTGCTGTTGCTGCTTTCCAATGTTCCTGATTCCTGTGTACCAATTTGGCCTGTTTTGACGACGCTCCTGGTTTCCTTCTCCGTGATCTGACCTGGCTTGGCTGATGTTCCTGCTTGTGACCTGATCTGGCTTGTCTGAGAACCCTGCTCCGTGATCTTACTCGGCCTGGCTGACTTCCTGCTCTGTGTCCTGAACTGGCTTGCTACTGACCCTGCCACCGTTCCTGCTGTTTGGTGTCGCCGAGGCGACATTCTGACTTCTGCTGTGCTTGTGGCAGGGCTGATCATGTCATAGCCTCCATTAACACTTGCAGAGCTGTGTGTCCATTCCCTGAGCCTCTGTTAACACTTGCAGAGCCATTGTCTCCATTCACTGAGCCTCCAGTACACTTGCAGAGCTGCTGTCTCCATTCACTGAGCCTCCATTAACATTTGCAGAGCCATTTCTGCTCTTTCGCTACACTTGCTGAGCCGGTTAAGTTTCAGAGCCTTGTATAGGCGGCTGCTCATCCTGTCTATCTTGCAGTGTAGTCGGTCTCTGTTACCACGCCCGCGGGAGGCGCTATTGGCTCTAGCTCGTACAGTGTTAGCTCTCCGTTATACGCCCGGTGGGGCTATTTGCTCAAGCTCTTGCAGTGTAGTTTGTCTCCGTTACTACACCCGTGGGGGCTATTAGCTCAAGCTATTGCAGTGCAGTTTGTCTCCATTACTACGCCCATGGGGGCTATTGGCTCAAGCTCTTGCAGTGTAGTCTGTCTCTGTTACTACACCCGTGGGGGCTATTGGCTCAAGCTCTTGCAGTATAGTTTGTCTCCATTTCTACGCCCGTGGGGGCTATTGGCTCAAGCTCTAGCAGTGAGGTTATCTCCGTTGCTACACCCGTGGGGCTATTTGCTCAAGCTCTTGCAGTGTAGTTTGTCTCCGTTACTACACCCGTGGGGGCTATTAGCTCAAGCTATTGCAGTGCAGTTTGTCTCCATTACTACGCCCATGGGGGCTATTAGCTCAAGCTCTTGCAGTGTAGTCTGTCTCTGTTACTACACCCGTGGGGGCTATTGGCTCAAGCTCTTGCAGTATAGTTTGTCTCCATTTCTACGCCCGTGGGGGCTATTGGCTCAAGCTCTAGCAGTGAGGTTATCTCCGTTGCTACGCCCGTGGGGGCTATTGGCTCTAGCTCAACTCTGCAGTGTTCTGGCCACAGTTCCTGCTCAGCCTAAGCAGCTATCTCTGTTCAATAGACTGACGGTGTTGTTTCATCTAGTCTCACTTGCTGCTTCATTACCACCTTGGGCGTATCAAACACCACAACAGACACTGATTGATTTACATGTACTTTAACCATTGAGTACCCTTATGTTTCTATGCCTGTACTGTGACAATATATGTATATTCATTGCATCTGTATACTGGGCCTGAGAAGGCATCTGTAAGCCACTATCTCTCTATTATTCTGTATTGCCTATAGAGGGCGGTCTTTCTTGTTTTGTTTTAATAAAACTGTGTTTTATTCTAACCTGCTGGTCTGAGTGTCCTGAAAAACTGTTACACACAGAAGCATATACTACATCTATGACTGGAATTAACATCCATGGTACAATAGTTTTCTTAACTGGGCACTTAAACAGGATTTGTTTCTAAACAGATCACCTATTTTGGGATACAGTTTGGATATTAATTTATCAATATGAAGTACAAAAGTGAGGTTGGGGTCAAGGCACATACCAAGATATTTGTAGGAGTCCACCTGGGCCAAGTTACGATTAGACACTGTTACAATAGATAGTTGGATATTGCATATTTAAATTTTCTAAATAAATAAATACATCATCTTAAAAAAAAAAAAAAAAAAGGCATACTTGAAAACGAGAGAAATCTCAATGTATTCTTCCTGGTAAAACATTTTCTAAATAAAATAGTGCTTTGTACCAAATACCATTAGGACTGTTTTGTCGGTGTTTAAGAGCAGTTTATTCTTTGCTACCCATATTTCAGCTTCAGAGAAATCATGTTGTAATATGGCTTCTAGTTGAGACACATCTGAGTTTATAGCATAGATTATGGTGTCATCAGCATACATGTGCACAGAAGATGCTTTGTAGAAATAATACACTTATTTTGATAATCAAATTTACTGGTTTTTAAGTTTTGATGGGAGCATAGATCATGAAATAAAAATATGAAAAAATACACACACACTAGAACATCAAAAGGGAATTTGTGTCTATTGTAGCAAATGTTAATGACTCTCATGACTCGGCCAAAGTCCATAATCAGCAAATAACAATAACAGACAGTGTGTAAAATGCCCACTTTAAATCTACTTCTTTCGCTGAAAGGCAGACAAGAACTATTGCAGAGATTTACTAGAGTAATTTACAGATATGCTATCACATCTCATTTTCGGCCTCTATTTGTCTGCTTTATAATCATGAGCATATGTATAAAAAATTAAGTGCATGCCTGCATGCACACAACTCTGCTGGCATTAAGACTGTAATGCAAAAGTCAATTGGCAATACCTTCACGCCGTAAATAAAAATGTTGGTCTAGGTTCCTACATATAATGTACTAGTGTAAAAGCCCATGTACACGGGCCAAGGTCTGGGTAATGTTAACCCTTTGAGTGCCAGAGGGGTACTCAACACTTTGCAATGCGTTGCGTACCTCTCCGGCACTCAAAGGGTTAAGCGGCCGTTACCTTACTGCTCCACACGATGCAGTCTTGTGTCGCCTCACCCGTGATACAATGATGCGCAGTAGAGACTGCCCGAACGCGGGTCTCTACTGCACATGACTGCATCGTGACAAACATCCTAGCGAATTATTATATAAGGATAAGGAGCCTTTACTTGTCACCAACAGCTAGAATCCTAGTTAATGGTACATATTCTTATCTGTTCACCATAAGCAATGGCACAAGATTCTCTATCCCCCTTTCTGTTTAACAATATCCTATGCAGATGATGTTCTTCTAATACTAAGCCTGAAACGTCTCTACACTCACTTCTCAATATCTTGAGAATGTACTTGAGCATATCAGGTGCAAAGATTAATTTTGTCAAATTGGAAATACCAAATCTTAACATCCCCTCATATATTTTTTCTCACTTTAGTCAGAGCCTCACTTTTCGATAGGCCATTCCTTCCATTTTGCATTTGGGCATCCGTATAACACTGTTACGGTTTTCAGACACTTCAGACAGAGGGTATGGTAAAACGCAGTTTTATTAAATAAATTAATGAACAATATCGCCCTCTATAGGCACACAGGGTAAACAAGAATAAGTGTCTAGACCCTTACAGGCCAGTATACTGAGAACAGACAGAGTAGAATATATGTACAAGAAATATATACTAGGACTGGTAACCCAGACAGGGACACATAATAGCTAACTCAGTCCTTATCAGTCTTTGTTGTGGTGTAGGCACACCCAAGGTGTAGCTGAAGCTTGTATAAGTATGAGGAGTCAATACCAAGTCTGTAGGAGAGCACTCGACTTGCACGGCAGAACTGACCCAGAACACTAGAGCAATAGTGGATAGCCCCCACGGGCGTAACAAGTGCCACCAGTATTTGGGAACTGTGAGTCGTTAGCCCCCACGGGCGTAGACCGGAGACTACAAGCTGCAAGAGCAAGGCACGTTAGCCCCCACGGGCGTACAACGGAGACTGCAAGCTGCAAGTGTAAGGATCAAGCCCCCCCGGGCGTAAACGGAAGCCAATAGCTAGTGCCAGGTAGCCCCCACGGGCGTACAACTACTCCACCAGTGCAAGTGCGTGGGCAAGATGACCACCGGTACGGTACCGGAACAACTACCCTGCATAGATGGACTATGAGCCGCCGTCTCTCAGGCCCAAGCGGCCGACTCAGCAGTAGTAGCTTAGCACTGAATGGGTTAACTAAGCACTTGGTAGGAGGTGAGGCACAGCAAGGAATCAGCTCAGCAATCGGAATCGCCCTGATAATATCGCTCTGCAAGCTTAAGGAGACTCAGCAGTAGTATAGCTCAGTAGCGTTTGACAGTGAACAGTGACTCAAGGGTTAAGGTCAGTCTCGAGCACGAGCGCCACTCCAGGAGTAAGAATGTCGCCCAGTAGTCAGCAGCAGGAATGTAGATAGACTGGAACCGGGAACTGTGGAGAATCGTAGACACGCCGGATCAGCAACAAGCAGGAACGTCAGCCAGGCCGGGTCGGATACCAGAGCGTGTTCGTAGACAAGCTGGATCAGCAACAAGCAGGAACGTCAGCCAGGCCGGGTCGGATACCAGAGCAGGTTCGTAGACAAGCCGGATCAGCGACTGCAGGAACACAGGAGAGTCTCAAGTAGGCCAAGTCGGTACACGGAAATCAGGAACGCAGAGAACAGCAGTAAGGCTCAGGAACACCACGAAAGGGCACCAGACTGGTGCCAGCAGCCAGTATAAAAAAGGTAACCAGGGGCTGGCCAACACAGCTCAGCCAATCAGGGAGCAGCACAGCAAAGAGTGACACACAGGATCACAGGGACCGTGATAGTAACCCCTTCTCAAAGACCCCCTCTCCCTGCCGGAGGTCTTGGTTTCTGAGGGTATTTAGAGTGAAAGTTGCGCAAGAGCCTGGGCGCGTGGAGGTCCCTCTTATCTACCCAGGAACGTTCCTCAGGGCCATATCCCTTCCAGTGGTCCAAGTATTGCAACTTTCCTCTAAATCTCCTAGAATCTCCTCCTGGCCCTGAACATCCACCGGCCCAGGAATTACTGGAGTGGTAGTGTAGCGGTTGCACACCAATGGTTTCAACAGAGATACATGGAACACATTATGTATGTGCATAGAAGCTGGAAGTTCCAATGCATAGGAGACAGGGTTCACCTTACAGATAAGTTTGAATGGGCCAGTGAACCGAGGTGCCAGTTTATTGGAGGGCACTTGCAACTTGAGAATCCTGGAGGAAAGCCATACTCTGTCCCCCACCTGAAAGGAGACCGCTGAAAGCTGTCTACGATTGGCATGCCTCTGGTAGCGCTGAAATGACTGGCTGAGGGTTCTCTGCACCTGTGCCCAAGTGGAGCGAAGCTGCTCGATATGTTCATCCAGAGCTGGAATCTGTTGTGCCTGGAATGAGTCCGGGAGTAGACAGGGCTGGAACTCATAATTAATGAGAAATGGGGAACTCCCGGACGATGAGTTAACTGCACAATTCCTGGCAAACTCCGCCCAAGGCAACAGGTCGGCCCAATTGTCATGATGATCGGTTACAAAACAGCGCAAGAACTGTTCCAGTCCTTGATTGGCACGCTCCGCGGCTCCATTGGTCTGGGGATGATAGGCAGAAGAAAATGACAACTGGATGCCCATCTACCCACAAAATGCCCTCCAGAATCTGGGCACGAACTGGCTCCCTCGGTCAGACACCACCACTCTGGGTACCCCGTGCAGCCGAAACACCTCCTTAGCAAATATCATAGCCAGCTCCTGAGCCGATGGAAGACCAGGGAGAGGCACGAAATGAGCCATCTTAGAGAACCTATCAACCACCATAAGGATGAATGTGTACCCCTTAGATGCTGGCAATTCTCCCAGAAAGTGGATGGAAATATGGGACCATGGTCGGTCGCCATTAGGGACAGGCTAGAGCAAGCCTACAGGGAGATGCCTGGGTGTCTTGGCACGGGCACAGGTGGCACAGGCTGCAGTAAATGCGGAGCAATCAGCCCTAAGGGACGGCCACCAAAATAACTGGGACATGGACCAATACAGCTGATCCCATCCGATGTGCCCAGCCGCCTTAGATGAGTGGTAGGTCTCTAATAGATGGGTACGGAATGGCTCATCAACAAAACACTTGCCTGGGGTTTCAGGAGGAGCCCTAGCCTGAGAGGCCAAAATTTCTTCCCCCAGTAGCGAAGTGATACTAGTGCGAATAGTGGCCAGAATACGATCTGGCTGAATGATAGGTACTGGCTCCTCCTAATTCTCAGTGTCTGACACAAACTGTCTGGACAAGGCGTCTGCCCTGACATTCTTGGAACCCGGCAGGTAGGAAACCACAAAATTGAACCTGGACAAAAAGAGCGCCCATCTGGCTTGACGTGAGGAGTCTCTTGGCCTCTGAAAGATATGTCAAGTTCTTGTGGTCTGTCAGAATTAGTACTGGTGTCTTAGTGCCTTCCAATAGGTGGCGCCACTCCTTCAGTGCCAGAATGATAGCCAAGAGTTCCCTGTCACCAATCTCATAATGGCTCTGGGCGCTGGACAGTTTTTTAGAGAAGAACCCACAGGGTCTCAATGTGCCACCTCCCACTGGGCGTTGGGAGAGTACTGCCCCAACCCCAACCTCAGAGGCATCAACTTCTAGGGTAAATGGCAGGACTGGGTTAGGGTGGTACAGCACTGGAGCAGAAGCAAAAGCAGATTTCAGTGTTTCAAATGCGTTCTCAGCTGCCTCAGTGTAACGGTTTGTTTTGACACTCAGACCAGTAGGTAAAATAAAACACTCTTTTATTGAAAGAAAATAAATACAAATGATCGCCCTCTACAGTTGACAGCAACAATTGCAAGTGAATACACAGTACACATAGATTCACTGTAATGGATAGAAGGCACCCAACATAGGTACAGAGAATAGGAAACTGGCCCTTAAAGGGGAAATGAGAACAATTTGTCAATCTCAGCTGTGGGGTTTGGCACGCCCGTATGGTGTAGTGATAAACTGAGCAGATGTGCACAGCACAGAGTTCATGTAATGATGGGTAGTAGATGTTCAGTGACCAACGTGAGCTATAGCAGAACAGTGACTCAAAATAGCCCCCGCGGGCGTTCGCCAAGAGACCACTGAGACTGCAAGTGCAAGAGTATGTAGCCCCCACGGGCATGATCGAGACTAGCCTGAAATGCAAAGCTGGCGTTTTAGCCCCCACGGGTGTATAACCGGCGACCAACGTGAGCACAACATGAGCCAATAGCACCCACGGGCGTTTACCTTCGGATCTTGCAAGAGCTTGGAGCCTAACCTTGCCACCAATAACCGCACCGGATACCTCCGGTATTAACTGTGAGACTGAGAGCCAAAGACGCCCAACCGGACCAACAGGATAGACTACTCTGCAAATGTAACTGGGAGTCGCCGTCCAAGTAGCAGCCAACTCAGCAGCAGTAGACTTACAAGGTAACGGCTCTGTAATCAGAAAGGAGGTCCGGCAAGAGAGAAGCGGCACTGCAAGGGTTAAAAGGTACGTTTGAATCTCCCAGGCTCGGTATGGTAACTTAGCTCTGCAGCGTATAGAGGCTCTGTACAAGGAGCACAGCTTATGCAAGTCAGCAAGGAACTCTGCACTGAGGGATGGGTTACACAGGAGTGTAATGGTCACACTAGTTCAGCACAGCAACGCAGGATTCAGAATGTCGCGGCGGCAACAACAGGCCAAGCAGGTCGCTGGAACAGGCCGCGATGATCTTGAAGCAGGAAGTCAGCCAGCCGGGTCGTAGCACGTAGAAGTCTCTCAGACAAGCCGGGTCGTAGCACGTAGAGGGTTCTCAGACAAGCCGGGTCGTAGCACGTAGAGGATTCTCAGACAAGCCGGGTCATACGCGATCAGGAACACTGGAGCGTAGTCAGGATAGGCCAAAGTCGGTACACAGGAATCCGGATACAGGAACACAGCAACAGCAAGTCTGGCTCAGAAACACCACGAAAGGGCATCTGACAGATGTAAGAGTCAGGTATAAAAAGGTCACCAAGGGACGGGCCAAACCAACTGAACAAATCACAGTCTGCCACAGATGAGAGTGACAGGATAATCACAGGCACTGTGATACTCAGACCATTGAGAAGGAGTGGCACCTTTATGAGTTGTCAGACAAGGGTTTCACAATAGTGGAGAAGTTCTGAATAAATTTCCTATAATAGTTGGCAAAGCCCAGAAAGCGCTGAATAGCCTGTAGTCCTTTGGGACGAGGCCACTGTAGTACTGCTGCCAACTTCTCCTGGTCCATAGCAATGCCATGTACAGAAATCACGAATCCCAGGAAGGGTACCTGGGTCCTGTGAAATTTGCACTTCTCAATTTTACAAAACAATTTATTTTTACGTAGTCTAGTCAAGACCTCAGAGACATCCTTGATGTGTTGGGTAAGGTTATTAGAGTGAATTAATATGTCATCAAGATATACCACAACACAGGACTGTAGCACGTCCCGAAGGATGTCATTGATAAACTCTTGAAATACCGCAGGAGCATTACATAGTCCGAATGGCATTACCAGATATTCATAGTGCCCTGATCTGGTATTAAATGCCATTTTCCACTCATCTCCAGCTTTAATTCTGATCAGGTTATATGCAGCCCAGAGATCGAGTTTAGTAAAGATGGAGGAGCCCTTTAACCTGTCAAATAATTCGGTAATGAGTGGAATGGGGTAGGCACTTCTAGACATTAATTTATTTAAACCCCTTTAATAGATACAAGGTCTGAGCTCGCCATTTTTCTTCTTTACGAAGAAGAACCCGGCATCCGCCGGTGAAGTGGACTTGCGGATAATTCCCCTCTTGAGGGCATCCCCAATATATTCCTCCATTGCCCTATTCTCCTCCACAGACAGCGGATAAGTGCGACCCCTAGGAGGCACCACTCCCGGGGGCAAATCAATGGCACAATCATAAGGTCTGTGCTGAGGCAGAGCGCCAGCCTCCCCCTTACTGAATATGTCACTGAATTCTTGGTATTCACCTGGCACGGAGGAAGAGGTACACAACAACCTGACAGGGTGTGAGAGGCAATTATCCGCACAGTACTCCGACCAGGACAGTATTTCACATTTTTGCCAGTCAAACTGGGGGTTGTGTAATGATAGCCATGGAAACCCCAGGATGACTGCATGGTGAGGAGAATTAATTATTTGAAAACGCACCTCCTCCTTGTGGAGAGCCCCAATCGCCATGGCAATAGGAATTGTTTCCATAGTGATAAATGCCGGTTCTAACGGCCTGCCATCGAGGGCCTCAGTAGCTAGAGGGGACTCCCTTTTGACTACCGGAATCCTGGGTAACTCAGCAAAGGAGTGATCCATGAAATAGCCAGCTGCACCGGAGTCTACCAGAGCCAAAACTGATACAGAAGAGTCTGCCCATGTAACAACCACCTGAATGGTGGGTCTCAGTGTATTGGTATCAGGGAACTGTTGTATACCACCTAGGACCTGTCCCCCAAGGTACCCTAGGTGCGTTCGTTTCCCGGCCGTACTGGGCAATTGCGTAATTGGTGCCCAGATTTAGCACAGTATAGGCATAGGCCCATTCTTTTACGGTGCGCCCTCTCCTCCTTTGTCAGTCTGGTGAACCTGAGCTGCATTGGTTCACCAGTTTCAGCTGTAAGTTCAGGAGGACAGGGTGGCGAGGGTGGGTTCAAAAGACTGCCTTGCCCACAGCTCCTAGATTTCACCCTCTTAGCCATCTGTCTCTCGCGAATGCGGGAGTCAATGAGCATAACATAATCGATGTACTCATCCAGATCATTAGGCACATCTCTGGCAGCAATTTCATCCTTTATGGAGTCTGATAGGCCCTGTGAAAATGCTGCAACTAGCGCCTCGTTATTCCAGCCCACCTCTGCTGCCAAGGTTCGAAATTCAATAGCGTAATCGCCCAGGGTACGGTCACCCTGTTGCATCTCCAGCAACCTCTTGGCAGCAGAGGCGGTTCTGCCAGGTATCTCGAACACTCTGCTGAACTGTCTTATGAACTCTTTAAAGTTCAGGGTACAGGGTTTGGCATTCTCCCACAAAGGATTCGCCCCAGATAATGCCTTGCCAGTTAATAGGGAAATCATGAAGCCAACCTTACTTCTGTCGTTAGGAAATGCCTGAGGCGTGAGTTCAAAGAATATCTCCAACTGGTTGACAAAGCCTCGGCATTGGTTAGGCTCGCCATCATATCTTAACGGTAACTGCGCCACCGCCGTGAACCCTCTGGTCTGTGTAGTAGGAACTACAGGCAGGTTCTCCGGTGTCGAGACTGGGGTGACCACCGGATTCTGATTAGGTTTGTCTAGGTGTACCGTACGCTCAAGTAAGGTCTGCAAGGCCAGTGCCAACTGGTCGAGGCGCTGCTCGTGAACATCCATTCGCCAATGGATATTCTGTGTGCCAGTATCTCCCTTACTGTCTGAGGTCATGGCCCTTTCGTACTGTTACGGTTTTCATACACTTCAGACAGAGAGTATGGTAAAATGCAGTTTTATTAAATAAATTAATGAACAATATCGCCCTGTACAGGCACACAGGGTAAACAAGAACAAGTGTCTAGACCCTTACAGGCCAGTATACTGAGAACAGACAGAGTAGAATATATGTACAAGAAATATATACTAGGACTGGTAACCCAGACAGGGACACATAATAGTTAACTCAGTCCTTATCAGTCTTTGTTGTGGTGTAGGCACGCCCAAGGTGTAGCTGAAGCTTGTATAAGTATGAGGAGTCAATACCAAGTCTGTAGGAGAGCACTCGAATTGCACGGCAGAACGGACCCAGAACGCTACAGCAATAGTGGATAGCCCCCACGGGCGTAACAAGTGCCACCAGTATTTGGGAACTGTGAGTCGTTAGCCCCCACGGGTGTAGACCGGAGACTACAAGCTGCAAGAGCAAGGCACGTTAGCCCCCATGGGCGTACAACGGAGACTGCAAGCTGCAAGTGTAAGGATCAAGCCCCCCCGGGCGTAAACGGAAGCCAATAGCTAGTGCCAGGTAGCCCCCACGGGCGTACAACTACTCCACCAGTGCAAGTGCGTGGGCAAGATGACCACCGGTACGGTACCGGAACAACTACCATGCATAGATGGACTATGAGCCGCCGTCTCTCAGGCCCAAGCGGCCGGCTCAGCAGTAGTAGCGTAGGACTGAATGGGTTAACTAAGCACTTGGTAGGAGGTGAGGCACAGCAAGGAATCAGCTCAGCAATCGGAATCGCCCTGATAATATCGCTCTGCAAGCTTAAGGAGACTCAGCAGTAGTATAGCTCAGTAGCATTTGACAGTGAACAGTGACTCAAGGGTTAAGGTCAGTCTCGAGCACGAGCGCGACTCCAGGAGTAAGAATGTCACCCAGTAGTCAGCAGCAGGAACGTAGATAGACTGGAACCAGGAACTGTGGAGAATCATAGACACGCCGGATCAGCAACAAGCAGGAACGTCAGCCAGGCCGGGTCGGATACTAGAGCAGGTTCGTAGACAAGCCGGATCAGCAACAAGCAGGAACGTCAGCCAGTCCGCGTCGGATACCAGAGCAGGTTCATAGACAAGCTGGATCAGCAACGGCAGGAACACAGGAAAGTCTGAAGCAGGCCAAGTCGGTACACGGAAATCAGGAACGCAGAGAACAGCAGCAAGGCTCAGGAACACCACGAAAGGGCATCAGTCTGGTGCCAGCGGCCAGTATAAAAAGGGTAACCAGGGGCGGGCCAACACAGCTCAGCCAATCAGGGAGCAGCACAGCAAAGAGTGACACACAGGATCACGGGGACCGTGATAAACACACAACCTCACCTCCATCCCTAATCTTAATCTAGTCCCCCTTATTGAATCCATATCCTCGGACCTCAAGACATGGTCCTCTCTACCTTTATCCTGGATGGGCAGAGTTCATATTATTAAAATGTTGGTTCTTCTTATACTCTATATATGTTTAATGCACTCCCCATCTACATTCCTCCTGACCTTTTATCATGCCTCCAATCTAAAATCAATTCCTTTGTAGGGGGCCTACAAAAAACCTCACCTATGCCTCTCTGTCCTGATGAGCTCTGTCAATCATGGGGATCTTGGATTCCGAGATATCCACATTTGTTTTCAAGTTACTGCACTGTCAGAATTCCTTGACTTCACCCACTCTTGTAGAGGGTGGACCATTTCTGAGTTCCTACTATTTCTGAGATCCTCTTATCTGTTGATCCAGTGCAACCTCTCTGGTCAGCTCCCTACCGAACACTTGGACCACTTTGTTCTGGGACATCTTTTACGTTCTTGTCATGATTTAAACTCAACAGGAACTCTATCCCCAACTCTTCCCCCCGTCAATCCAGTAGACAGTCCTGACTTTTCAGCAAAACATCTGTCAACCTAGTCTAGATGGAAGGATAGAGGTATATACATGCACGGTGTGTTATCCTCCAAGCATGAACTTCTTACCAGAGACTCATTGGAAGTTAAATTAGGAGTATACTTCATGGTGGTGGCAGGAAAGCGCCATGGCATCTATTTTTAGCAGCATGTAGCAACATTGTAATAGTTTCAGGCGGGAAAGCGCAGTCCGAATTTCCGAAATTTACACCGAATTTTGTAACAAGGTCCGTTTTGGATTCTGATTTTGTTTTTGTGGGCAGAACTTGGCTTTTAGAAGGTCCAAATGATGCTTGTTACATATATAAAGTCTCATTTATTATTAAAAAAACTACAGAATGAAAAAAACACTTTTTTTACAGTTTTGGCAGTAATAATGTGTTACATAATGGGTGCAACTTAAGAAAAGTTTAATTTTAAGTTTTTATTGAATATTTTACATTTTTTTAAAATTCGGACGAATAATTCAGACTATTGCCAAATTTCGTCCGAGTCGAACAGGTCTGGTCTGAAATTCGGATCCTCCGATTGGGAAAAAAAAAATTGTGTGAAATCGAATTTTACCAAAAATTTTTGCCATGCACAAGTCTATTAGCTTCCCTCACCTCTAGTAATATTGATACAAAATTATATAATTGACGGAATGTTTCAATGATAATATTTTCACCTTCCCCAACTATTCCAGTTTCAGTAAGTAGTTTTATTGTGTTTAGAAATCATATTTCTCATCTAAGGTTCTGCTAAAATTATTACCAGCTTGTTTCTCTTTACATATGATAGCAGAGTGTGCCGTATTGTAATGTCTTTGTACTTTTAACTAACATGTTGCATTCTTAATACATTTCAAGAAACTTAAAAAAAAAATTTAATGCAAGTAAGCTCAAGTGATACCCTATAGTATGCATAGTGAAAATAAATAGATTTACACCAGTTTCTTCTGCTCCTTGTTAGTACATGACAAGAAGCAAGATGGAGAGGTATGGAAGATCCTAAACTTATTTTAATGCAGGAGTACATTTATACATACCCCCAGCTCCCCACAAAGGCTGGTGCATTAAGAAGAACAGGGGCAAATCTAGAGCAAGGCAGCTGCACTAGGGGACAAATAAACATTCTTCAAATTCACTTTGAGTGATCACCAGTGCTTTGTTGTGATATATATATATATACACCTTAATAATATATCTTACCATTAGTTATAACCCCTTCAGTGCCAGAGGCTCGGGACATTTTCTGAACCCTGCAGGCCAGACACTTTTTCAACATTTTTGCTATCCTTCCGTTTAGGCTTGATTTCCTCTGGGGATTTTTAGTTAAATATGGAAAACTATATATTGTTTTTTTCAGAACGAATTGAGCTTTCTTGTGGTACCTTACATGAAGAGAATTTTACATCGTGCAAAAAGCTATGATGTCATAATGACAAAAAAAAGTGAAAATTTACTCATTTTGCTAAAATCACATACTATGTATCAAAAACATTTACCTTGATTGAAAAAGTTTCAATTATTTGAAAAAGCCCCGAGTCCCCCGAGTAAAAAAATACCAAATTTGTATAGTTTTACCTACGTCCATGGCTAGCGTAGAGCCCTAATCACCAGCAGCGCAAAATGACACTTTCAACTTCATAAACTAAAATGCGCATTCTAGGGTTTGTGTGGTAAATCTACCCTAAAACAGTGGAATAACTATATAAAACTATATATTTCTGGAAAGTAGACAACCTACTGCATCTAATGAGGGGTGACTTTCCTTGTTACCCCAAGCCTGGTGTGCACAAATGCCTCCAGAAGATGGCGCTAATGAAAAAAAAGGCATTTTCTTACATTTCTGCCCCTTCAAATGTACTAAAATGTGTGAAAATCATGGCATTTCCAACTGTATTCATTAGCTAGAGCTCTTAGGAGAAAAATGACACCCCATTGGTATGAGTTCACCTACCTCAGGGGGTGCTACAAGTACAAAACTACACCTATTGCAACCTCTAATTTTTCTACATTTTCTCAAACAATACTTGTCTGTACACAAATGGTTATAACAACTACAGAAGTGAAGAAAGGGTACACAAACCATACCATTTTGAAAAGAAGACACCCTGCCGCATCTAATGATGGGTGACTTGCCTTGTTACCCAAAGCCTGGAGTGCACAAATGCCTCCAGAATGTGGCGCTAATGGAAAAAAAGGCATTTTCTTACATTTCTGCCCCTTCAAATGTACTGAAATTTGTGAAAACCATGGCATTTCCAACTGTATTCATTAGCTAGTGCTCTTAGGAGAAAAATGACACCCCATTGGTATGAGTTTAACTACCTCAGGGGGCGCTAGAAGTGCAAAACGACACCTACTACAAAGTCTAATTTTTCTAACATTTTCTCAAACATTACTTGTCTGTACACAAATGGTTATAACAACTACAGAAGTGAAGAAAGGGTAAACAAACCATACCATTTTGAAAAGAAGACACCCTGCCGCATCTAATGATGGGTGCCTTGCCTTGTTACCCCAAGCCTGGAGTGCACAAATGCCTCCAGAAGGTGGCGCTAATGAAAAAAAAAGGCATTTTCTTACATTTCTGCCCCTTCAAATGTACTGAAATTTGTGAAAACCATGGCATTTCCAACTGTATTCTTTAGCTAGTGCTCTTAGGAGAAAAATGACACCCCATTGGTATGAGTTTAACTACCTCAGTGGGCGCTAGAAGTGCAAAACGACACCTACTACAACCTCAAATTTTTCTAACATTTTCTCAAACATTACTTGTCTGTACACAAATGGTTATAACAACTACAGAAGTGAAGAAAGGGTACACAAACCATACCATTTTGAAAAGAAGACACCCTGCCGCATCTAATGATGGGTGACTTGCCTTGTTACCCAAAGCCTGGAGTGCACAAATGCCTCCAGAAGGTGGCGCTAATGGAAAAAAAGGCATTTTCTTACATTTCTGCCCCTTCAAATGTACTGAAATTTGTGAAAACCATGGCATTTCCAACTGTATTCATTAGCTAGTGCTCTTAGGAGAAAAATGACACCCCATTGGTATGAGTTCACCTACCTCAGGGGGCGCTACAAGTACAAAACTACACCTATTGCAACCTCTAATTTTTCTAACATTTTCTCAAACATTACTTGTCTGTACAAAAATGGTTATAACAACTAGAGAAGTGAAGAACGGCTACACAAACTATACCATTTTGGAAAGAAGACAACCTGCTGCATCTAATGAGGGGTGAATTTCCTTATTACCCCAAGCCTGTTGTGCCCAAATGCTTCCAGAAGGTGGCACTTTAGGAAAAAATGGCATTTTCTTACATTTCTGCTCCTTCATCTGTATGGAAATCTGTGAAAACCATGGAATTTCCAACTGTATTCATTAGCTAGTGCCCTTAGGAGAAAAATGACACCCAATTGGAATGAGTCGACCTACCTTAGGGGTGCCAGAAGCACATAACTACACCTACCTGTTTGCTTCTTCGAAAATGGCTGCTTGTACTAAAATGTCCATAACTGTTAGAGACATGAAGGAAAGGTATAAAAGGTATACCTTTTTGGAAAGTAGACATTCTCCCGCATCAAGTGAGGGGTCACTTGCCTTTCTACCCCTGGGCTGAAGTGCACAAATATTTCCAAAAGTTGGCGCTATGGGAATAAATACATGTTTTTTTACATTTCCACCACTTCAAAGATACTAAAATCTTTGAAAACCATAACATTTCCTGCTGTATTCAGAACCTGATACCAACATGAGAAAAATGGTAGCCCATTTGTGTGGGTTAACATACAAAATGTGGGTGCTAGGAACACGTATGTAAACCTGACACTTTTGTTTTTTAAATTATCTGCTTGCACTAAAATGGTTATAACCATAAAAGATATGCAGGAAAGTTAGAGAAACAATGCCATTTTGGAAAGAAAACAACCTACCGCATCTAATGAGGGGTCACTTGCCTTTTTACCCAAAGGCTGGTATGCACAAATGCTTCCAGGAGGTGGCGCTAATGAAAAAAAAAGGCATTTTCTTACATTCCTGCCCCTTCAAATGTATGGCGCTCTGTGAAAACCATGGAATTTTCAACTGCATTTGTTTGGTAGTGCTCTTAGGAGTCAAACGACACCCCATTGGTATGAGTTGAACTACCTTAGGGGGTGCTAGAAGTAGAAAACTACACCAACTACAAACTCTGATGTTTCAAACATTTTCTCAAACCTGACTTGCCTGTACGAAAATGGCTATAACACCTTCAGAATTGAAGAAAAGGTAGATAAACCATACCATTTTGGAAAGAAGACAACCTGTCGCATCTAATGAGGGGTCACTTGCCTTTGTACCCCTAAGTTAATTGGCACAACTATTTCCAGAATGTGGTGCTACAGGAAAGAAAAACAAACATTTGTTTTACACATCAGTCACTTCAAAGATACTAAAATGGTTCAATGGCGTGGGATTTCCTAGGAGGACTTCTTGCCAGCCAAAAAAAAATGGTACCCCACTGCTCTGGGTTGACATACCAATTTACGCTACAAGAGCGTAGCTACCAGTGAAACAGAAATGGTAAAGCAAACAGTGTATGTGTAATTTTATGGCTAACATATGAAAGAAGCTAGGACGTCAGCCGGTGTACGTGCGGACCTGTGACTACAAGTCTAACAAAATGTGTGAGAGGGTGAGGGATTAGGCAGTGTGTGTGGGTATGAGCAGAGGAGCAAGGATGGTGGTGATGGTGGGACAGTGTCTGATAGAGTGTATGGGAGATCTCTGACTACCATTGTGCACTGTATGTCCCCTCATACAAAGCACTGCGTTGGACCCCCTTCCTGTTGCACGTGCATTTTTTTGGGCTTTTTCCCCCAATATTTTTGTGTAGACCTCGTTGGGGGCATCAGAACCCATACAATGAGGTCTAAATAAAAAATAAAGGGGGAAAAAATCCTTTATGTGCGACAGGGGTGTCCAGCACACAAAGGGTTAATTTTTTTATCGTTACTTTGTATTCAGATGGCCACCAAACAAGCTCTGATCACAAAGTAATGATAAAAAGTCCTGTGTGTACCATAGGAAGGGGGTCTGCATTGAACCCCCCTCCCAGTGGCACACACAGGGTTAATGTTTTATTTAATTTTTTTTTATTATATACCTCATTGAGGGGCATCAGGACCCCCTGATTCCTCCCCAATGAGGTCTTAGTAAAAAAAAAAAATATATGTCCACAAATGGAGTGACCCTGTGAGTGCCACAGGGGTCTCCAGCGCATTGCAAAGCAATGCATTGGATCCTTGTGGCACTCAGAGGGTTAATTTTTTTTTTAATCATTACTTTGTAATCAGAGCTTGTTGGGGGGCCATTAGGACCAATCCTGATGACCCCCCAACAATCTCTGATAACAAAGTAATGATAAAAGCCCTGTGTGTGCCACAGGAAGGGGGGGGGGCATTGGACCCCCTTGTGGCACACACAGGGTTAAATTTTTTTTATATATTTTTTTTTAATTATAGACCTCATTGAGGGGCATCAGGACCCCCCCTGATCCCCCCAATGAGGTCTTTAGAAAAAAAAAAAAAAACCAAAGCAAGTGACCCTGTGAGTGCCACAGGGATCTCCAGCACATTGCAAAGCAATGTGCTGGGGACCCTGTGGCACTCACAGGGTTACTTTTATTTTTTTTATTTTTTTTTATTTTTTTATTTTGAACTCTTCAGACCTCGTGGGGGACATCAGGACCCCTCCTGGTGTCCCCTCAGTCATTGATCTCCCAGCCGATAGGCTGGGAGATCAATGAGGCGACTGCAGGAGAGCAAAAGCTCTCTTGCCCTTCTCTCCTACCACTGGTAGGAGTGAGAAGGACCGGGGAAACTTCCCTAACGTCATCGGTGACCACGTCACCGATGAAGTTGGGAGGCTTCCCCCGGTCCCGCCCACTCCTACCCGGAAGTTCGGGTAGGAGAGACAGGAGAGGAGAAGCTGCGCTTTTGCTGCGCTTCTCCTCTGCCTTTATTGATCTCCCAGCGCGATCAGCTGGGAGATCAATAACAGGGGGGACATGAGGAGTGATCCTCATGTCCCCCCACGATTGCCCAGCTTTTTTTTTTTTTCAAATGCGGCCACTGCATGCCGGTTATACCGGCTCATGCAGTGACCGCATTTTAGTGGGTACATTGTACGAGCTTGGCACAGCGGGTACAGCTGTCCAAACTCGTACAATGTACCCACTTGGCACTCAAAGGGTTAAAGCCTGTGTACACGGGCCAACACTGGCTGCGCTGCAGTCATGCAAAGTACTGACTGCCCAAACGTACCTCGGCTGATACTGACCGGTGCGCTCCGAATTCAGTCCGTGGTCCTCTCTGCACCCAGGAAGGTGCACAGAGAGGACCCCAGTCTGAATTCAGAGCGCCCCGCTCCATATCAGCCGCGGTGCGGGCAGTCTGTACTGCTCATGACTTCAATGCAAGCAGCTGTCTCTACTGCGCATGACGGCTTCTGACAAACATCCTAGCAAATTATAATATAGGATTGCTGTATCTTGTAATATTTGGATACAAAAATAAATATATAAAGGTGATTTATCATTGACAGTATGTCACTATAAAATAAATATTTAGTTTCCTTTTCCATGGCCCGTAGTTTATATAAATAGATGTAAGAATTGAGAAAAGCAGGAACTTTGATAAATGTATTTAAAACTTTTTTTTTTCATATCAAAAGTATTGGTTGACTTCTACTGAGAATACTATATATTGCAATTATCCATCTGAGTAAAACAAAAACTACAATTTTGTTTTGCAGCCACCAGGTGGCCCTGTTCCTATCACTTACTATGCAGAACCATAGTTTATAACTAAAGCTTTTTGGACACCAGTTGGCAGTGTTCCAATAATTTTGATTGAAATATTAAGATATAATCACTTTTGAATAAAAACTATTCCAACATTGGGAGTAACTCTGTTTTACTAAGTAGGAACAGCAAAAGAAAATGACCATTCCTTTAAGTATGGACAAAGGTGTAAAACAGAAGACAAAATAATAATTTCAACTTATAATAATGATTTTGTAAAATATTTTCTATATGACTAAGAAAAAAAGGTAAAATTATTCAAAACTATTACTGTAAACGATAGAAATTCACTTTGACAAATTTGGTAACTACCAGTCACTTCAAGATTCTGTACAAAACAAACACGGGCTAGATTTGTGAATTAAAAATTAATATTTTATTTCTTATAATAATGTCTTATTTTTTCAGCTTTCTTTTTATAAATTCAGATTTTTATTATTATTATTTGTGTAATATATTCTATGTTCATCTATTATTTCTGCTTTTATTTTTTACATTTACTGCTTAGAATGAGCATACATTTCTTAACATGTTATGCTCAAAAACAAATCTTTGTTTTGTGGTTTCCGCATCATGACATGGTCAATAGCTTTCGTTAGGAGTTTCTCTGTATTATATGATTAAACACCTACTAGAGTGAAATCTGCTCCTGCTGTGCTGTGATCCTCTTATTTGTCCATGTTGTTCCTCTATCTTTGGTTTTAAATTGGAACCGTAAATATCTTTTTCTCTATGAAGAATCCATTTTCTCTTCTCTGTGTGCTGAGGTACCCTGCAAAAAATAATTTCTCTACCTTCAGTGAGCAAAATCATTTAGAATTGCATTCAAGTTCAGATTGCCAACAGGAATAGTCATTATAATGAGATGACAGTAAAGAGCCATGTGAGAACTGAGGGCAGCTGGCTTACCTGTCAACATAATTAATGAATGTACACCATAATTATTAGGTCCATAGAAACATCCAGGCTAAATAAGTTTATATTGTTGTTAAACCTTATTTGTGGTGGATATTATTTTTTATTTTATCTGAGAATTTCATTATCTAATTGAACTCCATGTGTCTACTTTTGATCTACTGCTTAAATATATCATCCTTAATTTACCACAGTATAGCAAACATATAGGTGAAATGTATAGTACAATTTAGTATAGAAGGGATTGCTCAAAGCATAACCTCAGTATGTGTGATTGATAGAGAAAAAAACAAGGGAAAAGAAAAGGGAGGAAGAAAAGGAAAGGAAGAAAAAAGGGTAAAGGAGGAGAAAGTGACCCAAAGAGGACACTCCAATGCTTAATGAGCACCTACTAGGTTCAATAACAAATTATAGTTTTACAGCATAATCGCTGAAAAATACTTGATTAAAATCATGCACTGAGATGCAAAGGACAAAAACACAATTAATTACAAAGAAATATACCCAGATTCAATTATTTGTTAATAAAGTGGGTCTCCCCTGGAAGATTGTCTCTTTCTGACCACAACCAGGTTTTGAGATGTAATAGTGCTGAATGTATGTATATTTGACTCTGAGTGCATGTTTGTATTAATTATTTTTCTGCCTGTATAAAATAAATCTAGCATTTGTCATTGAACCTCTATGTGTAAGAGTGGTCCACTTTGGGTCACTTTTGTGTCCCCCCCCCGTTATTTTTTTCCTTTTCTTTGCTTCTTCCCTTTCTTTTCTGCCCATTTTCTCTATAGCACATGCACAATTTTAAGGGTCCTTCTCTAATGTATTGATTTCTTTTGGGACATATAGGCTACTGAAATGTAGACTGTACAATAGTTGAGGTCTAACTAGTGATCTTTACAGTTATATTCAAATGTCTGTTTTCTGGTTGCTAATGCTGCTTTATATATAAACTAGTCTCCTGCTGGCTTTTCTCATGGCTTTGCTCTATTGCTTACCTACCTTAGAGTACCCGAGAGGAATCCAATGCATTGCACTCAAAGGTTAAAACCATCAGATATAATCTTGCCTGACTCAACTTCTCTTTGGCTTTTGTCAGAACATTCCAATAAGTCTATATTCTGTCATTATTTTGTTTGTTTTTTGTGTTCTGTGTGCATTATTTTATGTTTTGTGCCATTTCATTTTGCATCCTATACTTTTGTACATTCTTCTAACAATATAGATTAATGTCTAATTTGACTTAATAAGATTCTACAATAGAAACCCTGTCTACATTGTCCCTAGTCATGAATCAGATTTGTTCAGTGAACATATTCCTTAAACCAGGGCTAGTCAATTGCTGGACATCCAGGGGAGTTATGCACAAAGGTGAGATTAAGTGGAGATAAAGTGGAGATAACTTCTCCAGTGTGACAAACTCTACATTTTCTATGTTAATCTATGGAGCCTATTCAATAACATATCCTAAGATGGAGAAATATGAATGCATTGGAGTCAGAGAATAACATAGGATTGGAGAGTTTATCACACTGGAGAAGTAATCTCTACCTTATCACCCCTTTATAAAATCTTAATGCAACCAGCAAATGAAATGTTGGATATGATGGGAGTTGTAGTTCCCAACATCCAAAGGTCCAACAATTGACTAGTCTTGACCTAAACTATCAACATTTGTGGAGATCCTTTGTGCTGATACCTGATTTTTCACGTTTTATGCTATACACCTTTTACGTATATTCTTTCGCTCTCTAATATGCAAATTAAAACCCATGTTCTTGGATAAATAACAAGACAAGCTCTGTCCAATATCATTATCATGCTGCAGTTGGGAGGGGAGTGGAATGGAATGGAGTTATCATACCTCATATGTAGAATAACTGAAAATTTACATGAATGAAATATACAGACTCTTTACTTATCATTTCTATTCCCTTATTACAGGGAAGCAAGCAGTCTCTCTCAAAGAGTTCCTTATCACTCCAAGCAATGCCACAATAACCAAATAATCACTCTCTATATGCCATATACTTAAAAAAACACTAACACCTCATCATAATAAACCCTCATTTGCCCTTTATCTGGACAGGAAATCCTAATGGCCTCTAGGAATACATTTTGAGTGGATTGCTTCTCCAAAATTAATTTTACAGTAGTACTGAATAACTTGTCCACAGTAATGGGCATACATTTTGTTGCTGGACTGCAGGACCCCTAACCCATTCTACTGAAGTATTCTTTCCTGAAAAGATTTCAGTATAAGACGGAGTCTGACAACAAATAATTGTGTCTGCTTCTGTGGACACAATATACTCATTAAGGTTTCATTTTGCAGAACCAAACAATACAGATTAGATTAGTAGAGTCATTAGGATTTTCTGCCAAGGTCAGGGCAAATAGGAGTTTATTTATATCAGGTGATAGTAATATAACCCTTTTGATGGTAGCCATTTAGGCAAGGCAATTCCACCAGAATACCGAAAGTCAGTCAGTGGATATCCCACTATGCGTTCCCCTAGCAAATCGCCAAGCCATTTCTGAAGGGGTTGGAAGTTTGTTCCAAATCATACATTGTACAATCAGTCAGGGCTTACAGGCATCACCCAACCCGTCAGATTGCAGGTTCTATTTACTACGGTACTTTCAGTATTTTTTATAACTCCCCTAAACTTCTCTTTTCTTGTTATTGTCATTGGAAATGATGGCAAAAGAGGAGCTTCTGACTGGCTAACTTCCATTGTATACCTGTGTGGTGGTAGTCTAATGTCCTCCACTTGCACATGTTTTATAGCAGCAATCCTAAACGTGTGTGTAGACAGAGAGGAGACAGTTCCACACAAAATGATTGTACTATGGTGTGCCTCCATGTCTATTTTCTTGTCTCTCTCTTCAGAAACACCAAAGATATTCTGACTTGCAACAGAATATTAACAGAAGCCAGGATTCCATTGGAGCCGATAACGTTATGAATGTTATTTTTCTACAAATTTTCCATAGAATTATGGGAATCTGTTAGATGAAACCTATAATCAATAACACTTATAAACTACAATGTTATCTAAGTCTGACTCTGTTACCACAAAATTGCTAACTTGTTGATTCTTGAAAATTAAAGGTTGAGCAAAATGCCCATAATTCATCTTACTCACCCTACCAGAGCTCACTATAATTTATATTGCCAACTTCATGACTATTTTCTGTGGCAAAAAAGGGGTTTAAGAACTTGTAGCTTTGAAGACCTCAAGGAAACAGATCTATTATTATTAAAAGCAATTCAACAAATTAATCTGCTGGTGTGAGAATAGCCTACATATAGGATAACACCATAAATGCTAAAATACAACACCAAAACAAAATGTCAGACAACAGTTACATTGCATGAAACCACATTTTTCCGTAAAACTAAACAAGGAATTGAAAATAAGCATGAAACTGGTATATCTTATGTGAAAAAATCTCAATTAAAAAGGGCCCAAGTAAAAGTATGTTAACCTTGAACAACTCTTGACTGTTTGCAACACTTATTAAAGAGATGAAAATGAAACAGTAACGAGAATATAAGAAATACAGATGAACTATGAGACAATCTCAATAATTGCTTTGAAAATACACTCAACAAAGTGTGTGAAACTGACACAGATCTGATTTACTACTAACAATCACATGTAATTAGTCAAATGAATCACCATATCAGAAATCTCAAGGGGAAAGTGAGAGGGATTTCCAATTGTCCAGAAAGCACCCCAATAGTGAGAATTGTTTATTCCTATTGTGCATTTGACTATATCAGAGGCAAGCCGTTAGCTTCCCTCCAGCTGCTGTTGGACTACAAATCACATAATTTTCAGTTAAAGAAAGTCCAAATTAAAGGGATAGTAACACTTCGTTTTAACTTTATTTTATTTTGTAGGCATTACAAAAACATGAAGAATGATATAAGTCTTATCTCTCAAACCTTTATGGTTTATGAGATATTCACAAGCAAAGTTCCCCTCCCCGCCCCTTTTACCTAGTGTAAGCCATCTCTTCTCAGATGTGAGTCTGGTTGTATGACAGTACAGATAACAGAAGGGGACAATTTTCTTTGTATGAAAACAATGAAAGCCCTTCCCCCCTTGACAAGTTTTTCAGCTTTTTCCATTATCTTAATAGAAGATTGTCCCTCTCTGCAGTCTATCTGGGCATCTCCCTTCTTATCTGGCTGAACAGGGGGGGGATACTTTGTTTGTGAATATCTCTTAAACCATAAAGGTTTCAGAGATAAGACTTATATCATTCTTCATGTTTTTTTAATGCCTACAAAATAAAATAAAGTTAAAATGAAGTATTACTATCCCTTTAAACACGTACCACAAGAGGGAATTTATAGGGGGTTTCTAACTGTTCAGAGACCACCCCATTCCCTTTTTATTATTTTGTCCATATCAGATAAGCTTTAGGACCCTACTAATAATACAGTACTCCTTTTGTGAATGTGGTTATTTCTGAACATGATGGAAGTTGTTGTCCAACAAATGGAGAACCAGTCGGTTTCTTACCCCATCCTATGCACAACAAAATACAGTGGTTTTTGGCTACAGAGCTGAACAAAACTATTTCTATGTATTGTAATTTCAGACAGTTTATTTTTTGGAAAACCTTTTCTGAAAATCCAGGATTTGCCCCTGACATTAGTAGCAATTCTTACAAATTCAATCCTTCCAGTGACCTCAATATTCTTAACAGAATACAATAATAAAGAATCTTGCAGTGCAAGAAACTACACATAATACTAATAGTGACTCAAAACAGGAAAGTTTAGTTTAATAGAATTGTCCAATGAAGCTAATCTCGGCCAGTTTGCTCTTTTCTGGTACTGAGCATGATAAACTAGTGCTGAATACAGCCCTTGACTAGCAAACTAAATTATGTTTTTCTTGTAGTTATTTTTAAGCTTGCCAACAGCACTTTTATTTGTTAGGTTGTTTATATCATTCATTGCAATATAAAAAAGACAGCTTGTGAAATGTGAATCTCTCTTGTGCGCTCAGTATATACTGTATATGGATCATTTTGATGCTGGTTCATTAAAAAAACAGCATGGTATTATCAAGAATTGAGCCTGTCTGTCTCTCTATCTGTATTCCTAATTCTCACCATCCATTCATCCATCTACCTATCTATATGTACGTATTTATTTGTTTATTTCTTTAGTTCAGTAGAACAATGTTGTGGTATACAGACTACCTGAAAAATATGTGTTTTCTGCAGAATATGGGCTTTGTTTTTAATGGCTTGCCTCCCCTATAGAGGGATTGTTATTGTTTCTGGTATGATAGTGTGAATTGAATGCATATACTGTATATAGGACTGGTATAAAGAACACTTATATTCTTATTCCAGATTTTCCATTTCATCAGCATTACCTTTTCAGTATCAGTCTTAGAAATTTTGACTTGTTTTATGCTTTTAAAAGATTGACCAGGTTGATTTGCATGCAGAATATAAAAATGCTTGCCACTTAAGAGGTTCAAATTATCACTAGAAATTGCACTGCAAGGGACTAATAAAAATTTCAGTTAGGATATATATATTTTTTAACTATATAGCTTATTAGTTGTAAATAATAATAATCCTTTATTGATATAGCGCACACAGATTCCGCAGCACTCATATTGGTTCCTGTCCCCATTGGGGCTCACAATCTAAATTCACCTATCAGTATGTTTTTGAAGTGTGGGAGGAAACCCACACAAACACAGTGAGAACATACAAACTCATTGCAGATGTTGTCCTTGGTGGGATTTGAACCCAGGACTCCAGCGCTGCAAGGCAACAGTGCTAACCACTGAGCTGCCAGAAAAAATATGCTTTCACAAATAAATTACATTTGCAGTAAGGAAAAACGTGACCCATTCCCCCCAAAAAAAGGCAGAGGGGAGAGGTTGGGAGGGAGATTCATCCTTTACCTTATTGTTCAAAGTAATTCCATAACATTTATGTAATTCAGATATGCTGTTGTAAGTGTACAGTTCTGATTTGCATCCAGATAGTTTATGCAATGATTTTATGAGCAGCAGTACTTATGTAATTGACTGTGGATACATAGAACTTCCACGTCTCTTCTTAGTATTGACATCCATGGGGTGAGAACAAGATATAAAATGGAGCGGAACCCTAATTAGCTGATTAGCTGAATGCAGAGATCAGGATTGTTATAGTTGATCTTGTGCATTATTTGTGGCACATGATATATGGTGTTAATCATTTTCACTCATTGCGCCTGAGGTTGGTGTTCAGGAAACTTCTCTTGGCTGATTTAATAATGCTTCTTCGTGTGTCTTCATCCATGGTCTCACTGAGTGTAGCCTCCCAGATATTGGACACAAGTCCAAAATGTAGTTGTGTGGTGATGCCAAAACATCTATTGTGGAGTTTAGTTCAGTGCCAGGATTTAGATATTGGGTTCCATGAATATATTTTGTTTTTGAACTTATGTATTCAGACACCAAGTTAATTCTTGAACAATTGCCTCCAGTGGAATTGAAAAGTCCTGCGTACATTCATGCAGGCCTCTTCCAACACACCAATATTCAGTACACCAGTTTTAGGCTCATTTACTATTGTGAAACTTTTCCAGAATCTGAAGTAGGATTAGCAGGGACATATAAAGTTGTATAATCTACAACAGGAAGCCATCTGCAAAGGCTGAGTATTTGTTCTCCAAGGTAGGCCACTGTACTTTCCATATAGTGTCATACTCACCAGTGGCTTATTCTCTCTTCAATGGTATTTTTTTCACACAGGTGCATCCACTCATGGGAAAGTTTGTAGTTCAGCCTTTTGTTCCTCATTTCTGCATGTTATTTTGTGCATTTCTGGTGCATGCGGGCATGTGCTTGGTCATTATTTCCTATTCCCTGAGCAAAGAGTCTATCCCTGAACTTGGCTGCTGAGTTTTTCTGTCTAGTTCCTGTGTTGGCTATTCTTTTATTTCAATCCACATCAGCCTATTCCAACCTTTAGCTAGTTATCTGCTTGTGATCCTGTTCCACCTGCTCTGACTTTCAGCATATTCCTTGCTATGATTCTTGGCTTCCGATTTGGATATTCATTCCTCTACTGAGGGTTCTAGTGCTCTTTGCTACCACTCGGAGTGTAAGTATACACATCCTGATCTGAAACTAAATATTAGACTTTGAGATCAACACCTTCACTATCTTGCAAGTTGCCACAGCACAGGTACAATTACACCTGGCAACATTCTCCAGAAACTCACCCTACATTGCTTTCAAGCAATCTAGTAGCTGAGACAGTAAATTCCAACCTCTGCCCCTGGAGTTTACCTGCTGCTTTATCTGGGCATCATTACAAAGGGTTGTTAGAGGTTTTAGTGCAAGATCAAAGAGGAGAGAGAGAGAGAGTGGGTGCAGCCCGGTCTTGTTCCCCGTTCAAGTTAAATTAACACCAATTGTCCTCCCCTCCCACCAACTGAACTCTATGAGTTATGATATAGCGCCCATAGGGATATGATTATTCTGCCTTGTAAGCCCAATATTTATAGTAAAATTATTAATTATGTCCAGGAGAAACTGTGTAAAACCTTACTGATGTTGAGTTTGAGGAGAATCAACTTCTTGAGAATTGACAGTAAGAGGTTGTTTAGAGCCTTCATGTTCTGTGCCTGCCTGATTGTGACAAATCCCACCTGGTCTTTTTGAATGATTTCCAGGGGAATCCTAGACAGCTGGTATAGTTTGTTAGTATGCATATTGGTTAACCTTATGGGTCTACTATGGGTGTTACATGTCTCTGGATCTCTTTCTGGCTTTTTTGGACTACTGTCTTGATGTGCAGTTACATTTTTTGAGCTATTCCTTTGTGGTTATCTGTTTTTTCGGCCACCAGTTCAAGCAGTGTGTACATAGTTTATTGAAATATTTCTTGCAGTAAAAGGTAATATAACCATATAGTTTTGGCACTTTACCTAATGGCATTTCTATTCAATCCCTTGTTTCAGGTGCTATACATGAAATAAGTATGCTTCTCAAGAAGCACACTACTGTCTCTATGTTTTGGTGCATCTACAATTTTTATCTTCTGATAAAATCATTGATATTTTTGGGGAATTTCCTGTTTCGCAGTAAATCAGTTTCTCAGTAACATGCATGCCAGGTCTTTAATCTCAAGATTTTGGTTGCCGTCCATAAATCTAGCTTAACCCTTTGAAGGAGGAGGATACTGGCCTTATTACCAAGTTCATAATATATTGCCAGAGAAGGGACTTTCTTGTGTCTGCAATCTGTAGAGCTTCAATATGCCTGATGATAGCAATTTTCTCTCTGGAGATCTCCTTTATATGGTTTGTTGTGATGAGAACAAGCAGGTTACTGAGAGCTATTTTCAGGTGTTCCATGGCCAATTCCTTGTTCTTTTTCATTGGGACAAGAGGGCAATAAATTGTCCTGTGCTAAATCTATCTTGTCCTTTGCCGGTGTGTTGCAATTGGTTTATCTTAAAGAATAGCTTGATGTGGTGGGTGATTAGCTCTTTGAAGAATCATCTGTTGATGAACAAGAACTTCAGTCTCCAATGAGGTATCTTAGTATTGTGGTACATCGTGAATTTTAAGTTTTTTCTTAATGATATGACAATTTCATTTGTACAGGAGAAACTAATACATTTTAGAGTAGCATCTGAGGTGCAAATAAGAAGTTATATTCCTTGGTATGTGCACATATTTCTTGCCATCTGTCGTACACTGGAAAGTTTAACATTGGGTTTAGCTCTTGAAATGCAATTGGCTGGAGACCATTGAGTCCAATAGTCGGTAGGGGCTGATGTTAAATTCTCTGCCCATGATTAGCATGCTTGATCTTGATAACTGAATGATAGAGAAAAGCTTAATATAGAATATGGAACTTGCATTTCTGCTTCTGTGGCCTGTATACATTTTACAGAGTATATTCCGAGTGATGCAGTCTACTTGATTTAATAGAAAGTGGCCATCTGGGACCTGGATCTATTTTCTGTCTCCTTCTGTGGAACAGAAAGGAGACACCACCTTTTTTGGTGACCTGTGGATTGTCCATGCAGGATGTTGCCAAGTACATCATTAACCCCTTGAATGCTAGAATTCCCAAATGTATTGTGATGTAATGCTTTAGAGACATCACTAGATTTCAAGGGGTTAAAAGTCCCATTTAAACCAATGGAAATGTTTATTTGTCCCCATGGTGCAGTTGGTTTGCCCCAGAATTGTTCCAGCTCTTTTTAAATCTTTAAGGGTTAGTAATGCCCAAAATAAATTTGATACTATATGTGAGATTTTACAAAAATAACGTATTTGGAAAAACCTTTATGGTTTGAGAGATATCCTCTGTTAAAGTTCCCCTCTCCCTCCCCTTCTCCTGACTTCAGCTGTAAGCTGACAGCAGGCGTTCCTGATCCGGGGACCTACAGGTGTTTCTTCAGCAGAGCCGCAGTAGCGCGATTTAAAAAGAAATATTTCTTTGGAACCGTCTACAAAGTGTGCCTGGTTTGCAAGCACACTTTTTAGACTGTTCCAAAGAATTATTTCTTTTTAAATCTCGCTATTGCGGCTCTGCTGAAGAGCCTCCTCGTGTTGGCCTACACGGATCTCCTTCTGTCAGCTTTACAGCTGACATCAGGAGAAGGGGATCTTTAGCAGAGGATATCTCCCAAACCATAAAGGTTTGAGAGATAGGACTTTTCCAAATATGTTATTTTTGTAAATTCTAACATATAGCATCAACTTTATTTATTAATAACCATTTAATTTAATTTTTTTAAAGGACTGCATGAGGGAAAAGAAAAGGAATATCACAGGAGTTACTAATAAAAAGAAAAATTGTATGAATTACATGTATTGAATGGCACTTAAATCCCAGCTCCAGATAACAAGCTGCAGAAGACAGCTTGTGATACATGATGCATAGGTGGAAGGTCTGAAAGGAACTAAGAAGCTTGGGGGAGCTGGGAGGAAGGGGAATGAAAAGGGAATAGAGAGGAGGAGGGAGAAATAATAATAATAATCCTTTATTTATATAGCGCACACAGATTCCGCAGCGCTTTACACTCATATTGGTTCCTGTCCCCATTGGGGCTCACAATCTAAATTCACCTATCAGTATGTTTTGGAGTGTGGGAGGAAACCCACGCAAACACAGTGAGAACATACAAACTCATTGCAGATGTTGTCCTTGGTGGGATTTGAACCCAGGACCCCAGCACTGCAAGGCAACAGTGCTAACCACTGAGCCAGAAAGAGTAGTAGAGTGAAGGTGGAGAGGAAGAGGAAACTGGGAAAGCATATTTAATGTTATAACAGCAACCAAACAAAAATTAATATCATCCAAATGAGATATGAGTGATTTTCAGGGAGCCAAACAGCAACTACAGGTCTACAGGATCACAAAGCAAAATAAGAGCTCCACTAGTCAAGGGAGGTGTGGTGATGTAGAAAACAGCCATTTTATGCTCTGATATATGGGCAATTTCAAAGAGACCAAAGAAAGGGAATTTGACTACTAGAAATACTAAGATGGTGTCACTATCTCTCAGGGCTGCGGTATATTTTGGTCATAGTAAGTATGCCAGTTGTTATCTCAGGACTGGAGAGAGATCTTTTCTATTTTAGTATTGAGATGAATAATCTGTAACATCTCTCTCAACTTTATGGGTGGCAAGTCACTTTTTTTCCAGTGCCTCAATATTATGTTTGGCTGCTAGTACTATGTATTTAGTGTATAAAATGGAAATGTTTGGGCTAGTAGTGATGGCCAGTGGCCAAGACAGCTATCTCTGGGACTTTAGGAACCCCTAGGCTGGTATGTTTATTTATAACAAAGAATCACTTATTCCAGTATTTCCAGATTTTAACACACTCTCACAATATGTGTACGTAAGTACCTATATTTGGACAGCCCCTCAAACATACATCTAGTTTTCAATACACACTGTGTATAATAACACAACATTTGTAATTTGAGGGCAGCATCTGGATGGTTAATACACCTTTAAAGGGATAGTAATACTTTGTTTTAACTTTATTTTATTTTGTAGGCATTACAAAAACATGAAGAACGATATAAGTCTTATCTCTCAAACCTTTATGGTTTAAGAGATATTCACAAGCAAAGTTTCCCCCTCCCGCCCCTTTTTCCTAGTGTAAGCCATCTCTTCTCAGATGTGAATCTGGTTGTAAGACCAGACAGATAACAGAAGGGGACACTCTTCTTTGTATGAAAACAATGAAAGCCCTGCCCCCCTTGACAAGTTTTTCCGCTTTTTCCCTTATCTTAATTGAAGATTGTCCCTCTCTGCAGTCTACCTGGGCACCTCCCTTCTGATCTGCCTGAACGGGGGGGGGGGGGGTACTTTGCTTGTGAATATCTCTTAAACCATAAAGCTTTGAGAGATAAGACTTATATCGTTCTTCATGTTTTTTTAATGCCTACAAAATAAAATAAAGATAAATGAAGTATTACTATCCCTTTAAGCCTGTTTGGGCAGAGCCATGGCCTGCTGCCAAGGCTCATCATTAAACTGTTTACCAAGTTCAGTTTTCCAGTCTTTCATTAATACTTCTCCCCCTATCCAGTAACAGTATATTGGAGTACAGAGGGGTCATCAAGGAGAGTGCACCAGTGAAAGAGACTTTCTGGGCTATCTCCTCACATTTCATATGGCGTAACATAGTAACATAGTAACACAGTAAATTAGGTTGAAAAAAGACACAAGTCCATCAAGTTCAACCTTCGCCTCATACCTCAGTAACGGAGAATTTTATAGCTTTCCTGCTACCAATTAAATTAGTCTTTATCAGACCTTCCTGATCAGCCTTCTGATAAACAGTATAACTCTGTATGTTCCCTTTCGAAAGAAATGTTTCTAATCTTCTCTTAAATGTATCCATTGTATCTGCCATAACTACCTCCCTGGGCAATGAATTACACAATTTGACAGACCTTACCGTAAAAAAAACCTTCCTCTGCTGAAGTTTAAACCTCCTTTCCTCTAATCTCAAGGGTTGTCCCCTGGTCACCTGATCAGGCCTTGGAATAAATAGCTCACCGCAGAGATCCTTGTATTGACCTCTCATATACTTGTACAATGTGATAAGGTCTCCCCTTAATCGTCTTTTCTCTAGAGTAAATAAACCAAGTTTGTTTAGTCGTTCCTCATATGTCAAGTCCTCCATTCCCTTAATTAATTTTGTTGCTCTCCGCTGTACCCTCTCTAGTTCTAGTATATCCTTTTTCAGAACCGGTGCCCAAAATTGCACTGCATACTCAAGGTGAGGTCTTACCAATGATTTGTATAATGGCAAAATAATGTTATCCACTCTTGCTTCGATACCTTTTTTTATGCAAGACAGGACTTTGTTTGCCTTTGCTACTGCTGTTTGACACTGGTCACTGTTTCCAAGTTTGTAGTTGACAAGGATACCCAGGTCTTTTTCTAGCAACGAGTCACCTAAAATTATTCCATTAAGTTTATAAGTAGCCTTGGGATTGTTTCCTGCCAAATGCATGACTTTACACTTTCCCACATTAAACTTCATATTCCACATGTTTGCCCAATCTGACATTGTATGTAAGTCCCTCTGTAGGGAGAAAATATCCTGTTCTGAATTAATGACTTTGCAAAATTTAGTATCATCTGCAAATATTGATATTTTGCTTTCTATATCTATTTCCAGGTCATTTATAAACATGTTAAAAAGCAGTGGACCCAATACTGAACCCTGAGGTACTCCACTCTCCACTTTAACTGTACTGGAGAATTTTCCATTTACAACCACACACTGTTCCCTATCCTTCAGCCAGTTTTTTATCCAATTGCAAAGGTTATCTCCTAGCCCCAATTTCCTTATTTCATACACCAGCCTTCTGTGTGGCACTGTATCAAATGCCTTTCCAAAGTCTAGATATACTACATCTACTGCCTTGCCATTGTCTAGGTTGCTGCTTACCTCCTCATAGAAGCTGAAAAGATTAGTTTGGCATGATCTATTCTTCATAAAACCATGCTGATTCGTGCTAATGATTTTATTTTTTGTGTTGTAATCCTGAATATAGTCCCTTATTATCCCTTCTAACAGTTTTCCCACTACAGAGGTCAAACTCACTGGTCTATAATTCCCAGGTTCTGTTTTAGTTCCCTTCTTAAATAGAGGCACTATGTTAGCTCTTCGCCAATCCTGTGGCACTGAGCCTGTGGTAATAGAATCTTTAAAGAGTAAATATAGGGGTTTTGCTAACACTGCACTCAGTTCCTGAAGAACCCTTGGATGTATACCATCAGGACCCGGTGCTTTGTCGGTCTTAATTTTGTTCAGTCTTCCCATGACATCTCCTTGAGTTAACCCAATATCTATTAATTGTATTGTTTTATTTGTTACTTGCGGTGGCTCTTCTACCATTCCTTGCTCCCTTGTATATACTGATGCAAAGAAAGTGTTTAAAACATCGGCCTTTTCCTTATCCTCACTAACCAACTCACCCATCTCATTTTTGAATGGTCCAATGCACTCCCTCTTAAGTTTTTTGCTATTTATATATTTGAAAAACTTTTTTGAATTAGTCTTGCTTTCCCTGCAATTCGAGTTTCATTATCTATTTTTGCTACCCTAATTGCCTTTTTGCAATCTTTGTTGCACTCCCTGTATTTTAAGAAAGGTTGTTCAGTTCCTTCAGACTTAAATCATTTGAAAGAAATCATCATTTGGAAAATCAAAGAACTGATTCATTTTCTCAAATGATATTGCTCTCCCCATCCCACATATCCCTCATCCTAACCAGGCCCCATTGTCTCCAACTTTGCAGTTCTTGTCTTGATATATAGTGGAGAGTACAGCTAGCAGAACAGGTGCCTATTGATCAGCCCTATTTCCACAACAACCTTATGCCAAATCCCCAGGCTGCCTGATTTTCTCAAAAGGAGGCTATCAAGTTTTGGTCTGAGATATCAGGAAACCCATCCTATGTAATAATTTGTGTGTAACGTCTCAGACATGCGCAGTAGAGACTGCTGCGCATGCTGCAGTCATGTGCAGTAGAGACTGCCCGCACCGTGGCTGATACAGAGCTGGACGCTCCAAAGGAACATCCAGCTCTGTATCAGTCGCGGCGTGGGCAGTCTCCATTGAGCATGACTGCCCCGCGACCGGCTGGCAGTGGCACTGTGGCCCGTGTAACGGGCTCTTCAACTAGTAGGTAATAATCAGCCAGAGGGATGTCTCTTGTCAGGGAGGTCTCAATTGATATCCACTGCCTATCTCCATGGCCATGGAAAGCCATGAAAATGTAATCTAATATGAATGCCTACCAGGATGACATTGGGAAAAGTCAGTCCACCCTGGCTGCTGCTATCCTACTCATCCATTTGCTGATGTTTTGTTTCATGGTTACTGACAGGGAACTACTGTTGGTTATGATATTGGTCAGAATATTGGACATTCTAATCCCTAAATCTTTAATCTGGCCTTCTCTCCAAACATATGCAAAGGATGTTTTAAGAGCATCTTCTGTGTACATTGTTTTTGTGAGTGTGTGTGTAATAAAATTAACTTATATTCTAGTTAAATCCAGAGCTTGTCTGTGTTTTGTAGATCTATCTTGGTTTGAGTGTCAGATAGAGCCATTGTCAGATACTCTCATGGCTAGTATTTTAGCATACAACTTCACATCTAGGTTCAGTAGAGATATGGGTATATAGTTATTGTTTTTGATGGGTGCTTACCTGGTTTGGAGATTGTAGTTATATTAGTCTCCAATATTTTGTGTCTGAAGAACTCAGTAGTAGTGGTCTCACTGAAAAGAGAATGTTGTTACTAAGATATCTGAACATTTACTATAATAAAAATTGAACACACTTTATGGCCCTTTATGAAACGCACTTTTTAGCGAAAGGAGTGCTGTAATGGTGTTGAGGTTCTCTTAGGTTCTAATAGGCTTTTCCAAGATGGAGGCCTGAAAGAGAGTGAGCTTAGGTAGTTGACTCTATTGGAAGAACAAATCAATTTGGGAATCAGTGGTCAGGGGTATGGAAGAGTCGACTTTAAGATTATATAACTGTACTCTAAATTTAGCAACTTCATCAGCAATAGATTTTGGGTTACTAATCTTATTCCCTGCATTATTAATTATATATTGTATGCTGTGGAGGAATGTGATACAGTTATATACACAACATAGTCTGATAGCCTAAAATAGGGATTCCAGGGTGGGAAAGAAGGATATAGGGAATTTCATCAAAAGGGACACTTACGAAGCATCAATGAATGTTCATACAGTTTATTTATTAGAATGCACTAATTGAGCACAAATCATCACAGAAGAAAATATAAAAACGTGTTTTGTAATTTTTTTCACTTCTTTTTATATTATTATCAAAATAAATGATGGGTTATACATATAAATATGGCATCAACAAAAAGCCCTATTTATTCTTAAACAAATGTTGTATAAATTGTGTGAGTGTACTAAATGAATTAGAGGGAAAATGACATTAAACAAAGGCATACTAAAAAGGGCAAAATTGTTCTTGTTCTCTAATGTAAAAATGTAATAGAGATGACCCTTTTGAACAATAAAGTGTGATCCCAATGAAATTTGTTCCTGAAACCAGAAGTTGAGGATAGTGCAGCACACGATGGATATCATATAAAATAAAACAGAACACAAACTATAGGGCGAAAACAGGTGATGGTGTTGGTATCTGTGTACTGGAGGCCTCCTATCATGTGGAACCTGTAGAACCCACTCCTGTAGGGTTCTGGTAGCTTGAGTATATCCTCTTGGAAAGAGTGAAAGTCAGTAGATTAGGGGAAATCATTAAAGCTTCAAACTCTGCCGACATATCTCTGTGGTTTCAAGTGGCTTTTAAGGTGGCCTTGTTTGTAAGGTAGAAGTGCATCATTCTTATATCACATGGAGAGAGTGCATCTGGGTAGATGAAGCACTTTGGGAACTCTGTGGGTTCTGTCTAAGGTGAGATCTGCCAATGTACCTTCAAGGAGCAGGGCAGCATAGTATCTCTTAATGAGACCAACTCAGACACATTACACGCCCAGAGCTTGACTCTGCACCTAAACCTATAGAAAATCCATTCCTTATTGGCCTCAGCACTTCTACTCCATCTTTTCAGAGTCGGGTTGTGTGGCATTAGATTTTGTCCATCTGGGGGTAATTTGCCACCTTATCTGTCTTCTTGGTCCTCCAGATGATACCCATACAGAAGTAGTTAAGCTTGTACAGCTGTTTAATTGCCTGTGATTAAGCCATTATTACTCAGTCAGTGCAGAGGTCCTTCCTCCGGTTTGCCATGTGTGTCAAGGAGATCTGCTTTGCTCACTTGAGGCTCATCAGAGATTGCTCTCCTCTCTATAGGTTCGCAGACATAGGGCTTCTGTACAGTTCAACAGACAGAAGTGCAATCTCCCATGATCAGTGACTGAAATGATGACATCACCCAGCTATGCAGGTCTCCATGATCTGAAAGATGAACTGGTGGAAAATGGAGGTGTTTTGAGCTATGGAAACTCTTCTTTAAATCAATGAGAATTTTTATTTGCTCCTTATATTGTAGTTGATTTGCCTCAGAATTGCTCCAGTTGGTTTGTGCATCTGGCCTTGTCTTCACAGTTTCTGTTTAGTATTGTCATTTGCACTATTGCTTTATATCTCTTACAGCTGATTCCTGCAACAAGTAGTTGATTATAAAGATACAAAAGGCCTTATTCACTAAGCTAAGGAGTGCAGTTATAGAGCAAACCCCAGGGAAGGGATGGGAGAGTTGAAAATTCCCATTGATTAAAATGGAGCTTTTAATCCCTTCAATATTAGAGACGTCTCAAACCAGGAGCATTCAAGGGGTAAAATACTTATTTAAATCAATTAACTCTTTAAATGCCAGAGGGGTACGCAACACATTACTTTGCAATGCATTACGAACCCCTCTGGCACTCAGTGGGTTAAATATATGGCTCAATAGATTTGCTCCAGAATTGCACCTCTTTACGTTGATGAATACAGTCCAGGGGATCTACACATCTGAACATGAGAACTTTGAGGCTGATGTACTAAGAAGAACGTGATCAAATCTGGAGCAAAACAAGTGCATGAACAGCAGGGAACCAAAAAGAACTCCCCCAAACTCCCATTGACTGAAGTGATGCATTAACACTGAATGTTACAGATATCACCAGCACTTCCCTTTATAACACATTAGAGACCTCCCTAGCATTCAAGGGTTAAAAGCTTCATTTAAATTAATGTGACTTTTTATTTGTCCCCTGTGGTTCAGATAGTTTGCTCAGAATTTCTCCAGTTCTTCTTAGTACATCATCCACTTCCCCTGAAGTTCAGCAAGTTCTCTTGAAAATGTTCTGTGAAGAGTAATAGTTTCTTCTATTATATATTTTCCACTCATCAGTGGATCTTATAGGAACTTGGGTGTGGGGTTGCTCTAATATCTTTCGTATCTGATGTTTTTTTGTTGTAACAATTATTAACTTTTTTTTTCCTGGCTGCAGCACTTCACTGATAATCTCTTATCTCTCAACCTTTGCTTCATTTAGAGCTGCTTCTTGATTCATCACAAATTGACTGATATTCATACGAGCCAATGAATCATACTGGGAACAATTCACACATCGTTAGTTGTAAGTTATTACTTCTGCCAATGGCAGGGAACATTTTCTTCAGATACATATCAATTACTTGCCCATTCCCAACCCTCACCATCTCTTCCACACTGATAGACAATAATTTACTTCCCTTTGTACTTTTAACCCTTTGAGTGCCAGGAAGTTGTCCAGCATATTGCTTTGCGAAGCTTGGTGAACCTCTCTGGCACTCTAAAAGTAAATGCTATTACTATTCTCATATTAGTGCAATGTTCACCCTTTTTTTTTCTTTTTTTAGATATACTCTACTGCGTATGACAGCTTCTGACAAACAATTAAGCAAATTATTATATAGGATGTATATATATATATATATATAGAGAGACAGAGAGAGAGAGGAGAGAGAGAGAGAGAGAGAGAGAGAGAGCGGAAACTAGATCACAGGAGAAAGGGTGTCTGAGAATGGGGTCAGAAGTGTGGGAGAGAAAGCAGGAGAAAGTACTAGCGAGAAGGATGGGAAGAGAAAATGAGGGGAAGAAATCAAGAGAAAGCTGGAGAGATGGGGAGAAAGAGAGAGAGAAAGGGAGAGATAAAAAAGAGAGAGAAAGAGAAGGGGGGGAATGTACAGCAAACTTGTCTGGAAAAGTTCTTCATAGTTCAGATAAGTGATGCCCACAGGTACTTGTTTGTGATCAACATTTAAAGATAACATACCTCCCAACATTTCACAAGGCCAAAGAGGGACACTTTAGCTTTAGGTGGTATTGCTGTGGGCATGACTGGTGGATGGGGCATTAATGAGAATTATTAGGTTACCTCATGGAATATTTATGTAAGTAAATAAATGATTTAAGAACAAAGTACTGCTCACTGTTCAGTGTGAATGTGAGATCAATCATTACACTTGTAGGAGGTGAAGTGGGTGGATACTGATCATGCTCTGAAGATGGTGCACAACTGCTTAGGGAAAGTTCAGACAACAGGGGTGACATTGTAGGTGGCAGAACATGGCTCAATTATATTGCAGGCACCTATAGGGCCCCCTTCACAACTCATGAGATTTTCCCCTTTACCCAAGCTCTACTGTTTGACAGAAAGCATGCTCCTTATAACATAAATAGGAAACCTTTGGCTTCCCAGCAACTGGACACTACAACTCTCATCCTGCCCAACCAGCCAACAGCTTATTGAAGATGATGGGATTGTAGTCCACAGTAGCTAGTGAGCCAAATATTCTTATTTGAAAAATTCTTTAATGAACCACTTAAGGACCATTAAAGCCAATGGACAGTTAACCATTTAAGGAGTGAATGGAAAAGTACAGGGGTACATAAACCAGTAATCTAACAAAATGAATGTATAAGGTGTATGTAGCAATATCTAAGCTGGTAAATAATATAAATTGGCAAGCGTAAGCAATGAACTGGTGTTTGGTACAAGGGGATTCTGTTGGCCATGTGCAAGAGGTGCCCCTTACCAATAGCTGTTCTGTTTAGACCTGCAAGGAACCGGGATGGTGATGGTAGGCAAGTAAGTGCTGCTGGAGGCAAACCAACAGCACTATAGTAAACAAATACAAGTTCTCAAAATGTTTGGCTTTAAATTAGGTTTTAACCCCTTGAATGCTACAGATATCTCCCACACAGAGAAGCTATGTCTTGGAGACAACTTCAGTATTCAAGGGTTAAAAATCCCCAGCTTAATCAATGTGAATTTCAGAAATGTTTAATCCTTGGCAATAAAAGTTCAGTACATTCAGGAGAATAAAAGCCCAGTTTCATGTAATGGGATCTTCATTAGTTCCCAGTAATGAAGTAGAACGTGTGTGTGTGTCCCTCACTGTTATAACTAGCTAGTCTGTGAGGATAGTCAGTCTCACCTTTATGTACCAAGAGGATATACAACACATTGCCAAGCAAGGAGCCTGATGTACCATGAGGAAGGAGAACAGTTCTGGGGCACACCAACTGCATCATAGGATAAACATAAAAACTTCCCAAATTCCAATTCGTTTAACCATTTGAGTGCCAGAGAGGGATAAAACACATTCCATTGATCCCTCTCTGACACTTAAAGGTTTCAAAAGGGGATTTTAACCCAGTGAATGCCATAAAAGTCTCCAACACATTGCAGAACAATGCACTGGATACCACTCTAACATTTAACCCATTGAGTGCCAGAGGAGTATGCAACGCATTGCTTTGCAATGTGTTGCATACCCCCCTGGCACTCAATGGGTTAAGGGTTTAAAACCCTCATTGAAATCAATGATAATGTATTTTGTACCCTATGTTGCAGTTGTTTTGCCCCAGAATTCTTCCAGTTCATCTTAGTACATGATCCCTTTGTCATTCACAGGGTTAAGTGCAGATTCCCCAGTCTTTATGATTACCAAAAAACCCAGAACACTATGTTTACTGTAAGCCATTAGGCGCACAGCCTCTTACACAGACTGTTAATTTTCTGCAATGTTTTTTTCAGTGGATTCTGCATGAGGCACCTCTCATTAGCTGCATAGCATTGTAGCATCATTAAGTCTGGCACCATTTTATTTCTTTGCTCAGCAGTATTTTTTAACCTATTCACACCAGCCCTCATTATGAAACTACCACAGCAGATGTTTGCATGCTGGTATGGGAAAATAAATCAGATTACACATAATGGACAGATTCAGGCAGCCTGATACTTTGTTTTACCTTGGATCACATATTTCACCAGCTCTCCCTCAGCTAGAACTGTATTTAACATTTACAAAATTGCAGTAAGAATATATCTAGAGGGGATTTAGATGGAGGATGTTCTCTGTGTTAGAGGCTGATGTACTAAGAGCTGGAGCAATTCTGGGGCAAACCAACTGCTACACAGGGGACAAAAACAGTTACACAGAGTTATGTGAAGCTTTTAACCCCTTGAATACCAATGGATTGCAAAGCATTGGTGATCTCCTAAGCATCTAAGGGGTTAAGTGTTCCATTTAAATCAATTGGAATTTGGGGTACTTTTGTTTGCACTTTATGGTGCCATTGGTTTGGCCCAAAATTTCACCAATTCTTCTTCATAAACCTCTTAGTGTTTCTCGATCACCTCTCAGTAGCTAGAATTGCCACCTTTTTGGCCTCACTTAGACCCCCCCAGTGAGGGATCCCTCAGATTGGAGAGGTGGGGTTTTGCATGCGGTATGTTTATTGTGTCTCACCTTGAGTGAGAGCTTTGGAGCTGGGTTTCACCAGTGGCAGGGAAGGAGGATGCCTCCTTGCATCATGACATGGATTCCCTCCTGAGGCCTCTGTGGACTTCCTGGTGCAAGAAGAGTCCATTCTAATCTGTCAGTAGGGAATGGTAGTAGAATTCTCCAGATGGTGGTTTCTGTAAAAGGGTTTTTATTTATTTGGAAAGTGTTTTACCCAGAAGAAGACAATAGGGGTTATACAATAAAGTGTGATAAAGAAGAGATAAAGTGGAGATGACTGTTCCAGTGATATACATTCTCCAAACCGTATGTTATTCTATGGAGCCTTTACATTAACCCTTTGAGTGCCAGAGGGGTACACAATGCATTCCATACTCCTCTGGCAGTCAATGGTCTAAGATATCTCCATCTTGAGAAATCTTAGTGCATCTTAATCATCTCCACTTTATCACCTCTTTATCACAGTTTAGTGCATCTTGAGAGGTATCTCATTGCTAAGTTTGTCCTGGAGAGTATTTCTAATACGAAGTTACACCTTTATGCGGAGTGAGAAGCAAGGGGCTCTCCAGACGTTTGTTGTGTATGACCTTCCCCATTACACAAACACACTAATCTGCACACAAACAGTTAGTTTAAAGGTACCTTTGGGGTACGGATGTTACATGGGTATCATATAACTGGCCTATTCTAATTATTAGCAAGTACATTTTTACTTAAAAAAATAGTTATATCAAATACTTACTGTGTTGGATAGGTCACAAAATTATGAGTATTGTCTCAGTCTTGCTGGCCATGCCCTCTGTTCAGAGAGTTGTGGGGGGTATCCATTACAATCCCAGTATTCCTATAACACAGATCCACTCCTGGTTTTGATTTATAGCTGATATACTAAGTTGGCAAGTTTAGTTACTGTACTAATGTACTGACCAGCTACTGTAATAGCTTTTCTTCTATACATTGCAGCTGGGAGGAGTAGGAATGCAGACATGGGTATAATTAGGGTCACCAACTGTTTCTTGCCTAAGGAAACCAAGTATTAATTTCAGTCCTGAATGCTTACCACATCTAATATCTAACCAACAAACTGTCCCAAATCAGACGATAAAGAAAGTTTATGGTGAGTTAGCACTCCAAATATACTGATCATGTAAAAATGTGTATGGTTGCTTTAATTTTCTATTTATGAACTGGCTACAAACAAAGAGATATAGCAAATCCAAAAAACAAAGACATCACAATGACCAAATAGCATAAATGGACAAAGCGTATTTGTATTGAAACAGGCAATAATATAGTCAAAAATAATAATACAAGGTATAAAGTCAATCCTGATATAGACTGCATCGTCAATGAAATGTTAAAGGAACTCCTGCACCAAACAGTAGTCAACATATAATGGAAGCTGGTTCTCAAGTTCATAGGTCACTGGTTCAGTCTGAAAGAGGAGAAGGGAAGAGGTGATCTCACCTAGTGGTGACAATGTAAGTATATACGCTGACAGCTCATTTTCTGCTCTTGGACTTCAGCATGAAAATCATGCACCTGCATTTCCAGATATGTACTAGAGCGTATGAATGTTTTAGTTCAATGTCAGCACACACACACTGCCATCATAAAGAAATAATAACACCTCATAATAATTACCTTTACTTCCCTTACTATGACTAGAAAGTCCTAATGGCACCAGTGGAATTTGCCTTTGGTTCTTGGTTGAAGAGTTAAAGTTAACAGTTTTTCCTGGAGGCAGATATGACACTTGTTGGTAAGAATCCTGGACCCACTGAAACCCACTGTTTTTTACCCCAAAACTGAAGCAGGTAGAATGCATGAGTCTGCAGAAAATTACTTACCCTCTTATAGCGAGTTGAGTTAATGGGAGAATTTTCAGCATACATATGTCAGTAAATTAAGCAGTCTTATTTGAAAAACACAGTCCCAGAACTTATTTTGCCATGGAATCATTAGTACATCCCCCAGCATACTTTAATTTGTTGGTGATTTCAACACATCCTCAGGATCTGAGCCAGTGTCCTAATAATTTGTGAATCAGCTTCTATCATGTAACTGATTGCTGCGTGGCCCAGAAATCACATTATTCTTGTGGAGATGATGCTATTTATATTGTGATTGGTGCTATGTCTTGTATTTTATTTCTGTGTTATACTGGCCTGCCAATGAAATAGTGCTTAAGTAGCAAACCCTGACAAAGAGAACATCAGGTCTCAAAACGTTATGTGGCAATATGTTTTCACTAGTTCACTTAATACCAAACAGTTACTCCATCAATATTGTGTACTGTATCAGAGGAGGTGAGTGGAAAGTTCCTCAGAGCCTTGCTACTAGGCCTATGATGTGATTTTGTTAAAAAATTTGGTACATGCTGTCGCATATTGTATTTGTCTAAAGTAGCAAACCTATCCATGGTCGTTTCAGTGCTGCTCTTCGAAGTGATTAAGATGGCCTGGTGCTCCAAACAACATAAATGGCTTGGACCATGTCAAGTTAAGAAGGAACCCAAAGGTTAATAAAACTGTTGGCAATAACTGATATTTAACATTTTGAGTGCCAGAGGGGTCTGCCTTTCATTGCTTCACATTGCTGGCACTCAAAGGGTTAACTCTTTGAATTGCCATATAGGTGTACAATGTATTTTTCACATTTTTAGCACCCATATGGCAACATATTTGTCATCTTCCAGTGGTAGGGTGATCAGATATTACAGCTGTTCTTTCATGATTTCAGTTTAACCCTTTGGATGCTAGCAAAACATCAGAGATATCTCTCACATTCAAATGGTTAAAAAGACCAAAAAAAAAACAAAGGGGATGAAAGAGAAAACAAAGTTCTCCATCTCCTTAGAGTAGCCCAACCAAGTATTTTATTATCTCAGTGCAGGTTAAATACCCCACAGTGAGGTTAATGTACGGATACATTTCTGTGCAAAAACATCTGCTGGAATAAATGTTCTAGCCTTAACTTTCCTAAAGACAATTTACTGAGCTACTTAAAGGAGTAGGAAGCTTTTTTTCCATGAAAATATATACTATAGTGCTTTACCTGTTGAGTAAAACAAGAAAACTCCCTCTGCTGAGTGATTTTCAGCGCTAATACATTTTAAACTACATTTTTTACATTAACACACTGAGAATGTAGAGACCCTGTGGGCTGAAATACACACACACACTGGAGACATACATAATAAAATATGTTAATGGGGATTTACTACAAACCACCTAATAATGGGGAGTTTGAGGAAGCCCAACTATTATTGCAAATTCAAAAGGCTTCTTGGTCAGGAAATGGAAGACATTGACAGGAGAAATATGACTTCTAGTACAACAATGGGAAATTATTTTTTTAAGTATGATTATTGACAATTTCATGTCCCAACTAGTAGAAGAGCAAACTAGAAAAGAGATCTTGCTTGACCTAGTAGTCTCAAACAATTATTACATGCTAAAAAGTACACAGGTAAAGGAATATTTAGGCAGCGAGGATTGCAGCGTCCAACAATTTTTATGTGAAAGGTCTGCCAACGGCCCCATAGACAACTCTGTAGACCTTTCTTACTGTTTTAATGGGAAAACAATAACGATACTGTATGCTGGACTTTGGTGAATTCCAACTAGGCAATAGTCACCTTGTGACAGGCATCATACCCTAGCATAGTACTAATTACCATGGACAGCTGAGATGGTATCACCCATATGAAAAGATCCTAAGGATGTTGAATACCCAACTGTTGACTGGGGAGTGAGATGGTATCACCTATATGAAAAGATCCTAAGGATGTTGAATACCCAACTGTTGACTGGGGAGTGAGATGGTATCACCTATATGAAAAGATCCTAAGGGTGTAGAATACACAACTGTTGACTGGGGAGTGAGATGGTATCACCTATATGAAAATATCCTAAGGGTGTAGAATACACAACTGTTGACTGGGGATTAATCTTGTACTATTTGGAAAAAGAATTACTTAATCTTAAAACAAGCACTAAAAATAATGGTCTCTGCAGTGTAGTTCATATCCCCCTCTTTGCTGTAGATATTCATTTTGAAGTTTGGGTGCATTTCTCTTTTAAACCTCCATACCACCAGATATTATTTTCCACCACTAGCCTTGGAATGCTGTGATCCTTTGCATTATGGTGACATGAAAAAGTCCTTAATGACCTTTTCTCTTTTTACCAGGACCTGAATATGCAAAACTTAATGAGTGGTATGGGATACAACCAATGAATGAGAGGGTACAATAAAATAAACATTCATATATATATAAAAAAACTAAAAACAAGTTTAAAGAAACAAATCAAATAAAAATCCTTATCACTTTATGTTCCCTTTACTGCACGGATAAAGGGAAGTAGTCATTGGCTGAATTTTACACATTTGATACTAATTGGTTATTCACAGCTGATTCACTGGTTAGTTCACTCTATATGAAATGTAGCATTGGTTATTATGCCTTTTACTGCATTGTTGCCAGTAATGATTTTACAATGAGATGTACAACTTTCATTGACTTGAATTGGAATTTTGTTAAACCACATGCATTCAACTGTGAAAGAGCTGAAATTAACACAAAAAAAGTACAATAACTTATGTAAATCTGTATAGGCTACGGTTTGAACAACACTTGTAGTGTAATAATGATTCAGATTTTAGTTTAATATTTAATATGTTCTTTCCATCATCACACTTTTCAGTAGTGTTAAAACTTACCAGTTCAAATCACTGGCCTAGTTTAATCAAATTGTACATTTACAGCATGCATATTGTAATGCAATATTTATTGCTTGTAGATTTTAATGCATAATTTTATTTTATATTTAAAAAAAATATCACAAACCTCCAAAATATTACTTAATAAAGAAATCCATTAAAATTACATAGTATGCTGTATTGGCTTAAAACACTCTGAAGACAACATTTACATGAATTAACAATATTAAACAAAAATGTAAGAAACTACTCATAAAATGTAGAATCTACTAAAAGAAATCTGGGGCATTGCACAATTGTGTTTGCTCTGATTATATTAGAGCATAGAGATCAACCAGCATTGCCTATTCCTATCAGGCCTTCCAATCAGGAACCATCTGCAACTTGTTCTATATATATAGTATAGTAATATATAGACATATATATATATATATATATATATATATATATATATATATATATATATAGTACTGAGCAAAAGTCTTAGGCAGGTGTGAAAAATTATGTAAAGTAAGAAAGCTTTCAAAAATGGAAATGTTAATAGTTTATTTTTATTAATTAACAAAATGATAGTGAGTGAACAGAAAAAAAATCTAAATCAAATCAATATTTGGTATGACCATCCTTTGCCTTCAAAAGAGCAACAATTCTTCTATACTTGTATAAAGTCAATGATTTTGTAGGTATATTGTCAGGTGTATGATTAAACAATTACACCAAACAGGTGCTAATGATCAGCAATTTAATATGTGGTTTGAAACAGAATCATTAACAGAAACAGCTGTGTAGAAGGAATAAAACTGGGTAAGAAACAGCCAAACTCAGCTAACAATGTGAGGTTGCTGAAGACAGTTTAATGTTAAAAGTCATACAACATGGCAAGATTGAGCACAGCAACAAGATACAAGGAAGTTATACAGCATCAGCAAGGTCTCTCCCAGGCAGAAATGTCAAGGTAGACAGGGGTTTCCAGATGTGCTCTCCAAGCTCTTTTGAAGAAGCACAAAGAATGGCAACTTTGAGGACAGTAGATGCAGTGGTCAGACAAGGAAATTTAGTGCAGCAGATGAAAGACACATCAAGCTTACTTCCCTTCAAAATCGGAATATGTCCAGCAGTGCCATCAGCTCACAATTAGCAGAAAACAGTGGGACCCTGGTACCCTCATCTACTGTCCGGAGAAATCTGATCAGAAGTGGTCTTCACGGAAGACTTGCGGCCAAAAAGCCATACCTCTGATGTGGAAACAAGGCCAAGTGAATCACCTATGCATGAAAGGAACTGGGATGCAGAAAAATGGCATTAGGTGCTCTGGACTGATGAGTCAAAATTTGAAATATTTGGCTGTAGCAGAAGGCAGTTTGTTCACCAAAGGGCTGGAGAACGGTAAAAGAATGAGTGTCTGCATGCAACAGTGAAGCATGGTGAAGGTTCCTTGTAAGTCTGGGGCTGCATTTCTTCAAATGGAGTTGGGTATTTGGTCAGAATTAATGATCTTCTCAACGCTGAGAAGTAGAAGCAGATACTTATCCATCCTGCAGTACCATCTGGGAGGCATCTGATTAGCCCCAAGTATATTCTGCAGTATGACAACGACACCAAACATACAGCCAAAATCATTAAGAATTATCTTCAGCACAAAGACGGAGTCCTGGAAGTGATGATATGGCCTCCACATAGCCCTGATCTCAACATTATCGAGTCTGTCTGGGATTACACGAAGAGAGAGCAGCAACTGAGGCTGCCTAAATCACGGAAGGACTGTGGTTAGTTAGTTCCCCAAAATGTCTGGAACAACCTACCTGCTGAGTTCCATATGAAACCTTAAGATACGTAGAAGCAGGGCTTATAATTTTAAATCCTTTGCTACTAGCCAGACCTGAAAAGTTACTTGCTACTGCAAGCCAAAACATACCCACCAGGGCTGAATTTCTACTCGCCAGGGCTAAATTTTCACTCGCCATTGGCTAGTGGTGAGTGGAAATTTTGAGCCCTGCGTAGAAGAATTGATGCTGTTTTTTTTTTTGTTTTTTGTTTTTTTTTAAGTTTCAAAATCTTTATTGGTACGTATAAATACATAACAAAGGTCATTAGAAAAGGTACATATCAAGAGTACAGATCAATGAATAGAATTGATGCTGTTTTGAGGGGAAAAAGGTGGTAAGACCAAATATTGATTTTATCAAGATGCCTTACAGAATAAACAGATAGTGACCCATATTTAAACCAAACCATCCTCATGATGTCATTTGGCACCATTTCTGCACTTGGTTTGGTTTAAATATGAGTCACTATCTGTTTATTCTGTAAGCATCTTGATAAAGGCCCACAGTGGGGCCGAAACGTTGATAGAATAAACCAGCATATACTTCACTTCAACAAAGTCCTGTGAGTGCTTTCTTTCTTTTGCAATATTGCTACATGTGTTGTTTATATACATATATATTAAGGGGTTAGAAATGTTCAAATTAATGTTTATTCTATATGGTAGATTTTACAAAAATAAAGTATTTAGACAAAGTTCTATCTCTCAAACCTTTATAGATAGGACTTTCTCCAAATACTTTATTTTTGTAAAATCTACCATATAGAATAAACTTTATTTTGGGCATTACTAACACTTTAAACATTTAAATGTTCTGCATTACCCACTAACAGACTTAGGAACAAGTTTAGCTGTTTTTATGACTGGTGTTTGTTCAGATAAACAACATTTTTGTAAGATGTTTATTGTATTACCAGATATACCCTTCTTTTTACTGTGATCAAAATTAACGATGTGGAGAAAAAAAAAGTATATGTATTTTGATGCTTTATATTTATTGAAAATATTGACCCATATTAATAAAAATCTGCAATTTCCATTGATATTGGAAATTTGTAAAACATGATGCGTTTTGTTGATGAACTAGAAGTAGTGGACAAGTATGTTTACCCTGGACAGGAAATGTCAACAGATGGAAATCAAGTAACTAATAAAATTAGGATGGTGAACAATTGGAAAATTTTGTTGTATTGTCTTTAAGACAAATTTGCCACCATGCCTCAAGCCCAAAGTTTATGATTAATGTGCCCCCCAGTTTTTATGTATACTTGTGAAACATGGACACTGAATGTCAAAGCCATACAAAACCTTAAGGCTACGTAGAGAAGTCTGGAACACTGAATTTTGAACATAACAAAATGAGAAAGAAAAACATGAGCATGGATTCATCATCAAACAAAGGTTAGGACAGCATTGAACGATTAAAGTGCCTAAAATGGAAATGAACAGGTTGCATAGCATATTTGTTACTAAATACCCAATAAGAAAACCAAATACAAGATTGGTTAATTAACCAAATTTGTTGGTGCACAATGGCAACAGAAAGCACAGGAACAAAGTTGTTGGAAACGTTCTGAGGAGGCCTTCATATTGTAGTGGATAAACAATGGCTAAGATGATGTTGATGATAAGATGATTTATAAAAATAAACTGGAGTTATTCTGGAGTAAGCCAACTGTACCACAGGGGTCAAATAAAAATTCCTGTTAAATGAAATTGGGATTTTATCCCCTTGAAAGGCAAAGAGGTCTACAATGCATTTTGAAAGCCCAATTTCATTTAAAAGGAATTTTTATTTGTCCCCTGTGGTGCAGTTGGTTTACTCCAGATTAACTCCAGTTTATTTTTATAAATATGGACCTTTGTGCTTCTGTAATATTTAGGCCCCTATGTACAAAAGAAAAGTGGAAAAATTCTGGGGCAAACCAATTGCACCATAGAAGAGAAATACATTTGTTTAATTCATTTTAATGGGAATTTTAACCCCTTGAACATTGGAGAGTTTCCCAGCACATTGCTCTGGCATTTAAGGGGTTAAAATCCCCAAAAACATAAATTGAAACTTTTGGATTTTTCATTTCTCTCCTATGGTGCAGTTGGTTTGCCCCAGAATTCCTGTACTTTTCTTTTGAATATAATGTCTGTATATCCCATGGAATACATGCTGTATATTAGTACAAGTGTTTTGAAGTTAGAACTTACATCTTCCTGGGGACAATCCAATACAATAATTTGCTAGGATGTTTGTCACGATGCAGTAATGTGCAGTAGAGACTGCCTGCATTCGGGCAGTCTCTACTGTGCATGATTGGATCGCCTGAGTGAGGCAACGCAAGACTGCATCGCGTGGAGCACCCTTTGAGTGCCAGGGGGTACACAATGCATTGCAAAGCAATGCATTGCTTACCCCTCTGGCACTCAAAGGGTTAACATTACCTGGACTTTGGCCCATGTATACCGGCTTTTACACTAGTATATGATAACTAAATAACTGTTACATGCATGTACAATTATTCTCACTGTTTCTTCTAGTGGAGAAAAATAAAACACAAAGGGAATAATTCTGGAGCAGACCAACTGCACCACAGGGGACAACTGAACATTTCCTTCTATTTTAACTTTTTCACCCATTAAATGTAAGAAAGGTCTCCAATGGCAGTGAATAGGGTTAAAAGTCCCTTTTCAAACCAAAAGGGGATTTTTATGTGCACCCTATGGTGCATTTGGTTTGTCCCAGAATTACTCCACCTTAGCTTCCTCAATTAGTCCCTGAGTACAGGCACAATTCAACGTATAGTCAATGGAATAATTAAGGATTTAACAAATCGACTGCCTGTAAATTGAGGTGTGCATGCTCTTAATCTCTGCCTTTGTATATGCATTAAAGCTGAGGAGTACTGAAACCAGTTCTGTTTTGTGTTAACCCAGCTCCCACATGTCAAACCATACAATGGATCATTAAGGTGTAAAATATTAAATACCAATAAATCTATTCTTGACTATTGTGGTACAATTTGCATTGTTTCTGCAGAAAACACAGCATCAATCACATACTGTAAGTGCAGTTTGTCATAATTACTAGGTTTCTCATAAACTATTTATGTTTACAGAGCAATATATCTTAATAAACATACTGTACTACCTTAGGATGGCGTTAATGAACATAAGCTATTGTTTTGAAACCATATTGCCACAAAAGAAATTCATAACGAGACCACACTATGACAAATGTTTTATTGGAACATTCCACTGAACAATGAGCTTGTATAATATGCTCACTAAGGAATTATCTTGACTGATCTATTAATTACTAGCAAATGCATGTCAAGGGTTGATGTATGCAGTCTAGTTTTGCTCATGTTAGCTCACATCGCAAATCCTGCTTAACTGCTTCCCTTGAGGAGGATGACAGAGCAAGGTCTTCTATTTCACCTAAGGAGATCTTACAAAATCTGTGTCAGTGACATTTTGGGACTGACTGTTTATCTAAAGGAATCTTCATAAGTAATTGCTGCTCCTAAGAGCCATTACAGTTCAGTTTCTGTTTCGTATCTTGTTATACACCAAGTTATAGGCCAAAACAATGAATGGGTAAAAAGGAATGAGTTGGAGGGAGTCATTGGTACCAGCATTGAAGGCCAGATTGTTTTGGAAATTCAAGAAAATTCAGTTTCTTTATCTCAAGGACTCTTTCAAATATAGGATTAAGGAGATTGTAAACACTTATGAATAAAATACACTGTATTGTTTAAAAACAACTACGCCACTTTGTTGTGGGGTGTGTACATTAATCCTGCTGACTACGCCACTTTGTTGTCAGGTGTGTAATAGATTTCACCGTTGCTGTACTTCTTTGCATGTAAATTGTCACAAAGGCACACTTTATCACCATTGCGTTACACCTTTGGCTAAACCTGTATCATAAATGCAAAGAAAAGAAGGAGAAAAAACAGGGGTGTCCCTAGTGTTGAAACTTTATTAAAGAGTTGTCTACCACCAAAAACACCTGTGTGAGTTATACTCACAAAGATCGTTGCTGTCTACCACGTATATGGGAGAAACAGCCTAAACACTTTCTTGGAAATATATGCTGTTCCAAGGCAGCATGGATTCCGATGTCCAGTGGACTGCTCAATAGGCTGCTACTACACGCTCTCCCAGTGGTTCAGTAACATGCAGAAATAGAATAGAACAAAGGGCGCCCAATTGTGCAGTACTTATATTTCAGAATTAAATATGGGAATTCAAAATTTAATATTCACAAGTCAAATGGTCAGCACCTCTCAGAGCCAACTACCAAGCCTGCGGAGAGATCAAATCTGTCTCTGCTCTGATGTGTAACCTCCAGCGCCTCTCTCGTAAAAAAGGATCCTGGGCAGCTAACTGACTCTATCAAATAAATGTATTAGTACATATAATACAAAATAAAAAAACTGAATTCAGTGTTTAAACACTCAGAATAATCTAACGCATTTCATGATGCATATAGCACTGCTTCATCAGAGACTGAGTCTATTACAAAGGAAAAAGCCGCCAGGAACCTCACGTCTAATTAGCCTTCTAACTCAAATGTTAATTACTAATTGGAGTCAAGTCACATCATAATCGGATCCTCCTTAACATTATACCTCATTGAAAGCGTTAAACATGTTTATAAAATATTTACATTGATTGCTATACATAAAAAATAATAATAGCACACTGGTAAAACTTTGGTTATTCAAGTAAATCAAACAAAATAAACTGATCCATTAAAACTGTCCTAAAAGGTACCAATCATAAAACGTAAACAGATCGTCATCTACAAGAAAATAAAATGTAAATAAGGTTCACACATTAACCCTTTCGAATCCTGAACAGTCAATTCATATAAATAAGGTATTTTTTATTTCTGATGGTTTCTCTATTTAGTTCTTATGTTTAGACAACATATTTTTCCCTTAAAGGGATAGTGTTTTACAAAAACAGCAGCTCCAATTAATCTTCATAGTATTTCAGCCATAGAGAGTATTATTTCAATACTGGAGGCAAAAATGTAGTAAAGTTGATACCATTATTGGCTAACTAAACAGATTTAAAATGCAAGCTTTCAAGACTTCTTAGGTCTCTTCTCAGGCATGTTATATAGATAAAAACTTTTCTCTTAAATACAAGTACACATTACATTGTTTATAATGGAAATCAGATAAGAACGTTAGTCCAGGTACTGATTCTTTGATCAGTCAATGGTAGAGGATGTGATTTAAATTGCATTCTTCCTCTGAGGAGTCCAGGTAATTATCATTCCAGAGGGACTGTGGTAAAAGTTAATTCACAATGTGATAATGTGAGAGAAACTCTCTGTCTCTATTCAGCCCATAAGTCAGGAATCAAATTGTAGAATTAATTTTACCTCCCATAATTTTCTGTTCCTCTGAGTGCAAAATTGTCCCATCAGTACAGTCAGTCTTATGTCCCTGACACTGTGTCCACTTTGGCAAAAATGTTCTCCCACTGGTGTCTCTATCTTTTTGTTGTTAATGCTGGATCTGTGGGAATTAAACCTCTTATGTAATTTCTGTCCCGTTTCCCCCACATAAAGAGCTGTTAGGTATTTTGCTCACATGTTGAGGTGTATTACATTGGATGATTTGCAGGTGAAATTACTGTTGATCTTATGGTGTAACTGGGTGTTTGGTATGGGTATCTTGTCTGTGGTGTAAATATGTGCAAAGGTTTTACACCTACTTTGTATACAGGGTAATGTGCCATTTTTTGTATTTTTGTTAAGGGCACTCCTTACCATTAGTTGTTTTAAACTGGGAGGCTGTCTGAAGGAGAGTAAGGGAGGCTGTGGGAACATGTTCTTAAGTCTTTCATCTGTATGTAAGGTTGCTTGACGTTCTCTTGATATTTTGCGCAGAGCTTCAACCTGGGGGTGGTAAGTGATAACAAGTGGCACATGGTTTCCCTTATGCTGTTCTTTGTAGCTCAACAGATCTTTTCTTGGTATGTGAGTAGCATTTTGTATCTGACTGTCAATAATTCTTGCGCTGTAACCCTGTTTTATAAAGTCTCCTCTGAGTTTCTGGAGGTGGTTGTCACGTTCAGCCATGTCAGAACAAATGCTATTGTATCTGATGGCCTGGCTGTATATGATGGCGTTCTTTGTGTGTTTTGGGTGAAAGCTATCGTTTTTCAGGTAGGTTGGTCTGTCCATTGGTTTATGGTACAGGGATGTGTGTATAGAGTTGTTCTGAATACTGATAGTTGTGTCTAGGAAGTTAATGTTTCTGTGTGTGTAACTGAGTGTTAGATTGATATTGGGGTGGAATGCATTGAAATTTTTCTGGAATTTGAGAAGTTCCTCCACAACTACTTCAAGTTTGGACAGGACCTCTACCTTCAGAAAATGGAGACTGCAATTGGTGCCTGAATGGTACCACAATATGCCAACTTGTTTATGGCAAAGTTAGAAGAGGACTTCCTGTCCACCTGCCAGACAAATCCCCTGGTCTAGCTCCGATACATAGAATATGTTCTTATCATCTGGACCGCCATTGAAGAGGAACTTCTCAAATTCCACAAAAATTACAATGCATTCCATCCCAGTATCAATCTAATACTCAGTCACTCACTCACAAACATTAACTTCCTAGACACGACTATCAGTATTCAAAACAATTCCATCCACACATCCTTGTACCGTAAACTGCGCAAAATATCAAGAGAACTTCAAGCAATATTACATACAGCTGAAAGACTTAAGAACATATTCCCACAGTCTCCCTTACGCTCCTTCAGAAAGCCTCCCAATTTAAAACAACTGATGGTAAGGAGTGCCCTGAACAAAAGTACAAAAAAATGGCACATTACCCTGCCTACAAAGTAGTTGCAAAAACCTGTGCACACATTTACACCACAGACAAGATACCCATACCAAACACCCAGTTACACTATAAGATTAACTGTAATTTCACCTGCAAATCATCCAATGTAATATACCTCATCATGTGTGCAAAATGCCCAACAGCTCTTTATGTTGGGGAAACGGGACAGTTATTACATAAGAGGTTTAATTCCCACAGATCCAGCATTAACAACATAAAGATAGAGACACCAGTGAAAGAACATGTTTGCCAAAGTGGACACAGTGTCAGGAACATTAGACTGACTGTACTGATGGGACAATTTCCCAATCAGAGGGACAGAAAATTATGGGAGGTAAAATTAATTCTACAATTTGATTCTTTGACTTATTGGTTGAATAGAGACAGAGAGTTTCTGTCACATTATCGCATTGTGAATTCACTTTTACGACAGTCTCCATGGGATGATAAATACCTGGACTTCTCCAAGGAAGAATGTAATTTAAATCATATCCTCTACCATTGACTGATCAAATAATCAGTACCTGGACTAGCGTTCTTATCTGATTTCCATTATAAACAATGTAATGTGTACTTGTATTTAAGAGAGACGTTTTCATATTTATCTGTATAACATGCCTGAGGAAGAGACATAAGAAGTCTTGAAAGCTTGCATTTTAAATCTGTTTAGTTAGCCAACAAAGGTATGAACTTTACTAAATTTTTGCCTCCTGTATTTCTACAGCTAACACGGTACCAACTCTCATCTATTATTTCAATACTGTCAGAGTTGTAGTTCAAGAGTAATTGAATGATAAAGTTTCCCCTTCCCTCCCCTTTTACCTAGTGTAAGCCTCCTCCCCGCAGATGTGGAATCTGGTCCATAGACCAGACAGCTCTCCGCAAGGGACAAACTTCTTACTGTGAGAACAATGAAAGCTCTGCCCCCATTGACAGGTTTTTCAGGTTTTTCCCTTATCTTAATTAAAGATTGTCCCTCTCTGCAAACCACTTGGACACACCCTGCTGCTCTGAGTAAAAGGGGTGGGAGGGGGATACTTTATCATTCAATTACTCTTGAACTACAACTCTGACAGAATTGAAATGACACTCTCTAAGGCCTAAATACTATGATGATTAATTAGAGCTGCTTTCATTATGAAACATTACTATCCCTTTAATGAAAAATACTCTAACGATAGAGTGATTATGTGTGCATTAAATGTGATATTGGTGTATAATGTATTATAAAATTAAATGTGTGGTTCTCAGATTAATCTAATAATCATCAGTTAATGAAATAATATAATAATATATATATAATCCTATATAATAATTCGGTAAATCGTGTGTAACGCCACGACATGCGCAGTAGACAATGCTGCGCGTGCTGCAGTCATGCGCAGTAGAGACTGCCCGCGCCGCGGCTGATACAGAGCTGGGCACTCCGAAGGAGTGTCCAGCTCTGTATCAGCCGTGGCATGGGCACTCTACACTGCGCTTGACTGCCCCGCTACCGGGTGGCTGTGACACTGTGGCCAGTGTAACGGGCTGTTCAACTAGTATATATATAATAAAATAATATAATAATCCTATATAATAATTCACTAAAACGTGTGTAACAACGCAGTCATGCACAGTAGAGACTGCTGCGCATACTGCCCCACTACCGGCTGGCAGTGGCACTGTGCCGTGTAACGGGCTCTTCAACTAGTATATTATAAAAATATAATAATTTGTGATCTTCTATGTGCTTTAATAAATTATGTGTTTGAATTACTGTTTGAAACTAAATAGTGATTAAAATTAAAAGAAAAACTTTTAATTACACGAACATTATTATAATGTATATTGATAAAATTGAAAAAAGAAAAAAATGAAAATTTTTTTTCAAAAATAAAAAATATACATAAAAAGATGATATAGAACAAACATGATGTACTCACTTTGAGTCTAAACTCTGCACGTTGCTCTGTAAAAAAAAGATATATATATTATAAATTACCTAATGTACTTTAAATCTACATATTGTACTGTATTTTAAGATTCTCTCACTTAGACTGTGTCCGTTGTTCTAATTTTCTGTGAACTACTTAATGTATGTATATATCAAAATAACTAAAATTCTTTAGTAAATACTTAAAATCAAATAACACCAACATTTGTGAATGAAACAATATGGGGCACTATAAATTTGTCTAAACTCCCATGTTATTTCATATTTGACTAACTAATATATCAGAAGAAAATCTAAAAACATTTTGTGGAATGATTGTGTATTAGTTTTCCAAATCGAATCTTATTTGTTCCTAATCATTCAGAATCTAATAAAATAAATTGTATATCTATACAATTGGGCACCCTTTGTTCTTTTCTATTTCTGCATCATAAATCGTCTAATAAATAGACACGTGGACAAGAACACAAACGCACGCAAGTTGCAGGCTTGAGCCCTAAATCACCATTGCGTCAACGTTAGGGCCAACTGCAGGCTTGCTCGCCAAACACAGTTGTGTCAACGTTAGGGCCGACTGCACAGTAAATGGACGCAAGCAGAGTGCACACTAAGGAATACATTATAGAAGAGATGGTGCACCACTTTCGAGTATATAAGTATCAGGTAAACAAAGGGAATGTGCTGCTCTGTATTTTGTCATGGCTGAAGGCACACACAAGCCTGAATACCTGTAACTTCTCTTTTCATTTTGCAATGCTACTATATACTTTGTACAATTAAGAAACAATTTTTAGAACAAGCACTATTTCCCAGCGTTGTCAATTACCCAATGATTTCTGATGACATAAAGATGTGGAGTTGTTCTCTTTTTTCTTCCTATTCATTAGTTTAGCATAGAAATTAGAATCTAATCCAGTTTAGATTAGAATTAATTTCTGACTTAGGGTGGGATGCGGGCAGCTGCTCATTGAGGAACTACATAAGCATAAGCCTCGCTAGTAACCACCGAATGATAGTAATCAGTCTAATCTACAAACTAATTAAGTTGGGGCTAAGTTGGAGAAGAGGGTATAGGTTTGACAATACATATCTTCCACTAGAAATAATCGTAATCAGGAATTGTGCACCAGTTTAGCGTAAGAACTAGAATCTAATTTATTTAGATCAGTTTAGAAAATCCTATTGATTGTGATGGGATGCGGGCAGCTTTTCAATCACAATCACCGAACAATTGTGAGTAATCAGCCTAATCTCTAAACTACTTCAGTTTGGGCTGAGCTAATGAGGAAGGTATAGGTTTGACAAGGTTAAATCCTCCCTATAGCAATAGCGGCTGATTCCTATTGAAACACAATATTGATACCAATAACAAGTATACTATCAATCCCAGTAAATAACTACTGACTCACTCTTTGCTAATCACTGGCCAACGTTAATAATTCCATATGACAAGTAAATCATCACTGATAACCCTTCCAGTGCATGATTGCATTGCAAATTTGGTCATTTACAGTATTTTGCTCATGTATTTGCAAATACTGTTTGTTTTAAGTGTTATTAAAGGCATAGTAATGTTTTAAAATAAAAGCAGCTCCAGTTAGCATAAGGGAAAAGCCTGAAAAACCTGTCAAGGGGGCCAGGGTTTTCAATGTTCTCACAGTAAGAAGATTATCCCTTGGTGTGAGCTGTCTGGGGGCTTACACTAGATAAAAGGGGCGGGAGGGGGATACTATATCATTTAATTACTCTTGAACTACAATGTTGACAGTATTGAAATAACACTCTCCATGGACCAAATACTATGAAGATTAATTGGAGCTGCTTTTATTTTGAAACATTACTATCCATTTAAAGTGATAGTAATGTTTCACAAAAACAGCAGCTCCAATTAATCTTCATAGTATTTGAGCCATAGAGAGTGTTATTTCATTACTGTGAGCGTTGTAGTTCAAGAGTAATTGAATGATAAAGTTTCCCCCTCCCACCCATTTTACCTAGTGTAAGCTCCCACTCATCAGATGTGTAATTCAGTCCATAGACCAGACAGCTCACATCAAGGGTCAATATTCTACTGTGAGAACAATAAAAACCCTGCCCCCCTTGACAGGTTTTTTATTATGAAACATTACTATCCCTTTAACAATTTGCCTCTTTCTCTTTAAATGAATCCTAATAAAGGTTATATTTTATATTTTCCCTGCTGTACCTTCCCTCTACTTGGGATTCCAAAATAAACTTGCAGTTATATATTGGGGTGGGTTTGGGGTTATTACACCTGTATTCTCTCTTTCTTTTTGTCTATATAGCTAAACTAAGGAAGCACTGGCTAAGCTTATGGCTATGCAAATGTGCGCACCACGCTTGCTTGCATGCTAAAACTGTGACTAAACAATAGCAACATCAGCAAGTCTGACACGCTGCATATATAAAATAGACACGTAGGTGAAATTAAATTAACAAAGAATTAAACTTAGATCCACAATAAGTTATTTATATGTGTAAAAGTCCACGAGGTCACAGCCAAAATGGAGCTTTTGCAACATGTTGCTGACGCCCTAAGGCAGTGGTTCTCAAGCTTTTTTTGCTGAAGGCATCCTTAACATGTAATGAAGCTTACAAATACATAAATATATAGTTATTGTTAGACCTCCCAACTAAAATAAACATATTGTACATAGTAATAGCCATAAATATACATCTGTAAGTCTACATTCACATTTTGTCAAAGCCTTATAGATAAAATGGAGCACCCTAAGTGGATGTCTGGGGCACACCAAAGTGCCACGGCACCCTGGTTGAGAAACACTGCACTAAGGTATACACAGAGAAGTTTGTTCTAATGACCAATACCACAACTGACACAGTAACACCCACGTACTAGCAATATATTCTAACTAAACACCTAATAATACTAACTAGACAATTACTTACTGCAGTGCAAATAAAGCACAATATGCAATAATTATAGTAGAAACTATATGTTGGTTACTTGGGTGGTTTCCTATAAATATGATATAAAAGCACAGAAAGAGATACAGTTTTATACATTTTCCATCCTGGGACGATCTTAAGATGACAGTGTAGCAGGGAAGAATGCAAGCGAGGAGATCTGGTTGCATAGCTCAATGCAATCTGCTGTGTCAAACGGAGGAGGACTCCTAGGCTCTGGCTTCTGGAACAGTTCTCCCCAGCTCTACCTGGCTACGTCTTTTATTGACGCAAGTGCCGCCCCTAACCAGCCAACTTTACCTGCCCTGAACAGCCCTTTTCCCTTCCCCCTATTAACAAAAGAAAGAAGGGAACTGGTCTTTTCTGGTCTTTTGCGCACCAAAACAGACAAAGAAACCTGGGAAGTTTCCTGTAAAACGGTTACATGGTAGTCTGTAACCTAGTGTGTTTAGGTCATCTAGTCATAAAAGTGTTGCAGCCGTATAAGGGACGCAGTTTGTCACAAAATTGCTGCAACTTTACTTTACTTGTGTCCACAACAGTACTGTAGTTTGGATCAAAGAGGTCAGCGGGACAAATCTGGCCAGTTGACCATATTAAATCCGTGCCTATGTTTTAGCATTAGCAGTGATGCATTCCAAGAGTCACAGGTGGAGGGTACTCAAAGGGTTGATGGTGAAAGCACTACAAATAGAAGGACATTGCTTAGGAGCATCAATTACATAGGCATCCAAAAGTATATTATGTTATGGCTCACTATTCAACAAATGTAATGTAATAATAACCTTTACTATTCATAGATTGACATATGTCTGTCCAAATTTGCTGACATAGGCCTGGTCCCCATTAGTCTAGGCATAAATGCCCTCCTCTCTTTTATGGTCTTTGGGAGAATGGCAATATACTGCCAAGTAAAGTCACAATCATTAATATAGCCTAGATAATAAATCTCTGTATACTTATCAGGTATACAGAACCTTATAAATAAAGGCAATGGGAGCAATTCTGGGTCAAACCATTTGCACTGTAGGTGACAAATATTTCTACCAATTTAACTCTTTGAGTGACAGAGAGGTATCAAATGCATTGCAACACAAGGGGGTTGTGCATTAAGAAGTGATCAAGAGGTGTTAAGTTGGGAGGGGAGGAGTCAATGGTGGTGGTGGTGGTTGCAAAGGTTGATGGGGAATTTCTGCTTTCTCTTGGTCTTCTTCTTATTAGTGGAGGTTTTCCTGTGTCCATGTTTTTGAAGAGGGGTAGTAGACGTAGCAGCAGGATCAGCACCAGCTGCAGTGGCAAGGAATGGTACTTCTTTTTTTGTTTTTTGCACATCAGCATGCATATGCTGAACATGCTTTATTTATACAGTGCCAAGGTGGGGTCCCTCCTTTCCCCCTCTTTACTGTGCATTCAAACAGGGTGCATAAAGCATTTGTAGCTTCCTTTACTGTTCTAGATTCCAGGGAGAAAAATTCCCACACTCAAGACTTCAGTACAGAAGGAGGAGATGATGTTTTTGCATCTGAAACACATGCTACAGAGCCGGAGTCTGACCCAGCACATGATGAGGTCAGAGGCTCTGCCTCTTTGATTTTCCTCCTCAGCCTCTGCAGCTGCTGTCAACAGTCCCAATACAACATCTTTAGGCCCTGTCAAAGCAACTGGCCCTCTTCTTGTCCACCCACAGGATTCTGTCCCTCTTATTGCCCACTCACAGGAACCGAGCCCCCATTCCCCCTGATCACTCACAGGATCCTGCCCCTATTCTTGCCCACTCACAGTCTGAACTTGACCCCTCAAATGCACCTGCATCTCTTCTTCCTGCCCTCTCACGGAATTTTTCACTGTATCCTCCTGCAGTCCACTCACAAGAGGATCTCTGCCACTTAGTGCATCCACCTCCAATTCCACTATATCTTCCAAATCCCCCCATTCTATTTTCTCTCTGTGTCACTCCATGCTCATCTGGTGGAGAAAGCTTTAGAATGCACTGAAAGACACAGAGGAATCATTGTTGCCACTTACTAGGTTGCTTGGTAACAAAGGTGGTGCACCTGGTGTCACCTGGGGCTCCACTGCAGTGATGCTGCTGGTGATGGCAGTAACAATGACACTGCTAACAACTGGTGCCTCTTCTTACATCTTGGCAAGTGACAGAGCACCCCAATTTAGTCATGGCCTACTCCAATCTGATGAGGAATCTGATGATGATTCTCCTCCAGTTTCTCTCTGTCCTTTCCAAGTCTTTCTGGTAGACATGATTGTTTATTATTATGAAAAAAAATATTATAAAAAAAATAAGTATTAGAAAAATTATTATTAGAAAAAACGTAACTACCCTAAAACTAACTGAATTTGAATGGCCCTCACTACCCTAACTTTATCTGAGTACCCCTCACTGCCCTAACACTAAATCTAACTTGCTTGATTGTCACTAAGCTAACCTTAAGTCACACACACAGAAATCACAAATGTTATTTTTATGAGCTCTTTCCTCTCCTGGAAACACTTCTATGTTTCTTTATTAACAAAACCCACACTGAAGTGGAGGAAATTCCTGGCTTTTATAGTGTAGGCCGGCAGGATGTTTTTCTATGAGGTGGGAAATTGCTGACTCGAAGAAATCAATATAATAGGATGGCAGAAAATTCCAAGTTGCAAGAAATTTCCACCTGAAACAAACAATAGAACGGAAATTCACCTGCAAAAAGTTTTGTGATCATTTCCCATGGGAAACTGGAAAACAGTGTATTATTTGCAGATTTTCCCACGGGAAAAAAGGGACTTTTCGCCAATCCCTAGTAACCATGTTACGTTATGTGTAACAGGGTTACTGGTTACTACAGAGTTAAAACCTGTTTATAACCATGTTGGGTTGATGATCTGTATCATGTTAACCAGGTATAATTGTTTGAGAGCTCTGTGTTCTAGTCTGACTGTTAGGGGTGAGAGTTCTCCATCCTGCTAGCAGTCAAATCACAACCTGCAAACTGTGACTGACCTGGACTAAGTACTGTTTTTGCTTTTTTTTTTTGCCTGAGAGAAAAAAGGTACATTTCATTTTGCTTAAAGGTATTTGTTTTTTTGCTATTTCTGGCTGAATAAAAGACTAACTTTTTTTCCAACAAAGCTGCCTGGCTTGCAGTTTCCTTTTCTGCTGAGATGCCTTACAGACCCATATAAATCAACGTGGGTTTGGGTAATTTTCTACTTCATCTATATGGTGCAGTTGTTTTACCCCAGAACTACTACAGTTTGCAATTATACATGTACCAATTTAACAAACAGGAGAGTCATGAAACACTCACCTGTGAGCTTTTCAAATAATGGGGGCCCTGTGGTCCCAGTTGTTCACTAGTTACGGTCCCTACCAGTTACAGTCCCTACTAGGGATGGGGGACATTTTGTGCCTCAAAATTTAAAGAGGAAAAAGAACACTTCCTAGAAGGAATTTTTTTTTGCAAAAAATGAAACTTTTCCACTTTTTTCACCTTTCTCATTGCATTCAAATCAATGATAAGATTGTATTTTCCCACCACGTGGAATGTTTCCCCTCATTTTCTGGAGGGGGAACAGTATAAATGAGGTGTCCCTGTAACATGACAATCTGTGTTTGATAAAGATAGAGAAAGCACCATATTTTTGTTCTAGTCAGGATAGACAAAAAAGAAATGTTGGAGTGTGGATAGAGAGAGAGAGAGACAGAGACAGAGAGAGAAAGCAGCACAATTTCTGAGCTAGAGATAATAGGCAAATGAAGTGGAGTTTAAGGAGTCTTTTAGGCAGGCAATATGATTCTGGGGGAGTGTAAAGGGAGAAAGGAGATTTACCCAAAATACACCCAAATCTTAGTTGACTGAGAAGAGATAGGCAGGTGATTCAGATTAGTTTCTGAGTCTCTGTGTTATGGAAGTCTGTGGGAGTATGAAAGGAGAAACAACATTTACCCCAAATGCTCCAAAATTTTGTTTAACTAAGAAGAGACAGGCAAGTGAACCAAGTTTTTCTTGGGCTGGCTAAGCCTCTGCCACTGACTGAATCATTTGCAGACTGACACTCAATAGACAGACAGGTTCAAATGACACTGACTCCTTGTCACGGTGTGCAGGCAAAAGAATGACAGACACAAAGATAAAATATAACCACCTTTATCTATAATGTACAGCAATAATGGTAGAGCTCCCACAGAACCCAAAACATATACAAACAGGACCCAAGGTCCCTCCGGAGCTGCACACTGTACTGTGCACTTCACTACTCCAGGTCTCGAGACTACAGATCAGGCAAGCAGGTATAGTAAGGAGCGAGTAGGCAGCCAGAGTCACAGGTCAGACAAGCCGGGGACTACACAGAGTGAGAATAATCAGGCCACTGGTCAGGCAACCAGAGACTATGCTGAGCGAATAGGAGCCAAGGCCACTGGTCAGGCAAGCTGAGGACTACAGGGAGCAAAAGTAACCAGGCCCACAGGGAAGGCAACCGGAGGCTACACTGAGCGGGTAGTAGCCAGGGCCACTGGTCAGGCAAGCCAGGGTCATACACAGAGAGAGTAGTCAGCCAGAGCCACAGGTCGGAACCGAAGTGGGTAGTCAGACAAGCCAGTGTCATACACAGAGCGAGTAGTCAGCCAGAGCCACAGGTCAGAACCGATGTGGGTAGTCAGACAAGCCGGGGTCATAAACAGAACAAATAGACAGGCATGGATCACAGTGGAGCAAGCAGAAGCTATCAGGAACACCATGTAAGGGCATTGACTCCCAGGCCCAGGGAGGTTTATAAAGGAGCAGGAGAAGGAGGGATCCAATTAGGCCACACAGAATAAGTCCATAAACAGGCATCCTACCTAGTGCCTGTTTCATGATGAAGCAATGCAGAGGTGGTCTCAACTATGCCGGCTGACACACCACAGAGGAAGGAAGCACAGGCTAAGTAGGCATCCAAGGTAGACTGTGATACTCCTACAACAGCCAGAAGAAAATGGGCCAGCATATTTACTAAGGACTATCTACATCTGTACTGTAATAAAAAAAAAGAATAAGATTACAGTTACATTGAGAGAGAAACAGTAGTTGAAGTCCTCTCTTTATATTAGCTACAGGCAAAGTGGGGAGAAGCAGTGTTACACTTTATCTTAGTTTCAGCATCATCTGCAGGCATGAGGCTTCAAGCATGCAGCGGGCCTCTGTTTTATGTGTTTGCTTCCTGTAGTCTCCCCCTACCTACTTCCTCCCTCTGAGCTGCTCCTCCTACCTACTTCCTGAGGAGGGGTTTAAAGACTGAGTCCTGACTCAGTTGCCCTTGCATTGTTGTACAATACAGTTCTGTTTCCCTTGGGCTCTGTGTATGACCTGGCTTGTCTGACCATCCATTCTGGTGCTGACCAGTGGCTCTGTCTGACTACTCTTTTTCTTGATCCCATTGTGTAGTGAACACCCATTCTGGTACGGACCTGTGGCTCTGGCTGACTAACTGAACTGTGTATGACCCGGCCTGTCTGTCCATCCATTCTGGTGTTGACCTCTGGCTCTGTCTGACCATTCTTCTTATGCATTCCGATTTGGCTTAGACATCCTTTCTGGTGCAAACCTGTGGCTCTAGCTGACTACCCGCTCAGTGTATGGCCTGGCTTGTCTGACTAGCCACTCTGGTTTTGACTTGGGGCTCTGTCTACTCTACTTCCAGCATACCAACGCTTCAGTGAATATCCTGTCTGGTGCAAACCTGTGGCTCTGGCTGACTACCCACTCCGTTTATGACCTGGCTTGTCTGACTATCCTTTCTGAAGCTGACTAGCGGGCACTGTCTGTTTCCTCCGTGTGTTGGACCCCATTCCATAGACACTCATCCTAGAGCAGACCTGGGGCTCTATCAGACTCCTAGACTGACTGCAGGCTGAGTCACTGCTAGTCCTTTGGGCATTCTGAATTACCTCGAGGCTCCAATGGGCTTAGGCCTAGTCTCGGACAGTGTGGTGGATCTATTGGCGGACTGCTATTTCTGATACAGTGCTTGCCTCTTTGATCAGCCTCTGCGTGTTATCTGTTTATGTGCATTACTGTTATTATTCTAATAAAAGATTGTTTTACTTTACCGTACTGACTCCTGGTTTATTTCTGGAAACTGTGACAAGCAGTTGCACAGGGAAAGTAAAAAATTGTTTGACTGATGATAGGGGCCCTGATATGATCCATGATTGAGACTTGACAGATACTAAAAGAGACAAAGGCTTACTGTATATGACAGTATTCTGTAAAGAGCAAGAAAACTTCACACAGTTTTGTTGTGTACCTTATTGTTAAAGTACACGATGCTTTTATAATGTCCAGAAACCATACTAGGGGAAGGGATGGGGGAAAGAGCAGCACAGAAATGTGTTAGTAAAGTAGTAGCCTAAAAACTAAATGCAGCTGTGGTTGCTGCTGTGTGTGCAATAATCAATGATAATCCTTCTTCTGAGAACTCTGTTTGTGAAAATGACATAAAAATTCCTCTACCACCACCAACAGCAGTATTAAGAAACCGTTTAAAAACACTTCGCATTCTAGTGTTGATGGCATAATAGAGGTGTAGCAGTTCAACCATCTGCTGCATCTGACAGTGAGAGACACACAATTGTCACACTACTGAAAGTAGTAGCGAACATTCTAAAAATCCCTGTAAGGGGAAAAGTAAAAAAATAAATTGTTTGAGACGTCAGAAAGCATAGAGGAATATAAAAGTAGAATTGATTATCTTAAATATATCCCTCCAGCATTCTCATCTTCTTTAGATACAGATGAAGTTGAGAGTGAGATGATGACATGGCCATAAAATTAGCTGAAAGGAAAAAAATGCTCAATCTTCCACCACTGAAAAAGAGCACTATGCCTGTTTATAAACTTTTTTAAAGATCTTTGGAGAGTCTGACTCTGCACAAGTAAAGATTTCTAAAAATACACAATCATCCTATCAGTCATCATCAGTATTGTCACTGCTTTCAAGGCCAGCCCCCACCTAGCCACACACACACACACACACACACACACACACACACACACAGCACAGATCTTCATCAGTATCCACAGTCCTATGACTGGTCCGTCTGCAACTTTTGGAAGTGCAGCACATTTGACACCTACTAGTACATTTGCAACATATAGCACCAGTAGTAGTAGTACTAGCCTCTCAGGAACCCCTCACAATCCAAAAGCTAAACATGTTATTATCTGTTGTCTATGTAAGAAGCATGTGATCAGGGGTAAAGCAGGATGACACCTAGTCACATCCTCACTGGGCTCCCACATGAAGCAGAAACACATGTCTGACTCCACCAATATGTCAGAGATGCCATAACTAGCAGCAGAAGCACTCCTAAAAGTTCCTGGGATTCAGGACACATGCCAAAATTTCATTCATTTGCAGTGACACCTATGGCTCATGCTGCTGTCCTTCAAATGCCAAACACAGAGGAGTAGGAATCTGATTTTGTTGGAGATGACAAGAGTCGTAGAGTGCCCACATATGCCACCACCACTTCTATGTCCACTCCCAAAAGTCATGTTGTTAAAGCAATAACATTACAAGATTCTTCAGGTATGTACTGCCAACCCACACTTACTGAGTTCTTGGGAAGGAGTCAAGAAGTTCATAAAAATAATTCCAAAGTATGCCTGTGGAATAGTAAAGATGCAAAAGTGTTGTCATTTGTAATGCTTCCTTATTATTTTGTAGAAAACAGAGGTTTTAAAGAACTAATGTCATGTGTTGCATACTGCTGGCATGTCCCAAGCCACAGTTACTTTTCTAGGACAGCTGTGCCAGAATTGTACTAGCAGGTGGTTAGTGTGATGGGCAAACACACAAAGGCCTCATATTGCAAGAACATGCAACTGGCAACAGATATGTGGACAAGTGGCCAAAGTATATGACTGTCACTGCTCACTGGATGTTCCTCTCACCAGTGGGCAGTGACATCATCAAGTCACAGCCAGTAATGTTGCTTCTGGTTCTGGCAGAGGACAGCAGCAGGGTAGCCCAAACCATCGGCACACCACCTTGGTGCTTGCAGAGTTTTGGGAAAATCATACAATGCCATAGATGTGTTAAATAAACTAAAGCAGGTGAATAGAATATGGTTTGTACCCCTTTCCTTAAGAAAACATGGTTTTCAGTCTGCTGATAATGGCTCCAACAATTGCTGCCTTGAGAATAGGGGATATAGTGTATGTACCCTGCTTTGCTCACAGAATCTGAAACACCCAGAGAAATACTAAATATCGCCAGCAAAATCTGTGCCCGTTTTAGCTGCTCCTATAGTTCTCGCAATGCATTATATTCTATACAACAGTTTAACAACTTGCCCTATCACCAGCTGAAAATAGATGTCCCTACGAGGTGATATTCCACACTATGCATGCTAGAGCATTTGAATGAGCAGAATGAGGCCATTAGAGAGTATACAGTGCAAAACTGGAAGGCTTTGGATGGAGCATCTTTGTCAACTGGGCAATGGCAACTAATATGTGACCTATGTGAGCTGCTGAAACCTTTTGAGGAGACCATAATGCTGGTTAGTAGTTTTAGCATGGATTAATAATATTCTTCCATTGATATATTTACTGCAGAAAAAATTGAGGAGCATGGCTGAATCTTACCATAATGACAATACAGACATGAACCAGCTAGTGAACGTTAGCATGCTTTGAGAAGGATCCGCTCAGTGTTCATTAAAGGCAATATTAATATTTTCTTGCTACTTTGTTGTACCACTGCTTTAAATATAACATTTCTGAATTTGTGCCAAGGAAAATAAAGATATGATGAAGGGGAGAGCTGTATTGTGGAGGATGAGAGAGAAAAAGTAGGGCAAAAAAAAAAAAAATAGAAAAAAGCATAGTGAAAAACAAGTAAGCAAAGGGTTTATAGCATCATCAACAACAACATTAGCAAGAACATCCCAAAATGTTCCAAAACATGTCATCAACAACCATCATAGGAAGTAATCCATGTGTCTCTTTGCAGCAATCTTTTGTGGTGGTACATCTCTATGGGACTTTCTCCAAGAATACACGTTGGTAAGTGATAGACACAAACACTGTATAGCTCCTAGGAGTAGGCCTACTGCATGTGAGATAGTTACAAATCAACTACCACATTGATTACTGGACAACTAAACAGTGAGTGTGGTCTGCACTGACACATACAGCCACGGAAACCCTTAGTTATCCATGAGCATGCATGCAGTCTGAGAGGTTTTCAGTGTAGCTGGTTTTATTGTTAATAACTGTAGGACACGGTTATTACTCAAGCAGTGTTGGGAGACTAACATTTCTAAAATTATCCAGCATCTAATACCGTCTGAGTAGGCCCAATGCATGTGAGATGGTTACTGCATAACTGATTAATAGCTACATACTAGGCCAAAGTGATTAATCCATTGAAGACTGGCCAACAAAACAGTGTGTGTGGCCTGCACTGACACATGCAGCCATGGATACCCTTAGTTACCCATGAGCAAGCATGCAGTCTGAGGGGTTTTCAGTGTAGCTGTTTTTTTTATTAATGTCCGTAGGACATGGCTATCAAGCAGCAGTCTTGGGAGACTAACATTTCTAAAAATTGACCAGCAGCAAATTCCATCTGTGTATCAAGTAGCTGAGTTGGACAAAACCACACAGGGCAACACTAAGGAGGCAGATTTTAAGGATTGCTACCATCTCTTTAAGAATAATGCTTAGCATAACTACCTTTATGCTTACACAAAGAAAACCTGAAAAATAATATTTGCAGGCTTACTGAAAGTGAAACCTTACAAAAGTTACAGCAAGGCTAGGCTTGAAAAAATTGATTGTGTCATTTGCAGGCTTCAAGAACCTATACCTGAAAAAAAGTAGTTTGCAGTACTCAGCTTTGAAAAAAGTATATACTACTGACCGAGTGCCAACAGGGCTAGATGCATGGTGGTAATAAATGACACAAGTGATATTCTGGCATTTGCTAGTAATCTCTGCTGCTGAGTTGTCTAAGCAGCAGGAATATGTTGCATGGGACTGTGATCATTAGCAGTGACATGAGGCAAGCAGTGAAGGTTGCACTTTCTTCTAGTCCTAGTGCTACTGCTGCCAGGCAGCAGCAACACCTCAACAAATCCCCACCAGTTTAGGTGTGAAAAGAAGTTAGCCAATAATGCTTCTCCTGATTCCCTATAAAACTAAGGGTGTATTGGAAAAATTTTTTCCCTTGAGAGTAGGAACTGCAATGTGCACAATGTGTACAGGAAACATTGTGAAATAGGAAGACTGGGAAGTATCTTACTTCAAACAACTGCTCTCTTATTAAGCAACAGGCACAATTGCCACCAAGGGCATCAGTGTTAAACAATCCATAAAGATATCAAATACTGTGCTATCACTATGGCATTTGTCCCCACTGCTAAGGACATGATGTGATATCAAGAGGACTTAATCTATAATAATGAGTCCTTCCTGACACCAGTTTAGCACATTCAGCCGAATGGATTGTCTGCATATGTTCCCTGATTCCCTTCATTTGATTGCTTTCCACCAGATTGCCATTTGTGTTCAATTCACCACACCACGTGCAATAAGTGGACATGAACTGCCAGATCCTCACTTCTACAGATTCGCTATCAGCTGGTGGGGAAGGCGGTACACCAGAGAAGAGGATCCCAAGGGTGCTGGGACATGGACAATGGATACATTTTTCCACACTGAGACCTTAGCACAAGAAGACAATGATGACACAGGTGTTACAGTCACCATCAAATTTCCAGGCTGTGTTTCCTGGTCTTCCTCTGGGATTTTTCTGCCCTTAGAGAAAGACAAGGGACACAGTGACAGGGGCACTTGATTTTGTTTATTGGGGTTTGGCTTTTATGTGCTTAACATAAACTTTATGGTGTTTATGTTGCATGTACTGTATGAGGGTAGATATGCCAAAGGTGTGTAGTTTCCATTCCACTTTTCATTATTTTATCACACATAGTGCACAGTGCAGTCACTTTTGATTGCATGTTGTGTGCCCCAAGGGAAAAAAAACCCCAAACCCATGATTTCAGTGATGGGAGAAGAATAATCATTAACATAATCACCTTCACTGGCTGGGGCAGGTGCTGTTGTTGCCTCAGTATCAGCGCTAGAGCTAGGGCCAGGAGTAGTGGTAGTCCCATATCACTATTTCCTCAACCCATTCCCATGGTGTCCATGGTGGTCTGTGGCACACTATCTTGCACAACATCATCCTGCCTCTGAGACAAATAAATGGCTGATGACTCAGCAGAAGGAATTACAGCAGCAGCAAAGACCAGAATGTCACTGTTGCTAGTGGTGGTGATGCCCATCCCCAATTGTCTCTCTTTCTTCCATTCTTCATTGCTTTCTGCCAAAAATGCCCACATACTGTCATCCACACCAGCTTCTCCACCAACATCACCTGTCTCTTGCTGCTCTATGGGACTGTTATCACACTTGCCATCACCTCAGAAGAAAGTCATACAGTAAAATAGTTGACAAGGCTGCATCCATCAAGTCCAGCCCATGCCAAAAACAACCCTGTTGATACAGAGGAAAGCAAAAAAGAAACCCTGAAGCCATTTCCAATTTAGCTCCAAGTGGGTAAAAAAATCATTCCTGACTCCAAATGGCAGCCAGACAGTTCCTTGGATCAACAACATGTATGCATTGAACCCATATGTCATAATTTTCAATGTTGTTCTGTGCTAGATAGGCATCCATTGCTTTTTTGAAAGCAGTTACATTATCTGCAAGGACAACATCCCAAGGCAAATAATTCCATAGCTTTACACTGACAGCAGCATCAGCAGGCACAGGCAGCTGACCTGCGCTGCTTATAAAGTTGCACAGTGAACCCTTCTTTATTACAATTCCCCAAATCCCTAGGGAAGTGGTTGGAAGACTGTTGATCAATTATGTGAGCAGAGGGAAGTGGGCTCCATTTACTGCCGGTGCTGCTGGACTACTCCCTATCTGATCCGGCAGCATCAGCAGTGTCACTCCAGCTTCTTCTGTTGCTCATTTATAATCTCTCTCTCTCCCTTTCTACTTCCACTATCCTTATCTGCTGTTCTGCAACATGATGCATTGTGGGAAGTTCTGGATTTTTACAGTATGGGGGTGGGAAGTTTTGCTGTCATTAAAAATATTGCCAGAAAATTGAGTCATAAAGGAAAATCTGTGATGTCAGCGAAATGGCAAAACATTTATGGGTTTCTCTATAAGCAGGAATTCTCACAGAAAAAGCATAAAATCATGCTTTATGTGTGATCGTTCTTGCGGGAACAAAGTAGGATTTTTGTCCATCCCTAATCCCTAACTCCACCCCCCCTCCAAGGAGTGGATCCCATTGGACAAATGTAAATGAATTACAAAATAACTCAAAGTTGGGCAGGGACCAAGGTTATTAACAGACAATCTAAACAGCAAGCAAAACAAATAAAAGCATATATTGTGCTACTTAATAAAATTATAAAATTTGAACCCTGTGTATAGCATATATTTCTCATATATTAACTCAGTTCACAATGAGGATTTATTGGATAATTTGACCATACTGTTAGCAGAATTGGGGCTGTTGACACCTCCAAATTTTTGAACTCCCTGCCCACTCTCTGCAGACAATCCGTTCTAAATGCAGGTAAGTTAAGCCATGAGGTCAAGAGATAGAGCTTTTAATATAACGCAGGTCTCTAAACCATGTGATATGGTAAGATGTAGTAGATATGACTTGTATAAATTGGGGATCCTTGGCACAGCAGGAAAGCTTAAACATATTCTGGACAAAGTAAGCAACAAAACTTGAAATAAGTGAGTTAATATGTGGGTATTAATGATGAATTCTAAATACAGGGTTCACATTAAAATAATTAATATGAAACACTGCAGGATTGTCTTGTTTTAATTTGGAGATTGTGGTGGGTCTCCTTATTCCTTGTTGCACTTAGTTTGCCTATTATGGTGTTCTAATGCTGTCAGGCCCGGATTTGTCAATAGGCAGACAAGGCACTTGCCTAGGGCGCCGGATTTTCAGGGGCGCCTAGCAAAGGCCTTGTCACGCCCACATTCCACCCCAAAGTGCATAATAAATAATGCTATGCCACACTGCCACTTAATTTAAAAGTAACTATGCTGTGAGCAGTCGCCTGTGCTCGCTCGCCCTTCAGGGCACATGTGCACATGAGACAGTAACATGTTCCCCATTGTACTCGTTGCTGTGCCCATGCTGCCGGGCCGCCCCACTACTGCTCCTGTGTGCCACTGCCTCCAGACTCCATTGGTCTTGCCGCCCGCAGGGACCCCCTGTGACATCATCACTACGCTGCTGGGCAAAGGTGGGGCTAGGGGCACCGGAGGGTATTGTGCCTAGGGGCGCCTGAGATGTAAATCCAGCCCTGAATGCTGTAGATTGTTTCTTTCCCTAGTAGACAGCTCTTTATATGCACATTGCCATCTTTAACCGTGGATACCCCCTCCTCTCTGCAGGACTGTATTCTTGCTGTCCTATCCTTTATTCAGGACTCTATGTTCTACCCTGCTGGGCATGAAAATCAAAGTGGCACTGCACAGGCAATCTACAGAGGCACCTCAAAGGGTCCTCTGCCTTTGCCTGTCTTTGTTCTGTGGCTTCAGGAATGGACCATCTTTAACTCCCTTTGGGAACAATTTTCCTATCCTCAGGCCCCAACCTAGGTATCTTCCTTTCCATAGCTGACCCAGTGGTGCTTCTACGTGTAGCTTCATTTCCAGAGCACATGCTCTGCTTTTCACCATAGATCCAGAACCTTATAGAACAGGACAAAATATAACCGTATTCCATGATACTCTCTCACTATTAAGGAGGAACTCAGGCAGGAACTCCTAGCACCCTGTTGCAAACATAAAGCCCAATGCATCTCATTTTATTACTAGCAAGTACAGTTCTGGTTATATTACATATTTCCCAAGTATCCCTCTTTAGGAGGGACAATCTCTCTTTGATAAACAAATGCCTCTGCCCCTCTTTCCACCCTGGTGTCCTTCGGTTTAGGAGATCAGGCTATGTAGTTTGTATACACTGTTTGTATCACTTTGCTCCAGAGCAATAAAACTCACATTAATGTTTCAGTATATATATTTTCAAATTAGCCTGTGTAAATAAAATACTATGGTCTAAATCATTTATTCAGTCACACAAAAAGGTGTCAATATGTCATGAAATAAACATAAAATTCTTGTTAATGCCCTGCCCACCAGCCACGCCAACAGTAACACCACCTAAAAAAATATCCCTCTTTGGCCTTTTGAAATGTTGGAAGATATGATATGGTATCACCACTTGTATATGCTTCCATATGGGTTTGCTGCTTTAATGCAACATTGCAAGGGATGACTGTACATGTTAAATTGCTATGGTTGTTAGTTTTCTGATTTAGAGCCAACACTCACTAAAGTAGGATAAGTCAAAGAAACAATTGCTTTGCAGAAATGGGACAAACAGTGGCGATTTTGGCATCTACACAGATAAATACTATTTGATAAATTACTTCTGTTGTGCGCTTTTGACAAAAGAGTCTAGATTTACTAAACCTGGCAAAGGCAGACAAACAGTACCAGAAATGTTTCATTCCGATGGCATTTTTTGTTCTAGGAACTGTGTTCTGTTTAGGACATATAAATCATTCATGGTCGCTTTATAACTGACTGTTCTAAAGAAGGCATGGCTTGATTTCCAGATACATTATAAAGCACTAATGCTGCTAACCAAGGATGGGAAAAATTAACCTCTTAAGAACTAGTGGGTGTGCAAAGCATTGTTTTGGAATGTCGTGTTCATGTTTTTGTTCTTAAAGGGTTAAACAAGTAGAGACCCTGATTTGTTTTACAGTCTAACCACAGGCGTACCCCTCTGGCACTCAAAAGGTTAAAACAAATGGGAGGCCTATGCATAGGCCACTGGGCACAAAAAACCATTGACAGTCTCAAATGGAATGTTCTTCTGCTTTGCAACAGTTCAGGGCTAAACCAGCTGCACCATGGAAGACAAATGAAAATACTGATTTATTTAAAGAACACATCCTAATAATACCCCCACTTACCTTACTATGGCCAGAAAATCGTAATGACCCCTATAATTTTGCCTTTTGACCTTTGTTCAAGAGATAAGATCCGGAATCATGTCCATGGAGGAGGACATGACAGTTGTTAGCAGGAACCATGGGACACAAAAGCTATCCACTGCACATGGTAATATTAACCCTTTAAGGACCAGAGAAATGTTCAACGCATTGCTTCACATTGCCACCCTGGTCATTATAGGGTTAGTTAAGCTCATGTCTAAGTATGAAAAACTGCTAGCGTTTGTCATGTCTGCTTTCATAGATATGACCCCAGGATTAATTGAACAAATGTGAATTGGCAGAAGTTATTTTGGCCATTAGGTCTTACTGACTATAGTAATGTGGGGGTGTTTATTAAAAGGTGTTAGTTCTCCATTAAATGAAAATGTTAGCCCTTGAATTCTAGAGAGGTCTCCAATGCATTGCTTGGGAAACTGACATTTTTATTTGACCCCTATAGTGAAATGACATACTTCATCTTAATAAAATAAGCCTCTATTTGTATAGAGCAGTGATAGGCGAAATGAGGCCCTCCAGTATGTGTCAGACTGTAATTCAGTCTAGCAGCAGTTGCATTGCATTCCGTTGCCCATCCCTTGTATAACGATTACTACCTGTTAACTCTTTGAGTGCCAGAGGGGTGAGCAACGCATTGGTTTGCAATGCGTTGCTACCTCTCTGGCACTCAAAGGGTTAAATGCCATAGAAGAATGTTCCATTAAATAAAATTGTGTTCCCCATTACTGCAAAACTCTGGCACCCAGTCATTACCATGTACTGTAACTATAGTACTTGACACAATAGTCTTCGTATCTTCCTAATAGCCACACACATTTCTTGTTTTGCGAATTCGCCCAGGTTTATATAAAACCATGTCTTCTATGAAACTCTAATTAATGACTTTTCAAAGAATCTTCAGTTGGGACAGACATATAAAAGAATATCAAATATTTTTTTTTGCAAGCACATGCAAGTTCACTTGAAATATGGAAAGTAAAATAGAAAGAAGCCTCATTTATGGAAAGCCACGACTGTGTTCTCAGTCACAGATACCGGGATCTAAACTGTCAGATTTACATTCCATTTATAAATAAATATGGCAGGTTAAATTGTGGTTCAGGGGATCTTGCTTAGATTTTAATTTGTATTTGTAAGAAAAAAATGCAGTGCTCTTTGCTGGTGTCAAAACGAATATACAGTAAAATTGTTCGTATAATACAGTTTTGCCCCTTTTCACCTTATATGAAGTGCGTATTTTACATGAGTAAAAAAAAGCCATTTTTGTTTTTTCTCTTGATATCAATTGGGCACAAAGGGTTACATTTTTATGGAGACTGCATGAAAAGCATGACCGGTCAGTCATACCTACAAAATGCGCAGTTTAAAGTGTCCACTGTCCCCCCTTGGTGAAAATCCCCATGTCCCTTTTTCCCACCCTATTTTGTCACTTTTTTATCCCTGACATTTGGCGGTGTGTATTAGTGTATTACATGGCTCCACAACAATCACACTTCCACTTTTCTTTAATTAGATTATTATTTTTTAAATAAAAATTGTTTTTGTAAAAAAAAAAAAGTGTGTTGTGTTTTTAAAAAAGTATATTATTGCAGGTCAAAAAATTGACCTGCATTTAGCCAGCCTCCTGCACCAGCAGTGAAGAGGTTAATACCCCCAGCTGCTGTATTTTTTTTTACCACTAGGTGTCTCCTCTCTACTTTTCTCTCCCTTACTTTGATAGCAAGGGAGACAGAGGTAGAGGAGACACTCAGAGGCAGCATGCGATCACATGAACCGGCACAAGTAAGAAAGGCTGAGACTCGGAGTCTCGGAGTGCTCAGTCTCAGCCTGGAATTAATGATAGCAGCGTGCACAGAGGCACGCTGCTATCATTTAAGCCATGACGGTCCAGGACTGTTATGGGTCCTTAAGGGGATAACAACCCATGACGGTCCAGGGCGGTCCTTAAGGGGTTAACTTTAAAATGCAATAGAACTGATATAATAATCTTGCAATTGGCTTTAATCAATTTAATGAATTAAATGTAATAATTTAATTTTAACCTCTTGAATGCTAAAGATGTCTCCAAAGCATTTATTTTGAAGTACTGCTTAATGGTAATGAACCCTTTGAGTGTCAGAGGGGTATGCAATGCAAAGCAATGCGTAGCGTACCCTCTGGCACTCAAAGGGTTAATGTTACAAGCCATACTCAAATCAAATATGGTACCATTCTGGAGCAAACCAACTGCACTTTAGGGGTAATTTTTAAATTTCAATGGGTTTAATTCTTTGAGTGCCAGTGTGGTGTCCACTGCTCGTTGCTTCACAATCTGTTAGGGATGTTTGTAGCCTCCAGTAGGCAAATGTTTCATTTTGGTTTTACATTCTGAAGAAAGCTTTTTTCTCATAACCCTATACTAAATAGCATAGAGCAGTTCTTTACTAACTTCCACTCAGCTATAGAAATGAGCATGGCTCCAGCCTGCAGAGTTTATTACTCTTTATACAAGATGTGGAGGTTGAATCTCCCCAACCCTCTCCTCTCGTAATTCTGTTTGGACTTCATGAGGTGTCAGGCAAAGAGATGTATAACATTTGTTAATGTTGTCTGCCGTTGCTGCCCAATAGTTTCTTATCTGAAAACTGAAATATACAATTGCACCCTCATCTTTCTCTAAGATAATTACAAAATATTTGCCTTATATTCCGAAATAGTCTTGCTCCCATCAACAAATCTCACATTATGGCCCTGGAACACTTCTTCCACATATCCCACTCTTACAATCACTCCAACCTCTGAGCTCATTGCCTGGTAGTTATCTTTAACTCTGCTCTACCCTTAGTTCCTCACTAGGGATTGACAAAAAAATCACTTCCTTTCCCATAGGAAATCTCACGGAAAATACACAATTTTCCATTTTACCCCTGACCCTGCTAGTACTTTTACTACCCCTCTTCAAAAACATGGACACAAAAAAAAGCTCCACTAAGAAGGCCAAATTTTCTGCAAAGACCCCTCATCAGACTTTGCAGCAATCCCCCATCAGACTTTGCAGCCACCACCACCAGTGGCTCCTCCCTTCCCAACTTCCACACCCATCCAAAGTGTTCCCACTCAGTCTCAAATCTCTACACCAATTCCATTAACAAGGACTGTGAATTATTTTTATTAATTTGTTTATTTTTTTATTTAAATATTATTTAATAATACATATAATTGTGGCTGCTGCCGTTCCAAGTCATATTTTATTTTATTTATTTTGCTTTAAGTTTCCTACCACCAAATAATGTTTCTTGGCTTACCATTGTTTAGACTGTTATATAAACAAAATGCCTTCCTAGCCCTAATTTTAGTTGGCCAATTTTTGGGGGGCTACTGTGAGACAAGAAAAGAAAACACATGTATAAATCACAGACACAACCTTCACGTGTTGAAAAATATAATAAAATAGACCCATATCAAAGTGTTTGAAGTGCCCACAAATTTTATATAGAATTACATAATATAAGCAATTTATTTGCTGAATTAAAAAAATACACTATTTATGACATTTTTTACAGATGGCACATATATGCATATGCCATATCACCCCTTTTGAGCCTGGGGAAGAGGAAAAAAAAACATTTAATGAAGCCCCAAGTGGGTCAAAAAAATCCTTCCCTGACTTCAAATTGCAGTTGGACATTTCCCTGCAGGTTCATCATCCTATTTAACCTCCCATTATTACTACTTTAATCATAAACATTTCTCAGTGGTCTTAGACATGGTCCTAATAGTGGTATATGGTCTCAACCCTCCTTCTCAGGGCTGATACTTTGAGGACTGTTTTTTTCTCACTGTCAGATGCAGCAGTTGGTTGAACTGCTACACCTTCCTACATCATGCCATCAGCATTAGAATGTGACTCGTCGTCTTCAGTGTTCTTACATGTCTTTTTAAATATATATTTCTGGTGTTGGAGCAACTTTCTATGGAACTTTGACAAACTGCCTCCTCAGGACGAGAAGGATCCTCATCATTTGTTGCACACATTACAGCAACCATGGCTGCATTCAGTTGTTGGACTACCACTTTACTCACACATCTCTGCACTTCTACTACTCCTTTTGCCCTATCCCTGCCACTAGAACATTTGCTGGACAAAACTTATTTCTCACCTCATGGGATGTAAGGCACTGAAATGATGACAAAACCAGATGCAAAATGAACACAATGGAATAAAAGTCAGTCAAAAGTCTTCAAGAAAAGGAAGAACAACAATGTGAGGAGAAAGACTAAGTCTAACTCAGGGTGCTCAAACTCCTCTTCAACCCCCCAACAGTGCAGTTTTTCAGCATCTCCTTTTATGAACACAGGCATGGGTGCTGAATGGGGGTCACGTACCTCCCCTGTACATTAACCCCCTCCAAATAAACATATGGCCTGGGTGGGATGGCCTGGGGTCATATTATGGCTTTGCACCCACAGAAAAACTTCTGTGTATGGTCATGAACACTTATGAACCAATCAGTGGTTCATTCATTCTGAAAGATCATCCTGTGGTTAATTAAAGAGATCCTGAACACAGGAGGGGCTTAAGGACAAGATTGAGCTCCCTGCTTTAACCAATGGAATAAGCTGCAACAGGATCGAAGCAATCATTGGACACTATGAACAATGAAAGTGGAGACTTTTTGGTGCAAACTGATTTAATGGGGACTTTAACTTGTGAATGCTTGAGTGGTTTAAAGCATGTTGTGATTCAAGGCATTGGAGACCTAGGTAGGTTTCAAGGAGTTAAAAGCCCCATTCAAAACAATGAGAATTTTAGCCATTCAAAGTTGACAGATGCAATGGTCCTTGTGTAAAATGACAAAATGGAGTAATATTGGGGCAAACCAAATGCATCTTTGAATGCTAGAGAGGTCCCAGATATGCTCAACTTTATCTTAACACATAAGGCCATCAGTGGCTGATGTACTAAGTAGAAATGGAGTCATTCAGGGGCCCACTAACTGCATCATAAGGGAAAGAAATAAACATTTCCTTTAATTTGAATGGGGCTTTTTTTTTTTTTTTTTTTAAAGCGTTACTGAAACAGTAAAGTCATACAGAGCTTTTTGCTTTTATAAATGTAGGTCATTATATCTATCAACTCATTGCTAAAATTCAATTTGGATTTAAATTGAACTTTTATACTCTTTTTAATCTGTTAATTCTCTACAAGCCAAATAGGTCTAACATCCAAGAGGTTAAACTTTGAGTGCCAGAGGGGTACTCAATGCATTGCTTTGCAATGCATTGTGTACCGCTCTGGCATTCAAAGAGTTACAAAGGCACACAACAACAAACTTATTTTGAATAATTTTCTGATATAATTTAATTTGTTTAAAACAAAAACTTTGCTCTGTTAAATCAGAAAATGCGCCATCTGAGATAGTATATCTACCAGCTGGAAATGTAAAAGTTGAGAAACTCCCGCTGAGTGTAGCTTTCCGATGGAAGCAAAAATCAAAACCCTTAATTGGCTTTCTTAAATATTCAAAATAAATCATCCAGAGTATGTAAAAGAAAGAGCATCCAGGAATCCCAGTCAAGGTCATCCAATCAAGGTCACCTCATCACCTTTCTTATACTCTCATCAGTAAGTTATTCACTGTTCCACTAATGGAAAAAAGGTTGTGGGAACATATTGTTATAACATTTATTTTACTAATAGTTTCTATGCGCAATGAGCCTTCTAATCCTACTAGACTTTAGTGGCAATTAGAAAATCCAGCTCTGTGTGTGACAAATCTAATGGACTGTGTTTCTACATGTAGACATCATTGATTATGTGGAGAAGTTTGAGATCCACTGTCCTTATAAATTGCACAGTTTGTCTGGTTCCCAGCATAACTATATTCACTAGAAAAATTCAGTTGTTTAAGAAGAAAAGAAATACTAGCATTGATTCTTGTGATACTCATAACAAGTTGTGAATGCAGAGATACGAAACAAAATCAAAAGTTGCATTTGATCAATATTCAAAGACATGCATCTGATATTAATAGCCAAATGTATCCATTTGAATGCTAGCTTTTTTTCTTTCAATACATTCCACCTATTATCTTTTTATTAAGCTACTAGTTGAAGAGCCCGTTACATGGGCCACAGTGCCACTGCCACCCGGTCGAGGGGCAGTCACGTGCAGTAGAGACTGCCCGCGCCACGGCTGATACAGAGCTGGTTGCTCCTTTGGAGCGCCCAGCTCTGCATCAGCCACGGCGCGGGCAGTCTCTACTGCTCATGACTGTGGCATGCGCAGCAGTGTCTACTGCGCATGTCACGGAGTTACACACGATTTAGCCAATTATTATATAGGATGTTAAACCCTTGGGTGTTAGAGAGGTAGTTAACCCTTAATCCTTTAACTGTCAGAGGGGTATGCAACACATTGCTTTGCAATGCTTTGTGTACCCCTCTGGCACTCGAAGGGTTAAGATTGCGTACCCCTCTGGCACTCGAAGGGTTAAGGACCATATGTATGCACAATGCATTGCAAAACAATACGCTGCAAACCCCTCAGATCCTTAAAGGGATAGTAATGTCAGAAAAAAAGTATTAACTATATGGTAGATACAATTAAAAGAGAGTACTTGCACTTATTCGTATCTCTCAAACTATTATGGTTTGAGAGATATAGGAAAATAAAGTTCTCCGCTCCCACCCCTTTCTGTTTGACGAGCTGTAAAGCTGTCAGAAGCAGATTCTGGTTCCTGGATCAGACGGAGGCTCTTCAGCAGCGCTGATATAACAGTACCTAAAAATAAATACTTAATCGGAACGGTCTACAATGTGTGCCTGGTATGTAAGCACATGTTGTAGACCATTCCGATTAAGTATTTAGATTTAGGTATTGTTATACCAGCACTGCTGAAGAGTCTCCGTCTGATCCAGGAACCAGAATCTGCTTCTGACAGTTTTACAGTTCGTCAAGCAGAAAGGGGAGGGAGCAGAGAACTTTATTTTCCTATGTCTCTCAAAACATAACTGTTTGAGAGATACGAATAAGTGCAAGTACTCTCTTTTAATTGAATCTACCATATAGTTAATACTTTTTTTCTGACATTACTATCCCTTTAAGCTGTTAAAACCCTTTATTTCTAACACTCACTGAGAAAGTTAAAATCCAATTGTGCATTTGTTGTAATGACTTACAACTAAGAACAATGTTGGAGACAAATTATTTTTATAGATGTTTAACTCTTTGAGTGACAGAGGTTTCCAACTCATTGGAGCACAGTGCCCTGGATATCTCTCTGTCAATTAAAGGGTTAAATAGTATGTCACCTTTGCACATTCTTCCATCAGTGAGCGCATCTAACTTGACAGGCTTTGCATGATTATTCCTCCACATTAAAACTTAATGTGTGATTTCTGTTTATTTGTATAAATGTATAACTTTTTATTATAAATGTGCGCTATGGGACTTACTTGAAAACTAGAAAAATATCAGTGTATGCTTCTTGGTAAAATACTTTCTAAACAAAATAAATAAGTTTATTCCACTCTTTTAGTGGAAGATATGTTCAAGCATCCTCAAAGTGCAGAATGAGAAGAAATGAGGCAAAGAGATTATAGGTGGGTAATAAATTATGCTTACACATAGTTGTAGTGTACTATAGGGATCAGATACAAATAAGAAGTGTATAGATGTAACTACCTGATGTTTGAAGAACACTTACCTGGGTAAGAACATCTGTTTAAAATTAAGAGGTGCTTATTCCTAGGTTATAATTCACTTTAACACCTTAAGGACTACATGACGTACTATGACCGTCATGGTCCTTAAATACTTAAGTACCGATGATGGTCATAGTACGTCACATACTTTTTACTTACAGCACTCCATCAGGGGCGCTGTAAGTAAAAATGGGACTTAAAATTGACCGTTCCAAGACTGGAGCAATCTCTTTCAGGCCCCAAAGCAGCACACCAATACATGCAACAGGTCACGTGTACCGGCGAGTCGGCAAGGATCAAAGCGGTCCTTATGGGACAGAAACGTCCCAGGACCATTGGTCCTGAAGGGGTTAAGGATTCAATTCTGAATATGGAGAAGTAAATAGTTTATTTCTATATGTGATCTTTAAAACAAAAGGTGAGAGATGCTCAACTAGGCTCATGAGCTAGCAAATTCATGCAAGAAGCTCACTGGGACTGTGTCCTCACGCCCAGGGTGCAATCTCTTTTAGCTCATCAGTGCCATACACAGAGAGGAAATCTTCTGAAGCATATCATACTGGTCCTGCCAAATGACGAGGCCCAAGAAGGCCGAAACGTACGTCTGGGGTTAGCTGCTTCCCTTGTTCAGAGAAGAATTGTCTGGCATTTCGTGGCTGGACTGTCATTTTGGCAGGACCAGTATGATATGCTTCAGAATATTTCTTCTCTGTGTATGGCATTTGTGAGCTAAAAGAGATTGCACCCTGGACGCGAGGACACAGTCCCAGTGAGCTTTTGCATACCCTTGCAAGCTCATGAGTCTAGTTGAGCATCTCTGACTTCTTCTACTTATATGTGATCTTTAATTTGCATCTATTTTATTTGGCTGCACATTGGACATTTTGCATTTTTTCTTTCATGGTTTATTGCAATTACTGCATAAAATATTGGTCTTTCACCTTCAATAATTTTTAGTAGAGAAATGTTAATAAGATGTATCTTCATTAACAGCTAGAATGTTATTCACAGAATCTGTCTTCTCTGTGGTGATCCAACCAATCTCAATGATCTATTTTGCTTTACCAATAACTTGCACCTCTTCTCTAAAGCTGTCACGGTACCCATGATATTTATTTGCCTGTGACTCGGTCACGTGGTCTCGGGCTGATGCTGCATCCTCTGGCTTGCCGCTATCTGTGGGCGCATGTCTGTGACGTCACACTCGCTATTTTTTAGCATCAGGTTTATTGGCTGATTGAGCCCTGCCTTCCAGCGGAGGCCTTATAGTCTTCCCGCGAACTAGGCTTAGTCGCCCTTTCATGGTGTTTCTGTACATTACTATTGTGTTGCTCGTTTGACCCTTGCTTGGGTTCCGATTATCATTTGGCTTGATCCTTGGTTTTGTCTGACTATCCACTCCAGTTTTGACCAGTGGCTCTGTCTGACTATCCGATCTGTGTATGACCCTGGCTTGTCCGACTACCCGCTCTGATCTGACCTTGGCTGTGGCTGACTAACCGATTCGACTGCTGACTGTGGCTTGTCTGACTTACACTCCATGCAGTCTCCCACTCCTGTCTGACTACGACTCATCTCAGGTGATATCCGAGGGCTCGCTCTATCTGTCTAGTGCAACAGCTGCCGTACTGGTAGTGTTGCGGGTGGCCTGTCCCTCCCTTGCCCTCATACTGTGCGATCAAGCTATTACCTTACTGGTAGTATCTCAGGTTGTCTTTCGCTCTGTCGCCTCCGTATTGCACTGCCAAATAGCTACCTTCTGGTATCTAAGTGCTTGTCTCACGCTCTGTTGCCTCCGCACTGTGCTACCAAGCAGTTACCTCTTGGGTAGTCTGTGAGCTGCCCTTCACTCTGTTGCCTACGCTCTGTGCTTTCCCGGTACTGTAAGCTGCCCGAAGTTACCATCTGACAAGACTCCCGGCGTTCCAGATTTCTGAACTCACTATTGGTTAGAGACAAGTCTGGTTCTATACATTTTCACTTACAACTAGTACCGGGTACAGTTCAGTGTCAGCTCCTGGGTAGTGGACTAGGCACTGTCCTCACGCCTGTTCCCCCATGGTTGAGGAAGTGTTCTCTTCTATTTCTTATTTCAATAAACTGGTTAAATTTACTTGTACCTGTGTTGTGTGTTTATTTGCCTAATGCCACTGTGACAAAAGCCTCATCTTGAACAATGACAGACTGCACCGAATCCACAATAATAATGAAGGCAAGTATAATATAAAACAAATTCGCTTTATTCCAACATATAAAAATCATAAAATGTTTTCTCGGACAAACAAAGATCCAGTCTCATGTGTCATGCAGTGGGAACTTACATAGTCCACGCGTTTCGCGCTATGCGCGCTTATTCATGACTATCAAGTCAGATTGATGACCAGTAACATTTAAATAAATTTAGACCAATCCAAACAAATTTCCAATTAGTGATTAAAGGCAACTGTGTCTATATGACTAATCAATCTATCTCAAAGCAAACTTCTGCTCTCTATATTAGACATGTGTCGAACTATTAGAGTAAAATATAGCATTCATCCGATCTGTTAGATATAAAGTATCATTCCAACAAAGTTCACATACACAGATCTTAAATAGAACCTTTCAAATCATAATTCAAATTATAATTGAACTATCTGAACTCCAGAGCGCCACGAGGCACACCAAAAATTATTATGCATCTCGCGTCTATCCGGAATCCAAAGAGTTAATATCTCTCATTCTCTGTATAGAGCAAATACCTAAAGACTGCCTTTGCAAAAATTATTTCAAAGGCATATTCAGATGGAAAACGCTATTATTTACTAATTCCTCCTTCACTAAATGGAAATTAAAATCATCAGGATAAAATTAAAAATAATGAGCATCCAAAATCAGATAATATTGACATACTCTATCAAAGATATTAGCCAATACATATTGCAATAACATATCTCTAATATCAATATATATATCAATATCTTATCACGTTATTCAATAAATATTACAATATGTATATATAACACTTTCCTACTGACAGCATGTATGTCTAAATTCTGTCATCTCACACCATATAATGCCAGATCCATATAAAAAACATATTATTTTAAAAATCAATTCAGTAAGAATACTCCTCATTCACAATTAAATATATTGATATTTTGTGATATTACGTAAGATATCTAGTGAACTTAAAAATGGCTTTCATAAATCAAACATAACATGTGACATCATATTCTCTGTTAAGGCCATCAGGAATTCTTGTCCCTAGATGGAAAATCCAAAAAACTTCCCTCTTAGAGAGATTCCTATCTAGATCTCCTCCTCTCACATCTAATGTTACTCTCTCTGCATAGATAATGACTCATATTGTCTACCATGATATTCTTCAAAATGAGCTGCCACACTAGATTTCAGATTCCCTCTTCTAATATCACTAAGATGTTCATTTAATCTCTCTCTTAAAGGCCTTGTCGTCTTGCCAACATACTGAACCTTACAAATTTGACAGGCAAGAAGATACACCACATTCTTATTTGAACAATTGATATAAGTTCGCATTTTATAAACTTTACCAGTTTTATATGAAGAAAATTCCTTTGATACATTAATTAGAGAACAAAGACCACATCTCATTCCACCACCTTTATACATTCCTGTATTAAATAACCAACATTTATTACATTCTTTTTTATTCTCAAATAAACTCGGAGAAAGCCAATTTCCAATAGTAGGAGCCTTTTTAGGCACAAAATTTACTCCTTTAGAAATGACCTCCTGTAGCTTATCATCTGCATATAATACAAGAATGTATTTTAAAATAATTTGTTTAATTTTAGTAAAATCTTCACTATAAGTGGTTGTAAAAGTGACTTTTTGTTTTCTAACTTGTCCTGACTCATACTTAAAAGTGTTTACTTCTTTTACAGAATCTTTCAAAAGATCTTGTCTATCTCGTTGTCTAGCTATACTTAAAGCTTTATCTAACATCCACGAGGGGTAACCTCTCTTCAAGAACCTATCATAAAGCTCTTGAGCTCTCAATTCAAAAATATCATTAGTTGAACAGTTACGTTTCAATCTAACGAACTGCCCTATAGGAATAGATCTTATCGTGTGTAAAGGATGGCAGCTATCAGCTCTCAACAGAGAATTAACTGCTGTAGGTTTCCGATATATATCAAAACTAATACTCTTAGTAGATGAATCTGCCTTAAGATCAAGGTCCAAAAATGAAACTTTTGTTAGATGATAATCTGAGGTAAACTTCAAATTTAATTCATTATCATTAAGATAAGTGATGAAATCAATTGCTCTACATTCATCTGAACTCCAAATCACTAAGATGTCATCTATAAATCTCTTGTAAACCACAATCTCTCCACAGAAAGGATTACCATCTCCAAAGATGCGGCACTCTTCCCACCAACCCATATATAGGTTGGCGAAAGATGGTGCAAATTTTGCACCCATTGAAGTGCCGCACCTCTGGAGATAAAAAAACCCCATCAAACATGAAGAAATTGTGTGTCAAAAGGTATTCAATGCATTCTATAATGAAATCTTTCAATACATCTGCATATTTGCTGTATCTATCCAGATGATATCTAATAGCTTTTATCCCAAGAGAATGTGGGATGCATGAATACAAAGAGCTAACATCACATGTTAGCCAAGAATAATCAGACTTCCATTCAATATGTTCCAACAATTGTAAAACATGTTTAGCATCTCTAAGATAACTAAAAAGTCTGATAACTAAAGGTTGCAACAAAGCATCAACCCATTCTCCCAGAATTTCGAGTGAACCTATGCCAGAGACTAAGGGTCTACCTACAGGATTAATAAGAGACTTATGGACCTTCGGGAGATGATGAAATATAGGGGTAACTGGATCATGAACGTGAATCGTGTCCACCTCTCTCCTAGATAAAACTCCCAATCTCAATCCCTTGTCCAATAAGTCATCTAAAACCACACCATAATCTCTGGCAGGGTTCTTCTTATGAACATAGTAAGTAGTCTCATCATTCAACTGGCGTAGTGCTTCTTCTCTATATTTATCTGTATCTAATACTACCACACTGCCTCCCTTATCAGCACGCCTAATCGTTATTGCATTCTGCTGTTTAAGAGATTTCAAGGCTTTATGTTCCAAAGATGATAAATTAGAATATTTTCTTTTCTTAGAGGCCACTTTATATAATTCAACAAGATCTTTTTCTATTAGACCCTGAAAAGAATCTAACACTTTACCTCTGCAACTTACAGGATAAAAAGTAGAAATCCTATCAAGATTCACATTGATCCTAGTCTTATCATTGTTATCTATACATGTATCAATATAATCATGTCTGATATTTTCCAGGTCTGTTAGGCAACAAAAATCTTTGAAACCCAGCTTGGATATATCATTATCAATCTGAGTATGGTCTGGATCAATATTACTACTCTGAATATGATCCATAAAATCATCTTTATTATCTTCAGAATCTGCAAAAAACTTTTTAAGTGTAAGTCTCCTAACAAATTTGTTGACATCCAAAATGGTGTCAAACAAGTTAAAATGATGTGTGGGTGCATAGTTCAATCCTTTCTGAAGAACTGCAATTTCTTCTTCTTTAAGAACATAACTAGAGAGGTTGATCACATTTATTTCTTCTTGCCCCCTCTCTCTTGACGTTTTGGATATCTTGTTTGACGCCCATTTGTTTCTCCTACTTCCTCCTCTTCTGGTCTTCCTCCATGTCTTCTTTGTGATTTCAATTTGTTCTGTCTTCTCTTCCCTCGATAATTCTCTTGATGTGCATCTACTGTTTGTTCCATAAATACTGTTGCAATCTTTGTTTCTCCTTGATTTAAAAAAGGAGAAGCAGACGATTATGTAATGGAGGAACCAGTGGTGTCCAATAAAGCTTCTGAGGAATTAGATGTAATTACACTAGTATCTATATCTGTGGAATTCTGTTCTACATCGGAAAAACTCACTCTCTTCATCTTTCTAAATTTACTATATTTCTTTAAATTGCCTCTCCGCCATGTATAAGCGGAGCCATTATCATAATCCGTTTTATCTTGCAGAAATTTCATTTTCTTCAAATCCATCACCTCTTTTTCTATTTTTTCAAGATATTTCGTCAACTGCTGATCAAATTTGGCAAATTCTGAATCTTCTTGTTTGGTAATAATTAATTCTTGTTTACTTCAGATAGTTCAATTATAATTTGAATTATGATTTGAAAGGTTCTATTTAAGATCTGTTTATGTGAACTTTGTTGGAATGATACTTTATATCTAACAGATCGGATGAATGCTATATTTTACTCTATCTAATAGTTCGACACATGTCTAATATAGAGAGCAGAAGTTTGCTTTGAGATAGATTGATTAGTCATATAGACACAGTTGCCTTTAATCACTAATTGGAAATTTGTTTGGATTGGTCTAAATTTATTTAAATGTTACTGGTCATCAATCTGACTTGATAGTCATGAATAAGCGCGCATAGCGCGAAACGCGTGGACTATATAAGTTCCCACTGCATGAGACATGAGACTGGATCTTTGTTTGTCCGAGAAAACATTTTATGATTTTTATATGTTGGAATAAAACAAATGTGTTTTATATTATACTTGCCTTCATTATTATTGTGGATTCGGTGCAGTCTGTCATTGTTCAAGCTACGTTTGGGAAGGCGCGTGAAGAGCTCATAGACTAGCACGTTCCATGAATCAATATATGAAGCATACAGCCCGTTGCCTTGAATTCATTTCCTGCAGAGAATCTTTGAAGCACCTTTAGCTGTGTTTTACAAAAGCCTCATCTGCCACAGTATAGGCAGTGGTAAGTAATGATGTCAAGACTGCCAGACTAGGTCATAATATTGATGAGACAATGACCATGGTGATCCGCCACTTTCTGCTGCTTAAGAGTTTCTTTTACTAAGAATAGGGATGGGTGAAAACGTTTGCCTCAAACCAAAATCGGCAAAAAATTATATTTCCTCATGGTGATAATTTTCTGTGAAAAGAGACATTTTCCTGACTTTTTCACTTAGCTCATTGCATTGAAATCAATGGGATGACATTTTTCCCCACCACATGAACATTTTCTCTACTCTTCTACAGCCATATAAAAGGGAGTCAGGCTCTCACAGCATGCCGTTCTATGTTTGTGAGAGGAGACACTCTGGGGGCGAAGAAGGGAGGAAGGAGGTTGACCACAAATACCACAAAATTCAGTGTGACTGACTGACAAGACACAGGCAGCTGGGGTCCAATTTGTTTGCTTATTTTGCTTTTGTTTTCTCTGTGCTGGGGAAGTCTGTGGGAAGAAGTTGTTGACTTTGTTTTTTAGTTGTGATAAGATAGGGTGGACAACTTAAAATAAATAAATAATAAAAAATAAACTAAAAATGAAAACAATTAATACATAAATAATTAAACAAGTAAATATATTAGGTGACAGACAGCTGACTGGGAGCCTGATGTAAGCTTTGTGACTGAGGCAGACTTGATAGACAGCAGATGACACTGAGAATTTTGTTGAAGGCTAAGGCAAGACATCACACTCCATCAGTTGTGTACTGTAGAGAGTAAAAACACACACAGTAGTTGAGTATCGTCCAGCAAACGCACAAGGGGAAGGGGGGAGGGTGCAGCAGTGCAGGGACGTGGGAGTAAAGTGGTAGTTCAAAAACTGACTGCAGCAATGGTTGCTGCAGCATGTGCAGTAAATGATGATGATCCCTTTCCCCCTGGGGTGCATGCAGTTTGTCAAGGTCCCACCAATCACTGGAAGACATAGGATGGGAGTGCTCAGTTCATCCACAATCTCATGAAGTGCCAGTGAAACAATACTAGTATAAAAATACAACTTTATTATAAAATATTTAAAAATCATTCCAAGCAGAAATGTATGCAGAAACAAACACACGATCCGCCTTACACATTTTATGATAAGGTTTGTGAACTTTTGGCAGATGGTGAAAGATGGGTACCTTTGGACAATCAACACTGAGAAAGTCAACCCCTCTTTTAGAAAGAACTCCCAAGGTAAAGCCCTCCTCCACCAATTTGCTCAGAACCTTGGAAAAAGCTCTAGTGGGGTCTCTAAAAAGTGTAGAATATGAATTCGGATCATGCAGTTGTCTAATGATGATAAACCTCCGAGTCCAAGACAACCACACTACCCCCTTGTCCGCACATTTGATTGCTATAGAATGATTGTGGACAAGTTCTTGAATAGCTGCCTTTTCTAGTTTGGTAAAATTATCATACCCTCGATGTTTATATTCAATCCAACCCCTAAGCTCGAACAATTCATTTTCAACCAAGGTTTGAAAAGTATCAGTTGTGCTTCCTCTACAGTGGATTGGATAAAAATCAAACCTAACTTTTAGGCATGTTCTATCCACCTTATCCACATCAATTATACAAGTGGCATATGGATCACTTTCTCTAGCCAAGGTATTTAGATCAAACAGTATACATTGCATAGAAAAAGTACCCAATTTTTCTGAGAACTGACCCACATCTGATAGTAGACTTCTCTCAGGAGACACAATAGCAGTGTCATTAGGGATAATAGGTGTATTCTCAATTGAAGTCAAAGTATTCGTACATGCCAATGTTTCTAAAGCATCTTTATCAAAGAATTTTCTCAGTGTGGGTTTCCTCCCAAAAGGATTCAAATCCATAATTGTGTCCAAAAGGTTGAAATGTCTACTTGGGGAAAATCTCAAGCCTTTAGAAAGTACTTTCATCTGGGTCAGAGTCAAAGTCTTTCTGGAGAGGTTAATCACCTCCTGCTCCTGCCCCTGACTCTCCAGATGGTTTTTCCCCTTCCCCTTAATTCCATGTCACGTTGGTCTTGTTGGCCTCCATTGTGAGAATGCTGGCATTGGGATACTGATGGAGATAATTTGTTTCTCCCCCTCTCATTTTGTGAACAATTATAGTCATCTTTATTAGCTTGTAAGAAGACTTCACTAGAAACACTTTGTCTTTCATCCTGTTGAAAAGAGAGAGAGGAGGAAACAGAAGTCTGTTCGACATCTGTGGAGTCCAAGTCCACACTAGAGAAACTAACTCTTATCTTCTAAGTATCTATGTTTATGTTCCCACCAATCAAACCATGCCAGTCCGCCACCACCACTACCATATACATCTGCCTCTTGGACAAGTATTCACTGCATAATTTTTGCCCTTGCCTCCTCATGCTTTTTATGATACTTTAGTAATACATCTGGCAAGCTGGACTATTTTTGCCCTGGCATAAACTATACACCAATAACTTTCACTGTTTCATCATACCTCTTTAGTACACTTTAAAATTAAGTTTTATCCCTTTTCAGTCCTACATCCTAATAGTTCTCCTATGAAGTGCCACACTGAGTACTAGTACTTCAGGGTTATCTATATTAATTTCTAATTCTAGTTTTACACCTTTGATAAACTATTAAAATCGATTGGAACACTAGGATTTAAGCAAATCAAATGGGTTCCATGTTCATCCAGTTAAAGAAGTGGAATTCTGGAGTAAACCAATTTCCCCATAGGGAAATGCAATGGAGATCTCTCTAGCATTCAATGGGGAGATGCACTAAGGTGTGATAAAGAGGTGGTAAAGAGGAGATGACTTCTCCAGTGTTCTAAACTCTCCAAGTCCTATGCTATTCTATGGAGCCAATGCACTAAGATTTCTCCAGGTTTAGAGATCTTAGTGCATTGACTACATAGACTAACAAAGGAATTCGAAAAGTGATATCACTGGAGAAGTCATCTCCACATTATCACCTTTTTATCACACCTTAGTGCATAGCCCCAAAAGAGTTAAAAGTCACATTTAAATAAATCAGTTGGAATTTTCAGAATCTCTATTTCAACCCTATAGCGTAGCTTGTTTGCTGCTGAATTTCACTTCTGTAGCTAGATGAATAAGGCCCATTATATGGTAAATAAAGAAGATGGAAGATCTGGTATGTATTTTCAAAGGTTATATCAATGGTTTCCAACCTTCCTGATTTGATAAATCATTTATTAAATTGTGATACATGTAATTATTAAGTTATACTGTGTGTAGCACAGCAAATTTGCTGTTTTTTAGATTTTTCATTGGGTCAGTTGTAGACTTTTGGGCCACACTAGTCTGACTAAAAAAAAAGCAATGGCACCTCTCCTGCTATAATTGGTATAGCACGTAGAGAAATATTTCATTACTAACAGTTTTGTAGCTCAACCTCACACCCCTTTCCCCTGCATCACTTTGCCTCTCATGCTGGTCCAGATGGAGCTTGGTGAGGGACAATCTTCAGTTAGCAGAAGGAAAATCCTGCCATCCTTCATCAAGGGGAGCAGGGTTTTCTTTATACTTACTGAAGATTGTCCCCATCTGCGCGCTGTCCTGTCCCGTGACCAGATTTCACATCTGAGGGGAGGCAGCCAGAAGGGGCAGGAGGAGGATCATTTTGATTTCAATTGCGGTTGAACTACAAAAATGTTTGTATTGAAATATATTGCTACGTGCTACAAATAGAATAAAGAAGATTCAGAGCTGCACTTTATTCTAAGTATTGCTATCCCTTTAAAATCAAATTACAGTGTGTATTTGTCCCCTATGGTGCAGTTTGTTTGCCATAATTCAAGTGCAGGACACTTTTTCCCTTGAATTTTGTTCACTGCTTGGAGAAAACTTTAATTTAACACCAAACTCAAACATCTATTTACAACAGGTGAAGATAAAATATCCTGCAGCTGCATATTTTATGTCCAGTACCAATTATGTCTTTATTGCACTCCTTTCTGTCTTCTCATTATTTATTTTTCATATAATCATGTTTATTCATTTCAGGACATTAGGAATGTCCAGTGACAATTTTCTGACCCTTAACGAGTTAACATCTGCATTGTAATGCATCTCATTGAGCTTTTTATATACTTATATGCGCTTTGTCAGCAAAGCTTTATTTTATAAACCTTTATTTTATTCTGATGTCTCTGTTTTTTCCTGTTATGATAAAGATAATTATTTAATATACTTTATAACATATAATGAAAAATACATTAGCTCCTAGGTAAATTGCGTATTTAAAACAGTAGCTTTTGGTCACACTCACATGAGACAGATTAATGTGAAAATAAATTGTGTTTTCTCATTATAGAGGTTAACATTATTTACATAGAACAGATCCTCTTGCATTCTCTGTGCAAGCTTTAATTAAAAGAGCAGTAAACTAGTTTTATGGAGATAAAAATATACAGGATGTTCTAGGGTTTATCCTGATGGAGTATAAAAAGGGTACTCCCGCCGCTCAGAGATTTTTCATTCATACGTTATTCTAGCACAATTTCTTTTACATTAAATTGCAAATGTCTGTTGTGCTCAAAAGGTATCACTTCCTGTTATGCACTAAGGTGTGATAAACTGGTGATAAGATGTAGACTTGTACATGGCAAAAATTTTCGGTAAAATTCGATTTTGGACTAATTTTTTTTTTCCCCATTCGGAGGATCCAAATTTCAGACTGGACCTTTTTGGACTCGGATGAAATTTGGCAATAGTCCGAATTATTCGGCCGAATTAAAAGAAAACTTTAAAGTATTCAATAAAAAATTAAAATTAAACTTTTCTTAAGTTGCACCCATTATGTAACACATTATTACTACCAAAACTCTAAAAAAAAAAAAGTGTTTTTTTCATTTGTAATTTTTTTATTTTTTTAATAATAAATGATACTTTATATATGTATATGTCACATCAAATTAAAGCCCTTTCTGCCCTTTAAAAATGGCATATAATATGTGTTTGTACAATAAATGAGAAAGATAGGAATTATGGTTGAAAACACGCATAGCAAAAACACCAAAATTGCTTGTGTCCTTAAGTGGTTAATATCTCTGCACCTGTTTTACCAGACCTATTTTTAGCACCATGTAGCAACATTGTAATAGTTTCAGACAGGAAAGCGCCATGCCGTCTATTTTTAGTAGCATATAGCAACCTTGTAATGGTTTCAGGCTGGAAAGCTCCATCCGAATTTCCAAAATTTATACCGAAATTTTGGACTAGGTCCGTTTTGGATTCTGATTTTTTTTTGCAGGCAGACTTTGACTTTCGGAAGGTCCGAATGATGCTGAATACTCCTTATTCGTCCGAGTTACGAAATTGGCCAAACCAAATCGCACAAATCTAATAAGGTGGATATAACATCTCAGGTGATATCACTTCTCCAGTTCTCCAGTTATGCTATGGAGTCTATGCACTAAGATCTCTCCCACTTGAGAAATCTTTGTGCATTAGTTCCATAGAATAATACTGGAATTGGAGAAGTGATATCACTGGATAAGTCATCTCCGCTTTATCACCTCTTTATCACACCTTACTGCATCTCCCACATTCTGTCCCACTGAGCAGATTATACAAAAGAAAATTCCCTTTGGACATCAGCTTTAGCAGTTACAAATAGTTTGATTTAAAAAGATAAATGCTTCAGCAGCAATTACACTTGAAGGAAAATCCCACTGATTTACAAAGAAGGAAAACAAAAAAAAAATATATATATAATTGTAAGTGGACAACAGAGGATTTTCTTGAGGGTGTTAATAATATTAATAGTATTATGGAATTTTTTAGGTCATATTATATTGAAGGATTTTGTTTGTATCCATCTAAATTGATTAAAAAAAACATTTATGTGGAAGGGGGAGAGAAGAGGCACAATCATATCAAACATATCATAGTGCACTGGCTCCATAGAATAACCTGGAAACTGGATAATTGCCCTCATTGGAGAAATAATCTCCTCTTTAACATACTTTAGTTCATCTCCCCCAGGAAAATGGCAGCGAGAAAAAGGAACAGATGAAGGGGGTCAGAAAGAACGCTCAGGAGATAGGGAGAGATGGAGCCAGAACGAGTAACCCAAACAAAAATCAGCATATTCCCAAACTTACAGAACTGTTTCTCTCATTCTTAGTTAGGAATTGTTACGGTTTTATTTGACACTCAGACACAGTAGGTGAGATAAAACACAGTTTTATTGAACAGACTCAGAAATGATAACCCTCACTGGTCCAGTAGTATATATATACACAATATAGTACTGACACAGGACAGGTTACAGCAATTTATACCCACTCGGGTCCAGTATATGTACAATACAGAATTTACAATATACTGACACAGGTCAGGCAAAGTTTGTGTGAAACTCAAAGGAGGCAGCAATGAATGAGTTACTATTAGGCCAGGAATGCTGACAGGCCCTAATAGTGCGAGGCCCTTAAGACTCTCACTCTGCAGAGAGTGCTTAAATAGCGAGAAATGCCCAGTAGACAACGGAGGCCCAGGATAAGCTTATGGACTGCCGTAGCAGTAATGGAGGACTGAGACAGTATGCCCGGGAGGGCACCCAACGGAGGCTGCACGGTAGAATAGTTGGTGAATAATGGCACCTTCCCCAAAAGGGTTAACGAACGCTAAGACCAATGTCGACTGCCCGATCGTAAGCACAGCCTGAGGCGTCCAATGTAAGACCAACCTCAGCATATTGGCAGGAAGAATGGTCAAGCGTACCGTGGTGCACAGATGGGAGATAGACACCGGAATGTCACCCTCGCGACACAGACTGAACCGAGACTAGACTGCAGGAGTGGCACTAAGGCACAATGGTACTGTCTGGAGACAGAAGCCCGGAGGAGAAACCCAAACCGAGGACCAGAATGGGACTGCAGGCAGTAGAGATACTCAGGAGATGTAGCCCTACCGGGCCGGTACACAGGCTGGAACGTCAGCCAATCCGAGTCGGTACACAGAACAGGAACGTCAGCCAGGCCGGGTCGGTACACAGTGCAGGAACGTCAGCCAATCCAAGTCGGTACACAGAGCAGGAACGTCAGCCGGGCCTGGTCGGTACACAGAGCAGGAACGTCAGCCAATCCGAGTCGGTACACAGAGCAGGAACGTCAGCCGGGCCGGGTCGGTACACAGAGCAGGAACGGATACAGCAGAGTAGTCAGGCAGCCCGGGTCGGTACACAGGCAGGAACGGATACAGCAGAGTAGTCAGGCAGGCCGGGTCGGTACACAGAGATCACACGAGAACTGGAACAAGCGCTGGTAATGGAAACACCACGAAAGGGCACCGGAGAAGTGACAAGGCCCAGTATTTAAAGACAAATACTGGGTGGGACAAAGTCACTGTAGCCAATGAGTGTCAGCAGTAAGCAAAGACTGACAGAATGTCGCCAGCATAGCATGGGCACCGTGATAGGAATGTCACCTCTACACTTGTTACTACCTTATTGTTTCATTTATCATGAGACTTATTGAATATTAACACATAGGTGTATGCCAAATTCCACATCATCATCATGGGTCCATCCATTGATACGTGGTAAAACACCTCAAACATTGAAAAAGATAAGGGTCAGTAGTGGCTAAGACAGGAATTGTCTGCATGGTGTGCCTTAATCATCATACACTAAAAAGCTCTAAAAATAGTTTTCTGAATAAAAAATGCCTAATATAATCTAGGTGATTTTGAAATAATTCCTAGGTCAATCAAAGTTGTTCTTAGTTGACAGGGTCCCTTTAACTTCAACCCCTTAACATCCAAGTGGCGTGCTATGACTGTCACTTAGTTTTTCCTTAAGGACTGGTGATGGTTATAGAACGTCACGTGCATTTTACTTACAGTGCTCCTCCGGCAGTGCTGTAAGTAAAAAGGGGGGCAAAATTGACAGATCCAAGAATGGAGTAGTCTCTCTCAATCCCCATCGCTTCATGATGGTACAAGTAACATGTCAAGTGTACCGGAGCATCAGAAAGACAAAAGTGGTCCTTAAGGGAAAGTAAGTTCCCAGGGCCCTGGTTGTTAAGGGGTTAAGTAGCAGATCGGTGGGCAGTGCATTGTGAAATAATGAGTTGCACTCACTTCAGGTCCTTAACCCCTTAAGGACCAGCCGTGAGCACACACAGCCGGTCCTTAAGGACCACAGACCTTTTTTTTTCTTTGTTTCCGGTTCCGGACTCCCCGAACGGCATGCAGCTGCGGGGGGAGCCCGGAATTCCATGAAGGTCATAGTACGCCATGGGTGGTTAAGTCACATCTACCCATGACATACTATGACCGTCAAGGGTTGTTAAGGGGGTAAGGGGCTACAAAGTTATTGTCAGAGCTTCCAAAGTTTTGTTTTTTGGCGTGCAGGTAATAAATCCAGTATAGAAGCACCTGTACATGTTTTCTGAGTCAGGAAGGCATCATTGTAGGAAGGGCTGTGTTATATAATCAAATACATGTCGTTTTGGTGCTCAAATTACAACCATACATACTGTGTTTCCTATTGGTATTGAAATTTGGGCTTAGAAACAGAGCATAAACATTTATCTTCTAATTAAGTTTATCACAGTAGTCAGGTTAGAGAGTAATATTTTTTTAAACAAAGCTATTGTCTGCAGTAAGACAATAATTCATTGCTTATGAAAACAATGATTTCAATGCCTTTTATAAAGGTTATTTGAACAACGATATTCTTTGGGAACGAGTTCTCCAGCATCTGCCAGAAAGCCCTGGGCCACTCATATTTTATTTACAACAGCTGTGTCACCTTGCCTTTAACCCTTTTAGTGCTGCATGTAGGTCTATCAGGCACTAGGTACAAAAGAAGAGGAGCAATTCAGGAGTAAATCGATTGCGCTGTTGGGGGACACAAACGTTTCTATTGATTTAAATGGGGACTTTTAACTGCTTGAATGCTAGTGAGTTTAAAAGCCCCTCTTAGCCCTTTGTCTGCCAGAGGAGTACACAAAAAGTGCAAATGTCTGTCACTCAATGGGTTAAATAAATGGGTGTGTCAGTATTTGTGTACCTCCCCTATGGTGCAGTTGGCTTGCCGCATACATAAGGATGTTACGGTCTTAACCCCTTGAGTTCCGTAAGGGTATCCAACACATTGCTTTGCAATGTGTTGGCTACACCTCTGGCACTCAGAAGGTTAATCAAAATGTTAGGTTATTTTTTAGATCCTCTGGATAGTAGATCTCTACGAGTAAAATAGTAGAAATCAACTAAAATGTAATCAAATGTTTAATACATTCAGCACGTTATATCATTTTATTACATAGTACCAATTGTTTAAACCTTTGAATGGTAGAGGGGTATTGCACTGACTGCAAAGCCCTCTGTGGGATATCCCTCTGGTACTTAAAAGGTTAAACTATAGAAAATGACAACAACAATGGATGGGATGAAAACTAACATCACAAGAGTATGGAGCAGACAAATATTTATAGCATTTATGAATTAAAAAAATATACATAATAAAATTGCAAGTTATAGATTCCCTTGTTAGTGTACATTTGCTGTGGCTCTGGCAGCCATACAAACATTCTTCATGAAAGCATTGCAGAGAAAATCTGCGACATGGATATGGACTTCAAAAGGTCCTCCCTGGGTATCTTATTAACCAAGTACTCTTCCAGCTGCATGAGCAGCTTGCCTCTGACCTCTGCTACCGGTCTGTGGAACACCCAGACCAGATGCGACATAAGTATGCATACAGGGCATGTGTTCCAATCTGAAATGCATCGGAGGCCCCGAACGGCACCAGGACACCCTTGAAGACAGCCATTGCTGCTGCCCAAGAGAAAAAGGATACCCAGCTGCATGGTACCCACTGATCAAAAGAGGAGATGGCTAACTATAGAAGGAGAACTCTACCTTGAGAAAGGGTCTCAATGGCACAAAGTCTAGAGCCAACCGAGGCACTCAGCCGGACCCTCGAAAAAACAAGCCAAAAAGGTTTCTCCCATCTGTGCTCTATCTAGGAAAGACAGGTAAATCACTGGGGATAGTGGGGGAGGGAGGTCACAGAACATTAACTCTGCATCTCCCACTCCCTGTACTTTGCTATTTAATTTACACATAAAATAATAATTAATATAATTAAAGCATAGTACAAAAGGGGAAGATATTCAATACTTGTGGAACTATGACTGTGAATTTCCATGTTTTTTTATTTTTACTCCATGAGCATTAGCTATTTTTTCTATTAGCTCAAATTTGATCCCTGTGTTTGATCAATCAGGCAAGTAAAGTGGACTTGATTGATCAAAGATGAATACTTTTTTTTTAAGTTTCATTTTCTTTTGATCGACCATGCAAGTAAAATATAAATTGGTTTCTTTGGATTTCTTTTAACCCCTTAACGACCCTTGACGGTCATAGTACGTCATGGGTCGATCCGAGTTAACGACCCATGACGTACTATGACCGTCATGGAATTCCGGGCCCCCCCAGCGGCTGCACGCCGTTTGGAATTAAAAAAAAAAATGCTCCGTGGTCCTTAAGTGACTGTGTCGCTCACAACGCCGGTCGTTAAGGGGTTAATCTATCAGTTGTTCCTTGCAAGGTTAATCATTGATCACTGGGTACCCAAGGATTATCAGATTTGTATTGCAACAACATTTATCTTACCCTCCCCATTCCATGTACCTGAAATACAAGATGTCCCTGGTTACTCCTGACCAGGTGAGCCAACAGCCTCCCCGCCTTTTTACCAAAAAGATTCTGGCATCTAAAGCAGTGTCTTCCACCAGATTTAGGGTAATTTCAATACTTGCTGAGGTAAATTTATCATAGTCAAGAGACTTTCCTGCTTCAGTGTATCTATTGGAAATGTCAGACCTAGCTAGCCAGAGGGGGTTCAGCCTCTACCAATGGAAACTTTAATCACCCTCAGTACTTACAGGTATTCGGATTAGAGAATGGTACAAGGTGATGCAATGCAAAATCCATCATTCCAGAACACGATGAAGAACCAATCCAGGGAGAGGGTGTGGTGAGTTGAAGAATGGCATGAAAAGCCTCAAAAACCTTGGTGCAAAGTTCTCCAGACATCCACCAATCCCCTGTCTGTAATGTTGCCCCAAAACTATCTGACACTGTCCAGTTAGTAGATGTCACCCCTCCCATACGATCAAGGTCATCATCTAAAGTTGCATTAAAGTCACTCATACACGCAATCTGGTAGTTAAGTTTGGGCAAGCTGTATCTGAGTGCCTCTACTAGCACCTGTGAGAAGAAGGGAGGAGGACATATTTCTTAATGAGTATAAGATAAGTTCCCTCTAGTTTGTATGAGGGGAATATGTATCTGTCTTTTTCATCAGTTTTTAAATCTATAAACTTAAATTGAGTGGCTTTTTTAAATTAGGATAGATACTCTACTAGGGGTATGTGGAAAAGAGAGATCGGAAGAGTTGTAATAGTAATGAATCCATCGTTACTTAAGGGATGTGTCTCCTGTAGGAGAACAACATCACAGGAGTATTTCTGTACATGGTTCATAATAAGAAACCTTTTTTCTTTGGATCATTGAGCTCACTGTAGTTCCACGATAGGAAAGTATGTATGTTGTCCCCCAAAATTATGTCTGATATTCGGCTCACTAGGAGCGTTCAGGAGGGTATAGCCCAGGAAGGAGGAGGAGAAACCCAGCATCTTACTTTATACTACTAACAACACACCCCTACCCTGTCTCTATTAACTCCAATCCAACATAGATTTTAAACCCTAATTTGCAAAGGTCCCCTTGAAAGCAACATAACATTAGTAGCTGTAGAAACACATAACAGGCCAAACATTCCTGAATAAGTGAAGGAATGACAATCTGATCTTGGCATAGTTTATTAGGTAAGTGAAGCTTGGCTTCATGTAATAATAGGCCAGCATAAAACACAACCTGCCAAAAGAGGAAAAAAAAGAAAAGAAAGAAAGTGGACACTGCATCTGTTCTAGCATGAGTTCATAGATCTCTCATTCACCACATCCCACAGGTACCACAGGACAAACACTGTATAACCGCACAGAACAGTCTGGTGCCCCGTTTCTTCAGCAGCAGAAGTTAAACTCATGTATGAGTCATAAGGTGAAAGCAATATGGCATAAAGTCCGTTTCTCAGTTTGATGCATCTATACTGCTCCATCCTCATTCACCCATTTGTGCATGGGTCAAGTGTGTCAATAAAGACCTACCCCCAACAATAGGAAATGTAAACTACTAACCCAGCATCGCTGCACCAAGAGAGACACTTAAGGAGGACCACAATGGAGCAAAATGTATTTATTATCTCCTTCCTCGTACCCAGTTAAAATAGGCATCTAATGACGGTGATTATGTAAACTCAAGAAAACAAGATATTTTGTATGTACGATCTAACAATACCTTGACCACCCTTCACAAAAAAACCTCTACCTACTCTAACACCTCCCCACTCTACTTGGCCTTGGTGCAACACCACTGTATCTTATATCCTGAGATAAACATGGAAGCATGTAATCTATATTAGTGAATTATCCCAGTATATATAATATAAATATAAGGAGAAAAAAAGGGGGAGGAAGGAAATAACAGTCCATGATGAATCAAAGTGTCACTGTGTGGTGCACAGTGTCTATAAAGCATCTAGAAAGGTCTAGGCATTCGACCATGAAGTAAAAAACAAGGTACATTCATTATATATAATTCTAGGTTTAGCTGGGTTCTTCATGGAATATTGGATATTTTTCCCTGTAGGCAGCATTTATTTTCTTGAAATTTCTTTCATTGTTTTTGTACCTCCGCAAAAAAATCAAGAGAAATGGAGATGTAATGGTTTTCAGTGGAGATCTTGCCTTTCTGTCTTGCTAGATGTATTATGGTGTCTCTTTCTCTATAATTCAAGACGTTGGCAATCAGTGGTCTGAGGAACATCCGGTGGCTTCCATACAGCTGGAATGGGGTGAGCCCTTTTGATGAGAAAGGTGTCAGATAGTCCCTCTTGTACAAAAGTAGCTTGCTTCCCTCATGGAAACCAGTTATGTGGATATTACTCTTGTGGAACCTATTTTCAAGGTCATCAGATCTCCTTTGCGAATCTCTAACTTGCTGTCATATAGTGGTCATAGATTCAGATATCGGTGCAATAACATTCTCAGCCTTAGACATTTTCTGTATCAACTGATGATCTGAACAGAGTAGGTTCATATCAACTTGAAGCATATCAGTTTTGTTTGTCAACATAGATTGGTAGTTGGCAATAGTGGCCATTAGTTCTGTAAAGTGAGATTTGGTAGCATCTTCAGATTCTGCCGGTGATACAGGTGGTCACTACTCATCTAATATAACCTCCATCTCCTCAGCCATACGCTTTCTAGTGAGTTTACTAAGTTTAGATTTGTAATCCACTGACTTTTTTCCCATGATGTAAGGGTAGAAAAAAAAGGGAGGTTGATTTAATTCATATTCATTAGGAGTACCTGTACAGCATAAGTATTAAAGGGATAGTATTGAATCATTTTTTAAAAAAATAATCTTGTAGCCATTAAAAAAATAAATCAAACAATGCCAGTGTAATCTCTCAAACCTTTATGGTTTGAGAGATATTCACAGTTAAAGTTCCCCCCTCCCTCCCCTTTCCCTAATATCAGCGCTGCAGCTGACTGCAGGAGAATCTGGTCTACTACAGGACTCCCTTACATAGAAGACACTTATTGCAAATAAGTGTCTTATATGTAATATAATATTGTTATAGTTTAACTTTCAACATTGTATTGAAAAATATTTTACAATGTGCACTACAAAAATTAATTATTACACAAGTGGAATATAATTATTAATATATTCAGTACACAGATGTGGCTTTCCTGCACCACATTCCCAAGATACATAAGGACCAGACCAATCCCACGGGTAGGCCAATTATTTTGGTTATCAGCTCGATCATGTGCATTTTGTCAGCATTCATAGACTTCTTTCTACAGAGGTGCGTCACACAGCTTCCATCCTATTTGAGGGACTCCCAACATGTGCTGGAAAAAGTTAGTGACACTGTTTGGAGAGATGATTATGTGTGGGCAACTTTGGATGATGTTTGGATGAGTTTAGAGGCTGTGGCCTATTTCTTGGATGAGTATGTGGAAATGATTATGCCTAAAAAAGAATATTTTTATAAGGGGAATTGATATTATTTAGCTAAAGCAGGTGATATAATACAACCATCTATTTATCAAAAATAAGTAGTGGCAAACCAATACTTGAGTGCAGGTAGTAATCACTACACAAAGTAGATAAAAAATATCACCTTAGATACAATTGTACACAGTTGTAATCTGGGGTGACAATTTGTCAATAGGGGATATGCTGAGGAAAATGTACAAGATTTGTTTACTAAAGCTTTAGCTAGAGATAGAAAAAGTTTATTAAATCCAAAAGCTAAATCTGATTCCGTTAGCAGTGGCCACTCAGTATGATTCCTTTGCTAAACAAACCAAGCAAATGTTTCAAAAATAGAGGGGGTATTAAAGCAGCATCCACTTTTATCTCCTAATTTATAAGAAAAAGCACAGATAGTTTACTGGAAGGGAAGAAATCTTAGATCACATATAACATGAATTAAACCCAAAATAATAGAAAGTAAAAATAATAAACTACTATTGAATGTGGAAGAAGATATTTTTATGTGCAATACTTCACATTGCATTAATTGCGTCTATATGATGAATAAAATGAAAACTTTTTTAATTCCAGAAGAACACTGAGTGAAAGTATAGGAGAAGAAGAAAGAAGTACTGAAACATTTTTTAAAGCGTAACCAAAGGCAGATTAAAATCATTCCAGATTATGGAAATGTAAAGAATTATGCTTGAAGTAACAGATCAGGAGTCTTTATGAATTTATTCTTTAAATACTATGTATCCTGTTGGGTTAAATGCAAAGCTAGAAATGGGAATTTATGCATGCTAATGATGTATGGTTGAAAAGAACTTTACCAGGATAAGATGGGTTTTTGCCTTTTCTTTGTGTGTGGGAGTGTATGATTTTGGTGCTGTATGCCTCCAGTGGACACTTATTTGGGATTTATCAATATTTTTCAAAAGAGTTTTGTTTATTTTGAGGTTCATTCTTGTACTGGTTTTATATGTACTGTATAATATGAAGTAGTTTCCTGTATAGTAGAATTTACATTTAGTTAGTTTCTTACTTATCCTATTGCAGATGTAATCAATATAAGCAGATACAATTTAGAAACATTAAATGATTAATATAGACTCTATGCACAAATAGTATTATATATATTATATATTATTTTTTATAAAAAGAAGCAAAGAAATAGCAAATGAGGGTAATTATCCTTGATATACATTAAAATATTCCCATCACTAAAGGAATCAATTAGGAATATTTGTTTCATTGGAAGTGCCTTTTGTTGCCAGTGTGCACAAATTTGGTATATCAGTATTATTGAAGAAGATAAGTATTAGAATTCATTTTGGATCCCTACATAAGAATTTTAATATAAAGGTTTTTTTTTGCTGGGCTAGGTATAGTGGGGATGGGGAGTCATGTGAAGGCTGGGCATGGGATCAAATGGCAAAGTTCAATGGGTATAGATTACAAGAGAGAATGGGGTGTCTGTGGTGTTAGATGGTAGCCAATATATAGCCAATAACAAATAATGGAAGTCAGCATTTAGGTATGCATCATGATATGCCAAGTGATGAAACACATTGCTTTGATTATTGAAATGTGCTGCATAAGTCAACAGTGGGGTGTAGGGATAGGCCTGGATTGTATTGTGGCATAGAGATATGGAGTTGTCAAACATCTGACTTTGTGGGAGGCATTGCTAGCAGAGTGTAGGTCGAATGCAACATGTCATGTTATGACAATGTGCGTCTAACCAGAAATCTGTAGAGTGGCATGACTACTTCACTTTTTCTGCTACTACAGCCCCTAGTTATACAACCCAGTGCCCTGGCTACATTCTCCACTACTTTGTTACATTGCCTGCCTACCTTTAAATCATCAGAAATAATTACTCCCAAATCCCTTTCTCCTGTTTTCTCTGACAGCATTGTGCCCTTAATAGTATATTCTGCCTTTGGATTTTTATGTCACAAGTACATTACTTTATATTATTCAATATTAAAATGCAGCTGCCACAATCTTGTCCATTCTTCTAATTTACCTAAATAATTTGTCAAATTCCCCCAGGAATGTCTAACCTGGTGCAGATCTTTGCATCATGTGCAAAAAGGCATACCTTACCTTGAAGAATTTTTGCAATATCACTAATAAAAATATTTGAAAATAGTTTTTGAGTTATTTAAATTAATAGATTGTGCTAATAAAGCAGCCATGCAGGCACTGCCTATTTTAGCCCTACATTACCTCCCCCACTCACTGACACCACTCAGCAATGTATTGCCCTCCTCCCCTAGGGCTACGACAGGAATTTTGCTGCATAGTAAGATTTAATTAGCATAATCTATACATCTAACTCAAAACCTAGTTTCCTACATAAAAAAATATGACTACAACATATAGGTGATTTTGAAAGCTCTTTCAAAATCACCAAACTTGTTTTTAAATGATAGCATCCTTTTTAATGTTAACCCTTTGAGTGCCAGAGAGGTTATAATTGTTGGCTCATGGATATAAAAAATACTGTTAAACTGATTCACATTAGGTATGAGTGAAATCTTCCTTTAACAGCAATGTGTACTGCATCCTTTATCCATTAAGGGGTTAAGTTCTGTATTCCTATGAAACAGACTGTTTACCAAGACCTGAAACACGTTTTGCATTATCATTTTGTATTTGTTTGCATTATCAGCTGAACAAATAGCAGGAAAAGCAATCAAGTGCTTTAAATAAAAAAATAAATAAATAAAAGCAAACAAAAAACACAGGTTGTCTTACCTTCTGATGTTATTCACAACAGGTTCCTGGGTCACTGAACAGGAGCATTTTAAATCATAAGGTTACCTGGGGCCTCACCTTCAGCTTCAAACAGTGGCAATTTCTCAGGAAGGAACCAATTTAATTTGGTGGTCAGATAGTCAGGGAGGTGCAGCACCTATAAGGCTGCTTTTACAACACATATTAACATACCTAAGGAAGGATATAACTAAACTGAAGTGGTTACCAAGTGGATTCCTATGGTTGGAGTAATTTTCATGTTTTTTCCTGGAAACCCAGGGGTTCTTAAAATTTACCTGTATTTTAACATTGTAGGAAAACTTCTTTGGTGGTTTACAACTTTCTACATAAGTAGAGCCTCTCTCCCCCGTCTCTCTCTATCATTTCCTCCTTCTCAGCTTACCCCTGCACTATCTCCCTACTGTTCCTGGTCCTCTATCTCTCCTACTCTCCTACCTTCTCCCTATCCAACCTTGACACATTCTGGAACAATTTATAAAGGACCGGAATGTTCTCAAGTCCATTGAATCGACCTGTCAATCAAATCACAGTGTTTGTTTTTTTATCACTATGATACATCAACGAATGGGTAAAACCTAAAACATACTGGTACCCTGAAATATACCTGATTCCTGAAGTACTTTGGGCTTTATGTATAAAACGTGGAACAATTCTGGAGCAAACCATGTGTGCTGTGGAGAACAATTAAAATTCCCCAGAGTCCCACTTTTAAATGGTTCTTTTTATCCCCTTAAATGCTACAGAGGTTTCCAGTGCATTTCAAATCAATACATTAGAGACACCATTAGTAGTGATGATCGAGCACCCCAATGCTCGGGTGTTCGGGTGCTCTGGCCGAGCACCCCCGGAGGCTCGAGTGCTCGGCCGAGCACCCGAGCCCCATTGAAGTCAATGGGAGGACTCGAGCATTACACCAGGCACCCCCTGCTCTATTGAGGGGAGGGTGCCTGGTCCATAGGAAAAGGGCAGAAAATGATGGAAACACCACAGAATTGGTTCAGGGACAGCATAGGGAGGATGTCTGGATGCATCTTGGACTCCAACATCGCTGCTGGGAACGATGTTTCGCCCGTAGTACGCCATTTTTACAGACTGACCGTAAAACACACAAAAAGGAAGATAAAAACGACTTTAGGCGAAAAATTGTTACCAAACAGTATTTGCTGTATATTTACTTGTATATCATCTGCAAATTCTGCAAAAAATTTCATCGATTTTTCGGAACTGGGGCCATGATTAAGAGGGAAACGTGCGCAGAGGCAAATTCTCCCAAAAATTTCCTCGATTTTTCTGAACTGAGGCCATGATTAAGAGGGAAACGTGCGCAGAGGCAAATTCTCCCAAAAATTTCCTCGATTTTTCTGAACTGGGGCCATGATTAAGAGGGAAACGTGCGCAGAGGCAAATTCTACCAAAAATTTCCTCGATTTTTCTGAACTGGGGCCATGATTAAGAGGGAAACGTGCGCTGAGCCGACCATCTAAAACATTATGGGTGAGGGTCTGCTGCGGAGCTGACCATCCTAAACATTATATGCGAAGGCCCGCTAGTGAGCTGACACTATAAAACATTATATGAGAGGGCCCGCTAGAGAGCTGACCCAATAAAACATTATATGAGAAGGCCCGCTGGTGAGCTGACCTATACAAAAATTGTCAAACAGCGCCCGCTGGTGAGCTGGCCCTATATAAAAATTATATCACAGGGCCCGCTGGTGAGCTGGCCCTATATAAAAATTATATCCCAGGGTATATGGAAGATAGTCAACCATATACCCATTTTTTGGGTGGAAAGGGTGAATGGGAATACAGAGTATTCCCATCATTGTAAATAACATATCTAAAGTGACTTTATGTTCCCCCGGGGCTTTCCTCCAGTGGAGTGGAGAAGTCAGGGGAAATCCAGGCCTTGTTCATTTTTATAAGTGTCAACCTATCAGCATTTTCGGTGGAAAGGCGGATACGCTTATCTGTTATGATGCCACCAGCAGCACTAAATACCCGCTCAGACAGAACGCTGGCGGCAGGGCAGGCCAGCACCTCCAAGGCGTAGAGTGCCAGTTCATACCACGTGTCCAGCTTGGACACCCAGTAGTTGTAAGGCACAGAGGGATCATTGAGGACGCTGACACGGTCTGCTACGTACTCCTTCCCCATCTTCCAAAACTTTTCCCTCCTTGTGACACTAGGCTGCGCATCAGGGTGAGGGTGCTGGCGGGGTGTCATGAAGGTGTCCCACGCCTTGGAAAGTGTTGCCCTGCCTTTGTCGGAACTGCTGTGTGCTCCCCTTTTCTCCCCTTCTCGGTTGGCCAAGGTAGCACGTACTCTGCCGCCAGCGTTGTCAGATGGAAAATTTTGGAGCAATTTTTCAACAAGAACCTTCTGGTATTGCACCATTTTGCTTGTCCTCTCCACCGGAGGAATGAGAGATGAGAAATTCTCTTTGTAGCGGGGGTCCAGAAGGGTGAACACCCAGTAATCCGTGTTGTCTAAAATGCGTATAACGCGTGGGTCACGGGAAAGGCAGCCTAACATAAAGTCAGCCATGTGTGCCAGAGTACCAACAGGCAAGATTTCGCTGTCCTCACCAGGAGGATGACTCTCAATCTCCTCATCCTCTTCCTCCTCTTCTGCCCACCCACGCTGAAGAGATGGAACTAAAGTTCCATGGCTACCCTCTGTAGCGGAGGCAACCGTGTCTTCCTCCTCCTCCTCCTCCTCCTCCGCCTCCTCCAATTGTCGCTGAGAAGACGAAGTGAGGGTGCTCTGGCTATCACCTTGTGTAAGCTCTTCCTCCCGCATTTCCACCTCTTCCACATGCAAAGCGTCGGTTTTAATTGTGAGCAGCGAGCGTTTCAGTAGACACAGAAGTGGGATGGTTACACTGATAATAGCGTTATCGCCGCTCACCATCTGTGTCGATTCCTCAAAATTGCGTAAAACCTCACAGAGGTCTGACATCCATTCCCACTCCTCACTTCTGATTAGAGGAAGTTGAACGGAGAGGCGACGACCGTGTAACAGCTGGTACTCCACTACTGCCCTCTGCTGCTCACAAAGCCGGGCCAACATGTGGAAGGTGGAGTTCCAGCGCGTGCTCACGTCACACAGCAGCCGGTGAGCTGGCAATTGTAAGCGCTGCTGCAGCTTCAACAGGCCGGCTGAAGCTGTTGATGACTTACGGAAATGTGCACACATGCGGCGCACCTTGGTCAAGAGATCATGCAAATTGGGGTAGGTTTTTAGAAATCGCTGAACCACTAAATTAAATACATGCGCTAGGCATGGTACGTGTGTGAGCTTGCCGAGCTCCAAAGCCGCCACCAAGTTACGCCCATTATCACACACAACCATGCCTGGTTGGAGGTTGAGTGGCGAGAGCCACTGCTCGGTCTGGTGACTAATCCCCTGCAACAGCTCTGAGGCCGTGTGCTGTTTGTCCCCAAGGCAGATCAGCTTCAGCACGGCCTGTTGACGCTTCCCCACTGCAGTGCTACACTGCTTCCAGCTACCGGCTGATGGGTGAGTGGCGCTGCACGCAGAGAATTCGGAGGTGGAAACGGAGGAGGAGGAGCCAATAACGTAGGTGCTGATGGAGGTAGGGCCCGCAATCCTCGGCGTGGGTAGCACCTGTGCCATCCCAGGGTCCGAGTCGCTCCCAGCCTCCACGACATTCACCCAGTGTGCCGTCAAGGAAATGTAGCGTCCCTGGCCACAAGCACTTGTCCATGTGTCAGTCGTTAAGTGGACCTTCCCAGTAACTGCGTTGGTCAGGGCACGGGTGATGTTACGGGACACATGGTGGTGTAAGGCGGGGACGGCACACCGGGAAAAGTAGTGGCGGCTGGGGACTGCGTACCGAGGGACAGCTGCTGCCATCAGGCTGCGGAAGGACTCAGTCTCCACAAGCCTAAATGGCAGCATTTCGATGGCCAGTAATTTGGAAAGGTGTGAGGTTAGTGCTATGGCCTGTGGGTGGGTGGCTGGGTATTTTCGCTTGCGCTCAAATGCCTGGGGTAACGACATTTGGACGCTGCGCTGGGACAGGGAAGTGGATGTGGTCGCTGATGGTGCTTCAGATGGTACAGGTGCAGGGCGGGAGGTATGCGGGCCTGCGCCTTCGACAGGCGATTGGCCGGCACCGAAAACAGGGGAAGAGGAGGCAGTGGTGTGGCCTGCAGACACAGATTGGCGATCCGGGCGTTCCTCCCACTTATTACGGTGCTTGGATGCCATGTGTCGGATCATGCTGGTGGTGGTGAGGTTTCTAGTGTTCATGCCTCGGCTCATTCTGGTGTGGCACAGGTTGCAAACTACAATTCTTTTGTCGTCCGCACTTTCCTTAAAAAAACGCCATACCGCGGAACACCTAGCCCTTGGCAAGGGAGATTTACGCAAGGGGGTGCTCCGTGGAACATTTGCGGGCCGGTTTGGTGCGGTCCGCCTTCTTTCTGTAGCCACACCACTGCCTCTTCCAGCCTGTTGCGGTGCTGCAGATGGCTCACCCTCAGGACTGCTGTCATCGCTCGTCTCTCCACCTTCCCAGGTGGGGTCAGTCACCTCATCGTCCACCAAGTCCTCCTCCACTTCCTCACTCTGATCATCCTCCTCATTTCTTGATCCCACCACATACTCAGTCATTGACAACTGTATATCATCCTCCTCATCAAGGTCTTGAGACAGTAATAGTGGTTGATTTGATGGCAACTGTGTCTCATCATCATCATCATCCACTTCCTTTGACCTTAAATGCCGTTCACCTCTGTCATCTTCTTGTGATTGGGTACCCTCTAGAGGTTGTGAATCAGGGCACAAGATTTCATGTTCCTCTGCAAGCGTGCTTGGAGAGAGGTTCAAATTAAGGATTGGTGATGAGACAAGCTCCTCACTATATCCCAGTGTGGGATCACTTCTTTGACCAGACCCTCTATGGTGGGAGGAAGGATGATCAGGGTGAGGATTATGTTGACCAGACTCTTGGCTACTGAGAGTGGACTTGGTGGAAGACAGGGTGGTGCTTAACCGACTGGAAGCAGTATCACCTGAAATCCAACGGACCACCTGTTCGCAGTGGTCTGACCTTGAGAGTGATGTCCTGCGACGCCCTGTAAACTGAGACATGAAGCTAGGTATGGTGGATGTCTTTCTTTCTTGTGCTCTGGCACCAGGCACAGTTTCTACGCGTCCTGACCCGCGCCCTGAACTATCAGGATCACGTCCACTTCCCCGTCCCTTTTTACCCGCCTTCTTTATATTACACGGAATATGTGCTGAAAATCTGCAACTTTGCACACTAAACAGAATGTGCTGCTTATCTGCGGTTAGGCACAGTGAACAGAATATGTGACTTTTATTTTTAACACTTTGCACACTAAACAGAATGTGCTGATAATCTGCAACTTTGCACACTAAACAGAATGTGCTGCTTATCTGCGGCTAGGCACAGTGAACGGAATAAGTGACTTTTATTTTTTACACTTTGCACACTAAACAGAATGTGCTGATAATCTGCAACTTTGCACACTAAACAGAATGTGCTGCTTATCTGCGGCTAGGCACAGTGAACGGAATAAGTGACTTTTATTTTTTACACTTTGCACACTAAACAGAATGTTCTGCTAATCTGCAACTTTGCACACTAAACAGAATGTGCTGCTTATCTGCGGCTAGGCACAGTGAACGGAATAAGTGACTTTTATTTTTTACACTTTGCACACTAAACAGAATGTGCTGATAATCTGCAACTTTGCACACTAAACAGAATGTGCTGCTTATCTGCGGCTAGGCACAGTGAACGGAATAAGTGACTTTTATTTTTTACACTTTGCACACTAAACAGAATGTGCTGATAATCTGCAACTTTGCACACTAAACAGAATATGCTGCTTATCTGCGGCTAGGCACAGTGAACGGAATAAGTGACTTTTATTTTTTACACTTTGCACACTAAACAGAATGTGCTGATAATCTGCAACTTTGCACACTAAACAGAATGTGCTGCTTATCTGCGGCTAGGCACAGTGAATGGAATATGTGACTTTTATTTTTTACACTTTGCACACTAAACAGAATGTTCTGCTAATCTGCAACTTTGCACACTAAACAGAATGTGCTGCTTATCTGCGGCTAGGCACAGTGAACGGAATAAGTGACTTTTATTTTTTACACTTTGCACACTAAACAGAATGTGCTGATAATCTGCAACTTTGCACACTAAACAGAATGTGCTGCTTATCTGCGGCTAGGCACAGTGAACGGAATAAGTGACTTTTATTTTTTACACTTTGCACACTAAACAGAATGTGCTGCTAATCTGCAACTTTGCACACTAAAAAGAATGTGCTGCTAATCTGCAACTTTGCACACTGAACAGAATGTGCTGCTAATCTGCAACTTTGCACACTAAAAAGAATGTGCTGCTAATCTGCAACTTTGCACACTGAACAGAATGTGCTGCTAATCTGCAACTTTGCACACTAAACAGAATGTGCTGCTAATCTGCAACTTTGCACACTACAAAGAATGTGCTGCTAATCTCCAACTTTGCACACTAAACAGAATGTGCTGCTAATCTGAAACTTTGCACACTAAACAGAATGTGCTGCTAATCTGCGGCTAGGCACAGTGAACGGAATATGTGACGTTTTTTTTTTAAACTCTGCTCCCCAAAACAAAATATATCTACTGCCCCCACACACAGTAGTCCTAAAAAGGACTTTTGGGTCTTTTTGTTGTTCAAACGCGCTTTTTTTCTGCCTACACTGACTTTCCCTTCCTATCCTCATCTCTCCCTGGCTAAGACTGAGCCGAACTCGCTGGTCAGGTGCTATACAGCACCCGATCACGGGTTCTGGCCAGCCAATCAGTGTAATGCCAGCAGCCAACATGGCTGCTGGCATTACACTGATGTCAGAGCCTCCCCGCACGTTTATTGGCTGCGCAGCAGCCGCGAAACGTGCGGGGAGGAGACCCGAACATGGCGGGCGAGCACATGCGGTACTCGTACGAGTACCGCCATGTGCCGAGCAGAGCGATGCTCGAGCCGAACCGAGCTTCGGCCGAGCATGCTCGCTTATCACTAACCATTAGCTTTCAGCTGAGTAAAAATCCAATTTAAATGAGTTGGTATTTTTATTTGTCCCCCCTGTAATGCAGTTGGTTTGCTCCAGAACACTTTATATATAAGGTCCTTTCTCTGCAATACTTCTTCTTAAAATATGGGCGTAGTTATCAATCAAAAGTGAAGCCATTTTTTCCCACAAATTTACTGCACAATATTTGTCAATGAAAAATTCCCTTTAGAAGAAATTAGATTTTTATTCTGTGATAAATATGATGCAGTTATTTAGTCTCAGAACTTCTGTCGTGATAAATATGCCCCTATAGGCCTTATTCCCCCCAAATCAAGGTGCAATTCACCAGCTGTGTCTTAGGAGACAAATAAAATGTCCTATTGCTTTGAAAGGGAGTGGGACATTTAACCTCTTGAGTGTTAGAGAGGTATGTGTGTTGGATGCCCTTCTAGTATTCAGTGAGTTAAACTCCCCGTTTCAATGAATTGGTGATTGGGGAATATTTATTTATCCCCTCTGGTACAGTTGGGTTGCTCTAAAATTGCTACGCCTTTCTGAATACTTACCTTTTTAAAGGCCTTATACACAAAAGAAAAGAGGAGAAGTTCTGGAGCAAACCAACTGCATCATAGGGGACAAAAACATTCCCATTGAAGTAAATGGTGTTTTAATCCCTTTAATGCTAGTGACATCTCTAGTGTATCCACAAGCCTATAGCATTCAAGTGGTTTAACCCTTTGAGTGCCAGAGGGTTATGCAACGCATAGGGTTAAAGTGTGATTGAAAACACTGAAAATGTTGGGAAATGTTATTCCCGCCCCTGGGGTAGCATTGGTTTGCTCTAGAATTGCTTCTCTTTTCTTTTGTGCATAACGATCTAAGGACTTTATTCAGAAGACAGAAGGGATCGTTCAACTCAGCCGCCAGTCAGATGATGAGGGCAATAGACACCATTTTTATTTGCAATATTAAAAACAGCCCATATGGAAAAAGAGAGAAAACATGGAGCAATGGAAGATGGGATAAATATGTACTGCCTAAAGCATTTTATGGAAAAAATCACTTAGGCAAAGCATCGTGTCCACAGGCAGTGTTCATATACTCTAAGGGTGAGATGTTCAGAAATTTGTCATAATGATAAACTTGTCGGATCATAAGTTGGTGGTAAAAAAATGACAATATTTTCAGAAGTAAATCCATCGTGTTTGAAAATATATCATACAAGACTTAAAAATGACAGTAGGAAGATCTTGATGAACATTGCCCTTAAAAATTCTGATGTTAAAAATGTCTTTGATTTTGTCTTTGAAACAAACATTTTCAAGAAACAAAGACTTTTTTTGTCTTTAAAACGACAAATTTTCATGCAAAGACTTTTTTTCCAGCTAACTCTATTGCATGGCTTCTCACTCAACAGTACTTTAATTTGTCTTCTCCAAGTTTAGACCATTTTTATTATGTTGGGAAAAATGAGGTTAATCAAACAAAAAAGTTCCGGTTAAAAGAATATTTTCTTCTAAAAATACCTTACAATATGACGGTAGATTAAACCACGCCCACTTTTCAGGCGGCTTTTTCCCTCTGACGGAGATGGCGGAATTGGATACAAAAAATGATGGTAACATGTCTGAGAACTGACAGACCATGCCAAAGAACTTTTTTGTTCTGATTAGACAATTTCAGTTACCACCACTTTTTGAACAACTCGCCCTAAAACTTTATAATAAAACTAGTAATAAAACATTAACCTTCCTCAGAAGCTCAGGGAGCTCACAAACACTTACACCTATTGTATATTCATAAACATACACTAGATAGATAGATAGATAGATAGATAGATAGATAGATAGATAGATAGATAGATATGTATGTGTGAAAGACTGAGAAAACATGACTAATTCTACTTACCCAGGATATCATGTGGATGAGTAAAGAATAAGGAAGTGCTCAGAACCCAACCACTGAGCTCCTGAATAAATTTAGTAGTGATGAGCGAGCACCCCAATGCTCGGATGTTCGGGTGCTCTGACCGAGCACCCCCTGAGGCTCGAGTGCTCGGCCGAGCATCCGAGCCCCATTGAAGTCAATGGGAGGACTCGAGCATTACACCAGGCACCCCCTGCTCTGATGAGGGGAGGGTGCCTGGTCCATAGGAAAAGGGCAGAAAAAGATGGAAACACTACAGAAATGGTTCAGGGACAGCATAGGGAGGATGTCTGGATGCACCTTGGACTCCAACATCGCTGCTGGGAACGATCTTTCGCCCGTAGTACGCCATTTTTACAGACTGACCATAAAACACACAAAAAGGAAAATAAAAACGACTTTAGGCGAAAAATTGTTACCAAACAATATTTGCTGTATATTTACTTGTATATCATCTGCAAATTCTCCCAAAAATTTCCTTGATTTTCAGAACTGAGGCCATGATTAAGAGGGAAACGTGCGCAGAGGCAAATTATCCCAAAAATTTCCTTGATTTTCAGAACTGAGGCCATGATTAAGAGGGAAACGTGCGCAGAGGCAAATTCTCCCAAAAATTTCCTTGATTTTCAGAACTGAGGCCATGATTAAGAGGGAAACGTGCGCAGAGGCAAATTCTCCCAAAAATTTCCTTGATTTTCAGAACTGAGGCCATGATTAAGATGGAAACGTGCGCTGAGCTGACCATCTAAAACATTATGGGTGAGGGTCTGCTGCAGAGCTGACCATCCTAAACATTATATGCGAAGGCCCGCTAGTGAGCTGACGCTATAAAACATTATATGAGAGGGCCCGCTAGAGAGCTGACCCAATAAAACATTATATGAGAAGGCCCGCTGGTGAGCTGACCTATATAAAAATTGTCAAACAGGGCCCGCTGGTGAGCTGGCCCTATATAAAAATTATATCACAGGGCCCGCTGGTGAGCTGGCCCTATATAAAAATTATATCCCAAGGCACGCTGGTGAGCTGGCCCTATATAAAAATTATATCCCAGGGCATATGGAAGAGGAGGAGGAGGATGAGAAGATTAAGAGTCAACCATATACCCGTTTTTTGGGTGGAAGGGGTGAATGGGAATACAGAGTATTCCCATCATTGTAAATAACATATATAAAGTGAGTTTATGTTCCCCCGGGGCTTTCCTCCAGTGGAGTGGAGAAGTCAGGGGAAATCCAGGCCTTGTTCATTTTTATAAGTGTCAACCTATCAGCATTGTCGGTGGAAAGGCGGATACGCTTATCTGTTATGATGCCACCAGCAGCACTAAATACCCGCTCAGACAGAACGCTGGCGGCAGGGCAGGCCAGCACCTCCAAGGCGTAGAGTGCCAGTTCATACCACGTGTCCAGCTTGGACACCCAGTAGTTGTAAGGCACAGAGGGATCATTGAGGACGCTGACACGGTCTGCTACGTACTCCTTCACCATCTTCCAAAACTTTTCCCTCCTTGTGACACTAGGCTGCGCATCAGGGTGAGGGTGCTGGCGGGGTGTCATGAAGGTATCCCACGCCTTGGAGAGTGTTGCCCTGCCTTTCTCGGAACTGCTGTGTGCTCCCCTTTTCTCCCCTTCTCGGTTGGCCAAGGTAGCACGTACTCTGCCGCCAGCGTTGTCAGATGGAAAATTTTGGAGCAATTTTTCGACAAGAACCTTCTGGTATTGCAACATTTTGCTTGTCCTCTCCACCGGAGGAATGAGAGATGAGAAATTCTCTTTGTAGCGGGGGTCCAGAAGGGTGAACACCCAGTAATCCGTGTTGTCTAAAATGCGTACAACGCGTGGGTCACGGGAAAGGCAGCCTAACATAAAGTCAGCCATGTGTGCCAGAGTACCAACAGTCAAGATTTCGCTGTCCTCACCAGGAGGATGACTCTCAATCTCCTCATCCTCTTCCTCCTCTTCTGCCCACCCACGCTGAAGAGATGGAACTAAAGTTCCATGGCTACCCTCTGTAGCGGAGGCAACCGTGTCTTCCTCCTCCTCCTCCTCCTCCTCCTCCGCCTCCTCCAATTGTCGCTGAGAAGACGAAGTGAGGGTGCTCTGGCTATCACCTTGTGTAAGCTCTTCCTCCCCCATTTCCACCTCTTCCACATGCAAAGCGTCGGTTTTAATTGTGAGCAGCGAGCGTTTCAGTAGACACAGAAGTGGGATGGTTACACTGATAATAGCGTTATCGCCGCTCACCATCTGTGTCGATTCCTCAAAATTGCGTAAAACCTCACAGAGGTCTGACATCCATTCCCACTCCTCACTTCTGATTACAGGAAGTTGAACGGAGAGGCGACGACCATGTAACAGCTGGTACTCCACTACTGCCCTCTGCTGCTCACAAAGCCGGGCCAACATGTGGAAGGTGGAGTTCCAGCGCGTGCTCACGTCACACAGCAGCCGGTGAGCTGGCAATTGTAAGCGCTGCTGCAGCTTCAACAGGCCGGCTGAAGCTGTTGATGACTTACGGAAATGTGCACACACGCGGCGCACCTTGGTCAAGAGATCATGCACATTGGGGTAGGTTTTTAGAAATCGCTGCACCACTAAATTAAATACATGCGCTAGGCATGGTACGTGTGTGAGCTTGCCGAGCTCCAAAGCCGCCACCAAGTTACGCCCATTATCACACACATCCATGCCTGGTTGCAGGTTGAGTGGCGAGAGACACTGCTCGGTCTGGTGACTAATCCCCTGCAACAGCTCTGAGGCCGTGTGCTGTTTGTCCCCAAGGCAGATCAGCTTCAGCACGGCCTGTTGACGCTTCCCCACTGCAGTGCTACACTGCTTCCAGCTACTGGCTGATGGGGGAGTGGCGGTGTGTGTAGAGAATTCGGAGGTGGAAACGGAGGAGGAGGAGCCAATAACGTAGGTGCTGGTGGAAACCCTGATGGAGGTAGGGCCCGCAATCCTCGGCGTGGGTAGCACCCGTGCCATCCCAGGGTCCGAGTCGCTCCCAGCCTCCACGACATTCACCCAGTGTGCCGTCAGGGAAATGTAGCGTCCCTGGCCACAAGCACTTGTCCATGTGTCAGTCGTTAAGTGGACCTTCCCAGTAACTGCGTTGGTCAGGGCACGGGTGATGTTACGGGACACATGGTGGTGTAATGCGGGGATGGCACACCGGGAAAAGTAGTGGCGGCTGGGGACCGCGTACCGAGGGACAGCTGCTGCCATCAGGCTGCGGAAGGACTCAGTGTCCACAAGCCTAAATGGCAGCATTTCGATGGCCAGTAATTTTGAAAGGTGTGAGGTTAGTGCTATGGCCTGTGGGTGGGTGGCTGGGTACTTTCTCTTGCGCTCAAATGCCTGGGGTAACGACATTTGGACGCTGTGCTGGGACAGGGAAGTGGATGTGGTCGCTGATGGTGCTTCAGATGCTACAGGTGCAGGGCGGGAGGTATGCGGGCCTGCGCCTTCGACAGGCGATTGGCCGGCACCGAAAACAGGGGAAGAGGAGGCAGTGGTGTGGCCTGCAGACACAGATGGGCGATCCAGGCGTTCCTCCCACTTACTACGGTGCTTGGATGCCATGTGTCGGATCATGCTGGTGGTGGTGAGGTTTCTAGTGTTCATGCCTCGGCTCATTCTGGTGTGGCACAGGTTGCAAACTACAATTCTTTTGTCGTCCGCACTTTCCTTAAAAAAACGCCATACCGCGGAACACCTACCCCTTGGCAAGGTAGATTTACGCAAGGGGGTGCTCCGTGGAACATTTGCGGGCCGGCTTGGTGCGGTCCGCCTTCTTTCTGTAGCCACACCACTGCCTCTTCCAGCCTGTTGCGGTGCTGCAGATGGCTCACCCTCAGGACTGCTGTCATCGCTCGGCTCTACACCTTCCCAGGTGGGGTCAGTCACCTCATCGTCCACCAAGTCCTCCTCCACTTCCTCACTCTGATCATCCTCCTCAAGTCTTGATCCCACCACATACTCAGTCATTGACAACTGTATAACATTCTCCTCAACAAGGTCTTGAGACGGAAATAGTGGTTGATTTAATGGCAACTGTGTCTCATCATCATCATCATCATCCACTACTTCCTTTGACCTTAAATGCCGTTCACATCTGTCATCTTCTTGAGATTGGGTAGCCGCTAGAGGTTGTGAATCAGGGCACAAGATGTCATGTTCCTCTGCAAGCGTGCTTGGAGAGAGGGTCAAATGAAGGATTGGTGATGAGACGAGCTCCTCACTATATCCCAGTGTGGGATCACTTCTTTGACCAGACCGTGTATGGTGGGAGGAAGGATGATCAGAGTGAGGATTATGTTGACCAGACTCTTGGCTACTGAGAGTGGACTTGGTGGAAGACAGGGTGGTGCTTAACCGACTGGAAGCAGTATCAGCTGTCATCCAACCGACCACCTGTTCGCAGTGGTCGGACCTCGAGAGTGATGTCCTGCGACGCCCTGTAAAATTACACATGAAGCTAGGTATGGTGGATGTCTTTCTTTCTTGTGCTCTGGCACCAGGCACAGTTTCTCCGCGTCCTGACCCGCGCCCTGAACTTTCAGGATCACGTCCACTTCCCCGTCCCTTTTTACCCGCCTTCTTCATCTTACACAGAATATGTGACTTTAATATTTGAGTTTGAAAACTTAACAGTATTTCTTATTATTCTGCAACTGTACAGAGTACACAGAATAGGCTGTTAAACGGCGGTGAAACACACTGAATGGAATATGTGACTTTAATATTTGAGTTTGAAAACTTAACAGTATTTCTTATTATTCTGCAACTGTACAGAGTACACAGAATAGGCTGTTAAACGGCGGTGAAACACACTGAATGGAATATGTGACTTTAATATTTGAGTTTGAAAACTTAACAGTATTTCTTATTATTCTGCAACTGTACAGAGTACACAGAATAGGCTGTTAAACGGCGGTAAAACACACTGAATGGAATATGTGACTTTAATATTTGAGTTTGAAAACTTAACAGTATTTCTTATTATTCTGCAACTGTACAGAGTACACAGAATAGGCTGTTAAACGGCGGTGAAACACACTGAATGGAATATGTGACTTTAATATTTGAGTTTGAAAACTTAACAGTATTTCTTATTATTCTGCAACTCTGCAGAGTACACAGAATAGGCTGTTAAACGGCGGTGAAACACACTGAATGGAATATGTGACTTTAATATTTGAGTTTGAAAACTTAACAGTATTTCTTATTATTCTGCAACTGTACAGAGTACACAGAATAGGCTGTTAAACGGCGGTGAAACACACTGAATGGAATATGTGACTTTAATATTTGAGTTTGAAAACTTAACAGTATTTCTTATTATTCTGCAACTCTGCAGAGTACACAGAATAGGCTGTTAAACGGCGGTGAAACACACTGAATGGAATATGTGACTTTAATATTTGAGTTTGAAAACTTAACAGTATTTCTTATTATTCTGCAACTCTGCAGAGTACACAGAATAGGCTGTTAAACGGCGGTGAAACACACTGAATGGAATATGTGACTTTAATATTTGAGTTTGAAAACTTAACAGTATTTCTTATTATTCTGCAACTGTACAGAGTACACAGAATAGGCTGTTAAACGGCGGTGAAACACACTGAATGGAATATGTGACTTTAATATTTGAGTTTGAAAACTTAACAGTATTTCTTATTATTCTGCAACTGTACAGAGTACACAGAATAGGCTGTTAAACGGCGGTGAAACACACTGAATGGAATATGTGACTTTAATATTTGAGTTTGAAAACTTAACAGTATTTCTTATTATTCTGCAACTGTACAGAGTACACAGAATAGGCTGTTAAACGGCGGTGAAACACACTGAATGGAATATGTGACTTTAATATTTGAGTTTGAAAACTTAACAGTATTTCTTATTATTCTGCAACTGTACAGAGTACACAGAATAGGCTGTTAAACGGCGGTGAAACACACTGAATGGAATATGTGACTTTAATATTTGAGTTTGAAAACTTAACAGTATTTCTTATTATTCTGCAACTGTACAGAGTACACAGAATAGGCTGTTAAACGGCGGTGAAACACACTGAATGGAATATGTGACTTTAATATTTGAGTTTGAAAACTTAACAGTATTTCTTATTATTCTGCAACTGTACAGAGTACACAGAATAGGCTGTTAAACGGCGGTGAAACACACTGAATGGAATATGTGACTTTAATATTTGAGTTTGAAAACTTAACAGTATTTCTTATTATTCTGCAACTCTGCAGAGTACACAGAAAAGGCTGCTAAACTGCGGTGAAACACACTGAATGGAATATGTGACTTTGATATTTTAGTTTGAAGACTTAACAGTATTTCTTCCTATTCTGCAACTCTGCACAGTACACAGAATAGGCTGCTAAACTGCGGCGAAGCACACTGAATGGAATATGTGACTTTGATATTTTAGTTTGAAGACTTAACAGTATTTCTTCCTATTCTGCAACTCTGCACAGTACACAGAATGTGCTGCTAAACTGCGGCGAAGCACACTGAATGGAATATGTGACTTTGATATTTTAGTTTGAAGACTTAACAGTATTTCTTCCTATTCTGCAACTCTGCACAGTACTCAGAATGTGCTGCTAAACTGCGGCGACGCACACTGAATGGAATACGTGACTTTGATATTTTAGTTTGAAGACTTAACAGAATGTGCTCTAATCTGCAACTTTGCACACTAAACAGAATGTGCTCTAATCTGCAACTTTGCACACTAAACAGAATGTGCTCTAATCTGCAACTTTGCACACTAAACAGAATGTGCTCTAATCTGCAACTGTGCACACTAAACAGAATGTGCTCTAATCTGCAACTTTTCACACTAAACAGAATATTTTTTTTTTTTTTTTTTTTTTTTTTTTCCCCCCACACAAAATAACCTGCTGCCCCCACACACAGTAGTCCTAAAAAGGACTTTTGGTTCTTTTTTGTCACAATTTTTTTTTTTCCTCCCTACACTGCCTTTCCCTTCCTATCCTCAGCTCTCCCTGGCTCAGACTGAGCCGAACTCGATGGTCAGGTGCTATACAGCACCTGACCACGGGTTCTGGCCAGCCAATCAGTGTAATGCCAGCAGCCAACATGGCTGCTGGCATTACACCGATGTCAGAGCCTCCCTGCACGTTTATTGGCTGCGCAGCAGCCGCAAAACGTGCGGGGAGGAGACCCGAACATGGCGGGCGAGCACATGCGGTACTCGTACGAGTACCGCCATGTGCCGAGCAGAGCGATGCTCGAGCCGATCCGAGCATCGGCCGAGCATGCTCGCTCAACACTAAAATTTAGTTTTTCATTATTGGTTTTATGATGTGATTTTTTTCACAAAACACATTAGGTGTGACAGGTTTATCCCATCTCCCACTGCACCATATAGTTACTCTTTTTCCATCAGTGTTGTTTTCAATATTGTGAATAAAAATAGAGGCTTTTACCATCATTATCTAATGGATCTCTTGTTGGCTCAGTTGAGTGTTCCTTTCCAGTGCTTTCTTGTTTCCTGAAATTATTCCTGTTGTGGGCTGCACTGAAGCTTCTGTGGCCATTTTTTTCTGGGTGAGTGTATCACATATAATTACACAAGCTTGGCAAATAGTGCACAATGTTCCCTGTGTGATAGGGCACACCATGCACAGCAGTGCGTCTTGCTGCAGATATTTTTACAAGAGTGGGCAGGGCGTCCCTGTTTTTTTGCACACTTACAGTCTCTTCCCCCATATCTTGCTGTGGAGGGGCAGACAACAAACCAGAAACCACATAGATTTTTACATATATATATATAGATATGTATTTGGCATAATTTGAGAACTAGTCAAAAAGTAGCAACCAATCCTTTTCTTTATTCATCAAGCTACAGAGGTGCTATTCTGAAGCAAACCAAATGACTGTTGATTTAAATGGGGCTTTTAAGTTTAACCCCCTTGAATGCTAGCGAGGTCTCCAACACAATGTGAAGCAATGTTCTGGAGACCTCATTAGCATTCATGGGGTTTAACAAATCCATTTAACCATTTGCGTGCCAGAGAGGTCTCCAACACATTGTGAAGCAATGCACTGGTGACCACTCTCGTACTCAAAGAGTTAAATCAATGGGATTGTGAGGAATTTCCAGTTCAGCCTAATGGTGCAGTTGTCTTGGTCCAGGACTGGGCCTTATTAGATTGATGAATAAGGCCCTAATTTATATATGTAGATGATTTGTTCCAGAATTAATCTTCATAGTACATCAGCCTCAAACCTTGAATTCAAGAAAACATCATCGTAAACTTCCTGTATCATTATGTCAGACAAAAGACAAGCAGATGTGTAGTTTTTTTCCTTGTATGCTGAGCTCTCTGATTACAGTATCATATGCAAAGTTATGCTAATGAAGCTCTCACTGCAGTACAAGGATTAATTAGCATATGAAACCACACTTAGAAATACTTTAACTTGTCCAAAACTAAAAGTATAAGTATCTATTAAAGTAAACATCTGCTGGGATTTTGGCAAACATAATGCATAGATAGTTGTGAATGATGTTTTCAAATATGCCATCAATTTTAAGTGCTTATTTGCTTTTATCCAATGAGCAGTCTCAGTGCCACTCCTTTTGATGCATTGATGCTTGGAAGATGTAATGTGTAGTCCATTGAACAGAAACATTATTGAACCTACTGTGAAAACATTAAAAGAATTGCCCTGTTAGCCTTCAGTTTCCCATTGGGCACACTAACACCTTGTTTGCTTTGAACTGGCACTATTGTATGTGCAGTTAGTGACAGTAAGGCCAAATGACATATATATTGTGGATTAGGGTCAATTTCTGAACAAATTGTGTCTACTAAGCCAAAAAATATATATAATGGAACCTATGCCATCATAACATGTCTTAGACTTGTTTTGATCCCTATTGCACCACAAATGGGCAATATGTATTCGACTTTTTAGAAACTGACCTTATTGTTAGTATAAGATACATGTCATATGCACAAATAATAAGGAATTAATTCTTGGTCAAACCATCTGTGCCTTAGCTGGCAAATAGAAAAATTCCCATTGATTTAAAGTGGAATTATCGCCCTAAATAAAGCCCCCCCCCCCCCCAATAATCAGGCATATAGCAATATGCTTAGAAATAGTGCTATTATCAAGAATAAGTACCACGTTATGAAGAAATGCTACTTCTTCTGAGACTGACAGCCAAGCTTCTTGCTTTAGAGGTATCTACGTGCCTGCACTGTCAGTCCCTTCCTGTTACCTTAAGGTACAATGCAATGCCTCCTAGAGGAGACCAGGAAGGACAGTGCAGGCGCACAGATGTCTCTAAGCCAAGATGTCTGCACACGTGCCTGCCTGCCAGTCTCAGAAGAAATAGCATTTCTTAAGCCCTTCCCGACAATGGACGTACATGTATGTCCCGCAAGAACTGTCACTTAGTGACAGAGGACGTACATATATGTCCTGGAATTCTGGGTCCCTGCACAGCTGCACAACGTTTAGGGACTCAGGAATAATAATAATAATAAAAAAAAATCTTAGCTGGGCGTTAAGTGACGTCTGCGTGTGAGTGCGGCCAGTCACTAAGGGGTTAATATCGCTGTACTTATGCTAGACAATAGCATTGTTTCTAAGCTTAGTGCTATATGTCTAATTATTGGGGGGGAGTTTATTTAAGGTGATAGTCCTGCTTTAAATGGGGATGTTTAACCCCTGAATGCTACACAGATCTCCATCGCATTGTGAAGACCCACTTAAATCAATGAGAACTGTCCTGTATTGTCCTGTATGATGTGCTTAGCTTTCCCCAAAATTGCTTTGACTTTATGTATGTCACTTATAGGGCCATATGTTCAAAAGAAAAGTGGAGGTGTTCTGGGGCAAACCATTTTCAATATAGGGAAGAACTAAAAATTCCAAGAATTGCCATTTAAATGGTGATTTTAACTCCTTGAATGATAGAGTGGTCTGCAGCGCATTGCTCCTCGATGAGGTTGAGACCACTCTAGCATTCAAGAGGTTAAAATCACCATTTAAATTAATAGAGATTTTTAGTTCTCCCCTACAGTGCAAATGGTTTGCCCCAGAACTCCTCCTTGAACATCCAGCCCTTAGACTAATTTTTTCCATTGAGTTTAACTCATTGGTTATTAAACCTCTGAGTGCTGGGGTGAGCAAAACATTGCTTTGCAATGTATTATTTGCCAATAAAGGTTAACCCTTTGAGTGCCAGAGAGGTACACAACGCATTGCTCTGCAATGCGTTGCGTACCCCTCTGCCACTCAAAGGGTTAAAGACATTCCCAACATCCAAATATATTGATATACCTTAAGAGAACTTGATTTGGCCATATGGTCCACAATATCCGGTTTACTCATCTTTTATCAAATGTATAAAATCTCAAGAAAAATTAAATACTAGAACCTTTTTTTCTGCCTAGGAGTTACAGGTAAATTAAACTCATCTGTTATTTGCATAATAATAACAGGCTTTTTTGGTTCTAAAGGGTTACTTTTTCTAACAGTTTTATTACACACTTCTAGACTGTGTGCATTTTATTCTTGCAGCAAACCTACCTCCCCCCCCCCCACACACACACACACACACACAACCTCCAAGTAATTCAGGAGAGTCAACCTATCAGCAATTTGGACTATGTCTCAAATAAAACATGGCCTTTTAAGAGCACTCAAAGCGTACAGTTGGGAAATTGGTTTATTCCTTTGACATCCAATATAGAGCTCTTTACTGCTCAATACAGTTATCCAATTATTTCACCATAAAAAAACGCTTCAGGCATCACACACAACTATGGAGTTATCCAATTTCCATAGAACATCTAGAAAAAAAAATACATTGGCTCTGTAGAAGAATAATTTACAAGCAAAGGAAAGAGTTCTTAAGTAACAGGAAGAATGAGAGAAAATAAATCAATGCAAGAAGAAGATAAAAATTGACATGGTGTCATTAGGTATTAAAAGGGACACGTCAAATGTGAAGGTCCAAATAAAAAAAAGATAAAGTCTGGTTACTATTTATATGATTTCTATGTGTACAGATTTTGAAATTTCCATATATATTAAAAATATATTCTAATCCTAACATTACAAGTTGTCAGTAACTAGATACATAAAAACAGTGGTGTAACTACTCATTGGAGGGCCCAGGTGCAAATATTTTATGGGTCCCCTAACACAAAAATATTTTCTCAGATGCATAACTAGAATGTATTGGAGAGTGGGGTATATGGGGCCCCCTTGGGTGCTGGGACACAATACATTTGCACCCAATGCACTGACTATAGTTAAAACCCTGATTTAAAGAAAAAAAAACCTATATAATTAAAATGTAAATTGCAGGCCTTACAGTCAAAAGAAACGTGGAGTGATTATGATGGAAATCAACTTCCTCATGAACGGCAAATAAAACAAAATGCCAGATAATATCAATGGGACTTTGAATCCTTTGAATGCTGGCGAGGCCTCCGATGCATTACTACATAATGGAGATCTCTAGCATTGAAGGGGTTAAAACTAGGATGGGAGAACATTTTCTCCTCAAACTGAAAATGGGAAAAATGGCACTTTCCACTTGGTGAAAAATTTCCTGCAAAAAGTGCCTTTCTCCTGCCTTTTTCACCTAGCTCCTTACATTGGGTAGAAATATTTTTCTCCACAGCGTGAAAGTTTTCTCTAGTTTTCTACACCATATAAAAGGCTGTCAGGCTCTCACAGCATGCCGTTCTGTTTGTGAGAGGAGAAAGCAGCACATGTTTGAGCTAGAGAAGATAGGCAAATAAAGGGGAATTGAAACTTAGTTTAGGGAGTCATATAGGTAGGACTCCACGGATTCCAAAAACAATAAAAAGACAACCGGTCAGGCGCTCAAATAGTTGTAGGACCCCTCCAAACTAAAGAAATCAGTGACAACAGAGAACAAAAGCCATACAAATTTAGTACACATCAAGCAACATCAAACTAGTATGAATAATTGGAGAGATAAAAAGTGTTGAAAAGGTTTATTTCAACCACCATATGGCAAATAATCAACAATATCACATGAACAAAATACCAAAGGGGTATAAAATACACATTGAAAATAAAAATAAAAAATAAATGCTGGAATCTATCTCTGTAGCACCACAGACACACACACAAGACTGGGATACCCCAGATCAACCCCTATAATAGCTCTACACAATGTAGCCAATGGGTAATAATTGTTCTATACCCTGGCAACATAGTGTCATAGTTAAGATCTGATAAAAAAAAATAACAACAGTGTAATACAACACACCTCCTCACTAACACTAAAACTATATGCATCCCCATCTAAATAAATCCCTTAAAGGCAATGATGTAAACGACTATTTCCTGAGAACTGCACGTTTTACTCTAACACATATGGTTGTAGTCACACTATATGGCTGTGTTGTAATAAGGGGTCTTATTTTTATATATATTTAATTTATAATATTTTTATTTTTTACATATCGGTATATAGATAGGGACAGTTAGTGTATGTTTTATTTAGATGGGGATACGTATAGTTTGAGCGCTGGTAGTTTTTCACCTCCTGTTCCATTTAAATAGCACCACCCAAGCTGTATAAATCTTAAATATGAACCAACATCTCCTACCATCTGAATATCAGGTAGCAGAAACCACACATGACAGACAAAGCCAGGACAAATATATTAACAGGAGCACAGATGAGGAGGTGGAGGAGGATGTGAACAAGGGTTGCCACCATTTACCCCACTAGGGCCACTGCTATGACTGATAAGTAATGTGTGCCAATAATCTGAGAAGGAGGATAGCTTATGACAACGGTAAAAACAATATACATACACAAATCACACCATGCCAGTCCCCCACCACCACCACTATCATACGCATCTGCCATATTGTAGGTTGTACTTTATTTTTTTATATATAAGCAGGACAAATGCATTCTGCATTCTAACACATTTTTCAAGCCATATGTTGCTGTAGGACTCACAACTTTGACTTTCAGCCACTTATTTCTAAACTTCAGCCCTCAGAAGAAGTAATATTACAGTGGAAATGTAGTACCTATAGGACATATAGGTGAAAAATGTGTTAAAATAGGTAGAAAATTTGTTAAAATTGACGAAAAGGAGGACATTTTTGCATAGGAGGAAAGGTGAAATTTTTTGAGGGAAAATTGAAAAATCTGCAAGTTTTCACGAAAAGTCATGTGGAAAATTTTTCACACTCCCCCCCCCACACGCCAGTCCACCACACACTACCATACACATCTACCACACTGTAGGTTGTAGGTCACTTGACATCATCATGAATATGTGCCAGTGTCTCTTAAGCAGGAAGTAAGTGTTGTGGGCAAAGGACAAATGCACTGCATGCTAACACATTTTTCAAGGTACATGTTGTTGTAGAACAAGGAGGTTAAGTTAATGTTGAAGTTTAATACTTTAAATTATTATGGTTTGAATAGAGACAGAGAATTCCTATCACATTATCACATTGTGGATAAACCTTTCCAACAGTACCACAGGGATTGTAAATACCTCCAACTCCTCAGAGGAAGACTGCAATTTACCATTGACTGATTAAAGTATCTGGGTCTGGACTATGTTTTCTTAGCTGATTTCCATTCTAAACAATGCAATGTGTATTTTTATATAAGAGAGATGTTTTCATATTTATCTGTATAACATTCCTGAGGAAGAAACTTGAGAGGTCTTGAAAGCTTGCGTTCTAAATCTGCTTAATTAGCCAATAAAGGTATCAACAACTATATTTGCCTCCTATGTTGTTGTAGGACTCACAACGTTGACTCCCAGCTACTTATTTCTCCACTACAGCCCTCAAAGAAGTAATATTGTGCTGGGAAATATTGCATCATATTAAGCACAGGAGAAAAATGTGTTGGAATAGGAGAAAAGTGTCGAACAGCCAAAAAAATTGATAGAGTAGGAGAATAATGTGTTGGAATAGGTGAATAAATGTGGTAGAATAAGAGAAAAATTTGCTGGAATAGGTGAATTGAAGGAAAATTTTGCATTGCAGAAATGGAGAAAACTCTTGCGAAAAAAGAGAAAAATCATCCATTTTTCACGAAAAGTCATGTAGGAATTTTTTCTCACTTTTTGCCCACCCTAGTTAAAACCCCCAATTAAATCAATGACAGTTTTCAAAATGTATACTTGACCATTTTGGGCAGTTGTTTTACCGAGGAATAAGGCTGTTTTCTTTTGAACAGGAGTTAAAGGGATAGTAATACTTCGTTTTATCTTTATTTTATTTTGTAGACATTAAAAAAAACATGAAGAACGATATAAGTCTTATCTCTCAAACCTTTATGGTTTGAGAGATATTCACAAGCAAAGTTTCCCCTCCCGCCCTTTTACCTAGTGTAAGCCATCTCTTCTCAGATGTGGAATGTAGTCCATAGACCAGACAGATAACAACAGGGGACAATCTTCTTTATATGAGAACAATGGAAGCCCTCCCCTCCTTGACAAGTTTTTCAGGTTTTTCCCTTATCTTAATTGAAGATTGTCCCTCTCTGCAGTCTACCTGGGCACCTCACTTCTGATCTGGCTGAGCAGTGTTACATCAGTAAAAGGGGCAGGAGGGGGATACTTTGTCATTGAATTACTCTTGTACTGTAACTCTGACAGAATTGAAATAACACTCTCCAAAGTCCAGATACTATGATGATTAAAGGGGAACTACCACCCCTCAACAACTTGGGACTGACAGAAAGGGACTGACAGAGCAGGCGCACGGACGTCACTGTGACGAGACGTCCGTGCTTCCTGCTCCTGTCACCATCGGTAAAACGCCGATATCTGCAGAACCGGGTAAGATTTCTGGCGACTAGCGCTACTAAGCAGCTAGTCGCCAGATGAACAATCAGTCAAGCTTAAGTTGTTGAGGGGTGGTAGTTCCCCTTTAATTAGAGCTGCTTTTATTATGAAACATTACTATCCCTTTAATCAAACTGTTTTAGAAATTATTTAGAATTCAGCTAGCCATTTATTGTAATGATATTGTGTTGCAGTAGATATGTCAAACTGCACAAGTAGGGAAATACTTCTACCAGAGCTAAACCTGGATTTTGACTCCAATTAACCAGGTATGGTCCAAAAGGGTGCGCAACGCAAATCAGTAGGAATTTGGGGAATTTATATTTTTCCGCTATGGTGCATTTGGCTTACCCCAAAATGATTCTACATTTTCTGAATATTGGGGCTATAATCTTGATATGTGATCACTTTCCATCCTCCAGACAAGTGGGGCTTCTCTCTCATTTCAGTGTTGTTGCTGGCGTTCCTGTCCATTTGGTTCTAGCTCACAATTACTGGTTCTATAGAGAAAATAAGCAGAATGCAGAGAAAGTGTCCTCTAAGTAGATTATTATAATAACAAAATAAAAACCTCCACTATTGATCCTACTAATATCCAAGACTGACAACTCATATTTATGTCAGGCCTCATGGATTATTCACTTTAGCAACATACAACACTCTTCAACAGAACTGCAACTCTTATCTCTGTGTTCAGTCTGGTTACTCTGGACAGGAAGGAGAGTCTCTGTTCATGGTGTTGCGGCACTCTTCACAACTGATAATAACATAGTTGACGAGGCTCAAAAAAGACATGTGTCCATCAAGTCCAGCCCATGCCAAAAACACCCCTGTTGATCCAGAGGAAGGCAAAAAAAAGCCCTCTTGAGCAATTTCCAATTTAGCCCTTAGTGGTAAAAGAATTCCTTCCTGACTCCAAATGGCAGTCAGATATTACCCTGAATCAACATTCATTTGTCATAATTTTCAATGTTGTTCTGTGCTAGGCATCCATTGCATTTTTGAAAGCAGTTGCATTACCTGCAAGTACAACATCCCGAGGCAAAGAATTCCATTGCTTTACCACCCTTACTGTGAAGAATCCCTTTGTTTTAGTCAAAAGTGCCTTTCCTTTAGTCTTAATGGATGACCTCTTGTTCTTAGATCAGCTCTTGCATAAATATTTCATTGGCTAGTTCTTTGTATTGATCTTGAATGTATTTGCAAATGGTAAGCATATCACCCTTTAGACTTCTCTTCTCTAATGCAAACAAACCCACTTTGGCTAGCCTTTCTTTATAACTCAGATCTTCCCATCACTTTAACAGTTTTGTTGCACGTCTCTGCACCCTCTCCAGTTCAACAATGTCTTTTTAAGAACTGGTGCTCAAAATTGTACTCCATACTCTAGATGAGGCCTAACCAAGGATTTATACAGAGGTGGGATAATATTCGCATCCCTTGCATCTACACCTATTTTTATGTAGGAATGTGCCGTGTTTGCTCTTGCAGCAGTTGAGTGACTCTGCACACTGCTGTGTAGTCTATCTTCTTGTCTATCAGTACTGCTAAATCTTTCCCTAATGAGGATTCCCCAAGTTGTTTCCCAATAACTGATCAAAAAAGTTTAAGGGCTCTCCCTGGATGTGTGAAGGGATAACCATATTGCTAGCTTGCACATTTTCTATGCAGAGGCCTGTTTGATATAAGCAGTAGCATCGCCGGAGGGATTCTTGACCCACCCCTGTACCCCCACTCACTGCTTGCTGTCCGAGTGCCACTGTCAGTGTCTGCACTGACATTAAGCTTCTATTCATTGAGACTGTATGAAGGGAAGCTGGTTGATGACTGTGCATGCATGTATGACCTTCAGGTCTGCTCACCATGTGCAGTGATGTCATCACAGCCCACCTGGGCTTGTGAATGCAAACCATTAGGGCACCAATAAATAGGCTCATGGCATGTGCATAATGCACCATAGCACAGCAGTTTGCCTCCATCTTACGTGGCCCACCAAGCCATCACTGCTCAGCTCCATGCCATGATGCCAGGGTGCTGAAAGTCAATGTAGGTGGACAGTCACTGCAGGTGAACAATGAGAGGTAAATGGACAGTGAGCATGGAAAGTGTGAGGTGGACAGTGTGAAGGTGAACTGTGGACAATGTGGGCAGTGTGGAGGTGGACAGTGTGGAGGTGGACAATGTGAGCAAGGTGAAGGTGGACAATGTGGACAATGTGTGCAGTGTGGTGGTGGACAATGTGGGCAGTGTGGAGGTGGCTAGCGTGTAGAGGTGGACAGGCAGACAGTGTGTGGAGGTGGACAGGGTGTGGAGGTGATCAGTGTGGACAGTGTGTAGAGGTGGCCAATGTGGAGGTGGACATGTGGGCAGTGTGGAGGTGGACAATATGGTCAGTGCACAGTGTGTGGAGGTGGACAGTGTGTGGAGGTGGACAAGGTGTGGAGGTGGACAAGGTGTGGAGGTGGACAATGTGGGCAGTGTGGAGGTGGACAGTGTGTGGAGGTGTAGAGAGAGGACAGTGGGGAGGTGGACAGGGTGGACAGTGTGTGGAGGTGGACAGGGTATGGACTTGGTGTGGAAGTGGACATTGTCTCATGATGTAAATCAGAAAGAAATTCAGCAGAAAGGTAATTAATAATTCAAATAGAACCATATGTGCTCACTGAACTTAGAATTTCATATTTTTTTTACATTCTAAGTACACTGAGCAGATATTGTTATATTTTAAATAGAAGTTAATATTAACCCTTAATGTTGTCAATCAATGACAAAAGCATGTTTTTTGAATTTCTTTCCTGAGTACACAACTGTGTATTTCAGTTAATCTGACAAATCTGTATTTATCTGAGTGAAGAAGACATTCATAAAACATGCTTTTATCAATGACATAAAGGATTAATTAATATTATATAAAATGTTATCTTATGTGCTCAGTGTGGTGATATGAACGTAGAAATTCATAAAACATGTTCTTGTCATTGACATAAGGGTTAATATTAACTTCAGTTTGAAACAGAACAACGTGCTCATTGAATTAATTCATAATATCATAAATTATCCATTTGAATGCAATGGCAAGAGCATTTCTTCACTGAGACCTTGTGGTTCTATTTTAAACAGAAGTTAATCTGAAAAAATACAGCATTGAATTTGTTTTAAAAAGTAATTTTACTGTCTGTAAAATTCAATTTGAAACAGTGACATTACAATGAATGTGCAGCAATCTAACTCACATTATATGGCAAAATGGAGCATTATAAGTTCATAACGGTACATTTGATACATCAGTGGGTCACACTGTATAACTAATTTGCTATTATATTTACATGTTGTGTGCCCATTTGGTGCCCAGTTCAGATTAATACAATGTTGTATGGATATTGATATTTAGAATAAGTTGGGTGAATTTATTCTAAATTTCATCATCTACACCACATTGTATAACTCTGAGCACCAAATGGGAACACATACAAGCAGAGTGGCAAATCTGTGACATTATCTGACCTACTGTTATTGCCAAACGTATCAATATGTGTATAAAATGTCCTAGTTTGGCATATATTGTGAATTTTAATGCTTTTGTGGGAGGTAGTGATGCACTATGGTGGCATATCATGCTGTGTTACTCAGCTCGTGACATATAATGGCATATTGCACTGCTTGTGGAGGATAATGGTGTATTACTCTGGTGGCATAAAACTATATTTCTCTGGTGACATATAACTCTCTATTGCTCTGGTGGTGACATATACCTCTGTATTGCTGGGCTGATTGTATATATATATATATATATATATATATATATATATATATATATATATAATCCTCGGGTGTGACATATAACTTTATTGCTTTTCTGGTGGCATACATATATTGCTGTGTTGGTGATAAAGACTTCTGTATTTCTGAGCTGGTGACATATATGTAATCTCTGGTGGTGACATATAACTCTGTATTGCTATGCTGGTGACATATAACAGTGTTGCTGTGCTAGTGGCATATTTGTATTGCTCTGGTGGTAACATATAACTTTATTACTATGCTGGTGGCATATATTTATTGTGCTGGTGTGACATATACCTCTGTATTGCTCTGGTGATTGCATATATTGTATTGTTTAAATGCTCTTCCACTAGTCCTAATTCCCAATATTTCTTAAATTATAATGATTTTCCTTGTGAAATAGCTTTTACTCTTTGTAAGGCACACATCTTATTTATTCTGTTTAAGACTCACTCATGGTACCTTTAGAGCAACACCTTCTAGATGCAAAAAATGTGCTCATAAAAGTAAGCTGGATTAGTTTATATCTTTTCTAAAACTCTAATGTAACTGCTTTTAGTATTTTAGATAATACTAGTATTTAGATAATGACTCTATCATGTCATTATAAATATATATTATTAAAAATAATATCTCTAACAGCTTCCATTAGATATTTACTTTAAGTGCCATATGTGAAGCTGATTAAGACAGGGATACAAATGAACCACAGTGATAACATGCATTGTGTTAGAGCTTTAACACTTGGTAGGTAAACAAATCAGTATTTTACCATTCTGCCAATGTTTTTCATTGATATAACATGTGTACTCACATACCCACTAGCATGAATATAATTATTTTAGGTGTAAAGCATTGCAATTGCTCATTAAAGGAACCCTTCCATTTTTTTCTCTGGTTCCATGTGTGCACCCCTAAATATAATTCCTAGAGTCACCACTGCTTATAGGCCCAGGAAGCATCCTCACTTTAGAGAATGAGCAATGCCCCTAAAGGCCACAGACTTTTGCTAAGGATGTAGACCTAACAAATAGTCTCCTTGATTCAAGCCACCGTCACTTGTGACACAGCTTAGTCCACACAAATAAACTCAGAAATCACAAAAAGTGAGTCTGATCTTCTGAAATGCTCTGTGCAATGAACAGAGTTCTTCAAACTTCTCACTTTGTCCAAACAGTGATGCTCCTTCTCACATCTATTAGATGGAGCTGGACAAAGCGAAGGAAGAACAATTTCCTGTGTAATTTGAAATTCAGAATCAACCTTAGGGAGAATACCTACTGGAGTTCAAAAAACCCCTCCCTTTCAAATAAAAAAAAGCAACAGAAAGGCAGGTTTACAAGATAAAGTCTATTGTCCAGCCACATTTACATATTTATTTATTTAGAAAATGTTTTACCATGAAGTATACATTGAGATTTCTCTTCTTTTCAGGTATGAGAGTTTAGAGTAAAGGTTTACATATTTACACAAATAGAGAAACCTTATATATACACATATATACATACATACTAAAAATTATAGAGTTACATATTGTTTCAGAAATAAAAATGCATTATTTTAAGGCTTTTAGACTGGGAGAAGATCTGAGTTTTTTCAGGCAGGTTATTCCATGATGTTGGAGCTCTGAAGGAGAAGGCCCACATGCTGAACAGACACAGTCACAATCAGGAAAAGCTGTCAAAATTAGATGTAAAAATGTGAAGAAATTGACATCTCCAGAACATTTTTAAACATCTCTCCCAAACTTAAACCTAGTTAAGATGACATCTCCATGTCTGTTCTAACCACTGAAATGCCTCCATGCTTGCTGAACACAGGTACAAAAGCCTCTTTGTTGGATTTGGATGTTTCTACAATGATGGCACATCTCAAAGATCTGCACAAAACCTTCCAGCAGGATCAATGGAAGTGATGACACTCCATCATGACATTTAAGAACTTTGAGAGTGCATGATCCTTTGAAAATTACATTTGAGGTCCTGTCTAAGGATCACAACACATTGTAACTGCACATTTGAGCTTTCACAAAGGAAACCAGTCTGTTAAATGTTAAAGTAATGGACCTAGAAGGAAGGAAAATATCAGATTTAGGGGAATCCCTGAGTCTGTTAAGGACAAACATTTTGCAAACCTTTCTATCAAACTGATAATGGAGCTTCTTCCTCCAAAGCCTCGTTTTTCACCAGAGGATACTCTGTGTGATTCATTTGCCTGGATACAATTCTTTACTGCCAAAGAGAGGATTCCTAGGACTGTGGCCAACAAAATTTCACTAACATACTAACACAGTAACATAGGTGATGAATAAACTATTTTCAAGAATGCCCCAAGTGGGTGAAACAAAGTCTGCATTGAGAAAAACTGTCATAATTACCTATATTATTATGAGAAGAAATTGTCCAATGCTTTTTATAAAATAGTTACATCATCTGGCAATAAGTTTCACATTCTTACTGTCCTCAGTGTAAAAAAGTTCCTGTCTTGTTTAACTTGAAAGCACTTTTCCTCTAGCCTTAAAGGATGCCATTTTGTTTTTGCTCAGTTCTTTATGTAAATATTTCCCTTGTGAGTGTCTTATATTGGCCATGGATATTGCAAATGGTAATGCAAATGGTAATCACATCACCTTTTAGATACCGTTTCTCTAACATAAACAAACCTAGTTTGGTTAGACTTTCTTAATAACTACAATCTTCCAGTCTCTTTATCAGTCTTGTCACACAGCCCTGAGCGCCATACTTTTTATAGTTGAATAATATACTTTTTTTGTACTCCATACTCCAGAATAGGTATTACCAAGGATTTGTAAAGAAGAAGAATTATATTATCATTCCATGCATCTGTATCCATTTCTATACATATTAGTATCCTACTGGCTTTTGCAACAGCTGAGTGACATAACACAATGGCCTTGATTCACTAAAGCTCAAAGAGGGCTGAACATGTTGATGTCCTGTCAGAGAAATGTTGAAGGCACAAGTAGAGCATTCACTAAAGTGTCTTCAACATCACATCACCATTAGTCCAACAAAGATCTGCCCAAATCAGCATCCATCCAACAGGTTTTCAAATTTTCACTCATCACAATGACCTATTTACATATGGAAATGAACCATAATGATTAATTTCCATATGGAAATACTCGAAAATGAGAGAGTTTTGAATGCAAGTGGGTGTGATAATGTGGCACTTCCATTATTGGTCCTGTTTCTGTATTCTGCACTGGTCAATACTCTGCAATAACAAGAGACTCACCTTAGAATCTCTCATCAGTGGTATGGGCCTTTTGTTCTATTGTTTCCCAGTGGAACGAGTTTTGCTCCCTAAGTTTTTTTATCCCCCATCCATAAATTTGATCCTATAAATGGAGCTAATAGCATTAGAATGTGTTTTTGAGCACATTAACATGTTCCTTCACATTCTGAAAAGACTTCCAAGTCAGAAATTAGTTTCCTCCTGTTTTCTTTCCTTTCTTCCCTTTTCCTGTTAACCCTCCTGATTCCATTTGCTCCAGTTCTAGCTTATGGTGCTAACAAATTTGATGGAATGTTGCAATTATATAATTCACATTTGACTTTGCAAAAAGCTTTCTATGATGTGTCCATTTTGCTATTTGTAAATTGGAGGAGTTTACCTGGCTATGTTGAGTTGAGTGTCTTTTATACCCTGCTTTCTTATTAGTTTTTAGTATTGTCCCCCAACTTTTAACTTAGTCTCTAAAATTGCAAATAGATTGAATCCCCAATTAAGCAGAAAATTGTCTTTAACACATTACAAACTTAAGGCAGGCATCTTACGCCTTTGAGAAACTCATTTAGTTTAAAATATCCCACCATCTCATCTTTCCAATGAATTCAGTAATGTCTTTCTTTCAGCTCACCCACATAGAAAGCAAAATGGTATAGCAATAATGAATAGCAGTTTTGTAGTTTGCGTGAAAATCCAAGAATTTAAAGGGGCTGAATGTGTATATTGGTAGCTTCTATAATTAATCAAACCTACACCACAGCCAAACTACCTCCTGAAGTGAAGATATGCCCATTTTCTAAAAAAAAAGGTTTATCCAAAATAGATGATATGAAACAAGGGGCTTTGATAATTTGTGGAGACTTTAAAATGTTTTTGGGCTTCTCTCTAAATTGTAGAGCCCAGCTCCCTAGACTAACAGTAATGTTTCCTATCTTGCTACTCATTTTAACAAACTATGGTTCATTATAAAGTTAACTTAGCCAAGTCAGAATCCCTTACCTTAGGATGTTAGTCCCCACCCCTTTCCTCAGGACCTACAGGCCATGTGTGTTAGGCACCACTAATGATATGGTTGTAGACCATTGACTAGGCATGGCCTTTGGCAGGAATTCCTGCAAAATGTGCCATTTTCTGCTCCTTTTCTTGTTGCATTATAATCAATGATATAATCTAGTTTTCCCATGTATTCCCACTGTGCTAGCTCACCAATATAAAATGGGGTGTCAGTTTGACACATTTTGTCAGTATTATGATTGGGAAATCTGCTGAAATGTTAATGGTACCTAGTATAGAAATATAGGCAAAGAGAGGGAACTGGGGTTATTGGATTTAAGTATTGGTGGTAACCATTTGTTATCTGGATGGGGGAGGTGTGAAGAGTGTGGATGTGAAGGGGAAAAGAAAACACATACAATCCTCAAAAATATATTCTATTTCTTTTTGGAGATGGGAGTAGAAGATCCTTCCAATTTCCATATATTTTCTGTTTTTAATTTTATTTTTACACTATCCAGGTATAGTGTCATGCATTTTGATTCAAACAACAAAATAGTCACCCTCATATAACATACTAAGGAGTTATGCTTTTAAATCATTAACTAGTCAACAACAGGATGGTGAATGGGAGGTGTACTGATAGTAGAGTAGTAATATACTTAAGCAGGCCTTCACAAAAAAGTAACCAATTAATAAAAATAATCGACCTTCACTGCAATAAACCATGCATTTTGTACAGGGTGGGTAGTCTGTAGATGTTCTATTATACCTTGCATCCTAGAGTCTCCATCACATTGACATGTTTGGTCACTGCACCATGCTATGTACAATGTGCAGACACATTCTGCCATAGGCTTACATCTAAAGAATAGCTGTCTGGTAATGGAAATGTCAGTGCTAGGGGGGAACCTCTGGGGTGGATTTTGGGGCAAATCCTTGTCTTCATTGTTGAGGATAGACAAGGGACACAGTGACAGCACCTGATCTCTTGGCATACTGTTGCCAACATAAACCTCAGGGTTGATATGTTATATGTGATTAATTAGAGCAGATGAGCCAAGGTGTGATCCCTCCTTTCCCCTCTTCACAACTTTTGCAGATACTGTGCACATTGCAATAGATAAGTCCCTGCCTAAAGGAAAAATATTCAGACACACCAAGGTTTTCAAGGAAGGGTGAGAACTATTATAGTGACTACACACTTTCTCCTCAGAAACACTTGACATGGTGATGGCTTGTTGTGGTGCTGCTGCTGCCTTAGCATTAGGACTAATATGAACCACTAACATCTGTCTTATATAACCACTGGTCCCCACAGGATGATAATCCTATTTCTGTGCTGTGGATTGATGATCCCAGTCCCACTCCCACCACCAGTAATACTACCCATAGGCATATTGGCACTCCAACCTGTTCCTGTGACATTTGGTGCTCAGGCAACTCAACAAGAACTAATTTAGTAAATACTATAATGTCACTATTGGTGATGGTACCTATTTCTGAAGACCTCTCTCCAATCTGTTTATTTGAGCAAATAAATCTTATATTTTTGCTGACATCATCACCATCATCATCATTATAACCCCCACCTTCCTCTTATCTTGTCAGTGATATAGGTGGTACATCTGGCATCACACTCAAACACAGCATGGCCACTGGACCCCTTTTCTAATACTACATACAGCCATCTTGGGAAAATTAGAAGTTCATCTTCATCATATCCGAGGTACCTGAACATGTGGTGGCAGCATTACTATCTGCTAGTGCTAGGCTCCCACTACTAGTACTGCTACTTCTACTGCTGCAAGAGAAATGTTAAAGACATATTTAAAGAAAATATTATGCCACTTATCCCTCATTATCCTTCACTTCTTAATGAGTGGAACAATTAGGATATTAGGATATTTTACTGTTTGGTAGGATACTGGCCATCAAAATGGTTGTATTATTTCCTCTATATCCCTATTTACATCTACAATACATATTTTCAAACATTTGAAAGCCTGACTTTCCTCTTGTTACTTAACAATGAGCTAAAAATTAGGGAGGCTTGGCCATTCCTAATTTCAAATATTATTAAATTGCTTCAGGGCTTGACCAGATGACCCAGTGGGCTTTAGCTCTTGCTATTAAACAATGGTTTAAAATGAATAAGAATATATCTGAACTGTCTTCTAAGCTGTATAATTTGTTACGGCTCCTTTCTAAGTGAAGACGTATTCCCTCGTGCAACCTATTATCAGTCATCAAGGTCTGGATAGTTTGGGACAGATTTGATCCTAATTTCCACTTTATTGGAGACCCAAATATGGCATGATGCATGGACTACCAATATCTCCCAGCTCTTTACAATTAGTAATCACAAACCCTTGATGAAATACAATACAACTAAAACATCACTTCCTAAGAATATTTCACATTTCTCAATATTCAGCATGTTCCAAAATTTATCTTAGGTGGTTGTAAGCAACTCCTCAGTCCTTTTTTTATAAGGAAATGAGTGCAAATTTAAAGTAAATCAAACATTGATCCCATTCTTATAAATCTGATTGAAACTCAACCCCATATATGCAGAAATAGGAGCTAGATCTAGATAAGACTATTTCTGAAGATCAGTGATCTTCAGCTATGTAGCTGATCCATAAGGCAACAACATGTATCAACTATTTGGAATCCTCATGTAAAGTAATGTTTAAGTCGCATATGGTACACAAGCCTGAAATTGCTTAGTCATGTTGGAGATGTGGGGCATCTCCAGGTACTTAACATTTAGTGGTCCTGCACTCAAATCTTGTAAAAGATGCTTTCCCTAATTCAAATTCAGGTTAGCCAAAACAGCATGTCTTAATTTTAAGCTTGGAGAGCTTCCTTATAATGACTATACTGATAGTCCATATCCTCATTGACCATAGACTTGTAATTGCCCACGACTGTAAAGGACAGAATTCTGCTTCTTCAGAAAAGATAAAAAATGATCAAGTCTAATGAATTTATACGAATGTATTAAGGGCAACGTTGAATGATTCCCAAGCTATAAAATAAAAAGTATAAAACAAAGAAACAGGAGAGCAAAGAGACAACTCTAAGTGTAGTATTTTTAATTCCAATGTAAATGAATAGTTAAAATCCAAACACCCCTCAGGGTGTCTACTCACAGACTAAAAATCAAAATGCTCGCAAATCTGGGATCCAAAGATACAGGAACGCTCCTTCCAGCACTACCACGAGTCCTCTAACACTTCCAAAACAGCGTTCTTACTCGGATGACGTCACTTCCGGTTCGGCCGTTTCCTAGCGTCTCAAGCCTCGCTCCTGTGCTCCAATCCGATGCGTCCTTCAATTCCAATGGATCTCCACACCTTCTCAACGCACGTTTCGTGGGTAAACCCACTTTATCAAGAGATGGTGTATTGCACTAACCATATCCTATTTATACCTTCTACATTTAGGTATACATAATTATTTAATCAACACACACATATAAAGCCATAAAAGAACATAAACATAATACCAATATCATCAAAGGCAATAAAATCCATACTTGAATATAATAAAATATTACATAATCAAATAATAAATGATTAGTACTAATAAAATATAAATATATATATATAAATCCACAAACCTGAATTCCAAATGGCAAGTGGAAACGAATATGATCTGATATCTAAAAAAGTTAATTAATACAAAATATAAATGTAAAAAATACACATAATAAACCAACTAAAAATATCAATAAATACTAAAAGCAATACATATCTATTTCCTCATTCATGCCACTTGGTTTTAAAGTTTGTAACTTATGTATCCAGTAGGATTCTCTCTGGCACAATTTTCTAAAGCGATCTCCACCTCTAACACTCATTGGAATTTGTTCAATCCCAGTGATTCTTAAATTCCCAATTTCCCCATTCTGACATTCCAAAAAGTGCCTGGAAACAGTATGCTTGGCTGACTTATTAATAATATTCCTCCTGTGTTCCCTAAAACGTTCCTTCAGACACCGTACAGTTCGCCCAACATACTGCATTCCACATCCACAACTCAAAAGGTATATAACATAATTAGAACAACACGTTATCTTACCGCTAATCTTATACTCCTCTTTATTACTGCTTGATTCAAAACTTTTTGTTTCTTTCAAAAACTCACATGTCAGGCAACGACTGTGCCTACAACGAGAGCAACCCTGATTCTCAGCCAATACCATCCTTTTTCCTTTTCCCTTCCTGAGCATACTAGGGGCCAAAATATTTTTTAAATTACGAGCTTTCCTAAACACTATCTTAGGTTTTTTAGGTAGATGATCTCTCAAAATGGGGTCACACTTAAGCACGCCCAAATTGTTTACTCATCACTTTTCCTATTTTATTGGCTGCCACATTATACTTAGTAACAAATGGAGCAAAGTCTTTTTTTCTTCCTTTTTTAGCTTTAATAGCTTTTTTCCTAACCACTTTAGATTTACTTGATCCATTAATAGTGTCCTTCTGTTCCAAAAGTAAACTCCGTTCTTGCCCTTGAGCTTTTTTAAGAGCATCAATCACAATATCCCCAGCGTAGCCTTTCTCTAAAAAACGATTCTTCAGATCAGTTGCTTGATCCTGAAAATCAATACCTCTACTACAGTTGCGTCTTAGTCTTAAAAACTGACTGTATGGAATATTGTCTATCCATCTCCTGAGATGGCCACTCCTAGGATCTAAATAAGAATTAGTATCCACTCGCTTATAAAAGGTTTTACTTTGAATATTGAGTCCTTCATCAATAAAAAATAAAAGATCTAAAAATTCTATTTGTTGATAACTATACTTATACGTAAAATGAATACCTATCTGGTTCTTATTTAAAAATTCTAAAAATTCTATCAATCTACCTTCACTACCACCCCAAATAATTAAAATATCGTCTATAAAACGGCCATAGTAGACAAGGTCCGCGCCCCACACAGAGTCCCAAATGTGGGATTCCTCCCAATAGCCCATAAATAAATTCGCATAGCTGGGCGCGAACCTTGTTCCCATGGCCGTCCCACAGATTTGTAAGTAAAATTCATCCTCAAATAAAAAATAATTATTCTTTAAAATAAACTCAATACATTTCAATAAGAATCCTCTCTGACTCATAGGAATACCCCCATCCTTATTCAAAAAATATTCTACTGCTAATAAACCTAAATTATGCTTAATATTACTATATAGAGCTGTGACATCACATGTAACCCAAAGATATGATTCCCTCCACTGTAACTTATCTATTTTATTTAAAACATCAGTAGAGTCCCTAATATATGAACGCAAATTCCAAACTAATGGCTGTAGAAAGTAGTCAACATATTGTGACAGGTTAGATGTGATTGAGTCAATACCAGCCACAATGGGTCGTCCAGGGGGATTCTTAAGTGTTTTATGGATTTTAGGGAGATGGTATAAGATAGGAACTACTGGATATTTATTATACAAAAATTGTATTTCCATTTTATTGATTATACCATCTCCCAATGCTTTATTTAATAAAATCCAAAGTGTTTCATTAAACTCCTTAGTTGGATCTAAATCCAATTTTCTATAAAAAGAGTTATCACGCACAATCCTATATGCCTCCTGGATATAGTCGATCCTATTCTGTACAACAATTCCTCCCCCTTTATCAGCTGACCTCAACACTATACTCTCATCATTCATCAAATCTTTCAGGCATCTTCTCTCATGTTTTGACAAATTATCAAAGTGTTTCACACCTTGATCACAAACCGTATTGAGGTCTTCTAGCACTAGAGAATAAAATGTCTCTAAATAACTCCCTCTTGACTCAACTGGATAAAAGGTAGACTGACTCCTAAAATCAGTATGTATAAAACCATCCATATCTTTCTCTTCTCCCTCATTCTTATCTACCACATCTCTTTCTCTCTTAATATAATGCCTTTTTAGAGTCAAACTCCTAACATATTTATTCAAATCAATAAACAACTCGAATTTATTCGGTTTGGAAATTGGTGCAAAACTCAACCCCTTCTTAAGTAAATTTACATCCCAAATGCTCAAATTCTTTTCTGACAAATTAAATATACCACATTCACTTAATTCCCCACGACTTCGCTGTATAACCTTTTTTGTTGAGGCATTTCTTCTATTGCCTCTCCTTCCTCTTCTAGTCCTCTTTTCCCCCTTCTCCCCTGCTGATCCCCATTCCCTCCCCCTGAATCCTTCAGCTGATTTCAAATCCACATCCGGATAGGGGAATATCAGCCTGGCTGCAAAAAAGGAGAAACTGGAGAAGAGGAAGAAGCCGTATTCATACCCCCACTTTGTGCCACTATCAATTCGTTAACTTTTCCATCCTTCTTACATTTCTTTTCCAACTTTTTCGCATTTTTGGTTTTTCCTAACTTCGAGTTAGTCTTACTCTGTAAAACAACTGTGAAATAGATTGTCTAGAAAATGTTATTATTAGAGATGAGTTTGAGAGACATAGGAGTTATCCATTGAGCCCTCAAATAGTGATAATCCCTGCAGTAGAAAGAACAGAAAAAGAGGAAGACTTACAGGGAGAATCTAAAACAGTTGTTTTACAGAGTAAGACTAACTCGAAGTTAGGAAAAACCAAAAATGCGAAAAAGTTGGAAAAGAAATGTAAGAAGGATGGAAAAGTTAACGAATTGATAGTGGCACAAAGTGGGGGTATGAATATGGCTTCTTCGTCTTCTCCAGTTTCTCCTTTTTTGCAGCCAGGCCGATATTCCCCTATCCGGATGTGGATTCGAAATCAGCTGAAGGATTCAGGGGGAGGGAATGGGGATCAGCAGGGGAGAAGGGGGAAAAGAGGACTAGAAGAGGAAGGAGAGGCAATAGAAGAAATGCCTCAACAAAAAAGGTTATACAGCAAAGTCGTGGGGAATTAAGTGAATGTGGTATATTTAATTTGTCAGAAAAGAATTTGAGCATTTGGGATGTAAATTTACTTAAGAAGGGGTTGAGTTTTGCACCAATTTCCAAACCGAATAAATTCGAGTTGTTTATTGATTTGAATAAATATGTTAGGAGTTTGACTCTAAAAAGGCATTATATTAAGAGAGAAAGAGATGTGGTAGATAAGAATGAGGGAGAAGCGAAAGATATGGATGGTTTTATACATACTGATTTTAGGAGTCAGTCTACCTTTTATCCAGTTGAGTCAAGAGGGAGTTATTTAGAGACATTTTATTCTCTAGTGCTAGAAGACCTCAATACGGTTTGTGATCAAGGTGTGAAACACTTTGATAATTTGTCAAAACATGAGAGAAGATGCCTGAAAGATTTGATGAATGATGAGAGTATAGTGTTGAGGTCAGCTGATAAAGGGGGAGGAATTGTTGTACAGAATAGGATCGACTATATCCAGGAGGCATATAGGATTGTGCGTGATAACTCTTTTTATAGAAAATTGGATTTAGATCCAACTAAGGAGTTTAATGAAACACTTTGGATTTTATTAAATAAAGCATTGGGAGATGGTATAATCAATAAAATGGAAATACAATTTTTGTATAATAAATATCCAGTAGTTCCTATCTTATACCATCTCCCTAAAATCCATAAAACACTTAAGAATCCCCCTGGATGACCCATTGTGGCTGGTATTGACTCAATCACATCTAACCTGTCACAATATGTTGACTACTTTCTACAGCCATTAGTTTGGAATTTGCGTTCATATATTAGGGACTCTACTGATGTTTTAAATAAAATAGATAAGTTACAGTGGAGGGAATCATATCTTTGGGTTACATGTGATGTCACAGCTCTATATAGTAATATTAAGCATAATTTAGGTTTATTAGCAGTAGAATATTTTTTGAATAAGGATGGGGGTATTCCTATGAGTCAGAGAGGATTCTTATTGAAATGTATTGAGTTTATTTTAAAGAATAATTATTTTTTATTTGAGGATGAATTTTACTTACAAATCTGTGGGACGGCCATGGGGACAAGGTTCGCGCCCAGCTATGCGAATTTATTTATGGGCTATTGGGAGGAATCCCACATTTGGGACTCTGTGTGGGGCGCGGACCTTGTCTACTATGGCTGTTTTATAGACGATATTTTAATTATTTGGGGTGGTAGTGAAGGTAGATTGATAGAATTTTTAGAATTTTTAAATAAGAACCAGATAGGTATTCATTTTACGTATAAGTATAGTTATCAACAAATAGAATTTTTAGATCTTTTATTTTTTATTGATGAAGGACTCAATATTCAAAGTAAAACCTTTTATAAGCGAGTGGATACTAATTCTTATTTAGATCCTAGGAGTGGCCATCTCAGGAGATGGATAGACAATATTCCATACAGTCAGTTTTTAAGACTAAGACGCAACTGTAGTAGAGGTATTGATTTTCAGGATCAAGCAACTGATCTGATTGTGATTGATGCTCTTAAAAAAGCTCAAGGGCAAGAACGGAGTTTACTTTTGGAACAGAAGGACACTAATAATGGATCAAGTACATCTAAAGTGGTTAGGAAAAAAGCTATTAAAGCTAAAAAAGGAAGAAAAAAAGACTTTGCTCCATTTGTTACTAAGTATAATGTGGCAGCCAATAAAATAGGAAAAGTGATGAGTAAACATTGGGGTGTGCTTAAGTGTGACCCCATTTTGAGAGATCATCTACCTAAAAAACCTAAGATAGTGTTTAGGAAAGCTCGTAATTTAAAAAATATTTTGGCCCCTAGTATGCTCAGGAAGGGAAAAGGAAAAAGGATGGTATTGGCTGAGAATCAGGGTTGCTCTCGTTGTAGGCACAGTCGTTGCCTGACATGTGAGTTTTTGAAAGAAACAAAAAGTTTTGAATCAAGCAGTAATAAAGAGGAGTATAAGATTAGCGGTAAGATAACGTGTTGTTCTAATTATGTTATATACCTTTTGAGTTGTGGATGTGGAATGCAGTATGTTGGGCGAACTGTACGGTGTCTGAAGGAACGTTTTAGGGAACACAGGAGGAATATTATTAATAAGTCAGCCAAGCATACTGTTTCCAGGCACTTTTTGGAATGTCAGAATGGGGAAATTGGGAATTTAAGAATCACTGGGATTGAACAAATTCCAATGAGTGTTAGAGGTGGAGATCGCTTTAGAAAATTGTGCCAGAGAGAATCCTACTGGATACATAAGTTACAAACTTTAAAACCAAGTGGCATGAATGAGGAAATAGATATGTATTGCTTTTAGTATTTATTGATATTTTTAGTTGGTTTATTATGTGTATTTTTTACATTTATATTTTGTATTAATTAACTTTTTTAGATATCAGATCATATTCGTTTCCACTTGCCATTTGGAATTCAGGTTTGTGGATTTATATATATATATATTTATATTTTATTAGTACTAATCATTTATTATTTGATTATGTAATATTTTATTATATTCAAGTATGGATTTTATTGCCTTTGATGATATTGGTATTATGTTTATGTTCTTTTATGGCTTTATATGTGTGTGTTGATTAAATAATTATGTATACCTAAATGTAGAAGGTATAAATAGGATATGGTTAGTGCAATACACCATCTCTTGATAAAGTGGGTTTACCCACGAAACGTGCGTTGAGAAGGTGTGGAGATCCATTGGAATTGAAGGACGCATCGGATTGGAGCACAGGAGCGAGGCTTGAGACGCTAGGAAACGGCCGAACCGGAAGTGACGTCATCCGAGTAAGAACGCTGTTTTGGAAGTGTTAGAGGACTCGTGGTAGTGCTGGAAGGAGCGTTCCTGTATCTTTGGATCCCAGATTTGCGAGCATTTTGATTTTTAGTCTGTGAGTAGACACCCTGAGGGGTGTTTGGATTTTAACTATTCATTTACATTGGAATTAAAAATACTACACTTAGAGTTGTCTCTTTGCTCTCCTGTTTCTTTGTTTTATATGTCTAGGTTTCTTTGAAGCCATTAGCAAATTTGGCACTATTTGCTTTAACCAGGATTGAAGCATTGAGAGCACATTTTATAAAGAACTTTCTTATGGACAAATAAGGACTGGACTAAGATTAGAGCACTATAATAGATTTTTTGTCTATAAAATAAAAAGTGCAAGCATAGGGCTACATGGTCTCCCTAGTATCACCATTTATGTGAGTCATAATGATCTGGTTATTTGTCACAGAGATGGTTTGATATTTGCAAAATACAGTGGATAAACTGTCATTTCATATTGATGTTTCTTTGAATAGTAAAGCATCTCCTGAGATCCCATGTAAACACAGAAATTGACGGCAGATAAGAAGAACCATCCAATAAAGCTAAAACTCCATCTGAAAGCATTCAGAAACATAGCTTTTCAACTTCTTAAATGATGATTTATCTCTGGATAGTGGAAATCCCTTCATCAAATAGTCTAAGATTTTCTGTACTATCAAAGAGCCCCCCACCTCGACTTACATGACATCCATAACGTAAGTTCATTTTATGCAGGCAATAGTTTAAGTGCTTCTTTTTTGATCCTGATAAATTATCTGTCTGTGTCCTATGATTTTTATGTCTTCATTACAGCAAATTTTGACTGATTAATAGAAAGCCTCTTTGTTTGGGTACTTATATTGTACTGGCTATAAACGGGACTTGACACTTAACTTTAAAACTATTTGAATTACAAGCACTTCTTTAGTAGTGTTCCCCTCCATATGATCATTAATATGATCACTTATACAAATGTATCATGTAAATCTCCAATAGTATTGTTACTTTCCATAAACTTCCCAATGCCATGATACATTACTCCCAACTACTGAGTTCATCTATCAGTAAAAAAATTGCACAAATAGAAAAATTGCTGTCTGTACCGTACTTTGACAAAGTGCCTCGAGGGCATGGCACAACTGTTGGCTTGCAGTGTGTGTAAGACCACCGTGTTACCCCACCTGTTATACTGATGCACACAATAAAGTAGACTTTTTAAAGGGTAGTTGCTGGCTCCTTTTTTTCTATTTGTCCGGATCTTGCTGTTATGCTAATATGGGCCTGTTGCACCAAACCTGCCGGGTGTTTGCATATTAAAGTTAAAGATAACAGACGCAGATAACTATTAATCACCTATATTTGGTTCTATCCCCTGGTGTGCTGGTATCTGTTGATTATATAAATCGATTATATGATTACCCATATAGCCAGCTCTACTTAGCAATTTTTTTAAAAAAATCTACATTACTTGCCTTATAAACCAATTGAGGTCTATGAAAAACCCTCACATTTTTCAAGGTTTTAATCCTTGAGCATACTTTACCCTTTTCTCTTGTAAGGAAACTTTACTAGATGTCAAGGTAATACTGTATAAATTGCATTTGAATGTGAACCAATAGCTATAACTCTGCCCCAGTCTTATAGGTACCACTTCCACTTTGTCTTATTTGGGCTACTCTAAACTATACCTAAAAAAAAGTTAGTTTCTCATTCTGAAGGTCAGTGTTTACATCTGTTAGGGTTTGGGGTGGATAAGTTTAAAGTTTCACCTATCACTAGAACAGAGCATATATATAAGCCCACTTGTCCCATAATTATTTGCCAAATAAAACTGTTTTATTGTATTAAATGTGCATTGGATATTTGTTTGCATTCCAGCTAGTCTTCTAATCTCACAGTGTTACTGAACTGGCTTGTCTTGTGACCTTCTATCCTGTGTATGACCCTGCCTGAATAAATTATCTTAATGTCATCTTGTGTATGACCCTGATATTGATTATCAAGCTTTCTTAGTCCTTCCGTGAATAGACACAGCTATTTCCTCACTTCCCATTATCTTATAAGACTATTTCACATTGGGGAGTGGCGCTCTGCCAAGTCTCCTTCGCTTTACAGAGATCTGAGCTGACAACTTTCCTTCACATTGTGGATCGCTGGTCTGCAAAATCTCCTTTGATATGCGGAGCACTGCTCTGCCAAGTCTTCTCTGCTTTACAGAGCATTGCTCTACCAATTCTCCTGTGCATTGTAGAGTGCAGCTCTGCCAAGTCTCCTTCACATTGCAGATTCCTTCTCTGCCAAGTTTTCCTCTCTTTAAAGTGCTGCTCTGTCAAGTCTCCTTCCACTGTGAAAGCTGCTCTGCCAAGTCTTCTTCATGTTACAAAGAGTTTCTCTGACAGTTCTCCTTCATATTACAGATTTCTGCTCTTCCAGTTCTCTTTTATGTATTACAGAGAGTTACTTTGCAAAGTCTTGTTCATATATTGCAGCGAGCCAAGTCTCCACCACATTACTTGGCATTGTAGAGTGCGTTTTTGCTAGCTAAAACAGACTTTACCTTGGGTAGGGTTCCATTCCTATAAAACGTGCTATATTCCTTGGCAGGCTCATTCATGATTGAGCATTTCTGACCAGTACTTTTGCATATGCAAATTATCCTTGGGATTGGTCACCCTGAGGATAACATGGGAATCCAGATGTGGACCCCTTGCTCACAGTGCTTAGAGAAATCAGATACACCTCACTGATGTGTCTCAAGAAATCTAGTCTTGGCTGATTCTCTTGTTCAGCAGGGAATTGCCTGGTATTGCCTTACTGGACTTCCATTTTGACAGGATCAGTATGATGTTCTTAAGGATATTTCCTCTTAGTGTACGCATGAATGAGCTAAAAATTGCACCCTGGGTAGGATACCTTTCATATAGAGGCTGCTAAATTCGATGGTAGGGTCGTTCCTAGTTCAGCATCTCTGCCCTGTACTTCTGCCAGGTCTTCTTGCATTACAGAGAGCTCCTTTTGCCAGTTCTTCTTAACATTACAGAGCTCTGCTCTTGCCTGGTCTCCTTCACATTACAGAGTGCTGCTCTTCCAAGTCTCCTTCACATTACAGAGTGATGTTCTGCCTGACCTACTTTACATTAAAGAACTCTGCCAGGTCTCCTTCACATTACAAAGTACTACTCTGCCAGGTCTCCTTCACATTACAGAGTGCTGATCTGCCAGGTCCCCTTTACATTACAGTGTGCTGCTCTGCCAAATCTCCTTCCCATTACAGAGTGCTGATCTGCTAGGTCACCTTCACATTACACAGCACTGATCTGCCAGGTCCCCTTCACATTACAGAGCACTGCTCTGTCATATCTCTTTCACATTACAGAGCACTGCTCTGTCATATCTCTTTCACATTACAGAGCACTGCTCTGTCATATCTCTTTCACATTACAGAGCTCTGCTCTGTCATATCTCTTTCACATTACAGAGCTCTGCTCTGTCATATCTCTTTCACATTACAGAGCTCTGCTCTGTCATATCTCTTTCACATTACAGAGCTCTGCTCTGTCATATCTCTTTCACATTACAGAGCTCTGCTCTGTCATATCTCTTTCACATTACAGAGCTCTGCTCTGTCATATCTCTTTCACATTACAGAGCTCTGCTCTGTCATATCTCTTTCACATTACAGAGCTCTGCTCTGTCATATCTCTTTCACATTACAGAGCACTGCTCTGTCATATCTCTTTCACATTACAGAGCTCTGCTCTGCCAATTCTCCCTGGGATTACAGAGTGCTTCTCTGTCTGGCATACTTTACATTACAGAGCTCTGTTCTGCCAGGTCTCCTTCACATTACAGAGAGCTGCTCAGCCAGTTCTTCTTCACATTACAGAGCTCCCCTTAATTCATCTTACAGAGCACTGCTCTGGTATGTCTCATTGGCATTGCAGAGTGCTCCCTTGTGTGTGCAGTGTCTCCTGGGAGCATGCAGTGTCACTGAATCCTGGTTACCTGTTCATCACTTCTGGGCTGGTAAGACATTATCATTTCTTCTTGAATAGTAGTTCTCAATCTGTCAAGTGTGAGGACTGTTTTATACTTACAGTGGTTGTGTTCTGCTCTATTGCTATTGGTCTTCTAATATAATCCATTGTATACCTGAATACATTTGTGCATTATTTCTGCTTAAGACCTGGTGACTATCCAAATCTAGAGCCCATTTTGCAAGGCAGATAACTATTATAGGCAAGAAGAGTGTCTGCTTGTCCTCCATGGACTGTTTTTTTCATTGGTTAGCACACTACATCATCAAACTGGATTGAACTGATCCAGATCTTTTAATAGAAGATATCTATTAGACAGAGATATCAGGCTACAAATATAACTGGAGATCATTCCACCTTTCACAGAATTTTTTGAATTGTTCAGTTTGAAGTGAACATAGATTCTGCCTCATCACCTAATAATTTTTCTGTCATTTAAAGACATTCCTCCTTGGGTGGGTCATAAGTATCGGGTTATTTTGGGATACAGAGGTGAAATTCTAGGGCAAGCAATGTGTGTTGCTATTTTAACTGCTAAATAAAATAAGTAGGAAATGTATTAGATGCTCTGAAACATCACCTAGATCAGTGTTTCTCAACTCCTGTCCTCGAGACCCACTAACAGGCCAGGATGTGATGATTTCCTTGTTAGAGCACAGGTGATAGAAAACAGGAATTCACTAACAAAACTGCTCTCCAATGACTGCACAGCTAATTGAAATGAATTGTTGGTAACTACCATAGAGCTAATTCTCAGCAGCTTGAAAAGAAAGCAAATTAATTATGAGAAAACTGTAAAATGGTGGGTTATTTCCTCTAGGCACAGTAAATACAGTATTGGAATTTGAAAGCGCTACAGTAGCACTGGAAATGGTAGTCAGAAATAGATCCTTAGGGCAACTTAGAAATGAATGAGTACACAGACACACAAAATGTCTTCCTAGACTTCTACTGAACTTTTTTCTCTAACACCAAAGAAACACACTTAACTATGTAATGGCACTAAAAAGAAAACAAGTACCATAAAATGTCAGGTATAATACGTGCCTTTGTATAATATGCAGGTGTACATTATACCCAAGATTTTAGGGGAAAGCGAGAGTGCCTATATATAATACACACCCTTGTTTTCACCCTTACTCACTAAAAAAATTAGGGTTGTCAAATTCCCTCCCTTCCTCATTTCGCTCTCAGCAGCATCCCTTCTTTCTACTCTGGAATCCTCTGTGACATCTTCTCAGTGGGTGGCATGCTTGTGTTTGCCACCCTCTTCCAGCAATGCCTTGTCAGGAACTTTTCAATTTAAGCCAATCTTAATGCCCTGTAAGGACCTCAAGGTCCTTGTAGGGCAATACTGTACATCCAATTCATAGATAACTGTGCGCTGGATCTACGGTATTGCCCTGCAAGGACCTTGAGTTCCTCACAGGGCATTACCATTGGCTTAAATTGAAAGGTACTGACGGGGCATTGCTGGAACTGGGCGGCAAATTCAAGCATGCAGCCTGCTGTGAAGCTGTCACAAAGGACCCCACAGGAGGTAAGACTTGAGTAGAAGGAAGAGAAGCTTCTGAGAGCGGATTGTTCTATAAAATTAAAAAAAAAGACTTGCAGAGACATAGACACAGAGACACTTACACACATGGATGCACAGGCACACAAGAACTTCTTTCCTTGCTTCCTTTCCTTCCTGTGGGGATGAAGCAAGAGGAAAAGCATTTGAATAGTGAAAGCAGGACTGAAAAGGCCAAGCTGTAAAAGGGAGGAGGGACAAGTCAGCAGGGAGGTGAAGTGCCAGGTGGAAGTGGAGAAAGGGAGAGTGAGAGTTGGATAGGCTGAAACTGTATAATATATATATATATATATATATATATATATATATATATATATATCCTATATATATATATATATATATATATATATATATATATATATATATATATATCCTATATAATAATTCGCTAAACCATGTGTAATGACGCAGTCATGAGCGGTAGAGACTGCTCATGATGAGGTTGATACAGAGAGGCTCCATCCAGCTCTGTATCAGCCGCGGCGCGGGCAGTCTCTACAGAGCATGACTGCACCGTGACCGGCTGGCATTGTATCAGCTGCGGAGTGGGCAGTCTCTACTGTGCATGACTGCCCAGAGACCGGCTGGCAGTGGCACTGTGGCCCGTGTAACAGGCTCTTCAACTAGTATATATATAAATATATATAATAGAGAGAGAGACTTAACTTTATTTGTCTGTCAGTACAAATCTGGCAGACAATGGAAGCAGAAACTGTAACACTGCTCATCCCATAGTAGTAACTATCTCATAAACTACAGTTTGAAATTAAAAAAGACAGATGCTTTCGAATGTTCTTTTGAAATCACCTACTTGTTACAAAGTTACAGATCAACTTTAACTCTTTTCAGTTACATGTAATATGCATTTCTGGAGCAAACCAACTGCAATATAGAGAAAAACAACTGCAATATAGAGAATAAATAAATATTACTACTAGGGATGAGCGAGCACCCCGATGCTCGGGTGCTCGGGTGCTCTGACCGAGCACCCCCTGATGCTCGAGTGCTCGGCCGAGCACCCGAGCCCCATTCAAATGAATGGGAGCACTCGAGCATTAAACCAGGCACCCCCTGCTCTGATGAGCGGAGGGTGCCTGGTCAATGTCCCCCTTCATCTCCGCTATGCCCCTCTTCCACAATGTCCCCCTTCATCTCCTATGCCATAGCGGAGATGAAGGGGGACATTGTGGAAGAGGGGCATAGCGGAGATGAAGGGGGACATTGTGGAAGAGGGGCATAGAGTCTATGCCCCTCTTCCACAATGTCCCCCTTCATCTCCGCTATGCCCCTCTTCCACAATGTCCCCCTTCATCTCCTCTATGGCATAGGAGATGAAGGGGGACATTGTGGAAGAGGGGCATAGCGGAGATGAAGGGGCACATTGTGGAAGACGGGCATAGCGGAGATGAAGGGGGACATTGTGGAAGAGGGGCATAGAGTCTATGCCCCTCTTCCACAATGTCCCCCTTCATCTCCGCAATGCCCCCTTCATCTCCGCAATGCCCCCGTACCTCCATTCCCTGGTGGTCCAGCGGAGCGTCTTGGATCTGTGCCTCTTCCGGCACAGATCCTCTTCACCCGAACATGTCGGGCGAGCACATGGCGGTACTCGTACGAGTACCGCCATGTGCCGAGCAGAGCGATGCTCGAGCCGATCCGAGCATCGGCCGAGCACGCTCGCTCAACACTAATTACTACAATTTCTATTGATTTAAATGGGTCTTTTAACCCCTTGAATGCTATCAAGGTATCTAATGCATTGCTTCACATAGCTTACAGTAGCAAGCTCCCTGTGCAGTAAAGATGCTGGGTAATACCAAAATTGAAAAATATTGCATCTAATGATCACCTCCAACCCAACGTGGAATTTACCTCTCTCACATTGTGATGTTTCTCCCTGAGCCAGATGTCTTTAGCATTTTGTATAAAAGCAAAACATATCCATGGCTGGTTGGAAGGGAGGTATAAAGTCATACTAGAGGTCTGTGTATTTAGATGATGCAGGAGAACAATGTTTTCCTGCACAGTTATTTCCATATTTGCAAAGCATAAAATACTTTTTATTTTAAGCAGCATAACATATAGTTTGTGCAGCATTTTTAAATCACTATTTTATCAGATTGGCCCCATTGATTCCATACTTTTAAAGCTGAGTATTGGGTCTAGCATGTTGGACTCCACATCTACAGGAAATTAGATAATATTACATATATAGAACTATGATTTATAAAGCTGTTATTAAAAATGGTTGTCCAGTGACATAGCCAGAGAATGTTTTGAACGGACTGATGTAATTGCAGTTAGTGCACCTGGTGTGAGTACATTAATGTACTGGAAGAAAAGGCATTGCTCTTTGATGTTGGGAAATCTGTTTTTACTCCCTGTAATCCTGGACAAGCGACTTCATCTATCTCTGTCTAAAATATTAATTTGTAAAATCTTCAGGGTAAGGATTAATTATACCTGTAAACTGTACCATGTGCAGAGCTATGCACAAAGTCTATATAAGAATATGTTTGAGGAAAGTGGTAATGCATTGGCATTTTTCCTAACCGTGCTCATTTCTTTGAAGCTGTGGAAAAGGTGACTACACTCTATTCTCTGCCTAAGTAATAGATAATAATCATCTTTCCTTGTCTTTTTTTTTGTTCCAAATATATTTCCAATATATTTTCCATTTTAGGGTGAGGCGATCATTTTTCTTTCATGTGCGGTTACACACACAGTGAGTTACGCATTCTAGGACTTAATGTTATAGGATATATATGCAACTTGCTCCCATTTTTGGTGGTGGTGGCACATATAAATATACTGGTTACAAAGCCCGAATACACAGGCTGATCCAGAGCGGGGAGCTCCGGATGACTCACAGCCTGTCTGTGCTCCCAGTTCCGGGGCAGCAGCGGTGGCACTGGATGACAGTTTGTCACCCAGCCGCCTCCGCTGCTGCCCCAGAGCCGGAAGCACAGATAGGCTGTCAGCCTTCCAGAGCTTCCCGCTCCGTATCAGCCCATTCTGCGAGTCCCTACTGTGCATGTGCGGTTACACACACAGTGAGTGACGCATTCTAAGACTTTATGCTATAGGATAGGAAATAATTCTACAACAGTATGGCTGTCTGACAAGCATTGGTTCTATGGCGATCCTAATTTGTATTATTGTAAGTGGACATCCACGTTCTCTTTTGTTGAACCCAGCAACCACAATTAATGAAAACCTGTCACCTTTGCAAATTATTATTCCTTCTCTGCAATTTATTTAATCACCCTCCAAGTGTAATTTATCCCCACTCAACCACTGACAACACACCCAAAAAGTAGAACTTGTAAGCATCACCTCAAAAGTAATTCCTACACTCCTACCACACAAAGCCTTCTTCTAAATGTTTGGTGGGCTTTTCCCCTCTCATTCTTCCTCACAGTTTGAATAGCTCACAGTAGAGCATTAGTCTGTCAAAATGGAACATTGCAGATTTCCGGTGTTCAAAATAGAAAAATACGTTTGTAAATGTGTGGGTAGTAAGGACCTGGACTTCAATAAAATGCAACTATAACAAAAATAGAAAAACTTAAAAAAAAAAAAAAAGTTAAAAGACAAAATATAGTTAAAAATAAAAAGAATTGCATTATTAATTTGAAGTGTATAGAAGAAAATAATTTACAGTCATGCCTTGCTTAGGCAGAAGAAGAGGATAAAAAAAATAAAGAGGAAGAGAAAGAGAACTAGAAAGGGAAGAGGTGAATGATTGTATAATTGTAAGAAATATAAGAATTAGAGAGAAATTAGAGAGAAAGATGATGATCTGAGACCTAACTGCCAGAACTGTACTCATGACCATATTGCTGGAGAAAATATTGTCACAATTGGTAACCGCATAGAGCCGATCAAAGCTGGGATATAAATGGTAGCCACAGGAGGTTGTGAGCGTTTACTTCTGAACTATGTGTCAGTTTTTCCATAATCATGATATGGCATACCCTTCTTTTCAAATTTAATACTGAGGGGAATAGCTGGGACTTTAAAAAAACTGGGATATATTGTTTTGCTGCGTTTGTTAAGTGCATATAAAGATGACCACCAAATATGAGTCATATTACCTATATCATTCCCACATGTCCAGCTAGTGGGATCAACTGATGAATACATTGTAAGTAGTATATATGGCATCCTGTACCATCTGGTAACCAGTTTGTAATTTGTTTCTACTCTTAAAGAGTTCTTTGAACTGGAAAGTGAAGTAATTAAGATCTGTTGCCATTCCAGCTTGGAAATAGCTTTGGGTGTTTCTGATTACCATTGAGCTTTCTGAAACAAATAAAGAGTTTCACTATCTTTGAGAACATTATATAGCCTCTATATATCATGAGTAATTGTCTGGGATGTCGAGCAGAGGAATCTTTGCGTGTCATAAGGTATTACTTCAATTTTTCCTACTGATCTTCATCAATCGAATGCAATCCTATTTTTTGCTTTAAGCATTGAAAGGTAGCAATTAGATCACCTTCTATAAGATGGTGTTTTAATAGATCACCATCTTAGATGCTAATGAGTCTGTGTCTAGCTCTATTGATCTTAAAGGCCAATAAAATACCGATCATAAAGGGGAATGAGGATGTGTAATAGAATCAGGGGCTGACGTTAGTCTTTTCCAAGTGAAAAGGATGTTTTTAATAAGGACAGACTGTTGAATGTTTGGTCATTTGTCTTGCTTCAGTTCCAGAGAATGGATGAAATTACAGAAATACTGCTCAGCATTTTAAACATATTGACTTGTTGATGAATGATGAGGGTCTCCTGACCTTTCCTCTCTCCCAAGTCAAAGACAAATTAAATAAGGGTCTGTGGAACCATAGAAACACCCACCACTGTATTGAAGCCTATACGTAATTATCACGGTGCCAGTACTTCCTGTGCTGAGCGGCGACATTATTATCACTGCTGTTCTCTGATTGGCTGGCCTTAATTGCTACTACTAGGGATTGCCTTTATATACCCTGGGATGTCCTCCCTTAGGCGCCCTTTCATGGTGTACAAGTTCCTGAGTTTATGTTTGTGCTTTTGCTGATTGGTGTATGACCTGGTCTGCCTGACTACGATTTGGTCCCTGAGTTCCTGTTGCTGCGCTCCATTGCTGACTGTATCCTGGCTGACAACCCGCTCCATTGCTGATCATATCTGGCTGAGAACCCGCTCCGTTGCTGACTGTATCCTGGCTGAGAACCCGATCCGTTGCTGACTGTATCCTGGCTGAGAACCCGATCCGTTGCTGACCGTATCTGGCTGAGAACCTGCTCCGTTGCTGACTGTATCCTAGCTGAGAACCGGCTCCGTTGCTGACCATATCTGGCTAGAGAACCCGCTCAGTTGCTGATTGTATCCTGGCTGAGAACTAGCTCCGTTGCTGATCGTATCCGGCGGAAGAACCCACTCCGTTACTGACAGTATCCTGGCTGAGAACCTGCTGCGTTGCTGACTTTATCCTGGCTGAGAACCTGCTTCGTTGCTGACCGTATCTGGCTGTAGAACCCGCTCCGTTGCTGATCCTATCTGGCCATTGTACCTATCCGTTGCGGACCGTATTTGGCTGTCTTCCGAGCTGTGGCTGTTACCGACTGTGGATTCCTATCCACGTTGTTACCGTGTGTTGTCTGTGCCACTAGGTGACTAGGTGACCCCGTGAGGTCACCGGTTACCAGGGCCTTGCAGCTCATTCTCGGTGTGCGTCGCGGGGCACTGTTTTCTGTCGACCAAAGGCTGAGCCTTGTGCTCGAGCTGCTCTACTGCCATCAAGATCACTCTCTGTGTCTGTGTTACGGTTTGTTAGACACTCAGACCAGTAGGTAAAATAAATCAATCTTTTATTGAAAGAAATAAAATGAAAAGGATCGCCCTCTACAGTTGACTGCAACAATTGCAAGCTGTAACACAGTACATATAACTTTAATACAATATTCGAAAGGCACCCAACATAGGTACTAAGAATAGGGAATAGGACACTAAAGGGTGTATGAAAACAGTTAGTCAGTCTCAGCTGTGGGGTTTGGCACACCCGTGTGGTGTCTAGATAAACTGAGCAAGTGTGCACAGCACAGAGTTCATATGAAGATGATAGAAGATGTTCAGTGACCAATATAAGTTATAACAGCACAGTAACCCAGGATAGCCCCCACGGGCGTTCGTGAATAGACCGGAGAGCCTGCAAGTGCGAGAGTATGTAGCCCCCACGGGCGTGATCGAGACTAACCCAAGATGCGAAGCTGGTGTGTTAGCCCCCACGGGCGTATCACCGAGAACCACTGTAAGCACAACACGAGCCAAGAGCCCCCGCGGGCGTTTACCTACAGATTGAGCAAGAGCTTGGAGCCTAACCTTGCCACCAATAGCCGCACCGGACACCTCCGTCGATAACCGTGAAACCAAGGACGCCCAAACGGCCTACCAGGATTTACTACTCTGCAAATATAACCGGGAGTCGCCGTCCAAGTAGCGGCCAACTCAGCAGCAGTAGAATTACAAGGCAACGGTTCTATATAGAGCAAGGAGGTCCGGTCAGTGAGGAGCGGCAGTGCAAGGGTTAATAGGTACGTTTGAATCTCCCAGGCTCGGTATGGTAGCTTAGCTCTGCAACGTGTAAAGGCTCGGTACGAGAGGCACAGCTTCTGCAAGTCGGCAAGGAACTCTGCACAGATGGATGGGTTACCCAGGAGGGTAATGGTCACACTAGCTTGGCACAGCAATGCAGGATTCAGTATGTCGCGGCGGCGACAACCAGCCAGGCAGCCAGGAAGGACTTGAAGCGGGACGTCAGCCAGCCGGGCCACAGCACATAGAGGATTCTCAGACAAGCCGGGTCGTAGCACGTAGAGGATTCTCAGACAAGCCGGGTCGTAGCACGTAGAAGATTCTCAGACAGGCCGGGTCGTAGCACAAAGAGGATTCTCAGACAAGCCGGGTCATACACGATCAGGAACACTGGAGAGTAGTCAGAACAGGCCAAAGTCGGTACACAGGAATCCGGATACAGGAACACAGCAACAGCAAGTCTGGCTCAGAAACACCACGAAAGGGTATCTGACAGATGTAAGCGTCAGGTATAAAAAGGTCACCAAGGGGCGGGCCAAACCAACAGAGCAAATCACAATCTGCCACAGATGAGAGTGACAGACAGATCACAGGCACTGTGATAGTCTGCCTCCCTAGTAGCGCTGGGCTCACTCCCTCTGGGAGTTCCAGTTACTCTCTGGGCGTTGTCCATTAACCCTGTATGTACCTGGAGCTTCCAGGTAACAGCAGTACCGTTCCTTACTGCAGAGCTGTGGGCTCAAGAGCCAGCGTTACAATTTCCACCTTGCAGGGTGAGGGACACTGGTTGCGTTCCTACTACTTACAATATATTGATCCACCCCTAGCGTTCTAGGGTTTACCAGTAGCAGCTGCCTAGGTCTCCTTTAACCCTTTCAGGGTTGGTCTGCATATACACGGTTGCCTCCTGCCATCGGTCTAGGGCCTTGGCCAGTGTTGCCTCGCTCCTGTTGAGTCAGTGCCCAGGCGTCTGGGTTGTGCCAGTCCTCCACTGTGGGCTTCAAGCCACTGTAGTCCTGTTTCCGTTCCTGAACTGTGTACTCTTTTCCTTGTCAGTTCTGCCAGAGTCCTTACCTGTCAGTTGGTTCCCAGTCCATTCCATTTGCCCTTACGGGTTCCATTACCCAGGCGTCTGGGTTGTCCTGTCCTATTTGTGGACCTCCTGTGTTGGCACCTACCCATCATCTCTGGGACTGTATGTAGAACCTCGCTGGGTTGCCAGATCCTGTCATATATATATTGTTACCAGTATCCTGATTGTCTAGTCCAGTCCTGTTCACTGTACACTTTGTATATATTTTCCTGTTCTGTATTGTGGGTCTTAGGGCCTACACTCCTGTATGCACTTTATTCTAATAAAGTTATTTTAACTTTACCGTTCTGTCTGAGTGTTCATCTAAAAAACCGTGACAGTAATATGAGAAATGCTCACTGGCAACCACTAGAGCTCTTTCTTCATTGGCCACTGGTCAGTGTATTCATATTTTTTTTATGGATTGCCATTTTTATTATTTTCTTCTTAGACCCCTTTTTGCTTTATAGGTTGAATTTAGCATCGAGGGCTTAAAAGACTGTATCAACTAATCACAGAAAATTCAATCTAGTCCACTTTGTCAGTATTGCACAGAGATAATTTGCTGTAGTCCCTCACAGTGAAGGAAGGAATGGTAACTGTGAAAACAGGGATGGAGGTAAACAGGGCACAAATATTTCCACTCTCCACTAGTCAATGGCGAGTGAAAATTTAGCCCTGGCTAGTAGCAAAGGACTTAAAATTATAAGCCATGGAGGTAAACATTAAATGTATGCATAGTTTGTTACAATCCCATCTGTAATTGGAATGCAATGTTTTAGGCATTTAACTACATCCAAAGTATGTACTTTTTCTTCATTCTTGTTAGATGGATTAGGATACAAGGAGTATACAAAAACAATGCTCTAAGGCAATAAATCTTGTTGTATACAAATGTTATGTAGAATACTAAAACTTCTCAACTAAGTCTCTAAAGAATGCTTCTTCAGCTATGCAGCTTCTTTTTACGCTGTCCAGTATGCACCTTCAGGAACCAGCCTGATAGAAAACAACTAAAAAAGATAGAAGCGCAAAAGCATCTAAAAGTAATGTCTGCATGTAACAATTACTAATCTTGTGTGCTTGTACTCACAGGAGATTGAGATATGGAAAAGCCCCAAATATTTGTCCAGCTGTTCTATAACTCTAGAGTGAAATGGTCTGCAGTCATCTAATAGTGGTTACTTGTCCTCATCCGATATTTCCAAGTTTGTATGTTAGAGACACAGACAACAAAGGCCAGAAACAGCCCTCTAACTGCTGCACCATTATTTGCAGCAGCCCCTTTTAATAGATAAAAAACTCACTCAATGGATATATTTGATGAGGACCAGAAAGCACAGTAGAATGCATACTCAGTTTAAAAAAATGTACTAAACACTGTTACATGTCCTTACATCTTTCATAAGCCTCTGCTTACTTCATCAGGGTATTTTTAAAATGAGACAAACAGATAGAATATATAAGAAATATAAAAGGAACATACAACTTTGAAATTTGCTAACGTGCAATCGTTCCATCCAGCATTTTTCCCAGCCTTTGTTTAGCGCGCCTCACACTTCCTTCATGCAGATGCCAACCAAACTTGCCAGGCATCTCCTATGGAACGCAAGCATTGTTGACTATAGACTCCACTCGAAGACGTGTGAGTTCGGCCATTGCTAAGGTAATTCCTATAGGAACATTCTCTTGTTGTGCACTCTCCATAAAATATGAACATACCACAAATACATAAGGAGATCCATATCTATTACAAAATAATTCTAAATGCTTCTCTTTTACATAACCTACTGTATCTATTTGGAGATAGTGCAGGGAAATGTTCAATACCACAAATCTCAAGTTCCTTATGCCTCCCATTTGGCATATATTGAAATGTCATGGTACTGCATGATCCATAGATTTTTTTTAAGAAATAACTCTTCCATGTTCTCCTGCTCTATCCAGGAGACTTCTTGTAGTTCTTTAGATGTAATTAGGTGTTTGATTTTGAATTCTTTTTTGGTTAATATGGCTTCTGACAATAATCTTCTTATTTACCATAGAATTACAATTCATACACCTTGCATGCAGACATTTGTAATTACCAACAGGCAATGCTGTACCAAAAATACCCAAATTGTCTCTTCTTTTATCCTTTATTTTCTTAGGATGTCTAGGAGCAATATATCCATGTAATGTCTTTGCTGTCTACATATTACTTTACTCGACTTGCTTATTACGCCATCTAGTAAAGGGTCTTCTAATAAAATATTCCAATATTTGGATCATATTGTGGGTCATTTTGGAAAAAGCGTTATATTGTGTAATGACTGCTGGTTCTCTTTTTTTATTTGTATTCTTGTATTTTCCTTTGTTATGCTATTTGTATTAAGTAGATTATCCCTATCAAAACTACATGCTCTATCTTGAGCTGCCTGAAACACCGAGATAGGATAACCCCTCTCTAAAAATTGAGCTTTCAAGATTTCCCCTTTCTCTTTATAATCATCTGTTGAGCTAGAATTTCTCTGAAGGTATGATATTGCCCAAAGGGAATGTTTTTTATCCATTTAGGATGGTGGCAACTTTCAGCCCTTAGATACTGATTACGGCTGACCTCTTTTTATGTAGAAAGAGCTTTCGATAGATTTTGTTCCCGAACCATGTAAATATATAAACTCAATATAATTATTGGATACTGGAGAAGTAAAGTGTAAACCTATATTGTTGAATTGTAATGGTGAATATATTTTTCTAGTTTTCCCTCAGAGCCCTTCCATATGCTTAAAATATCATCTATAAAATGGCAATAGAATACCAGTTTGCTCCCCAATCTGCCAACAGGCCAAACAGATAGGTCTTCCCATAGGCCCATAAAAAGATTGGCAAATATGGTACCCATATTAGTTCCTTTCGATTGTAGATAAAATGCATCTTGTAAGTTTAAGAAATTGTGATATAGGATAAAAAATACACATTCCAACAGGAATTCGGTTTGTTCTGAACTCATGTGAAGATCAAGTTCCAAAAAATCCCCAACTGCTTGTAGTCCTAAAGTATGATTGATGCAGGTATACAAAGCTGAATCATCCAGGGTGGCCCAAAGGTACTCGTTACTCCAATTAATAGATGTTATCTTACGTAACACATCCTGAGAATCTCGGATGTATGAAAATAACTTAGTCACATACTTCTGGAGAAAAGAATCAACATACGCTGACAAAATGGATGTAAATTAATTAATGTCAGCTATTATGGGTCTCCCTGGTGGATTAGTTTTGTTTTTGTGTATCTTGGGAATGTGAAAGAAGAAGGCCACCTCTGGGTGTCGTAAATATAAAAAAAGCAAATTCTTGTTTGGTCAATATACCCTGGTTAAGGCCTGTCTCCAAATGTTCCCTTAATAGATTATTAGACATTTAGTGGGTTATAGGTAAGTTTCTGGTATGGGTTTACATCTGCAAGTTATCTAACTACCTCTTATAGATATGTTATAGTATAATGAATAATAATTGAATCCCCTTTATCTGCTTCTCTGATAGTTATAGAAGCATATTTAGACAGGGCAGTTAAGGCACATCTTTCTTTATGAGAAAGATTGTCCTTACTTTTATTAAGTTGTTTATTCTTGATTTTTTTCTTGGTACTCCTTCATGACCATCTTAAAAAAGGTATCTACACATTGTCACAGAGAGAACTGGGACCTCTTTTTAAATTTAGTATGAATAATATTACCTCCAGTGTGTTCTCACTTACTGAAAAACTTTCTTGTAAGCAGTAACCTTCCTGAAAGAAAGACTCTAAAATTTGAAGGCTCTTTGTACTTTGCATATTTTCTAGAACGGTAATTTAACACTAATCTTCATTTTATATTTGTCCTCTTTCTCTTTGGTTTTTCCTTTGTCTTAAAGAACCTTTGCAGAGACAATTCTCTCACAAACCTCTTCATATCAAGGTAAAAACCAAAGTCATCTGAAACATTAGATGGTGCAAATTTCAAACCTTTTCTCCAAAATCATAACCTCCTCATGACTGATGATTCTATTAGAGAAGATAAAGATCAAGTCTATATTAGTTTTAGGTTGAATATTTAATGTTTCAGTCGTTTGTTTTCTTCTCCCCCTCCACATCCTCATTTGATTGGCGGTGCTCTTTTTCTCCTTCATTTGGCTCACTGCACCCATTTCCAAAAAATGAGGTTGATTTTTTTAAGGATTTTTGGGGAGTATTATCAGTACCCTCTATATGTGATATTAAAGTTTCAAAACAAGTTTTTAAGTGCAAGGGAAAGACTTTAGATGTTAAAGTGCTAACAAGCTGTTTCTCATTCAATACCTCTACTTTATCTATAGTGGAAGGTTGAACCTGTGTCTGTATTTGGATTGTAGAAGTTCCTTGGTCTTCCAGAATAACCTGATTAGTATTCTTAATATTTTTGATTTTAATATTTGGAGTAAATGATTTAACATTTTTTGTCTGTTTTGATTTTTCAAATATTGACCATTTATTCTTTTTGTTATTTGCATAATTATTATTATGGTGAACTAATGGGATTTTCTGTCTTTGAGATTCTGCTCTAGAGCGTCCACTTTTCTTTGGACTGCCCTATCCAGTTCTCAAAGACAGACATTTCTTGATGTTTCATCAGGACAAGATTAGATTCTTCATAAGAAATTAGATTTTTCATTAAAGCATAAGAACAATTGTCTAAAATTTTGTCCCATTCAGTAATAAAACAACATCAGTAAAACTACATTTTTAAAAAATCTTAAGTCCTCTAGAGATAATTTTCCTGTTGATATATTGCTATAGGGATAATATATCCCACCATTGTCTAAGTTCCATACATATTATCTTTTCCATGAGAATCCTCAATGGGCTTCCTTGGAGTTAAAGCAGTAGTTTGAAACAGTACCTCCAGGTTTATTTTCATTTGTATCCTGGACGTTACATCTTGACTTGCCATTATACAGATATGCATGAAACAAAAGTATATAAAAATATATAAAAAAAACCAGCAAAGCCCAAAAGTATGTGTGCCTGCAGCTACTGTTAATTGGCACTCTCCACAGCCAATAGATAAAAGAAACACTATGCAAAAACAATGAGCATAGACACAATCTAAGGCAATACATCTGCTTGTAGCCATATTCTGCAAGTGCATAATAAGTAAAGTCATATTGCCTTTAATTGTTATTATTGTTTTCCCATCTTTGCCTACGTTTTTAACGCTTTTATGTCTCTGACAGCGAGGTCATTGGAATACTGAATACAGAGAGAGCTATGTCTTTGGCAGTGAAAGTAGGAAGTCTCTCTGCAGCACTGATTGATTTGTATGCTGTAGAGGCAGGCTTTTCTACATTGTTTGACTCCCTTTTTTTATATACTTTATATAGTTTACCCCCTGTCAGGTACATGAAAGTGTAAAACAATAGGTGTAGGTGGAAAAAAGGATAGGCAATTTGGCTTTACATATAAAGTACTTGCCGGATATATCTTGAAAGTAATATGTATGAAGGATTCTGAACACAATGGTTCAAAAGTTCTTCTTGTAAAATCTGTAAAACTAAGTTCAAAATCACAGGAAGGAGATGGATCCTTATAAGGAAAAAACCATATGGCTTACACCTTTATGGAACGTCAGAACTACGAGAATACCTGCCATTTTTCTTTCAAAGCACACTGACAAAGCTAGCACTATCAATGAGCTGAGTTTCAGTCATTTTTCCAGCCCCGTTTGAAGAAAAGCCATTGGAAGAGGCTTACTGAAAGGGGAACTACCACCCGACACAATCTTTAGCTTCACTAAGTCCCCATCTGGTGACTAGCTGCTTAGTAGCGCTAGTCGCCAGAATAATTATCTTATTTAATAGATTTCTGCTCTTTTCCATGGGTGACAGGCAGGACGGAGTGCGGACATCTTGCCATTGTGACGTCCGTGCGCCTGCGCTGTCAGTCCCAGTTGGGTCTAGGAGGCGTTGCTAGGATCCATTTGGCTCCAGCTGGGACTAAGCAGCTAGTCGTCAGATGGGGACTTAATGACGTTAAAGATTGTGTCGGGTGGTAGTTCCGCTTGAAGTTATGAGACTCTAATTGTTACTGTTCACAAAAATGAATATATGTCTTCATAATTCTATGAAAGATCTCAAAGGAAACTGATTTTCTGGATATCATCATTTGAATCATCTTGTCAGAGAAACCTTTACATTTCAATACTGTAGCTTCACGTTCCATGCCATTAAAGCCCGATTGATGGGGCTGGGATGCAGGGTTGGATTCTGAGGAAGCAGATCTGGGATCAGTGGAATACTGACTCATTCTGCCATTGCAAAATCATCAAAATATGATATCATACTTAACGTGGCCATGTTGAAACAATCAGAAAGGCCATTTTTTTGATCTGTGTAAGAATCCCTGGGATCATTGATATTAGAGGAAATATATATACACCAGACTATAATCCCAATGTATTACCATTTAGGGATGGGCAAAAATGTTCGCCTCAAACTGAAATTGGCAAATAATGGCACTTTCCTTTTGGAGAATAATTTCCCTCAAAAAGTGCAGTTTTTCCTCTTTTTCTCACCTTTTTCAGCCATTGAAATCAATGGGAAGAAAACATTTTCTCCACTACACAAAACTTTTCTACAGCCATATAAAAGGCTGTCAGGCTCTCACAGCATGCCATTCTGTGTTTGTAAGAGGAGAGAACAGCACCTTGTTTGAGCTAGAGAAGATAGGGGAATTGACGTTTAGTTTAGGGAATCTTTTAGTAGGACATTTGTTCTCTGTAAGTGTGTATTAGGAGAGTCAGTGGGGCACTCTGGGGGGGAGATGAAGGGAGGAAGGAGGTTGACCCTCAAATACTCCAAAATTTCATGTCACTGACTGGTAAGACACAGGTATCTGGGGACCTATTTGCTTGATGATCTTGCTGTTATTGTTTCTGTGCTGGGTGGGGAAGTCTGGGTAAAGAAGTTGTTGATTTTGTTTTTCAGTTATGATTTTTTTTGGACAGACTGATAAGACAACAGGGTGGACAACATAAAAATAAATAAATAAATAAAAAATAAATAAGAATAAAGAACTAAATATATTAGGTGGCAGTGACAGACAGCTGACCGGACTTAGGCAAGGCACCATACAGTTCCATCAGTTGTGTTGTGTGCCATACAGTAAAAAACACAGTGTAGTTGTGTAATGTCCAGCAAACACACAAGGGGGAGGGGTGGAGCAGTGCAGGGATGTGAGAGTGAAGTAGTAGTTCAAAAACTGACTGCAGCAATGATTGCTGCAGTGTGTGCAATCAATGATGATGATCCCTCTACTCCAAGGGAGGATGCAGTTTGTCAAGATCCCAGCAAAACTAGTTCCAGGCAGCTCTCAGTATGCCATTCTGTGTTTGTGAGAGGAGAGAGCAGCATGTTTTTGAGCAAGAGAAGATAGGAAATTAAAGGGGAATTGAAGCTCGATCTACGGGCCGCTTATAACCTGATCAGAATTAAGGCTGGGGATGAGTGGAAGACGGCATTTAATACTAGGTCTGGGCATTATGAATACCTAGTGATGCCATTTGGTCTCTGTAACGCACCTGCGGTATTCCAAGAGATAATCAGTGACATCCTCCATGACATGCTTCAGTCGTGTGTGGTCGTATACCTTGATGATATACTTATACATTCTGCTAACTTAACCCAACACATCAAGTATGTGTCTGAGGTCTTGCTTCGCTTTCGCAAAAATAAACTATTTTGTAAATTAGAGAAATGCGAGTTTCACAGATCCAAGGTGCCTTTTCTGGGGTTCGTGATTTCTAAAGATGGCATTGCCATGGATCAGGAGAAACTCGCAGCAGTCTTACAGTGGCCACGTCCCAAGGGATTAAAAGCTATCCAATGCTTTCTGGGCTTTGCCAATTATTTTAGGAAATGTATCTAGAACTTTTCAACGATTGTTAAACCTCTGTCTGACCTCACGCACAAGGGCGCTAATCCTTCTCAATGGTCTGAGGCAGCTGAAAACGCTTTTGAGACATTGAAGTCTGCTTTTGCATCTGCTCCTGTACTGTCCCACCCCAATCCTGCTTTGCCGTTTATCTTGGAAGTTGATGTCTCCGAAATAGGTGTAGGGGCAGTACTTTCCCAGCGCCCAGTTGTGGGTGGCACCCTGAGACCTTGTGGGTTCTTTTCTAAAAAACTGTCAAGTGCCCAAAGCCATTATGAAATTGGTGACAGAGAACTCCTGGCTATTATTTTCGTATTGAAGGAATGGCGTCACCTACTGGAGGGCACCAGAACCCCGGTGTTAATTCTAACTGACCATAAGAATTTGACTTATCTCTCTGAAGTGAAAAGGTTGTCCTCCCGCCAGGCTAGATGGGCATTGTTTCTTTCCCGATTTAATTTTGTAGTATCCTATCTACCGGGCTCAAAAAACGTTAGGGCAGATGCCCTGTCCAGACAATTCGGGCCAGAAGTTGAGAAGGATGAAAACCCCCTGCCTATTATTCAGCCAGATCGTATTTTGGCTACTGTACGTACTAGTATCACTTTGTAAGTTATACTTTAATTCTTTTTACTCACTTGACATCATCATGAACACGTGCCAGTGTCACTTAAGTAGGAAGTAAGTGTTGTGCTGACACATTTTTCTTGGTATATGTTGCTGTAGGACTCACAACTTTGACTTCCAGCTACTTATTTCTCTACTACAGCCCTCAGAAGAAGTAATATTGTGCTGGGAAATGTTGCACCATATTAAACAAAGGAGAAAAATGTGTTGGAATAGGAGAAAAATGTATTAAAAATAGGAGAAAAATTTGTTGAATAGGCAAAAAACGTGTTAGAATAGGGGAATGTGAAAGTGAAAAATCGGCAGTTTTTCACGAAAAGTCATGCAGGAAATTTTTCTCACTTTTCGCCCACCCCTCTTACCATTGCACTGATTGCTATGGCATTGGATCCTTTGTTCTTGTACAGAAAACAGGACATTTTGCATTGTTTCAGGGCGCCGTTAGCTCTATGCCTGCCTGGCTACTTGTGCAGTGATTATTTCTTGCTTATGATAAAAATGGCTGATTGGGACAGAATATGATTCTCTAACTAGTGTATAATGTTTTGTGGTTCTAACCAGGCTGCCTTGTTCTGGGTTCTGTTTTGATGATTTATGTATGCCATTCTTGGGGTGTTGTTGGGATATTCCTTCAAGAAAGTCGAACAAGTTGTAAGAGACTTGCAGACTACTCTCAGTTCCAAGATATTGAAAGTTAGTTTTGACCAGCGACATGGAATAGAAAGATGATTGCAGCATGATGTAGTATTAACTCTACAGTCCTTGGAAGAGAAAAGAAAGTTGGTGACATTTTGACACTAACTATAGCATGTAGAGACAAAGATTGAGAGAAGGATTTGCTTGTTTTAAAGAGTATTGTTGCTAGCGCATTTACTGGACAGTTACAGAGTACAGATGTGTTTTGCAGACAGTGACACTGATAGTGACAGGGACAGTTTAAAAAAACTTTTGACACAGGCTGGAGAACATGAACAGAGGCTGAGCATGACAGGGACATTCACTGTACATAATTTTCAGACAGACAAATATTATACCACATACTAACAGCTCTATTGTGTACTTTACAGTAAGAATCAACACTAACATCATTATGCCAAAGAAATCACCTTGGTCATTTTCAACACATATGTTTAATCCAAACCCAGTCACATGCATTATTAGACTTGTGAAAAGCAAGAACATTTGTTTTGTCTGAATTATTTGTGCAAAAATGTTTAACACATTTGGGGGGAAATTAGTTTAGTTTGCCATACCATTTGGTCAGTCAGTAATTCTAGAAAGCTTTCTTTCCAGACATCTTCTCTGGACCAACATTTGAACAAGATTCATTCAAACAAATTGCATAAAGCATGGACATCCATTCCTTAAGGAATTTCATCAGGGCACATGAACCAATAATACAAATAAATAATACAAATAAATATAAATAGAGCCCTGCCTTTTATTTTACATTATATTTGTTCATGTTCAATGAGTGTGTATAAGGAGTATGCCTATGAGCAAAGCCCCCAAAAACAAAAACATGCACTGATCTCCAAAAGTAAGGAAACAGAAGCATCTTTTTGACTTTCTTAAAAGTATAGGAGTTAGGAGGGGATATAGGAGACATGCTTTAGCAATCCAATGCAGTACCAGCACCATCAATATTAGACTAATTTATATAGACAAATACAGCAGTAGCAGCTTAGTGTTTGGGCTAGAAAAGTATATAGAATGAGGAAATACAGGTGATTGAGTCAAACAGGAAGCATCCAAAGTAACACTGTAATCTCTGAGAGTAAGGAAGGAAGCAGCAGCATCTTAGACTTTGTTAGAAGCAGAATATGGGCGTTAGGAGGTGAAACACTAGACAAGAGATTGCATTGCAGAACTGCCACCACCAACACCAACATTAGACCAATTTGTACAGACAAATATAAGAGCAGCATGATATTTGTGATAGAAAAGTCTATAGAAAGAGGAAGTAGAGGTTGCTGAGTCTAACAGAACATCCACAGCCCTGCTATAAGTGCTTCTGCTGCTGTTTGAAGTGCAGAAACCAACACCTACTTCCAGTACTATATCTACCCTGTAGCAGCAGTAGTAGTAGTACCCAAAGAACCCCTCAGTCTATGAAATATCTACTGTCGATACTTCACTAACAATCTAAAAGATAAAACATTTGCGATGTTGAGTCTGCAAAAACATGTGACCAGATGGAATGCGGATCACATCTGGACACATCCTTATCCCACCTGAAACATCTGATCAGGAGGCCTACCAGCAGTATGTCATAGATGCAGGGACTAGAAGCAGTAGAAGCACTCCCTAAGTGCCCAGGGCCATGGAGAATAGTAGTGTTGGAGATGTGTCAGGGAATGGGATGACATTTTCCTCAGTAACAATGACACCCATGTCTCCTGCTGCTTCTGTTTTGCAAATGCAAAGCACAAAGGAGGACGACTATATGTTAGTTTTATGTACTGAATGAGAGTCCACATACCTAGCTCCAGGAATGACACCCCGACCACTAGCCATGTTGTTAAACCAGATAAGTTAAGCAATTCCCCTTCTATGTGCTACCCACCCACCCTTACTGAGTTCTTAGAAAAAAGTAAAAAAATGCAGAAACATCATCCAATATTTTGCCAGAGGAATGGGAAACTTGCCAAAAGATGGCAGCTGATTTGCTGTCATGTTTTTTTGTTGAAACAGAGGCTTTAAATAATTGATGTTTTATGTTTCACCCCACTGGAATATCCCAAGCCACAGTTATTTCTCAAGAACAGCTGTGGCAGAGTTGTACAAGACTAGTTAGTGTTCTGGGTAAAACAACTCAACTTGCTAACAATTTTTTCAAGGTTCGTGTTGATTTTACTTTCATCAGTGGATTTAACACTTAGTAGTAGTAGTAGTAGTAGTAGTAGTAGTGGGAATTCCCGCAGCCATAGGAAGCATTGGCAAGAAACAACAACTGGGTGGAAATTCATTGCTGGTAGTGAGATGGCAGAAATTTGATGTATTTTCAATACATGGAAATTTCTATGAAAAAAGCAGCAAACTGTGTTTTTCCACAAATATTACTGTGAAAAGAAAACAAAAACTTACCTTTCACCCAGCTCTAGTCCAGGCTTCCTGAAGAATGGTATCAGAACTCCAAGTCAAGAATTTAATATTTGGGAGCATCTACTTGTACTGCCTGCATACGTTGATCTGCCTATGGCACTGCTGGCCCAGACTGCTGCAAGGGATATTCTTAGAAGAAAATGTTTACAGCAGTATCCATCTTTCTCTCAAATTAATCTTTGAAAGCTGCTGCATCATGAACTAGTAAGCTGTACATTTTGACAACCTAAACACTGGAGCATCCACTGAAGGAGCAATAGTCCACTTATCCACAGGATACATGTAGGGGAACGTTTTTGGAATGCACAATTTACATTCTGGATTCTTCCATTCATCCAAAATAACCTGTTCCAGTTGTACTGCAATCAAAGAAGGATTTCTTTATCTTAAATTAATTTTCATTTGGATGTTCTAATTGCTGTTGGTCAAACACATGAGCAGTATCTAAAACCGCTCTAATGAGAGATTCCATTTTATCAGTATCCTGTTCTTCAAATGGACCTGATTTAGACACTGATCAAGCCAAATCTAGGCCTTCAATCTCTAATGAATTTCACCATCTTTTTCAGAAAAATGCTTGTCCATAGAAATGAATGTGCTGTTTTCTGGGCTTGAAGAAGCTACTTTCTTATAGGTGAGGAGGATTAGCCATCCAGGCATAAAAAGTAGTAAAAACAGGGGTGAATTTGATCACTTTAGACTCTGTCTACCTCCATGGATTCTGACATGGTCAATCAAATTCCCCAAAAATAGAAAAGGAGCTCAGAAATAGCAAGATAGAAACATAAAGGGCCATATGTTCAAAGAAGTAACAAAATGGAACTAATGACAAAAATGTCTTTAAAAATGTCTTAACTAACAACAAAAATGTCTTAACTAAAGACAAAAATTCTCACATTCAGAACACATTCCCTCCACTTTTTTCTTAACATAAAAATTTTATCTTTTGAAAGACTTTTTTTGTCATTAGTTATGATAAATTTTCTTTTCCTCTATACGACACTGGGGAATAGTTTAGCCACCCTTGCCCCACCCCTTTGCCCGTCAATTCTGGAGTTGTGTGGTACACAACGGACATTACTAGTTTTTTGTTGTATATTCTATAGAATTCAATTGCATTCAATTACTTATTTTGTTTTTCATACAACAATTTTTTGTCGTTATCCCTTTGAACATACGGCCCAAAGACTAAATGAACGTCAAACAAACTGAGCTGAGGGGAGGGTCTTATAAAATGTTACCCTTATGTAAGATACCCTGTGATGGGCCCATGTCAGACAATGGAGTATAGGTGGAAGGAGTCACAAGTCCTTCCTTCCATAACTTAAATAGTGGACCAATAATATTAAAATGTATTAATATATTGATTATATAGATGCAATATAAACCATACTGAAAGAAATTTGAGTAACAGGACAGATTTCACCATCAGAGAAACTTGACAGAATATAAAATGTTCCTATGAGGCGTCATTGTTATTGTGTTGCCAACAAACAGGGACAGTGTCATGAGATCACCTGTATGTCATTAATGCACCTAAGGGGCCACAATTGAAGGCCCTAGAGAGGTGGATGGTAGAACTCAATGTGCAAGCCCAACATCTCAATGCCTAGAAAACTAACAGAGGTAGTATTTGACTTGGCAGAGCATGGCAGAGGCAATAGGCGATGGAGTGGCAGGATGTGACAACAATAATGCTGACATGATTTTTAAACATTTTATGAGAAGCAGTTTAATATGCAATGTAAACAATATCAACAAAGGGTGGTCACACCAAATATTGATTTGAATTAGATTTTTCTTCTGTTCGCTCACTTTGCAGTTTGTTAATTGATGAAAAATAAACTATTTACATGTCTATTTTTGAAAGCATTCTTACTTTACAGTATTGTTCACACGTGTCTAAAACCTTTGCACAGTACTGTAGCTTGAAATGGTTATCAAATATCACATATAAAGAAACAAATACAGATATAATATGCAGTATAAAACATGTTAAAAAAAAGCATGAAGATGAATAACAATAACCTGCTCAGAGTCTTAAGTTACTTAAATGGAGAAACATCATAATGAATAGGCCTTACACGATTCCTATAGAAAGTAGACACATAGATATCAATGAGAAAAATCAAACATATATACAAAGATATATGACTGTTGTGTCTTACTAACCACCAGTTTTCCAGAAGGTTACTTACTGCACCTTGGTCCTGAGAAAAATGTTGGCTTCAAATCATTCAGGGTATCCAGTATAGTATGGATGAGCACAGGCTTCTAGGACTTACATGTCTATTATACTCAAACAGGGTCTACCCCCCACTGGACAGAGTCTGTTCATTCAAGGAGATGGAGTGAGTTTTTTTAGAAATATTCAGTGGAGGGTTAGAAATAATGATGATGCTATCCCACATAGTAGAGGGACCAAAGGGACCGACTGCTGTATGGGCTCTCCATTACAAGACTTTCTGTCTGTCAAGTTCTGCCCCATTTTTCTTCTCTTTCTTGCCATTCCTTGCCTGGCTTTTCGTTTGGTTTTCTTGCTTGCAGGGTTCCTGATTCTCTGTATTGTTTTGTGTGTTCTCTGAGCCTTAATCAAGCACCGGCACCTCAATGTTGGCGCAGTCAAAGAGTTCCAGTTCATGACCCATAGTTCCTGTCTATTTTTAGCGTTTTTACCTTTTGTATTGACCTGGCTTACTCTTTGACTTCTCTCCTGCTCTATGATTTGGTACAATGCTTATCTTTTTACTGACTTTGGCTCAGTTGTTCGACCATTCTTCTCTCTGCTTCCTTGTACTGCTTTGCCCATTTGATATCGACCTGGTTTATTTGATTACCCGACTTCCTCAACCCCTTGTCACAGAAGCTCAGATAAATAATGACTCAGACAGGTACAGTAAGATCAACACCACTTTATTAATGAAAATATACAGATAAGCACTTCCCCAAACCTTCCTGGGGTCAGGCGTGAGGACAACACTACAGTCCACTATCCAGGAGCTGAACACTGAAGCTAGCCTGCACTACTGGAACTAGGTAATGCAGAATGGACGAGAACCTAGCCACGGGTCTTGCAGCCTACCCGAGATGGAGAGAGGGTGGTTGGGAGGCGGCACACGCTACTCTAGGATGCTTTGGTCCACAGCAGATAAGCAATACCCTAGAACGCTATGGTCCCAAGCAGATAAGCGTACCCCTAGAATGCTAGGGTCCACGGCCAATACCCACAGTAAAAACCTTAGTCGCTGGCAAGGCCTAGAAGGTTGCTCACTAACCCGAGGCAACACGGAGAGGTAGAGACCAGGCCCAAATACCTGCATGGAGAGTGAGTCAGACAGGCCCAAGGAACATACACAAGCAGAGTCAGACAAGGCCAAGGTCATTCATGGGTCGGGTAGTCAGACAGACCAAGGTACATACACGGAGAGGGTAGTCAGGCCAGGCCAAGGTTCATACACTGAGCGTATAGTCAGACCAGCCAAGGTTCAAGCACGGATTGAGTAGACAGACAAGGCCAAGGTTCATGCATGGATCAGGTAGTCAGACAAGGCCAAGGTTCATACATTGAGCAGAATCAGCAGCCAAGCAAGGGTCACAACAGAGAGCTGAATACTATAAGCTACTGCACTGGTACACCACGAAAGGGCACTGAAGCTTAGTCATCAGGCCGCATATAAGGCCAACAGAGAAGGCGGACATCAATCAGCCAATTAGTGCCAAAGGTACAAAATAGCGAGTGCAACGTCAGTGACGCGCGCCTGCAATAGAGAGGCCAGCAGTCAAATAGCGACCAGCCATGCCGCTGCTCACCCATCAGTGGGGATAAGACAGGTAATGCAACAAGCAGGCAAAATCACTGGGCACCATGATACCCCTGTGGTTCTCGACTCCTTGTTCTTCTGTTTGTTCTTTAACCATTAGTCGAACTGGACCACCAGTCGTACTCAACCACCCATTGAATTTCACCACCAGTCAGACTTTGACCACCAGTCATATCCTTAGTTGGGGATTGATCCCTCAGTCTCCAGTCAATCCTCTTGTATCCTGCCTACCGCATCTTACCGTTTGTTTGAACCTCGACTGTTCCTGTCTGATCCTGATCAGTCCCTTCAATCGTGATCTTCTTGCATTTCTATTCCGCACTTATTGACGGATATTGCAGGTAGTCTGTGTGTCCTGTTATTTCTTTTGACCCCAGTGGGTAGTAGTTGTTCTCTGGACTGTAATCTGGGGTGCAGGCCAGCTCCTCCAGTCTGCACTAATCTGGCCTTGCTGCCAGCATCTTTGACCCTGCCTAGGCCACAGCAAGGCAGCCTAGGGAGCAACCATCGCCAGCTAGCTTCGAACCCCACTCCTCGCCCTCCAGTGTCTGGCCCACTGGGGCCTACTTTGCATTTACTCTTGGACTAGTTGCTGCAATTCTTGCACATTTTATCAGCTTAGCAGTCTGTCACCTCTTTGTGAGAAGTCTCCTTCTCCAGGCAGCTTACACTGGGCTTGTCATAACCTTACACTATCACTTACAGGGAAAAGAGAAATAAAAAATATTGTACATATTCAACAATCTCTAGCAAGAGGTCACTAAAACAAAACACCTCTCATGCAGGGAGAGGGGTTACATAGGGCAGAGGAAGGGGAGGAATTCTTCTAGTTTAGAAGTTTGTGGCAGATAATTTTATGCTCATAATCCCCACTGGATGCAAGAGAAACAACTTAATTGTTATCAATAGGTCATATTTAAAAACTGATTTTGCCAAAGTTACATTTTATTAATTTAAAAAAAAATTGCAATGCAATACATACATTGTAAATAAATTATTAATGACAACTGATAAACAATGAAATTGAGTTTAAAGCCATAATGACCGCCTGATCTGGCTCATGGGTGGACATTAAGGACCACAGAGCTTTTTTCTTTTTTTTTTTTTTTTGCAAGCTGAATTCTGGGATGGCAGAGTGGTGTGCAGCCATCCCAGTATTCCATGACATGCCAGGACTGTCACCGGTCCTTAAGAGCCAGGACCGGCATGATGGTCCTGGCACATCAAGGGTCCTTAAGGAATTAATAATGTAAAAGCACTGTACACCTGTTTCAGATTCAACACTGGAGTGCCATTAGTTAATACTGTGTTAATCTTTCAGCCACTAGAGGTCATTAGAGGAAATAATACATTTACTGTCACAAAATAGCTGACATGATAATATATAAGAAGGCATTGTAAAATCTAATTTCCCTGCGCAGTGCTCAAAATATCTGCCTGTGATAATTAGTATTTTGACCAATGAAATATTGCTGCAGGTATAAATAGAATCTCTAATAATTAATAGATGCAATCTTTGCAAAGATACAGCAGATTTCATACTTTAACTGCATGAATGCCAACGGGAACATTAGCCCAGTGTTCTGCTATTGCAATTGAAAATCTGTCCATAATAAGGAAAAATAAAAATGTTACAAGTATTTTCCTGATTTTTAGAAACAGATAGAAGCATGAAATATGCTGAGGCTGATAAAAGGGTACATTCAGGGTTATACTGTTTATTAGTAGGAAGATCAGGAAGATCTGATAAAGAGTAACTTATTTGGTAGCAGGAAAGCTATACAGTTCTCATGTTACTGGGATATGAGGCAAAGATTGAACTTGATGGACTTGTGTCTTTATTCAACCCAGTGGCGTAACAATAGGGGTCGCAGCGGTCGCACCTGCGACCAGGCCCGTCACTCCAGGGACCCGGCCGCCCCCTGCGACCCCCTCGCCCGCATCAGCAGCTCAGCAGATCTCCCATTCACTGCTCCGCTCTAGTAATACAGAGCGCTGGGAGATGACATAATCTCCCAGCCTCTGCATTACTAGAGCAGCGCGGGAGCTTCAGTAGTAGAGATCTGTGCCGAAGGAGGCACAGATCTGTTAAGCCACACCCCTAGACCACCAGGACTGGAGGTAGGGGCAATGTGGAGATAAAGGGGAAATGTGGAGATGAAGGGGCAATGTGAAGATGGGGGCATTGTGGAAGGGGAAATGTGGAGATGGGGACATTGTGAAAGGGGCATTGTGGAGATGATGGGGGCATTGTGGAAGGGTCATTGTGGAGATGAAGGGGGCATTGTGGAGATGAAGGGGGGCATTGTGGAGATGAAGGGGGCATTGTGGAAGGGGCATTGTGGAGATGAAGGGGGGCATTATGGAGATGAAGGGGGCATTGTGGAAAGGGCATTGTGGAGATGAAGGGGGGCATTGTGGAGATGAAGGGGGTATTGTGGAAGGGGCAATGTGGAGATGAAGGGGGACATTGTGGAGATGAAGGGGGCATTACGGAAGGGGCAATGTGGAGATGAAGGGGGCATTGTGGAGATGAAGGGGGCATTTCGGAAGGGGCAATGTGGAGATGAAGGGGGCATTGTGGAGATGAAGGGGGGCATTGTGGAGATGAAGGGGGCATTACGGAAGGGGCAATGTGGAGATGAAGGGGGCATTGTGGAGATGAAGGGGGCATTATGGAAGGGGCAATGTGGAGATGAAGGGGGCATTGTGGAAGGGGCAATGTGAAGATGAAGGGAGCATTGTGAAAGGGGAAATGTGGAGATGAAGGGGGGCATTGTGGAGATGAAGGGGACATTGTGGAAGGGGCAATGTGGAGATGAAGGGGGCCAATGTGGTCGGGGGGGCCCATGGCAATTCTTGTACCAGGGCCCGGTGGCTTCTAGTTACACCTCTGATTCAACCTAATTTACTATGTTACTATGATACACTAAGAAGGACTGGAGTAATTTGGGAGCAATTCAAGTAACCATGTTAGAGAGAGCACCAGTGAATTCTCTGAAATGTGCTGGAGATCTTTCTAACATTTAAGGGGTTAAAAACCATATTTCAATCAATGGAAATGTGGGGGAATTTTTTTAGCTTGTCCCAAAATTACTCCAATTCTGCTGAGTATATCAGCCTAAATGCATCTACAATTGTTTATATGCATATCATACTTTCAAGTTCTAACTAGTATGAAATATAATAAATATCTTAAAAATAACTGTTAGGCTTCATTATGGTATATGTATATTAATACATGTTTGTAATGCTATTGATGCTGCAGAGTACATTTCACATCTGTTCCAATTACAATACATTTGCCCCAACCTAAGTACAGAGTCCCACTGTCTAGGCTGCCCCCTCTGTTTCTTGGTTTACCTGCCATCTGATTTCCACCAGCCAATCAGAAACTGCAACAATGACAACTTAGTATAGAACTGGATGTTAGAGACAGGATCACTTGGGTCTAAATATGGGACTAACATTTGACTAACTACTGATTGCAAGTTCTTGCTTTCAACTGCCCACAAGTCCTGGTATGCATGTCACAAGTTAACCCTTTGAGGACCAGAGGGGGTACATAATGCATTGCTTTGCAATGCGTTGCGTATCCCTCTGGAACTCAAAGGGTTAAGGGCATTATTGCTTTTGTTAAACTTTTTCCACTCCACCTTACTTTACACATCATGTTTTGGAATAGCATCTAGCTAGCTATCATTTTAATCACATCTTCCCCATTCCTCTCTCCCTTTCCCTCCCACTGCACTCCTACCTGCCTCACCTGCAACAAATGACACCATCCGACTCTTAAACTTTGTCCCACAACTGTGGGACTGTCCTAGTCAGTTATCAAAAAAACTTAAATCAATGAGGGGCAGTCTATTTCTTGATTCTTTAAATCTATACTTAGATAGTTAACACCATGTGGCATATTTCCTATGAGTTAATGCTCTGAGCATTAGTTTCCCTGTTTATTGCAAACTCTGCTACCTTGAATAAAGTGGGCAGACTTTAAAAAATAAATGACTGGTATAGTGTTGATTGCAATGATCAGCTCTATTCTCTCAGCAGCACAAGCTAAACACTAAAAACAGTAAAGAACCCCCATTTAGAAACTTAAAATGTTGGGAGCTATGATAAAGATAGTATGTACATTTTTGACACAATGCATCAGAAAGTAACCTCAGCATTATCCTCGGTTTTAATAATGCCTTCCCAGTCATGATACAAACAGCAATGATTAATCAGATATGTTGGCTAACAAAACAATAACCAGTGATAGTTATTTGCTATTTTACTGCTTTGGTAACCTTTTATTTTTGCATTAATATGTATATGACATTTTGTATCTTTCCGAGCAAATTATGCAAACTTGCTTCGGTAACTTATGAAGAAAAAAGAACATACACATCATTTCATTATGTAAGTCAGAGTATTGTAAAGGTTTAGTTCCTCAAGATAAATGTTTATAGAAAGCACAGAAAATAAATGTCCTACTGCTATGATGTTACTATCACCTGTAGGAGTATTTAGATATATTGCTATGCAGATATTATATATCTTGCTGTTATTAACATAAGACTACTGTACATTGCTATGCCGTGACTGAGTAGATGCTGAATATTAGAATATCTATATCAACTGGCATTTCATATTATTGTCTGCAGCTCCACACTTAAAGGAACACTGATGTTATTATGTTGTATTCTAGACTGGTGTACAAAATTCTTCCTTTCTCATCATCATTGCAATAAGAGTGGCATTAAGAGCTTGTTCCCATTAAATATGCCCTGGCAGAGTTGTGCACCAGTATATTCTAAAAACATCTAAGTATAAACATACTTGGATTTGTGAGACTATATTTTACCTTGGCAGATGAGTTATGCAGGTGGATTCGTACATCTTCCCCAGTGTGTTAAATATAATCACAACATGTTTAATAGTCACCTTGAAATTGCAGTGAAGCTGTAATTCATAAAGACTGCCAATCTTCTCTGGTTTTGTACTTTTCAATAAATGTTCATTTTTTGCATCATAACAAATATAACTAGCTATGTATAGTACCTATTGCTATATACTCTTTCCTTTATTTGCACATTCTTGTTTTTCTTACTTTAAAGCAATCTAATGTTTTTAATGAAAGAACTGGACAGAGCTATCCTGGGAAAGATTGATGAAATTCATCAATGGGCAAATGGATGAATTCACAATGAAATAATCTTATTTCCCTTATTATTCTCCTTTTGGATATGCATCAGTGGTCAGATTGTGTCAGGTGTTCATTGTTTCATCAAAGATTGAGAACCATGTAAACCTGCTATTTCATCCACCATGTTCTGGCTAGCGGATCCCATGATAACCTATGCAGCAAACAAAACTGTTGTCATTGTGACCCAAGCAAAGAATCACACAACACAGTACAAGTAAGTTTAACCAGTTTACTAAAGAAAATAATAGTAGCAATAGCAATAATATGAATGATAATAAGAGCAAACACTTCCTCAACCTTGGGGAGACAGGCGTAAGGACAGTGCAGTCCATTACTCAAGCTGACACTGAACTGCAATAGGATAATAGATAACACGGGTACCGAACCAGACTTGGCTCTCACCTGGAACACCAGGAATCGTAACGGAGAGTACCCGGACAACCTCCTGAGAGAGGTGTCAGATGCTAGTGCACAACGTACAGCAAAGTACCGATCGAAGACCACACAGCGGAGATACACTAGGAGGCTGCCAAGTACATACTTACAGTAGCACAGTGCGAACCCAAAGTGAGATAGGCAGAGGCAACAGGAAGTGCACAAAGGTAGTGTACCAGGAGGCAACTGGTATAGTGATGTAGGTAACACTACAAGCCCGGGGGCAATAGGATCACACAGTGCGGAGGCAACAAACAATGCTATTAGCAAGGTAGAGTTGTACCAGCTAGGTAGTGCCCGGAGGCATAGGGATCACACAATGTGGCAACAACTAGCAACTCTACCGGCAAGGTAGCAGATGCACCGGATAAGTAAAGCGCTCCTACAGCTATACCTGGGGACACTGGTAGTCAGACAGGAGCAAGACGAACACAGAGCGTAGGTCAGACAAGCCACAATCAGGAACAGGATCGGGTAGTCAGCCACAGCCAGGGTCAGCACAGAGCGGGTAATCGGACAACCCAGAGTCATACACTGATCAGTTAGTCAGACAGAGCCAAGGTGATACACCGGATCGGATAGTCAGACAAGCCAAGGATTGAGAACCCGGAGATATCAAAGCCAAGCAAAGGTCAAAACAAGCAACACTGGAATGTGCACAGAAACACCATGAAAGGGCGATTAAGCCTAGTTCATGGGTTATAAGGCCGCCTCAGAGGACAGAGCAATCTAGGCCACGCAGACAAGAAACTATAAAATAGTAAGTGTGGTGTCTATACACTGCCATTATAGTGTAATGTATAACTTTTTTGCTTTCTTTTGCTTTTTTTCAGCTTCCATGTTATGATTGTAAATGAAGAGCAGTCTATCAGGTATGCTGCGATGTTCGTCCCTTTAGGAATTCCAGTCTTAAAACTGAATTCTCTTTATCATTCAAAGGTAATGTTGAGAACATTTATTTGTTCCCATGATGCAGTTGATTTGTCAAAGAACTGCTCCATTTCCCTGTGCACATACCACTATGCAAAGGTAGAGTGATTTTGCAACAAAACAACTGCACTATAGGGGAGAAATAACAATTGCCAATCGGGCCTTAATCCATTTAATGTTAGAGAGGTCTCCAACACATTGCTTTGCAATGTGTTAGGGACCTTTCTGACATTTAAGGGATTAAAAACACTACGGCTGGTTTTCATTGAGTGCCAAGTGTGCAGTGCACCCACAACTTCTCTAGTCCCTCTATGTGACCCAGTTGTCATTTCGGAAGATCAGACAGACCTCTGCTAACAGGCCAACTGAGGTCTGTGTCTCCTCCAGCACAGACCTCTATATCCAGCTCCTTCACTGTCCCTGACAGTCACATAAAACAGAGCACCATGGTATGATTGTACTCTGTATTACTGGATGACATGAAGATTACCTGGGGCCTGGTTATAGCAGTATGTGCCGAAGAAGGCACAGACTTCGTGTTTCAAATTTCACTGGACCACCAGGAATGAAGCGCCCTCCTGTGCCAGCAAAGGTAGGCAAGTAAGTGAGGAACACAGGAAAGTGGGAGAGACTGGCAGGAAGAGAGAGAAGGGAAGGACTGGCCCAGGGGAAAATGGAGAAAACTAGTGGAAAGGACTGGAGAAGGGAAAAAGAGGGGATGAAAGGGGAAGAGAGAGGGGATGAAAGACTAGGGGAGAGAGAGAGAAGAGGGAGAGAAAGAGGAGAATCATATGCTGTTCAGTGATTACTAATGGACAATGGAACAAGGCTGGCATGTGTATATGTGGCTCTTTGGTTGCTATTGGACAGTGGGACAAGGCTGTGGTATCAGACAGAATAATTGCTTGGTGAGTACCAGTGGAAAAAGTCTGGGATATCAGACAGTGTAAGTGTAACTCTTTGACTACCAGTGCAATTAGAGCAATGCTAGGGTGTCAGTGTTCACAAGGTGGATACTGATGGAAGGTGAAAGACAGAAACTGGGGTAGAGGGAGGGATCAAAAGACTAGACAGCAGATTGGGAAGAGATAAGGAGAACTGAAGTAGATAGGGAGTGAAATGGGATAGGTGAAATGGAGAACAAATATTGAAACATAGAATTTGACAGCAGATATGAATCACTCAGCCCATTTAGTCTGCCCATTTTCCTACTGTAAAAATCTCAAACTTAATTAGTCATTGGTCTTGTCTTATGTTCAGGACAGCCTTATACCTATCCCATACATGCGTAAATTCTGTCACTGTATTAGCTTCTACCACTTCTGCTGGGTAAAAGAGAGGGGAAAGACTGGAAGATACAGACTGAGATCTCTGGAATAAAGTTCTGGTGAGCTCCGAAATGCACTGAGCAGGCCCTTGAGCTGTTGCTTGTGAGATCTGGACTGAATTGGGTGGAGCTTAGAGGAAGAAGTAGAAGGATACAGACATAAGCTGCAACAGTTCTTGGGGAAACATCAACTGAAATCACAATCAGTGTCTGCTCTGAAAGGGATGGATGAAAAACAACTAGTGAGCATGATTTACATAGAAATCAAGTAAAAGTTCACCCACACTAATACTTTGCTTTATTTGGGCTCTGATTAGAGCATGGTTTGGACAAGAGACATATATACCACTGTGCCCCTCACCCTATTGCTACAGAGTTTGCTCTTCTGTATCACTTTGTTCAACTTATGTGTTCCATTCTTGTGAGATATTTCTTTTCATAACCATCCAAATATACCCCATCTTGGGTTGCTTTTCACCTGGCATGGCTGTTCATACTTTCTTATTCCTTATTTCCTTATCACTGACATTTCTGCATCAGTTTGATGTCTCTTTTTTGTACACATATTATTTATGAAATGTATTGTAATTAAATGTTTGTGATTGATTACTACTGTAGATTTGGTTGTCCAGCCCCTTTCCATAATAGTGGATAAAAGACTCGGGAAGCAGAGGCTAATAATGTCATTTAATAACATATTATCCTTTTGTAATTGTCTATTGCCCTGCTTGTCTCATGTAGTGGTATATTGTCCTGCTGGTCTCATGTAATTGTCTATTGCCCTGCTTGTCTCATGTAGTGGTATATTGTCCTGCTGGTCTCATGTAATGGTACATTACCCTACTCTGCCTCCTATAATGGTTTGGGAGAGTGTGTGATTTTGTCTGTGTGTGGAGGGTGGGGTGAGTGTGTATTACCTCGCTTGCAGTACTGTATGTAACTCCTGTAAATACATAATAACACACACATGTTTAACCCCTTAAGGACCAGTGACATGCCAGGATCATCACAAGGGTCCATGCATTAAGGACCAATGACAGTCCTGCACATCATGACTTTTTTATCACAGCTCTCCTATGGGAGCGCTATGATCATGCAGGGAGTCTTGGAGCAGTCAGTTTCAGCCTCTCTTTCGGCGAGCCGATACATGTGATCACTCACATGTACCGGCTCCCCAAATGTAGTCTATATGGTCCTTAACCCCTTGAGGACCCTTGACGGTCCTGGTACATCATGCCTGGATTTGAGTTAAGGACCAATGACGTACCAGGACTGTCATGGGTAAAATGATAGCAGCATGACTCCGTGCACGCTGCTATCATTAATGCCAGGCTCAGACTGAGCGCTCCGAGACTGGGGAGTTCAGTCTCAGCCCTTCTTGCCTGTGCCAGTTAATGTGATTGCTGTAGCAGCGATCACATGTACCGGCATAGTGACAGACAGAGGCAGCAGACAAAGCATGCTGTCTGTGCCTGTTACGTCTGCCTCTGTCTCCGTTGCTATGAAAGTAAGGGAGACAGAAGTAGACAGGAGACACCTAGTGGTGAAAGAAAATACAGCAGCTAGGGGTATTATCCCCTTCACTGCTGGTGCCAAAGGCTTGCTAAATGCAGGTCAATTTCTGACCTGCAATAATACTTTTTTTTTTTTAAATACAACACACTTTTTTTTTTACAAATATATTTTAGTTTAAAAAAAATTATAATCTAATTAAACAAAAGTGGAAGTGTGATTGTTGTGGAGCTATGTAATACACTTATATACACCGCCAAATGTCACGGATAAAAAAGTGTCAAAATAGGGTGGGAAAAAGGGACATGGGGATTTTCACCCAGGGGGGACAGTGGCCACTTTAAACTGTGCATTTTGTAGGTATGACTGACCGGTCATACCTTTCATGCAGTCTCCATAAAAATTTAACCCTTTGTGCCCAATTTATCCCAAGAGAAAAAACAAAAATTGTGGGGTTTTTTTACATTTTTTTACCTTTTTTTAATTTTAATAAAGTAAATGGTGGGTTATCCATATAAGTAGGGTATCAAATGAAAGCCCTATTTGTGCTTAAAAAAACAGTATATAATTTATGGGGGTGGGATAAAAGACTTAGAGGGAAAACACTGTTGAACAAAGACATAGTCAAAAAGGTCAGAATTGCTCTGGTCCTTAAGTGAAATCCACCTCAGATTTTCCCGGTCCTTAAGGGGTTAAGGTTACAAGGCCTGTGGTCCTCTGGTCATTAAAGGGTTAATTAAATAAATAGAAAGGCAGTTGTTGAATATTTTGTTTACATTTTGTGCAAAAAACAAAAACAAAAAAAAAACAGCTCTGCAAATTATTTTGCAACTGGTCCAACACCAACGAACCAGCCCTGAAAACACAATTTAAATCAATGGGATTTTTTTTATCCTATTGGTGCAGTTTGCTTGCTCTAGAAATGCTTCCTTTTTCATTTGTTCACAAGGTCCATAAACTGCATAATTTTTTATTATACCATTATTATACCATGGTGCCCAAGGCTGTGCTTATACCATACAATTGCAGATGGCTCTGCAGATGTGAGAATGTGGAAAACCACTGATATTGGCAGATTCATTAATCATAGTAAGGATAGTACGAAAGCATTGAAATAAATATTTCATTTTGCCTAATAATCACTCCTTTGAACCTGCTGAAAAATATGCTCATTGAGTAGTGTCATTTTGCAAGAAATGCTGATTAATATAGGAGCTCTCTGAGAATGCCTTTTTGCTCATAGCCACAATGTCAAAGTTCGCCAGCGCATACTATTTAACCCTTTCTTTTGAAGATTAAACTCCTATTCAAAGGGCAACTCTGTCTCTAGCATGAGAGTCACAATAGATTATTCAACCACTATTAGTGCTGAATCAATATAAATATAAAAATCAATATAAAAAATTAATAAATAATCCAATCCCTGTGTATGAGTAATTTAATCCTGTTCCTCCACCCTTTAAACCTTATTAGGAAGACATTAAACTCAGACCATTCACAGAACAAATATCTTCCTAATTTTAGCTTGTCCCTTGCTGCTGTACTAGTAAATCTCCTTGCATTGAACGTCCATATATATCAGCAATAAAACACAGAGAAAAGGGCCATAACTATGGTGTACTGTATGTGTATTCAATATTTAATAAAAAAGGTATAATTCACTCACAACCAATGATGTAAAAACAACATATCACAACTCATCAGCTGCACCAAAAAGTTTAGCAAAACTCTCACGTTATGCGGAACTGTCAAGGAATTTCAGAATGACTTCTATTGTTCCAATCTCTCATTCTCGCGCCTGGTCCTCTCCTTTCATCTTGCCTAGACTGCCTTCTTCCACCCTATGAATTTTGTCTGGATCAGACTTTGTCAAGTATATCTCAGTACTTTATGAACAAACCTCCCCAGATAAGTCCTTCTGTTAAACAAATTCTGAGACATTTACTTCCAGAGCGTTTTTCCCTTTCAGATGCTTTTTTTTTAGTAATACTCTTCCAGACATTGCTCCCAGTCTGCCCATCCGTCTTTCTCTGATGACTGCAGATTTACCACCTACATTATTAAAAATCATGACTTAACCTTCTGAGTGCCAGAGAGGTACCCAACACATTGGGTTGGGTTAAAGCTTGTTTTATGTCCTTTATTGCTATAGGCCAATGGTTCTTTCTCTGCAAGGAAATAGTGGATGGGACTGGGAGCAGAGTCATCTGAAAAATGGGTGGGTGGAAATGGGTGGAGCTAAGGGCTCCTATTATGACTTACCTAGAGGCACCTGGGAGGTACATTTTTATTTCTCCACTATGGTGCAGTTGGATAGATATATATGTCTGCTGTACGAATAACACATAACTAGGCAAGTTATTCTGGTTAACAAATGAATAGCCTCTTATCCCAATTATTCTTTTAACTGCTTGAGGACCAAATGGATGAAAAATGAATTGGGCAGCACTGCACTGCATACCCCGTTCAAGGGGTTATGGTGTACCACTTCATATATTCCTCCTTTTCCTCCTCATACCATTCATTGTGATTGTAATTCCTTATCACTAAGCTTTTTTCAACTTGGATCAATCACATTTATTCCCTCAAGACTTTTTTTAGACATCTTACCACACTCTACCAAACCTGCTTTTTTTTAATATTCAAACCAGAAAACAATTCATTACACACTTTTGCATTGCAAAATGAATCTTAAAGTGGACTTGTCACCTTGAATTCATTTGCATATTTTAAAAGGCAATTAAAGGCTATATATCCTGTTAGCCAAAAGACCACCAAATACATTGTTTAGGATAAATACTTTTTTATATAAAGTTATCATTTGCAATGGAATCCAGGCCACAGTTAAGTACAGTCAACTTTGGAATGAATGAAGAGTCTCCAACAATACTGGGGAATAAAGCTAAGATATTCTGGAATACACCAACACATACACATGTTTTCTTAGTATTAGTTTGCCCCAAAATGGTAAATAACCACCTTCTAGTTGCAAAACAAACTCAATTTACTCAATTAAAGCAGTAAAACTTTATTCTAGCGATTAGCAAAAGAAACACAGCTTTGCGTTTGGGAGAAGAGACATGCCCTCTCCCATGTACCACTGCCCACTGCCTTACAAGACTGCCATCATGGTGTCTCCCATGTACTGATGCACTGAAATTGTCTGTAATCATAATGAAAAAGTTCTTACATCATGGTCCATCAATTCTCCATCACATCTCCACTACATCTCCATCAAAGGAAATAGCAATTTTATAAGTGGGCGTAGGGTACTCTACCGTCACATTGTAAGGTATTTTTCAGGAAAAAAAATATTCTTTCAGATTTTTGCCTGGCTAACATCAATAATAATGGTCTAAACTTGGAGAAAACAAATTAAAGTACTATTAGCTGATAGCAGTGAAAAGCAGTAGTATGTGCTAATTGGTAAAAAAAGTCTTTATTTCTTTGAAAATGTTAATTTTAAAGACATAGAAAACTTTCTGGAAATAGAAATGTAGTGGGCTCCCTGTCAGGGAAATACAGGTGTAAAAAATACATGAATATGACAAAAATATCATTGTAAAAAGTGTGCACAATTTTACTTTACACATTATGCATTTGTAATGGCAAAAATGTGGTTGTCTATCCCTTTAATTTTGAATAGTGCACAGCAACTGAGATACAATCTATATGAATTAATACATACGTTTATTACTATAGCACCACATGCATATGCAGTGCTTTAAAATTAAGGAATTAGACAATACCGTGAAACACTGGAAGTGGGGCCTGCTGCCTGAGTAAAATGTAAAAAAAGTTGTAAATATGTATAGGTTTAGTAATTTAACCCTTTGAGTGCCAGAGGGGTGACAGCAGATTGCAAAGCGTTAAACTAGACCTGACACCTTGAATTTGTGAAATTGAAAACTTCATTCAAAACTGCCTCCGTACCAATCAAAAAGAAAGAGTAGCAGATACATAGTTTAGGAGATATACTTTTTCTTTTCTGGAAATACTTAATTGAATTAGCATATGACAGCACACTGACATTTTTCATTAACATATGAAACCCTACTGAGAAGCTTCATTTCTTTGCATACATTATCATATGCTAACATTTCTTAAGTTCTGGAGATCTTGCATTGGCTCTATAGAATAACACAGGAACTGGAGAAGTGATATCACTGGAGAAGTCATCTCTGCTTTATCACCTGTTTATCACGCCTTAGTGCATAAGCCCCCTTGACTGCAATTACTGAAGTAATGTTGATAGAATGTCTAAGAAGCAAATGTTCTGTGTTTTCATTAAATGGACTGAGATAATTTACCAGTCTTTCTGAACAGAGGAACAGCGAGAACTAATTTCAATACATTAACAGTATTATATCTGTACATATAAATGTACAAATAATTAAATACAATGTGTCTATATATGATAATCTACACATGCATTAAAGTGCAAGTTTAGGATTAGATTTTTAGGGGTCTAACATAAAATTACTAAATTTTTGGAGATGCTAGTGGGAAGTAACATGATTTAAAATGATGTAACCCAGTTTAATTTTAGGTGTCCTTTTAACCCCTTCACAACCACCTGATCCAGGAGTGGGTGGCCCTAGAGGATCACCATACTTTTTTTTTGAGCAATGCACTCTGGGATGTCAAAGTGACATGCAGCCGTGCTGCTATCCCAAAATCTCACGACGTGCCGGGGCCATCACCAGTACTTATTGCGCATCCACCGATGACTATCCTGGATGTTAAGGGGTTAAGGACCAGAGGAGTGTGCAATATATTGCCAAGAAATACACTGTATACCTGTCTGGTTCTTAAAGGTTAAGATTACCATGTGAGCTTGAGGTCAAATGTCATGTATGCCTCCCTGGCATCCAGGACTGGTTGAAGTTATCGTTAAAACAAAGACACAAGTACAAAATAGGGACCATTAGGATTTTTGGGATATAGTAAAATTATTAGGAATAGTGATGAGCGAGCATGCTCGGCCGAAGCTCGGTTCGGCTCGAGCATCGCTCTGCTCGGCACATGGCGGTACTCGTACGAGTACCGCATGTGCTCGCCCGCCATGTTCGGGTCTCCTCCCCGCACGTTTCGCGGCTGCTGCACAGCCAATAAACGTGCGGGGAGGCTCTGACATCAGTGTAATGCCAGCAGCCATGTTGGCTGCTGGCATTACACTGATTGGCTGGCCAGAACCCGTGATCGGGTGCTGTATAGCACCTGACCAGCGAGTTCGGCTCAGTCTTAGCCAGGGAGAGATGAGGATAGGAAGGGAAAGTCAGTGTAGGGAGAAGAAAAGTGTTGGAACACCATATCAAGACCCAAAAGTCCTTTTTAGGACTGTTGTGTGTGGGGGCAGCAGTTATATTTTGTTTGGGGGGGCACAAATTTAAAAAAAAAAAAACACATATTCCGTTCACTGTGCCTAGCCGCAGATTAGCAGCACATTCTGTTTAGTGTGCAAAGTTGCAGATTAGCAGCACATTCTATTTAGTGTGCAAAGTTGCAGATTAGCAGCACATTCTGTTTAGTGTGCAAAGTTGCAGATTAGCAGCACATTCTGTTTAGTGTGCAAAGTTGCAGATTAGCAGCACATTCTGTTTAGTGTGCAAAGTTTAAAAAATAAACGTCACATATTCCGCTCACTGTGCCTAGCCGCAGATTAGCAGCACATTCTGTTTAGTGTGCAAAGTTGCAGATTAGCAGCACATTCTGTTTAGTGTGCAAAGTTTAAAAAATAAATGTCACATATTCCGTTCACTGTGCCTAGCCGCAGATTAGCAGCACATTCTGTTTAGTGTGCAAAGTTGCAGATTAGCAGCACATTCTGTTTAGTGAGCAAAGTTTAAAAAATAAACGTCACATATTCCGTTCACTGTGCCTAGCCGCAGATTAGCAGCACATTCTGTTTAGTGTGCAAAGTTTAAAAAATAAACGTCACATATTCCGTTCACTGTGCCTAGCCGCAGATTAGCAGCACATTCTGTTTAGTGTGCAAAGTTGCAGATTAGCAGCACATTCTGTTTAGTGTGCAAAGTTTAAAAAATAAACGTCACATATTCCGTTCACTGTGCCTAGCCGCAGATTAGCAGCACATTCTGTTTAGTGTGCAAAGTTTAAAAAATAAACGTCACATATTCCGTTCACTGTGCCTAGCCGCAGATTAGCAGCACATTCTGTTTAGTGTGCAAAGTTGCAGATTAGCAGCACATTCTGTTTAGTGTGCAAAGTTTAAAAAATAAACGTCACATATTCCGTTCACTGTGCCTAGCCGCAGATTAGCAGCACATTCTGTTTAGTGTGCAAAGTTTAAAAAATAAACGTCACATATTCCGTTCACTGTGCCTAGCCGCAGATTAGCAGCACATTCTGTTTAGTGTGCAAAGTTTAAAAAATAAACGTCACATATTCCGTTCACTGTGCCTAGCCGCAGATTAGCAGCACATATTCCGTGTAATATGAAGAAGGCGGGTAAAAAGGGACGGGGAAGTGGACGTGATCCTGATAGTTCAGGGCGCGGGTCAGGGCGCGTAGAAACTGTGCCTGGTGCCAGAGCACAAGAAAGAAAGACATCCACCATACCTAGCTTCATGTCTCAGTTTACAGGGCGTCGCAGGACATCACTCTCGAGGTCAGACCACTGCGAACAGGTGGTCGGTTGGATTTCAGCTGATAGTGCTTCCAGTCGGTTAAGCACCACCCTGTCTTCCACCAAGTCCACTCTCAGTAGCCAAGAGTCTGGTCAACACAATCCTCACCCTGATCATCCTTCCTCCCAGCATAGAGGGTCTGGCCAAAGAAGTGATCCCACACTGGGATATAGTGAGGAGCTCGTCTCATCACCAATCCTTCATTTGAACCTCTCTCCAAGCACGCTTGCAGAGGAACATGAGATCTTGTGCCCTGATTCACAACCTCTAGAGGGTACCCAATCACAAGAAGATGACAGAGGGGAACGGCATTTAAGGTCAAAGGAAGTGGATGATGATGATGATGAGACACAGTTGCCATCAAATCAACCACTATTACTGTCTCAAGACCTTGATGAGGAGGATGATACACAGTTGTCAATGAGTATGTGGTGGGATCAAGAAATGAGGAGGATGATCAGAGTGAGGAAGTGGAGGAGGACTTGGTGGACGATGAGGTGACTGACCCCACCTGGGAAGGTGGAGAGCCGAGCGATGACAGCAGTCCTGAGGGTGAGCCATCTGCAGCACCGCAACAGGCTGGAAGAGGCAGTGGTGTGGCTAAAGAAAGAAGGCGAACCGCACCAAACCGGCCCGCAAATGTTCCACGGAGCACCCCCTTGCGTAAATCTCCCTTGCCAAGGGCTAGGTGTTCCGCGGTATGGCGTTTTTTTAAGGAAAGTGCGGACGACAAAAGAATTGTAGTTTGCAACCTGTGCCACACCAGAATGAGCCGAGGCATGAACACTAGCAACCTCACCACCACCAGCATGATCCGACACATGGCATCCAAGCACCGTAATAAGTGGGAGGAACGCCCGGATCGCCAATCTGTGTCTGCAGGCCACACCACTACCTCCTCTTCCCCTGTTTTCGGTGCCGGCCAATCGCCTGTCGAAGGCGCAGGCCCGCATACCTCCCGCCCTGCACCTGTACCATCTGAAGCACCATCAGCGACCACATCCACTTCCCTGTCCCAGCGCAGCATCCAAATGTCGTTACCCCAGGCATTTGAGCGCAAGCGAAAATACCCAGCCACCCACCCACAGGCCATAGCACTAACCTCACACCTTTCCAAATTACTGGCCATCGAAATGCTGCCATTTAGGCTTGTGGAGACTGAGTCCTTCCGCAGCCTGATGGCAGCAGCTGTCCCTCGGTACGCAGTCCCCAGCCGCCACTACTTTTCCCGGTGTGCCGTCCCCGCCTTACACCACCATGTGTCCCGTAACATCACCCGTGCCCTGACCAACGCAGTTACTGGGAAGGTCCACTTAACGACTGACACATGGACAAGTGCTTGTGGCCAGGGACGCTACATTTCCCTGACGGCACACTGGGTGAATGTCGTGGAGGCTGGGAGCGACTCGGACCCTGGGATGGCACGGGTGCTACCCACGCCGATGATTGCGGGCCCTACCTCCATCAGGGTTTCCGCCAGCACCTACGTTATTGGCTCCTCCTCCTCCGTTTCCACCTCCGAATTCTCTGCGCGCAGCGCCACTCACCCATCAGCCGGTAGCTGGAAGCAGTGTAGCACTGCAGTGGGGAAGCGTCAACAGGTCGTGCTGAAGCTGATCTGCCTTGGGGACAAACAGCACACGGCCTCAGAGCTGTTGCAGGGGATTAGTCACCAGACCGAGCAGTGGCTCTCGCCACTCAACCTGCAACCAGGCATGGTTGTGTGTGATAATGGGCGTAACTTGGTGGCGGCTTTGGAGCTTGGCAAGCTCACACACGTACCATGCCTAGCGCATGTATTTAATTTAGTGGTTCAGCGATTTCTAAAAACCTACCCCAATTTGCATGATCTCTTGACCAAGGTGCGCCGCGTGTGTGCACATTTCCGTAAGTCATCAACAGCTTCAGCCGGCCTGTTGAAGCTGCAGCAGCGCTTACAATTGCCAGCTCACCGGCTGCTGTGTGACGTGAGCACGCTCTGGAACTCCACCTTCCACATGTTGGCCCGGCTTTGTGAGCAGCAGAGGGCAGTAGTGGAGTACCAGCTGTTACACGGTCGTCGCCTCTCCGTTCAACTTCCTCTAATCAGAAGTGAGAAGTGGGAATGGATGTCAGACCTCTGTGAGGTTTTACGCAATTTTGATGAATCGACACAGATGGTGAGCGGCGATAACGCTATTATCAGTGTAACCATCCCACTTCTGTGTCTACTGAAACGCTCGCTGCTCACAATTAAAACCAACGCTTTGCATGTGGAAGAGGTGGAAATGCGGGAGGAAGAGCTTACACAAGGTGATAGCCAGAGCACCCTCACTTCGTCTTCTCAGCGACAATTGGAGGAGGCGGAGGAGGAGGAAGACACGGTTGCCTCCGCTACAGAGGGTAGCCATGGAACTTTAGTTCCATCTCTTCAGCGTGGGTGGGCAGAAGAGGAGGAAGAGGATGAGGAGATTGAGAGTCATCCTCCTGGTGAGGACAGCGAAATCTTGCCTGTTGGTACTCTGGCACACATGGCTGACTTTATGTTAGGCTGCCTTTCCCGTGACCCACGCGTTATACGCATTTTAAACAACACGGATTACTGGGTGTTCACCCTTCTGGACCCCCGCTACAAAGAGAATTTCTCATCTCTCATTCCTCCGGTGGAGAGGACAAGCAAAATGGTGCAATACCAGAAGGTTCTTGTCGAAAAATTGCTCCAAAATTTTCCATCTGACAACGCTGGCGGCAGAGTACGTGCTACCTTGACCAACCGAGAAGGGGAGAAAAGGGGAGCACACAGCAGTTCCGACAAAGGCAGGGCAACACTCTCCAAGGCGTGGGACACCTTCATGACACCCCGCCAGCACCCTCACCCTGATGCGCAGCCTAGTGTCACAAGGAGGGAAAAGTTTTGGAAGATTGTGAAGGAGTACGTAGCAGACCGTGTCAGCGTCCTCAATGATCCCTCTGTGCCTTACAACTACTGGGTGTCCAAGCTGGACACGTGGTATGAACTGGCACTCTACGCCTTGGAGGTGCTGGCCTGCCCTGCCGCCAGCGTTCTGTCTGAGCGGGTATTTAGTGCTGCTGGTGGCATCATAACAGATAAGCGTATCCGCCTTTCCACCGAAAATGCTGATAGGTTGACACTTATAAAAATGAACAAGGCCTGGATTTCCCCTGACTTCTCCACTCCACTGGAGGAAAGCCCCGGGGGAACATAAAGTCACTTTAGATATGTTATTTACAATGATGGGAATACTTCATTCCCAAAAAACGGGTATATGGTTGACTCTTAATCTTCTCATCCTCCTCCTCCTCTTCCATATACCCGGTGATATAATTTTTATATAGGGCCAGCTCACCAGCGGGCCCTGTCATATAATTTTTATATAGGGCCAGCTCACCAGCGGGCCCTGTGATATAATTTTTATATAGGGCCAGCTCACCAGCGGGCCCTGTTTGACAATTTTTGTATAGGTCAGCTCACCAGCAGGCCTTCTTATATAATGTTTTATTGGGTCAGCTCTCTAGCGGGCCCTCTCATATAATGTTTTATAGCGTCAGCTCACTAGCGGGCCTTCGCATATAATGTTTAGGATGGTCAGCTCCGCAGCAGACCCTCACCCATAATGTTTTAGATGGTCGGCTCAGCAGCAGACCCTCATTCCTAATGTTTTAGATGGTCAGCTTAGCGGCATGCCCTCACCCCTAATGTTTTAGAGGGTCACCAGCAGGCCATTAATCCTAATTTTTCAAGGGTGTGTATGATGCCCTCCTTTATGTGTAATAAAGGGTGTATTGGAGTGACATTGCAGTCAAACTTTTGGCAGCCCTTTCACTTAGTGCATAGGCTTTATGAGTGTTGGACCACTACCTGAACTATTGTACCACAATGTGAATGAGGCCCTCCATTTTGTGATATACAGGTTGTATCGGAGTGCCTCAGGTCCTCCCATTGAATGAAATAGGGCTGGGGTGTTCGACAGAGCAGAAGGTAGTTCTTGGCTTCATCCACTAAGTCACTTCGTCACTTTTACTGAATGGATCAGACCCCACTGTTCCGACTATAAATTTTGGACTTAACAAGGGCAAACGGACATGTTGTAAAACCTGTGGTAGCTGCGGCCTCCGTTCCTGAATGCTGTACCTTACCCGGGCCATAACCACGTTGAACACCTGCTTTACTCTGCGCACGTTTCCCTCTTAATCATGGCCCCAGTTCCGAAAAATCGATGACATTTTTTGCAGAATTTGCAGATGATATACAAGTAAATATACAGCAAATACTGTTTGGTAACAATTTTTCGCGTAAAATCGTTTTTATCTTCCTTTTTGTGTGTTTTACGGTCAGTCTGTAAAAATGGCATACTACGGGCGAAACATCGTTCCCAGCAGCGACGTTGGAGTCCAAGATGCATCCAGACATCCTCCCTATGCTGTCCCTGAACCATTTCTGTGGTGTTTCCATCATTTTCTGCCCTTTTCCTATGGACCAGGCACCCTCCCCTCATCAGAGCAGGGGGTGCCTGGTGTAATGCTCGAGTCCTCCCATTGACTTCAATGGGGCTCGGGTGCTCGGCCGAGCACTCGAGCCTCCGGGGGCGCTCGGTCAGAGCACCCGAACACCCGAGCATTGGGGTGCTCGATCATCACTAATTAGGAAGTGTTTGATTGGTAGAATAGCACAAACACAGTTTGATCTATCAGTGGTGTACAGTAGGAGTGGACAAAAGTTGTCGCCATGTTCCCATGGGAAATTTCGCAAAAACCAAGTTGTTATCCACTTTTTCGGGGGAAAATCCTCTTTAAAACTAGCAGTTAAAATTTTCACATTTTTCGCCCATTGGCCAAAATTTTTCTCCTTTTTTTCCAATGGCTAGAAAGTTTCCACCCATTGATTTACTTTGTTCTCACACTTCCGCTATGAAAACGTGATGTTTTCGTTGAAGGCAGACACAATAGAAGTAGCTACAGAGCGAGATAGACGTGCTGTGCTGTTCTCTTGTGATATTTTGCAAAAAGTGAGGCAGGAGAGGCTTATAGTGACTCCTATCAATATGAGCAGGGTAAAAAATAATAAATGGAGGAGCTGGAAGGACCATTATGTGTCCACTGAGTCTGAGGAGGAAGGGACCGCTACTGTACCAGTGCTGTCCAGTCCCCCTAAATCACTCCAAGGGATCTTGGGGAATTTAATGGGAAGGGAGGGAGAAAAGGGAATGGGAACGAAGGGAGAAAGGGGTATGGGAAGGGAAGGAGAGAAGGGTAGTACTAGTGAGAGCAGGCCAGGTCAGCTGCCTGTGCCTGCTGCAAGATGTGCTGCCCCTGCTGCCAGTGCCACAATTGCTGTACCTGCAGCCACTAGTGTTGTACCTGCTGTCAGATGTGCTGCCACTTGTGTTGAACCTGCTGCCAGTGCTGAACCTTTTGCCAGTGCTAAACCTGCTGCCAGTGCTGACCCTGCTGCCAGTGCTGAACCTGCAGCCACCAATACTTTGCCTGTTGCTAGTGTTTCTTGTAGTACTCAGAGGGCGAAGGAGAAAATTATGCCACATGTGACAGCAGTGAACCCTCTGTCACATTGCTCATCACCTCCTCCAAGCAGCAGTGAGATGTCTGGAACTAGTGGTGGTGGTGGTGTTGGAGAAGCTGGGGTGAAAGAGACATTGATGGCCTTTTTATCAGAAACTGAGAAGGAATGGGAGATAGGGATGAGGATGGGCATCACCATCACCACTAGCAGTCAGCTTTTGAAATTAGCGGCAATTGCAACTGCTCTAACTTCTGATGCTGCTGAGATGAAAGGGCAGCAGGGTGCTGAAGAGCAGGCTAGTGTGCCACAGACCACCGTGGACACAGTGGGAATTGGGTCAACAAGTAATGCGGGACTAGGACAGGTTCCACTTGCCAGCAGTAGCAATACTCCTTCTGATCCTAGTTGCAGTGCTAAATATGAGGCAGTAGCAGCAACAGCAGGAACATTATCCTCTGCCACAGAAAGTGAAGGGGAATGTGGAGGACAAGAAGAAAGAGGTCATTCTTCTCCACCTGTTCCCTATCCCTCCCCCCAGAAGTCATGCCAGTCATCGGGTGGGATGCCAGGGCATCAGGTGGCATCTGAGGAGATTCCATCCCGCAGAATATGCTAGGATTCTGGCAGGGAGGGTTTATTATTACTATTAAATTATCAGCAAGTTGTCTTGTGTCCTTAGTGGGGTCTGGACAAGGGGTACAGTGACAGAGGCAGTACTTGGTTTCGGTTGTCATGGTGTTTGGATACAGTTGTGCCCCCAAATGTTATTTACTGAACACACACTATGCACATTGCAGTTGATGATGGAAGGCAACAGTTCCTGTTCAAGGGAAAAATATATATTCTAATAACAACACACCCATGATGATTTTGGAGGAGGGGCAGGTGGAGAAGATTTAATGGGCAACTTGTTCTTTTCCCCACATATACTGGGGGCTACTTATTCTTCTGCTACTGCCTCAGGCTCAACACTGGAGCCAGTCATGGCAAGTGGAACCTTCATCATCCATCTTCCATGTTACTGCTATTGTTGATCACATTCCCTTTCAGCTGCCTAATCATCCTTCTGCTTAAACTACTCAGCAGCAGCAGTATGAACAGCAGTTGCAACTCAGGAGGACATTTGACAGTGTTCACTGGCCAACATGACCTGCTGGCATTAGGCCTACAAAAAAAATAAACAATTTATGGGGGGTTTGTTTCTAACAAGTCTAAAGTCCTACAAATCAATGTTTTCTTAGGGCCTGTGCCAAAGTAGCTTAAGTCCTACAAATCAATGTTTCCTTAGGGCTTGTGCCAAAGTAGCTTATGTCCTACAAATCAATGTTTTCTTAGGGCTTGTGCCAAACTAGCTTAAGTCCTATAAATCAATGTTTCCTTTGAGCTTGTGCCAAAGTAGCTTAAGTCCTACAAATCAATGTGTCCTTAGGGCTTGTGCCAAGCAAGCTTAAGTCCTACAAATCAATGTTTCTCCAGGGCTTGGGCCTCTAATAAGTCTAAGTCCTACAAAGGCGTCTAACAACAAATCAAACAAATCATCCTCTACAAAATACTCTATCAAGTCAAGTATCAGTCCACCCCAGTGGAAGCTTATGCCAGGGGGTTCCTGTCTCTGTCATTTTAAATACAAATGTCTTATTTTATTTTATTGATTTATTTTTTTAACTGTCCTCCCAATAGCAGTCAAGAAATCCCCCCAAACAAATTCCCTGTTCAAATGATTCATTCAACAACACAGGCACCCTCCTCAGACCCCTTTATACCATGTCTTATGATTTTTATTTTATTTTATTTAGGATTTCTTTTTTATTAAGAGCCCCCAATCCCAGTAAACAACCCCCCAAAAACATTCCCTGTTCAACTGATTCTTTCCCCACACCCCACCAACACAGGCACCCTCATGCCCCTTTTATACAATGCCTTTGGGAAATAAAATATTATTTGTAATGTGTTATGTGTAACTTCTATATCCCCATTGATTTCAATGGGCAAAAAAAAGCAGAAAAAAACGGAAAATCAGCACCTTTCTCAGAAAATTTTTTGCAAAGCGGAAAGTGCCATTTTTCACCGATTTCAGTTTGAGGAGGAAATTTTCACCCATCCCTAGTGTACAGTGCTCATTATTAGATCCAGAGAATGGGATATTATTTAAAGAAATTTTATACAAAAATGTTGAAATGTTGAAGGTAAGTGTAGGGTATTTTTGTGTTTGTTTATGCCAGTGCTGCTATTAACTTGGGCAATGCTTCAAAGCTGTTACACTCGCCATACTTGTGCCAATAGTGTTCTGCTCTTTTCTAATCCTTGGAGTGATCTTTATCCAAGACATGTGCCATCTGTTTAGTTGCAAGGCAGAAGTCTGTGTTTACCTCATTAAAGATAGTTATTATAAAGAAAAGACAAGAAAATAAAGTACTACTTGTTAACTAGTTTTGAAGGAGAACTAACAACCCCATATAATAACCCTCCACTTCCATTACTATGGCCAGAGCATTCTAAAAGGGCCCTTATAACATTTGCCCTTGTTGTCTTGTTCAAGCAATAACATCTTGGTCCTGGATGTTATGTATGTGAAGGCAGATATGATAGTTCCTAGCAGAGTCACAGTACATCACTGCACACAGTAACTGTAATCCTTTCAGGACCAGAGGACTGAGCAACTCTTACCTTCACAATGTAGTGCTCACCCCTCTGGTCCTTAAAGGGATACGTAGGCTCATGCACTCTGCCTGCTTCAGTCTGAAAAAAATGGCAGCAACTGTCATGTCCACCTCTATCGACATAACATCTTCAGTCAGTTCTGAATGTTAACTTCTGATCAAAGGCACAAGGACAAAATGTATAGGAACCATTAGGACCAAAGCAAAGTAACTGAGGGGTTGTCATTAAGAGGTGTTTATTCTCCTTTGATATATATTACCTGCTTTTCCTGATTATACCTCAGCTGCAGCCCACATGGATAGAAAATTCCAAAGGTAAAGTATCACCTACAATGAATAGGGTTCATATCAAGTATACCTAGCCTTCATTTGAGAACTTTTTTTTGATGCATAAGCCCCCAATTTTGTGATAAACAGACTTTTGCTAAATATCTATCAGTACATGACCCCTGTTTGTTTATATAATTTACTAATACATAAGTGCAATATATGTCATTATTGAGGATAACAAGCAAACAGGAGATAAGTCTCTGTGAACCAAAAAAGAGAAGTGTTGGTTCTGTTCTCAAAACAACTCCCTTCTTTTAAAACCCTTTGTGCCCTGCGTAACCCCGCATCCCAACCAATGGGAGTGTGGGAGCCATTCTGAACAGGGACTGGCCATATCAAAAAGGCAGTCCCTACTCAAATTTCCCTCAGTGTGGATCAGGCAATGGCCTAAAAGGTACATGGGGGGGGGGGGGTTTAGTCTTTTTGTTTGCTGCCTTCACTGGCAAAATTTTATTTTACTAACTATATTTTTCAGAGGCAGCAAAAAGTTTAAAGAAGAAGATTAAAGATGAGCAAAGATGAAAAAAGAAGAAGATGACAGATGAAGAAGAAGAAAGAAAATAGAAGTTTACAGAAGAAGAATTGAAGAAGAAGACCAGGGTGCAGAAGACCCAGCTGGACATCAGATATACATTTAAGTATGTAATGTTATATATATTGTACAGTTTATCTTGCTTAATATATAGCAAAGGTACGCCCACTGCTGACTGATGTTTATTAATTTTTATTAGCCGCAGCTAAGTATGGAAAGCTATGGTCAGTAAAAATAACCCTAAATAAAGCTCTGTAACATCGCTACAGTAATATTCCTCACCATGGAAGTACAACACCCAAAAGAATGTTTGCTCTGTCAAAACAGTTACATAAAACATCTCTTAGCAGTGGGAGTACACATGTTTTACTTAATATGGTAAACCCTGAAATATGTATTTTTTCCTTTATTAATACATTCTATCCCTTTAAGGTAGTTCAACTACTTTGTTTTCTTTGTAATGTGATAATAAACATCTTATCCCCCTGAGTAAATGTGTTCCTGAAATGATTATTGTTTCCTGAGAGGTCACAACTGTGAAGACTCTGAACAGCATATTTTTTTTTGACTAGCATCAGTTTCATCATTAGTATTGATGTGCAGATTTGTACTCTAACATAGTATAGGTATTTTATGTGTCTTTACTCATTGAGTGCCAGAGCGGTGCCCAACGTAATGAAAAAGCAATGCGTTGGGCACCCTCTGGCACTCAAAGAGTTATGTTATTATTATCCTACTGAGTGCCAGAATCACATTGCATTGATACTTGATATAATTATACCATATTAATCCCTTAAGGACCGGTGATGGTCTGGCACACTTTGTACTTTTTACTTACAATTCTCCTCTGGGAGCACTGTAAGTGAAAACAGGGTTTGAAATTGACCTCTCCAAGACCGGAGCATTCTCTCTCAGACCCCTGCTTGGCACACCAGAACACATAACAGGTCACATGTGCCAGCGCATCAGCAAGGATCAAATCGGTCCTTAAGGGAAAGTAATTTCACTGGACCTCTGGTCCTTAACCCCTTAAGGACCGGCCTGGCAGCTGTGGTGCCAGCAGTTAAGGGCCATGGGGCTTTATTTTTCACAATGCGATTCAGGACTCCCCGAGCAGCGTACAGCCAGGGAGCCCTGAAATCCATGACGTGCCAGAACCGTCATGGGTCCTGTTGGCAAGGTCACCCATGACAGTCCTGGCACGTCATTGGGCCTTAAGGGGTTAAGGGGGTAAAAGTGTTCTTTAACCCCCTTGATGACCAAAGTGGTGTGCAAAACATTGCAATGGCATGTATTTTATACCTCATTGGTCCTCAAGGTGTTGTTATTTCACTGCATACGATCAAAGTTGAATGATTAGAGTGCTTTCTTTGACCCGGCATTTCTATCTTCCCTTCATATTTTTCACTTGGGATTAAGATCAAAGAAACAACTTCCATGTGTCTCGATCCTATGTTACATTCTGTAGAGGATATGTCTTTCTTCTCTAGTGTGCAAACATTGCAGTTTTCTCAGGAATTCTCCACAAGCCTAGCAAGCTATTTGAGACCTGGTAATAACTATGTATTAGTATTTGAAATTCAGTGTTTTGGAGTGAATAATGATTTAGAGACTGAATGCATGATTAAGTTATTTTCAAATCTTTGTGCTCACATTAACATCAGACTGGTGATCTTGCATTATAGGTTGTATGTCTTTTTGTCTGTATCTTAGATATGCTTCAATCAAGCATGTTTTTCTAAAACCTTCTTTTTAGATGTAAATCTGTAGCAAGAACTACAGTACTCTGATGTAAGGTGAACTTTACCCTAGGAATAAGTGTCTCTTAATTTGTTTAACAGAAGGACTTTCCTAGATAGTTTCCTTTTAAAAATCAGTAAGCTATATCTATATCCTTTTTTCACTGATATCTTTTGTAGTCTACAACTAGGTATTTTTAGTTTGCAGTCTGATAATTGCCCCTTACAATTTATTTTGTATAATATATTGTATTGTTTGTTGTGAGTAGATGTGTGTACTAAAGGCAGATTTCAGCAGAGATTATTGCATTCAAACAACTGCTGAAAAAAGCAACACATATATAAATAAATCAATGGACTACTGTTCAAAGGTTTTCCACATAGGTAAGTCCTTGAGAGGTATGAAGGTGAGGTAAACTAGTTAGAGTATCTCCTTTTGTTAAACAAATTAAGAATTGCTTAGGCAGAGGTAAAAGTTCCTGTTTAAACCTGCCTCCATCAACCATGCTGCTAGTTTCATTAGAGCCCCTGAACAATATTAAATAAATGTAATAGTTTATCCAAGGTCAGTGTTTTTGTCAGTTAGTGAACACTTCTCCTTGATCATAGCGATGTCTTCTGTCATGTGCTTTGTGCCTTACAAAGATTGATTCCATGACAGTGATTTGATTCTGTTTTATCTACATGTCAATATCTACATGTCAGTGATCTTATTCCACTTAGTCTAGCAAAGGAAACCACTTGAGGTTTGTATCTGCCTGAAGAGTAGTCAGCTTGTTTAGTCAAAGGTACTTAAAATAGGGTGACCACGGGTCCCGGAACGTCCGGGACTGTCCCTTATTTCAGGGACATGTCCCGCGTCCCGGGTCCCCTTCAACCGGGACAATGAAGTGTCCCGGAATGAAGCCAAGCCGCCCTGAATGTCAGCCTGCAAGCGGTGTGTCACATCATGGACGCCGCTTGCAGGCTGACATCCAGGGCGGCAATGCAACTTACCTGATCTGGAGGCAAGCGCTCTAGTAATACAGAGCGCTGGGAGATGACATCATCTCCCAGCGCTCTGCATTAGTGAGCACAGCGCGCGGGAGCTTCAGCTCTGTGCCGGAGGAGGCACAGAGCACTTTGCACGCCGCTAGACCACCAGGGACTCAAGGTAAGGCAATAGGGTGACCACGTCCCGGAATGGCAGAAGGGAAATGTGGTCACCCTAACTTAAAAATATATCTTCAGTAAACAGGGTTCCCAGGCTGTTAGTATCACTGGAGAAACACCATAGTAGGGGCAGAAATTAAAGGGATAGTAATGTTTCATAATAAAAGCAGCTCTAATTAATCATAATAGTATTTGGACTTTGGAGAGTGTTATTTCTATTCTGTCAGAGTTGTAGTTCAAGAGTAATTCAATGACAAAGTATCCCCCTCCCGCCCCTTTTACTGATGTAACACTGTTTAGCCAGAGCAGAAGGGAGGTGCCCAGGTAGATTGCAGAGAGGGACAATCTTCAATTAAGATAAGGTAAAAACCTGAAAAACTTGTCAAGGGGGGTAGGGCTTTTATTGTTCTCATAGGAAGAAGATTGTCCCCTGCTGTTAACTGTCTGGTCTATGGACGGCATTCCACATCTGAGAAGAGATGGCTTACACTAGGTAAAAGGGGCAGGTAGGGAAATTTTGCTTGTGAATATCTCTCAAACCATAAAGGTTTGAGAGATAAGACTTATATCGTTCTTCTTGGGGGGTTTTTTGATGTGTACAAAATAAAATAATGGTAAAACAAAGTATTACTATGCCTTTAAGCACCAATCTCAAAGCTGGGACAATTGTAGTGAGATCTTCTGTATAAGGAGAACAGCAAATCTGGCAATTTTCCTGTGTTAGAATTTATGTTTGTTTATAGAAGTTAAAATAGTAAAACTGTCTTCTTCTCCTATAGAATCTATCCCCTAGAGAAGGGGCAGGCAACCTCAAGTCCAGGAGCTCTGGAAGAAACAACATCCATTATCCCTAGCCAGCCACTGGTGTTGGAGCTGAATCTGGAGCAGGAGACCAAATCCTACCATGACTGGTTGTGGGTTCAACTACTTATATTATATGGACTTAGTGACATCTTGATTAGCTAGAAGTTGGCCACCTACAAGTTATTCAGTTATGTTTCCATTTATACTACCTGGAATCCCACATGATCTTACTTGAAGTGTTCTCTTTTGTTCCATGGTAGTGCCTGGGGGAGCGATAATGAAGCTTTTCAAATGTTCCTATTCCACAGTTTGGATACCCTCACATACCATAATCTGTTTTAAGGCCTGGAGACTTGTACATCAATGCAAACTCATCTGAACCAAGAAGAGGAATTAACTACATACTCTTTACTAGTGTTGAGCGAGCATGCTCGGCCGATGCTCGGATCGGCTCGAGCATCGCTCTGCTCGGCACATGGCGGTACTCGTACGAGTACCGCCATGTGCTCGCCCGGCATGTTCGGGTGGCGGGGATCTGTGCCGAAGGAGGCACAGATCTGAAGACGCTCCGCTGGACCACCAGGGACTGGAGGTAGGGGGCATTGCGGAGATGAAGGGGGCATTGCGGAGATGAAGGGGGCATAGCGGAGATGAAGGGGGACATTGTGGAAGAGGGGCATAGCGGAGATGAAGGGGGACATTGTGGAAGAGGGGCATAGCGGAGATGAAGGGGGCATTGCGGAGATGAAGGGGGCATAGCGGAGATGAAGGGGGACATTGTGGAAGAGGGGCATAGCGGAGATGAAGGGGGACATTGTGGAAGAGGGGCATAGCGGAGATGAAGGGGGACATTGTGGAAGAGGGGCATAGCGGAGATGAAGGGGGACATTGTGGAAGAGGGGCATAGCGGAGATGAAGGGGGCATTGCGGAGATGAAGGGGGCATAGCGGAGATGAAGGGGGACATTGTGGAAGAGGGGCATAGCGGAGATGAAGGGGGACATTGTGGAAGAGGGGCATAGCGGAGATGAAGGGGGACATTGTGGAAGAGGGGCATAGCGGAGATGAAGGGGGACATTGTGGAAGAGGGGCATAGCGGAGATGAAGGGGGACATTGTGGAAGAGGGGCATAGCGGAGATGAAGGGGGCATAGCGGAGATGAAGGGGGACATTGCGGAGATGAAGGGGGCATTCGGAGATGAAGGGGGCATAGCGGAGATGAAGGGGGGCATTGACCAGGCACCCTCCCCTCATCAGAGCAGGGGGTGCCTGGTGTAATGCTCGTGTCACCCCATTCAATTCAATGGGGCTCGGGTGCTCGGCCGAGCACTCGAGCCTCCGGCGGTGCTCGGTCAGAGCACCCGAGCATCGGGGTGCTCGCTCAACACTACTCTTTACCAGATATCTACCTGCATCTATATCCCTGTAATTGCAGCCAAGAAGCAAATGGCCCATCTAGTCTGCCCATTTATGGTCAAATGCTATATATTTTAACTGCACATTAATGTGGGCGTTTAAGACCAATTATTGGCATTGATCTACATAGAAGAACTGAAGAAATTCTGTGGCAAAATTATCTGCACCTTAGGAGACAAACAAGCAGCCAAATTAATTTAAATGGGACTTACCTCAGTGAATGCTACAGTGGTCTCCAACACATTGTTTTGGTGCCACAGACATGTCTAGAATGTAAACCAATGAGAATTTATATTTGACCATATGGTGAAGTTATGAAACTGAGAGGAGAAAGATTGTGAAATTGAAAAAGCGCTCCTGTGATTCAATAAAATATGGCAGATAATAGCAGTATTACGTAAATCAATAAACAATATCAAGAACCCTAAATGTGAATCTGAAAATAGGGATACAACAATAATAAGTGAACTGGAAGATATAGAGTCTGTACAAACCAATATAAGAAAACAGATAGATGAATAAGATATCTTCTTCTCATAAAAATATGAGGATGATGATGAAATGGAGAAAAAGTGATGATGATGAAGATGAGGATGAAAGATGATGATGGAAATGATGAGTTAAAGATGATCACTTCTCTCTTAGTATATGCAGCAGGTGAGAGTTGAAAAAGTGGCCTTGTCCACTTGTAAGAAAAAACTGGATCTGTAGCAACTCAATAATAGCGCAAAATAACAAAAGAGAGGAGAAAAACACCTCATCTAAGTGTAGTAATTTATTAAAAAGACAATAAATAAAAATAAGAGGTATTTCACTCACATTTGCCCATCTTGGGCTTTATGCACTTCAAAAGGATCTTTCTCCCGTCAGCCGGCGTGCTGTGTATTCTTAGGCTCCTGTCCGTGTCTCCCGGTCCTTGGTCCTAGAGAGCTCAATCTTTGAGCCGATGGAGAGGGCACATATATATGGTAGCAATCCAGATGAAATAATATAATCTTTCCGATGTAAGGAAACAAAGTAGCTGTAGTGTTGAAAAATGTTTATACTGTTGCGAGTTAACTGCCTCGTGCACACTGCTCTTCTTAGGACGCGGCGGCGGCAGTTCAGTCCATCACGGAGCCGCGGGATACTCAGGTAGAGGGTGGAGCGACGAATAGCCACAGGGGGCGTGGAGAAAGTCCCGTTGTCTGTTGAACACACAGACTGGCCCGAACGTTTTCACAGAATGCTCTCTGCTTCCTCAGGGGCATACAACGATAAATGTCCAAAGTGCATTCTTATATAGTTGAAGATAAGTGACAATAAAATTGGGTAATTCAATGAGTTTACAATTACTTAAAAATGGAAAGAGAAAATACAATATAATAATACCATCCTCTATAAAATGCTGGAAATAAAATAAAAATGATATTGCATTGTATTTAAAAGTGTGGTGGATGTATGTTAGTGTTATCGTGTGCTATTAAATATAAGTGAAGAAATGAAAATGTGCTAGTTGAATGAAAAAGTGTAGTGAACTTATTAGTGGATGAATGATGCTTGTGTTAATAAAATATAAATAAGAAAAAATGAAAAATGCTGTTGCATTAAAACAACAGATGCCTCCAATATATCCACATTTTAACCAAAAGGGAACGAAGTGGAACTTGTATGAAGTGAAAGGGGCAATGTTGTAATAGGGATATTTAGGTGTGGATAAGTTATGGTGAATGTGATGGGTGATGTGTGAACAAAGATACACAATGTGTTAAAATTAATGATGTTTTGGGAATTAATACTGTTAGCCACCTAAATAAATTGTCAGCAAGATAATGGTGATGTTGCAACTAAAAAAAATGATATAAACAAACACTGACAATATAGAATTATCAATATTTAACATACAATAAAATATATGATACATGATACATATAAAACATGTATAATACAAATGCCCCATTAAGTGCGCTTCCACCAAGCATCTCGGCCATGGTGAAGTTTAGGGATGAGCGAGCACCCCGATGCTCGGGTGCTCGGGTGCTCTGACCGAGCACCCCCTGATGCTCGAGTGCTCGGCCGAGCACCCGAGCCCCATTCAAATGAATGGGAGCACTCGAGCATTAAACCAGGCACCCCCTGCTCTGATGAGCGGAGGGTGCCTGGTCAATGTCCCCCTTCATCTCCGCTATGCCCCTCTTCCACAATGTCCCCCTTCATCTCCTATGCCATAGCGGAGATGAAGGGGGACATTGTGGAAGAGGGGCATAGCGGAGATGAAGGGGGACATTGTGGAAGAGGGGCATAGCGGAGATGAAGGGGGACATTGTGGAAGAGGGGCATAGAGTCTATGCCCCTCTTCCACAATGTCCCCCTTCATCTCCGCAATGCCCCCTTCATCTCCGCAATGCCCCCGTACCTCCATTCCCTGGTGGTCCAGCGGAGCGTCTTCGGATCTGTGCCTCTTCCGGCACAGATCCTCTTCACCCGAACATGTCGGGCGAGCACATGGCGGTACTCGTACGAGTACCGCCATGTGCCGAGCAGAGCGATGCTCGAGCCGATCCGAGCATCGGCCGAGCACGCTCGCTCAACATTAGTGAAGTTATATTTGTACTCTATTCTGCAATTCTTCTTAGTGAATTAGTTTCACCATATACTTAGTTAAAGGGATAGTAATACTTCGTTTTAACTTTATTTTATTTTGTAGGCATTAAAAAAACATGAAGAATGATATAAGTCTTATCTCTCAAATCTTTATGGTTTAAGAGATATTCACAAGCAAAGTGTCCCCCTCCCGCCCCTTTTACTGATGTAACACTGTTCAGCTAGATCAGAAGGGAGCTGCCCAGGTAGATTGCAGAGAGGGACAATCTTCAATTAAGATAAGGGAAAAACCTGAAAAACTTGTCAAGGGGGGAAGGGCTTTTACTGTTCTCATAGGAAGAAGATTGTCCCCTGCTGTTATCTGGCTGGTCTATGGACTGCATTCCACATCTGAGAAGAGATGGCTTACACTAGGTAAAAGGGGCGGGAGGGAGATACTTTGCTTGTGAATATCTCATAAACCATAAAGGTTAGAGAGATAAGACTTATATCATTATTCATGTTTTTTTAATGCCTACAAAATAAAATAAAGTTAAAACGAAGTGTTACTATCCCTTTAAAACCATATAATTTGAGCAACTCTGGAGTCAATCCATTGGAAATAAAAAAATATCCCCAAATTCTCTTTTCTTTAAATGGGGTTTTAATCATCTGAATGTTAGAGAGAAGTGTGACGCCCTGATGAAGTGTGACACAAAATGCTTGTTGGACATTTTACTCCAGACCCCCCACTCCAACCCTTTGAACTTACAGCATGATCCCCTGAGAACAGATGGATATTGTCCTTATTTGCCTCTGCTTGAATTTAGTATCCTGTGCTCAGAGGTAACATGGAATCATTTCCACCAACTTTACCACAGAAGAGATTTCACACTTTGTGTGCCAGTGTTGTTGTGTTGCAATGCATTGAATACCTTGTTGGCACTTAAAGGATAAAATTCCCCATTGGTTTAAACGGAGCTTGTGACCCTTTGGATGCTAGATATGTCAATGCCTAAAAAAAAGACACTGGAGATCACTGTAGCGTTCAAGGTACTAAAAACCCCATTTAAATCCAAGGGAATTTTGGAAACTTGTATTTGTCCTCTATGGTGCAGTTGGTTTACCCCAGAATTACCCCTCTTTTCTATTTAATACAGAATTGACATGTCTACTTAAGCAATATTGTATAGATTTGTCTGCCCCAAGTCATTGTAATAGTTGTAAATAAAATGTTACTGTTGCACATTTTCCTTATAAATCAAACCTTAAAAGGATGGTAATGTCTGAGAAATTTTTTGTGCATTTTGTATGGATTAAAAAGTTGACTTGAATGCAAAAAACCCTATCTCTCAAACTGCTATGGTTTTAGAGATATCTGCATTCAAGTTTGACTATTCCTGCTGTCAGCTGTAAAGCTGTCAGCAGGAGATCCATGTCGGCCGACACGGAGGTTCTACAGCACATCCGCAATCGTGTTTTTTTAAAAAGAATGACTGCATTGGTATGGTCTACAAAGTGTGCCTGGTTTGCAAGCACACTTTGTAGACCATTCCAATGCAGTCATTCTTTTTAAAAAACACAATTGCGACTCTGCTGAATAGCCTCCATTTCAGCTGACATGAATCTCCTGCTGACAGCTTTACAGCTGATAGCAGGAAATGTCAAACTTTGAATGCAGATATCTTTCAAACCATAGCAGTTTGAGAGATAGGGTTTTTTGCATTCAACTTTTTAATCCCTAGAGAATGCTAAAAAAAATTTCTGGGACATTACTATGCCTTTAATATGTCCGTAATTGCAAGCAGTAGAGTTGTGCTATCTTGCTGACGTTCTTGCAGAGCTCTGTCTGTTTATGAATGCCAAACATTCAGAAATCCATCCCCTTTTTAATGGGGCGGTTTCTTGCACATCCTTGTGTAAACAATACCTATCTGAAGGAGTAATAAAGACGTGGGCAAATGCTCTGTACATTCCGCTCAGCTTGCTGGCACATATACATATATATTTTGCTTGACAGGAGCATGCTCTGAAACTTGGTGCATGCACCAGGTATGGAAATTAGTGGGGCTTCCTTAGGGGAGGGTTTTTACAGTACTATGTTCAGCAGTTCGGCATGGCTAGTGCCACACAGAGTGAAGAAAGGATGTCACATGCATCACATCTTGTATTTCATTGATATTTAAAAAAAAAAAATACACAATGATGAACCTTTACACAAAAGTAATATAGTGACATGAAGTCACTAGAAGGTGAAAGTTCCCCTTTAACAAAAGGGCCTTACACACTCCTCATACTAAGGGTATCTTCTTCGGACAGTCTCTGCTTCATTACAGAGAAGTATTTACATTGGAATTAAATATTGTTTTGGTATCAGCCTCACTTCATTTCTCCCTGTTTAATGCATGTGTATGATAATGAAGTATACATGAGTACCTAGGTATAGTATACGTGAGAATGTTTGGTGCCTTATTGTTGAATGTCTCTGCTGTGGCTACACAGTTTTTTTAATTAACCCCTTAAGGACCCATGAAGTATCAGGACCGTCAAGCCGGTCCGAGCACTTAAGGACTGGAAATGGTCCTGGCATATCATGATATTCTGGGTTAAAGTAGAACTAGCAGGCTCAAAAAAATAACATCCCACTAACCTTACTATGGTCAGAATATCCTAGTGGTCGTATGAATTTGCTCAAGAAATAACAATCAATCGGTCCTGAATGGCATGTCCATGGAGTCAGACATGACAGTTACTAGTAGTACCACAGGAGCTCACTGCTGGCAATCTTAATCCTTTAAGGGTTATGCATCTTATTGCTATACAATGCATTGTACCCTCCCCTAGTCCTTAATGTATTTAGTTGTCTCATCCACTCAGTCTGCTTCAGTCTGAACAAACGGCCAGCAATTGACATGTTCACCTCCATGGACATGACATCCAGAATTTATTTAAGAGGTTCTCTTTTGAATCAAACCACAAGGGCAAGATTAATGGGGACCATTCTGATTTTCTGACAATAGTAAAGTAAGCATGGGGGTTATTATTAAAAAGTGTTAGTTCTCCTTCAATTGCTGCTCTTCCACTTTTTCACTTTCAGCACCTTTTTATTGCCATATTGTGGTATGCCTGCTATTATCTTTACATGCATTTTGTTTCAGTCCTAGCTTATAAATGTACATTTATCCCATCAATCAACAGAAATACCAACTTGGACATACTAATTCAGTGTTTTCTACCCAGAGTAAAGTTTTGTATGTGTGTGTATGTGATATTTTAAATCAATGAACTTGGGACTTGTTGCAGAATGTTGCAGACCTCAAGGGGTTATAAATCCCATTTAAATTAATGGGAATTTATATTTGCTCCGATATGTAGTGGGTTTGTCCTAGAATTGCTTCAATATTTCTTAATACAACATCCTGTTAGGAGGAAAAGGGTTAGGAGTTAAAATAGTGATGATTGTATTATGATTATAGAACTGTGGGTGTATATGTCCTGCTTTCAGAACAAACATCATATCACACAGAATACAGGAGAAATGTTGAGTTGAGAAAAAGTCAGGTGACCAATTTAGTTATATTTTAGGTATACATAAAGTGTTACATTCCTGTATGTGATGAGTATAAATGTCAGGATGTAAAACTAAGCATGTGTGAAGTTTATTTGCCTAACCATTTATGGATGATACAGTCTTAATGTTTTACCTTTTACATCCTGACCTTGGGATTATGCATAGGTCTGGCTTGAGATACAATCTGAACATTTTATCATAATTCAGCAGCAACTGCATCCCTCTAAACCATTCCTGCCATACCCATTGTTTAAACTGGGGCCACTTTAATTAAAACCCCAGATTTGGTTTGCGGCCTGAAACCCCAAATCCCTGCCTCCTCTGTCCTCCATCTTCTTTTGGTTTTATAATCCCTCATTTAATCCATTCTCTTTTGGCCCTAGACACATGGTAATCATGAGGCATAGGGCCACATTCTGAGAAGGAGAAAGGTTGGCGGGAGCCCAAGGTCCTGTACGTGAGTGTTGACTCTAGGAGTTTCTCAGAAAAAAGATCTGTAGGGTCTCTGTTGAGTAGGAATTCCTATGTATAACATGTAAGATGAGCTTGAAGAATATTTATGACATTAAAAATTTCTTTAATTTTGTCATTAAAATGAAAATCTTCAAAGAAACAAAGACTATTTGTCTTTAAAATGGCACATTGTCAAAGAAACAAAGACTTTTTTTTACCAGTTAAATCCATGCTACTGCTTCTCACTCCTATCTGCTAATCATACTTTAAATTGTCTTCTCCGAGTGTAGATCAGTTTTGTCTGACAAAATTATGGAAATCAGTCAAAAAAGTGACAGCTAAAATACTATATTTTGTCTGAAAATACCCTACAAAATGACTGTATGATTGTATGATGAGTCTAAATGGTTAGGCTGATAAGCTTTATATATGATTTAGTTTTACATCCTGACCTTGGAGTCATGTATAGTTCAGTTGCTAGTTTGAGGTTAACATTACAGATACAGTCTTAACATTTCCTTTGAATGCCATAATTTAGGGGTTATGCACATGTCAGGCTTGAGATTAGAATTTCAGTTGTTAATGACATATTGTTGACACAATATTACATTTTCAACCTTCAGCAGCAAATTCAGTGATGCCTTTAACCCATTTATCCCACACAATTTGTTTAAAGTAGATCACATTGTCTAAACCAGGGTCACACCAATGATATGCCAGCTTCAGGGCAGTTTTAAGAACTCTTGAGGCCCCCAGTGAAATTGTAAATGGAGGCCCACAAATATAGTTTAGCATTTAGGATCATTAAGTTTAATTGTTGTTTAGATCATCTTCCTTTCTTCCTATTTGTGGGAAAAGCATCCACATTTGCATGTTGTGCACCCAGAGCTGCCTCTCTCCTCACTAGCCATCTGAAAAAGGGATTATATTTGTTCCTTCCAGTAAATAAGAGACTGTTGGAAGCTCTAGGTGAAACCCCCAAGACTGGAGGTCTTGGTATGGCCATGCATTAAAATGTCACTGTTAGCTTTGGCTTAAAGACTGAAACCACAAATCCCTGCATCCATCATCCTCTATCTTCTTACGGACTTACAATCACTAATTTATCCCAATCCCAAAAGCTTTAACATTCTTAGTATTGACAGTGCTGTCATACTGAAATCAGCTAGGGTCTCAGGATCCTCAAAATGTTCTTGTGACCATCAGGAAAGTGGTTACCTAGTGATAATTTTACTACCATTTTTGTCATAATATTGCTATACTCATTATGGTTGTTATCTCATCCATAAATATGCAGTGGGCTTGTTCAGTGTGCTAATCCAACATTGGACATATGCCAGCAACAAGCTCATAGGAAAACATTTAATTTGATGTAAAATCCCCAAAATAAGAGCGGAACGTCAGAGACTGGTCAGTTACCCCTTCCGTATTGGCTCTATATCTGTCAGTATCCCCATTCTCATTACCAATGCATTAAGTACCCTATTTGGTGAGCTATTAACTCTCCGTGATTTCTGCCTTTCTGTTATGTTTCAGTGCCCCACACATGATCTACAATTTACTTCTATCCAGGGGTTAGACTGTATTAGCTATATAATGCCACAAAATCTATTATTAAAAGGCCATACGCCATTTGATTCCCCATAGGTTTACTCATCATTTTTATGCTATCTGGACTATTTCCTTTCATTAATAAACATAGTAAATAGAGATGGGTGAAAACAGTTTCTTTAATGAAAAACGTTAAAAAAACATTTCTAGCATTACACAGGAATTCCTGCAAAAACTGCCTTTTTTTCGTGCATTTAAATCAATGGTAATAATGTAATTCCCTCCCACATATAAAGTTTCCCCCATGTATTCCCACATGAGATGGGAGATTCAGATTAACTCATTGCCAATCTAGTTGGAAGTGAGAGAGAAAGCTGAAGAAATCAGACACCCCACCCTTGTCCCATCACAGAATCACACCTTCAGACCACTCAGCCTTGTCTCACTGGTAGCCATAGAATTACACATACAGACCCACTGCAGCCTTGTCCACTGCACTGGTAGCCTTAGAACCACGCATACTGACCCCTCTGTAGTGTCCTTCTTGTACTACTGAAACACACAAACTGATATCCAAATCGTGGGGAAGATTCATTAAGTGGTGATAAAGGGGTGATAAAGTGGAGATGACTTCACCAGTTCCTATGTTATTCTATAGAGCCTATGAACTAAGATCCCCAAGACTCAAGAAATTTTAGTGCATAGGCTCCATAGAATAACATAGAAATTGGAGAAGTAATAAACTGGAGAAGTCATCTCCACATAATCACCTCTTTATCACTGCTTAGTGAATCTACCCCCTTATCTCACTGCTATGGCAGCCATAGAACCACACATATTGAGTCTGACCCCCATTATTGCAAAGGAATTATCATGGCCATAGAAAACATAGATGGAAATAGCAATGTTCTCATAAGAAAGTCATTAACAGTAGAGGAGAGGTTGTTTTTGTTCCCACAAAAAAGGAATTTTACTCCCAACTATGATACTAAGGGTTCAGTTTACAAAATGGCATTGTGATAGCAGCAGGTAATTGTCTTAATTTCTGCCATGTTTACATTATTATTAGAAAAGCATTATACTTATACTCATTAGTAAGACTATCCATGCACAGGAGAGCAGGAGATAAATGAGCATTCCCATTAGTCTAAATAAGAATACAGGGGGTTCAGTTTTGACAGGGCCCAGCATCCAAGGAAGTCCATCTGATCAAGGGCCAAATAAGTTCTAGACATACCCCAAGATGAGTAGATACACCACTTATTCATTGCATTGTTTCACATCGTGTTAGAGATCTCGCTAGAATTCAAAGGATTAAAAGACTCATTTAAATTATTTTGAATTCTCTGACTTTATTTCCCCTCCTAGGTCAGTTGGTTTGCACTATAGTTGCTCATATTTAGTGTTCACTAGGTCTCTTCATTAGGCATGTTATGGATCTGGAAAACTTGTACTACTCAGTTAGTGAATAAAGGTATCACCTTGTCTCCTGTTTATCTCCAACTTGTCTCTTGCTTTAGTAAGGGCCAATAGTGTCAACCTTCACCTATTTGAGTAAACTGTAAATGCATATTTATTAAAATTTTTTGGCAGATCAGCGGATTAAATAGGACTTTCCATTTGGTGGATGTTAAGCGTAAATGCAGAATAGAGCATTGCTGGGAGAACACCCCCCACATTATCCATAAACTCACTGACTTAAAGTCAGCACCTTAAAGTATTGCTTTCATCCATGCCGATGTGCCGGTACACATGACCTATAACATGTAACGGCGCTCCCAGTTTTGGAGCGGTCAACTTCAGATCCTGTTTTTACTTACAGCGCTCCTGCGAAAGCATGTGATGTGCTATGACTGTTACCGGTCCTTAACCCCTTAACGACAGGCGGGCACACGCACGGCCAGCACTTGGTTACCACTGGGCTTTTTTTTTTTACTTCTGGTTCAGGGCTAACGGAACAGCGTGCAGCCGCGCCGGGAGCCCTGAACTCCATGATGTGCCAGGACCGCCACTGGTCCTTAAGTGCCGGACCAGCGTGACGGTCCGGGTACGTCATCGGAAGCGAAGGGGTTAAGGCAAAAACCGAGTGATGGCCATAGCACGTCACTTGGTCTTTAACCCCTTAAGGACCAAGGACGTACATGTACACCATGGTGATAGTGTGCGTAAAGAACCCATGACATACATGTACGTCCTGGGATTCAGGTGTCCCCGCACAGCTGGTCCTTTTAAGGTGTTAAGACCTTTCTCAGTGGGTTAAAGCCCTGATTTAAAGCAATGGGATTTTTATTCGTTTTCTGTGGTGAAGTTAATTTGTCTTAGAATTGTACTGATTTGTCTTAGGACATCAGCATGTCTGTTATTCTGTTTTCTCCTCTGCTTAGTAATTTGACCTCATAGGCTGAACAATATTTTATTTTAAATTGAAGGTATAGATAATAGGAAATAACATTTAAATGAAACAATTGAGTCCTTAACCTGAGTAGTTGATTGGAAAGACCACATCTGTAGGGCATTTATTATTGCTAATATGACTGTAATTAAGAAATGCTAAGCTTCTTATATCTAGATACCCTTAATAGCTGTAATTCATCATACCACACTGCATTTTAACAGGATGTTAATACAAACTTAAATGAAAGAAGCCTTATCTGATATTTATTACTCTAGAGTAAGTAATGGACTTTAAGACATATTACGTAGACATATTACTTCCAGCCTCTAATTTTATAGTGTCCTCTTGTTTTAACCCCTTAAGCACCATGCGGTCTGGGGGGGCACTCTAGAGGACCATGGCATTTATGTTTGTCACAGCTGTATTCAGGGGGCTCCCAGAATTCCATGACGTGTCAGGACATCACAGGTCCTTAATGCTCAGACAGCCATGATGGTCCTGGCATGTCACAGATCATTAAGGGGTTAATATCCAGGTAAATTCTTGCCCTGAAATGTATTAAATTGCCTAATATGTTTCATATCAATCCTCTTGCTCCTGTCTGCCAAACAATATTTATTAAAAGGAAACTACACACATCATAAGACTAAATACTTTTCCTGTTTTCCACCATAAATAGCTGCAACACCAAGAGGGAGCATCCACTAAATCAAGGGGCAAGCAACTTTTGTCTCTCTAGCTATTGCTAACTACAATTCCCATCATTCCCAACCAGCCGTTGGCTCTTTGGGGTGATGGGAGTTGTCCCAACTTCACCGAGCTTCCCATAGCTTTCTATGGAGCCAGAGGACATTTTGCTGTCTAAGCTTTAGAGCAGAAACAGCAGTTGCCCTCAAATAACCCTTCGAGTGCCTGATAGTGCTGAAAGGGTTATGACCTAAAGAATCCTATACCCCGCTCCACAAATCATGTAGAGATTAATCAGATGTTCTATGTAACAGTTTCTCTGCAGGTTCTGTCTTTACATGATCTGACTGATCATCTGTTCACAGTCCATAGCAGTCTATCTACCGATCAGATGATTCATGTAACCAGAAGACTCACAAACTGTTGCTTTTGTAGTGCAATGCATTGCATATCCCTATGGCACTTAAAAGATTAAGGGAGGGATGTTGGTGCTTTTGGGGCTGAAGTCGGAGCATATCCTCTCCGCTCCCCCCATGTGCCCTCTGTAACACTGAGATTTACTGATATTTCCGATTTTTCCTGAGGAAGGGGCTATAAGCCTAGAAACACATTGAACAAATTTTAGGATTTATCTGCTTATTATTTTTTTAATGAGAGGATTGTTTAGGTGATACAGCAACTTGCTCATGATCAGCACAATAGAGTCGCACAAGTACAGGACTCGGACTTCACTGGTGGAGACTTGAGAGGAACGGGGACCTGGAACGGACAAGAGAAGTCAAGTGCAGAGATCTCCGGTTGCTTGATGTGCCTGTATTCACGGGAAATCTGGTGAGCAGACTGCTTGACTTATGGGGTGCTAGATTTTATGCTCGATGATCGGACGAGAATCTGTTTGGTTCAATCATACTTACCAACATTGCCCCTATACAGACAGCTTGCAGCATGCCTAATAGTGTCTCTGTGAATACATACATACATCCTTAACATTCCTCCATACAATATAATTGTGTCAGTTTTAAACCTATTTTACTGATATAATTTTATTTACTGTTTTTTATATATAACTTCTTTTGATGCAGTGATTGCTTCTCTTTTGCCAACATAATACATATTGATATCTTTGATCAGCTCTTTGTACTGTTTTGATATATTGAATATATATATATATATATATCCTTTATTACCATACTACACTTAGATCGCTTGTGCACTGTCTTTCGTTTTGTTCTTTCTTTCATATATACCGGCTCGAGTGGACTCCGAGCTCAGGACAAGCAGCACAGTGAGACTGAGTGACATTCTTGGAAACATTGGGACTATCGTTCTTTGATTAATCTCATTCATCATCATTCCATCTTATTACCATTATTAACCTTTCTCATCATTCATCAGTCATCCTTCATCTGTCTAAGAACTAATCTTCATCACAACCTTAAAGACTCATATTTGACTGGTATATTTGACTGGTAAATCCGCGATAGCGGCTCTATTTCTATACCGTTTTGTTTTGTTTTTTTCTGAGTCTTGATGCCTTATGACCCAATGTTTTTGTTTGTAACTTTTAAATTCCTCTGATGAATATGTGATTATCAGTCCTTGATACTGTAGGTCATTGAGATCTGTTTACTCATTACATTGTCTCTACTTTCCGACATATTGGTGAGTGATCACACAATATTTATATATTTCCTCTGTAACACTACACAGCATTCGCTATCCCTACCTGCTAATATAGAAAGACAGGGAGGAGAGGACAAACGACCACAAACAAGGAAAAGAGTACATTAAAAAATAATTTTAGGACATTTTTTAGGTAGCAATGGATAGAAAGAGGACTTTTGTATCATGCAAATAGGAAATTAAGGGGGTTAATAGTAGGTGAAGTCTGAGGAATGTTTTGAGACTAATATGAATCAATTGCATTTAGGCTCTTGAAAAAGTTGGGAGACCAACAAAAATCATCAAGGAGTACCCACGGAAGTGGCTTCAAATGTTAGACTGGGAAGATGCTGAATGCCACTACACCGAGATGAGAGACTGAATCAGGTGGCAGAGTACTAGAGATCTTTCACTGGAGGAAAGCAGGTGAGAAGTTGTGAGGATCTTTGCAGCGCAATGGTTTACTCAATTAATACAGTTTTTTAATTGAGTTTAATGCTTATGTTATTATTAACCCTTTGAGTGCCAGAGGGGTACGCAAAAGGGGTACTCAAAGTGTTAAAACACCAAATTGTACGTTTTTGTCTCTGTTCTTTTGTTTTATTCCAAGGTACTTAGAAGATTGCATTGTGGATATTTATATATAATCTATATCCTTGTGACCTTCAATTCCTTCACGTGCACTATACAGAACTTGGGTCTTTCATTACTTCTGGGTACCGCACAATGATATTTTCTTTCTCTGCTCCTTGTATTATAGTGTTTCCTGAGACAAAAGAGAAGGTTTTGTTATGAATGGGTAGACGCAAGAGAACAGGGAGTGTTTAAAAAATATACTATTATTATTTTTTTTATGTATAGAATTTTCTTTGTGCAACCATATTCTTTTCACTTTTAAACCAGAATATTTGACAAATATTCAGCTTTGTGAATACAGAGCATAACACATGGGAGAAAGAGTGGTTCAGCTGGTTATTTATCTGTATGTAATGCCAATATATCAGCTGTGAAGCTGCAAAAACCTGCTTTATTTCCCATTGTCAACAACTCTTGATCTTAGACAAGTTTCTAACAGTTTCTTAGCCTCCCTAAGTGGAAGGGGATCCCAGGCATGGGTCCTTGCTCTCCATGTGCCTAGTGGGAATCAGCCTTACCACTCCAACGAGGCCCACATAGGGCAAAATGTACATCTGTGGTTTTGCTGATTCTCTTGTGTGGAGAGGATTTGCCTGACATTTCGGAGTTGGACTGTCTGAGGGCGGGATCAGTCTGATGTGAATATGGAAATTTCCTCTCTGCAATTTCAAATGGGAGTGAAAATCGTGACTCGTAGCACGAGGGGCCACTATGCCTAAGGACAAGACACTTTCTTGATGAGTGCTCGTCACAATATTTGTTTTAGTTTTCTCACAGTGCCTCAATCACCAAAAACTTAGACTGTAAGCACTAGGGTCAAGGACTTGTGCTTGAAAATTCTGTGTACAGTGCTGAGTACAAATTTGTGGCACCTATATAAGAATAAATATGTTATTAGTATTTGTATTATGTGTGAATATGCTTGATGGTAACAACTTCTTTTTGAATGCAACCCATATTATTATTAAAATTCTTAGTTACTGAGGTATGAAGCGAAGGTTGAACTTGATGGACTTGTGTCTTTTTTCAACCTAATTTACTATGTTACTATGTATTTCTATCAACAAAAATCACTAATAGTCACATCATCTCAAACAATGTACTTTCTTTAATACATATTATGAGAGGTAGGTAGCCTTTTATCTGCTAGGGAGGAAAAAGCAAGAAAAGGTAAGATCTATTCAATTACACTCGATGTTTGGAGCTAAAGAGCAAAAATGCATGTCATAATTTTTTTCCTATAAAGCAGTTCTATTCCAGGCAAGGTTTTCACCCATAATTAACCACTGTTAGCAAAGGCATTTGTGTGTGTTTGGGGGGGTTTCCAAAAAAATAAATAGAAAAAATCGGTTTCTTTTATATAAACCTTAATATATGTGAACAGATAATGTTGTAATCACAACCTTAACCCCTTAACGACCACTGCCGTGCCAGGGCTGTCATGGCTGGCCAGCAATTAAGGACCAGTGACGGTCCTGGCATGTCATGGAATGCAGGGCTCCCCGCGTGGCTGAACGCCGCACGGGGAACCCTGAACTGGATTGTAAAGAAAAAAAAAACGCCCCGTGGTCCTTAAGTGGCAGCCGCGCGTGTGTGTGCCAGTCCTTAAGGGTTTTATCCATTACAGCTCGCTCAGCATACAGATCCATTAATTTTTGTGTCACAAACTCTAAAAGCCTAATATTTTATCTTCAATGTTATTCATTGACCCATTTGATCGATGGCAGAGAAGCAAATTTGAAGGGATAGTAACACTTAAAAGTGAAAATATGTATTCCAGAGTTTAACCTGCTGAGTAAAACAAGTGTACTCCCACTTTGAAAGATGTTTTATTCAAATGTTATTGCAGCTCAAACAAGCACTTTTTAGGTGCGGTACTTTGATTGCCTGAAATTTTATGGGGGTGCTTTTCATACAGCAATCTATAGACAACTCTGGTCAGTTGACCATAAACCTCCATAGGATGTTGTAGCCACTGTAAGAGTTCAGACCATGGAGATTCTACACCTCCAAGTGCACCTTTGAGCTTGAATAACATTTGACTAAAACATCCCTCAGCAGCAGGAGTATCAATCTATCTATCTATCTATCTATCTATCTATCTATCTATCTATGTATCTATCTATCTATGTATCTATCTATCATAGATCCCTTTCAATACTCAGCTGGCATGAATACAATGTGTATGAAATTATGCAAGTTCAAACTGTGCAGACCCTAGAGATGTCTGAAAAGCATTTTGAAGAGACCGCTCAAGCATTCAAGGGGTTAAGGTGATCTACAAGACATAAATACACATACTGTTATTTTTCAGATGACCTCAAAATAATATTACAAAACTTGAACAAAAATATACAATTCTGGAGCAAACTAAATGCACTTTAGGTGACAACATTTTCCACTCACTTAAATGGGGCTTTTTAACCTCTTGTATGTTAGAGAGGTCTCCAGTGCATTGCACCATGATCGTCCCCTACAGCACAGTTGGTTGGTTGTATCCAGAATTGCTCATCTTTTCTTTTGTGCATTATTTCCTTGGAATCCCCTTTAAATATCAATTATATGTAATTATATTCATCAGTTAAGAATTATTGTGTAATGAAGCCGTATATCTCAGACACATTGAATCTAGGGTCAGGCTGGCTTCCTTCCTAATCTGACAAAGAAGTAAACATTTACACACAGTAATAATATATCTAATCATAAAGCAATGATAATAATGGGAGTGGTAGACTCATACGCTGGCGAGCGGGGGGGCCAAATATTGCCTACCTCTTCACTAGTAGGTTAAGCATAGAAAGACACCCACTTTAAACTGGGTGAGAAAAATGCTTCTTGAAAGCACACATGTCAGTTTGCCAGTTGATGATAGCATAGTGAATAGGGAGCATTTGGTACCTGAATGTTGTACCACTGAATGTTAATGAATCACCCCAACAAAATCATGATAAACAAATCTTGAGCAAACCAGCTGCCCCATAGAGAGGAAATGAGAATTCCCACTGGATTAATGGGGCCATTAAAGTGACATTTATCCTCCCTCTGGACTTTATATATTTTATAAGTGCATAATCGGTAAAGTCAAACTACCTGTTTTCCAACTTCTGCTGTTGTTATTTTGTTTTGGATTTTTACACTATCATGTTCCTGACTGGGAGCTCTCTGAATCTGTTTCCAGAGAGCTTTCTGTCAGGGACTGTAAGAGCAGAGATAGAGCAACAATGTACGAAAGAAATTATGTGAAAAAGAGCACTCAGTGCTGCAGGGATCGTTTTAGAATTATTGCACTGTCCCTAGCTTTGAAAACAGAGATTCAATAAGCTTACTAATCAGGGACATAAAACTCTTATTTAAAAAAAAAAAAAAAAAAAAAGTGGTGATAAAAAATAATAAAAAATACAAAAGTACAAGGCAATTTTACTTTGCATATTGTTCATATGCAGAATGTTAAGTCAAACAGGAGGTTGACAGCCACTTTAACAGCCTCGAATGCTATATAGGTCTCCCCTCGATGAAGCTCGTTTACTCCAGAATTTAGTATTGTTTGCTTTCTCCCTAAGGCATTTAATGTAACAGTTTTAACCCTTTGAGTGCCCCTATGTCATTCAAAGGGTTAAAATTGCAAAAGACTACCTTAAACAAAAGACTATCAAACAATAAACAAGGGAAACAATACCAAAACAATGGAGTTATCTGCTATTGATACTGGGACAAATGAGCTTATATTTTTGATTATTAAAGCAAACTAATGTCCACTTTAATCCTATGTTTATGTCAGCACTTTAACAACAGTAATAACTCACAGTGAGAACTCTTCCATGCACTCTATGGGTGAACCTGCATGCCTACGTGCACATCACATTTTAATGAGGAACTGTCACTTTGTAACAAATAGACAAGTTTGAAAGCATTTTTTTTTTTTTTTAAAGAACCTAGATTCTCGTTAACCATTTTTGTTTCAGACAACAGTTTATTAGAAATGTATCTTTATTTACTTGTCAATTTATAAGTTAGTACTTCCTGGTAGGAAGTAGCAGTTGTGATGGGGAGCAGTGTGGCAGTGACTATCACAGCCTGCCGGATTTGAACTAACTGACAAATAAATAAAGCTAATATCTCATAAAACTACTGTTTTTAATAAAAACATGAACAACATAAAGTCGTTTTTGAAATCTCTTTCAAAATCACCTATGTGTTAAAACATAACAGTAATGCTTCATCAGATACACCGCATAAACATTGTAAGGCTAATTACTGCAATAAAACTTACTTTCTACATTTCAACTTTCCAATGTCTTCCAAGTTAATTACATGTCAGAGCCCTTGATGGTCATGGTTTTGTATATTAGACAATGCATAGCAAAGCTACTGTAACATATTCCAAATGCTGAAACAGCAATATACTTAGCAATAGAGTACTGATCAGTAATTTAATATATCATTTCACTATGGTCAACCTCTATAGAAATCCAATAAAAATTGCTAGCTATAGTTTTTTTATGAGACAGTCTTTTTGAATGCCCCAACTTTCAATAATTCTCAATTTAATTACAAATACATCCCAAATGAAATCTGCATTGTACTTTTAAACAGGGCTGTTTTAATCCTATGCTAGGCTCTGAGCAATATGCCTGGGCCTCCTTAAAGGGATAGTAATGTCTCAAAATAAAAGCAGTCAAAGTTGTAGTTCAAGAGTAATTGAATGATAAAGTATCCCCCCTTTACTGATGTAATACTGCTCTCCTCAGAACAGAAAGGTGGTGTCCAGATGGCTTGCAGAGAGGGACAAACTTCAATTAGCATAAGGGAAAAACATGTCAAGGGAGCAGGGTTTTCATTGTTCTCACAGTTAGACGATCGTCCTTTGCTGTGATCTGTTTGGTCTTAAGACCAGATTCCACATCTGAGGGGAGGTGGCTTACACTAAGTAAAAGAGGAGGGAGGGAGATACTTTATCATTCAATTACTCTTGAACTACAACTCTGACAGTATTGAAATAACAATCTCCATGGCCCAAATAATATGAAGATTAATTGGAGCTGCTTTTATTTTGAAACATTACTATCTCTTTAACCCTGGCAAACTAGAGAGGCCGCCAGTGCACTGCTTCAAAAATCATTGGAGAACACTCTAGAGCCCAACTGGTTAACCCTTTGAGTGCCAGAGAGGGATCCAACGCATTGCAAGTCAAAAGGTTAAATAATAACTACACCTATCCTCCCTCCTGTTAACCCTTTGAATGCCAGAGGGATCTGTAATGCATTGCTTTGCAATGCATTGCATGTCCCACTGGCACTCAAAACGATAAAAGTTAGTACTCAGTCTTATTGTCCTTCACACAATTTGAGCTCATATGTTGTGTACTCAGAGATAGGTTTACACAGTGCTAAATGTTTACTCATAAATCAGCTCAACAAAATACTGAGTTTTTCACATACTTCTTCACAGCGCTGAAATTTCAAAAGTGGAGGGAGATTCACTAAGGTGTGATAAAGAGGTGATGAAAAGGAGATAACTTCTCCAGCGATATCACTTCTCCAGTTCCAGGGAAAGATCTTAGTATGTGGGCTCCATAAAACATCACAGGAACTGAAGAAATGATATCGCTGGACAAGTTATCTCCTCTTTATCATCCCTTTATCACTACTTTCTGCATAACCCCTCTGCTTTCCAAATTGTTTTGAGTATTCACCTTGACTGTGGAGGCCCCCCTTCTCCCAGTGGTCCCTGGGCAGCTTCTGCCCTATTTTTAAAAAGACCATGGTTTACAGACCAATTATTGGCACAGAAAAATCTTCTGTAATTTGATACTTCCTTTTACATTGTGAACATCATTTGAAACGAACATGTTCTAATGTGTGTGACACTAGAAGGGAGACTCACTAAGTATTGATAAAGAGGTGATAATGCGTAGATGACTTCTCCAGTGATATCACTTCTGCTGTTCCTATGTTACTCTATGGAGCCTATGAAATAAGATTTCTTCAACTTTGGAGATCTTAGTGAATAGACTGCATAGAATCACATAGGAACTGGAGAAGTGATAACACTGGAGATGTCATCTACATTTTATCACCGCTTTATCACCACTTAGTGAATCTCCCCGAGATAGACCTGTATAATATAAATTGCTAGGCTTCGAAGCACCCTGTGTGCATAACAGCACATGCACAGTAGAGACTGTCGGAACCATGCAGTCATGCGCAGTAGAGACTGTCTGAATGCGCTGCTCCGAACGGCTCACCTCCTGTCTCTGCTCCCAGCTCTGGGGCATGAGCCGAGGCCTCTGGGAGGCACTTTAGACGTGTACACGGGCTTTCTTACTAATATATGTATATTGTAGCTAGCTAGCTGGCTAGATAGATAGATACTGATTTGACCACCATTTGCCTTAAAGGGGATCTATCACCCCTTTACAACTTTGCTTAAATTGTTTTGTTATATATCGTATATAATGAAAAGTGTATAAATTAAAAAAAAAAAAACAACACTTGTTTGGCAAAATAATAAATACAGCCATGTACCTACTTCCGCACAGACTGCGGATAGCTGATCTGTGCCGCAGTCTGCTGGCTCTGCCTCTCTCTATCCAGCCTCCTCTGATGACGGAGGATTTCTATCTGTAAGCTAGAGTACTCTCATTGGCCAGAAATTGATGCTTTATACTTTTTTTCCCTCTTATACTTGGCTAATTTGGACTTATTGGAATAAACTTTCTGTATGTATGGGAATTGTTATGTGTCTCTTTGACTGTGAGTAGTTATGCAAAGGATACTCATTTCTGGTCCAGTATGGCTCTGTTTGGGATCTTTTCCCTGTTATGACTTACACCTTTAATTTCAATACTCCCACTAATAACTTATGGATTTCCAAATAGTGCCAACCAAGTAGATACCACTAATGGGAGTCAGATGCCTGTTTAGACTACTCAGTGCTCTTGGTACATAAGATCAAAGTGCATCAATCGGATGAGCATCTGGTCAGTGTTTAATGATCATTTATTTATTATGTTTGTGAGTGAGTGCTTGGGTGCTCATACACTTGGGAAAAATACACACTGGGTGGGAATTAGATATCCTGTCTTCTTTATAATTTAGATTTCAAAAGTGTATATTTGTTTGTTCTCCTTTTTTTCTTTTGTTGTTTTTTTTATTGTTTACATGTACAGTATGATGACAGGCTTGTTGGTGCTTCATGCAATGAGGCCTGTAGTAACAGCTGGTTCTGGTCCTTGGCATCATTCCTACATGTGCTTTTGTGTATTTAAGGTTGTTCTGGGCTTTGGTTATTGTCTATATATATAGAAGAAAATCACAGCAGCACTCTAAGGACTTCAATATAAAATATTCAAATATTTATTGTCAATGTTTTGACCAACAAACCTGGCCTTCCTCAGGAATTGACACCACATATGGAGTGCTTGGCCGACGTAACATCATGCCCCGTGGGCGGGAAGTGAAGAAGTGTATAAACAGTGAATCAATGAAACAGTAAACTCATATATATAATGCACACCGAGCCAAAACAACACCTTTGGTTATGTATACTTAAAGGGATAGTATTACTTCAAAATTACTATCCCTCATATTGTAGCCCTTAATAAACTGAGTTAAATGACACCAGCGGCATCTCTCAGACCTTTATGGTTTAAGAGATAGCCGCTTTCAAAGTTTCCTCTCCCCTGCTGTCAGCGTTCTGCTGCCAGCAGGGGAATCCGGTCCCGGGACAGGGGGAGGCTCTTAAACAGAGCTGATATCTCGTTATGGAATGAACAATGATTCATTGAAACAGTCTTCTACGTGTGCTTGGTTACCAAGCACATGCAGAAGACTGTTTCAATTAATCATTTTTCCTTCCATAACGAGATATCGGCTCTGCTGAAGAGCCTCCTCTTGATTCAGAGACCAGATTCTCCTGCTGGCAGCAGAACGCTGACAGCAGGGGAGAGGAAACTTTGAAAGCGGCTATCTCTTATACCATAAAGGTTTGAGAGATGCCGCTGGTGTCATTTAACTCCGTTTATTAAGGGCTACAAGATGAGGGATAGTAATTTTGAAGTAATACTATCCCTTTAAAAGGGAGCCTATATATGGGAGGAGAGGATAAACAGACTCTGCCTGGGGCAAGTGTACCGAGCAGAGCACAGACCAACTAAATCAACCACCCAAGTACATTGTGGGACCGTTCAAAGGTACAACGGGTAATTAATGTGTGGGTCAGTTTTATATGTGCATAGCTACCTACTAGTGAGATGTCTTTGAGCCCTAATGGGGCATCTGTGATGCTACCACTACAATGGCTCAGAATGGCATCCAGCAAGTAGCGTTGTACTTCAAATGATACACACCCACGTCACAGAGATGACATGAAAAGAGACTAAAGTAAACCTATGTCAATAAGTATAATAAAGAACTGCTACAATAAACATTTCTCTATATATACAATTAAGTACTGCTATAATACTTGCGTATAACATACAGAGTCCTTGGTGGCCTGCACATTGCAGTGCACAGTGGATAATAGACATCACAGCATAATTCAGGTCTATGAGAACTGGCCTAAACCTTGTTAGGTAAGCTTGTGTTTAGTGGATATATATTTAACCTTTTAAGTGCCAGAGGGGTAAGCAATGCATTGTATACCCCTCTGGCACTCAAAGGGATATTGCTATGTGGCATGCCCATTTCCATTTAGGTGCATTACTCTTTCAGTTATGTCATAGACCTTTGTTCGCTGACGAATCCATACACACATTTTTCGATCTCTTTTTGTTATGTTCAGAATTTGATGCTCCATACTTTTCTGAGTAACTTTAAGTTTTTGTGTGGCTCGGGCATTCAGGATTCATGTTTCACCGACATGCTTAAGAAATGGGAGGACACGTTGGTCAAAAACCTTTCGCCTGAGGCACAGTGGTAAATTTATCCGAAAGATAGTATTACTAAGCTTTCCAAAAGTTAGCCATCCCAATTTTATCGCTCAATTTCCATCATGGTTTTTCCATCTGTTGACATTTGTGTGCAAGGTAAACATACTTGTCTACTTCATATAGTTCTTGTACATTTACTGTGATTTTCCTTGGTATGGTAAATTTGTTATACATGACTTGACATGACATGGCTATTCATCTTCAGACCAAAATGTTTGCTTACCTGTTGTAGCTCTTTAATGCATTCTTGCAGTTATTCAGGCCTACTGACAATGACTATGACATCATCTGCAAAACATAAGTGATGTAGGGAGAGTCCACCCTTTTTTGACCCAGATTAGATTGTGGAATATTTTTTCTAAACAAGCAAAAAATAGTGTTGGGGAGATTTTGTCTCTGTGTCAGATGCCTTTTTTAAGTTGAACTTTTCATTGTTGACTTGTATTAATGCAGTTAAATTTTGATATATTGATTGGATGATATTGATGTTAACTCTGTCTATTCCTTGGTTGATCAGGGCATTGCTTATTGCTTGCTTTCATAGTCAATGAAGGCTATACGTAATGGAAGGTTGTATTCATTGTATTCATTATGCCACATATATAAGATGTTGCACTGTCTGGCTATGGTCCTTTGTACTGAAATGGCTCCTGAAGCCTGATTATGTTTTAGCTTGTGCCTCAATGAGTATTGTGTCCATTCTACTTTTGTTAAAACCTTGCAGATGACTACAAATAGGCATATTTCTTGGTAGTTTCTTAGATCCTCCTTATCAATTTTATTGTACAGTAAGATGACTTCTGCATTTTTCCATGTTTCAGGCACTTTATCGAATAGTCCTATCAAGAACAATGGACATAATACTTAATGTGTTACAACCTAAAGAACAAGCAGGCTTCAGGAGCAGTTTCAGTACAATGGACCATATCCAGACAAGTTATAGATCAGCATAATGAATACAACCTTCCATTATGCATAGCCTTAAATGACTACGAAAAGGTCTTTGCCTAAAGCAAACAATAATCGATGCCCTGATCAACCAATGAATAGCTTACATCAAAATTCTCCAAGCCATACAAAAACTTAAAGTTACACAGAGAAGTATTGAACATGAAATTCTGAACATAAAAAAAGAGACCAAAAACATGTGTATGGAATCGGTTACAAACAAAGGTCTATGACGTAATTAAAAGAGTAAAGTGCCTAAAATGGAAATGGGCAGGCCACACAGAAAGAAGACCTAATGGTAGTTGCACCACATGAATGCCTTCATGCCTACCCTTTTTAGAAATGAGAGACTCTTCTCTTTCCAGCAAAGCTATCCCTGCTAGTATAGGAGTTGGGGAGGCTGCGATACCAACATAGGTGTAGGAACACCCGCAAATTATAATGCAGAATAGAATAGAAGCTAGCAGGGTTCCTCACGTCCTTAACTGGCTTCTGTCCTTACCATTGCTCCATTCTGACCTCATCTGTGTCAACATGATGCAATAAAGCCACCCTGTTTGGGATGCAGCGGACCCTGTTATCTTCTATTCTAAGATATTAATTTGTTTGTTTTTAGTGAGGATGTGTTGGTGCCCTCAACCAAACACATGGCTAAGAAAGCAGTGTATATAGTTCTTAGATTACCAGTGGGCAGTGAATCAAGGCTGGGGAAGCATGTGGTTATGTTATGTGATTATTAGTGGATAGTGGATAAATGCTGTAGAAACAGTGTATTTGGTTTTGTGATTACCAATGGACAATGAAGAAATGATAGGGAAGAAGTGTATATGGTTCTATGATTACCAGTGAGCAGTGGACCAAGGCTGTTGAACAGTGTATGTGGTTCTGTAATTATCAATGGAAAGTGGACCAAGGCTGGGAAAGCAGTGTATGTGGTTCTGTGATTACCAGTGGGCAGTGGATAAATGCTAGGAAAGCAGTGTATATGGTTCTGTGATTACCAGTGGGCAATGGATAAATGATAGGAAAGCAGTGTATATGGTTCTGTGATTACCAGCGAACAGTGGACCAAGGCTGTGAAACAGCGTATATTTTTCTGTGATCATCAATGGAAAGTGGACCAAGGATGGGAAATCAATGTATGTGGTTCTGTGATTACCAGTGGGCAGTGGACAAATGCTAGGAAAGCAGTGTATATGGTTCTATGATTACCAGTGGCCAGTAAACCAAGGCTGTGTAAGCAGTGGAAAGTGGATCAAGGCTGGGAAGCAGTGTATGTGGTTCTGTGATGACAAGTGGGAAGTGTACAAAGGCTGTGGAAGCAGAGTATGTGGTTCTGTGATTACATAAGACAACTGTTCATGGCTAAGAAAGCAGTGCATGTGGTTCTGTGATTACCTTTGAACCAAGGCTAGAGAAGGAGTGTATGTTAGTATGTAGTCCACAGCTATACCAGACAATAGTGTCCAACTTACCTAAACTGACCAATAAATAAAAGCATAATATCTCAAAACTATTATTTTATATAACACATGCATTACATAAATTAAAGGTTAAAGAGGACTTGAACAATTATGGTTGCTAGCTTATAAAGCTGCTACTCATGGGTGAGAGTCGTAGCAATTAAATGGCAAAACACAGAGCTGTAATCCCATGAAGACCAGAGGGGCTTGCAACACAGGAGGTGAATATATGTTTTGTTTTCTTTTTTGCTCATGGAAGTTGCCCATTAAAACCATTATACCCATTATGTGTGTGTGTTGGGGAGGAGGGGACTGTCCCTTTTCCACCAAAGCTATCCTGGGCCTGAAAGCAAAATAATATACATAAACATAGAATATGTTATGTTCTCACTGTTTCACCTGATTTATAACTTTATTTGTTTCCTCTGATGAATACAATATTACAGAATGCTTCCTCCCTTCAATATACCAAAGCATGATTTACAATATTTTGGGAAATCCTATACACATGCCTCATTTAATTATCATTATAACATCCAATGTAAAAAAATGTCAGATAAAGCAAATCATTAGGAAGACAAATAGCAAATAACTGTATAAATAATGCACAGGTAGACAAATAGAATTTATGCATGGAAAATTATTTCATTTAAGTTACAAGACTGAAATCCAATAGGTCGTTCCTATTAAAAATAGGCTAGTCTTTTTAAAATATTAAGCTAAAATAACAAAGTTTCTTTAACACACTAGATGCTCGTGAAGCACAGTAGACTTAACTAGCAAATAAGGGTTTAAAGTAGATAAACTACTTGGTTGTTGGCGACATCTGCACAGTTCATCAGTGCTGTCTCTAGTAAGAATTCAAAGCACTAAAGGGGAACTATTATGCATATAAAAGTGTCCCCCAATAAATGTTTACAATAGCGTTAAGCATATGAATCCTTTTATTATCCTTATTAAGCGTGGCATTATTTAGAAATCAAAGTTCTTCTGTGTGCCTGCACTGTCTGTCCCTGATTCAAATAAATGCTTGGCAAGGGGAGTAGCATTGTACCTTAAGATACAGACAGGGAAGGACAGCGCAGACGCACAGATTCCTCTACGGAAAGATGCCTGCCGGTGAGTCTCTGAAGAACTTTGATTTATAAATAATGCTGGACTTAAAGGGATAGCAATGTTAAACAATAAAAGCAGCTCCAATTAATCTTCATAGTATTTGGACCATGGACAGTGTTACTTCAGGAAAAGTAATTGAATTATAATGTGTTCCCCTCCTGCCCCTTTTACTGAAGTAACACTGCTCCCCTCATATCACAGTGCCTGTGATCCTCTCCTGTCATTCTCGCTTGTGGAGTATGCTGATTTGCTATACTGGTGACCTTTTTATGCCTGGCCGTGACACCTGTCTGGTGCCCTTTCGTGGTGTTTCAGAGCCAGTGTTGCTGTCGCTGAGTTCCTGTGTTCCGGTTTCCCATGTACCGAATTGGCCCGTCTTGACTACGTTCCTGTGTTCCTGCTCGTGTTTGACCCGGCCTGTCTGAGAACCCGCTCCGTGATTCGACCCGGCTTGGCTGACGTTCCTGTTCGTGATTGACCCAGCTTGCCTGAGAACCCTCTCCGTGATCCGACCCGGCTTGGCTGACGTTCCTGTTCGTGATTGACCCGGCTTGCCTGAGAACCCTCTCCGTGATCCGACCCGGCTTGGCTGACTTCCTGCTACGTGACCAGTAACGGACTGCTATGGTGACCTGCTAGTTCCTGCTCTCTTCTCCGGTTGTCACCGTAGCGACATATTGACTTCCGCCACTGCCGCTGACCAGTCTGGCCGTGTGACCTGCTCCTGTCTGGTGTTGCTTGCTCCCAGTGCTGAGTATTGCTTGATTGCAGAGCTGTGCTGCTGTCCAAGAGACTCCGTATTACTTGCAGAGGTTTAGTACTTATCTGAGCCTCCAATCCGTAAAGCTGCATTTTAACCCTAGCTGTGCAGCATTACCATTTGCTGTGCCTCCTGTCTCTGGTTTAGAGCCTAGCCTCTTTGCACTTCCTCTGCTGAGTCGGCTGCTTATGCTCTGGTTGGTCGGCGGCTCATTCTACCTTATTGCAGAGTAGTGCTGTTCGGTAATGATTCCGGTAGGGCGCCATTTGGCTCTGGCTCAAACGTTAACACCTTTGGGGCTGAAGGCACTAGCTCTATAGCTAAGGGTGGTAGGCTATTGGCTTCTCCATTGCAGCATATGGTGGTCTGTTGTTACGCCCGTGGGGGCTACTGGCTCAAAGCTCTTGCAGGCTGATTTAGGTATACGCCCGTGGGGGCTATAGGCTAACTACCGCTGGTCTCCGTTTGTACGCCCATGGGGGCTATTAGCAGCTCTTGCAGTTCAGGCTGTACCGTGGTGACGCCCGTGGGGGCTAACTACTCAGGCACTCGCAGATTCAGTCATATCCTTGGTTACCCCCGTGGGGGCTATTCTGAGTACTTTTCTACTGATATTACCTCTGGTCACACAGGGCCTAGCGGCATTCTCTCTCAGTACTCTAAGTGTGATTCCAGCTACACTTACTTCTCCCAATTAACACCTTGGGTGTGCCAAACTCCACAACAGAGACTGTCCATATATGCATTTAACCCCTATATGTGTCTCTACTATGTGCCTGTCCTGGGACAGTATATGTGATACTCTTATTCGGTATACTGGGCCTGTGGGGGCATATCTGTCATTATTTTGCTATTATTTTGTGTTGCCTGTAGAGGGCGATCGTTTGCTTTAATTTTCTTTCAATAAAACTGTGTTTTATTTTACCTCTGGTCTGAGTGTCTTAAAAACCGTTACACCTCATAGCAGCAAGATTGTCTTGATGGATCGCAGAGAGGGCCAATCTTCAGTTAGCGGTCAAGCTCTGGCCTAAGCACCCAATGTAAGCGGCCAGAGAACACCTAGAGGGGAGATAACCCCAGTAGGCGTAGCAAGCTGCTGCTTTAATGAGTACAGGAACAAAGAGGCAAGAAGCTGTAACAGATGTTCACTATGTAGGCCCCAATGTGCCAGGAGCTAGAGATAGGAGAGTAGAGAGCGTAGCTAGCGGGCGGAGGCTGATCCTAGGAGGTCTTGCTGCCGCTTACAGTCAGGTGGGTTAGCAGGCCGCGAAGCCTGATGGCTGGACAACCACCTAGAAGACAGAACAACTACTCACCAGGTCAGAGATAATGCAGACACCTACCAGTAGTATGGAGCTTCTGTCAGGTACTCGATGAGCAGCAGCAAGGGAGGAAATCTGATTTGAGAGATAGTCATACTTGAGACCAAGGGGCTGAGTCAGAGAAAAGGAAGTTGATGAACCCGGAGGGTTAGGATAGATATACCATGCAACTGGGAGTCAGAGAGTATAAGTCTTCGAATCTGGGGTTCATATAGATTTACCGTGCGACTGAGAGTCATAGACTCCGAGGAGTTGTCGACAACTACGGGCTGGGCAGAGTAGACACGAATAGAGAATAGTCGACTAACCCGGTTCGGCAACAGGTGGGCGATGTCAGGAACTAGGAAGGAGACAAGAGGAGTAGTTGGACAAGCCAGAGTTGTAACCGGACGGACAGCACAGTACCAAATCAGCAGACGAGAGAATAGTCGAGGACAGGCCGGGTCGGATCGGATCAACAGGAGACAAACCAAATCAGGAGGCAAAAGCAGAGTCAAGAATAGCTGGGTCGAATACTCCGAAAACAACACAGGATCAATACACTAGGAGCGCTTTGATTGCTCACTGACCCAAGGGAGTTAGTGCTTAATATAGGCCCAAAAGTAAGGACGTGACAACCAGGGAAATCAGGAAAGAAAACCAGAAAACCAGGAATAGGCAGAAACACACCCCAGAAAGGCCTGAGAAGCATGACATAAGCATAAGGAAAAACCTGAAAAACCTGTCAAGGGAGGTAGGGTTTTTGTTGTTCTCACAGTAAGAAGATTGTCCCTTCCTGTGAGATTTCCAGTCCCAGGACCAGATTCCACATCTGTGGGGAGGTGTCTTACACTAAGTAAAAGGGGCTGGAGGGGGATACTTTATCATTTGATTACTCTTGAACTACAACTCAGACAATATTGAAATAACACTCTCCATGGCCAAATACTATGAAGATTAATTGGAGCTGCTGTTTTTGTGAAACATTACTATCCCTTTAATATGGATAATAAAATTATTTATATGCATAATACTTTAGTAAAAATTAATTGGGGGGCACTTTTATATGCATGACAGTTCTGCTTTAAAGAATATATGTTATTCAATTAAAGTAACATTCATAAAATATGAAAGAATGATACGTTCCTGATGGAATCAGCACAATTTAATAATCCAAATGGCACTTAACCTTTTGAGTGCAAGAGAGGTATACGATGGATACCTCTCTGACACACAAATGGTTAAGTGCAAGAATTAGTAAGGTTGATTTACTAAGAAGAAGTGGCATCATTTTGGGGCAAACTAACTTCAAGGGTACTAATAACAATTCTGAACATTCTCATTGAATTAAATTAGGGTCTTAACTCCTCCAATGAACTGAAGACCTTCTCTAGCATTCACGTAGTTAAAAGCCCCAATTAAATCAATCCATATTTTATTTGTACACTATGATGCATTTGGTTTGCCCCAAAATCACCCCAGTCCTTCTTTGTTTATAATCCATTTCCCAGCAGGTGATAGAACTTGTATTTCTAGGTTGTACATCACTGATGACACTAAAGCTATTCTCTTTATGATGGTGGAGAAGTAATAAAAGAGAAATAACTGTTAGGATAAGTTCACTTTGGTGGTTTATTTGATGCACTGAAGTCATATGGAATCTCATTAAAAACTGAGATGTTTATGTGATTATGCGTTTTTCATTGTGATATGAATCTCTACGATCTCTACTTTTCCACACATAATGCTTTTTCTTCAGTAACCATGCTAACTTGCGATATTTGGTGTGACACCATTGAAAACAATGAAAATGACATATACTTGTGATTTACCTTGAGACATGCATTGCGTTTTTCAGTACTGTGATAACAGTCCCATACAACACAATGATGCCATTTTCATGTGTTTTTTATAACTAATGAAATTCTGTCTCCAGTGTAAACTAGGCCTTTAAATAGGATGGAAAATATTTACTAAGGGATAAAATGCCCCTGTATGAAAGAAATACAAGCTGAATCATGAGATGCTGTCACACATGCAGGAAGCCAAACACGTGCAATTCTGGGGCAAACCAAAGACACTGTAGGGGAGTAAGGAAAATTCCCATTTAATTAAATAGGACTTTGAATGCTAGAGAAGCCTCCAGCACATTGCTTCACAATCTAATAAACTATACCTATATAAGAATAATAAAAATAGTAAATATTTACAAAATACAGGTATGGTCGCATTTCATACTGAAACACTACAGTACAAACTAGCAAACATGCCCAGATATGCCCAAGTGATTTAACCCTATGTGTGTCAGAGGGCTGTATAGCATCACAATGTGTTGCATACGTCTGTGGAAAGAGTTAGCTTATTCAGAATATCAATATTTATATCTCTTGACCTACTTGTGCTTGGCAAAATTCAGTCCGTGGTCCTTACTTTAGTGTTATCAGTGCACATTTTAAAAAATATAACGAACGTAATAAAATCTGCAAACAAGCAATTTGGCTAGCTAACATTGAAAATGAGAAAAGTATTGTGAAAGAGAGCAAGACATATCCTAAGCAACTCTACAAGTATACAAATAATTTATAAAATTTATTAAAAGATTAAAGTTGATATTGGTCCTCTTCAGGCTGAGACGGGGGAAAGTTTGCCCAGTCAGCAGAGCCCATTCCTGGGTTTACTCTGGATCAGGCAGGAGTAAGGAACAGATGGCTGCCACTTGCCAGTAGACAGGCGAGGTAAGTGAATTTAGCTCTTGCAGTGGCTGGGATGAGAATCACCAGCCAACTTCCCTCCAGAAATCCCCTCCATAAATACAGCCAAAACTTGTATTGTGGAGGGAAAACAGAACTCTTAATTGAAGACACACAAACAGCTTTTATATACTTCCAGCTGGCCTCCTTGTGTACATAGTCAAATTAAGGTTTGGGACACTGCGACACAGTGTCCATTGTGGGGGGGGACCAATCAGAGAAAGTATTTTAGTCTCCTATCAGAGCCCCCTTCTCCAATTCAGGAAAAAATCTTTGAAACTCAACTGCTCTCACAGCAGGAAACAATTAGTGCTCATTTTGTTCCCACTCTGCAGGGGGCTTCATGTCCCAAGTCCTAGGCTTCAAGATCCTATGCACATAGAATGCACAGTAAAATACAGTACAGAGGTAAATAACACAGGACACAAAACACAAAACTTTCACCAAATTATAACATAGGGGACAACAGTTTTTATAGTAAGGGAGACAAGGGGCTCATCTTCTATTTCTCTAAAACGTGCCCCCTCTCCCAAATAAGTGAGTCACAGGGTGGTCTCCCACAGGCCCACCGCTGATTAATGAGTTGTATCTGGTTACCAGCACAGTTGCCCCCAAGTCCTGATAGAGGTCCAGATGTCCATCTTGCCAAGTCCACCATTCCTGAATAAAGTCAAGTTTGGTAAAATAGGCTCCAGTCACACAGGGCCCATCCTGCCTGGCCCACCCCCTTTGTCCAAGAGTACAGAACCGCCAGTCCTTTGGGCCAAGCGTCCTGGATCCCACCTCTCCAGCCAAAACTTAAGGGTGAGAGGAGCAGTGTAAGCCCAGGTATTCTGTTGGGGAAAAGGGTTGTTAGAGCCCTGAACTGGGGCCCCCAGAATACAGTCAGTGGTGGGCTCCAGCCCTAGGGCAACAGGTAACCAACCCCTTCCAAATGTGGTCCTAAACATACATACAGCAGGGTCAAGGGAAACAGTAGGGGATGCAAGGGGCTTACCTCCTTTTTTTCCCACAATGTAGAAGTCTTACTGAGGGCAAAGTCCAAAAGAGACTGGGAAAGATTACAGTGAATAAAGCACTTGGACCTGATAGAATACAGCCAAGGGTACTTAAAGAACTTAGTTCAGTAATAGCAAGGCCATTATACGTAATATTTATTGATTTTCTTTCATCAGGCATAGTGCCCTGTGATTGGAGGAAAGCTGATGTAGTTCCATTGTTCAAATAGTGGGCAAGATCCAAACCAGGGAGTTATAGACCAGTGAGCTTGACTTCCATAGTGGGTAAGATATTAGAAGAGTTACTAAATAAAAGTATTCATAACTATATTATGATCAACAATATTATTAGTAGGAGCCAGGATGGATTTATGAAGAACAGATCATGTCAAACAAAATTACTTTCATATTACAAAATGGTAAGCAGTAATTTGGGCAAGGGAATTGCTGCTGTTATAGTATACTTGGATTTTGCAAAAGCCTTTGATACTTTGCCTCATAATAGGTTACTGCATAAAGTAATTGGGAGGTGATATCTCTGCATGGATAGAGAACTGGTTAAATGATAACTGGTGGGGAGTTGTTGTAAATGGAACATTTTCAAGTTGGTCTAAAATTGTAAGTGGGGTGCCACAGGGTTCAGTCCTGGGCCCAATGCTTTTTAATTTGTTTATGATTTAGAAAATTTAATTGAAATTAATGTCTCTATATTTGCTGATGACACTAAGCTGTGTAAGGAAATACATACAGAGGAAGATGTTTTTTTCTCTGTATAGAGATTTAGACAAACTGAGTGAATAGAAGGAAAAGTGGCAGATGAGGTTCAATGTAGATAAATGTAAGGTTTGACCGTAGAAACATTCATGCTGCATATACACTAAATGGGAAAATACTTGGGGAATCCTCATTAGAGAAACATTTAGGCGTACTGATAGACTATAGACTTCATAGCAGTGCGCAGTGGGCGAAAATTTCCACCTCAAACTGAAATCGGCAGAAAATGGCACTTTCTGCTTGGTGATTTTCTGGTTTTTTCGCCTAGCTCATTCCATTGAAATAACTGGGAACATGGAAGTTACACACAACACATACTAAATATTATTTTATTTCCCAAAGGCATAGTATAAAATGTTCATGTGGGTGCCTGTGTTGGCGGGGTGTGAGGAAAGAATCAGTTGAACAGGGTATGATTTTTGGTGGGGTTATTTACTGGGATTGGGGGGTACTTAATAAAAAAAAATCCTAAATAAAATAAAAACCATAAGACATGGTATAAAGGGGTCTGAGGAGGGTGCCTGTGTTGGTGAATGAATGAACCATTTGAACAGGGAATTTGTTTGGGGGGCTTTCTTGATTGCTTTTGGGGGGACAGTTAATAAAAAAATAAATCAATAAAATAAAATAATATAAGACATTTGTATTTAAAGTGACAGAGACAGGAACCCCATGGCATAAGCTGCCACTGGGATGAACTGATACGTGACTTGATAGAATATTTTGTAGAGGATGATTTCTTTGATTTGTTGTTAGAGGCCTTTGTTGGACTTAGACTTATTAGAGGCCCAAGCCCTGAAGAAACATTGATTTGTAGGATTTAAGCTTGTTTGGCACAAGCCCTAAGGAAACATTGATTTGTTGGACTTAGGCTTGTTAGAAACAAACCCCCCAAAAATTGTTTATTTTTTTGTATGACTAGTTTTTTTTTTTTTTTTTTTTTTTTCAAAACACAAGCCCTGAGAAAAAAATAAAAATGCCCTAGTGGCCTAATGCCAGCAGGTCATGTTGGCCAGTGGCCACTGTCAAATGTCCTCCTGAGTCCTGAGTTGCAACTTCTGTTCGTACTGCTGCTGCTAAGTTGTTTAAGCAGCAGGATGATTAGGCAACTAAAAGGGAATGGGATCAACAATAGCAGTAACATGGAAGACTGGCTCCAGTGATACGCCTGAGGCAGTAGCAGCACAATAAGTAGCCCCCAGTCTATGTGGAGAAAAGAAGAAGTTGGCCATTAAATCTTCTCCACCTGCCCCTCCTCTGAAATCATGAGTGTGTTGTTATTAGAATATATTTTTTTCCCTTGAGATCAGGAACTGTGGCTCTCATCAGCAACTGCAAGGTGCACAGTATGTGTGGTAAATAACATCTGGAGCACAATTGTATCCAAACACCATGACACCAGAACCCAAGAACTTCCACTGTCACTATACCCCTTGTCCAGACCCTGCTAAGGACACATGACAACTTGCTGACACTTTAATAGTAATGATGAACCCTCCCTGCTGAATCCTAGCATATTCTGTGTGATGGAATCTCCTCAGATGCCACCTGATGACCTGGTATTGATTCTCCTCCACCACACCAGCATGTGTGGTCAGTGCACCACACAGTGTGCAATGGATAGAGATGAACTGCCATATCCTAACATTAACAGAGTGGCTATCATTTGGCGGGAGAGGTAACGATGAACGAGATGGGCTGGCAGGAGAGGTACTTGTTATCCTAGAGGAAGAAGGTGATGTTGATGGCAAGCTAGTTATTTCGCTCATCATGGACAGTGTCTGTCTGGGTTTCTTTATTCTTCCTCCTCTTTGATCTCCACCTCGCCTCTTGGTGCCTTTCTGAGAGTCAGGGGTTAAAGTAACAGCAGTGCTAGATTTCTGTAATGGGTGTTTGGCTTTAACATGTTTTACATAAATGTCATGGTGTCTGTTTCATGTGTGTTATCCGGGAGGTTGTGCCAAGGTGTGTTCCCTCCTTTCCCCTTCTCACTAACTTGTCACAAAATTTTGCACTGTACCATTGTTGATGATGACTGCACTGTGCCTGCCGGAAGAGAATAATAGTCCCACACCCATGACTTCTGGGGGTGGGGATAGGGAACAGGTGGAGAAGAATTACCTCTTTCTTCTTGTACTCCACATTCCTCTTCACTTTCTGTGGCAGCAGATAATGTTGATGCTACTGCCTCAGATTTAGCACTGCAACTAGGACCAGAAGTATTGCTGCCACTGGCAAGTGGAACCTGTCCTAGTCCCGTATCACTTGTTCACCCAATTCCCACTGTGTCCACGGTGGTCTGTGGCACACTAGCTTGCCCCTCAGCATCCTGCTGCCCTTGCATCTCAGCAGCAGCAGGAACTAGAGCAGTTGCAAATTCCACAAATTCCAAAAGCTGATTGCTAGTGGTGGTGGTGGTGATGCCCGTTCTCATCCCTGTCTCCCATTCCTTCTCAGTTTCTGATAAAAAAGGCCATCAATGTCTCTTCCACCCCAACTTCTCCAACACCACCACCACCACTAGTCCGTATTTGCTGCTGCTCTATTACAGACATCTCACTGCTGCTGCTTGGAGGAGGTGACTAGCAATGTGACAGAGGGTCCCCTGCTGTCACACTTGACATCATCTTCTTCTCCCCCCCCCCCCCTCCTGAGTATTACAAGACACATGAGCAGCTTCAGCACTGGTGGCAGCAGCTTCAACACTGGTGTCAGATGGTTCAGCACTATCAGCAGGCACCACACTGGTTTCAACAGGGGCAGCAATGGTGTCAGCAGAGGCAGCATGTCTAGCAGCAAGCACAGGCAGCTGACCTGTCCTGCCCTCACTAGTACTACCCTTTTCTCCCTCCCTTCTCATTCCGTTTTCTCCCTCCCTTCCCTTTTCTCCCTCCCTTACCATTAAATTCCCCAATATCCCTTGGGGTGATTTAGGGGGACTGGACAGCTTTGGTTCAGTACTAGTCCCTTCCTCCTCCTCCTCAGACTCAGCGGACACATAAGGGTCCTTCCAGCTCCTTCACTGATTATTTTTCACCCTGCTCATAGTGATAGCAGTCACTGTGAGCCTCTCCGGCCTCAATTTTTGCAAAATATCACAGCAGAACAGCATAGCATGTCTATCTCGCTCTGTAGCTGCTTCTATTGTGTCTGCCTTCAGCAAAAAGTCACGTTTTTATAGCAGAAGTACGAAAACAAAGTAAATCAATGGGCGGAAACTTTCTAGCCATTGAAAAAATGGAGCAAAGTTTCGGCCAATGGGTGAAAAATTAGAAAATTTTAAGCGCTAGTTTTAAAACTGATTTTCCCATGAATAAGTGGATAACAACATGCTTTTTCGAGAAATTTCTCGCTGGAACACGGCAACAACTTTCACCTTTCCCTACTCAGCTGCTGCAAGAGCAAATTGCGTATTATCCTATATATAAAAGGGTATAGATGCACAGTATGCAAATATACTTCTACCTCTATACAAATCTTTTACAAGGCCTCATATAGAATATGGAGGACAGTTTTGGACACCAGTTCTTAAAGAAGACATTATTGAACTGAAAAACATGCAAAGAGGTGAAACAACCCTGATAAAGGGATTGGAGGATCTGAGTTATAAAGATAAACTAGCCAAGCTGGGTTTGTTTACATTAGAGAAAAGATGTCTAAGGGGTAATATGATACCATTTACAAATATATTCAAGGTCAATACAAATAACTCGCCAAGGAACTATTTACTAAAAGAGTTGCCTCTGGATGCTGTGCTTGCAGATACTGTAATCGTTTTAATAAAGTAATGGATACCTATCTAGAACAGAGCAATATTGAGAATTATGACAGTTGGCTCTAAAACAGATAGGATGTTGATGCAGGGAAATATCTGACTGCCATTTGGAGTCAGGAAGGATTTTTTTTTACCCATTGGGGCTTAATTGGAGATGGCTTCAATGGGGATTTTTGCTTTCCGCTGGATAAACGGGGGTGATTTGGCAGGGGCTAAACTTGATGGACCCATGTCTTTTTTCTGCCTCATCAACAATGTTACCAAATTTTAGCTACAGCACACTGAGACATCTATCTGCCAAGTTGTTATTGTTTTAGTAACACAACGGGGGGGGGGGGGTTGCACTAGGGTGTGATAAAGAGGTGATAAAGGTGAGCTGACATCTACAGTGATATCACTTCTCTAGGTCTATAATATTCTATGGAGCCTATACACTAAGATTTTCCAACTTTGGAAATTTTAATCCATTGGCTAAAAAGAATAACATAGTATCTAGAGAACTGATATCGCTGGAGAATTAGGGCTAGATTTAACCCCTTAAGGACCGGGAAAATCTGAGGTGGATTTCACTTAAGGACCAGAGCAATTCTGACCTTTTTGACTATGTCTTTGTTCAACAGTGTTTTCCCTCTAAGTCTTTTATTCCACCCCCATAAATTATATACTCTTTTTTAAGCACAAATAGGGCTTTCATTTGATACCCTACTTATATGGATAACCCACCATTTACTTTATTAAAATTAAAAAAAAGGTAAAAAAATGTTAAAAAAACCCCACAATTTTTGTTTTTTCTCTTGGGATAAATTGGGCACAAAGGGTTAAATTTTTATGGAGACTGCATGAAAGGTATGACCAGTCAGTCATACCTACAAAATGCACAGTTTAAAGTGGCCACTGTCCCCCCTGGGTGAAAATCCCCATGTCCCTTTTTCCCACCCTATTTTGACACTTTTTTATCCGTGACATTTGGCAGTGTATATAAGTGTACTACATAGCTCCACAACAATCACACTTCCACTTTTGTTTAATTAGATTTTTTTTTTTTTAATAAAATATTTTTGTAAAAAAAAAAAGTGTGTTGTGTTTAAAAAAAAAAAGTATTATTGCAGGTCAGAAATTGACCTGCATTTAGCAAGCCTTTGGCACCAGCAGTGAAGGGGTTAATACCCCTAGCTGCTGTATTTTCTTTCACCACTAGGTGTCTCCTGTCTACTTCTGTCTCTCTTACTTTCATAGCAACGGAGACAGAGGCAGACATGACAGGCACAGACAGCATGCTTTCTCTGCTGCCTCAGTCTGTCACTATGCCGGTACATGTGATCGCTGCTACGGCAATCACATGAACTGGCACAGGCAAGAAGGGCTGAGACTGAACTCCCCAGTCTCGGAGCGCTCAGTCTGAGCCTGGCATTAATGATAGCAGTGTGCACGGAGGCACGCTGCTATCATTTTACCCATGACGGTCCTGGTACGTCATTGGTCCTTAACTCAAATCCAGGCATGATGTACCAGGACCGTCAAGGGTCCTTAAGGGGTTAAGGTTCACGTTAAGCCAGCCGCTAAGTAAAAAAGGCACATCCTCCGCATGCCTTCTGGCAGATTTAAAGGTAAGAGTACAAGAATAGCTATCAAGCATAGGCACAACAAGAACACATCCTGCGTTGCACCTGTTTTCCCATCACCATGCGTCCCAAACACCCATTAAAACACAACTTAAGTCAAAATGTAACATTACGTCTGCCGTTGGCTAGCAACCCTGATAGATCCTCAAACAAAATTCAAACCTACAGCCAATCCCAAGGCCCCAAAGTAGCAAAAATGTTCAAATACACCTAAATATACCCCAAAATAACGGTCACACCTTGTCTGTGTTTTGAGTTTTGGCGAGCTAGATCACAGGACCCATTTAGATCAAGGGAGAGAGGGGCTTACATTGGCAGTAGAAGGAGTTTTTGTAGTTTGGAGAGAGAAGAGCATTCACTAACTATACACATATCACACTTTTGCACATATTACATACACCCATACAAACACAAACACATACACATACATACACATAGTCTTTTTTTTTTTTTACAACACCTTACACATTTTTTAAACTTTTGTTTGACAGTGTCAATCTGTGAGTGAAAGAGTGTGACAGAGAGTGAGTGGGATCGAGTGTGTCTGTGAGGGCCTGTGGGAGTGCCTGGGTGTGAGTGGGTGAATGATGGCGAGGAGAGGAGGGCAGGAGAGGGAGATCCACAATGCGGAGGGGGACAAGGCCCAGGAGAGCAGGCACATGGAGGACAGGGACAGAACCTCCAGTGGGATGAGGGGTAGTTCGTGGGGACCACCACACACAAGCAGGGGCAGAGCAAGCAGGACACTCTGGTTCTGAATCCTCACATGCCAGAGCTGAGGGAGAAAGGATCAGGGATCCCCGATATACCGAGGAGGAAAACATGGCCCTCGTGGAGGCTGTGCTGGCGAGGGAGACCATCCTCTTCCCAAGTGAGAAGGTCCCTGGTCTGTCTGCAAGGAGGATGGTGGCATGGAACCAGATATGCGGCCGGGTGAATGCTGTGCCCAATTGCAGAAGGGACATGGACTCAATAAAGAAGGGATGGGGTGACTGCAAGAGGGTGGTCAAGAACAAGTTGGCCGAAATTTCCAAGCACGCCCGAGGCACCAGAGGTGGCCCACCTGTCCAAATCACCTTCAGCAGATGGGAGGAGATGGTGTGGCAGAACACTAATTGAGGGGGTCCCTGGAGGATCAGACACTGGGGAAGAGAGGAGCCTCCACACTACCGGTAAGTGCATCATCCCATAACCACACACCACATCAAACCACACACTCATCACACACAAACACAGTCACATCCCAACATATGCCCATCATTCATCCACACAACTGCACCAACACAGCACCCTGAGGGTTCAAACAGGATGCAAGACAAGGACAAATGTCAAGGTTCAACAAGGCCCAAACCTGTCAAACTCCCTTGTTAACCCTCATGTTGCTGTGCTGATCACACACAATACACACAAACCATGTTCAGAAAAGTGTTGTATGTTAAACAACAGAACTGCTCCAACACAATGTCACCCATGTACCCACAGGGAAACCAGCACATAACCCCATGAGTGCTAGAGGGATTATCAATGCATCGATCAACAATGCTTTGGCAACCCCTCCAGTACTCAAAGGGTTAACCAGACAACAAACAAGTCGATAGGGTAACGATTACATGCCACACAGGGGACATTCACTAAGCAGTGAAAAAGAGCTGAAGGAGAGAAATGCACACTTACATACCCTCACTTCACCAATCCTAATGTTAGTCTATGGAGAATATTCAATAACATGAATCAAGTTGCAAAGGTCACATTGTATAGACTCCATAGAAAACATTGCAAATGGGGAAATGAGATCACTGGAGAACTCAGCATCATGTTCAGTTCATCAGGTCTACTTCACCGCTTACTGAATCACAAAAAGGATGGATCAGGTCACACATCACAGTGCCAATGAGAATAACTGGCTCTATGTACAACACAAAGGCCTGAATCAATTCCATAGAATTAAAGGTGAAAATGTAGGCCTTGGTGCTGTGTATGCAATCATTTACTCTAACTTGAAATTATATTTCACATTTGATTCACACATGGATCCTCAGGAGTGCTGATGCCATGGAGGGATGGTACACTATTTGCAGGATACATATGTGAGCCAATATGAATATTGTAGTTTGGCCAATAACTGGCCATGAATTATGGATATCTATGATTGAGTACGGCTGCCGCACTCAGAAGGATGGATGGGCTCATCCAGAAAATAAAAAACAGGCCTCAATCAAAGATATCCTTCAATACTGGCTTGATTGTTGCTCTTCAGGATTCAAATGGAACAGACCTCATGGACACAATCCTGTCAAGTACATCAATCTCTGATTGCCAGGGTGGTATCCCATGCATCACAATGCAATGCATAGGATACCATCATGACAACCAGAGAGTGACATGTAAAATAATACAAAATCTTGCATTGTATGGGATAAACTGATAAGATAGGGATGAATACCACTTGAATCCCATTGCAGATCTGTTCAAAAAAGATATGTACACAAAGAAAAATGGTCAGATATGTATGTGGATATGTTCTTTTCAAATGGGTACAAATATGTCCCAACAAGATGTGAACCCAGAGATCAGTTCAGTACGTGTGATTGTCTTACTGGCCATATATGTGCACCCATCAGAAACTCACTGCTATTGATATAATCAAAATACACATCCCACCTTACTTAGATGGGATATACGAGGTATGTTGTTATTTATGATATCAATAAAAGTTAGTTTGTGATGGGTGCACACATATATAGCCAGTAAGGCAATCAAACGTATTGAACTAATCTTTGGGTTCATATCTTGGAAGTATATATTTGTATCCATATGAAAGGTACATATCCACATACATATCAGACCATTTTACTTCCTGTGTATCTTTAACTGGATAGCAATGGTTAATTTCACCTTGATGTAATATTGTAGGCATTGTAAAAAGATGTGGATTGATGTTAGTCCTATCCTTCCAACCCTCATGGTTAGACAGATATTTCTTTATTTGACAGATGGAGACTTCAGTCATTTGATCACACGGATGCTCTTCAGCAGAGCCAAAATTGCCTCATTTAGCGATCAATACTTCATTGGAATGGTCTACAAAGTGTGCCTGGTTTGTAAGCACACTCTATGGACCATTCCAAAGAATTATTTATCAGTGATGAAGGTTACAATGTGTTACCCGACACGTTGATCTGCAAATAAAAACTTTATCACTTCTTCACGATTCATAAAGTCCTGAGAGTGCTACTTTCAACTTGCAACTTCTGGAATTTCTGTGGCTTGAATGCTTGCACCTAGGCACTTATCCAATTAAGAATGAGTGCTTCAGAGACATCTATATATATATATATATATATATATATATATTATGGTGTTTTAGTATTGTGTGTTTCTTTCCGTTTTCAATCATGGGTCATATGATCAGAAATCCAAGCATGTGAGGACAGAATACATTTTTTTTATCGATAACATTGGAGAATTATAGTCTGTCAGCTATTCAAAAAGTTAGATGTTATCAATATGGGAGTGCATTAGTATGGTTATATACACAGAACTGATATTGCAGGTATTTTTTTTGCTGAGTAAAACAAGGGCACTTCTACAACTGGAAAATGAACCTTTCCAGGGTTATTACAGTTTCAATAGTTTTTTTACCTAAAGTACCCTCTAGTGGTCAGATTTCAGTTAGTTTTTCTGGAGCATTCGGGGGGGAGGTGGGTCACTGACACACAGTTCTCCATAGAGTGTGATAGAAAGTGCTGAGCCATGCTGTTAGTTAGTTTGACCATTCAGGAAGTAATGATGCTATTACAAACTTCCTGACAAACTGAACAGCTACACCTTTTGAATAAAGCAACTGACAGCAGTGGGAGTACCTTTGTTTTACTCAGCATGAAAATCACTATAACGTGGGTTTTTCATAAAAAAAAACTATTATTGCTCCTTCAAAGTGTTTGTTAAAGTGTTCCATGGAGAGTTTCACTTGAAGCAAAAAGGATTACATTAGTGCAAGAAGTGTGAGAACCCCTGATCCAGATCATCCTACAGAGATGCCACTTTGATGGGGGATTGGCAGCTCTGATTCTCAATAGGTTTGGTAGTAGGTGATGAAATTATTGTTGTTTCTCAAAGTGGTCATGAGCAGAGCACATTTCAAGGATTCCCCTCTCTGAGCACAAGCAAATGAATCAGAATAAAATAGCCACTTAAATACACATTAGCGCTCAGGTAGAAAAATACCTAAAACCTGCACTGTTAAAGTTACTTGGTTACCTTGATTAATCCTTTGAGTGCCAGAGAGGTATGCAACGTATTGCTTTGCAATGCTTTGCATAACAATTTGGCATTCAAAGGGTTAAGAAACTTTGCATTGTTGTGACTTTTATCAGAAAACTCCCAAGACCTCAGCAGGCAATGCAATAACACTTAAGCGGTAAGCATTTTTAGCCTAAAAATAGACAATTCTCACAAGTGATAACTTCATTGTGGTGGAATTCATCAATGTACAAGGAAATCAAAGATTTTCCTTTTGTTCTGGCCATTTGTCTATTCGCCAATGGCTCAGTCATATCTGGACATTGCTTTTTCCTCAATGAACAATGGCCAGATAGATCTGCAAATTCCAACCTTTTGCTTTAAACTGGCAGACTCAATTGTAGTTGGGGGTGGGGGGGGGCGGCAAACAGATTCATACACATACTCTATATGTGTATGAGTCACCAAAATCGTGGCACCCATTGTATTTCCATGCCTCACATATACACAAGGCATGGGAATACAATTAAGCATTGACTAATTTCTGAAGGTTTTCATCAATGATCATGGTGATGTTTCCATGAAAAACAGCATATTTGATATGTTGCTTTTACTTTGCCTTAACCCCATGAATGAGAGAGGGGTACATAACACATTGCAATTGCATTGAATACCCCTATGTCACTCAAAGGGTTAATGACCCCGCCCCCATAGGTGATTGATGTACTAAGAAGAATTTCAATAATTATAAATTGAACCAACTGCACAGTAAGGGGGGAAATTACAATTTTCAAAATCCTCATTGATGTAAATGGAATTTTAACCCCTCACAAGGTAGAAAGGTCTCCAACGCATTGTGAAGCAATTTTTTGGAGGCCACACTAGAATTTAACCCCTTAACGACCCTTGAAGGTCTTGGTACGTCATGGGTAAAAGTGACTAAACAACCCATGATGCACCAGGACCGTCATGGATTTCAGGGATTCCCATGCAGTTGCACACCATTCGGGGAGCCCTGAGTTGGATCGACAAATAAAAAAAAAATGCTCCGTGGTCCTTTAGTGACCGCTGTGTGCGTGCATGACCGGTTGTTAAGGGGTTCAGGGATAAAATCTCCATTTCAATAATAACATAGTAAATTAGGTTGAAAAACAACAAAAGTCCATCAAGTTCAACCTTTGCCTCATAACCCAGAGACATGAGGATTATATAGCTTTCCTGCTGCCAAATAAGTTAGTCGTTTATCAGACCTTCCTGTTTTACCTACTAATACACAGTATAACACTGTATGTTCCCTTTTGAAAGAAATGTATCTAATCTTTTCTTAAATGTATCCATTGTATCTGCCATAACCACATCACTGGGCAAGGAATTCCATAATTTAACAGCCCTTACTGTAAAAAAAAGTCCTTCTTTTGCTGAAGCTAAAACCTCCTTTCCTCTAATCTTAACCCTTTGAGTGCCAGAGGGGTATGCAACACATTGCAAAGTAATGCGTTGCGTACCCCTCTGGCACTCAAGTGGTTAAAGGATGTCTCCTGGTTATTTGCTCAGGCCTTGGAATGAATAGCTCACCAGAGAGATCCTTGTATTGACCTCTCATATATATATGCACATTGTGATAAGATAATAAAGTAATAAATGAGGTGTTTTATTTGTCCTCTATGACATAGTTGGTTTTTACCAGAATTATATGTATATAAGCCTAAAAAAAAACAAAAAAAAAACACATCTCTAGAATCTAAGTGGTTAACCCTTTGAGTGCCAGAGGGGTAAGCAAAGCATTGCATATGCCTCTGGTACTCAAAGGGTTAATGTCATGTGATTATTTTTTTTAATCATGCAATTCATACACAAAAGGTTTCTTTTCAGAAGTGTAAATAATTAGCCTTTGAGTGAGAAAGGGGAGTGCAATACAATTCATTGCACACATCCCTCCCACTTAAAGGGTTAAATCAGTATAAAATAATAACAAAATAACGAACATTTTAGCACAGTTTTATGTCATTGAAAAGAGTTTTATCCAGCATTACAAGGTAGAAGCATGCTCTACCAGTATCATTTCCAATATCCTCAGCACCTTTTAATTAGATGAACTACTGAACAAATTGGAGAATGTAATTATGCTACAGCTGTTCACACAGATTGCAGTTACATATAAATTCATTTTGAAGAAAGTATTTTATTGCACTGCCATCATGTATTACAGATTGTACATCTAAGAAATTACAAAAGTTGATGTTAGACAATGTCAGACTGCCTTAAAATCCCATTTGAGGTCTGTTCAAAATAAGTTTCTTCTGACACCACCTAGTAATAAGTGTCCACTTAGTTTACTATGGCCAGAACATTGTAAAAGCCTGCTCTAAGAACAGTCATAAATGGGCACATGCTGAATCTTTCTATTTATGTATGCATATTGTTATTTATATAGTGGCAACAGGTGTACTAAGCACTTTACAGTTTTTATTTCTTACAGAGGGGATGCAGTAATTAAGTGGTTATATAGACAGCCATAAGGGGGAACAGTAGGTGAGCATACATTAGGATAGGGTGAAGGGTGTACTATGTCACATTTATTCTATAGATAAAACATTGTACTGTGTTAGCCATAGAAAAAGCAGGAGGCTGTTAGATTAAAAGTGATACCTTTATTGGCTATCTGAGTAACTACTCAACCAATAAAGGTATCAGATTTACACTACCAGTCTTCTGCATTTGCTCTATGAGGACATCTGCATGAATACTGAATTTCAGATATGAATTTGTGGAAATTTCCATGCACTGTAACTAATTGTTATTCTTCTATTATTTCCATTTGGCAACTTTTCATATTTGTCCTCTTCATTCATCCTTCTACCGTCTGGTACTCAAAGTGTTGAACACCACAGAGGTGAGCAGTGATATATGTTGTACACCAACATATATCATATGTTCCTTAACAACATATATCATTTGATCCTTAACAGGTTCAGAATGACATCTGATAACTTAGGGCCCAATGCAGGCAGATAAAGAGGCATAATTCAGATCAGACTAGTCACTACACCATAGAGAACAAAAAAAAAATCCAAAAATTCTTCTTGATTTAAATGATTATTTTTATCCACCTAAATGTTAGTTTTCAATGTATATCAAATTAATGTGATGGAGAACTTGCTAGTATTTAAAGGAATAAAAGTTCAATTTAAATCATTCACAGTTTTAATTTCTCCCTCATGATGCAGTTGGTTTGTTGCAGAATTCATTTTCTTTAGCTTATTAATGTTGGCCCTTAGGTGGTGCTCTAGAAATTTCAGACTGTGTCTGAGTGTCTACAGTAAAATAAGACCCAGAACCACTACTATAAACATAAATGTCTATAAAAATGAATCTAGAAATGTACATAGCAGGTAAGGAATACTAAATTCACATAGGCCAGATGTGTAAAATGAGAGCACTCCAACATTTCAGTCCCAATGGGCTGCTCTTCTAATCTGTTTAAGTACTATTTCAGTGAGTGAAATTAAAAAGCACCTGGCAGGCATGGCACGGTAAGGTGACATAATATGTTATGTAGTAAAACAAAATCATTGTGGAAAAACAAATGCATTACCCCAGACTAAAAAAAAATATCGAGGTTACAAGTAGATTAAAAACATATCTAAAGAATGGAAAAACAGTATTAGCAGGTCTTCATATCAGAGCCTGAAATGTCTTAGGCATATACATTGCTATTGAGCAGAATGAGTATGAAACTTAAATGAATTAGTTGATCAGAGCAGAGTATTTGTTGTAAGAGACTCCGTTAGCGAAGCAATGAGATATAATCACCATACATAAAATACTCAAACCGATAACAACCTGTGCAAAATGAATTTGGAAAGTTAGTTTTATCATATATATATATATATATACAGCAGTGTAATGGAACCACTAAGGTCATAATGTGGACACTACCCTGAAAAAACTAGTAAAGCTGATCCACTGTCATTCCCCATGGACACCAATTGCTATATGTACAAATAAATGAGGAGTAATTCTGGGCAAAAGAACTGCATTGTAGGGAACAGATGCAAATTCACATTCATTTAAATATGGTTTGTAACCTTTATACTGCTAGAGATATCTTCATTGTATTGCTCTGCAGATCAATGGACACTTTTCTAGCATTCAAGGGGAATTTTTATTTTGTCCTGGTCTCTTGGTAGGACACCTGAGGCCCCTCCACCCAGGCAGAATATGAAACATGGTTACAAAGACCTGCAGAAACACAGAAACAGAATGTTTTCTTAAATAACTCTCCATGAACACAGTGCCACTAGTAGGTATTACTTCAGCAAGATGATTGGGAAATTTGCAATCTATTTCCATGAATTAATCCTTTCAGCTCTGAAAAGAAGATTTATTGTCTCTGAAACTACTACCAGAGTTTATTCCAAAGTCGCCTCTTCCATTGACAATAATCAAGAAATGCATTTGCCAAAGTTATGTCCTAATGCTTAGACTAATAGAGAAAAGCAGCTTAATATGCTGGATGTAAAGATATGTTTATCCTGTTAAGATATGTCAAAAACAGCACTCTGTTCACTTCAAGATACCAAGAAAAGAATTAAAAGGGGAGACTTAAGTCTTTGCTTTCTGGGTTGCTGCAGTGCTCAAAAGGACATCACCAACCAGTATCCCAATCTCAGTATTCTGTATAGACAAAGAAAACGAACAGCACAGACCCTCTAAGCATAGCAATATGTTAATGTGAAGTGGCCCCCTGTACTCTTGCTCCATATATCCACTAACTTGTAGTGGAGGTTAAAACTGCCTCTGAGTAGATCTTACCCACACTGATTTGGAGTTCACTCCGGGTTGATAGTCACCCTTAGGCTTCAGATTAATCCAATCTTGTAAATGTAGTTCCCTTATTTAGTCCAACTTATTTATCGAAACTATAAGTGGGCAACAGCTCACTATCATGTGATCACAGGGAACTACACTGTGGTAAAGGATAGAGCCCAAAATCCAGTGAGTTAGAGGACCTCCAACCCAAAGTAAGTGTCAAAAAAACAGAAAAGGGGAACACAATATGTCAAAAAAGTGTGCTTTATTCTTACAAAAAAAGCCTATAGATAAAGGCTCTAAAGATGGGGTACACTTTTGTATATCACAGTGTATCACATATACCAGAGCTCAAAATTTCCACTCGCCACTAGCCAATGGCGAGTGAAAATTTTGCCCTGGGGAGTAGAAATTCAACCCTGGTGGGTATGTTTTGGCTTGCAGTGGCAAGTAATTTTTCAGGTCTGGCTAGTAGCAAAGGACATAAAATTATAAACCTTGACATATACTGTAACGGATGTTATCCGTTACTTAGGCCTTGTCTGGCCATAAGTTTGTTTAACCAAAAACTGTGGACATTTCTGTCATGCCTAAAACAACCCTTGTCTAGGCATATGGATTGTCAGCCCAGTGACGCAGGCTATGTAGAGCTTTGGGATATTATATTGGTGGACAGATGTGCCAAAAAGGACTAAAAATCATAGCCTGCTTTCAGGGAACAGGGCCATTAGGGGGTTAATAATTTGAGTTTACCTAATGTTACTTGCAATGTGTATTGTAGGCTATTGTATTGAGACCCCCTGCTGTGTGATAATTCATTCAAGTCCCTCCAGTCTTTATGTCCATTGTGTGAGTTCAGCAACCCTGTTGTATTTGATATGTAATGAAGTCTGAGTCATTGTATTTGTTAGACCATTGACCTTTTGTCTACTGTGTGATTGAATTATGTTCCTAATGTATTTGCTTGGTCCATTTATTTGAATGTAAGGTTTGACTATAAATATGTGTGGTTTGTTTCAATAAAAAGAGTTCTGTTTTGGAGTGAACAAGGAGTCCTGGAGTCTTGTATTGCTTATGGTCTAAAGTATCCACTCTGATACCCATCTGCGCCAAGTATCCTGAATCGCCGACCGCCTGCTGCCAGTTTCCTGCGACCTAACTTCGTGGACTGTCAGGTGGCGACGTGGACTCTTCCCTGCTTCCCTGCTTCCAGCGATCCTGTGGCTGTTTCCAGTGACTGTTCATACTCCAACCGGTGCACCTGACGGCGCTTATCTGGCGTTGAGAAGGAGAGACCCAGGAACGACGGCGGAAGGCGACGCGGTCCCTTCCCAGCTTCCGTTACATTGGTGGCATAGCGGTGGGATTTCTCCTTCATATTGGGTGCAGCAATTTAGGCATGGCAGATGAAACAGTGCTGGCAGACACTCTGGGAGCATACGAGGATCGCTACAGCGCCATCCGAATACAGTGGTGGACCCAGCTGGGTGATGTTATCTACGACTTCGTTCCAGAGTTGGATGCGTGCATTACAGAGGAGCTCAGAGTACAGGAGGAGTACTGGGACTTTGTTAAATACCTGGACCAGGAATATGGATCCGAGGGCCTTTTTGACTGGTGCCCAGCCCGCTTGCGATGGGACATCCAAGGGCTGGTATGGAACGCCTACCACATGGACTCTACTTTTGGGTGCCCTGACTCCAGCAGATACTGGGAGATCCGGGACAAAAGAGAGGACCGTTTTGGTGGATACATTCCTGCGGACTGCCAGGGAAATTTGGATATTCTGGCAGGATGTGAATGGGACCTGGAGCAACTATATGCTGGGTTAATTCGAGAGGTCCGGGAATTCCAAAAAGAGGAAGAAGAATGGGGGGGTAACACATCTGAGGAGGACTTCAGCGACATTGAGGGCCAGGATTGTGTTACCCCTGTTCACTCCACACTGGTGAGTGGGAATTCGTTCCTCACCAGTGCCCCTGTTGTTGCCCCTGCATCAGGAAGTGGGAAAATTGCCCTGCCTGATACCCCTTTGCCCCTGGACTGTGTGTTGCCTGAGCTGAGGAGTGGGAATTCGTTCCTCCTCAGCCAAGAAGATGCCTCTGCATCAGGGGATGGGACAGATGTCTCCCCTGATAGGCATGTTGCCCCTTCCCCTGTCTTTCCAGCTGCGGTGGATGAGATGCAGGTCCCCACCAGCAGCGATTGTATGTCCCAACTGATGGGTAGGAGAGAGCCCATCAGTCCCTGTGAACCCCCTGATGTGGTGAGTGTGGAAGAGCTCACCAGCTGCCCCAAAGTGATGCCCCCTGTTATTGTGGAAAATGCCCTGGAAGCTGAGCAGTATGTGCTCTCCAGGGCCACAGAGGATGCCGCCTTGAGGGATGGGACTGCGGTCTCCCTTAAGGCAGAGAAGGCCCTGGAACGTGATGGCCAACAAGAGGAGGACCCCAGCGGACTGGAAGAGAGCAGTGCTGCTGGCCCTCCTGAGGATATGTTGTGTGAACTGATGGGTGGAGAAGAGTGCCCCATCAGCCCCCCTGTAAACCCTGACCTGGTGAGTGGGAGCGAGCTCACCAGGGTCTGGGAAACCCCTGCTGTGGTGAAGGAGATGCAGGTCCCCACCAGCAGCCCCAGTCCGTCCCCTGTTGCTATTGCCCTGGAGAAGGGGAAGAGTGTCTTCTCCAGGTATGTGACTAAGATTGCGAGGAGGATTGAGACTGCCCTCCTCCAGAAGACAAGAGATGGCCCTGATGTGAGGGGCCAAGAAGAAGAGGGGTACAGCAGTCTGCCACTCTGCAGTGCTGCTACTGCCCCTGGAAACCCTGGATGTTGCCCCAAGTTCCTCATGCTGGAGAGTAGGAGCGAGCTCTCCAGTCCCCCTGTAACCCCTGGCTTGGTGCGTGGGAGCGAGCGCACCAGGTCATGTGAAACCTTGGCTGGGATTAGTGGATCAACAGTCCTCATCCCCAGCCCAACGATTGTGTTGCCTTTCCCTGAGACCCCTGGCCTAGTGAATGGGGGCCCAGTCATGCTTAAGGAGCCTGTTTTTACCCCTACACTGGAGATCCCCACCTTGGTGAGTGGGACCGCGATCCTCAACAAGGACATTTGTGTTGCCCTGTCCCCTGTTGACCCTAGCTTGGTGGGTGGGAATGTACTCCCCATCAGGCCCATACCTGATTTGACTCAGGAGCGTGGGAACTGCATCCGCTCCTGTCCCTCTGGGGCCCTGGCCCAACTAAAAGGGGGAGATGTGCCTCTCTCCCCAAACTCTGCTGCCCAGAAGCCAGCGTCATCATTGCCTCAGGGAGATCCCCCTTATAGACTGGCTCTGGACCCTGAGCCACTGGCCCCAGACCCAGAAGGATTTGACTGTAGCACTGCCTGGAGAAGGGCCCAGGAGAGGCCCCCTAATCTGCTATTGGTCAGGGCAACCCAGTACCAGTTCCCCTGGCCCAGGACTAAGGACAAAGGAACTGGCATTCTCCTCACTGGCCCAGGAGCAGGGCCTTGTGCACCACTACCAGGCCCAGACAAAGGGCTCCTGTTTTCCCCTGGCCCAGGACAGAAAGACTATTTCAATCTCTGGCCCAGGACAAGGGGCCCCACAGTTAAAACTGGCCTAGGACCAAGGCCTCCGGACTAATGTACTGTCCAGACAAGTGCCTCACCATCTCTATGCCCTCCTACAGCTCCAAGCCAGCGTTTCCTGCTGTACCCCCTGGCTTGGTACTAAAAGGTGGAGAAATGTAACGGATGTTATCCGTTACTTAGGCCTTGTCTGGCCATAAGTTTGTTTAACCAAAAACTGTGGACATTTCTGTCATGCCTAAAACAACCCTTGTCTAGGCATATGGATTGTCAGCCCAGTGACGCAGGCTATGTAGAGCTTTGGGATATTATATTGGTGGACAGATGTGCCAAAAAGGACTAAAAATCATAGCCTGCTTTCAGGGAACAGGGCCATTAGGGGGTTAATAATTTGAGTTTACCTAATGTTACTTGCAATGTGTATTGTAGGCTATTGTATTGAGACCCCCTGCTGTGTGATAATTCATTCAAGTCCCTCCAGTCTTTATGTCCATTGTGTGAGTTCAGCAACCCTGTTGTATTTGATATGTAATGAAGTCTGAGTCATTGTATTTGTTAGACCATTGACCTTTTGTCTACTGTGTGATTGAATTATGTTCCTAATGTATTTGCTTGGTCCATTTATTTGAATGTAAGGTTTGACTATAAATATGTGTGGTTTGTTTCAATAAAAAGAGTTCTGTTTTGGAGTGAACAAGGAGTCCTGGAGTCTTGTATTGCTTATGGTCTAAAGTATCCACTCTGATACCCATCTGCGCCAAGTATCCTGAATCGCCGACCGCCTGCTGCCAGTTTCCTGCGACCTAACTTCGTGGACTGTCAGGTGGCGACGTGGACTCTTCCCTGCTTCCCTGCTTCCAGCGATCCTGTGGCTGTTTCCAGTGACTGTTCATACTCCAACCGGTGCACCTGACGGCGCTTATCTGGCGTTGAGAAGGAGAGACCCAGGAACGACGGCGGAAGGCGACGCGGTCCCTTCTCAGCATCCGTTACATATACCAATATACCACAGAAAGCACCTTGCAATAATTATATATCAAAAATAAAATAATCAATAAATATATCAAATAAAACAATGAACTAATAGCTCATAAATATGTCACTTTATCAAGAGTAAAAAAGATTAAAAATCTTTTAATTAATTTTTGCTCTTGAGAAAGCATACTTTTTTGACATATTGTATTCGTCTTATCCATTTTTTTGACACTTTGGATTGGAGGTCCTCTAAGCCGCTGTTTTTTGGGCTCTATCCTTTACCACAGTATACTTCCCTGTGATCACATGATAGTGATCTGTTGCCCACTTATATTTTCAATATGAGTTGGGCTATCTAAGGGAACTACATTTACATGAAGTGGATTTCTGGGCTGGATTAATCTGAAGCCCAGGGGTGACTACCAACCCAGAATAAAATCCAAATTGGTGTGGGTACAATCTACTAAGAGGCAGGATTAACCTCTACTACACGTGAGTGCATGTATGGAAGGAGAATACAAGGTACCACTTCATGTTAAGATATTGCTGTGCTTAGAGGGTCTTTGCTGTCTCTGTCTTCTATGTTTATCCTGTTACCTTGATATAACCAGTTGTTTCAGTTGGAGTCCATTACTTTTTATCTTCTTCTTTGGTGTATCCAAGGACTTTAACCCTTTGAGTGCCAGAGAGTGCCTTTGAGTGAAGATCAAGGCTTACTGAACCAGAGCAGTGACAAAATAATGTGAAAAGAAGGCTGAATCTTCCATTGATCATTTATGTAGTGCATCTACAACTTTTAAGTGAATTACAGAGTGGACATCAAGCTGCCTGTCTTAAACTTTCCTTCTCATGGTTGAGCTCTGTTCAGAAACAAAGGATGGCTAGATGGAAGGTCTCTTAACCATGTTTCCTGTTCTACCTAGTATGTGGGGCTCTTTACGGTGTGCTACCTATGGAGAACATGAAGGTTTACCCTAGAATTGTACCAGTCCCTCTTACTATATCAGCCTCAGTACATAGAAACTCAGAGCAGGGTATTAAGTAAACTGTGGATTATTAACATAGTGTGAAATTGAATGTAAGTGTAACTATTAGCCCCTTTGATGCTAGAAAAATATCCACTGCATTCCTTTACAATGTTTTGAAGACATCTCTAGCATCCAAGAAATTAACCCCTTAACGACCAGCCGATCGTTGCGGCGACGCGACTGAATGACCACGGAGCATTTTTTTTTCTTTTTCTGGTTCCGGACTCCCCGAATGGCGTGCAGCCGCGGGGGGAGCCCGGAACTCCATGACTGTTATAGTACGTCATGGGTCGTTCAGTCGGATCGACCCTTGATGTACTATGACCATCAAGGGTCGTTAAGGGGTTAATCAATATAGGTATCTGAGAACATATTTGTATCTTGATAGAAAAGTGGTTGAAGTATGGATTGCAGTTACTGTTATTGTATATTGTTGGCAAAAAAATTGAAAAAAAAAATTGTTGCAAGAGGAGTATCATAAAGTTCTATATTGGGCCAACATACAGTGCTTATTAATAACCTTAAAGCAGGTTTCAAAGTTATCAGCCTCTTCTCAGATGACCCTAAATTATGAAAACTAAAATAGAAACATTAAAAATGTTTGTTTTGGAAGAAAAATAGCAACTTGGCAGTTGTCCCTTTTAACTTTCTGGCACTCAGAGGGTTATAGAACAGACCATTATGCAATTCATTTTGAAGCAATGCATTGTACACATTTCTGATCCTTGAAGGGTTAAGTGACAGATGAGTGTTTCCTATCTTTTTATTTCTTGGTGGCAACCATTGAATATGAAGTACTTGTTTCAAGATCTAGAATAAGGAATGCCAAAGACCTGGAAAGATTTCAGAAATAGGTAATGTAACAGAAGCTAAGGATGCTGGGTTGTCCTTAGCCGTTGTTCCGGGTTTCCCTCTAAAATATCAGCTGCAAGGGGGCAGCCGAGCCGATCACTCTGGATAACTGCTGGATCACAGGAACACTGATCTCCCAAATGGGGGTCAGAGGGGACCCTTTAAACCATTCAGGAAAGAAACACACAGGACCTGCTTATAGTTCCAAATGACTAACACTTTATTTCTGGAACATCAGTCTCTTTATAATAAAATCACATACAATGGAACAATACATACTGTAAACCAGTGGTTCTCATCTCCTGTCCTCAGGACCCACTAACGGGCCAGGACTTAGGGATTTCTCTGCTAGAGCACAGGTGTGGTGATGATTGATTACCTCACCTGTGCTCTAACAAGGAAATAATCAAATCCTGGCCTGTTAGTGGGTCCTGAGGACAGGAGTTGAGAACCACTGCTGTAAACAGTAGGACAATACCTTGGGACAGGGAGAAATAGTACAATACAGTCAATGGGAACCAGAGTGACAACCAAGGGACAGGCGGCAACCAATCGGATGAATGCCTACCTGTCCGATACAACTTTGTAATACAGTTCAGGCTGCCGGTGATGTCACAGTTCACTGCAGCCAATCCAGGGCACACCTACTATTCAATGTTAAGGCGTCAGTGTCTCTTGAATCCCTGCTGCCCGAGTGAGGTTCTAAGTCTGTGAATCTCAGTCCTTGTTCATGTAAATATGATAGGCCTGAGAAGGCCTCCCAGTAATGGCCTATGGTCTGTTGCAGGTAACAAAAATGAAATGATGATTTAAGTTATTAGAAAAGCCTAAGAAATCTGGTGCCTAAGAAGGATTATTAATATTGCACATTTGTATTTTCAAGGTTATTACAAAGCACTCAGGGAAACATTTCCTTCCTAGGACTGTACAAATGAAACTTGGACATCCCATGAGCTTAAAAGAAAGAACGTTTCACCTTCAGCAAGGAAAGAGTTGTGTGGTAATGCAGGATATATATATAAATGAAATTCTATACAAAGGGACATTGACTTGAAGAGAACTGAAGATTTTCAACAAAGAATTGCAATGTTTAGGGTCAGTACATATTAAATGGTATGTTTAGGCAAAATCTGAAAATGTTTCATCTTCTTTACAAAATATATATTCAGCGCTTCGAATAGGCAGACTGAGCTTATGAAAAAAGGATAGTCACTCTCCACACAATAACAGACTATAATAATATGTAAAATAATAATATGTTATGCCTTTATTACCATTATATGTACACACTGACGCTTCTAATGTACAGTATCAAAAAACAATATTTAAAATTCCTCAATACATACATAATCATACAAATGATGGGAAAATATCTACACACATATATCCTAAATCCACCAATCAGGTTTAAGGATCAAAGAAATTCCCAAATCTTAATCTAGAAATACTGTGATGATATCCACATCCACTCGATGCAAACAGCAGAGATTTCTGTTTAAATTAGCACATTGCTCTCCTGTGATGGCCAGCTACGGCACAGGTTAAGACATAGATACAAGTTGAAACCACTCATCAATGGTCACAACGAGAGAGCAAAGCTAATATGTATCTAACTCAAACTAGGAAATACACTATCACAAACTTAGGCTAATACAAATGCAATTTACACCCACTCATCTCTCATCACAGCGAGAGGGCAGAAGAGATAAATGTCCAACACAGATAAAATAATATTCTATCACTAACCCTGTCTCACCTAAAACATATAAAAATTATTTTTAAAAAATCGAAAATCTCAATGATCACTCATGAAAAATACAGAAATATAGTCAAATGGTCATAATGATAGAATGTGGCCAGCATTCTATAAAGTTCAACAAATCATCAATCTGTATATAGGTCAGCAGTATATCTGATATTTTATTCTTTTTGCAAGACATATATAACTGTAGAGTGTTTTGTAGCTTGTCTGCATAAGATATTAGCATGCAGATTATATCGCTTGATGGGGTATATCTGTCAAAGCGGTCCGCACAATATATAAATGTAAGGGTAAACAAAAAGAACTTTCTCACCGGATGGATCTTCTATATGTTTGCCTCTTAAAGCACAATGTCTCCGGTATCGTATCACCTTTCGTAGAACCCTTTGTTCCATTCCTCCACAATTGTAGCAGTGTTAGGTGCCGCCGACTAGTACTGGTCAGACCCCTCTTCTGCGTTACTTTTGTTTGAAGTATCACAACCTCTCAGCCGGTCAATACCTCCGACATTCAGCATCCACTGTTTCCACTTCGCGCCAAACACACACTGCACTGTCCGATAACAGAAGTGGATTTTGATGTTAATCAATTAGATATTTCTTCATAAATGTATCAAGAAAATAAATAGCTTGATATACTGCAATCACCATTCATGACCTAAATCCTCCAACGCGTTTCAAAGTCCCATCTGACTTCTTCCTCAGGGAGATAAATGTATTTATTGGAACACTTTACACCCCTATATATTACCTGTATATGTATGCCTTTAAAAACTCATAATCACCAGGATGTTGGAGATCCAATGGTGTCCGTGACCTAAACAAAAAAATATAATAGCCCTAAAAGTTCACAGCCGCTTTAACTGCTGTCCTCCCCAATCCTGCCTGGACCTTCACCCAGGTCAGTATCGATAAACAAATAAACAGAGATTGGCTTCTATAACCTTCCTATAGCAAATAATCGAACAGAGAAAGGGATCATGACTTGCAAATGGGAATCTTAGTTCTCGTCCAAGATTGTCAGGGAGGAGAAGTTACTCCAGAGCATGTTCAGTGCCCTGCATAACTCTACCTCTTAACAAATGGATGAGTGACAGCTGAGGCAGGACTGGAAAGTGGTGTTCTTTTCTAATTTGTAGAGTCAAAGTAAGTGACTATGGGGTTTTAGGGCTTTTAATTTCTTTTATATGTTTAGGTATGGGGAGCAGATGACCAGGTCATTGCAGACACTGCTGGGCTTCCAAAATCCAGTATTTGTTTTTAAAGACAAACACATAAACTGTACTTCTGGGTAGAAGGAACTCCTTCCATGTTATTTAAAAACTAGTATGGGGTTACTGGACCCCGTGTTATTATTTTCACACCTGACCACATATAGATGGAGTTGGAGAGAGAGTATTACCATTTCGACCATTTTTAACATATACATTTTGATTAACCCCTCCATTGCCAGTGCAGTTCATTTTAGCCATCCCAGCAACAGAGGCGTTAATCATATTTTTGTTTTTACATGTTGGCTAATCCCTGTATTGGCTGTACAGATAAATATTTCGGATCCAGCAATTGATGGGTTAACTATTTGTATGGATAGGGTGTTTATTGCGCTGTTGCTACACGATCCTATGGACAGCTCTGGTCAGTTGACCATAAATCTCCATAGGATGGTGTAGCAACAGCGCCACTGTACAATTTCAGGCCACTGTGATATTGCACCTAAAAAATTCAACTTTGAAAATTAATAACTTTTGAATGAAACACCGTTCAACAGTGAGAGTACTCTTGTTTTACTCAGGGGGATAAACTCTACAACATATTTTTTTTTTACATTTTAAGTATTACTATCCCTTTAAGTCTGACTTTGGGATTGTTTTGAAGCATTTTTAGGCTCCAGTAGGATTGCAAAGAGAACTTTGATTGCAAAAATGATTGGCCATCAAATTCTGACCCTATGTCAAAATGTGATTATAGAACTGACCAGCTGGAAACATTTTCAGTTGTAATGGAATCCAGCCCTTAGTTTGACAATTTAACAAAGTGAAGATTTACTTCTCATAAGCCAAACACAAATATATCACTAAAAACTGGTGTATTCATCCTGTGCAATAACATTTTAGATGCAAATGGTTAATGAGAATAGAATGGCCCTTTAAGGACCTGGCAGAGTATTGAACACTCCTCTGGTCCAGGGTTAAAGTAACAACTGAGTGTATTGATGAAAGATATACAGCTTGATAAGGTAATGATAGGGCGGGGCACTCAAACATGTCCTCAAGCCCCTCTCCCCTCCCAAACAATGTATGTTTTCAGAATCTCCTTAATTAAACACAGATGAATATCATTAAACAGATCCTACAGAAGGACTGGACCACTGATTGTTTTACCTGTGTTTGTGTGACGAGATCAGGAAAACCTGAACTGTTCGGGGGGACCTGAGGACAGGGTTGGATTATTCTTGTCCAACTTTGCTTTCTTGAGGTCAGTGTTGTACTGAATTCATTTACTCACTCCTGTCTTCATATTTTATTATGTAGTTCAAAGTCAACCACAGAGAAACTCTATATTAGAAGTATGTGACACTCCCAATTTATTTTTCTGAGGACATAGATAAAATACACTGTAGTGTATTATATCAATAGTCAAATGCAAAGCTCTGGAAAAAAAATACGCCTTTGCTATATTAGTAGATAAGGCTAGGACAGCTTTCTAAAAGAGCAAAATGTGAAAGAAATGAAATTCAAAGTGTTAGCACTATTTAAAGCAAATTGGTTTTCAAACCAGTAATTAATCACTGTTTGTCACTGTTCAGTGGTACATTTAAAGTATCTTCTGGGAGCTAAGGCAAGCAGTCAGTTTTCTGGGTTATGAGTCTAATCGTTTTGCGGTGACTTTTTCATTTGATATTCAGCACAATCCTTCTTTTTACCAGGTAATTAACAAAGGCATAATTATCAGGCCCTGACTTAGTACAGTAACGGTTTGTAACTTACGTATATTCTATTTTTGCAAATGTATATGGAAGGAAGAAAGTGTTTTTACTACGTAACTAGTAGCAATAGAAAACTTATGAAAGTGTAGAAATATTTCAATAAAATATTTAGGGTGACATTACTACAGTACTTCTAAATTTGTACTAATTACCCAAAAATAGAACAAAAAGTCCTAAACTGGGTTGTTCTCACAGGCTGTCTTTACCTCTCATGATGCAGCCTGTTTCAGCATGCTACAATATCCCTACTTGAAATTCAAAACACAGAGAAGTTACAGCTCAAGCAGTCTGCACAATGGCCTATGAAGCATGAGATGCTGAATCAGCCAATCAAGCTTGGCTGATGCCAACATAGAATGGCCACCCTCCATGCTCCTCAGTAATGGAATTATTAGAAAGATTACAGGTCAGAACAGGTAAGTATCCCAGTGGCAGCATTTCAAAAGGGCAGGGATAGTGCAGATGCTACTTAAACTAGTAGCAATAGAAAACATATGAAACTGTAGAAATATATCATTCAAAATATTTAGGGTGACATTAGTACAAAACCTCTAAATATGTACTAATTACCCAAAAATAGAACTGGGCTGTTTTCACATATTATTTTCACATCTCATAATGCAGCCTGTCGCCGCATGCTGCAGTATTCCTACTGCAAATGCAAAACACTGAAAAGTCTGTACAATGGCCTTTGGAGCTTGAGATGTTGAATGAATAGTCACCCCACTTGCACATCAGCCAATCATGCTTGGCTGATGCCAACATGAAATGGCCATCCTCCATGTTCCTCAGTAACAGAATTACAGTTAAGCACAAGTATCCCAGTGGCAGCATTTCAAAAGAGCAGAGACAGTGCAGGTTTTAGGGATATACCTGCTTTTTTTCTCAGGTGTCCGTTATCGGATTAATCATTTTAGCTGATGTACATGTACAAACATACAGTTTTATACCAGTGCTTAAAACAATCACTCTGTTTGGTAACTCAGACATACTGGATAGTATAGCTGAGTTACAGTTTTACCTGGATATGAAATTATACCTTATAGCTCAATGGATGCTGGATATGTCTCCATCGCATTTCTTTTGCAATCCATTGGAAACAACCCAGGCAAAGCCCAAGTTAAAGGGATAGTAATGGTAGTATTGTAGGTAATAAAAATATAAATGCAATAATGTACTTCCTGTCTCTCAAACATGTATAGTTTGAGAGATATAATCTTCTAAAGTTCCCCCTTCCCGCCCCTTTCACACATCAGTGCTCTAGCTGACAGGAGGAGATCCTGGTCCCGAGACCGGCGGGCGGCTCTTCAGCAGAGCCAAAATAATGTTATCTATAAAGAAATACATCATTGGAATGGTCTACAAAGTGTGCCTGGTTTGAAAGCACACATTGTAGACCATTTCAATGAAGTATTTCTTTCTAGATAATGTTGCTGAGGCTCTGCTGAAGAGCTGCTGGATGGTCCCAATGCGTTGGACACTCTTCTAGTGCTCAAAGGGTTAAACTACTTATAAAAGGAAATGTGGAACAATTGTTGGGCAAACCAGCTGTACCAAAGGGGACAAATACAAATGCCATGTGTTTAAATGGGGCTTTTAACCCCTTCAATTCTTAGAGGTCTCCAACACATTGGTGCAGATTTGACAGGTGCACATGACAGTACTGGCAAAGCAGGTTTGTCCCTACTTTGTTCCTATACTCAAAGCAGTTTGTAAGTGAAAATGTCTTCATTTTGAAAAATATTTGTAACAAGTGGTAGGATATGTGGGCAGCAGGTGTGGGTGTATTAACTATTTGAAGCTGAAGGCTATGTACTGTGTCTATGCTTTTGCTTTACATTGAAGTTAGAGTTGCTGGAAATGTTTTAATAAAAATGATACCTTTATTGGCTATCTCAGTTAGCCAGTACTGGTATAATTTTTATTCTACATGTCTCCTGCATTTCAAATGTGTGAATTAGTGGCTGTGACAGGGGTCACATTGAATGTTTTAATGTATAGACAAAATTACTTGTGTTCAAACGCACCTCAAATTTGCTGTGCTATAAGGTCAATGATGGATAAAAGGTGGATCCAGGTTTGCCCTGGAAAAAGCAAAAGATTCATAGAGTTATAGTGATTCTTTTATTTGCTGAGTAGTTTTAGAGTGTAAGCTTTCAAGACCACTTAGGTCTCTTGGTCAGGCAAGTTATAGATAAATGATCAGCATCTGCTGATTCTCAAACAGTTTTTGCTATTGTGTAGCCTTTAGGACCCAATGCATTTTGACTTGATCAAGAGATAAGACTTTCAGTCAGTCCCGGATATCTTGTCCATGGAGGAAGACAACACAGTGTTAGCAGTTTTTTAAACTGAAGCAGCAAAGGGCAAGAGACTACTTAAAGGAATATTAATGTTTCACAACAAAAGCATGGAGAGTGTGGCCATGGAGTGTTATTTCAATGCTGTCCGAGTTGTAGTTCAAGAGTAATTGAATGATAAACTATTCCCTTCCCACCCCTTTTACTGATGTAACACTGCTCACTTCAAAGTGGCAAGACTGTCGAGATGGATCACAGATCAGTGAGCATAAGGAAAACCTGAAAAACCTTTCAAGGAGGGCAGGATTCTACTTATGCTGACAGTAAGAAGATTGTCCCTTGCTGTGAGCTGTCTGATCCCAGGACCAGATTCCGCATCTGAGGGGAGGTGGTTTACACTAGGTAAAAGGGCAGGAGGGGGAACTTTATAATTCAATTACCCTTAAACTACAACTCTGACAGTATTGAAATAACACTCTCCAAGGCCCAAATACTATGAAGATTAATTGGAGCTGCTTTTTTGTGAAACAGTACTATCCTTTTAAGACGGTCAAGTGCAGTTGGGTACAGTTGTATCCTGTGACCTGGTAGCAACTGACCTGTCCACCTCCATGGACATGGCATCCAGGACTGATTGAGAGTTATCTTTTAAACGAAGGTACAAGGGTAAAATTCATAGGGGCTATTAGGATATCCTGGGAATAGTAAGGTAAATGGAAGTCTACGTCTATTTTAAAGGAGAACTATACATATGACAATGAGAATCTCAATTAGACTAACATAAATACTTTCTCAAGTAAGAGTCTATATAGTAGGCAGTGTGTATGTATGTATGTATGTATGTGTATATATACATATATATATATACCCCAAAATAGTAATGGGAAGCACACTTAAATCAGTCTCTCTGACTGTACAACAAAAAGGTTGAAACAACCAGCACTCACGGCAAAATGTAGTGAATAATTGATTTAATTGCATAGTGTCAATGTTTCAGTGCATCTTAGCATTCTGATGAAAATGCTCTAAGTGTGACCTTTAATAACTTTTGAATAAAACATGTTTCAGCAGCGGGAGTACCTTTGTTTTATTCAGGGGGATAAACAATACAATATATATTTTTATACATTTTAAGTATTACTATCCCTTTTATGATCTCATTGTTATTCTGCCTTTAGTTCACAATTCCTAACAACAGACAATATGCTTCAAATATCTGAAAAAAGAATCCTATAGCGGGGTAGGCAACCTTTGACATGCCAGCTATTGGAGAGTTCAAATGCCATCATTCCCAACCAGATGTTGACTGATTGGGGATGATGGGAGTTGTAGTACCCAATAACTGACATTCCAAAGGTTTCCCACCTTTACCCTATAAAGAAACGTCTCACCGATGATTACTCAGAGTAATTATCTTTTTAAGACTGTGAACTGAAAGTGACCAGTTATAGAAAACTACAACATAGATACAATGCATAGATACACTTGATTCTTTGGCTCTTTAAAACCATTTAAGTACCAGGGGGTGCACAATGCATTACTTTCTAAACCTGTCTTTGTTCCTTAAAAGGTTAAAAGAGCTCTCAAAATCTCTGTCCACTATAAAGCTGATGGTTCCAGTAACACATGGGGAGAGGTTCTAAAGTGTGATAAAGAGGTGATAGAGTGGTGATAAGTTCTCCAGTGATAGCACTACTCCAAGTCCTGTGTGAGTCTACGGAGCCAATGCACTAAGATGTCTCCATCTTTAGAGATCTTAGTGCATTGGTTCCATAGAATAACATAGGAATTAGAGAAGTGATATCACTGGAGAAGTCATCTCCACTTTATCACCTCTTTGCCACTGCTTAGTGCATAAACCCCATGGCACTCAAAGGGTTAAGAATAAATAAAAACATTTCCAAAACCTTTTGTTCAGTGCAGCTTCTGTGACTAATCCACTAATTTTGATATATGGAGGATGCAAAAATCTAGGTAGTTTATAGTTGTACTTCTGTATGTGTTGGGTTTTTTTGTTTTGTTTTGTTTTTCGTCTTTCACCCTTGTAATGGCTCTAACAGTTTGAAATGTTACCATATTGCTACAGCTAATAAAATATGTAACAGTCTTTTCATTGGACAGAACAGTAGCCATTACAATACATTAAATCAAACTGTATTATATGTAAAATAACAAACACAATTAATATCTTGTAATACCTTTTTTATTGGACTAACAGAATAATGGATTGACAAGCTTTCGGGAGAACCTCCCTTTCTCAACTCTGAAGCATTTCTGAGCACAAGGACACAGAATACACAGTTAAAACAGTTAATACAGTTAATACGTTGAATTCAAAGCTGTGTTGTTTGCTGGGGTTAACACAGTAGGACTGCTGATAAGTGATAAGACAGGGACCAAGAGAAAATCCACACTCTTCCCTGTCTTTTCAGCAGTCCCGCTATGTTAACCCCAGCAAACAACACAGCTTTGAATTCAATGTTTTAACTGTATTAACTGTGAATGTTGTATCCTTGTGCTCAGAAATGCTTCAGACTTGAGAAAGGGAGTTTATCCCAAAAGCTTGTCAATCCATAATTCTGTTAGTCCAATAAAAAAGGTATTACAAGATATTCATTTTGTTTGTTATTTTACATCTACATCACTGGACTAATACAATCTTAACTCTCTCTCTCTTTCTCTCTCTCTGTATATATATATATATATATATATATATATATATATATATATATATATATATATATATATTGCTCTGCAATGCATTGGATACCTGTCGATATCTTATTACATTAAGCAATTTTGAGCTGCCCAATGTTATAGATTAGGTCATATGTTGGGTAGCATACTACCATGGTCATTTTTTTAACTGTATGCCTCTATATCCAGCATGTTTTTGAACACTTCCATCAGCCACACCCCTGCAAATTCAGTGAAACATATGGCTAAAACAAGTTTTGACAGCCAGCATCTGAAGTGCCTCATTTTAAGCTTTTAACCCTTAGACTGCCATGGAGGTATCCAATAAATTGAATTACAAGAGTTGACAAAACTGCTGTGGTGAAAAGTGATTTAGATGATTGTTTGAAATAATGGCCTACAGAAGCCATCCACAAGGATAAGTAAATTATATATAAAATGATAATATATGCGTGTAAATGTATCCAAAGTTAGATGGTTAGAAAATGACAGAATTTTGTTTCTAACTAAAATACTATATAATAATTAGCTAAAACGTGTGTAAGATGCAGTCATGCTCAGTAGAGACTGCCTGCGCCACAGCTGATACAGAGCTGGACGCTCTCTACTGTGCATGACTGCCCCACAACAGGCTGGCAGTGGCACTGTGGCCCATGTAGCGGGCTCTTCAACTAGTTACTTTTATAAAATGTTAACATTGTTGACTACAGGCCCCTGGAGAAAATATATTAAAATAATTTTTGTACTGAATAATTCATTTCTGACAAAAGTCCGCATGAACAAATTCTAAATAATGAACGAGTTGTTTCCTTAGTCAGTTCTGCAGTAACTATTTCGCTCATTTTGAAGTACCACTGAAACCGAAAAGTTCTGTTAGAAAATACAGAGGGCCTGAGTGACAAATAGATACAAACAGAATTCCTGGATGTGTATTTCAATGTGCCTTTAATTAGGAAGCAAAGTAATAGTGACAAACAATTGCTTTCCAAACAGGCAGTGTCATCAGCTGTCTGATTTAAGTGATTCACTTTTCATAACAGAAACTATTTAAAATAAAAAAAATTTAATTAGTGCATAGGATATTTCCAGAACAATACATTTACAATGTTTAAGGTGCTACATGCATTACTAGCTTTGTTAAAAACATTGCATCTAGTATTTTATATGGAGTAAGATTGTATAATTCTGTAACAGATAATAATGGTGCTTGTCTAAATAAAGTAGAAAAGTGCACGAAACCTTTAAAGTGTCTGTTTCTTTATGTCTCAAACTGTATATGTGCTCATTCCTGTCATCAGCTACTCGTTATAGTTTTGGGTGCAGATCTTACTGGTTCTGAAGGATGTGAGTGTTATATGAGTAATAAAGTATTATATAAAAAATATAAAGGTAAAACTGCAGCCAGTGTCAATCCACTGTAGGATGAAGGCCTCCTCAGAAAGCTGAGGGTATGGATCATGATCTGCAATGCTGGTCCAATGCAGGTTGGCAGGTATTTGACCCTGCCGGGGACTTGAACCTGCAACCCTGAGGTTTCAGCAGATTAATGGAAAAATAGATATTGTAGGCTCACTGCTGAGAGATTCATATTTCCAGAGTTATTACTGTTTAAACCTGCATTTCTTTTGCATTAACAGTAGCCTCTAGTGGACAAATTACAGTTAGTTATTCTGTTCCATTTTAATGGAGAGGAAAGTCAGTGACTTACAGATCTCCATAAAATGTGATAGAAACTGCCAAGTCACTTCCTTTAAGCTAGAACAATCAGGAAATAAACACAGTAAACTCACTTCCTGGTTATTTGAACTGTTATAATCCTATATAATAATTCACTAATGTATGTTTGTCAGACGATGTCATGCACAGTACAGACAGCTGCGCGTGCTGCAGTAATGTGCAGTACAGACTGCTCGCGCCATGGCTAAAAATGGAGAGAGGCGCTCCGAATTCAGACCGTAGTTTGCGCAGAGAGGACTGGGTAGCACTGTGGCCCGTGTACACGGGCTCTTCAACTAGTGTGTGAATAAAAGAACTGACAGCAGTGAGAGTTACCTTGTTTTACTTAGCAGCAACAGCTCTATAACATATAGATTTTCATTAAAAAAAGTACTGCTCCTTTAACCGAGTTTTTCCTGCTAAGTAAATAAGAGCACAGCTCTGCTGAGAGATGGTTCTATCAAAGTTTTTAAAATTCAAACAGACACAATGAGGTAGAACTGTTACTATCACAAAATTTGGACATCTGTAGCCTAAGGCTCTATATCATAGATAGCAACAGAAACATTCATCACAGAGGGATGCTGTTGCTCCCAGTTTAATTTAGATAAAATCTGTTTGAGTTTATAAAGAGTTTACCCATTTTGAATTAAGCCTCCCCCAACAGTGGGAAAATGCTAATATACAACACTCAGATTCCACTGCAGTTGATAAAGTTCTAAAGGGTTTTAGCTACATATTTCTCTATAGACTTTAATGGGAAAAAACAGTTGATATCACTTTTCAACTAAAATGTAGTCTGGGCCTAAGTCTGATGTAGTCATGGATATCTTGATAGGGTTTTGCTACATTAAATATTTTCTCCCCATAGATTTATTACATTCTAGCATTGTTTATAAGCCCAATAATATCACAATAGCAATGAACCAGAAGTAGCTTGTTTTGTGGCTGATGAGTTTTTAGCACTGTACTAGAATGGTCAAATACCCAGTCAAAGCTAGAATCTAAGTACAAAGAAAATGGTGCTTATTTAAAGATTAAAAAGGGAAAGGTTGGTGGAACATCCTTTGTCATATCGTATAAAAAAAGAGACATATTTTTTGTAACTTGATTTTGTTGCTGAAGTTATTCATGACCGGGATTTTGTTTTACCTGGAACAATTGTCACCATAAGAATAATACATATTTTTCAGTGAATTGTGGATGAAATTTGGCTGCTGTACAAAAAAGAAACAGAGCATTTTTGGAGCAAAGCAAGTGCACTATAAGAGAGAAATATATATATGCATTGATTTAAATTAAGATTTCAATCTATTCAGTGTTAAAGAGTTTTCCCAGGCAATGCCTTGGCAACCCCTCTGTCACTGAAGGGATTAAAAGTCTCATTTAAATCAATGGGAATTTGCCCCTTTGATATAGTACTTTGCTCCAGAATTGCTCCAGAATTACTCAGTTCTTCTTAGAGCATTAGTCATCCATCGAGCACTTTGCGTCAAAGAAATGGCACATGTGGATAAGGTACGCAGCAGACATCTAAATGAGCAAATAGCTGGAGATTGTCTAATTTATGATGTGGGACTCTGAGGATTTTTACAATGGGAGTTGACATTACATGGCAAACTGAGGGTTTTAAGAACAGTCAAAGGCTGAGGAAAAAATAACATTGATCCCATTGTAGAACATAACCCTACTAGAGGGAATATAAAAATCTGCCAGACCAGTTTCTTTGGTGTCAACCTCCAACTTAGTTGGCTGGACCCAAGGGTATGCACTCTAGCATATGAATGCTTTAGTGTACACCAGCGCTTACACTCCACTCTTGTTAAGAGTAGGGGTGGGCAAAATCTCTCGCTGTGTTCCCATAATAAATTCAGTAAAAACCACGTTGTCCGATTTTTCATGGGAAAATCAGCTTTAAAACTAGTGATTAAAATTTTCGCATTTTTAATCCATTGGTGGACATTTTGCTCCATTTTTTCAATGGCTAGAAAGTTTCTGTCCATTGATTTACTTTGTTTTTGCCTTTTTGCTATAAAAACGTGACGTATTTGTGGTAATCAAACACAACAGAAGCAGCTACAGAGCGAAGTAGACGTGCTGTGCTATTCTGCTGTGATCTTTTTCCAAAATTGAGGTAGGAGAGGCTCATAGTGACTGCTATCACTATGAGCAAAGTTAAAACTAATAAATGGAGGAACTGGAAGGACCATTATGTGTCCACTGAGTCTTAGGAGGAGGTGGAAGTGAGTCCTACTGATGCAATGCTGGTGAGTCCCCCATAATCAACCCAAGGGATCTTGGGGAATTTAATGGGAATGGAGGGAGAAAAAGGAATGGGAAGGGAGGGAGAAATGGGTAGTACCAGTGACAGCAGGACAGGTCAGCTGCCTGTGCCTGCTGCTAGACGTGCTGCCCCTGCTGCCATCATTGCTGCCCCTGCTGCCACCAGTATTGTGCCTGCTGTCAGACGTGCTGCCCCTGTTGCAACCAGTGCAGTGCCTGCTGCCAGTGCTGAACCTGCTGCCACCAATACTGTGCCTGCTGTCAGTCATGCTGCCCCTGCTGCAACCAGTGCTGTGCCTGCTGCCAGTGCTGAGCCTGCTGCCACCAATGCTGAGCCTGCTGCTAGTGTGTCTTGTAAAACACAGGAGGGCGGAAAGGAGTAGATGATGCCAAGTGTGACAGCAGGGGACCCTAAGTCACACTTGCCATCCCCAAGCAGTCCTGCCAGTGCTCGTACTACTACTACTAAGAAGGTCCAGCAGCTTGTTAGTGTTAGGAGTGAAGGAGAGGGTAATCAATATCCTCATATTACTAGTGACTGTGAGGAGGAAGACACCGGGGCTGAACTTGATGTGCATGGTGTTAGTAGTAGTAGTAACAATGATGGTGAAACAGCCAGTGGGACTAGTGTTAGGGGAGTTGTAGGGGAAGCATTTGAGAGCGTCCAGACTAGCGGTCAAGGGAGCCCACAACATTCCTCTGGCTCTGGGAGTCCTCCTCCCCTTCCCTTCACTAGAGTGCCCAAGTGGAACATGATCCTGAAGAGGCCATAACTGGTGTTGGGGGAGAGCAGGCTCAGAATTAACACCACCTCCACCAGCAGGAGCACAGATGAGCTGCCTGTGCCTGCTGCTACTTCTGCCAGTCTGACTTCTTCGGGTCAAAAAGAAATGCCAAGTGTGACATTAGGGGACCCTCTGTCACATTGCTTGTCACCTCCTCCAAGCAGCAGTGAGATGTCTGTAATAGAGCAGCAGCACATAGGGACCAGTGGTGGTGTTGGAGAAGCTGGGGTGGAAGAGACATTGATGGCCTTTTTATAAGAAACTGAGAAGAAATGGGAGATAGGGATGAGGATGGGCATCACCGCCACCACCACAATGAGCTTTTGGAACTTGCAGAATTTGCAACTGCTCTAATTCCTGCTGCTGCTGAGTTGCAAGGGCAGCAGGATGCTGAGCAGGAAGTTAGTGTGCCACAGACCACCATGGACACAGTGGAAATGGGGTCAACAAGTGATGCAGGACTAGGACCGGTTCCACTTGCCAGCACCAGAAATACTCCTGGTCCTAGTTGAGTGCTGATTTTGAGGCAGTAGAAGCAACAGCAGCAACATCATCTGCTGCCAGCACAGACACTGAATGTGGAGGACAAGAAGAAAGAGGCCTTTCTTCTCCACCTGTTCCCTCCTCCTGAAGTCATGGGTGGGAAACTATTTTTCTCTTGGGGCAGGCACAGTGCAGTCAACACCGATGGCAGTGAGAAGGGGAAAAGAGGGAACACACCTTGGCACAACCTCCCTGATATCACACATTAAACACAGACACCATGACATTTATGTCAAAGATGTTAAAGCCAAACACCCATTACAGAAATCAAGCACCGCTGTTACTGTTACTCTCCAGAAAGGTAATAAGAGGCGAGGCAGAGATCAAAGAGGAGGAAGAATAGAGAAACCCAGACAGAGACTGGAAGGTCCATGATGAGCTAAACAACTAGTTCTCCATCGCCATCACCTTCTTGCTCTAGGGTAACAACTACATCTTCTGCCAGTCCACCTCAGTCATCGTTACCTCCCCTGCCAAATAATAGCCACTCTGTTGATGTTAGGATGTGGTAGTTCGTCTCTACACATTGCACACTGTGTGGTGCACTGACCACACATGCCAGTGTGGTGGAGGAGAACCGATACCAGGTCATCAAGCGGCATCTGAGGAGATTCTATCCCACAGAATATGATAGGTGCCTGCAGGGAGGCTTCATCATTTCTATTAAACTGCCAGCAAGTTATCATGTGTCCTTAGTGGGGCCTGGACAAGGGGGATAGTGACAGAAGCAGTACTTGGGTTCTGGTGTCATGGTGTCTGGATACAGTTGTTGCCCCCAGATGTTATTTACCACACACACTGCGCACATTGCAGTTGCTGATGAAAGCCAAAGTTCCTGCTCTCAAGGGAAAAATTCCTATTCTAATAACAACACACCCATGACTTTGGAGCTGGGGCAGGTGGAAAAGAATTATTGGCCAACGTCTTCTTTTCTCCACATATACTGGGGTCTACTTATTGTGCTTCTGTTGCCTCAGGCTCATCACTGGAGCTATTTGTGGCAAGTGGAACCTTCATCATCCATCAACCATGTTACTGCTGTTGTTGATCCCATTCCCTTTCAGCTGTCTAATCATCCTGTTGCTTAAACAACTCAGCAGCAGCAGCAAGAACAGCAGTTGCAAATTCCACAATTATGGACTCGGAAGAACATATGACAATGGCCAGTGGCCACTGGCCAACATGACCTGCTGGCACTAGGCCAGTAGGGCATTTTTATTTTTTTCTCAGGGCTTGTGCTTTGAAAAAAAATAAAAAATAAAATTAAAACAAAAACATAGTCCTACAAAAAAAATAAACATTTATGGGTGGTTTGTTTCTAACAAGCCTAAGTCCTACAAATCAATGTTTTCTTAGTGCTTGTTCAAAACAAGCTTACGTCCTATAAATCGATGTTTCTTCAGGACTTGTGCCTCTAATAAGTCTGTGTCCTACAAATCAATGTTTCCTCACGGCTTGGGCTTCTAACAACAAATCTAACAAATCATCCTCTACAAAATACTCTGCCATGTCAAGTAGCAGTCCACAGCAGGGGCAACTTATGTCAGGGGGTTCCCCCTTATTTTATTTTTTTATTAACTATCCCCCCAGTACCAGACAAAATCCCCCCAAAACAAATTCCCTGTTCCACTGATTAATTCCCCAGACTCCACCCACTAACACAGTCACCTACCTCAGACCCCTTTTATACCATGTCTTATGGGGAGGTTAATTTTATTTAGGATTTATTTTTTATTAACTGCCCCCCCAATCCTAGTAAACAACCCCTTCCAAAAAAATCATCCCCTGTTCAACTGATTCCTTTCCCACACCCAAACAACACAAGCAATCTCATGCCCTTTTTATACTATGCCTTTGGGGAATAAAATAATATTTGCTTTGTGTCGTGTGTAAATTCAATGTTCCCATTGATTTCAATGGAGACAAAAAAAATCAGAGAAAAGGGGAAAATCTGCACTTTTTGCGGGAAATTATTCAACAAGAGGAAAGTGCCATTTTTCTGCGATTTCAGTTTGAGGCTAAATTTTTCACCCATCCATAGTTAAGAGTTTAATATGAGCAATAGGATTGGGAGAAAACGTTCTCCTCAAACCAAAATAGGCGAAAAATGTCACTTCCCGTCTGGTGTGAAATTTTCCATGAAAAGTGCTGTTTTTCCGCTTTTATCACCTAGCTCATTGCATTGAAATCAACGGAAAGAGTGAATTTATACACATAGCACATTTTATTTTATTTCCCACTGACATGATATAAATGGGGTCTGGAGAAAGAATCAGTTGAACAAGGAGTTTGTTTTGGTGGGTTGTTGACTGGGTTTGGGGTGACAGTTAATAAGTAAATAAATACAATTTAAAAAAATAAAATGAAAAATCGGTACATGACCAAGACAAGGACCCCCCCTGACATAAGCTGTGACTAGGGCAGACTGATACTTGACAGGAGTATTTTGTAGATTATGATTTGTAGGACTTAGAGGTCCAAGAAAAAAGAAAGCATTGATTTGTAGGGATAGACTTGTTAGGCACAATCCCTGAGGAAACATTGGTTTGTAGGATTTAGACTTGTATTAGATGCAAGCCCTGATGAAACATTGATTTGTAGGACTTAGACTTGTTCTTTGAGGTCCAAGCCCTGAAGAAACATTGATTTGTATGACTTAAACTTGTTAGGCACAAGCCCTGAGGAAACATTGATTTGTAGGACTTACACTAGTTTAGAACAAACCCTGAGGAAACATTGATCAGTAGGACTTAGTATTGTTAGGCCCAAGCCCATAGGAAACATTGATTTGTAAGACTTTGGTTTGTTAGAGGCACAAGCCTTGAGGAAACAGTTATGATTGGTTGGACTCAGGCTTGTTAGAGGCACACTCCCTGAGGAATTAGTGGTGATTTTTTGGATTCTGGCTTGTAGAGGCACAAGCCCTGAGTAATCAGTGTTTTTTTTGGACTCAGGTTTGTTAGAGGCACAATCCCTGGGGAATCAGTGATGTTTTTTTGGATTGCAGTCTTAATAATAATGATGAATCTTCCCTGCCACCGGTTTAGCATATTCTGCGGGATGGGATATCCTCAGATTATACTCCACCATGCCTGTATTTCATGTGTGTTAACTTATCAGGGTGGTTGTACCAAGGTGCATTCCCATTCCCATTTTCCTGATTTATCACAGATCGTGCACAGTGCCGTCACTGATGACAGCACTGATGACAGCCCAAGTGAAAAATAGTCCCACACCCATGTCCTCAGGGATTAGGGGAATGGTGGAGAAGAATGGCCTCTATCTTCCTCTCCACAATCCCCTTCACTGGCTGGGGAAGAAGATGATACTACTGCTACCTCAGAATCAGCAATACAAGTAGGACCATGAGTACTGCTGGCAAGTGGAACCTGTCCTAGTCCTACATCACAATTCACGCTGGAGTTTTCAGCCATTGAAAAAAAATAGCAAAAGCATTTTGGCAGTAGGTGAAAATGGCGAATATTTTAATTGTTTTGTTGTTTCAAAATTAGCAAATGTTTATGCTCTTTTTGTGAATGTGTTTCAAAAAGTAGGTGTGGTTAAAAATGTCTGCCATTTTGTAAGAGGATGAGCAATTGTGCCTAACTCAACCAAGCAATTAACACACTAACTTTGCCATTAACGTAGGAGCATTCGCTAACTTTGCAGTTTGCTTAGGAGCATGCGCTATTCAGCATCAAGGCATTAGTATGTTTCTTAAATCAAAATGTCAGCAATTGCAAATAGCACATAAATCTATGGCTTTTTTTTTTTAAAATGTGAATGTTACACTTTCGTACATTCCACCCATAGTGTTCTACAGGGAGTAGTAGAAATTAAAGCCCAAAAAAGTTAATACACTTGTCTACTGCCCTCCCCTTGATGCAAGCAGCATTTTCAGTGTAAGTAACTTAGTAAATTGGTGTTAGGCAGGCAAAGCACAAAAAATTGGTTCCATCTACTAGGATAGAGTGTAATTAATACGGTCTGGTACCTCATTCATTATCACCACTGTTGGAATTTCAAACAATACTAAAAAGTATTCATTCAAAACAGTGGCATAGCTAGTCATTGCAGGACCAGAGTGTAACATCTATTGGGCCCCCTAACTCAAAAATGTTCTCAAAGGGATTTGACTAGAAAGTATTGCACCTTGGAGTTCATGGGTCCCCTTGGATGCTGGGGCCCATCACATCTGCACCCCTGTAGTTATGTTCCTGCTTCAAAGTTACTCCTAGTTTCCAGATATGTGAAACAGTAGTAGAAAGGGATGACTTGAATGTAAATAGATTTTCATTCTGGACTTCTTTTCAATGGCATTTCAAGCTAAGACTGCTGTGAATACTAAGACAAAAATGGGAGCAACAGCTCTGTAGAAAATTGCAAATTAGCTATAAAATATTTTTTAAAACCTTTATACTTAAAAATATTCTTTAACCCTTGTAGTTCCAATCCAACATTATAAAGCAGGAATGGGAAGAGAACTGCCATTACCATAGGATTCGACTGAAAATAATTGATCCAGTGTGGGTCTCAACAGGACTTTTTTCAAGATATTGAGCAGTGGAATACAGTATTTCACATTTTTCTATAATTTTTATGCACCTATCATATTTATTTATAACAATTTTTTTGCTGTTTTATATTTACGGACAAAATATGCTGGAAAATGATTTAGAGCTTCTTTTCATTAGTATCATTTTTAAAATAGACGTCACCTAAAGATAAATTTAGATTATTTTTAAAAATAATTAAAACTCACCTACATGTTGTACTAGTCATTTGAAATATTATTTGTTTTTGATAAACAAACATTTATTTTTGGTGGCATTTTGTGGCATTGTATACTAATTAGCTAATAAGCGGTAAGTTTGGCATTGAACAGAACTAAATAGCATACTGTGCAGGAATTAGCCAAAAGTGCCATCAAAACATAAAAAGGTAATTCCTCAAAAACTATTATTTAAAAATGGTTAGTAAAACACATGTAGGTCTCTGTAAATGTAACATGTTTAGGTTGAAGGGTACTTTGAAGTTTTGATTTGATACAAGTGTCTAACAGACTTCTTAACCCTTTGCATTCACAATGCATTGGGCACCCCTCTGGCACTCAGAGGGTTACTACTTTCTCCTCGTTGCTGGTCTGAATTGAGTTTAGCCAGTGTATGATGCAATAAATAAAGATTTAAAACTTAACCTGTTAAGTGCCAGAGAGGTATGAAGTGTATTGACAGATACCTCTCTGGCACACAAAGGGTTAAAGAGGAGCCAGTCTAGAGAAAACCCACTACACAATAGGGAACAAATAACATTTTTGGTTTGCTTCGGAATTGCTCCTGTTTCTTTTTGGGTCTAATCTATGAAGCGTAATGTATAAATTCTGTGGCAGACCAAATGCACTATAGGGGAGAATGAAAAATCTCCAAAACCCAATTGAAATAAATGGAATATTAACCCCTCGAATGCTATAGAGGTCTGCAACACATTGCAGGACATTTACTATGCTGTGATTAAGAGATGATAAAGTGGCGATGACTTCTGCAGTTTATCACTTCTCCATTTCCTATGTTATTCTATGGATCCTATGCACTAAGATCTTCAAAGCTGAAGAAATCTTAGTGCATAGGCTCCATGGAATAACATAGGAACTGGAGAAGTGAAAAACTGGATAAGTCATCCCCACTATATCACCTCTTAACCCCATAACGCCCGAGGATGTACATGTACATCCCAAGAAAATGTCCCTTAATGACAGATGACGTACATGTACGTCCCGGAAATCCGGGTCCCCGCATGGCTGCACGCCGTTCGGGAACTCCGGAATCGTTTCCAAAAAAAATAAAATGTTAGCCGGGCATTAAGTGATGGCCCCCTGTGCACATGGGGTGAATCACCGCTTAGTGAATCTCCACCACTGTGAATCAATGCTTTGAAGAGACTCCAGCATTCGGAGGTTAAGACCATTTCAGTTAACATTCATTAACATTTTCATTTGTCCCCTATGGTGCAGTTGGTTTACCTGAGAATTGCTCCCTTTTAACTTCCTGAATTAGGCAATTCATTTTATAAAATCTTTTAATAATACTAATTTAACACCTAGGATGCAGGAGAGGTCTGTGAAGCTCTGCAAGCATTAGAGACATCTCAAATTCAAGAGCTTAATGTAGTTCTACTCTGATACTGATCTAGTGTAGAATCCCCAATCTGCACTCTCGGGGTGAGCTATTACCTTCTGTGGCACCCTGGAGATTTTTAGATGTGTCACATTCTTACTGAATGCATTAAAACCTCACAGTTGGTAACTGTTCTTATGTATGTTGTCCACAATAAACTATGACCTTGCATGTAGATGAACTTTACATTGATTGCATGGATACAGACAAGAGACATCTTCCTGACCTGGTGCCTTGGAAATGAAGGAGTATTAATGTTGAATTTTATGTGATGTGAATGTAAAATGTGCAAAATGGATAACACATAACAAAATGTGAAAAAGGGGTTAAAAAAACAAAGCAGGTAGTTAAATTAGTAATCCCTTTTCTTAATTGATAGACAATGGGAGCCAAAAACAGAATATAAGTTTTATGTTTGAATACACACAATTGATTCCCCTGAGGAAGTGTGATAACATGCATGAAACACGTTGGCTGATAGGAGAATACCCTAATATGGGCCATATCCCCTTGTGTGCATTTGCCCGACACCAGTGCCACCCTGAATTTTGACCGAATCCGGGGTTGGCATAATTAAGGTTAACTGACACGGCTCAGTATAAGTGGGTGGTGGAGCACACTTAGTAACAGGAGAAATTGGCTTCAGGTTTTCTAAAGTGTGATTTATTTATCTTATTGTGTTTTTAAGAATTTCTATTAAATTTGAAAGATTAAAAAACCCTTAGAAGTCCATCCATATATAATTAACTATAAGTAATCCATTGGTGAAGAGGTAAGCTCCTGGATCAGCGGTGCACTTGCAAAAGCCATCAGTGTGACGGAATACTGAACTGGGGAGCAAGAAAGATTGTTAAGCTGATACAAAGTTGCCTACTGGTAAGTTTGAGAGACTTTTCTATACCAGTAGAATACTATCCTATATAAAAATTTGCTAGGATGTTTATCACGATGCAGTCATGCACGGTAGAGACTGCCCACTTTCAGGCAGTATCTACTGCACATGATTACATCTCGTGAGTGAGGCGACGCAAGACTGCATAGCGTGGAGCAGTGAGGTAGAGGCCTCTTAACATTACCCAGACCTTGTCCCGTGAGTACAGGCTTTTACACTAGTACTGTATAAAGGGAAACTTTATTCTCTCTCCTATACTGACAAGTAACGAGTAGAAGATTTACAATCAGAGGGAGGAGAAGCCGTATTTAGCTCATATACGTGGGAATATCTGGAATCGGGAAGGGTTACAGACCACACACATCATGACTTGGATGAGCAGAACTAAGCTTACTTACATTTAAGTGAGATATTACACTTTTGTTTTGTGTGACATATATACTGAAATTATTTATTTACATATATATATATATATATATATATATATATATATATATATATATATATATATATATACTACGTGGAAGCCAGTTGTGGGAGTTAACTCACTATCAGTGAGCAGGAGAAACATACTCACCAAGACTTATGTATTCTCTAGATGAACGTTCAGTAAATATTTGTACAAGCTTTTTTGAACTCTGTGATTGTTCCTTGTATGGAACGAAGTACATGTGATAGACCTTTAACACAGCAATATTTGTTATTTCATACCATCCTGGATAGTAGAAATGTGACACCTCTATACCTTCCTGTATTTAGATGTGAGGTTTTCATATCATTTCAGTGTATGTTGGAGCACCATAAATATTCTCTTTTTACTTAAGTTTTCATCTTTGATAACAGATAAATATATACAGCTGCACCAATTTGTTAGATAAATTTTGGTGTATTTTACTAGTGCGCTGAGGAACCCAAATTTCTGTATACATTTGTTCATGCAATTAGTTAGTTGCTGTCATGCTTGGGGCTCTAAAAGCCTAATTCATCAAGCTAAAGTGGTGCAATTCTTGGGCAAACCAACTGCACCATAGGGGACAAATAAAAATTCTCCACTGGAGCTTTCTTTAACGACTTGTATGCCTGTGAGTTCTCCAAAGCTTTTCGTTGCAATGTGTTGAAGACTATTTGGATCTTTCTTGTTATCTTCCCAGCACTATTTTTTTCTACTACTTGCAGGGTTCTGTGTTCTGAACTGATATTTAACTCAATGATATTTAACTGAATGACCTCTCGTTATTCTTATAACATTTTATACATTTATACATTTTTTAATTCATTTTCAAACTTTGTGATAAATATATTTCAAAATCTCACGACCTGAAGAGCAATTTCTTTTATAATGTAAAACTCCTTTCTCTTATAGGAAACGTATGGCCATTTCTCGGTCTCTAACAGTTATTGATAAATCAATGAAATTCCTCACAACAGATTACTTGAGTACACATACACACTAACACAATAAAGTGGCAGTTAACAAAGTGGCAGTTAACAGTGGCAGTTAACAAAGTGGCAGTTATATTTAAATATCAGTGAAATTAGGAAAAATCCGACAACAGACAACAGGAAAAATCAGAAAAATCTTTACGCTCTAATACGTGGTATAAAATGTATAAATGGATAAAATGTTATAAGAATAACAAGATGTTATAAGAATAATAAGAGGTTGTTTAATTACATATCAGTGAGTTAAATATCAGTTCAGAACACAGAACCCTGCAAGTAGTGGAAAAAATAGTGGAGGGCAGATAACAGGAAAGATTCGTTTCGGCAAATCTATGCAAGGCAAAGCCCCACATGGACTTTCCAAGGTACTTCCTGCGTGGACTTAGTCCTCCTCCAGACAGCCACCTCACCCACCCTCCACTGTGTGTCTTTCCCTCACTAATCCTTCACATTGCTGATCGCCTCCCTCACACACATTCCACAGTTCTTCTTCCTCAATCACCCACCCTTCATATTGAGACTTCTTCTATAACCCACCTTAGCAGCTTCAAGCCATAAGTAAAGCTTTATTTCATGTTGTTTTTTTTTTTTTGCTTTGGTTTAACCCTTTGCACACAAAGACTCCCTCCATTTTTGGTGGTTCTGTGGCTACCAGTGGAACAATGTTGGGCTGGCAGACAGAGCAGCTTGTTTCTGTGGCTACCATAGGAACACAACTGGGCTGGCAGACAGTTGTAAATTACCTATACCTATATGTTGTGTTAGATGTGTTTTGTGTATTAACATTGTTTTCAAGTTATTAGCATTTTTCTTTTATTTGCGTAACTTCTAGCTTAGCCAATCATCCCTCCTATGTGATTCTCTCCCTCCTATCTTCAAACCAAATGCAACTTTAACCCTTTCCATGTATGTGTGCAATGAATAGCAATGAACTTCACATCTTTGGAACTCAAAGGGTTCATGCCTTTAACAAATTTCTGCAAGAGGAGGCGGTTTCCCCAAAACCTCCTCTCCCTACATCCACACTGACACTGATTTATCAAGCAGAGGGGGGTCCTTAAGCCTCCTTTCCCAATGAGCTTAACTCATTGTTGTGTACCCAACTGGTATTCAAAGGGTTAAAACACACACACACACACACACACAAACACACACACAGACCCAGACACATGAACACACACATGCACACACACACAAAATGTATATTTAACCATTCTTGTTGCCTGAGTGTGCACCACATTTCTCACTCCTGGCACTCAAAAGGGTATTACTATTTCCTTATTTCACAAAAACTGCAACAAACTTTCAAACAAACTTGCACTGCAGTATGTTCTACAGAGAAATTAAAATGCTGACTCATAGGAGAGAAGTCAATACAGTCACTGTTTTAACCTACCAGCTGTCAAAACTTCTATAACAGCAATCTGCAGTAAAAGAACAATTATCTTTCACTATGGAAGTAGTGAAAGTGTTAATTAAAGAATGGGTGGGGAAATCATTAAAATAAAGTTATATGTGGGATCTTGGTGGTATTATAATTGTCCTATTTATGTTTTATAATTACAGATATGTAAAGGGTTTGCGTAAGCAAACACTTCTAGCATTCAAAGCATTTAGGTCAAATGATTAGATGCATGTTTATCCCCTTGAATGTCAGATAAGTGTGCAAAGAAAGTTGCACACATCTTTGACAATGGTGTTAGCTACACTGGGGTAGACTGTTGAGAGATAATTTCATAATGAGTGAAAAGGAGGCATGTTGTTCCTCTAAGAATGAGGGCTGTTAAACAGCACCATGGCAGCTCCTTTGCTCCCTTTTTTAACCTTGTTTAAAGTTGCTTCACAATGAGTTGTGTACCTCTTGGCACTCAGAGGGTTAATGGTATATAGACAGACATGTGGACTATATCTTTCAAGATGTTTTAACACATCTTAAGTTGTTTTAAGTTGACAGTTCCAGTTTGGCTGGGCACATTCATATTACATGTTTTCTGTACTGTTGTAAGAAGACTTTCCCGATGTCAAGTTATCCTCTGGAAGAAAGCACACTGTACGGAGGCTTACTCTATTCTATACACATATAGATCCAATTTATTAGTGTGGCACAATATGGTGACACATTTTGTACTCTGTTGCTGCTCATATTTATATGGTCTTGTTCCACCACTAGTACTCTTTCTATTTTTTTTTCATAAGAACTAGCTAACTCCTCTCTTTTTGTTTCAGACTGCTTTTTCTTTGGATAGGTTTTGTTGCAACTGAACAGAGTGAACATATGTGCTTTTATTCTGCGGCTATTATCTAAGCAGCCTTATATTTATTGTGACTTATTGTAAATAGACCCTTGTTTTTATATCTGCACCTGTTTGTGCACACATTATATGTACATTTTTTTTCTTAATTTTTATTATATTATTTTTTTGTTCCTACTGCACCACACCCATAATTAGTTAAGCCAGGATTCTTCATTGGGTTTATTGTACTTTTCTTTATTTATTTGGGAATATATATATATATATATATATATATATATATATATATGTGTGTGTGCATGTATGTATGTGTGTATGTTTGTGTTACAAATACAAGCAGATATCTAACAATCTGATGATTCAGCCATTGATGCTAATTAACTGGTACTTCCAGAAATATTGAGTGTCAATGTTTCATACAATATAGGAAGCAAAGGTTATGTTCCTGTTTGTATCAAACATCCCCTTGAGTCTGGAGCATTGTGAAGATCTTGACTCTGTTCAGGTTCTAAAATGGATTATGTTCTAAACATAAAGAGAAACGTTTCTGTCTAGCTTTGGGAATTATTATGTCACCTGCAGTCTTCTTGTCAGATGCACAGCTTCTAACAACCTGCTCAGGGACATCATTTTGTTTAGTCTGCTCTGCTGATAGCACTAGACTAGACCCTGTTTTTGTTGCTTCTTTTGCAATAAATCAGCAAAAGGATAAAAAAGCATTAATTCTATCAAGCGAAAATGGAAATAATATGATGTTTTATATACATACTATGGTATGTACAGATGCAGCAGGTCCTAAATGAACAATGGGAGAGTGCCTAGAAAATGTAATAACTGATAGATATAAATCAAATCAATGATGTAACAAAATAGATAAGGTATATATATATATATATATATATATATATATATATATATATAGTATTTTTACTAATAATATATTCTCAACAAAAAACAAAAATGTGCAATTAAAATTATAATGTAAAAAAAGGGATATATCACTATAACATGGACATAAATACAATGTCTCACAATAGGTGCATATGTCACAGCGGTGGATGATAGTCTGTATAGGATCAAATAAGGAGTGAAACACACACACACACACATATATATATTTATATATATATATATATATATATATATATATATATATATATATATATATATATAAATCTAGTCTGTAAATAAATCAGCACTCTCAGGTCTTTTATAGGATGCAACAAGATTTAATTTTATTCAGGTCAATGTTTCGATCCTCACATGGATCTTTATCAAAATGCCAATATGATGCTCACATCCCACTATAATTGTCATGATTGGACGAGGGTCACAGGTTAATTCCACTCCCACATATAATCAAAATGCAATGTGACTTTTAAAATACAATGTAGCATTCGCAAATTGCATACATTGTAGAACACTTATGTTGGAAAATTTAAAGCATATGAAATTTCAACAAAGTGGATTTAAAATATATAAGGTAAACCACAAAAGCAGAGCAGAGTGAATACCTAGATGCAAACATGATGTATGTATGTCAGAAAGAGTCACAGAGACAGGTCATATCAAGTATTTAAGTTTCAAAAATATCTGAGGGATATGTGAACAACTGCTGTAGCATATTGAGAAACACAAGTTCACATCAGGTCAAGGTCCTGCGGTAACCCCTGGGATTCCCTACCGCCGAAATAACAATTGTAATCTATTATGCAGGATCCTCCTAGCATTGCCACATAACTAGCTACAATATGAATCCCATGCATAAAGCTCTATAATCACAACAGGCATAGAGCAGAAGATCGGAACTGCAAAAAAATGCATATGCAGCTGATATATGTGAATTTATAGTTGGGGACAATCCCCAACAAATGAGCACTCAAAAATGAAGATGGATTTATTGTCGACGTTTCAGCTCTGCTAGGAGCCTTCCTCAAGACCTTGAGGAAGGCTCTTAGCAGAGCCAAAACATCAACAATAAATCCATCTTCATTTTTAAGTAAAGTCCTTATGAGTGCTCATTTGTTGGGGATTGTCCCCAGCTATAACCTCATGTATTCAATGTTTTTTTGAAGCACCAAGGCAGTAGGCTATTTTTATTTTTAGGAGTACCCTGCTCTAATAATTCCTATATACATACATATATATATATATATATATATATATATATATATATAAATGTGAGTCATAAACTAATTACGTAATTTAACAGTTCAATAAATTAACATTTCAATAACTGAATAGAATCCCATGTCCCAGATTCAGAAAGAAACAATAAGTGGTGTATAGGGATTCCTTGCTCATGTCCTCGGATGACCCTCTAATCATAATACGCTAGTCAGACATTTATCACCCAGTTCTTATTCAATAGGAAACAGATATTGACATAGAGATTGTATTACTACTATGAGGTACCAATAATAGAGAAAAACTGAAGTTAGACTGAGTCTGTATAATCATAGATCCATTTGGGACTGGGACCAAACAATCAACGGTTAAAGCAATCAAAAGTTGAATCCTATACATTTGTATTTATGCAGCTTATTACTTTTAAAACAGAACTACATAGATTTAAAAGAAATAAACCAAGATTATGAAGATCGCAGAGTGTATAAATGGCTGACTGGAGCAGAGGAAAAGAAAAAAAACCCTTTTGGGAGATTCCATAGAAGCAGAATACAGAGACCTAATTTAAAGGAATAGTAATACTTCGTTTTATCTTTATTTTATTTTGTAGGCATTAAAAAAACATGAAGAACGATATCAGTCTTATCTCTCAAACCTTTATGGTTTAAGAGATATTCACAAACAAAGTATCCCCACCCCCCTTTCAGCCAGGTCAGAAGGGAGGTGCCCAGGTAGACTGCAGAGAGGGACAATCTTCAATTAAGATAAGGGAAAAAAATGAAAAACTTGTCAAGGGGGGAATGGCTTTCATTGTTTTCATACAAAGAAGATTGTCCCCTGCTGTTATCTGTCTGGTCTTACAACCAGATTCACATCTGAGAAGAGATGGCTTACACTAGGAAAAAGGGGCGGGAGGAGAAGCTTTGCTTGTGAATATCTCTTAAACCATAAAGGTTTGAGAGAGAAGACTTATATCGTTCTTAATGTTTTTTTAATGCCTACAAAATAAAATAAAGATAAAACAAAGTATTACTATCCCTTTAAGCTCTGTAGATAACTCCTCTGGTAATTCATCAGCTACGGACTCTGACAACCCCATTGACTCCACTAATACTGATAATCCAGGTACTGCTACCAACATTGACAAACAGCCCCCCTTTATTGGGGTAATGACCAGACATCTGGCAGCCAGAGGGAGGGGAGGCCCCACAAGAGGAGAGAAGGGAGGAGACACAGCAAACCCAAACCCTACCAACCAAAGACCACCAGCCAGGGGGAGGAAGTAGTTTTTAACCTTTCCTCTCATGATTTAACATCTTATGAGGAACAAGTACTGTCCAAGGGCCTTTCATTTGTTCCCACCGCCAGCTATAATGATGTAAAATTTGCTATAGGTCTGCACAGATTTGAAAGAATGATGAAGATTAAAGACTTTTTCAAACATAGTCTAGTATTTCTACTCCTTTGGAAGAAGAATATCTATTGGGAAAAGCTACCAGTAAAAAAAAATCCCAAACATTAGCAAAAAAGAAAGAGAAGCCATCAAGGGCTGTATTCTATTGAAGGTGATAAATGTTAACACACATTTTTGTCAAAAATATTCCTATTGAAAACCTGGAAATAAAAGCAGAGATAAAATTAGCACCTGCAATAGAATCTAGCCCCAAGTCTCTAGCAAATAACCCTAACATAGCCATCTGACTGGAGGATTTAAGGTGGGGCTATTGTTCTAATGGACTATGCCTATTACAAAGAAGAAATCTTGGAACAACTGCAAGACACTAAAACATATAAATTACTTAAAGGGGACTCCACCTGTCAATACAAACAGATGATAGATGAAACATTAAACAAGGCACATATGGCGGGATAGATTGACACCAACACTTTAGGTTTTCTAACAACAGATCATCCCATACTCTACATTATAACTAAAGTACATAAGGATCCCTGTCGTCCCCCTTGCAGACCTATTGTAGCCGCCGTAGGTTCCCTCCTACAACCACTGGCACAATTCCTTGATTAGCACATTTAACCATTGGTTCAAACTACTAGATACTATATTAGAGACACCACCAACTTTCTACTGAAACTCAGAGACCAAGTTCCATCAGAATCATGGCTAGTAACGTTAGGTGTTAAATCGCTTTACACAGTGATTCACACTTTTGAGGGGATGGAAGCCGTGAGACAAGCACTGATCAATGCACCTAAGAGGGGTAGACCACCTACAGAATTTCTGATGACACTCTTGGGCTTTTGTCTTTGTTACAGTTTCTTTAAATTTGAAAAACCCTTCTTCCTACAAGTATCAGGAATATCAATGGGGTCAAATATAGCACCCTCGTTCGCCAATCTTTATATGTCAATGTTTGAAGAAAGGAATATCTTACCAACTTGAGGCATCCATCTGATATAGTAACATAGTAATTTAGGTTGAAAAAAGACTTGCGTCCATTTAGTCCAACCCTTTTCCTATTCCTGTTTACCATCATTGATCCAAAAGAAGGCAAAAAAAAACCCTCAATACAGCAATTTCAAATTCTGACTTGAATGGGTGGAAAAATTCCTTCTTGATTCCAAATGGCAATCATATTTCTCCTTGGATCAACAAGCACTAAAAAAATATTAATCCCAATACTAACAGACATAGCCCTCTATGTTCTGCTTTTTTATATCCAGGCCCTTTTTAAAGGCATCTAATGTATTCAATAGCACCACCTCCTCAGGCAGTGAATTCCATACCTTTATTGTCCTTACTGTAAAGAATCCCTTCCGCTGTTGTAGATGTGGCACCTTGTCTTTTGTACTGTTCTGTTAATGAACAGGTCTTTGGAGAGCCCTTTGTATGATATGTTATTATTGCTACAGAAACAAGAAAAAACAGGCTGTTTTAGATGTGTCTACATTGTACAACTTGTAAGAACTTACTCACAGGTACATTTCAAGGATTCAAGATCCGGTAAAAATATTCCTATCGCACAGAGATTGACCTGCACTTCAACTCATATTATTTATTTCATTAGATGTCCATGCTCACTGTTATAATTCATTAGATGTCCATGCTCCCTGTTATATAGGCAAGACTATCACCACATTCAGTGAGCTCATGGTAAATCACCGTAAGTCTATCAGTGATGAACTATCAACAGGTACATCTGACAAACTGGTGACTCGACATTTCGCCCAAATTAAACATACAATTACATCCATGTAGAGCATGATAACTGACCAACAACCTATTATATCCAGAGGAGGAGACAGGGGGAAACTCCTGCTACAAAATAAAGTCCACTGGATTCCTAAACTGAACACTTTATCACCTTATGGTTTGAATGAGAACTTGTCAAACTCATGTTTCCTGTAATCTAGGATCATTTGTTACCATTTTAATCCACCCTTGGGTTGTTGTGTGGATCATCACACAGAATTCAGCTACACCTGTATAGGGAGGACCATTTTAATCTATCCCTTAGGGGTAGAGGTTGTTGGAATCCCTGAGAAAAGTTACCCATACCAACTGGAAATAGAAGTGTGGACAGTTATACGAGTGAGGTATGAGTCTATTTAAATCTGGAGACACTGGTCGTTTGCAGTAACCATATGTATGTATCTGGCACTGACTATGACTCTGGATTTAGCCCTTAAGAGGAAGCAAGCTAGGGCATGTGACCGACTCTGGTAGGGCCCCTCAGGGTCTGCATAGACCCGTACGGCAAATTATCCTCATAAATCTGGCATTACCTCTGAAGACACTGACACACTCTTGAACTCTGTAAGGAATTGTGATTCATAGAGACTGCTTTTATTATAAACAGATCATCATTACTCTCATTCGACTATAGTTACACACTGTCAATACTCTTATCTTCACATATCGCAAAGTGTGCATTATATACAAATGTATAGGATTCAACTTTTGATTGCATTAACCGGTGATTGTTTGGTCCCAGTCCAAACAAAACTTAAATCTTGTTGCATCCTATAAAAGACCTGAGAGTGCTGATTTATTTATGGACTGTGGAAATAACATGCACCCAGACATTTGCTTATAGTGTCAGGAGTGCGTCCTGTTATAGTTATATATATACAAAGTAACCTCTAACATTGTCCTGTATGATCTGTATATGGATAAAATAATATTAGATGGAGGTATGAGTGTCTATGTGCAAAGTGAGTTACCTCTCCCACCTTTTCTTTAATGGACTCAGTCTGTATAGAGTGTGAATTGCCTCTCCCATCTTTTATCCTCAGCTGTCTCCTAGTTAACTTGTTAGAGAAATCACCGATAGTTGATTACAGAAGTGAATTTCTTAACAATGAGGATGTCTTGTGTTGTTTAAAATGTGGGCTGATCCCGTTGGTTGCTCCATAGAACAACATAGGACTTGAAGAAGTGATATCACTGGACGTCATCGCTGCTTTATCACCTCTTTATCACGCCTTAGTGCATCCCTCCCAGTGTTGGAGGAATCTTCAGTATCCAAAAAGTTGAAACAATTCGCTGATTACAAGTGAAAAAAGCATCATATTTTACTGAGCGTTCAACAGAGATATTTCTGTTTAACACCTTAAGGACCTGAGTTAAGAACCTGTGTTGGTCTGGTACGTTATGGAATTCTGATATGGCAGCGTGGCTGCATGCCTCTCTGCCATCCCAGAAATCATTACCGCTCTGTCATCTCAGAATTCATTGTGGAAAAAAAAAGTGCTGTGGAGCAATTATGGAGCAAGCCAGCTGCACCATAGGGAACAAATAAGAATTCCCCAAATGCCTGTGCTGTGAAAAAATACCGGCAAAAAAGCCATAATGTGATAAAGTTAAGAGGCGTTTTCATCCATAGTAAATTGAAAACACTGCAAATATCAATTCATATGTCTGCGTTAGCCATGAAAACCTGATAAGGGACTCAAGTTATCGCAGGAAAGTTCCATATCCCTCACAGCTATTGGCTGGGATGTTCTTATGTACATCCTAGCCAATCATTTTAAAGAACATCTGCTCAAATCTGAGTATCTGGGATTGTGCATAAGAACATCCCAGCCAATAGCTGTGAGGCAAATGGAAGTGAGACCCATATATAAAGGCAGGCTCACTTCCAATTCCCTCAGTGTGACATGGGCATCGGCCCATGCAGGACTGAAGAGGACCTGTGTCGCTCATCAGTGTCTCCGCAGCCGCCACTGCCTCACACCAATCAGTGGAGACTTGAAGATTTAAGCTAAGTACATATAATTTGCATTTATTCATGACATTTCTTCATGGCCTATATTTATAGTATTTCTTCATGGCTTTTCTATGTACTAGGGCATTAAATGGAGGCATTTACTTAATGGAATATTCATGGCACAATTATGTTTTAACCCTTTGAGTGCCAGTGAGGTACGCAACGTATTGATCAGTGCTTGGCAGTATGTCAGGCACTGATCGTTAGCTTTTTTACTGTTAAGATCCCAATACTGCCGTTATTTAGAGGCGTTTTGGGGACTTAATGTACAAAACAGACATTTGGTCACAAGACCATTTTTGTGGTCTAACATCCGTTGTGCTTTTAGCCAGTAGGACATTTGAATACCGACCAAGACATTTTCTTTTTGTAAGTCGGTATCCATTTTGCACTATCGGCTTTTTAGTGCAAACATTTGGATTAAGCCCCAAATCAGGTGCTGGAATTGAGTTTTTGACCCTTCGCCTGCTTAATGTCAATGTAGAGATGATAAATATGAGGTAAAAGAGATGCGTATCACAGGTCTTAATTACAGTATACTATATCAATATATGAATATAATATAAATTTACTAAGCTATGTATTTCATCATTTGTCCCCTCAATGCCACTTGGGGCAGTTTCAGGGTATTCTATACTCTATGCCCTATTCAAATCGGGCATTTATCCTCTTGAATGCTAGAAAGTTTGGAAACCTCCCTAGCATTCAATGGGTTAAACTACTCCATTTAAATAAATGGAATTTGCCAAAGAGGAATTGGCATAATCTGTCTTGTTGCCATTTAAATCCTAATGATGGGCACTACAGCGATCATACACTGTAGTGAATTCCCCAAAGGGCAGCCACTGGTCTTGGAGGCTAATGATAGTGGAGCTGCTCTGGTGAATTTCTACATTAACCCCCAGTGTTTTCTTCATAATTTTGCAAAATGAATTCACTTAATTGCAAAAAATGTATTACCTATTTTATGTATGCCAAAAAGGGCTTTATCGCATAGCAAAGCTTTGTATTGGAGAGCACTAACACTCAAATTGTTAAAAGCTCCATTTTATTCATTGATAATCTGGGGAATTGTTTTTGGTCCTCTATAGTGCAGCCTGTTTGCTCACAGTTCTCATGTTGACTTAATACATGAGCCATTGTATATACACAGTTAATATGCAAAAATAATCAAGGCGCTAAGATAAATTATATATATCTTTTCTAGTGCAGCAATATATAAAAACACCACCCTAAATAAGTGTCATACAAAATACATAAAAAGTATTAGTATATGCGCACCAAAAATGTGATGTATACATATATAAAAATATAATAATCCTATATAATAATTCACTAAAACATGTGTAATGACAAAGTCATGCGCAGTAGAGGCTGCCCGCGCCACGGCTAATACAGAGTCGGAGCATCAAGCTCTGTATCAGTCGCAGTGCGGGCAGCCTCTACTGCTGTCAGGATCTAGCAGAATAGTACTAGTAGGTTTTAACCTGCAGGAGAGGGAGTGCTAGGGTGCGTTGCTTAGAGAGCGTAGCTCGTAGTGCGGTGACTGTCACGGTAAGACTGTGTTGTGGCTAGAACCGGATTAAAGTTGCTGGCCGCGAAGCCAGATGTCTGATCCTAGTTGAGCCAGGACCCAGACCTGGATATACCTTCCGTGGACAGTACGGACTCTCCTGCAGGGGGGAGTGAGGGCTGGAGTGCGATGGATGGAGAGCGTGGCTAGAGTACGGTGGCTACAAAGTAGCAATAAACTCCCCAGGATCCTAAAGTAGAAAGAAGTAAGATCAAACAGAAGTCTTGGCAAATATCATGCACTAAGGATAAATAGATATGAAAATGATTTGCCAGAAAGGATAGTCAGAAGTCTTGCCAAGGGTCATACACTGAAGATCACCAGACGTCCAAATCATAAGGCAGAAGGAATAGTCAGAAGTCTTGCCAAGGGTCATACACAGAAAAACAATACAAGAAACTGGAACGGATCTCAGGAAATCGGAGCACAGACAAGAGGTCTACTCTCCACTAGAACACTGTGATAGTGCTCTGAGTGAAGGAAAATGTCGCCATATATACGTGCCGGATGATGACGTCATCCCTACACCAACGCAACGAACCCGGAAGACGCTCTGATCCTAGACACAAAACAGAGGGGGAACAGCACGCGATAAGCCAACACGGAGGGCCAAGACAAAGAAAGAGGTAAGCGGCGTGACAACTGCGCCTGACTGCCCCGCAACCGGCTGCCAGTGGCACTGTGGCCCGTGTAACGGGCTCTTCAACTAGTTAATAATAAAAAGAAATAAGTGACTTATCTTTAAATTCTTTCTCAAAAAGAGGAAACATAAAGAAATATATAGTGAAGTAAGTTTTATTACTTAAAAAATGTATAGACAAAAGATGTATACCTACTCACAAACACCCATGCAAACTGAAGATATAGGTTTGCTAAAACGCATTTCGGACAATATCATGTCCAACTGAGGTCTGTATATCCTGCAAGTGGTACTCCCCAAGCTATTAAGGTCTGTGCTGTCCAATCAGACTGCAATCTCTATGGATGATCACTGGTCCAAAAACATTTGTAAATGACTCTTAATGTGCCCTAGGCAGGTTTCAGCTCTGAATTTCTGCTTGGGATACTTTAACGGCTGTTATTAGTCTGGACCTCTATTTAGGATATAATTTCAATATAAGATAAAACCAAAACACTTTCCTAATGCTTTAGGACCTGATTTAATGATTTGTATTAATATGGGAAATGGGACTGACTAATTATGTCTGAGGGCCAAAAATGGAGTCAGGAGTTTAGTTTTCACAGCATAGAGTTATTTTCATGTTTAGAACTCAGTTCGTATCAATAAATGGTTAGGGGTAAATCACATTGTTTAAAAATTGCCTGCTAAAGTATATTTTAACAGCGTGTTGAGAAAATAGAGAAAATTATGATCTAAGGCTGACTGGGTTACAGAGAACTTCAAATACTGAAAATTAAGCAAATGTATTGAATTAATTAGCCATTATAATATCATTTTTCACTGTGATGAGAGGAGTAGTGTGAAGGTCAGAGAAGTATGCAAGACATCATATAACCCATTTAGCACAGTATAAAATGTATTGGGACTAGTAGATTGTCACAAGAAAGATAAATATTCCCGACCTTTTGTTCATAAAACCAATTTGTAATATACTTGATAATAAATAAAAGTAACAGTTACACATTAGTGATTTTCCTCATTACAGATTAGCAAATCTCCATTGGGTATTATTTAAGTATACGCCACTTTATATATTACATTATCAAAGAACATGCTCATTTTTTATTGAAAAGGCAAGATAGTGTTCTGGGATTTTATTAGGGTATTAATATACACAAACAAAACGAAAAAGCAGGTACAAACCAACTGCACTGTATGGGACAAATTGTAAAAAAAAAATAGATTTCAGCACTTATCTGTTAAAGATATAACCCAGGCATCTTTATGGAGGGAAACTATCACGGTGTCCATGCTATGCTGGCGACATTCTGTCAGTTTTACTTCCTGCTGACTCTTATTGGTTTATGTGGCCTTGCCCCGCCCAGTATTTGTCCTTAAATACTGGGCCTTGTCACTTCTCCGGTGCCCTTTCGTGGTGTTTCCGTTGCCAGCGCTTGTTCCAGTTACTCGTGTGATCTCTGTGTATGATCCGGACTGCCTGATTACTCTGCTGTATCCATTCCTGCGCTTTGTACCAACCCGGACTGCCTGACTACTCTGCTATCTCGTTCCTGCTCTGTGTACCGACCCGGCCTAGCTGACATTCCTGCTCTGTGTACAGACTCGAATTGGCTGACGTTCCTGCTCTGTGTACCGACCCGGCCTGGCTGACGTTCCTACTCTGTGTACCGACTCAGATTTGTTGACGTTCCTGCTCTGTGTACCGACTCGGTTTGGGCTACATTGTCCGTGTATCAGGGCCTGCATGCGGTCCCATCCTGTATTCAGTTTGGGGCTGTCATCCGGGTTCCTCTCTGTCCTCGGACAGAGTCTCTGTTGCCTCATTGCCGTTCAAGCAGTCTAGTCTCGGTAACCTGTCACTTCCTGTGTCGCGCGGGCAACACTCCGATGTGATTCATCCATCTAGTTGCACCACGGTATGCTTGACCTTTTTTCCTGCCTCAAGCTGAGGTTGGTCTTACTCTGGGCGCCTCAGGCTGTTCTCTCTATCTAGCAGTCGACATTGGTCTGAGCGTTCGTTAACCCCTTCGGGGAAGGTGCCATCTTCCATCGGATTTCAGTCATTGCAGTCTCCGTTGGGTGTTCCTCCAGGCATATAGTTGCAGCCCTCCGTTACTACTACGGCAGTCCACAAGCTTGTCCTGGGCCTCCATTTACTCCTGTGGCATTACTCGCTATTCGTTCACTCTCTGCAGAGTGAGAGTCTTGAGGGCCTTGTGCTATTAGGGCCTGTCAGTCTCCCTGGCCTAATAGTAACCCATTCACTGCTGTCTCGTTTGAGTATCACACAAACTTTTACCTGACCTGTGTCAGTATATTGTTGTGGCTGAGTTGTACATATAGTGGACCCGTGTGGGTATTTATTACTGTAACCTGTCCCATGTCAGTACTATATTGTGTACATATATTACTGGACCCGCGAGGGTTATTATTCTTCTATGGAGATTCAATAAAACTGTGTTTTACATAACCTACTGTGTATGAGTGTCAAATAAAACCGTTACAGAAACAGAATGGAATAAAAAAAAAAAAACAACAGCAGGTAGAAGGCTTACCTGAGGGTGAGTTCTGCATACCATCATGTAATGCATTGTTGGAGCACTCATAAAGCCTAGTGATGTCACCATTCTCATATGTGATGATCTCACAAGGGGTGTACACTTCCACTAGACCACCATGAAGTGCTTGGAGGAAGTGGAATACCCACCAATAGAACCATATCTCAGCTTCCTAAATGTAAATAAAATGGGCATCATTGGAAATGGGGCAGTCTCCCCATTCTAATGATACCTGGCATGTGGAACTCCATCCTAGTGATCTTGAGACCACTGACATGAATACCCACACATTTGGTATCGGTGAATAAAGCGAAATTAAATTCTGTGGTTTGGAGCAGGAGCTGTGGGGGGGCTCTAATGCAACCAATATCTCATCCCTCTTGCATGAGTTCATGGTGGGGGTATTATCCTTGGCAAGGTGAACATCTACCTTTTCTTAGGATGGTGTTCATTAGTGTTTATGGAATATTCAATATATTTAGATGCTTTCCACTAAACATTGCCTTCAAAGAAACTGGCTTCCAGTTCAGTCCATTCCAAGCTTCTTGACAGATTAGTCAGGAGGCTTTTCAAGTCAGTTTGCCATCTTCCTACAAAGTTCGCCCTGTGTTGCATTCAACTCTTCTCAACCGATACACCAGATCCCTTCACTGGTCACACCTCCTCCTGCCACTGTGTTTATTGATGATTGTGACAAGTATGAGGTACAGAAAATCCTTCACTTTTGCCAGGACTAGTTTTAGGCGGGTGCCAAGGGTATAGTGCACCCAGCTTGACAACTTTGCTGGCCATGTGACAAAACCAGGTGCCAGTGGGAAGATCAGACACATCTCCCCACCACCCAGCTGAGGTCTGTGCCACCTTCTTCACAGTTCTCTATAACCAGCTTCCCCATTTCTCTTGCCATCTGATAATGTAAAGCACTGGGGTATGACATAATTTATAGGCTGAGCAATGGAGCAGCTTATAGGGTCTGCACCAGAGAAGGCACATACATCTTCTTCCACATGCCACTGGACCACCAAGGATGAGGCCCATTCCTGTGCCAGCATAAGGCAAGTAGTAGGGGGCCCCAAGAAAGGGGGGACTGGATGAGTGAGTATAAGTATTATATTGCTTACAATATTACATGTAAGTATAAGATGAACATATGCACACACACACACACACACACACACACACTAAATATTAAGGGAGATATTAAATATTTTGTTAATTTTGGTGCAAAAAAATAGCCTTGCAAATTATTTCACAACAGTTTCCATAAACCCTGGCACTGCACCTGTCTCGTCTTATTTTATATTTCCCAATCTCAAATTGGATTTTATTTGCAAGTTTTTATTATTAACAGTTCTATTAAAGAACTTCTTTATTACAATAATTTGTGAACATTTAGTGACATGCTCTTATATATATGCCTTATTATGTTTAGCATCCAAACTGTTTGATGTACACTATAAGGACGTAATTCATCAAAGTGCAGAAAGAACAGCATATGCAACATGTTTCTTTTCTCTTACATCATTGACAGATAACTTCTAGTAAATACCTGGCATTCACAAATATGATGAAATTATGGAGTAAATCAGGGATGATGGGAGTTCTAGTCCAGCAGCAGTGGTAGGGCATCACAATGGCCAACCCCTGATGTAAATGCCACCATTCCTGTGACACATGCACATACCAAGTGAGCACATCCCATAGATTTCTATGGGATTCTCTACCTGACAAGGTGGAATGGCAATGAAATTTGCAAGCAAATCAGAGGATTCTCTTTAGCATACACCAATTTTCCTTTGATGAATTGTGGGCAAAGAACTGAAATAAACATTATTTTTGTTATGCTAAAAGTAATTCATCCATATTTTGATTTTGTTTTTTATACTCTATACCAGGGGTGGTCAATTTGTAGTGCTGCAGCTGTTGTTGAATTACAATTACCACCTTTCCATACCAGCTGTTGGCTGACATAGTATGATGGGGATTGAAGCCTAACAACAGCTGGAAGTCTACAAATTAGCCACCTCTGGTCTATCTTAGTCTGTTTCGGTTATCACATGTCTGTGGAAGATTCCCCAAAACAAGATAATTACTAGTGATGAGCGAGCACCCCAATGCTCGGGTGTTCGGGTGCTCTGACCGAGCACCCCCGGAGGCTCGAGTGCTCGGCCGAGCACCCGAGCCCCATTGAAGTCAAAGGGAGGACTCGAGCATTACACCAGGCACCCCCTGCTCTGATGAGGGGAGGGTGCCTGGTCCATAGGAAAAGGGCAGAAAATGATGGAAACACCACAGAAATGGTTCAGGGACAGCATAGGGAGGATGTCTGGATGCATCTTGGACTCCAACATCGCTGCTGGGAATGATCTTTCGCCCGTAGTACGCCATTTTTACAGACTGACCGTAAAACACACAAAAAGGCAGATAAAAACGACTTTAGGCGAAAAATTGTTACCAAACAGTATTTGCTGTATATTTACTTGTATATCATCTGCAAATTCTCCCAAAAATTTCCTCGATTTTTCTGAACTGAGGCCATGATTAAGAGGGAAACGTGCGCAGAGGCAAATTCTCCCAAAAATTTCCTTGATTTTTCTGAACTGAGGCCATGATTAAGAGGGAAACGTGCGCAGAGGCAAATTCTCCCAAAAATTTCCTTGATTTTTCTGAACTGAGGCCATGATTAAGAGGGAAACGTGCGCAGAGGCAAATTCTCCCAAAAATTTCCTTGATTTTTCTGAACTGAGGCCATGATTAAGAGGGAAACGTGCGCAAAGGCAAATTCTCCCAAAAATTTCCTCGATTTTTCTGAACTGGGGCCATGATTAAGAGGGAAACGTGCGCTGAGCCGACCATCCAAAACATTATGGGTGAGGGTCTGCTGCGGAGCTGACCATCCTAAACATTATATGCGAAGGCCCGCTAGTGAGCTGACGCTATAAAACATTATATGAGAGGGCCCGCTAGAGAGCTGACCCAATAAAACATTATATGAGAAGGCCCGCTGGTGAGCTGACCTATACAAAAATTGTCAAACAGGGCCCGCTGGTGAGCTGGCCCTATATAAAAATTATATCACAGGGCATATGGAAGAGGAGGAGGAGGATGAGAAGATTAAGAGTCAACCATATACCCGTTTTTTGGGTGGAAGGGGTGAATGGGAATACAGAGTATTCCCATCATTGTAAATAACATATATAAAGTCACTTTATGTTCCTCCGGGGCTTTCCTCCAGTGGAGTGGAGAAGTCAGGGGAAATACAGGCCTTGTTCATTTTTATAAGTGTCAACCTATCAGCATTTTCGGTGGAAAGGCGGATACGCTTATCTGTTATGATGCCACCAGCAGCACTAAATACCCGCTCAGACAGAACGCTGGCGGCAGGGCAGGCCAGCACCTCCAAGACGTAGAGTGCCAGTTCATACCACGTGTCCAGCTTGGACACCCAGTAGTTGTAAGGCACAGAGGGATCATTGAGGACGCTGACACGGTCTGCTACGTACTCCTTCACCATCTTCCAAAACTTTTCCCTCCTTGTGACACTAGGCTGCGCATCAGGGTGAGGGTGCTGGCGGGGTGTCATGAAGGTGTCCCACGCCTTGGAGAGTGTTGCCCTGCCTTTGTCGGAACTGCTGTGTGCTCCCCTTTTCTCCCCTTCTCTGTTGGCCAAGGTAGCACGTACTCTGCCGCCAGCGTTGTCAGATGGAAAATTTTGGAGCAATTTTTCAACAAGAACCTTCTGGTATTGCACCATTTTGCTTGTCCTCTCCACCGGAGGAATGAGAGATGAGAAATTCTCTTTGTAGCGGGGGTCCAGAAGGGTGAACACCCAGTAATCCGTGTTGTCTAAAATGCGTATAACGCGTGGGTCACGGGAAAGGCAGCCTAACATAAAGTCAGCCATGTGTGCCAGAGTACCAACAGGCAAGATTTCGCTGTCCTCACCAGGAGGATGACTCTCAATCTCCTCATCCTCTTCCTCCTCTTCTGCCCACCCACGCTGAAGAGATGGAACTAAAGTTCCATGGCTACCCTCTGTAGCGGAGGCAACCGTGTCTTCCTCCTCCTCCTCCTCCGCCTCCTCCAATTGTCGCTGAGAAGACGAAGTGAGGGTGCTCTGGCTATCACCTTGTGTAAGCTCTTCCTCCCCCATTTCCACCTCTTCCACATGCAAAGCGTCGGTTTTAATTGTGAGCAGCGAGCGTTTCAGTAGACACAGAAGTGGGATGGTTACACTGATAATAGCGTTATCGCCGCTCACCATCTGTGTCGATTCCTCAAAATTGCGTAAAACCTCGCAGAGGTCTGACATCCATTCCCACTCCTCACTTCTGATTAGAGGAAGTTGAACAGAGAGGCGACGACCGTGTAACAGCTGGTACTCCACTACTGCCCTCTGCTGCTCACAAAGCCGGGCCAACATGTGGAAGGTGGAGTTCCAGCGCGTGCTCACGTCACACAGCAGCCGGTGAGCTGGCAATTGTAAGCGCTGCTGCAGCTTTAACAGGCCGGCTGAAGCTGTAGATGACTTACGGAAATGTGCACACACGCGGCGCACCTTGGTCAAGAGATCATGCAAATTGGGGTAGGTTTTTAGAAATCGCTGAACCACTAAATTAAATACATGCGCTAGGCATGGTACGTGTGTGAGCTTGCCGAGCTCCAAAGCCGCCACCAAGTTACGCCCATTATCACACACAACCATGCCTGGTTGCAGGTTGAGTGGCGAGAGCCACTGCTCGGTCTGGTGACTAATCCCCTGCAACAGCTCTGAGGCCGTGTGCTGTTTGTCCCCAAGGCAGATCAGCTTCAGCACGGCCTGTTGACGCTTCCCCACTGCAGTGCTACACTGCTTCCAGCTACCGGCTGATGGGTGAGTGGCGCTGGCGGAAACCCTGATGGAGGTAGGGCCCGCAATCCTCGGCGTGGGTAGCACCTGTGCCATCCCAGGGTCCGAGTCGCTCCCAGCCTCCACGACATTCACCCAGTGTGCCGTCAGGGAAATGTAGCGTCCCTGGCCACAAGCACTTGTCCATGTGTCAGTCGTTAAGTGGACCTTCCCAGTAACTGCGTTGGTCAGGGCACGGGTGATGTTACGGGACACATGGTGGTGTAATGCGGGGACGGCACACCGGGAAAAGTAGTGGCGGCTGGGGACCGCGTACCGAGGGACAGCTGCTGCCATCAGGCTGCGGAAGGACTCAGTCTCCACAAGCCTAAATGGCAGCATTTCGATGGCCAGTAATTTGGAAAGGTGTGAGGTTAGTGCTATGGCCTGTGGGTGGGTGGCTGGGTATTTTCGCTTGCGCTCAAATGCCTGGGGTAACGACATTTGGACGCTGTGCTGGGTCAGGGAAGTGGATGTGGTCGCTGATGGTGCTTCAGATGGTACAGGTGCAGGGCGGGAGGTATGCGGGCCTGCGCCTTCGACAGGCGATTGGCCGGCACCGAAAACAGGGGAAGAGGAGGCAGTGGTGTGGCCTGCAGACACAGATGGGCGATCCAGGCGTTCCTCCCACTTATTACGGTGCTTGGATGCCATGTGTCGGATCATGCTGGTGGTGGTGAGGTTTCTAGTGTTCATGCCTCGGCTCATTCTGGTGTGGCACAGGTTGCAAACTACAATTCTTTTGTCGTCCGCACTTTCCTTAAAAAAACGCCATACCGCGGAACACCTACCCCTTGGCAAGGGAGATTTACGCAAGGGGGTGCTCCGTGGAACATTTGCGGGCCGGTTTGGTGCAGTCCGCCTTCTTTCTGTAGCCACACCACTGCCTCTTCCAGCCTGTTGCGGTGCTGCAGATGGCTCACCCTCAGGACTGCTGTCATCGCTCGGCTCTACACCTTCCCAGGTGGGGTCAGTCACCTCATCGTCCACCAAGTCCTCCTCCACTTCCTCACTCTGATCATCCTCCTCATGTCTTGATCCCACCACATACTCAGTCATTGACAACTGTATATCATCCTCCTCATCAAGGTCTTGAGACAGTAATAGTGGTTGATTTAATGGCAACTGTGTCTCATCATCATCATCATCATCCACTTCCTTTGACCTTAAATGCCGTTCACCTCTGTCATCTTCTTGTGATTGGGTACCCTCTAGAGGTTGTGAATCAGGGCACAAGATGTCATGTTCCTCTGCAAGCGTGCTTGGAGAGAGGTTCAAATTAAGGATTGGTGATGAGACGAGCTCCTCACTATATCCCAGTGTGGGATCACTTCTTTGACCAGATCCTCTATGGTGGGAGGAAGGATGATCAGAGTGAGGATTATGTTGACCAGACTCTTGGCTACTGAGAGTGGACTTGGTGGAAGACAGGGTGGTGCTTAACCGACTGGAAGCAGTATCAGCTGACATCCAACCGACCACCTGTTCGCAGTGGTCGGACCTCGAGAGTGATGTCCTGCGACGCCCTGTAAAATGAGACATGAAGCTAGGTATGGTGGATGTCTTTCTGTCTTGTGCTCTGGCACCAGGCGCAGTTTCTACGCGTCCTGACCCGCGCCCTGAACTATCAGGATCACGTCCACTTCCCCGTCCCTTTTTACCCGCCTTCTTCATATTACACGGAATATGTGCTGCAAATCTGCAACTTTGCACAGTAAACAGAATTTGCTTCTTAACTGCGGCTACGCACAGTGAATGGAATATGTGACTTTGATATTTTACAGTTTGAAGACTTAACAGAATGTTTTCCTATTCTGAAACTTTGCACAGTAAACAGAATTTGCTTCTTAACTGCGGCTACGCACAGTGAATGGAATATGTGACTTTGATATTTTACAGTTTGAACACTTAACAGAATGTTTTCCTATTCTGAAACTTTGCACAGTAAACAGAATTTGCTTCTTAACTGCGGCTACGCACAGTGAATGGAATATGTGACTTTGATATTTTACAGTTTGAAGACTTAACAGAATGTTTTCCTATTCTGAAACTTTGCACAGTAAACAGAATGTGCTGCTAATCTGCAACTTTGCACACTAAACAGAATGTGCTCTAATCTGCAACTTTGCACACTAAAAAGAATGTGCTGCTAATCTGCAACTTTGCACACTGAACAGAATGTGCTCTAATCTGCAACTTTGCACACTAAACAGAATGTGCTCTAATCTGCAACTTTGCACACTAAACAGAATATATGAAGTTTTTTTTTTTTTTTCTCTGCCCCCCCACACAAAATAAACTGCTGCCCCCACACACAGTAGTCCTAAAAAGGACTTTTGGGTCTTTTTTTTTTTTCACAATTGCTTTTCTTCTCCCTACACTGACTTTCCCTTCCTATCCTCATCTCTCCCTGGCTAAGACTGAGCCGAACTCGCTGGTCAGGTGCTATACAGCACCCGATCACGGGTTCTGGCCAGCCAATCAGTGTAATGCCAGCAGCCAACATGGCTGCTGGCATTACACTGATGTCAGAGCCTCCCTGCACGTTTATTGGCTGCGCAGCAGCCGCGAAACGTGCGGGGAGGAGACCCGAACATGGCGGGCGAGCACATGCGGTACTCGTACGAGTACCGCCATGTGCCGGGCAGAGCAATGCTCGAGCCGAACCGAGCTTCGGCCGAGCATGCTCGCTCAACACTAATAATTACTGTACATAGTTGAATATTTTCTATTATCTGGCTTTTATAACCTTTCTGAATATCTCTCTTTATTCTGTTGCTTTCAATTTGAAATGTTCAACCCCTTTTATTGAAAAAAAGTGTTGGCCTGGACTGGTTGTTATCAGACAGATACTGTCTCTCAAGATTTCTGTAATAAAAGATTTTAATAATACAAAATAAAAACATATTCTGAAAGTGAATAAAAGCAATCATGTGAGTATGACTGGAGCAAGAGCTGGTATCTTTATCTGAGGTAACATTGACTAAATCAGGGTGAAGCTCTTGTGGTTATGCAGGGTAATGGTGGGCAACCAAAGGCTGTGCAACTGGCTGGGAATTATGGTCTTCAACAGCCAGATGGCCACAGGTTGGCCATCCCTGATGTGTGTATGTGGGGGGGATGTTGGTTCCTTAAAGGGACAGTAATGCTTAATATGTAAAAGCCATATAATCATAAGCATTTGTCAAATTCTGTAGCAACAGCACCACTTTATTCAAAATGTATTGCAGTTCATGAGTTCAAGCTTACATTTTACTGTGTCACTGTTGCTATCCAGCAGAGGATTATGGTTCACTGAACTAGCTGTAAATAGACTGCAGTAGCAATAGCTTCACTACAACATATAAGGCCTTGGAAGTACTGCACCCAAATGGAAGTACTGTACCCAACCAAAAAATACAAGTTTGAGCTGCAATAGCTTTTCAATAAAACATCTTTCAATAGTGGAGTGTACCTTTGGTTTACTCAGCAGAATAAACCCTGCAAAAAAATATATAATATGTATCCCTTTAAGAAAACCAACAGAACCAAAACCTACGCCACCTCCACACACATGCACACAAACACATCAGGGATGAGCAACCTAAGGCTCTCCAGCTGTGTGGACCATAAATCACATCATCCATAGTCATCTGCATTAATCGTGCTATACATATATTTTTTTCTATTTTAAGCATTAATATTACTTTCAAAGTATAAACATACCATTGTTGTGCAAGGCAATGGAGCCACATGTAGAATCCAAGGAATTAATGAAAAGGACATAGACATACACGTATCATAATTAGTAAAAGATAAGAATGGAAAAAAACATTTTACACTATATTACTTTATAATATACAAAATGTAACTGTTTGAGTACCAGAGAGGTATCCAGCGCTTTGGAATGCGATGCGATAAACCCCCACTTACATTAATATAGAATGGGAATGCAATTCTACCTCTATATAAATCCTTGGTAGAGCCCCATCTAGAATTGGAGTACAGTTTCAGGCACCAGTTCCTAAGGCAGATGTTTTTGAACTGGATAAAGTACAGAGACATAAAACTAATAAAGTGATTGGACGATTCTAGTAATAAAGAGATACTAGCCAAACAAAAACCACAATTCCTTTCTATCAGAATGGAAATTTGTTCTGTAAAAGAGCAGAAAAGCTTTTATTTTTTTCTAGCCTTAATCATAATTCTGCCTTTCCATTCCAATTGGTATGTATGTTAAATATGCCAGATCAACATAAACACAACAACTGCCCAAACTAGTATTGCAGACTGCCCCTCTGCTGTCCCACTGTAGCAGAATGGTATATGCAAGGCTTCCTTGTCCATCTGGTTTCCCAGACTCTAGAGCCTGGAGAAAAAGGCCTATTTGGCCTCCAAAGTCTGCAATCACATGAGCCCCCCATGCCCCATGTACCCATGTGTATCGAAACAACTTCCACACTTCAAAAGTCCCCCTTAACCCCCCCATCTGGCATCTGAGGGATCAGCTGGCAAAAAATAAAAAAGAAACTACCGAAACCCCTCATTAGTCAAACCAGGCCCACCAGTAACGCCTTCATTTCCAGATTGGCTTGGAATGCATTTCAATCAATGCATTCCAGTTGATCTGGCACTGGAGTGGTTAAACACATTAAGATTTCAGCATTCACTAAATATTATGCTCAAATGGCCTTAAAACCATTTTTTGGGGAAAACTATCCCTCCATCTCTCCATCCTGAGCAGATCAGGATGGAGAATGCTCAAAAAATAAAGGGGGTCCTGGGACCCAAAAACATCTTATTTTGTTAACATATTATTATAAATTACAACAAAATATATTAATGTGGGATATATATACCCAATATTATTGCATTAAAAATCAAACCTAGCAGAAAAAAATGTATGCAAAAGCATGAAATCAGTATGGAGCCCCACACTGAAATTTACACTGGCCAAGTATAATTTTAAACAGATATCCATATCAGGCTGGAAAATGCCCAAGAAAGGTGCCGGGGCCTCATCCTTTGCCAACCATAAGGGAGAGTATGTTTGAAAAAATAATATGGTGTCTAAAGTCTCCATATTAATTTAATGCAAAACCTGAATTTGGTCCCCAAGACATCTCCTGACCCTCCCCTTTCCGGTATGGTATATGTATGTGTAAAAAAACATAATTACTTTGATGTTGGAGGTCCAGTGCTGTCGCCAACGCCCTGGGCCTCCACATCAACATCCTAAAAGAAAATACATTAAAGAAATAAAATCCTTAAAAATCCCACCATCACACTTGTCTCCACTAAAAATTAGAGGTCAAACATCCTCACCCCCAATCCTGCATGCAATCGACATTCCACTGTAAGGGGAAAAAAAACATGGAATTTTTTTTATAGTCAGTGCCTATTCCAGTTTTACCCCACTTTCTCTCATTGGCTCAGAGGCTGGGATACATAGCACATAATGTGCCTTTGATTAACTTCATCTCCTAGTCAATCACCAATTAGGAGAAGAGGTAACACATGTGCAATACATGACCCCATCCTCTTCTCTGATTGGACTGAGGAAGGGTTTACATACTGCACGTCTGTGACCGCTCCTCCTCACTCATTATGGCTGGGCAGTGCAGTTACTCCAGGGCCTGTTCTGTGCCCCGTGTAACTCCATCTCTCATCTAATAAGAATGTGGAAAAAATATAAACAGGGTTTGGTTATATAAAAGTGGTGGCAGGATATTACAGATTTTTTAAATTTAATTTCTTGTATTTTTTTTAGGTTGTTGATGGGGAGGAATAGGATTCTCCCACCCTATATCAGGGAGGGGAAGGGGACACAGGTTTTGCATTAAATTAATATGGGGACTTCAGACTCCTTGTTAATTTTTACACATTCTTGCACTGAAAAATAATACGGAGTAATTACCCCACCACAATATCATTTTTTGTACTCATTAACCCCTCCATTGCCGCTGTGGCTAATCGTAACCCCCATGGCAACTGAAGGGTTAATAACCTATTTGGATGGGGAGGGTTGGAGTAGGAAGAGTGTTTTTTTAAATTATACCTTAAATTATAACCTTTCCATTGCCGGAGTAGTAAGATCACTGAGATCTGGCAACAGAGAGATTAACCATTTGTGTGGTTGGGTGTGGTGTGAGGTAGCGGTGGGTTATTTATTAACTGAGGTTAACCCTTCCTTTACCAGAGCAGTGATATCAGTTAACCGGGGATGATGGGGAGGCAGGGTGGGTGCTCTGGGAAATGGGTGATCAGGTAGGGGACCAGGGGAGGTTCTATTATCCCCTCAGTTTCCCCTGATAATCAAGCCAAAGGAAAGTGGTCAAAATCCCACAATTTTTTTTTGGGCTTCCTAGTAACCTCACTTTGGGATTATTTTTGGGGTCATTTTTCAGCACTCCAAAAAGGACACCATCAGTCACAATTTAATCCCAGAATTGGCCAGCTGGAAATATCTGCGGAATGGGAAAATGTACATTCAGCAAAGATTAAACATCCTAGAGGGGATATGATTAATATTTATAAATCTATTCTAAGCCAAAACCAAGTACTCAAAGGTAGAGGGGACTATGTATTCAAAAAAGCTGAGTAAGGAGAGCTTTTTTAAAGTAAGGGTAGAAAGATTGTGGAATTCTTTGCCACAGGATTCTGCGTTGCAGATTCTGCAGAAGTTTTCAGAAACATGTTGGATGCCTTTCTATCTGAGCAAAATATTGAGAATTATGAAAGCTGGGTTCAGCGCAGATGGGATGATGATCCAGCAAGATATCTAACTGCCTTTTGGAGTCAGGAAGGATTTTATTTACCGACTTGGGAATTAATTGGAAAAGGCTTAACCTTTTGGGTGCCAGAGGGGCACGCAACACATTTTAAAGAGATACGTTGCACGCTCCTCTGGCACTCAAAGGGTTAAATAAGAATTTTTTTTTTTTGCCTTCTCCTGGATCCACAAGGGTGATATGGGAAAAGCTGAGACTGTTGGACGCATATTAATTATTAGGAAGTGTTAGTGTTCCTATAAACAAGCAAACAAAACAAGGCTGATTTACAAGGAAATGTGGAGTCATTCTAGAACAAACCAAAGTTTAAATAAGAGACAAATAAAAGGTCCAGAAAAGTCTATTAATTTATTTGGGGGTGTTAACCCCTTGAACGCTAGAGAGGTCTCCAAACCATTGTTTCACAATATGTTGAAGAGCTCTCCAGCATTCAAGAGGTTTAAACCCAATTTAAATCAGTTTCAAATGTTATTTCTCCCTAAGCAGTTGCTTTGCCCCAGAATTTGCTCCTGCTCTTAACCCTTTCAGTGCCAGAGGCGTACACAAATTGCAATGCGTTGTTTACCCCTCTGGCACTGAAAGGGTTGATAGTATACCAGCATCACTGTTTTCTGTGGTAGTTTCCATCTAAGTATCACACTTCATTGCACATTTAACTACAAATAAATCATCCACAGCATAAATATATTACATGATCAGAGGCAAAGTAAATCATTTCATAGCAGGCTCTCACTCAAATCTGACACTTTTAAAATGCACTGCCCATGTTTCTATTAAAATAAACAATAATAGCTGTTTGGGGACACTGATGCATGCGGTAATTACATAAATATGCCTAATGGCAGTTTTATATTTTATTAGTTTCATAAAAATGACTTTGTATGGAATCATTATTAAGACATTGTCAAGTTGCATTCATTTGGCACAGATGTCTTAATAAGCTGAATGGGTATGGCTGTTACTGTAAGATGTTCATTGAGCACTTATAATATAGCAGTGCATATTACAATTGCCTCTGAATGCTAGTAGAGAGAAATTGCTGCACACTTTAATATACTTCCATTTGAGATTATAACACTTTGGTCCTTAGTCACAAAAGAAATGAGAAACAGTTCTGGAACAAAACAACTGAAATCTAGAGGAGGAATATTTATCCCCAAAACTTGCAGAGATTTAAATGGGGATTTTTATCTCTTGAATGCTGGAAAGGTCTCCAACGCTTTGTGATCTCGCTAGCATTCAAGCGGTTAAAATTCAAATGTAACTCATTAGGAAGATGTATTACTCCCCTATGGTTCAGCAGGTTTGTTGCAGAATTTTTCTGAATTTATTTTGCGAATATTGGTATATATTTATAAAAGAAGTTCCTAAATTCCCATATATTGAATAGAGCTTTTTAACCCCTTGAATGTAAGAGAGGTCTATAAAAGCATCACTTTGCAGTTCATTGGAGACTTATCTAGCAATGAACGGGTTAAAAGCCCAATTTAATTTAACAGATTTTTATTTGTCCCCTATGGTGCAGTTGATTTACTCCAGAATAACTCCAGTTTTTATAAATATAGCCCTTTGTTTGTTACTAGTTATTACATCTACATTCTAAGAGCCATACTCCCAAAGTAAGTGTAGCAATTGTGGGATGAACCAACTGCACCATCATAGGGAACACATATGGGGCTAGATTTAAAGGTTTACATTAAACCAGCCGCTAAGTAAAAAGGCACATCGGCCGCAAATAACACATTATTTGGACACTATTTGGAGTCAGAAAGTTTCCAGTGTGATTAAGCCCTTTGCCGAAATATATAGTCATATGCCATCAAAGCCAGATTTCCCAGTAGGCAGAGTAGGCAACTGTACAGAGCTCTGAATTTTGAGTGGTTCCTCAGGTGTGCTGGACACATCTACAGTCTGTATTGTGGCTGTGGCCACAGCAATCTTAGTGCCCCTGCACCAGTTTATATATTCCTTTACAGTCTATTATTTAACCCCTTGGATGTTAGAGAGATCTCCAACATATTGCAGTGTAATGCATTAGAGATCTCCCTAGCAACCAACTGGTTAAACCTTTTTTGGCTCTTGTTATAGTCCTAGGGTATTTTCTGTACTATGAAACAGTGGATGGGACTGAAAGGAAGGGTCCTGTGAGGAGTGGGGGTTAGGCCATGGGCAGAGCTAAGGGCATCTAGCATGCCTTGCCCATGGGCACCTGGGATACATATATCTGGTAACACCGTTATTTAAATCATGTGGTCCAAGACAGAATGGTTAGCTATTCCGGTGTGAGGCAATATAAGCTTTCTTTTATGTAATCGAAACCCTTAGATTACTGTTTCTAAGCATTAGTGTTTAGGGAACACCAACAGGTCAGCATGTGAAGATAGGCCTGCTTAATAACAGATGTGTAATCAGTGTCTCACTCATTGTGATCAACCCACTTGTGTTTAACCCCTTAAGGACCTATGATGGTCCTGGACTGTCATGGAATTCCGGGCTCCCTGCGTGGCTGCACGCCGTTTGGGGAGCCTGGAACCGGATCGTGAAAAAAAATGCTCCATGGTCCTTAAGTGACTGATGCGTGTGTGCACAACCGGTCCTTAAGGGTTAATTAAGGAAACAAGACTTGTAGTTGTGCAATGAGCACTCTGGCTGAGAATCTCTGTCTTGGCTGCTAAACAGGTCTAAAACACATTGCTTCACAACACTCTGAAGGTTTCTTTAGGATCCAAAGGGTTAAGTATTGGACTTTCTGGTATACAGTGAGGATGCTATACAAAGAAAGAGGTGAAATTCTTTAATTCTATACAAGAATTCTATACAACTGCCCCAGAGGAAACAAAAAGGTCCTGATATTTCCATTGAATGGTACCACACAGACATACAATCAAACCATGTAAGAATGGTGCAAGAGAATATATAACAGACTACTCCTGTACGGACAGTCCAGCTAAGCCGAATATACCTGGATATCCAAAGAAGAATTTATGCAGCTGTTATTTTAAGAAAATATCTATCTTTAGAATTTTGCAATGTCCTAGTGCAGCACAGTCGATGACTGAATGAAACAAATGATGATGACGTATTTGTGTCCAAATATCTGGAGTACTCTTATGTCACTTACAGTGAGCATTAATATTTCAGAAGAACTAAATAGAGAAAGCATAGATTATCCCATCTAAAAGTACTATTTATTAAAAATAAAATATTATAAGATTTCCTTATAAGAAAAGAACCCATCACACATCCAGTCCTTTTTAACCATGAGCCGAATGTTCATGCAGAGATCCTTCTGTCTAGATGGCAACCTTACATAGTCTATAACAGTGGTTCTCAGCGTGGTGCCCTCAGTGGCCACTAACAGGCCTTGCTTTAAGAATTTCTGTGTTAGAGCACAGGTGAGTTAACCAATGTGAATGAGCCTCTGATCACTACACCTGTGTTCTAGCAGGTACATTCCTAGGTCCTGGCCTGTTAATGTCCACTGAAGGCACGGGTTGAGAACCATTGGTCTATAATGACAATTTCCACTGCTTCATGGGTTTAAATGCCTTAGGTGGTATATGGCATATATAATAAGTAATCATGAGTCTTGCTCCATACAAAGTGATCCTATAGTAGGAAGCTGGGGCATGTTCTGGGATGCCTCTGAAAACAGCAGAGCAAGGACAAATTCCCACAGGGGGTACAAATGGGAGGAATACAAAAAGGAATAATTGATGCTGTATCTATGCATATTGTAGGCATCTACCTACTTCATCAGGGGTCCCTGTCCATCCTTCTTGTCTAGTATTTATAATAATAATAACTAGTATTTATATAGCGCCTTTCTCCCAGTGAGACTTAAAGTTCTTTCAGCGCATGCTCTTGTAATTAACCAAATCTTCAGCTGAATAATAGATGTTATTATTACCCAATCAATGGTACTTCTTTTATAGACCTCGGAAGATTGAAGGGCTGAGTTGGCCATGCCGGGATTTGAACATGTAACCTTGCAGTTTGACCAGGCTCTGTAGTCAGGGTTTTTACCACTGAGCTATCTCACCAGCTATAAGGCATTTCCAACTAATCAATTATGTGTCCTTACTAACTTGATATCTAGCATGTTTAGAATACTATCATTAAAAATTCTCATACAACTCCACTGATTCCCTGGACATCCTATAGAGACCTTGCTCTCCAGTTGTATATAAATAATATGATATTTACTTTTTGTTTGTTTGTGTGTGTGTGTTTCAAAAAGCACTTCAAATGATGTATTGATCAATGTAATTTAGAACTTCCAGAACCTGCTAATACACATTTTAACTAAATTATATTGAAACAATTTTTATAATTGCTTATAGATAGCTGGCTCACACTTTTGTTTAACTCTTTAAATGCTAGGGCTGGAAATTCAGTTATTCTGTAATTCATTCTGGAATATCTCTATTCCCACTTTGATATATTAAATAGCACTAAAATCACACATACCCTTTACTTATTAATCAAGTTCTTTATCCTATTAAAAATACATATTTCTTAACTTTTACTTATTTTGGTTCATTTCTACCAGATCCTGAAGCTCCTGTTCTTCCTTAGCCATACGGATGAGTAATTAACTGCTCGCCTCAGTCTCATCACCATTACTTGTTCATGTTATGATGCAGTGGGGTGAGTATACAGACATCATCCTGCCTTCGGTCTTGCTTTCACAGGGGGGGGCAGCTGAAAGTATCTGGGGAGAACCCCTCCTATGCTTTGCATTGCTCCTTTCATACCCACAAGTGGATCCATATGTAAATCACCTTATACTCATTTGACTGCTGCTAAGAGTGGCCACTACAAGATATGGATAAATAATATCCCATATGGACAATTACAAATCGTACAGGGAAATTACATCCTGGATGAGGATTTCAAAAAAAGGTAGTAGTAATATTCAAGAAATTTAAAGAGAAGTGATATGAACCAAATATATTAGAGGAAGCATATGTGAAGGTGATAGAAAAAAGTAGAACAGATCTGATAAATTACATAGAAAGAAAAAAATAAGATTTTACCACTTTTTTCCTAAAGGGTCACATATATTGTTGACCAGCTGCTCTCCTCTATGATTGTTTTGTGCCCCGAGGAAAAGGTGACAGATCCCAATTAAAATCCATAAGACACTGGTGAAACAAGATGGCTTTCCATAACAATTCTACGGGGGAATATACAGAACAATGTGTGGGCACCGATGTTGTCAGTTTGTGCAGAACTATAAGGTATTAACACAGAGCACAATTGCACCAGTAAGATGGAAAGTCTAAGCAGAGCAATGCACCATTAGATAAGAACAGCAGTCATTACATAACACCAGAACAATACTTATGCCAAGAGACAATCAAGCATTACAGAGAATAAAGAGAGTTATAAAAGAAGAAAATAGAAATATAAGCACCAGACCCATCCCAATTATAGTGGCAATTAGTTGTATTCTCCCAGGAAATGGATGGGGCACTATAAATGAAAGCATAACTTTTAGTGAAATATTTAAGACCTTCTCAAAAGAAGTGAATTAGAATCACTTTTAACTGCCACTTTAATTGGGGTGGGTCTGGAGTTTCCTTCTGTTTTCTCTTGCTTTATCTTATGACAATATAACAGAACTACCACATTCAGTTTATCTACTCCCAATACACCCATAAGAGTAGTGCACCATTTCTTGTTATAGCAAGCATTACAGAGAAGACAAGTATTACATAAATCCATGAGAACACAATGGAATTACTCCAGATGCTTAGAGCATTGCCTCATTACATGGTTGTACCAGAGAATTAACACTGCTGAGCAAAACATTGCTATAGATCAAAAGAGTATTATGCTAGAGTCTAAACCAATAGTATAAAAGACTGGAGGCATACACACACATTTATATACAGATATATCAATCACAGACATGCAAGTAAACATACTGGAGCTGATTTATTAATGCAAAGTGGTAAAATTCTGGGACAAACCAAAAGCATTATCGGGAACAAATAAAAAGTAACATGCATTGGGTAGGAATTTGCAATTGTTATTTATTACATTGGATGCACTTGGTTTGCTCCAGAAATACAGCACTTTTCCTTAGTACATAAGCCAACCTGACATACCAACACACATGCCCAGAGAAGTGCAAGAATCATATTCACAAACATTTTCCTGCCACTCAACTCCACCAAATATCATTGTGCTGTATGCATACAGTTTGGAGAAGGTAAAATTGCCTGTCCATCATAACTGTACCCATGCCTTCAGTATGGCACAAGAAGTTGTAGTACAAAGATATAATCTGGTGGGCAGAACTAAAATTGTAAGTAGAGATATTTATATTTGATATATAATTGCATGGGTGAGCACTAGAAATAGTGCAAATGATAGTGCAATTGTGAGATTCAACAATAATAAAATTACACACGTTTTAAAAAAAAAAAAAAAAAAAATATATATATATATATATATATATATATATATATATATATACTAGCAATGTGGGACGGCGTTGCCCGTCATGTCATGACCGTTGGGCGCATGTGCGTGAAATGCAGACACACTGAAAAACACAGACATATGCAACACACAGGCAGACACATACCATACATCCCAAGTGTCCCTCTTTAGGAGGGACAGTCCCTCTTTGAGGGCAAAATCCCTCTGTCCCACTCTGTTGTCCCTCTTTTTAGGAGGTCAGACTGTGTGCAGGGCCGGCTCCACCTATAGGCGAGGTAGGCGCCGGCCTAGGGCGCACACGTACTGGGGGCGCGGGCATGCAGCGGAGAAGAGCTGCACCCGCACACACCACGCCGGGAACCACAACACAGTCAGGTCTGTGTTGCTACAGCGCTCCCTCATTGGGTCAGATCTTTAGTAATGCAGAGCGCGCTGGGAGTCATGATCTCCCGCCACGCTCTGCATTACTGAAGAGAAGACTGCGCGGAAGCTACAGGTATGTGATGGGGGGCAAGTTGGAGCTGAGGGGCCATACTGGAGCTGCTGGGGCCAAGTTGGAGCGGATGGGGGGGCAAAGTGGAGATGATGGGGGCAAGTTGGAGCTGATAGGGGCAAGTTGGAGCTGAGGGGGCAAGTTGAAGCTGATGGGGGTAAGTTGGAGCGGATGGAGGTCAAAGTGGAGCTGATGGGGGCAAGTTGGAGTGGATGGGGGTCAAAGTAGAGCTGAAGGGGGTGCAAAGTGGAGCTGGTGGGGGCAAGTTGGATCGGATGGGGGAAAAAAGTGGAGCTGATGGGGGCAAGTTGAAGCGGATGGGGGGCAAAGTGGAGCTGTTGGTGGCAAGTTGGAGCTGTTGGTGGCAAGTTGGAGCTGCTGGGGGCATAGTGGAGCTGCTGGGGGGCAAAGTGGAGCCGATGGGGGTAAGTTGGAGCTGATAGGGGCAAGTTGGAGCTGATAGGGGCATTGTGGAACTGAAGGGGGGGTAAAAGTGGAGCTGGTGGGGGCAAGTTAGAGCGGATGGGGAGCAAAGTGGAGCTGATGGGGGCAAGTTGGAGAGGATGTTGGGCAAAGTGGAGCTGATGGTGGCAAGTTGGAGCTGCTGGGGGCATAGTGGAGCTGATGGGGAGCATAGTGGAGCGGATGGGGGACATAGTGGAGCTGGTGGGGGGCAAAGTGGAGCTGGTGGGGGGCAAAGTGGAGCTGATGGGGGTAAGTTGGAGTTGATGGGGGCAAAGTGGAGCTGATGGGGGCAAGTTGGAGCTGATGGGGGGCAAAGTGCAGCTGATAGGGCCAAAGTGGAGCTGATAAGGGTCAAGTTGGAGCTGGTGGGGGGCATCTCTTACAGGCATCTCTAGACCAGGGGCAGACTGTCCCAGGAGGCAGAGAGAGGACAATCATGAAAAGAGGTGGGGTATAAGTAGGCAGGGTATAAAGGGGTGGGACACAAGGGGCGGAGCGAAATGGGTGGCAAAATTAGGTTTTGCCTAGGGTGGCAAAAATCCTTGCACCAGCCCTGACTGTGTGGTGTGTATTACTTTGCTCTACAGCAATAAAGCAATAAACTTCAGTATATGTGTTTATACATTAGTCTGTGCAAATAAAATACTTTGGTCTTGCACTAAATCATTTATTCAGTTACATAAATAGCCAGTAATAGGTCATGAAATAACCTAAAAATTCTTACTAATGCCCCGCCCACCAGCCACGCCCCAACAATATCACCTAAAACTGCAGTATCCCTCTTTGGCCATGTGAAATGTTGGGAGGTATGCACATACACACAGTGAGCGGCAGAGACATGCAAAAGACACGCACACACACAGACACACTGGAGATGGACACACATATGTAACAGAGATGTACACACACAACATATATGAGCAGAAACACATGCGTGCATGAGTTGTGTACCCCTCTGGCACTCAAATGGTTAAGGTACAGAGAGGCATGTGAGAGTTAAATAGCAGTGGGAAGTGTGTTCATACCTGGGAACATTGACTTGTGGAGTCCCTAGAGGGGACTGATGTGGTGCTGATGTGGAGAGACATATGGGGCAATCTGGGTTAAAAGTGGGTGAGGCTTAATCGCGAGTAGGGGGCGGGGCTTAACATAAATGTGGAAAAGTGTTAGTAATAGGCTGGGGAAGGAGGAGAAGTGGGAGGGAAATGAAAGTTTACAGTGTGAGGGGTTTGAACACACTCCCTGAGGGGTAAAACTTGATACACAACCCTGTGGCAGTCAGTGGGTTAAGTGTGTACCTGATGGCTGTTTGTCCTGTGTGCTGCATGGGAAATGATGACAGTGAAGAAGTAATTCAGCAATGAGGGCCTACCTTAACCCTGTGAGTGCCATTTTGTTCCCCTGGTGACGTAGCACCCTTCAGTAGCTGTAGTGCAGGTCCTGCTGAGGCCACTGGGAGTCAGGGTGAGTGACTGTGTGTCAACCATATTTCTTTCTGGCTTTGTGTGTGTGTTGTGCTGTGTGAGTGGGGCATGTGTGTGTAATACCTGGGAACTTTGACTTGTGGAGTCCCTCATGTGGTGCTGATGTGGAGAGAGCAATGGGGCAATTTGGGTTAAAAGTGGGTGGGGCTTAATCGTGAGTAGGGGCGGGGCTTAACATAAATGTGGAAAAGTGTTAGTAATAGGCTGGGGAAGGAGGAGAAGTGGGAGGGAAATGCAAGTTTACAGTGTGAGGGGTTTGAACACACTCCCTGAGGGGTAAAACTTGATACACAACCCTGTGGCAGTCAGTGAGTTAAGTGTGTAACTGATGGCTGTCTGTCCTGTGTCTTGCATGGCAAATGATGACAGTGAAGAAATAATTCAGCAGAGGGCCTACCTTAACCGTTTGAGTGCCATTTTGTTCCCCTGGTGCTGCACTACAGGTCCTGCTGAGGCCACTGGGAGTCAGGGTGAGTGACTGTGTGTGTTTGTTTGGTGCTGTGTGAGTGGGGCATGTGTGTTTGTCTGTGGTGTAGGAGCAAGTGGCGGCCATATTGTTTTTTTCAGACATTGATAGTGGTGGGCGGGCTGCATAGTGGGGGCGGGACAACTCCCTGCATGATTGAATCACCCAATAGGAGTAGTAACTCCTGCTTTATGCCTCCCCTGGGTGTGTTTTGGCAGGCACAAAGTCTTCTTTTATATATATATATATATATATATATATATATATATATATATATATTAGCAATGTTGGACAGCGTTGCCCGTCAGGTTATGTAGGGAATGTATAAACACATATACATGAGAAAACAGGGTCATAACAGACAGACACACACACATATAGAGGCATGGTAAGAGGGTAGTGATACACACACACACACATAGTTGGAGATAAACAAAGAGACACGCACAGTCAGTAAGAACAAAGAGACAGCAATGAGAAGAGGGGTCACGAGTCACACCCACAGACACACTTATACAGGCAGAAGAGGGACACACACAGCAACCTACATAGTTGCATAGAAACAGACACATATAGTGAGCATGAAGAAAGGCTACACCAAAAGGAAATGTAGACATTGCTGTTGAAGTGATTAAGTACAATGGCCATGATGTTGCTGGTGTTGTAAAGTGTGTGTTATTAAGGATGATAGGAGTTGCAGGGCAAAATGGAGGACAGTGACCCATCAGGCGTGAACCCATTGAGTGGCAGAGGGATAAGCAGGTCACTACTGGGCAATGCATGGGATATCCCTCTGTCACTGAAGGGGTTAAGAAATGGTATTTTGTAATTAAGGTAGCCTTCTGGCACTGAAGGGGTTAAAGAAGTGTGGTTTGAATGTACCCAAGTAGTTCCTTATAAACATAATAAAGTGTTGAGGGTTAGGTATGCTTAGCCTTCGATTATGATAACATCTTTGTAGATACAGCTATGTTTGGGGGTTGGGAAGCGAGTACACACTGAGCCACCGGAAAGACAGTGCTTCAGAGAGCCATTACTGTGGATGATGGGAGTTGTAGTGAGGTAAAAGAATAAATAATGGGATTGTGCTTCCAGCGCATTGCACAGTGTGATGGTGAAAATGTGCAGCTATGAATGAAAAATGTACCTCTAAGGAATTGTTTTGTAAGTCTTGCTGAGCACTGCGCTGGACTCTGTATCCCCTTTTATTCGTGCAGAAGCACAGGCCAGAGCAGAGCACGTACAGAAGGGGATAGAGAGGGCAGCGCGGCACTCAGCAAGACTTACAAAAGAAAACAATCCCATTGAGGTACATTTTTCATAGCTGCAGGTCTTCACCATTGGGCTGTGCAATGAGCTGGAGGCACAATCCGATTATTTTTTCAATTTTACCTGACTACACTCCCACCATTACTCAGGCTGTGCAATGGGCCGAGTATGTAAGCCACTGGAATAGCCCACAGTCAGGAGCCAACGGCAGCTGCTGTGACGGATCCAGAGAGGGCCGACGGAACAGTGAGTCCACTCCAGGATCTTGAAAAGACGCGTCCGTTAAGGCTCCAAGGGCTTGGTGCGGATAAGGCCAGAGATATACAGGAGTGAGGGTGAGAAGTGTGAGACCTGGAGGGCAGGTAAGAAGGTCCCTCGCTTCCCTCAGTGGTGCTGCTTGTAATTGAAGGCCAAAGCTTCCTTCTGTGCTCGCTTCCATATCAATCCCTACCATCACACACGTTCACGTGTGTGTGTGTGTGTGTTAGGAGGAGGAGCAAGTGGCAGCCATTTTGTTTTTCTTCAGACTTTATAGTGGTGGATGGGCTGGATTAGTGGGGGCAGGCCAAATCACACCCCCAGTGAATGTCCCAATAGGAGAAGTAACTCCTCCTCATTGCCGCCCCTGGGTGTGTTTGCCAGGCACACAGAAGTCTTCTTTTATGTATATAGATATATATATATATATATATATATATATATATATATATATATATATATCACGGTGCCCGTGATTGCTGGCTTTCCCTGTCAGTTAGCTGTGGGTGCTTTCCATTGGTTGCCTGTGACTAGTCCGCCCAGTACTGCCTATATAGACTGGGTTCCTGCACCCTTTCACTGCCCTTTCGTGGTGTCTCTATGTCAGTGATCGCCTGCCTATGGATTCCTGTGTCAACTGGGCCTGTTTGACTCCTCTCCTGTTCTAGCGCCTGTGTACCTACCCAGAGAGCCAGTCTATTCTCCAGAATCGTTCCTGTGTACCATCCGGCCTACTGACATTCCTGCTTCCCTTCCTGACCCGGTTTGGCTGACGTTTGCTGCTCCGGTATCCTGACCCGGCCTGGCTGTTGTTCCTGTTCCTGGATCCTGACTTGGCTGCATTCCGCTTGACTCCGGTCGCCTCGGCGACATTCTGACTCCTGGTGTCTTCCTTTGGTGGTACCGCTGATTACAAGTTTCTGGCCTCCGAGTTGGCACTGGTAGTGCTTTACTCCACTCTACACCAGTTGCTAGTGTTGCCTCCATTATAGCACCGGCAGGGCTTCCGTGTTTGTCCAGTACACGGTACTGTTTGTTCCACTGTACACCGGTTTCTTGCTGCCTCCGTTATAGCACCGGTAGGCCCTCCGTGTACATGATACTGGTTTACTTCACTCTACCACCGGTTGCTTGTGCTGCCTCCGTTATAGCACCGGTAGGGCCTCCGTGTACATGATACTGGTTTGCTCCACTCTATCACCGGTTGCTTGTGCAAACTCCGTTATAGCACCGGTAGGGCCTCCGTGTTTGTCCAGTACGCGGTATTGGTTTGCTCCACTCTAGACCGGTTGCTAATGCTACCTCCGTTATAGCACTGGTAGGGCCTCCGATCCTCTGTGTCACTTCTGTCATAGGCTGCCCTGCCCGGTATATTGGCAGGGTCGGTAGAGCCTTCTTAGTTCTCTGTGCTACCCTCTAGGCTGCCTTGCCCGGTATTTTGGCAAGGTCGGTACAGCCTCCTTTATCCTTGTGTTCATCTTCTAGGCTGCCTTGCCCGGTATATTGGTAAGGCCGGTAGAGCCTCCTACATCTCATTGTGCCATCCTCCAGGCTGCCTTACCCGGTATTTTGGCAAGGCCAGTAGAGCCTCCTTAATCCTTCTGTGCACCTTCTAGGTTGCCTTGCCCGATATATTGGTAAGACCGGTAGAGCCTCCTACATCTCGTTGTGCCATCCTCCAGGCTGCCTTACCCGGTATTTTGGCAAGGCCGGTAGAGCCTATTCATTGTATCATTGTATGCTATGCTCTTTGAACCTGTCATGTGACTGTAACATATGTATTTGTTCAGGACCTGTGAGGGTTCTTATTAAATTTTTTTCAGTAAAGCTGTGTTTTTATTTAACTCTGTGTCTGTGAGTCAAAACAAACCATGACAATATATCACAAAGATCTAGAAGGATATCAGAAGATATTATTCTTCATGTTCCTCTCTCAGAATATATACGTGACAAATATGTGAAAAACAAAAAATATAAACCATAGTGTGATCCATGTTTATAGACACATTTTTAGCAATAAATAAAATGTCCGCAAGAATAATAGTAATAGTCCCAAAAACAAAATATAATATATATCCGTCTGGGAGGTGTCTGCAGTTCATATATCTATAAAGGATAGTAGTCTACTTCACACTCACTTGTTTAGTTTAACACTTGATTGACCTTAAAGTACAAATCAAGCGATCATAGTGTATGGGGAAATTATTAAAGCTGACCACATTCAGCTATCCACGCAACTTGTCAGGTGAGAGGTCTCGAGTGTCAACTTTCCATTAGGTACTCACTCTTTATTGTCGGCCTAGGAACAGGAAGATTCCCTAATCCCAGGGCTTCCAAAGCTTGTGGGGAATTTGAGACCACCCTCACTTGGTCTTATCTGTGTATCTTCTATACGTTACGATGTCCAGGGAAAATGGCTTGTTGATTCCAAGAATTAGTTTTATACGCATTTGGGCGTTATAAAATATTTTAATATATTTCAATAATGTATAAAACAGTACAGTACATTAACCCCTTAAGGATCCATGACGGTCCAACACCATCATGGGTTGTTTTCCCTTAAGGACCCATGATGGTACTGGACCGTCATGGGGTAAACTCTCCCATCGCCACCACACGGAGTGATGGGAGAGCGCGGGATGGCTGTAACTAAGCGATCCAGTACCAGGGCACTTAGATACAGCCAGTAGCAACATTGTTGCAACATGTCATTTGCTTGATTAGCGAATCACATGTTGCAAAAGCCGAATGACAGGGACATTATTTGTAAATACTGTCCCTGTCACATCTCTCTGCCTCCCTCTATCTTACGCACTGCTGAGGTGGAGAGAGACAGAGAGACATCTTGTTCCAGAGTTCAGATTGTGTTCCAGCGTTCCTGATCCTGTTAAAAGTTTAAAAAAAAATCCATTTTAACCCCATTGATCACTGTTATTGCAGTGATCAATACATCCCCCCCCCGATCACTCTAATAGTGATCAGTTTGCTGAAGATCACCTTTAGCTGATCTGTGGTACTTTTACCCCTCTAGTATTTTTTTTTATTTGTTTTAATTAATAAAATATTATTAAGCATATTTTAGAGTTAGGTAGGTAGTTTAGCTCGGTAGTTGGGTAGGTTTAGTCGTGTGCATTGGGGAAAGTTTTAGAGTTAGATTTAGGTTTACGTTTTTGTCCAGTACAGTTCTCAGTTGTTGTATTCTGATCTCTGTGTATGACCCTGGCTTGTCTGACTATCCAATCTGGTGCTGACCTGTGGCTCTGTCCAACAATACTTTCTACATTGCATCCTGACTAGTGGACATCCAATCTGGAGCAGACCTGTGGCTCTGGCTGACTACCCGCTCTGTGAATGACCCTAGCTTGTCTAACTATCCAGTCTGGTGCTGACCTGTGGCTCTGTCCAACTATCCTCTCTACGTTGCGTCCTGACTAGTGGACATCCAATCTGGTGCAGACCAGTGGCTCTGGCTGACTACCCGCTCCATGTATGACCCTAACTTGTCTGACTATCCAATCTGGTACTGTAATGGTTTTCTGAACACTCAGACACGCAAGGTTTAGGTAAAATGAAATTTTATTGAAGAACCACAGTAATAGAATAACCCTCGCGGGTCCAGTATTTATGCAAACAGTACACTACTGACACAGGACAGGTAGCAGTACAAAATACCCACACAAGTCCAGTATATATATATATATATATACACAATACAATACGGACACAGGTCAGGTACAGTTCATGTGAATCCAAACAAGGTGCGGTTGGTGTGATTACTATTAGGCCGGGAGGACAGACAGGCCCTAATAGTACAATGGCCCTTAGTACACTCTCTACACAGAGAGTGACACAATGGTGACTAAGGCCACAACAGCAACGAAGGCCCTGGACAAATGGCAGACTACCGGAGCTACCAAAGGAGGACTGCCACAGAGGCACGGAATAAAGCCACTCAGCAACTGCAATGACTGTACCCAGTGTGCCAGGTACCAACCCACAAGGGGTTAACGAACGCTCAGACCTAGAGTCGACTACCAGTATGGAGAAAGCCTGAGGCGCCCAGGAAAGACCAACCTCAGCTAGAACAGTATAGGTCAAGCGTACCGTGGTGCTACAGAAGGATGCTACAACACCGGGTGTCGTATCACTAGGCACAATACTGAACGGGTCACAGTAACAGGCTGCCGGAGCAGCAACGGAAGCAACAGAGGATCTGTCGGTGGACAGAGAGAAACCGGAGTATGCACTTAACCGTATACCTGAAGGAGCAGTAACCAGGACCGGGTCGGTACACAGAGCAGGAATGTCAGCCAGGCCGGGTCGGTACACAGAGCAGGAATGTCAGCCAATCCGGGTCAGTACACAGAGCAGGAATGTCAGCCAATCCGGGTCGGTACACAGAGCAGGAACAATACAGGCAGAGTAGTCAGGCAGTCCAGGTCATACACAGGAAACGCACAAATACTGGAGCAAGCACTTAGCAACGGAAACACCACGAAAGGGCCCTGCTAAAAGTGACAGGGCTCAGTATTTAAGGGTTACCAATGGGTGGAGCAACACCACGTTAGCCAATAAAAATGTATTAGGAAGAAGCACAGTCATAATGTCGCCAGCAATAACACGGGCACCGTGATAGGTACTGACCTGTGGCTCTGTCCAACTATCCTTTCTACGTTGCTTCCTGACTAGTGGGCATCAAATCTGGTGCAGACCTGTGGCTCTGGCTGACTAACCACTCTGTGTATGACCGTGGCTTGTCTCACTATCCAATCTGGTGCTGACCTGTGGCTCTGTCTGGCTATCATTGTTATGTTGTTCCCTCAGCTAACAGACATCCAATCTGGTGCAGACCAGTGGCTCTGGCAGACTACCAGCTTTACTGACTGCAGGCGTGAGTCAGTAGTCTCCCTTGTTGCCATCCTTTAGGGGAGATCCTTAGTGTCTTTTCTGAGTCTTTCTGACGCTAATGAGACTACCACTGGCTTCGGCCTAGTCTCTTGCAGTGTGGTTTACTTTGAGGTAGCCTCCTATTCCTGATAGCCTCTCCAGTTACCCTCTGCTCCTTCCTTATCCTTACTGTATATACTATTCTAATAAAGGTGATTTTAACTATACCGTCTGACTCTTGGTTTACTCTTGGGAACCGTGACAATATGTAAGGGTCATGACTACAGACGTTAATAGCGATCCACCTTTTCAGAACATCTTGGACAGGATGCAGGTTCAAAATCAATGTATTGATCATTTATCCTTGGCCTTGCAAACCTTGCTTAGCCATACTACTCACCTGGAATGCTCTAACCCTCAACCGGAGGCCACCCCCGCTCCTTGCTTGGCACCGGTGGTTCTTACCGTATCTGATGTAGGATTGGTCAGAGGGTTGTCAGGCTCTGCTCCACTCCCACAGCGTTATGGTGGGGATCCTGAGCAATGTCGCGGATTCTTTAACCAACTGGGCATAAAACTTGAGATGATTCTGCAGGCCTTCCCTAACGAGTGCAGTAGGGTTGGTCTTATGATATCGCTCCTTTCTGGCAAGGCATTGGCATGGGCGAATTCTTTATGGGAGACAGACAACCCCATAATCTATAACTTTAATGAATTTGTGGCCTCCTTCAAATGTGTCTTTTGATGTGCAGGGCCGCGTGACCTTGTCTTCTAAACACCTGATGACCATCTGCCAGGGCAACCGTAGTGTGGCAGAGTATGCTATTGAATTCCGTACCCTGGCAGTTGAGGTTGGCTGGAACAATGAGGCTCTGGTAGTCGCCTTTTCCCAAGGGCTTGATGACTATATTAAGGATGAGATTGCTGCCCTTGAAGTACCCAAGGATTTGGATGAACTTATATCATTTATCATTCTAATCGACATTCGGGTCTGGGAGAGACCCTCATTTAAGAAGCGCCTGCGGAGGCCTCCTTCCAGAATAGCATCTCACATAACTTGCCCACCCAGTCTTACTTCACCTCCCATGCCTCCTGGTCCTGACTCAAGTGGGTGGTGAACCAATGCAGGTTGGGGCTACCCGGCTTTCTGTGGAGGAGAGGGCCTTCAAGAGGAGGGAGGAACTGTGTATGTACTGCGGGAGACCTGGACACATATTGAGGTCCTGCCCTATATGTCTGGGAAACGCTCGCACCTAAGATCCTGTCGGGGACAAATCTTAGGTGGTATCTCTCAATCCCCCGAAATCACTCAGGATTAACCCATTCTTAAGGTGGTCCTTACATGGGTCAACAAGTCTGTCTCAGTTCCAGCATTGTTGGATTCAGGTGCTGCTGGCTACTTTATGGATGCAGGGTCTGCGGCTAAGAATTCAATTCCTTTGCAGTAACGCTCATCTCCATTGGCCATTGATGGTAGACCCCTTCTACCATCACACATTACGCATGAAACCTCCCCGCTAACCCTGATGGTTGGGCACCTCCATAAAGAAACCCTGAAATCTCAGGTGATCAACTCACCTCATTATGTCATCGTCCTGGGGTTCCCTTGGTTGCAGGTACATAAACCTAGGATCAAATGGCGTACTTGTGATATATTGTCTTAGTCCCTGCAGTGTGACGAGTCTTGTCTCACTCTCTGGAGAGGAAATATTGGCCGTTCAAACATCCGCTCCAGTGGAGAAACCTTACAGGAGTTGCTTTGTCCCCGCGCAGTTACGCACTAAGCTTTTGGAGACATACCATTCTTCTAAGATAGGAGGTCACATTGGGCGAGGCCAATTGATTTGGTCCTTATCTAGACTATTCTGGTGGCCAAGTCTCAGATCCAATTGTGCTGCTTTTACCGCAGCTTGCACTACTTGTGATCAAAATAAGTCGCCTCGACATTTGCCTTTCAGTTTCCTCTAACCTGTGGCCAAAGGGGAATGTCCCTGGTCACATCTATCCATGGACTTTATGGTTGATCTATGGGCTTCACGGTCATCTTGATGATTTTGGACAAATTTTCTAAGATGGCTCACTTTGTACCACTCAAAAGCTTACCATCCGTGCAGTTATTGGCGATGGTGTTTGCCAAAGAGGTATTTCGGCTCCATGGTATACCCAGGGTTATTGTATCGGACAGAGGAAGTCGGTTCGTGTATCGTTTTTGGAGGTGCTTTTGTGCCCAGATGGGGATTCAGCTGCCATTCTCTTCAGCTTATCATCCTCGGTCTAACAGAGCGGCAGAGAGGTCTAACCGAGCCTTGGAACAATTCCTCCGTTGACCACCACAACAATTGGGCTATCCTGTTACCTTGGGAGGAGTTTGCCCTGGATTGTGCTATGAACACCTCCTCACAAAGTTCTCCTTTCTTAATCTACTATGGTTTTAAACCTTCTGTTCTTCCTGAGGTTTTTGAGGCACAAGAAATTCCAGCTCTTGATGAGCATTTGAGGGCTCTCCGTTTCTCTTGGGTTCGGATACAGAATACCCTACATGAGTCCATGGAACGGTAAAAAAGTCAGATTGACCATAGGCGGCTGCCAGCACCTACCTTCCAGGTGGGGGAGAGAGTTTGGCTGTCAACCCATAACCTTAACCTCCAGGTCTCCTGTAATAAACTGGCTCCTCGATACGTTGGTCCATTCCATGTGTTGTACAGAATTAACCCTGCTCTGGATCTTCCTGCCTCGATGCGTGTTCACAATGTATTCCACATTTCCTTGCTCAGATCCCTGATTTGTAACCGTAACACCACTAATACGGTTCGGCCAGCTCCTGTCAGGGTTGGCGATCATGAGGAATATGTGGTACAAAACATTTTGGACTCCAGGTGGGTCAGAGGGCGATTACAATACCTTAGACACTGGAATGGGTATGGTCCAGAGGAGTGCTTCTGGATACCCTCTGGTGATATGCTTGCTCCTCTCTTGGTGTTCAAATTTAATGCCCATTTTCCTAATAAACCCCGACCCGGTCCACAAAGGAGGGGCCCTTAAGAGGGGAGTACTGTCACAGTGAGTACCTTAGTCCCAGAGCCGCCAGATCTGGTGCCGCTGGGAGCCTGGAGCCTGGAATGACTCTCCGCCATCATTTCTTATGTATATCCTGGCTTCTTGCCTGGCTGCATTGGGTGTCCCCAGTGGTCATTCATGGCCATGTCCGGAGCCATGCAGCTGCTCTGTTGGACGCAGGTTTGGAGGCATTTGACGCGTCTCTTCTCCATTGTGTCACATTTCAGGCACAAGGATGCATACTGATGCAGGCCTCAGTTTTATGCATGTGGGTCCTGTAACCCTGACATAGCACCCTCCCTACTGACCATCTACTTCCTGGCTGGCTTTAATAGGGAACTGGATACTTACTCAGTTACCCTTACGTTTTTGTCCAGTACAGTTTTCAGCTGTTGTATCCTGATCTCCGTGTATGACCCCGGCTTGTCTGACTATCCAATCTGGTGCTGACCTGTGGCTCTGTCCGACAATCATTTCTATGATGCCTCCTGACTAGTGGACATCCAATCTGGTGCAGATCAGTGGCTCTGGCTGACTACCCGCTCCGTGTATGACCCTGGCTTGTCTTACTATCCAATCTGGTGCTGACCTGTGGGTCTGTCTGACTATCCTTGTTGTTTTGCTCCCTCACCTAACAGACATCCCGGAAAGGTGGTTTCTCATTGTTCAGGCAGAGATAAACTGGAGCCCATTGGTGCTTTGTAATGTATATGCCTCAAATGATCCAACTCATGCTTTCTTTACCCACCTCCTCCAAAGCCTACTGGGCTTCCCCTTGGGCCAGTTGATATTGGGGGGGGCGATTTGAACTCAGTTGTGAACCCTTATATTTACAGAAGTGGTTGACCAAGTACCTCTTCACGACACCCTCCCTTCTACAGATATGGATTGACCAATTGGCCCTGAAAGACGTGTGGAGAACCCTTAACCCATTGGAACAACAGTATAGCTCCTATTCTCACTTACACTCAGTTTTTACCAGGATAGACTATTTTCTGACATCGCCAGTGATACTAACCCTAATACAAGACTGCCTCATTCATCCAATACTAATCTCAGACCATGCCCCTGTTATACTCTATCCTTTAAACCTCCCTTTCCAACCTCTTTCAATTGGAGCATGCTTTCCTTTTTAAGCCAATCACAGGAATTCAGGTCAAGCCTCAAGGCTGTCTGGGGCATGTACTACATAAATAATAAAGCCCATAAACATGACAGGCTCATATTTTGGATTGTTGCCAAAGCTGTCCTGACTGGTCACATAATTTCATACTATACTAAATTGCGGAAGGAAACTGTCACGGACTAACTATGGAATAACAACACTGACAAGTGCAGATACAGTAAAATCAAAATCTTTATTAAAATAAGATCAAAGAAATAAATACGGAAAGCACTTCCCCATTTCTCACAGGACCAGGTATGGAGACAGCACACGATCCACTAATGGAACAAGAACTGATCCCAATCTGACTATGGAATGGGAAGGTAGCAAGGATAGCAGTAGCTACTAGTGCAGGTAAAGCAGAACTGCCCAAACAAAACGCTCCCCTAGAATGCTAGGGTGCACCAAGGTAATAGACTTGGATACCCTAGAACACTATAGGGTAAACCTACAGGCAATGGTGAATAGAATTCCCCAGAACGCTAGAGTAGCTACGGGCAACAGTGACTCCAATCCCTAGTACTCTAGGGTGCACCCAAAGGCACTAACCATTGGTATCAAGCAGTATAGGATAGCCAGAGACAAAGTACGGCACAGTGGGAGGATACTGAGTACAGCTTGTACCAGAGAGATCAGCTAGAGCACTGTCTAGCGTAGGAGCGGAGTCAGTCAGGCCAAGCGTCAGAAACATATCAGATAGTCAGCTGGAGCCGGAGTCAGCACAGAGCAGTTAGTCAGCCAAGCCAAGGTCAGTGCCGTATGGGATAGTCAACCGGACCCAGGTCAGCACAGAGCAGTTAGTCAGCCAAGCCATAGTCGGTACCGTATCGGATAGTCAGCTGCTGTCGGGGTCAGCACAGAGCGGGTAGACAGATGGAGCCAAAGGTCAGACCGGAGCGGAAGGCAACAAGTCAGTGATCGAACGTAGCCAGAGTCAAATGTAACCAGAAGTCATACACAGATCAGAGCATAGGAAATAATTACAAGAGCTAGCGTACAGGTACACCACAAAAAGGCAAAGGAGTATTGGCAGAATGAGGCTTATAAGGCCTAGCAAGTAGGCGGAGACTAACTCTGGCAATTACCACAGGCCTATAAGAATAGTGAATGAGCATAAGCGAGACATTCAGGAAGTGATATTATAATGTCGAATGCAAATCGCAACAGCGCTCCCAGAGGGCAATCACGGGCACCGTGATAGAAACCAAAACCAAACTTCACACACTACAAACACACTTGACAGCCTGTTATGCTGCTTATCTTTGTTCCATGACTGATCATAACAAATCACGCAATTTTGACAGGAAAAGGGCATATGACACACTCTCAGCCACTATGGCGCAGTTATACATCAATAAACACTCAGCCCATCTCTACAAAAACTCAAACAAACAAGGCAGACTGTGGTTAAAATCTCCAGAAGCCCTAGCACTATTAGTTCCCTTAAATTGCAACATGGTGTAATCACCACAGACACCCAACAAATCAATCACACATTTGAATCTTTCTATATGGAATTATATGCACAAGAAGAGAACAGGGAGGCTTTCCTGTCAGGCATCGACCTGCCCACTCTTTCCCAGGGCCAGACCCGCTCCCTTAAGGCACCTATCACGTTATCAGAACTGCAAAAAACTCTCAAGTCTCTTCCCTCGGAGAAGGCCCCAGATCAGACAGATTCCCTGGGGAATTTTACAAGATACTAGGCCCTGACATAGCACCCTCCCTACTGACCCTCTACAACAAAGACCTCCCCGAGCAAACAGGTTTTCTTACAGACAGACACCCCATCACCAACATACACACAGCTCTAGCCATCATAATGAAGGCTAATGATTTCACCTGCAACTCACACCCCTTAGTTAATTTGGACGCTGAAAAGGCATTTGATAAAATCTTATGGCCTCACATACTACATCACTTGTCATCTTAGGGCTTTGGTTCTCAATTTACCAGTTTTGTCAAACTTCTCTATACCTCACCCAGAACTACCATCACAACTAACAATCTAAATTTTCCCTTCTTCTTGCATCCATAAGGGCACTAGACAGGGTTGCCCACTTTCTCCCCTACTGTTCAACTTGGCCATAGATCTCCTTCTGAGAAAACTTAATACCTTGTGGACATTTAAGGGAGTATACCTGGGAGGAAGAGGGGTTAAGTTATCAGCATTTGCAGATGACCTCTTGCTTTTTATAAGCAACCCATAGATGGTCTGACTGACATCATGAACACACTTCTTGACTTTCAAACTATAGGAGGCTTTGAGGTCAACCTCCAAAATCTGAGGTGCTCTTGCTGACCCCCCACCCTCCTCGCATTGATGAAAACATATGTGTCTTCTGTATTGTGTCCAACTCTATTAAATACCTGTCCTGTCAGATTGTCCACCTTTATAATTACAACCCCCCCCCTTTACTCAACCAGATCACCTCATCCTCTACCTTTCACGATTCCCAAGGCCTCCCGACTTCTCCTAACGGCCAGTTTGTTCCACATGGGTCACCCCCACATTGACAAATGGATCTATGATATTCCAACACTGACACCTGACCTAATTAACAGAGTTTCACCAGTAGACTACGACACTCAACTGCTGCCTACTTACATGAAATATCCTATCGACGTCTACACCAGACATATGTCACCTCCAAACTAGCTCACACTATAGAACTGAATACCTCACCCGCATGTGCCCGCTGCGGGGAACCACAGGCTACCCTACTGCACACCCTCTACTCCTGCCCCCACATTCTCTCTTTTTGGACAAAGTTATTAGTCATACCACTGACAAAATAGGACTCCCAGTGTAGTTCTCCATTCCATCCTTCCTGCTGAGTATATATGAATTCCCACAATCACTGACCGTGAAAAAAACACTTTACTGGATTACATTGTCTTGATTGCTCTCAAAGTCATACTTACTCATTGGCTAATACCGGAACAACCTAGGCTTATTCAGTGGCAAACACACATGCTACATTTCACAGAACTGCATTGAATTTTTTGAATAGAAAACAAGGAGATCCATTTGGGAGCCTTTCATTCTCACACTAACACCTCACAACAGACTGATTTCTGCACCTGCTTCAAACACACTAGGTGGATGGATGATGAGAGGGAACTGAGACAACCAGAATCCCTGACCTAGGGATGACAAGGGGGAAGCTGTGGGGAGTGGTGGGGAGACATACAGCACTATTCCATGGAAATCCAGGACTGACAGCCAATATCCTCTATGTCTGGAGACACAGTTAGATTGTTCAGGTTTGTAGTTCAAAATCCGACTGGCTCCCTGTTGAAGTCACAAATGAGTCCATGGTTAGCGTGGCTTCTTAGGTGATCTATAGTCATCAGTACCGCCCCACTTCTCTTACTAATAATGTTAAGATTCGTGACAAATCACAGTGTGTTATATATCTTATTCGGAATGTGGAGGGGCTATATTCTATGTTAAGCTCAATGAACAGTCATTGGCCAAATCTGCCTTATATTACTTTATCTCATACAATATGTAAATGTGAATGTGCTGTCAATATCTGTTTTACTATGCATAAAATAAAATAAAAAAGTTTTATAAAAAAAAAAACTAAAAAAAACCTCCATTTAACTCAAAAGGAAATAGTGTAATTATTTTTATCTACTCCATATGGTGCTGTTGGTTTGTTCCAGAATTGTCTCTGCAAGTCTCACCTTTGCTATGTAAATGCATGTTCCCTGATCTGCCTGCATAGCATTACTCCAGGTAGGCTATCAGCTCAGTCTCTCCTTCCACATAGAGAGCTAATTTTTTTTCTGTTCACCAATGTAAATTCCAGTGCGTATGTTCACTTGCATGAGATAAAGATTTGATAAACTTAGTGACATAAACTCCTACTTTTTCTATGGATCCTATGTACTAAGATTTCTCAATTTAGAAAGGTTTCTTATTCTTATTTGTGCATTTCACCACCCTGAAGTCTAGATTAAAATGCCAATTGTGTGCTGTAAAAGTAGGGAAATAACAGCTTTTCTGTTTACAAGAGAAGTGGGCATTAATGACAATACATTGGCTAGCTCTTAACTATATATATTTTAGGCTTGTGACATGTTTAATAAAATGTAACATATGCTAGCTGTACATACATTATATTCAAAGTCATATCAGCAAATTTCATTTTTAGGCATGTTAAAAAAGACACACAGACACACACACACACACACACACACATACTCTATCCACTTACCCTGCAGCTGGAGCTTCAAACCCCAAACTTTACCCTTTATATATGTGCCTTGTTTACATTAAGACAGGCAGTGGCAGGAGCAGGGAACTTGCACAACATTGCACAGATGAATTTGATCAAGGGATATCTGTGGCACATAGGTCAAAAACCAGTAGACTTCGAGCCATGTGTACAAATGCCCGCAGTTTAGGGAATAATATCCCTGAACTCATTGCAATAATAACTAGTGAAGATGTGGACTTAGTGGGAATTACTGAGACCTGGTACAATGAAAAAAATGACTGGGATATAGAAATACCAGGGTACTCTCTATTTAGAAAAGACAGGAAGGCAGACAAGGAGGAGGGGTTGCCATTTATGTCAAAAATATCTTAAAGGTTAATCTTATACAGGGTATGGAGGAGAACACAGAGACTGTTTGGATAACATTAGAATATGGGAATAAGATGGTCACTCATATAGTTGTGATCTATAGACCCCCAGGACAAGCAGAGGAGTTGGATCAACTGCTGGTCAAGGAAGTAACTAACATGACTGTGAAAGGTGAGGTTATTATTATGGGGGACTTTAATCTTCCTGATGTGGACTGGAAAAACCAAGCAGCAGGTTCAGCCAGGAGTAGAGATATCCTAAATTCTTTACAAGGATTAGCTCTTAGTCAATTAGTAGATGAGCCGACTAGGAAGAAAGCCACACTAGATTTATTATTTACTAATGGAGACTTGGTATCAGATGTAGCTGTAGGAGAGTGTTTGGGCTCCAGTGATCATCATTCTGTGTGGTTTAATATAAAAACAGAGGCTGAGTTGCACCACACAAAAACAAAGGTTCTAGACTTTAGAAAGGCTGATTTTTCTAAAATGGAAACATTTTTATGTCAGTCTTTAACAACTTTGAGATCTTTAGATGGAGTCCAGGAAAAATGGGATTATCTGAAATGTGTTTTACTAAACGCAAAAGAGCATTGCATTAGACATGTCAGCAAGGGTAAAAGAAAAAGAAAACCACTGTGGTACTCAGCAGAAGTGGCAAATATAGCAAAGGAGAAAAAGAAGCATTTAAGAAATATAAGAAGGAGGAAGAAGATAGGTATCGGTACAAGACTAGGCTGAAGGAGGACAAATGCTTTATTAGATGTGCCAAAGCACACAAAGAGGACAAAATTGCCCAATCAATAAAAAGGGGACAAAACATTTGTCAGATATATAAGTGAAAGGAGCAAAATGAAACAAGGAATAGTTAGACTGAAAACTAAAAATGGAAACTATGTAAATGAGAATAAAGGGCTAGCTGACTGCCTCAATGAATATTTCTGTTCAGTTTTTACAGAGGAAGATGAAGGGAAGGGACCTCTGTTAGAAAAACAAAAAAGCAAGACATGGGAAACATGCATGTTTACAGAGGAAGAAGTTCTACTTCAACTTTCTAAGGTAAAAACAGATAAATCAATGGGACCAGATGGGATACACCCAAAGTTATTAAACCAATTTAAGAGTGTTCTGGCAAAACCTTTAACAGAATTATTCAATCAGTCACTAGTGACAGGAATAGTTCCAGAAGATTGAAAGTTAGCAAATGTAGTACCGCTTCACAAAAAAAGGTAGCAGGGAAGAGTCTGATAAGTACAGACCAGTAAGTCTTACATCGGTAGTGGGAAAATTAATGGAGACTATGTTAAAGGAAAGAATTGTTGAATATCTGAATTTAAATGGCTTTCAAGATACCAAACAGCAGGGGTTTACAGCAGGGAGATCTTGTCAAGCCAACCTCATAGATTTTTTGGACTGGGTAACTAAAATAATAGATCAAGGGGGGAGCAGTAGATATAGCATATCTAGATTTCAGTAAAGCATTTGACACTGTTCCTCATAGAAGACTCATTAATAAATTGCAGTGTTTGGGTCTGGATATAAAAATAGTTAAATGGATAAGACAATGGCTGAGTGACAGGAGACAGAGGGTGGTAGTCAGTGGAGAATATTCTGACGAAAGGAATGTTACTGGTAGAGTACCTCAGGTATCTGTACCGGGGCCCATTCTTTTTAATATTTTTATTAGTGATATTGCAAAAGGTCATCAAGGAAAGGTATGCCTTTTTTCAGATGATACCAAGATCTGCAATAGGGTAGACATTCCAGGGGGAATAAGCCAAATGACAAATGATTTAGGTAAATTAGAAGAATGGACAAGAGTGTGGCAGATGCAGTTTAACGTTGATAAATGTAAAATAATTCACTTGGGACATAAAAATCCAAAGGATAAATATACTATTAAGGGTACTGTGCTGTCAGAGACAACAGAGGAAAGGGATTTGGGAGTAATTCTTTCTAATGATTTAAAGGTAGGCAGGCAATGTAATAAAGCGGTGGTGAATGCAAGCAGGGTACTGGATTGTATAGCAAGGGGAATTAGTAGCAGAAAAAGGGAAGTGGTCATGCCACTCTACAGATCTCTTGTTAGACATCACCTACAGTATTGTGTACAGTACTGTAGACCCCATATCCAGAAGGATATAGATACTCTAGAGCAGTGGTTCTCAACCCGTGCCCTCAGTGGCTACTAACAGGCCAGGATTTGAGAATTTCCTTTTAAGAGCTTCGGTGAGTTAATCAAAATGACTGAGCCTCTGATCAACACACTTGTGTTCTAGCAGGGAAATTCCTAAGTCCTGGCCTGTTAGTGGCCACTGAGGGCACGGGTTGAGAACCTCTGCTCTAGAGAGAATTGAAAGAAGGGCTACTAAAATGGTGACTGGTTTACAGGAAAAGAAATATCAGGATAGACTAAAGGATCTGAACATGTATAGCTTGGAGGAGAGAAGAGAGAGAGGGGATATGATTGAAACATTCAAATACATGAAGGGACTCAACAAAGTGCAGGATGAACGTATATTTCAAAGGAGTAAAATGTTAGGACAAGAGGCCATATTCTAAAACTAGAGGGACAGAGGTTTAGATGTAATTTAAGAAAGTTTTACTTCACTGAGAGGGTAGTAGATAAGTGGAATAGCTTACCAGCAGAAGTGGCAGAAGTTAATACAGTGACAGAATTTAAGCATGCATGGGATAGGCATAAGGCTGACCTTAACATAAGAAAATACTTTGAGGTTTTTACTGTAGGAAAATGGTCAGACTAGATGGGCCGAATGGTTCTTATCTGCTGTCAATGTCTATGTTTCTATGTTTGATTGTGCCAACAGCTGGCATAGAATGATAGTATGTGTTGTCTGGAAGTAGCTGAAGGGCCTCACGTTTCCCACCACTGCCTTACTGACCCCCAGCCTTGTCCCACAGTAGCCACTAAACCACACTTACTGACCCTCAGCCTTTTCCCACTGTACTGGTGGCCAAAGAGTCACACATATTGGCAACCACTGATAGCCACAGAACCAGAGCCACACATGACTAATCCCAGCATGGAAAGCTGAAACATTAATGGAATATTTTACTCTAGAAATGTCTTGGGGTTAGCAAAAAGGTGGACATTTTAGGGAGTTTCTAGGTGCCTGCATTTTTGTGAATAAAGCATGAAATTGAAAGTTTTCAGTAAAATTCTGATGGAAAAAAATGGGGTGCATTCACAAGAGGAGAACGTCCTAACACTTAAGGTATTAAAAGCCCCATTTAAAGGGCAGCTATCAGGTATATAGTGCTCCACTGGCATGCCAGTGATGCTGGGGGCTACATTGTGAGTTCCAGAGGACCAACAGTGGAGCAGAATGGGGTTCCCAACAGACATTCATTCATTGGTTTGAAAACCCAGCTCAGAAGGTCTATTGATGTTGGTCACACAACCCACAACATTTGTGGTTGAGAGACACATACTATCAGGGTGCATTATAGCCCACTGTCAGCCAGACTAACATGGGCAGTTTTGGGGTTTCCAAGTTCACCCCTGGGTTTTTTATTGAGTCTGTCCCAAATGAGGAGACAGTACAACATGATCATTGCCATTTAAAGGGATAGTAACACTTCGTTTTAACTTTATTTTATTTTGTAGGCATTAAAAAAACATGAAGAATGATATAAGTCTTATCTCTCAAACCTTTATGGTTTATGAGATATTCACAAGCAAAGTTCCCCTCCCCGCCCCTTTTACCTAGTGTAAGCCATCTCTTCTCAGATGTGGATCAGGTTGTATGACAGTACAGATAACAGAAGGGGACAATTTTCTTTGTATGAAAACAATGAAAGCCCTTCCCCCCTTGAAAAGTTTTTCAGCTTTTTCCATTATCTTAATTGAAGATTGTCCCTCTCTGCAGTCTACCTGGGCATCTCCCTTCTTATCTGGTTGAACAGGGAAGGGATACTTTGTTTGTGAATATCTCTTAAACCATAAAGGTTTCAGAGATAAGACTTATATCATTCTTCATGTTTTTTTAACGCCTACAAAATAAAATAAAGTTAAAATGAAGTATTACTATCCCTTTAACCCATATTTAACCCTTTTGCTGCTGCATTATGAAATACCCCACCGCTGCATATTTTTTCGTGTTGTTGTTACTGGTTATAGCAAACATCAATTTAAGTGGCATTTTTGTGTAAAAGTCACAAATATCATCCATCTTTTTTTTCTGCAGGAGAACCTGCACTTTTAGAAAATGTTAATTAGTGTTACCAACCATTACAGAGAAAACCTGCCCAGAATTCACCCCAAAAAATTTAATAAAATTAATGATATATAACTGTGCAGCAGTGGACTTTTTATACACACTGCTAGCAGATGCTTGTGGCTCTACATCTGGCACATTCTCACATTTACAAAATCATGGTTTAACATGTATGTCTTCCTATAAAAATTAGCAATTAAAGACAAGAAGGCACATTTTCATTTTTGACATACTGCTCCATTCTGCATTCCAGGCACAATACAAATGATGGAGAAACAAGTAACTTTGCAATGCTATATATTTTTTAAAAGCACGTAAGATTCCAGTTTCAGATGGGGTCATTTGGGTTTCTGTCTCAAAACTAGTCTGCTATGAAATCTCCAGAAAATGGCATTATACTAAAATTAGTTTTTTAACACATTTTCACTATATTACACATATGAAAAGGTTTAAAAACAATGAAATTTCACATCAAGATAAGTAGATAGACTGCTGTTAATTAAATGATACCTGATTGGCATTGGCTGACATATTGTTGGGATGGCAGGAGTACAAAACTGTACATTCAACAATCTTTTTTTCAATAGTCGAGCAAGATTCCATTCTAGTCGGAAATATTTGTTGGATTTTTTTTTAGCTATTCAGCAGCTATTTCTAGCAGGTGGCTCTGCAATCATATTCTGACGAAGTGTCAGAACTGGATTGCCGAACTGAGTTTTTTTTTGTTTTAACTTTTTAAGATGTTTTTTCGTTATATCTCGCATTAGAAATATAATTTATTTAATCTTGTTGCAAAACATGTTTTATTTGAACTTTGCTATAAAGCATGCTTTAGTGTGTCTCTCTGAAACACGTGCTTTAACTTATGCTTTAGAAATCCCCTTTGTTGTGTTAGCCATTTAATTTAGAAAACTTGTTTTTAAGTTATTTAGATTTATAGATTATGATAATTATGGCCTGCCATGCGGGCAATTCCTCTCTTGGCACTACATTACCTCCCCCACTTACTGTCACTTAACACTATTATAAAATGAATTTATAAAGAAATGTCGCTATATGCAACAATTTTGATTCAAAATTATAGTCAGAATCTTAACACCTTGTACATGCTGTCCTTAAGGATTCCAGGTGTTAAAATATGCATAATAAAGCCATTTATAAAAAAGCTTTTAATCCGTTTTTAAATCAGACCTGGCATTATATCCACTTGACATGCCATAAGGACGGTTCTTTAAAAAATAAGAACTTTTTTTATAAATGTCCCCTAGTGTCCCTTAACCCCTTAGTGACCGGTCGGGCGCACACACGCGGCCGTCACTTAACGCCCAGCTAGGACATTTTTTTTCTCCAAAGTAATCCATTGTCCCCGAATGTCGTGCAGCTGCGCAGGGACCCGGACTTCCGGGACGTACATGTACGTCCTCTGTCACTAAGTGACAGTTTTTGCGGGACGTATATGTACGTCCATTGTCGGGAAAGGGTTAACGACCTGCTCTTACCTGCGCAGCTGACTCTTAAGGACCACGGAGCATTTTTTTTTTTTTTTTTTTTACAATCCATTTCAGGGCTTCCCAAATGGCGTGCAGCCACATGGGAAGCCCTGAAATCCATGATGTACGTAAACGGCATGGGTCTTTATCGCTAAGGACCCATGCCGTTAATGTGATATTAAGCAATCAGACAACAATGCATGCTTCATTGCAACATTAAAATAAATAATATTTTGTTACAAGAGACAACACTGAACATTTTTAGAACATTAAGCATTTTAAAACAAAAGTTAAAATAAAGCATGTTTTGTAGCTGTATTGTCCATTTGGTGCTTCACATTGCAGATACAATAAGGGATAAAATAAAGCATACTGAGAAGTAAAAAGCACATCCTATATAAATTAATATACCAAATCACCTATTATATCATGCAGTCAAATAAAGTGATTCTACAATTCACCTAAAATGTTTATCTCCCTGTGATTATTGGCCACTGTCCCTGTCAAGGAAAACTGGATTTTGCTCATGTTGATGGAGAGACTAAAAATCAGGTAATAGGGAAAAGGATGGTAGATGAGAGAGAAGACTTTACTGGATGAGAGGAAAATGAGGCATGCTTTAAGTATCATGCTTTATGATTGAACAGAAGTGGCTGTGGGTTTATTAACCCTTTGAGAGTCAGAGAAGTGTCCAACACATTGATTTGTCATGCATTGGACATCTTTCTGGCACTAAAAGAGTTAATACATTCATTTTATAAAGAAAGAGACATTCCCAAGTAAATAAATACCGGTAGTCTTTTTATTTAGATGTCATGTTCAACTAACAGAAATGTTCATTATAGAAAAAGTACTTGTTTTACTAAAAGCATGCAGTTATAACTCTTGTAGAAAGAAATTATAAAAATAAAATGAATAAAGCAGAGGTTTCTGAAAATATTTTTGCAACCTCCACATAATCATGACTTTCCAAGGAGATCAAGGATCACCAAGTAATGTTAGATATCAGTTGTGACAGGAATTTCTCCAAAGTGAATTGCCATGAAGTAATGGCTGGCAGATGAGACTTGCTAGATTTATTTCATCAGGAAAAGGTCCTTTGGGATATCAAGTATACCTGAAAATGGACAACTAACAGACTGCACAACACACAGCCTGGTGTGCATTTTTATGATTACAAATCAGTTTTGCTTGACGCAGCCCATTTTTCACTGCATCGTCTTGAACTCCCTGCTGGTCCTGCCAAATGTTATAACTTCATCAGCGCATGTGGGAATATGGTTTCCAAAAGTCCCTTCTGCTGAAACAGGTATTACTTTGAAAACCTTTAATGCAACAAAATCTTTTGAGATAAAATCCAATTTTTAATCCTCTCTCCTTCGGCTTTTATTGTTATATCACTCAGAAGCTGCAGCTAATTCAGTACAGTTTCAAACATTTCAATTGCAGCACATAAATATCAGACACAAGGGTAATATTTGTGTGTATTAACTTATGAAAAGGTTTAAAAGAACATTATTTCTGAAATACAAATAGACTTTAAATGAGCATTCACAGTAATATATGCATTGACACACAGATTTGCCTGAGTGAGCAGTGGACAACCAGTTTCGACACATGCCCATGCATATAGTTATATATTATTTTATTTTAATAGATGTGTATGTTAAAAATTAAATCCTGCATGATATTGGTCCGTGCCTGGGAGGGGGGGGGGAGCAGCTGAACTTCTGATTCTAGAGATAGACATATAAAGAGAGAGAGCTGGAGTTGCTTGATAGGAGAATTGGTTTTAGCCAGTTATCCCTTGGGCAAATAACGAGATGTGGTGGTGCTGCTGCATGGCTGCAGCAGCTGCTGTGCAGCACAATTTATTCTGACACTAGCTATGTATAGAAGCAGATGGGAGATAAGGGGGAGCTGCAGTTGCTTGCAGCTGCAGGGTGTGTGTGTGTGTGATATATTTGTAGACAGTAACAGACAGGGACAATTAACCCCCCACACACACACACACACACACACACACAAACAAAAAAACAAAAACTTTTCACCTGTCGGTGACAGACACAGGCAGGAAATTGAGCTGCGACTGACACTGACAGTAACATATAACAGAGACATCTTGGTTGTCACAGCTTGTGCAATAAAAGTTTATGATCTTACGCCTGATGAAGCAACTTGTAAAAGTGATATGAAAAATTACACCACCACCTATAGTAGCAATAAACCTTATAATAATGAAAAACCTTATAATAATGTTAAAGACAATAACAAGTTGCATTCTATTGTTTTTGCCATAACAGAGGAGGACAAAGTAGGAAGAACTTCTTCTGCATCAGAGAGTGACAGTAACACCCCTGCAAACTAGTGATCAATGTTATAGTAAAGTAAAAAGTAAGTCTTTCAGACTTCAAACTACCTATAAGAATATGGAAGTAGTGGGGAGGAATCAGATGGTGGTGCTGCTGCTGACCTATTAACTGATTATGATGATGTTGATTTCCACAATCCTCCCTCTTCTGACTCCCTACAGATTAAAAAAAGAAAAGCACAGTGAATATTTCCTAAGAACGCAACAAATACACAGCTCAGGAATAGCACTATTTAGCTCTTTAGTACCAGTACAATGGAGAGATTTGTATTTGCATATGGACCTAACTCCATGATGAAGGAAGCTCCTTGCTAAGTTAGCTACTACAGTGGTAGTTTAGTGATAGCAATTTTAAAATGTTCATGTTGCTTGAATCACTGTAAAAGTCTGTAAATGCTACAGTAATATAAAATAGAAGTAAATATGAGATACTCGGAGTGTTACTTCCCACTTTAAAGCAGCTCTAATTAATCTTTGTAGTATTTGGGCCATGCAGAGTGTTATTTCAATACTGTCAGAGTTAAAGTTCAAGACTAATTGAATAATAAAGTATCCCCCTCCCACCCCTTTTACTGATATAACACTGCTCAGCCAGAGCAGCAGGATGGAGTCCAGATGGACCGCAGGGACAATCTTCAATTGACATAAGGGAAAACCTGCCAATGGAGACAGGGCTTTCGTTGTTCTCACAGTAAGAAGATTGTCCCTTGCTGTGAGCTGCCTGATCTGTGGACCAGATTCCACATCTGAGGGGAGGTGGCTTACACTAGGTAAAAGGGGCGGGAGGGGGTAAATTTTACCATTCAATTATTCTTGAACTACAACTATTGAAATAACACTCTCTATGGCTCAAATACTATGAAGATTAATTGCAGCTGCTGTTTTTGTGAAACATTAGTATCCCTTTAATGGAGTTTTAACCACCTTGATTGCTAGAGAAGTCTCTGACACATTGCATTGTAATGCATTATAAACCTCTCTAACATTCAAGGGGTTAAAATCCCCTTTTAAATCAATGACCATTTTTATTTGTCCTTCATGGCGCAGTTAGTTTCCTCTAAAACGACTCCATTACTACTTACTGCATCTGCCTCAGTATAAGTTTGGACAATATTTATACTTTTTTCTTCCTTAAAACATGTGAGTACAGTTTGAGCGAATTCCTTTAACTTACTTCACTATGATATATATCTCTTACAAAATTGACAAAACCTATTCTTGGTGCTTTCACTTTAATCTGATCTTCTTTGATTGATTGACTCAAATGCAGCCATATCACTGTAGTGTAGCAATAATTCCTCTCAACTCTTCAAACTCATTACACTATAGTGTACTTGAAACATCTTACTAGTACAATGATCCTTCAAAAGGCATTCTTGATGTAGCTCTAGCTACGGATTTAAATTATGAATTTGAGCTGATCAGTATTCTGTATATTTTTTCTACAATTCTGTAAATGCTTTCTCGTTTATTATACTCCCTATTGCAATTCTATAAGTGCTTTCTCATTTATTGTACCCCTTATGGATCTATTGTAGAGAATTGTATACATCTTTAAATGGGCGAAATCATGAGGTAGATATAAGAGAAAAAGTGAGTGAGAATGAGATATTTTCTACACATCTGATTGTACTATTTAATACCTCTGTATGTCTATTCCCCAATTGTACAGCGCTGCGGAATTAGTTGGCGCTATATAAATAAAGAATAATAATAATAATAATAAGGGATGAGAGTGGGAAAGTGTGTGAAATAGTGAGATAAAGTCCCCAGCCATAAACTTAACAGTCAATGCTGATTTTTAGCCCAGTAACTGGCACCTTTTTTTATCTGATATTATATGAGTGTAGTAGGGAAATACAACTTTACCATTAGCAGGGCAATAGACTATTACAGTAATGAATGTTGTATTTCCCAGCTGGTTCCATATAATGATGAGTTACCATGTAATATTTTTCTCGATTAATGGAGGGCCAGATTTCCCAATAGGCAAAGAGGCAACTGCCTAGATCTCCAAATTTTGAGGGGAGCCTCAGCTCTGGGGGCCCCACCCACATTCTTAGTTGTGGGTGTGGTCAGAGCAAAATCAGTGTCCCTGTATCAGTTTTAAATCCCTTTATATGCTATTATTTAGCACCTTGGATGCTAGAGAAATTCCTAACGCATTGCAGATGTCCCTAGCAACCAAGGGGTTAAAGTTTTTTTTGTCATTATAGGCCGATGGTGGATGGGATTAGGGGTGGTGGTCATGTGATGAGTAGGGGTGTGGTCATGTGCAAGTTAAGGGTGCTTAGCATGTTTAGAGTGGGAGCTCCTGGGATGTAATTCCATCCCTAGATTCATGTAATGGTGTATTGCTCTGCTGCTTTCCTAAAGCTTGCATAATTCTGTATGGCTGGGGTTCATAGTTTGCATGGCAAACTTTTTCTGCTTCTATTCCTTGTATTTATAGCTCTCCCATTAGTTTCCCTGTCTCTGTTATGCATCTCCTATATACTTTATAACATAGCAGCCATTCACACACAATCTGACTCTTTGTCTATATGTTAAACTCAGCTCCCAGTGAAGCACATATTAGTGTTATGTCTAGCTGTGCTTCTAATCAATTGTTGGACCCTTAACCCACTCCTTGTGATAACTATACTGGGACTGGAACCTCACGTCAGCAAATGTTGTACTGCAACATATAATACCAAATAAATTATTTATTTAGAGAAGCTGATGTACTAAGGATAAATAAAACAATTCTGGAGTAAATCATCTGCACCATAGGGTACTAATTCCCAAAATTACCATGAATTTAAATATGCCTTTTAGTTCCTGGAATGCTAGAGAGATCTACAATTCATATATTAAATCAATTTAAATCAATGAGGGATTTTATTATTACTCAATTTCTTATTAGTACATTAGCCGCACTCTCTTTATATAAAATTCCTTCTAAGTTGCGCATTCATGAAGGATAAAAACAATAGTAGAATTATATCCAGTGAGAGGAAGCCCTCCAGATTATCTGTAATTCTATGCAACTACTTTTCAAGCTTAGACAGATTTTTTTCACTGGAGAGTTTTTCCCAAAAATGTGAAATGAAAAAACAGAATTCATCATCCACCTCAACTGTCTTCTTCTGAGTACAGCTAAGATAAACTAGATTTTTAATGATAAAGTTTCTTCTAACATTGTTTTTCTATGTATATATATATATATATATATATATATATATATATATATATATATATTATTACCAGCACTCTTATTATGTCTCTAATAAAAGCAATTAGAAATGATGTCCGTGTGAATAGTTTTCTCTACCCCTACTTCCATACATGCTCCCAACATTTAGGGGAAAAGTACCACTGGAACAATTCTAGGACAAACCAACTATATACCATAGCGAACAAATAAAACTTCTTAGTGCATTAAACTGGGCATTCGTTTTAACACCTTGAATGCTACAAAGGCCAATGTATTGGATAACTCTCTAGCAATCAAGGGGTTCAAAGCCCCAATTAAATTAGGGTTTAAGTAATTATTAATTGTTCCATATGGTGCATTTGCTTTGACCCAGATTTGCTCCCTCAAGTATTGCTCATATTTTACCTATTCCAGTATTTCTGGGTAGGGGTGGGCGAAATGTGAGAAAAATTTCCTGCATGACTTTTTGCAAAAAGCGGACAGTTTCTCTTTTTTCACAAAATTTTCCTCCTTTTCGCATATTCCAACACATTTTTCACCTATTCGAACACATTTTCTCCTATTCCAACACATTTTTCTCCTATGTTTAATATGGTGCAACATTTCCCAGCACAATATTACTGAGGGCTGTAGTGGAGAAATAAGTAGCTGGAAGTCAAAGTTGTGAGTCCTACAGCAACATATACCTTGAAAAATGTGTTAGCATGCAGAGTGCATTTGTCCTTTGTCCACAACACTTACTTCCTGATTAAGTGACGCTGGCACATATTCATGATGATGTCAAGTGATTAAAAAAATAAACTACAACCTAAAATATGGCAGATGTGTATGGTAGTGAGGGACTGGTGTAGTGTGATTGGTGGGACCTTGACAAACTGCATCCACCCTGGGAACAGAGGGATCATCACCATTTATTGCACATGCTGCAGCAACCATTGCTGCAGTCAGTTTTTTTAACTACCACTTTACTCCCACATCCCTGCACTGCTCCACCTTTCCCCCTCACGCTTGCGCATTTGCTAGACATTACTCAACTACTGTGTGTTTATACTCTCTACAGTACACAACTGATGGAGTGGGATGTCTTGCCTTGGCCCTCAACAAAATTCTCTGTCGTCTGCTGTCTGTCAAGTCTGCCTCAGTCACAGAACTCACAGCAGGCTCCCAGTCAGCTGTCTAATATATTTATTTGTTTAATTATTTATGTTTTTGGGGTTTTTTTACTTTTTTTTTTAATTGTCAGTAATGCCCATACTTAACTTTATTTAATACTGTAGATTTTACAAAAATAAAGTATTTGGACAAAGTGCCATCTCTCAAACCCTTATGGTTTGAGAAAGATTCACCACTAAAGTTTCCCTTTTCCTGCTATCAGCTGTAAAGCTGACAGCAGGAGATTCGAGTCGGCCGACTTAAGGAGGCTCTTCAACAGAGCCGAAATTGCATTATTTAAAAATAACTACTTCAATGGAATGGTCTACAAAGTGTGCTTGCAAACCAGGCACACTTTGTAGACTGTTACAATGAAGTAATTCTTCTTAAATAACGTGATTTCAGCTCTGCTGCAGAGCCGGCGGCTGGTCACAGGACCAGGATCTCCTGCAGTCAGCACAGCGCTGATGTCAGCAGAAGGGGAGGGGGGAACTTTAGCGGAGGATATCTTTAAAACTGTGAGGGTTTGAGAGATGGCACTTTGTCCAAATACATTATTTTTGTAACCTCTACAATATTAAATAAAGTTAAATACGGGCATTACTGACCCTTTAAGTTATCCACCCTATCTTATCACAGTTAGTCCAAAACAAAATCAGCACCTTCTTTCCCCAGACTTCACCAGCACAGAGACAATAAAAGCAAGATCAGCAAACAATTTGGACCCCAGCTGCCTGTGCCTTGCCAGTCAGTCACTCCAAATTTTGGGGTATTTTGGGTCAACCTCCTTCCTCCCTTCTTCTACAACAGAATGCCCCCAGACTCCCTAATACAGAGAACAAATGTCCTACTTAAATGACTCCCTAAACTAACCTTTATTTGCCTGTGTTCTCTAGCTCAAAAACATGCTGCTCTCTCCTCTCACAGACACAGAATGGCACTCTGTGAAAGCCTGACACCCTTTTATATGGCTGTAGAAAAGTAGAGAAAACTTTCCTGTGGTGGAGAAAAATGTTTCTTCCCATTGATTTCAATGCAATGAGCTAGGCGAAAAAAGCGGGAAAACAGTACTTTTCACAGGAAATTTTTCACCAAGCTGAAAGTGCCATTTTTTGCCAATTTGAGTTCAGGTGAAAATTTCCACCCATCCCTATTTCTGCGCCAATGAGAAACCAAACACCAAGGTTAGAGGAAAACTATTACATGTTACTAAGGCTGTTCATATGAGATCAGACTCAGTAATAAAATGGGCCTCCTTAAAGCCAGTTGGGGGATCAGAAAACTGGTCCCCTCTGTTGACAATAGGGCTAGACACAACTTGGAAGTTTGTGACTCAAAGCCACAAGTTTTGCTGATTGCACACACAGCCCCACAGGCTGCAATGCGAGATGTCATGCAAGACTTCTGTCACTATTGCAAGATCATCAGGAAAGTACATGGCCACTATACAGAGACCTGTTTGTCTATTCTGCTGATCTGCCAGGGCTTGTAATGAAGCCTCAGCCTGTAAGGCCTGCCAAGAAGACAAATATATATGATAGTTTCCATTTAAATGATCTTGATAACTGAACAACATCTCTTTAAAATGTGAATTCCATCACATTAGTTTTTTGGGACATAATTTCTAAGATGCAATAGTGCTTTTTTATTTAATTTCTGGTGAACTGAATCCTTTTTTCATTTAAGTAAATCATAACCGTTTACAAACATTGCTCTGTGTGTAATCACTATTCTAGTCATTCTGCAGTGGTATATTTTCATTCCATACTGAAAATTGTGTACTTGTTAGTGTTTGTTTCATGTTTCTTTTCATTTGCACGGGACAGGTGGGGAGGCAATTTATCTTTTTCTTTTAGCAAATCCTTCAACCACCATCAATAAAGAAAACAAAGGTGTAACTACAATCATATTCAATAAAGCAGACACCATTAGAAATAAACTGTTTAGTTAATGGCAAATGACTGAACTTGTGAGGAAACCTCTATTTCCCTTCTCTGACCAAGGAATTTCCCATCACTATGATCTCTACTAAGGAACTGTGTGCTAAACGATCTGGCAGACTGACTACTGAGGCTGAAATCCAAACAGAATAGTTGCTCCTGTGTTAAACATAGCCAGGTAAGAGTCAAAAAGTCAAACTCTCATTTAAGTTAATTTAACTCTCCCATCATGATAAATCTCTCGGCACTGGCCCAAGGCTCGTTCAACCTTCAAAATGGACACAAATAAAGCATAACATATCTAAATATGTAATCTAATAATATCAGGGCACATATAGATGCAAATGTGGATTCAAAACAACCGTCCAACTTAACCATCGGAAACCTGGCAATGTGTTAAAGTCCTCTCTAGCCTCTAGCACCCAAAAGAGGTTATCATTTTTATTTAAATCAAACGCAATGTTTATTTGTACAGATACTGTAGTTAATTTGCCCCAGGATTGCCCCACTTTCATAGATATGCAGATGTCCCATTGTGTCTTAATCAGGTTTTGGTAGCTTGAAACTACCTAAAAGAGATGTTAAATCAGGTTATACTATGCCCATCTTCATTCAGTATTGCAAGGCGGGCATGACATTATGGGGAATCAGTTTACAGCTCAGAGCCAGAACCAGTGAGAGTACAAGGCTGTCCTAATTGATGACAAAGATATCTGTATCATAGAGGAAGCAAGAAGGGGTATTTCTCAACATCTTTCTGACTATCTGCACCAATGCCTGTTTCTAAGGCATGTTATTATATACTTTGTAACATGTTTATCAGGTGTTCTTTAACTACTGATAAAAATCCCATGCTAGCATGGATTTTCATTCTCATCATAATAAATAAATTAATAGATAAACATTCCACCACTAAAGAATCTGACAGGATTAGTATTAATACATTTGTATGGTTTACCTAAGAACTGCAAGAAAAATATGTGCTTCTGTTGTTTATATTTTTACTGACAGGCATATTCACATGCTACTTTTAGGCCTGGATTCCATTGTAATTGATAACTTTATAAGTGTTTGTTTATCTACAAACTTCTAAATAGACCTCAACGGGAATCTGTAAGGTAAAGTACATTAATAACACTTATCAACTGCCATATAATCTAGACATTACTAAGAATTAGAGAAAACCAACTGCACTATAGTGTACAAATAAAAATTATCATTATTAAAATGGGGATTTAAATGCCTTGAATGCTAAAGAATTTTTCCAATGCGTAGCTTGAAAGGGGTTAAAAATTACCATAATAATCAATGTGAATTTTATACATTTTTATTTGTCATCTATGCTACAATTGGTTTGCTCTTGAATTGCTACATTTCATTTTAAATCAGCATAACAGAATTTACAATTTGGCTCTTAACATATAACATTTTCAGAATACAATATGCGTAAAGTATACATTTAATATGTGTTAGCAGTGGAACAAATTAGAACAGCAAATGTTGGCCATTTATAGTAGAAATTGGATCAAAATAATAAAAACAACTAGTAAAAAATTGTGCTTTCAAGGTAAGAAGCATTTTCTATGTAAACTAAATCATTTGAAGGGAAGCACTGTAACTTATTACTATGTGACAGGCACAAATCAGAGACTGCTATTTAGTAGGAAATATAGGTAAAAGATGGTACCGTGTTAGCTGTAGAAAAAAGCTAGACGCTGGTAGAGTAAAAGTCATACCTTTATTGGCCAACTGACTAGCTTTAAATTCAGGCTTTAAAGTAACTTAGGTCTCACCTTCAGGCATGTTTAGAACTCTAAACATACCTGAAGAAAATACCTAAGTTGTCTTGAAAGCTTTCATTCTAAAGCTACTCACTTAGCCAATAAAGGTATTACTTTTACTCTGCAAGTCACCTGAGTTACTAGGAAGAAACTGTAGCAAACACAGAGAATAAATCTTTTACTTCAACTGGATTCTCATTAATGACCTGAGCTGTAATGATTGCCGTCCAGTAAAAATAAAAAAGGGACAATAAAATAGGCAAATAATTAATTTGACTGAATTATGAGTTTACAGAAACAATGGAAGACAATTAATATTATAATTTCTCATTTTATCTCTTGAAACCACATTTGTATGGGCCAACAAAGCATTTTTTGTAAGGTTAATAGCCTTTTGTGAATCTTTACTATAGAAATAAAAGCAAGCCAATTCACACATTTTACAATTACATTGCAAAGATTAATTAGTCCCTTTTCTATTATCGCAATCATTTTCTACCATGAACAACCAATTTGGTTAGTTAAACCCTAACAGTGGGTGAAATTTACTAGGTTTCAAAAACAGTTGCATGGCTTTCTGATCCTAAATGAAGGTGAAGATAGAAATTACTTAATGAAAAAGAGTCATAGAGAGAGATCTAATGGGGCCACATTTTCCACAGGGTATTACACATAGGGAGGGGCTCTTCATGTGTGCCACTATGAAGGAATGTGACTCAGTGGGAACCCTGTATATATTCCCTACTTCCATCAATTCCTCTCTCAAAAGCCCATCAGGGGGATCCTGAGAGTTTGTTGAATCAAGGTCATGGTCTGACCTCTAATCATGTCTTCAGGGGCAGCTGGACCTGCAATAAACTGTCCCCTTAGTATGCTGGTATTGCCTACAACAATTAAATTACATAATAAAGGTGTGCATAACCATATTTGAAGAACCCAAAGGCACAGATGAAATGGTGCACTGACAACAAACAGTGGTGCAACACACACCAGGGTCCAAAGACCACAATAGAGGATGGCCCCTTCAGGCCAATCAGTGTGAACAACACCTATAGGCTATACTCCAGCAATATGCCTTTCACATAAGCACTTGTCCACTGGAGCTCCTAACTGTAGCAGCCCTGACATATCCACAAACATGCCTGTTTTACTCTTGATCTTGAGCTAGTCGCTTCCAAACTGATTCAAGCATATCCTGCATGTACACCATTCAGTTACATATATTTCTACCCGCATAATTCAGATATATAATATGTAATGGCAGTTTATGAGTATAAAAAAGGAAAATCAATATAAAAATATTACACAAAACATAACAAATATAAATGCTTACAGACCCTCCATGTTGTAATCATAATGTTATCTTTCAAGTGATAATAAGTAAAAGTCCTTAGTAATGTGGACCCCCACTTTCAATTCATTGAAGCCAAGGTCAGGGGTAAATAGACAACAGAAAACAGCTTTTAAAATTATCTTACTGGTGGTAGTAGTAGTAGTAGTAGTAGTAGTAGTAGTAGTAGTAGTAGTGTACTGCCTATTATAAGCAATACATTATAAATTAATTATCTTACTAGTAGTAGTACAATTCCTATTATAGAAAAATAATGTTTTTTTTTTAAACTGACTTATTGGTAGTAGTTAGTGATGAGCGAGCACCCCAATGCTCGGGTGTTCGGGTGCTCTGACCGAGCACCCCCTGAGGCTCGAGTGCTCGGCCGAGCACCCGAGCCCCATTGAAGTCAATGGGAGGACTCGAGCATTACACCAGGCACCCCCTGCTCTGATGAGGGGAGGGTGCCTGGTCCATAGGAAAAGGGAAGAAAAGGATGGAAACACCACAGAAATGGTTCAGGGACAGCATAGGGAGGATGTCTGGATGCATCTTGGACTCCAACATCGCTGCTGGGAACGATCTTTCGCCCGTAGTACGCCATTTTTACAGACTGACCATAAAACACACAAAAAGGAAAATAAAAACGACTTTAGGCGAAAAATTGTTACCAAACAATATTTGCTGTATATTTACTTGTATATCATCTGCAAATTCTCCCAAAAATTTCCTTGGTTTTCGGAAGTGAGGCCATGATTAAGAGGGAAACGTGCGCAGAGGCAAATTCTCCCAAAAATTTCCTTGATTTTCAGAACTGAGGCCATGATTAAGAGGGAAACGTGCACAGAGGCAAATTCTCCCAAAAATTTCCTTGATTTTATTGAACTGAGGCCATGATTAAGAGGGAAACGTGCGCTGAGCCGACCATCTAAAACATTATGGGTGAGGGTCTGCTGCAGAGCTGACCATCCTAAACATTATATGCGAAGGCCCGCTAGTGAGCTGACGCTATAAAACATTATATGAGAGGGCCCGCTAGAGAGCTGACCCAATAAAACATTATATGAGAAGGCCCGCTGGTGAGCTGACCTATATAAAAATTGTCAAACAGGGCCCGCTGGTGAGCTGGCCCTATATAAAAATTTTATCACAGGGCCCGCTGGTGAGCTGGCCCTATATAAAAATTATAGCACAGGGCATATGGAAGAGGAGGAGGAGGATGAGAAGATTAAGAGTCAACCATATACCCGTTTTTTGGGTGGAAGGGGTGAATGGGAATACAGAGTATTCACATCATTGTAAATAACATATATAAAGTGAGTTTATGTTCCCCCGGGGCTTTCCTCCAGTGGAGTGGAGAAGTCAGGGGAAATCCAGGCCTTGTTCATTTTTATAAGTGTCAACCTATCAGCATTGTCGGTGGAAAGGCGGATATGCTTATCTGTTATGATGCCACCAGCAGCACTAAATACCCGCTCAGACAGAACGCTGGCGGCAGGGCAGGCCAGCACCTCCAAGGCGTAGAGTGCCAGTTCATACCACGTGTCCAGCTTGGACACCCAGTAGTTGTAAGGCACAGAGGGATCATTGAGGACGCTGACACGGTCTGCTACGTACTCCTTCACCATCTTCCAAAACTTTTCCCTCCTTGTGACACTAGGCTGCGCATCAGGGTGAGGGTGCTGGCGGGGTGTCATGAAGGTGTCCCACGCCTTGGAGAGTGTTGCCCTGCCTTTCTCGGAACTGCTGTGTGCTCCCCTTTTCTCCCCTTCTCGGTTGGCCAAGGTAGCACGTACTCTGCCGCCAGCGTTGTCAGATGGAAAATTTTGGAGCAATTTTTCAACAAGAACCTTCTGGTATTGCACCATTTTGCTTGTCCTCTCCACCGGAGGAATGAGAGATGAGAAATTCTCTTTGTAGCGGGGGTCCAGAAGGGTGAACACCCAGTAATCCGTGTTGTCTAAAATGCGTGTAACGCGTGGGTCACGGGAAAGGCAGCCTAACATAAAGTCAGCCATGTGTGCCAGAGTACCAACAGGCAAGATTTCGCTGTCCTCACCAGGAGGATGACTCTCAATCTCCTCATCCTCTTCCTCCTCTTCTGCCCACCCACGCTGAAGAGATGGAACTAAAGTTCCATGGCTACCCTCTGTAGCGGAGACAACCGTGTCTTCCTCCTCCTCCTCCTCCTCCTCCTCCTCCTCCGCCTCCTCCAATTGTCGCTGAGAAGACGAAGTGAGGGTGCTCTGGCTATCACCTTGTGTAAGCTCTTCCTCCCCCATTTCCACCTCTTCCACATGCAAAGCGTCGGTTTTAATTGTGAGCAGCGAGCGTTTCAGTAGACACAGAAGTGGGATGGTTACACTGATAATAGCGTTATCGCCGCTCACCATCTGTGTCGATTCCTCAAAATTGCGTAAAACCTCGCAGAGGTCTGACATCCATTCCCACTCCTCACTTCTGATTACAGGAAGTTGAACGGAGAGGCGACGACCGTGTAACAGCTGGTACTCCACTACTGCCCTCTGCTGCTCACAAAGCCGGGCCAACATGTGGAAGGTGGAGTTCCAGCGCGTGCTCACGTCACACAGCAGCCGGTGAGCTGGCAATTGTAAGCGCTGCTGCAGCTTCAACAGGCCGGCTGAAGCTGTTGATGACTTACGGAAATGTGCACACACGCGGCGCACCTTGGTCAAGAGATCATGCACATTGGGGTAGGTTTTTAGAAATCGCTGCACCACTAAATTAAATACATGCGCTAGGCATGGTACGTGTGTGAGCTTGCCGAGCTCCAAAGCCGCCACCAAGTTACGCCCATTATCACACACAACCATGCCTGGTTGCAGGTTGAGTGGCGAGAGCCACTGCTCGGTCTGGTGACTAATCCCCTGCAACAGCTCTGAGGCCGTGTGCTGTTTGTCCCCAAGGCAGATCAGCTTCAGCACGGCCTGTTGACGCTTCCCCACTGCAGTGCTACACTGCTTCCAGCTACTGGCTGATGGGGGAGTGGCGCTGTGTGTAGAGAATTCGGAGGTGGAAACGGAGGAGGAGGAGCCAATAACGTAGGTGCTGGTGGAAACCCTGATGGAGGTAGGGCCCGCAATCCTCGGCGTGGGTAGCACCCGTGCCATCCCAGGGTCCGAGTCGCTCCCAGCCTCCACGACATTCACCCAGTGTGCCGTCAGGGAAATGTAGCGTCCCTGGCCACAAGCACTTGTCCATGTGTCAGTCGTTAAGTGGACCTTCCCAGTAACTGCGTTGGTCAGGGCACGGGTGATGTTACGGGACACATGGTGGTGTAATGCGGGGATGGCACACCGGGAAAAGTAGTGGCGGCTGGGGACCGCGTACCGAGGGACAGCTGCTGCCATCAGGCTGCGGAAGGACTCAGTGTCCACAAGCCTAAATGGCAGCATTTCGATGGCCAGTAATTTGGAAAGGTGTGAGGTTAGTGCTATGGCCTGTGGGTGGGTGGCTGGGTACTTTCTCTTGCGCTCAAATGCCTGGGGTAACGACATTTGGACGCTGTGCTGGGACAGGGAAGTGGATGTGGTCGCTGATGGTGCTTCAGATGCTACAGGTGCAGGGCGGGAGGTATGCGGGCCTGCGCCTTCGACAGGCGATTGGCCGGCACCGAAAACAGGGGAAGAGGAGGCAGTGGTGTGGCCTGCAGACACAGATGGGCGATCCAGGCGTTCCTCCCACTTACTACGGTGCTTGGATGCCATGTGTCGGATCATGCTGGTGGTGGTGAGGTTTCTAGTGTTCATGCCTCGGCTCATTCTGGTGTGGCACAGGTTGCAAACTACAATTCTTTTGTCGTCCGCACTTTCCTTAAAAAAACGCCATACCGCGGAACACCTACCCCTTGGCAAGGTAGATTTACGCAAGGGGGTGCTCCGTGGAACATTTGCGGGCCGGTTTGGTGCGGTCCGCCTTCTTTCTGTAGCCACACCACTGCCTCTTCCAGCCTGTTGCGGTGCTGCAGATGGCTCACCCTCAGGACTGCTGTCATCGCTCGGCTCTACACCTTCCCAGGTGGGGTCAGTCACCTCATCGTCCACCAAGTCCTCCTCCACTTCCTCACTCTGATCATCCTCCTCAAGTCTTGATCCCACCACATACTCAGTCATTGACAACTGTATAACATTCTCCTCAACAAGGTCTTGAGACGGAAATAGTGGTTGATTTAATGGCAACTGTGTCTCATCATCATCATCATCATCCACTACTTCCTTTGACCTTAAATGCCGTTCACATCTGTCATCTTCTTGAGATTGGGTAGCCTCTAGAGGTTGTGAATCAGGGCACAAGATGTCATGTTCCTCTGCAAGCGTGCTTGGAGAGAGGGTCAAATGAAGGATTGGTGATGAGACGAGCTCCTCACTATATCCCAGTGTGGGATCACTTCTTTGACCAGACCGTGTATGGTGGGAGGAAGGATGATCAGAGTGAGGATTATGTTGACCAGACTCTTGGCTACTGAGAGTGGACTTGGTGGAAGACAGGGTGGTGCTTAACCGACTGGAAGCAGTATCAGCTGTCATCCAACCGACCACCTGTTCGCAGTGGTCGGACCTCGAGAGTGATGTCCTGCGACGCCCTGTAAAATTACACATGAAGCTAGGTATGGTGGATGTCTTTCTTTCTTGTGCTCTGGCACCAGGCACAGTTTCTCCGCGTCCTGACCCGCGCCCTGAACTTTCAGGATCACGTCCACTTCCCCGTCCCTTTTTACCCGCCTTCTTCATCTTACACAGAATATGTGACTTTAATATTTGAGTTTGAAAACTTAACAGTATTTCTTATTATTCTGCAACTGTACAGAGTACACAGAATAGGCTGTTAAACGGCGGTGAAACACACTGAATGGAATATGTGACTTTAATATTTGAGTTTGAAAACTTAACAGTATTTCTTATTATTCTGCAACTGTACAGAGTACACAGAATAGGCTGTTAAACGGCGGTGAAACACACTGAATGGAATATGTGACTTTAATATTTGAGTTTGAAAACTTAACAGTATTTCTTATTATTCTGCAACTGTACAGAGTACACAGAATAGGCTGTTAAACGGCGGTGAAACACACTGAATGGAATATGTGACTTTAATATTTGAGTTTGAAAACTTAACAGTATTTCTTATTATTCTGCAACTGTACAGAGTACACAGAATAGGCTGCTAAACTGCGGTGAAACACACTGAATGGAATATGTGACTTTAATATTTGAGTTTGAAAACTTAACAGTATTTCTTATTATTCTGCAACTCTGCAGAGTACACAGAATAGGCTGCTAAACTGCGGTGAAACACACTGAATGGAATATGTGAGTTTAATATTTGAGTTTGAAAACTTAACAGTATTTCTTATTATTCTGCAACTGTACAGAGTACACAGAATAGGCTGTTAAACGGCGGTGAAACACACTGAATGGAATATGTGACTTTAATATTTGAGTTTGAAAACTTAACAGTATTTCTTATTATTCTGCAACTGTACAGAGTACACAGAATAGGCTGTTAAACGGCGGTGAAACACACTGAATGGAATATGTGACTTTAATATTTGAGTTTGAAAACTTAACAGTATTTCTTATTATTCTGCAACTGTACAGAGTACACAGAATAGGCTGCTAAACGGCGGTGAAACACACTGAATGGAATATGTGAGTTTAATATTTGAGTTTGAAAACTTAACAGTATTTCTTATTATTCTGCAACTGTACAGAGTACACAGAATAGGCTGTTAAACGGCGGTGAAACACACTGAATAGAATATGTGACTTTAATATTTGAGTTTGAAAACTTAACAGTATTTCTTATTATTCTGCAACTGTACAGAGTACACAGAATAGGCTGTTAAACGGCGGTGAAACACACTGAATGGAATATGTGACTTTAATATTTGAGTTTGAAAACTTAACAGTATTTCTTATTATTCTGCAACTGTACAGAGTACACAGAATAGGCTGTTAAACGGCGGTGAAACACACTGAATGGAATATGTGACTTTAATATTTGAGTTTGAAAACTTAACAGTATTTCTTATTATTCTGCAACTGTACAGAGTACACAGAATAGGCTGTTAAACGGCGGTGAAACACACTGAATGGAATATGTGACTTTAATATTTGAGTTTGAAAACTTAACAGTATTTCTTATTATTCTGCAACTGTACAGAGTACACAGAATAGGCTGTTAAACGGCGGTGAAACACACTGAATGGAATATGTGACTTTAATATTTGAGTTTGAAAACTTAACAGTATTTCTTATTATTCTGCAACTGTACAGAGTACACAGAATAGGCTGCTAAACTGCGGTGAAACACACTGAATGGAATATGTGACTTTAATATTTGAGTTTGAAAACTTAACAGTATTTCTTATTATTCTGCAACTCTGCAGCGTACACAGAATAGGCTGCTAAACTGCGGTGAAACACACTGAATGGAATATGTGAGTTTAATATTTGAGTTTGAAAACTTAACAGTATTTCTTATTATTCTGCAACTGTACAGAGTACACAGAATAGGCTGTTAAACGGCGGTGAAACACACTGAATGGAATATGTGACTTTAATATTTGAGTTTGAAAACTTAACAGTATTTCTTATTATTCTGCAACTGTACAGAGTACACAGAATAGGCTGTTAAACGGCGGTGAAACACACTGAATGGAATATGTGACTTTAATATTTGAGTTTGAAAACTTAACAGTATTTCTTATTATTCTGCAACTGTACAGAGTACACAGAATAGGCTGTTAAACGGCGGTGAAACACACTGAATGGAATATGTGACTTTAATATTTGAGTTTGAAAACTTAACAGTATTTCTTATTATTCTGCAACTGTACAGAGTACACAGAATAGGCTGCTAAACGGCGGTGAAACACACTGAATGGAATATGTGAGTTTAATATTTGAGTTTGAAAACTTAACAGTATTTCTTATTATTCTGCAACTGTACAGAGTACACAGAATAGGCTGTTAAACGGCGGTGAAACACACTGAATGGAATATGTGACTTTAATATTTGAGTTTGAAAACTTAACAGTATTTCTTATTATTCTGCAACTGTACAGAGTACACAGAATAGGCTGTTAAACGGCGGTGAAACACACTGAATGGAATATGTGACTTTAATATTTGAGTTTGAAAACTTAACAGTATTTCTTATTATTCTGCAACTGTACAGAGTACACAGAATAGGCTGTTAAACGGCGGTGAAACACACTGAATGGAATATGTGACTTTAATATTTGAGTTTGAAAACTTAACAGTATTTCTTATTATTCTGCAACTGTACAGAGTACACAGAATAGGCTGCTAAACTGCGGTGAAACACACTGAATGGAATATGTGACTTTAATATTTGAGTTTGAAAACTTAACAGTATTTCTTATTATTCTGCAACTCTGCAGAGTACACAGAATAGGCTGCTAAACTGCGGTGAAACACACTGAATGGAATATGTGAGTTTAATATTTGAGTTTGAAAACTTAACAGTATTTCTTATTATTCTGCAACTGTACAGAGTACACAGAATAGGCTGTTAAACGGCGGTGAAACACACTGAATGGAATATGTGACTTTAATATTTGAGTTTGAAAACTTAACAGTATTTCTTATTATTCTGCAACTGTACAGAGTACACAGAATAGGCTGCTAAACGGCGGTGAAACACACTGAATGGAATATGTGAGTTTAATATTTGAGTTTGAAAACTTAACAGTATTTCTTATTATTCTGCAACTGTACAGAGTACACAGAATAGGCTGTTAAACGGCGGTGAAACACACTGAATGGAATATGTGACTTTAATATTTGAGTTTGAAAACTTAACAGTATTTCTTATTATTCTGCAACTGTACAGAGTACACAGAATAGGCTGTTAAACGGCGGTGAAACACACTGAATGGAATATGTGACTTTAATATTTGAGTTTGAAAACTTAACAGTATTTCTTATTATTCTGCAACTGTACAGAGTACACAGAATAGGCTGTTAAACGGCGGTGAAACACACTGAATGGAATATGTGACTTTAATATTTGAGTTTGAAAACTTAACAGTATTTCTTATTATTCTGCAACTGTACAGAGTACACAGAATAGGCTGTTAAACGGCGGTGAAACACACTGAATGGAATATGTGACTTTAATATTTGAGTTTGAAAACTTAACAGTATTTCTTATTATTCTGCAACTGTACAGAGTACACAGAATAGGCTGTTAAACGGCGGTGAAACACACTGAATGGAATATGTGACTTTAATATTTGAGTTTGAAAACTTAACAGTATTTCTTATTATTCTGCAACTGTACAGAGTACACAGAATAGGCTGCTAAACTGCGGTGAAACACACTGAATGGAATATGTGACTTTAATATTTGAGTTTGAAAACTTAACAGTATTTCTTATTATTCTGCAACTCTGCAGCGTACACAGAATAGGCTGCTAAACTGCGGTGAAACACACTGAATGGAATATGTGAGTTTAATATTTGAGTTTGAAAACTTAACAGTATTTCTTATTATTCTGCAACTGTACAGAGTACACAGAATAGGCTGTTAAACGGCGGTGAAACACACTGAATGGAATATGTGACTTTAATATTTGAGTTTGAAAACTTAACAGTATTTCTTATTATTCTGCAACTGTACAGAGTACACAGAATAGGCTGTTAAACGGCGGTGAAACACACTGAATGGAATATGTGACTTTAATATTTGAGTTTGAAAACTTAACAGTATTTCTTATTATTCTGCAACTGTACAGAGTACACAGAATAGGCTGTTAAACGGCGGTGAAACACACTGAATGGAATATGTGACTTTAATATTTGAGTTTGAAAACTTAACAGTATTTCTTATTATTCTGCAACTGTACAGAGTACACAGAATAGGCTGCTAAACGGCGGTGAAACACACTGAATGGAATATGTGAGTTTAATATTTGAGTTTGAAAACTTAACAGTATTTCTTATTATTCTGCAACTGTACAGAGTACACAGAATAGGCTGTTAAACGGCGGTGAAACACACTGAATGGAATATGTGACTTTAATATTTGAGTTTGAAAACTTAACAGTATTTCTTATTATTCTGCAACTGTACAGAGTACACAGAATAGGCTGTTAAACGGCGGTGAAACACACTGAATGGAATATGTGACTTTAATATTTGAGTTTGAAAACTTAACAGTATTTCTTATTATTCTGCAACTGTACAGAGTACACAGAATAGGCTGTTAAACGGCGGTGAAACACACTGAATGGAATATGTGACTTTAATATTTGAGTTTGAAAACTTAACAGTATTTCTTATTATTCTGCAACTGTACAGAGTACACAGAATAGGCTGCTAAACTGCGGTGAAACACACTGAATGGAATATGTGACTTTAATATTTGAGTTTGAAAACTTAACAGTATTTCTTATTATTCTGCAACTCTGCAGAGTACACAGAATAGGCTGCTAAACTGCGGTGAAACACACTGAATGGAATATGTGAGTTTAATATTTGAGTTTGAAAACTTAACAGTATTTCTTATTATTCTGCAACTGTACAGAGTACACAGAATAGGCTGTTAAACGGCGGTGAAACACACTGAATGGAATATGTGACTTTAATATTTGAGTTTGAAAACTTAACAGTATTTCTTATTATTCTGCAACTGTACAGAGTACACAGAATAGGCTGTTAAACGGCGGTGAAACACACTGAATGGAATATGTGACTTTAATATTTGAGTTTGAAAACTTAACAGTATTTCTTATTATTCTGCAACTCTGCAGAGTACACAGAAAAGGCTGCTAAACTGCGGTGAAACACACTGAATGGAATATGTGACTTTAATATTTGAGTTTGAAAACTTAACAGTATTTCTTATTATTCTGCAACTCTGCACAGTACACAGAATAGGCTGCTAAACGGCGGTGAAACACACTGAATGGAATATGTGACTTTGATATTTTAGTTTGAAGACTTAACAGTATTTCTTCCTATTCTGCAACTCTGCACAGTACACAGAATAGGCTGCTAAACTGCGGCGAAGCACACTGAATGGAATATGTGACTTTGATATTTTAGTTTGAAGACTTAACAGTATTTCTTCCTATTCTGCAACTCTGCACAGTACACAGAATGTGCTGCTAAACTGCGGCGAAGCACACTGAATGGAATATGTGACTTTGATATTTTAGTTTGAAGACTTAACAGTATTTCTTCCTATTCTGCAACTCTGCACAGTACACAGAATAGGCTGCTAAACTGCGGCGAAGCACACTGAATGGAATATGTGACTTTGATATTTTAGTTTGAAGACTTAACAGTATTTCTTCCTATTCTGCAACTCTGCACAGTACTCAGAATGTGCTGCTAAACTGCGGCGACGCACACTGAATGGAATACGTGACTTTGATATTTTAGTTTGAAGACTTAACAGAATGTGCTCTAATCTGCAACTTTGCACACTAAACAGAATGTGCTCTAATCTGCAACTTTGCACACTAAACAGAATGTGCTCTAATCTGCAACTGTGCACACTAAACAGAATGTGCTCTAATCTGCAACTTTTCACACTAAACAGAATATTTTTTTTTTTTTTTTTTTTTTTTTTCCCCCCACACAAAATAACCTGCTGCCCCCACACACAGTAGTCCTAAAAAGGACTTTTGGTTCTTTTTTGTCACAATTTTTTTTTTTCCTCCCTACACTGCCTTTCCCTTCCTATCCTCAGCTCTCCCTGGCTCAGACTGAGCCGAACTCGATGGTCAGGTGCTATACAGCACCTGACCACGGGTTCTGGCCAGCCAATCAGTGTAATGCCAGCAGCCAACATGGCTGCTGGCATTACACCGATGTCAGAGCCTCCCTGCACGTTTATTGGCTGCGCAGCAGCCGCAAAACGTGCGGGGAGGAGACCCGAACATGGCGGGCGAGCACATGCGGTACTCGTACGAGTACCGCCATGTGCCGAGCAGAGCGATGCTCGAGCCGATCCGAGCATCGGCCGAGCATGCTCGCTCAACACTAGTAGTAGTGTATTTCCTTTATAAACTCCATGGCTCCATTTGTACTGTCTGGTACTGAAGGCCCAGGAAACTGCCAATAACTGCTTGAAAGGGGTATGACTTACCGCCTGATAACAAAAATAGTCATATACTTATGTCATTTCGGCTAGCTCCAAGGCATGCCATGATGTAATACTTTCCTTTGTCCAAAGACCTTATCATACTTCTAACAAGCTTTACACTCTTTATTTCAGAAACAACAGAGCACTCCTGCCTTGCAAGAGTTCAAACGACACTAGCCAGAATGAAGAAAATTTGCGGTACTTGGTTAATGGCACAGTTCTCTTCTGCTTTCTTTTTTCCTGATTGAATTGATTATCCACTCATACACAAGAAGCAGTGCCATTATCTCCCCATATTCACCCACCTAGATTTTTGATGTGAAAGAAAAAATTAGACCTAGACCTGTAAGTAGTTTGCAGCCAGACACAAGTGCAGCAGACAGACAGAAGTGTGTAGTTTCAAAAACTGCAGTACTTAAGTCAAGCTTGAGGTAAGCTCAGGCTATTACTATTACTTCACTCTTACTTCTCTCTTCTTTTCTATTGTAGACAAAAAACTTAAAAAAAAAAATAAAAAAATCTTACTATCATTCTTTAATACTGCTTATGTTGTAGTACTTGGAATTGTGTTGCATTTAGTATTTAGTTTGAATTGTGTGTTTATTTACTTTGGTTAATTTGGATCATTAGTGCTTAAGTTTGTATTTGGCTTGTTTTGGTTTCTGCATAGTGTGCATAGGTGTCTATTTGGGTGTAGCTGGTAACTGGTTTCATTAGATTAACATAAGAAAAGGCTTGGCTCGCTTCGTTAGCGTATCAACTGCAGTAGGTGTATTTATAGGAGGTTTCAACTCTGTGAGTTTACTCTGTAAGTAGTTTGCAGCCAGACACAAGTGCAGCAGACAGACAGAAGTGTGTAGTTTCAAAAACTGCAGTAGTTTGAAAACGGCAGGAGTTTGGTGAAGGCATTGGTTTTGTCAGTTTGGTGAGTAACTGCTTTAATTCTAAGATGTCTGGTTTGGTGCAGTGTAACACTTGTCTGGCTGTTGTGTTCCGCAGTACTCTCTGGAGTTTGGGGTGTTGTCCAGTATGTTTGCATCTGTCCACATTGTATGGTGAAATTTCCAGGCTGCAGTCTTTGGTGTGTTATCTGCAATCAAAAGAAGTGAATCTTTCCCAGCTAGAGTGTGAAGTCAAGCAACCATGTAATCCACCACCGCAGCCCATGAAGAGAAGGGCTGTGTGGAAGACAGTTGGTTCCGGGAGGTTGAGAGTTGTGGAGCAGAAGCACAACACTGTTGGTATTTCGGTGTGTAATCCCTTTGGTGTCCTGTCTGAATTGGAAAGTGAGATTTCAGAAGATAAAAGCACAGATACTCAGGTACGGGATGTTGTGAGTCCCAAAGGAGAGAATTGTAACAAGCAGTCAGGAGCAGAAAATGGACTTAAAAAGAAGAGAAAGCATCTCCTTGTTGGTGACTCGATTGTTAGAAGTGTTGCTTTATGGCAGAATGAGGATGGACTGAAGGAGGTGAGATGTCTTCCTGGTGCTACTGCAAGCAGGGATAAAAGACGCATCTCAAATATTGTCAAGGCTGCAACAAAGGAGACTGAAGTTGATCTGATCATTCATCTCGGTACAAACGATTTGTCCCAGAAAAGTGTTGAAGAGGTGAAAATGGAATTTCAAAGTCTCAGCCTGGAGCTGAGCAGAATGACAGACTCTATCACTTTTTCAGAGATTTTGCCAGTCCGCTCTGAAAATAGTAAGAGACTTCGTATCCTGGAGTTCAATGGTTGGCTAAGACAGTGGTGTAAAGAAGAAGGTTTTGGATTTGTCAGTCATAGTGTTAGAAGGTGGAGTTGTAAAGAAATGTTCAAGAGAGATGGTCTGCACCCGTCACACAGAGGAACTGAGGTACTTGGAGAAGAGTTCAGGTGTTTCTTGGAGAGGCATTTAAACTAGATGGAGGGGGCAGGAATTTCATTGAGAAGATTGATTTCTGTCCCCGAACAGTTTTGGTGAACCAGGGTTCTGAGTTTGTTAGTGTGATAGATACAGATGTTGGTGCACAGGAAGTTGCTGGTGCTTTACATACAGATGTTGGTGAGGTAGATGATGGTGCGGTAGATAGAGTTGTTGTTGGTGATAAATGTAATGTTCTTCGTGTAATGTGTACTAATGCTCGCAGCTTAGGCAACAAGCTCAGCGAGCTAATATCAATAGTTTGTAGAGATGACTTGGACTTGATTGTAATAACAGAGACATGGTTCAGGGACTGTAATGACTGGGAAATAGCCATTCCGGGATACACGTTGTATAGGAAAGATAGGGCTGAGAGAAGAGGGGGTGGGGTAGCCATTTATGTTAAAGATAGCATAAAATCCACAGCGATCCAGAATTCATGTAAAGAGTTGGAGACTCTCTGGATCTGTCTGCAGAATAAAAAGGGATCAGTTACAAGAATAGGTGCAGTCTACAGGCCTCCGGGGCAATCTGAAGAGCAAGACAACATGCTAGTGGACGAGATTACCCAAATGGCAGTAAAGGGAGATATAGTAGTTATGGGAGACTTCAACATGCCTGATGTTGATTGGAATATCCCTTGTGCGTCCACATGTAGAAGTAGGAGCATCGTAGAAGCCCTGACGGGGATGTCCCTAAAACAGCTGGTGAAGGCGCCAACTAGAGGGGACAATATCCTAGACTTAGTATTCACAAATGGAGACCTGGTATCTGAGGTGAAGGTGGGAGAAAATCTAGGTTCCAGTGACCACCAATGTTTGTGGTTCGGAATCCAGACTGACTACGAGAAATCCCATTCTGCAACCAAAGTATTGGACTTTAGGAAGACGAAGTTTGAGGATATGGGAGAATATGTAAAGAAAGAATTAAAAGGGTGGGATAAAACACCGAGAGTGAGTACTCAGTGGAAGACACTCAAAGAAGTCCTCTTAAAGGCAACAAGATTACATGTTAGACAAATTAGCAAGAGGAAAAGAAAGAGAAATCCACTATGGTTTACTAGAGAGGTAAGAGCTATAGTGAAAGATAAAAAGTCTGCCTATAAGAGATATAAAGAGACTGGAAGTGAAGCGGACAGAGAAGGGTATAAAACTATACAGAAGAAGACTAAACAGATGATAAATGCTGCTAAAGCCTCAAAAGAGGAAGAAATGGCCAAATCTGTTAAGAAGGGGAATAAAACCTTCTTCAGATATATCAGTGACAGGAAGAAGAAAAACTGCGGGATTACAAAAATTAACAATGGAAAAAATCAGTATATAGAAGAGGAAAAGGCGGTCCCTGACCATCTGAATAACTACTTCTGCTCAGTTTTTTCAGACGGCGGCCCTCATAATCAGAAAATGGCTGAACACAGCATTGCCTCTAGTTGTATAATTTTAGCCCCAGTGTTTTCAGAGGCCGATGTTCTAGAGGAACTTGTCCGGCTAAAGTCAAATAAAGCGATGGGTCCGGATGGAATCCACCCTAGAGTTCTTAAAGAACTCCGATCTGTCATAGTTGGCCCCCTGACTAATCTGTATAACCAGTCCCTTCTTACGGGAGAAGTTCCTGATGATTGGAGAATGGCCAATGTTGTACCCATTCACAAGAAGGGTAGTAAAGAAGAAGCTAGTAACTACAGGCCAGTCAGCCTGACATCTGTAGTGGTAAAAATGATGGAGACTCTTCTAAAGAAGAAGATAATTGACCATCTAACAAAAAACAACCTGATGGACCCAAACCAGCATGGCTTCACTGAGGGCCGATCCTGTCAGACTAATCTCATTGATTTCTTTGACTATGTAACTAAAGTGCTGGATGAAGGTGGTGCTGTGGATATCGCCTACCTGGATTTCAGTAAAGCTTTCGATACAGTTCCCCATAAAGAGCTGATAGATAAATTATCAAGAATTGGACTTAACCTCTGGATAGTTCAGTGGATCTGCAGTTGGCTGAAGGACAGAAACCAGAGGGTTGTTGTTAATGGAGTGTATTCTGAGCAGAGACTGGTTACAAGTGGAGTGCCACAAGGATCTGTTCTGGGCCCTGTTCTGTTCAACATGTTTGTAAGTGACATAAGGGAAGGCTTGGCAGGGAAGGTTTGCTTGTTTGCTGATGACACAAAAGTGTGTAATAGGGTTGATGTTCCAGGAGGTGTCTGTAATATGGAGAATGATTTAGCACTATTAGATAAGTGGTCAAAACAATGGAAACTTCAGTTCAATGTTTCCAAATGTAAAATAATGCACTTGGGGAAAAGAAACCCTCAATCTGACTATCGTATTGGCAGTTCTGTGGTAGCAAAGACTTCAGAAGAGAAGGATTTGGGGGTGGTCATCTCTGACAGCCTCAAGATGAGTAACCAATGCAACCAGGCGGTGGGGAAAGCAAATCGTATGCTTGGCTGCATAGCTAGAGGTATAACAAGCAGGAAGAGGGAGATTGTGATCCCTCTGTATAGAGCTCTAGTGAGACCACATCTGGAATACTGTGTACAGTTCTGGAGGCCTCATCTGCAAAAGGATATAACTAAAATTGAGCGGGTTCAAAGAAGAGCTACAAAAATGGTGGAAGGTCTAAAGCATAGAACTTATCAAGAACGACTCAGAGATCTAAATATGTATAGTCTGGAGGAAAGAAGAGAAAGGGGGGACATGATTGAAACCTTTAAATATGTTAAAGGACTGAACAAGGTTCAGGAGGGAAGTGTGATTAATAAGAATCTGAATACAAGAACAAGGGGGCACAATCTGAGGCTAGTTGGAGGAAAAATCAAGAAAAACATTAGAAAATATTATTTCACTGAAAGAGTAGTAGAAACTTGGAACAAACTTCCAGCAGAGGTGGTTGATAAATCCACAGTAACACAGTTTAAACATGCCTGGGATAAACATGTATCTATCCTAAGATAACAATAAAGGAATACTAAAGGGCAGACTAGATGGACCAGGTGGTCTTTTTCTGCCGTCAATCTTCTATGTTTCTATGTTTCTATGAGTATACATCACTAGATAGAACTTCTTAATATTAGAATGTGGTACCAAGGCATGCAGTTTATTGCCAGTAGACCTGACCTGACTACCATCTATTTGGAAAAATCAGTCATTCTATAATCAGTCTTTCTTCCATAACCAAATTAACCTCTTCAGTATGGATGGGCGAAAACTTTAGCCTCAAACTGAAATTTTCCCTCGAAAAGTGCCAGCTTTTTTTGCTTAGCTCATTGCATTGAAATCAATGGGAAGAAAAATGTTTCTCAACTCCCTGAAAGTTTTCTCTAGTTTTCTACAGCCATATACAAGGGTGTCAGGCTCTCACAGCATCCCATCCTGTGTTTGTGAGAGGAGAAAGCAGCATGTTTATGAGCTAGAGAAGATAGGCAAATAAAGGGGAACCAAATCTGAGTTTAGGGAGACATCTAGGTAGGACATTTGTTCTCTGTAGTAGGGGAGTCTGGGGGCACTCTGGGGGAGAAGAAGGGAGGAAGGTGGTGACCCAAAATACACCAAAATTTAGTGTGTTTGACTGGCAAGACACAGTCAGCTAGGGTCCAAATTGCTTGCTGATTTTGCTTTTATTGTCTCTGTGCTGGGAAAGTCTGGGGAAATAATTTGTTGGTTCTGTTTTTCAGCTATATATACATTTTATTGTCCTAACTGTGATAACATAGGTTGGTCAACTTTAAAAAATAAATAAATGCATAAAAATAAAACATAAATCATTAAACAAATATATTAGACAGCTGACTGGGAGCCTGTTGTGAGCTCTGTGACTGAGGCAGACTTGATAGACAGCAGACGGCATTGAGAATTTTGTTGAGGACCAAGGCAAGACATCACACTCCATCAGTTGTGTACTGTAGAGAGTAAAAAAACACACACAGTAGTTGAGTAGTGTCTAGCACATGCACAAGTAGGAGGGGGAAAGGTGGAGCAGTACAGGGACATGGGAGTAAAGTGGTAGTACAAAAACTGACTGCAGCAATTGTTGCTGCAGCATGGCAATATTTGATGATGATCCCTCTCCTGATGATTTTTAACCACTTGACATCATCATGAATATGTACCAGTGTCACTTAAGCAGGAAGTAAGTGTTGTGGGCAAGGACAAATGCACTCTGCATGCTAACACATTTTTCAAGGCATATGTTGCTGTAGGACTCACTACTTTGACTTCCAACTACTTATTTATCCACTACAGCACTCAGAAGAAGTAATATTGTGCAGGGAAAAATGTGTTGAATAAGAAATAATTTGTTGGAATACGCGAAAAATGTGTTGGAATAGGTGAAAAATTTGCTGGAATAGGTGGAAATGAGGAAAATTTTGCATTGGAGAAATGGAGAAAACGTTTGCAAAAAAAAAGGGAAAAATCATCCGTTTTTTCATGAAAAGTCATGCAGGAAATTGTTCTCATTTTTCGCCCACCCCTACTCTTCAGTTAATACTGATGTGAACCCTGGAATTACTGGAAGCCGCGTGCTGAGGCAACTCAAAGAGAAGACAAACCTCCTGAATGCTCTTAAACTGTTTATGTACCTCAATAATGGGGATGCACTACCACTGCTGCTATTAAATTCACTGCTACTGGGTATTTGTGCAATAACTTTTAAACTTTGATAATTTGCCTTTACAAGTTTTATGAACAAATCTTCACCCTTACATTTGATTTGTGTGCAGATTCTTGGCTTATTAAAAGTTTTGCAGTTTCTCTATTCAATATTGCACTGGAATTCATGGAGAGGAGCTTATCCTGCTTATGTGTCTCTGCCTTTCAGAACTTCTTTTGAACATTACTACATTTTATGTCTAGACTGCTAGGGTGGGATGGAGGGATTTACTAGTTAGTAGTGTTATCTATATTGTTACTTTGTGCCCTTCCCTTGTGCTTGAGACACATTTATTATATTCATTTAACAGCATTGCTGGGAAGCTTTCACTTAATTCTTTTTTCATTGGATGTTGTGCCATATACCATTCAATTGATGAGGGCACATAAAATTGGATACTAGCAGGCAGGGGTGACGTGGAAGAAGGAAAGACTCTCAGCCTCAGAGATCTTCTTTAGACATGCCCTGCCTTTAACCTCATAGTTCCTGTGTTCCACATTATTCAAAAATGAAAGCTAGATTTAATGGACGTTTTATATATATATTTCCTATATTGTACTAAAATGTAAACAAAGTACCATTTCAGTCTTTTGAGCCAGACTCCAAAAATCTGACTAAAGAGGTGTTGAGCTAAAAGTAGAGACTATCATGCATATGGCTAGTTGAAGTTGGATACAATTTCTCCTAAACAAATGATCACCTCTTTAGAAATGTATTATGTGTATCAGAAATAAGGCTTACCAGTTTCACAACGATGATGATAATATAATAACGTTTATTTTAAAACTTAGGAAAATATATATCTGTTTCGAGCCAGGATGCTCCCAGGGAGCATCTTGCAGCTAGGAGTATTTTGGAGATGGCATTCCATTCATTGGTACAGGATTCTGATTTGACATCCAGTAGAAGTGTACTTAGATGAGGTGTGACAAGAACTCCTGTTATGTCTTATACACTTTCTCCTAGTCTGTCTGGTCACCTGGGCAAGTCCACCAAATATAACAAATCAGCATCTTGTCAGCAATTCCTAAATAATTTGGGAGTGAATCGGGGATTTACACAAGCGATTTGTTTAGGGGTTTTGAAGCATTTCATCAATAACTTATAGGCATTTTCTTTAATTATCATATTTTGGGAAGCTTTGAAGTGTCACATTTTGCCAGTATTCAAAGTCAATTTCCCTTTTTAAATCTGTTTCCCATGCTAACATGACAGTTGTTTTGATATCAACTTTCATGTTTACTATTTCTCCATGAATGAATGAGATGGTATTTTGCATATTCATGTGACAGACAAGTCATATGACACGGTATCCCCCATACAGCAGTCAGGTGTATCTATTACTGATAGAGTTATAGAGAGAAAGCTCTACCAGTGATTCTAAAGGTCACATAAGCATTCTCTGTTCAGTTATGGGTAAAGCATGGTACCGTGTAAGCCTTAGAAATTGCAGGAGACTAGTAAAGTAAAAATTATACTTTTATTGCTAAGTGAGTGACTTTGGATGCAAGCTTTTAAGACAACTAGGTATCTTCTTCATGCATAATAAGAATGAAGGCTGAATGCACAATACATTAATTGCATTCTACTAGAAGTGTATTATTATCAGTGAGGATCATAAATGATACTCTTGGCCTTAGTAAAGTGTACTAGAAAATAGAACCAAGATTAATTACCTTTTTTACCGCTCCAGTGACATGGCTAAGTCCAAAGATTGTATGGGTTAACCCTCCAAATGCCAGAGGGGTGCACACCCCATCACTTACACTGAGAAGTGCAGCCCCTTGGCATCCAAAGGGACCAAAAATGTTTTTTAGTTGGATAATGTAACATCAATTCCTTGTCATGGTTCAAGCCACAATTCAGAGTATTAAACTTGGTTATAAATGTATACTACCAAATGTTTTTGTCTCTCTGTGAAATCTTTAATGATGTCATCAGTTCTGCAAAATTGGTTACCCACTGGGGTGTCTCCTTTGTTTTTCACACTGTACCTATGATAATTCATCCTTTTTCTCAGGGTTTTTCCTGTTTGGGGGCATTTTACACACATGATGAGGTAAACAACATTAGATGAGCTACAGGAAAATTTGCCCTTGATATTGTGGTTTCTCTGGGAATGTGGTTTGGGCACCTTATCTGTGCTACATACGTGTGCACAGGCTACATGTCCTTTGTAGACAGGGAGAAGTACCATTTTCTGCTGCATTCTTATGTGAGCTCTTTACCACTAGATGTTTCAGGTTGGGGGGGGGGGGGCTGTTTATAGGAGAGGAGCAGAGGCCTTGGGAATATTCTTTTTAATCTTCCATAAGCATACCTGGGAACTTTTGAAACAGGGCTACCCAGAGGGTACCCTGTCAGTGCCTACCGGGGAGGAAAATGACGCGATTCACGTCATAAAAGGGGCGGGACGAAAAAAAAAACACAAGAAAACCCTGCAAAATGTATGTAAGAGGGCGGGGAGTGGGAGGAACCGGGCGGGATGGAGCACAAGTGGGCAGAGTTTCTACTTAAACTCTGCCCACCCGGTGATTCACACATTGCCCCGGAGGCCCGGTAATTCAGTTTGAAATCCGGAGACTCCGGGGCAAAACCGGAGAGTTCCCAGGTATGTCCATAAGTACATAGTATTGTTTGGAGCTCCTTTGAGATTTTACACAGTACTTGAAGCTATGGGTTGTAGGTGACTACTAATGGCACTCTGTTCTCTTCCCGTGGTTGTTTGTATTTCAGGAGATTTCTTCTGGGTACCCTGGCAGCTCTCTTAATTTGGATGTCAGTGATCATGGCATTATCTCCATGACTAATAAAATTTCTCCTGAGATTTTTAAGATGTTGCTCTCGGCCAGAAATCTCAGAGCGTAATCAGTTATACCTTAGGACCTCGCTGTAAACAATAGAGTTTTTGTGCATCTGGGATGGACACTGTCATTTCTGAGATAATTAGGCCTGTTTTTTGGTTTGTGGTACAGTTGATTTGTGTGGGTGAATGACTGAGTTTTAGTTTAATGGTGCAATTGAAAGCATTGTACTTTTTGTAAAAAATGCCAAAAGTTAATCTTTGCAGGCAGTCCATATGATTAGGATATCATCTATGTAGGGGAGGTAGACCAGAGGCTTTTTTGGCAAGTGGACAAGAACTCCTCCAATTTTCCATGAATAGGTTGCTGTATTGTGGTGCCACTCTCTTTCCCATAGCAATTCCTTTCTTTTGTATGTATAATTCTTGTCCAAATGTGAAATAATTGTATGTATGTATGTGTGTGTGTGTGTGTGTGTGTGTGTATATCTCTCTCTCTCTCTCTCTCTCTCTCTCTCTCTCTCTATATATATATATATATATATATATATATATAATATAAAGCATCTTTTAGTTGGGTTACAGGTTCTGTGGGTAAAGCCTCTTGTTTTGGGAATGATTTGCAGGCTGCAATGCCATCTTCGTGTGTAATGATGTTGTAGAGTGATTCCTTCCACATCCATAGTGGCAATAGTGGTTTCCCTAGGGATGGAGCAAAGGTCAGACAGTTTGCTTAAAAGGTTGGTGTATGTAGCTGGATGTTTTTTTGACCAATGGTTTACAATCCTCTCCACCCAGCCAGAGATATTTTCTTTTAGTATACCTGTTCCAGATATTATAGGCCTTCTTACATAAGCATCCAACCTTTGGGTCTCCCAGAAAGAGGGCCTCCAAGTGGTCTCTAGTATTAGAAGGTAGTCATTTCATGATTTATAAGCTCTTTTGTGTAGTTAGATATGGGCTCTTCTTGCAGTCTGCTGCAGTATCTTTCATCCATAAGTTGCCTGTGTGTCTTTTCTATATAATCAGTTGTGTTCATAATCACTACAGCCCCAGCTCTGTCTGCCGGTTTAATGATTGTTTTAGTTGCCCTTTAGTGACTGTATTGCTTTTTGTTCCTTGGTAATTAGGTTGTGTGCCAGTTTGTATTGTTTTTCAGGTATAATTGATGATACTGTCCAGTGGGGGGTGGCTTCCTGGTGGTGGGGACATTGTGGAGTTTTTTGTAGGTAAGTTGTGGTGATTTGTTCTGTGGTTTGTGATTATTCATTGTTTTGTCATGAAAGAATTATTTGATTTTAAGTTTCTGAGAGTTTAAATTTCAAAACATGTAAAATAGATAAAACTGTTGTATAAATGACACCTGTCTAGTGAAAGCAGAAATATCATTGAGATATAAGTGCCCCCAATGAATTCTTAGTATAGCGGTAAGTACTGAAATCCTGTTATAATCTTTATTTAGTGCCAGTATTATTTAGTTCTTATGAGACTCACCACCAGACTCCAGCGTAGACATCTTGCAGAAGAGGCATCTGTCTGTCCCTGTCTGTACTGTAAGGTACAATGCAACTTCCCATTAGGTTACCTGCCCATCAGTTAGGAGAAAGGGACTAACAGCGCACGTACACAGATCTCTGTTCGGCAAGATGTCTGCTCTGTCGTCTGGCGGTGAGACTCATAAGAATTTACATTTCTAAATAATGCCAGCAATTAATAATGATTATAAGAGAATTTAATTGCTTACCGCTATACTAATTAAGAATTGGGGGGCAGATATATCTCAGTTATAGTTCCACTTTAACTCCTTCTGTTAAAAAACGTAAAGCAAAGTTCCCCCTGAAGCAGACAAAATCTTCTGACAGACTACTATTTGAGTGCCAGTTGGGTATCTAACACATTGTGAAGCAGTGCTTTGGATACCCATCTGACACTCAAAGGGTTAAATCCGAAAAGTAAGAAATCTTGAACTGAAATAACTGGCTGTTCCTATTAATTCCCAGAAGTAACACATTGGCCTAAAAGTGAATATTAAAATAACAACATTAACCCTTTGAGTGCCAGAGAGGTATCCAGTGCATGGTGTTGCAGTGCATTGGATGCATTGGATACCTCTCTGGCACTCAAAAGGTTAACATCAACAGGCAGCACTCTTCTCTGTGCCCCCTCAGTGAGCATAACGTTTTCCACAATACAATAATAAGTATAAAACGTACCATTCCTAAAATACTGATTAGAAATTGATTTCTGCCAAACCTGTCAGTCTTCTTGAACATTTCCTAGCACTGTGCATGATGCCAAATTCAAGTGCCCCGCTAAAGGTTTACTGCTTCAATTTTAGCCTTTTTTATGATGGATAATTTTTGAAAAGCTCCCTAAAGATCTGCAGTGTGCAGTGCAGCATAATAACGCAAAAGAAAATTAACCAAATTAACCCATGCATTCCCAAGAAATGCACATTTTTATTTGCAATCACTTCATTTGTATTTTGCAGATTTTGCCATAATCCATAATCCTTATTCCTCAAGCTAAAGAGGTTAAATTCTGGTGTGAACCTACTGTACAATAGGAGTGAATGAACATTCTTAGAATTCCCTCTCATTTAAATGGGTATATTAAACCTCTGAATGCTAGATGTTGTCAATATATTGCCTTTAAATCTAAGGGGATTTTCCGTCCACCCTCCCACACAGTGCAGATATTTGCCCCAGAATTGCACCTTTTAAGTTTGATGAATTAGTTCCCATATCAATTTTTAAATGAAATGTCTCAGCATACCTGTGTGCTTATCATCATCCTCCTCAACCCAATGTTCTATGAACTTCTGGGTTGAGTAGGAGGACCTTCAATGCTCACATGACGTGAGTAGATTTTGACTGTCTTCTTTCTCAACTTGGATGTAAGGGAAGTTGATGATTGTCTTCCTGGTCGTACCCCCTACATTAGTTCATAACATTCCAGTGGGGTGAACTATTCTTGGAAGAGCAGTAGCTTATGAATGCAGAAGTAAATTCCTTAGCTGTGAATTGCACCTTTGAAGGGGTAGAAATGTAAAATAAAACCTATATTTTCCTTTAGCGACACCTGGAAACATTTGTGCTAGGAGAAAAAAGACAAGTAAACCCTCATTTTATGCAGTTAGAAATCTGTTTCCAGGAAATGTATGCTTTTGGGGTTTATTTTGATGTTATGGGGTAATTATGGCTCCAAGCTATAGCTATATAGTACATTCTGGCTATCAGCATGGAAATGTCTGTTGAAATTCTGTTATGTGCTATTATCAATTTGTGGCCCAGGTGAAGAACATACATTTGTACACATACAAATACTGGGCATCGATGTACTTGGGAGAAATGTGGCATTTATATTTCATACTTTTTTTGTTTTTCTGAGCTTGCTTGAGATGTTGGTCATTTGTGATGTTCCCAAAAAACACTATTTTAACACAATTTCTTTATGTTATCACTTCAGGTAGGAAAAAACATCAGCCATTTTAGTGTACTTTCAGGAAATGCATACTATTTTATAGTTATTGGGGTTTTTAGGGGAGTTTTACTATGTAACCAATGTAATGTGCATTTTTAGTTCATAAAGTTGAACATACCTTTTTGCATTCCTGTTAAAGGGATAGAAATACTTCAAATGTAAAAACAAATGTTGTAGGGGTTACACTCCTAAGTAAAACAAGGGTACTCCCACTGATGAAAGGTTATCTATTCAAAAGTTTTGCTTTCTTATATGTTACCTATGTTAACTTGGTAGATTATTATACGCATGTTCTAGGCTGAATGTCTTGCCTAGTCTCTGTGATGATATCTATGTAATTCATCTTTTTGTCATGCCTGTATATCATTGTTGACCATTTTGCTTTTTCTTTTACTGGTTCATTGTACTTTTCACTTTATTTTTTCAATCAAAAAAAAAGTGATCAAACTTGAATTTTTTAGGTGCAGTATCTCAGTGACCTGAAATTGTACAGTGGCGCTGTTGCTACACCATCCTATGGACAGCTCTGGTCAACTGACCATACACCTCCATAGGATGGTGTAGCAACAGCACCACTGTACAATTTCTGGTCATTGTGATACTGCACACAACTAAGATTTGAGCTGTAATAACTTTTGAATAAAACACTTTTCAGCAGTGCGAGTACACTTGTTTTACTCAGGGTGTTAAACCCTACAAAATATATTTTTTACATTTTAAGTATTACTATGCCTTTAACTAGGGGTCTGCACGGGCCATGTATGTAAGTAAAACTATACATATTTGCTTTTTTTTACTCAGTGGGTTCTGGACTTTAAAAGAAATTGTAAGTTTCACAACCAGCTTAAGTGTTTTAGATAAATAGATTTGACACTTTCAGTGCCAGAGGAGTACATAACACATTGATATGCAATGCATTGCGTGCCCCTCTGGCATTTAAAGGGTTAAGTGAGGCACCATGAAAAAGCTGAATTTGTTCTGAAAAAAAAAAAAAAGATAACGTTTTCCACATATATAACTAGAAAATGAACTCCGGTAATTCTGCCTAAACAGGTGCATGGCAAAATGTTGAAAAAGTGATTGGCCCCCTCGGTGAACAAAATTTTCCAAACCTCCGGCACTCAAAGGGTTAAACAAGCCATCATCTAATAATAATAATAATGCATTCTTATATAGAGCTACAAATCTGTATGCAGCACAGTACGCAAACTTTTTTTTAGGAACAGCAAGTTCCTGCCCCCCTAAAGATTATGAGTTGTGGTGCCTGAGGCACAGGGAGATAAAGTGACTTGTCTAATGTCACAAGTAGCTGACACTGGTAATTAAACCAGATTTTCCCTGCTTCACAGTCAGTGTCTTGGCTTAAGTCAGCCAATTAAGTAACTGAGCATCTGTGCAGAAAATACTGTGTCCGGGCAGGTTATGAACTTAGAGAAGACACAAAACAAAATGTGGCAGCATTCCATCCATGTCATTTACTAGCTGTTTGCAGTTCTATGAGAGATGTTTCATTTCCACTGTAAAAAACTAAACTCTCTTCTTATGCACTGATAATTGTAATGTACTTTACAGATTACCTGCAGTTTATATATGTCTCCCAAAATACCTCTAACATTATACAAAAAATAGATCCATACTGGTTTGGGTATGTATTTCAAAATGACTCTTCAGAGCTTATAAAATGTGTGTATTTTAACCATTTGAGTGCCAAAGGAGTGAGCAACACGTTTTACAATGCTTTGCTCACACCTAGGCACTCAAACAGTTAATCTAATTTTGTTCTTATCAAAGTAATAACACCTAAAATGAACCATGCTACAGTACTAAATGTAAGATTGTAAGCTCTACGGGGCAGGGCCCTCCTACCCTAATGTATGCATACCTAGTTTACCCCTTATGATATTTATCTGTTAACTACTTAATTACTGCATGGAATGTGCAACCTCATTTACCAGCCAATCAGCATCTAGTTGGGGGTCACGGATGTGCATCACATCATCCTTCCAGCTATTCAATGATTGGCTAGCTGGAGAGAAGACAGTACATGCATCCATTACCCCTCAAAGTCAATTATGATTGGTTGGAAGACGAGGTTACTCCAGGTCATTTGATAAGAGTAACTCCATATATGTGGGAACTAACAGAGAATGAATAAATAAATAATGACAAAAGTTAATGTCTGTTCATATTTCCCCACACTGCAACAGTCCAAGCAATAATTGGGGTGGGGGGTATAACGGAAACCCAAGAAGCTGGGAGGTCCTGGGCCGTCGTCCCCGGTTTCTCTCTGCAGAGGCCAGCCGGAAATCATTGTACGCCTTGGTCAGACGGTGAAACTGAAGGCTCGAACATTCCAGTCAAACAGGGAGACAGATGAGTCGACTAACTCCGCTCCGAGTCTCGACACAGAGTCGAGCGGGTCGCATTGGCCAGGCATCGATGGCTGGAAGTCAGATCGGGCAGCACGGATTGGAGGTCGAGGAAGGAGCGAGTTGACGTTGGATACTTCTGGAGGCTAAAAGTGAATCAGTTTGAATGGCTTTGGCGGATGAGAGTCAGAGTGGACTCTTTAGACAATCCGGGCAAGAAGTAGACACTGAGACTGCTTACTCCACACGAACACACACTTTATTAACCAGAACACACAGTCTTTTATGTACATTTTAAACAATGAACTGGGAGGGGCCAAATACACTAAGGGCTGGAGTTACCCTAGGGACCAATGGGCAGGGGAGCGACCACACCAGTTGTAACCCGACTGGTCTATTTCCAGAACTCACTCTGACTAGGGTGAAACATGAAACACAGAGGGGGGACACAGTTCCCCATGAGTCCCAATACACATTAATTAAACAAAGACAGTGGCTCCAGAGCTGCTATTGGTAGTTCAAAGAAACCTGCCTTTTGCTCGATCAATCTGTAAGTCGCACACTCCTGATTCGCCCAATCCCGTCGACGCTTGGGTCGTACAACACCGGGTCGAGCGTTCCTGCCATCCCGGGATCCCTTGACTGAGCATCGGCAATAGGTGTCCCAAGGCTGGTGTACGACAGTCAAACCACCGTAGCATAAAAATCCCCTATTCGACATAGGGTCGGATAACTGATAGTCCCACCAGTCCATAGTTCAAGTCCACAGTCCCAGTAATGGCCTATGGCCCGTTACATCGGGTGTTTTAATTTTGTGACGCGTGGTGCAGCAGCAGTGGTGGTGGGGGCTATTTGTTTTTTTATATGTTTCTTTTATTTATGGAGAAGATGAAGAAGGACCAGAATGAAAGAGACACCTCTGGACCTCTAACATCAAGGTAAATGTGTTACTGATTACAGGTGTGTGGAGGGGGCATAGGCTATAGGTTAGTGTTAGGATTGAAGGGATTATATATTTATTTAATTTGTATGTTATTTATTTTTTATGACTCGAGTGCATTGAAATGCCCCATATTAATTCATCTGTGTGTAATTAGTGTAGGTATGCCTAGTTGAACATGCCTATGTGATTTTACTAGCTGTCTATTGTACGTAGGTGGTTTTTACCAAACATTAGGGATTAGGGACTCAATGCCTGTGTTTGGTAGGTGCTGAATTACTGGCAGAAAAAGTAGTCTCTTAACATATATTAATATCCACCACATGCAATAGAATGGAACGTGGATCTGCTGCTATTTCTTTCAGTGGGTGCTAATGTTGCACCCATCATTCTTTCTAACTAGTAGTAGTTTGTCACAGTACAGGCAAACTGTGACCTAAAACCAAAGCTATTAGATTCATTAAGTTTATACATGTTAGTCTGCAGAACACTGTGGTAGATACCTATTTGATTCTCAAAGAGTAAAAGCTAATAATGGGCCATTGTACATGTTGCTGCAGTTGGGAGTTGGTGTAATCATATGCCACATCTAGAACTAATGAGAACAGATCAATGCAGAAGGTGCAGCTGCATTGGGCCCCAGCGTGTGAAGGGGCCCCATCTTCCCCAGGGTCCAATAGGTTCTAGTTATGCCTCTATGAAAATATTTTTGTGATGGGGGTCCTAAAAAATCTTTGCTCCATAGCCCTCCAATGACTAGTTACACCACTGAATGAGAGGAAAATATAGTAATTATAAATGTTATATAAATGGCCTATAGGTTAAGTTTTTCATTTGTTTTACAGAAGGACTAATCTAGGCAGATATACAATAAATGGGAATATATATATACTTTTTTTTTCATTTTAGGTTAGGTGGGGCTTTTCCCTGAATGAGTTCTCATTAGGACAATTAAAGATTTCTCATAATGGACAATAGGCCACAGGTAGACTAAAATGGATCTCAGTGAGTAGAGGTAGAACATGGTGCCCTCTAGGGCAGTTTATAGTGCAGCTGTCCCCTTAAGGGTAAAATATCTTATGACAATTTAAATTAATTTGAAAGAGCTTACAGAATCACCTGTATGTCATGTCATTTTTATTTAAAATAATACTTAATGAGATATTTAACCCTGTGAATGCTAGAGGTGCACGCAACATATTGCTTTGCAATGCACTGCCTACCACTCTGGCAGTCAAAGGGTTACATTTATTTATTGCCAGTTGATAGAAGTTACGTGGTTTAGCCATCCAGAACTGTCAAATTTGCATAAATGTTCAAATGAATTATGTCAAATACCTCATGATCTATTATTTAACCCTTTGAGTGCCAGAGGGGTGCGCAACACATTTCAAAACAATGCATTGCACACCCCTCTGGCACTCAAAGGGTTAAAATGAAAAAAATGACTAAAACGACACTTTTTTAAAGGCTCGCTTAATTGTCATCAGTGGCACTGCAATACTAGACCTGTCCAGGTTCCCTTGTGTAGAGTAGGATATCCCATGGGCTGTCATTGGGATTAGGTGTACCTCAGAGAGAGGTGTAATGGAGGTTTCCCCAAGTGTTCTGGGTACTAAATACTGGCGCTAAATACAGGTACATTTTTGAGGGAAACCTGTTTCTGTGCTCCAGAAGAGACACACCGTGTGGGATCAACCCATGACCCCCACTGGGTTCCCTCAAGGAGTCTCAGAGGATCTCCTAAGCAGCACTGCATTTGATTTGAATTAATTTTTTGAAAACACCTTGCACCAAACTGTGAGTTAATAATGCATCACACACACACACATGTCCAGCAGGTTTAATTTCTTGAAGAGTGGAAGAGCCGTGGCAGATGGCTGTCATTCATACCCGGGGTATACATATATTAAAACTGATGAATAAATACATTTTCCTTTTGTTGAACAAATTAACAGGTAAAATCCTAATAATTACAGTGCCTTGCAAAAGTATTCACCCCCTTGGCATCTTTCCTATTTTGTTGCATTACAACCTGGAATTAAATAGATTTTAATTTGGATTTCATGTAATGGATATACACAAAATAGTCCAAATTGGTGAAGTGAAATGAAGAAAATAACTTTTTTTTGTTTAAAAAATTCTAAAAAATAAAATGGAAAAGTGGTGCATGCATATGTATTTACCCGATTTGCTTTGAAGCCCCTAAATAAGATCTGGTGCAACCAATTACCTTCAGAAGTCACATAATTACTGTAGTTAAATAAAAACAAAAAAGCAAAAACCAGTGCACTCTTATTTGCGAATATCAAAAAAATGCACCTTAAAACAAAGAAAAACAATAAAGATAATAGGTAGTGCTACAGGTGAAACAGAAATAAAGAAAGCAACAAAGAAAACCTGCAAAACTAGCATCCTTCCACAAATATTGTATACTTGGATGTAGGTGCATTATAGGAAATTCAATTAAAATTTAACCTTTATTGCCTTTAATAGAATAAGACATCAAAACACCAGCCATGTTGGACCACACAAATGGCAAAGAAATCCTTATCAAATAGTTATGATCAAAAAACTATATATTGAGAAACACCCTATGAAGGTCATAAAATGGAAAAAAATCTCTTTACTCCTCAGAGTCTCACTACTAAAGTGCCTAATCATACATGTTGGACAAAAAATATCATATCAAATTAACATACATCATATCCACCGCTGGCTTACCGGACTATTCTAAAATCATATGCCTACGGATCTATAAAGAGTCTGCACCCTGACTCAAGTGTTACCAAGGCATGATCCGGATTGCCAGTGAAAACTAACTAATACATTCTAATCATGTATGTCATCTTATTTGAAATCAACACTACTCCAACCTATCAATATATTTTCTAGATATATTTGATCCAAGGCCAAGCATCAAATAACACCCAATGGTGGGTTGTTAAAAAATCTTGGCCTCTCAGATAAACCGCACCTAATATCAACTTGTAAATAGTCAGAATTGTTACTTGAAAGATGTCCCTACACGTGTATATAGAGTCTGTACCCTGACTCAAGTGTTACCGGGGCATAATCCGGATTGCCAGTGAAATCTAGCTGATTGAATTCTAATCATGTATATTCTCACATTCAGCTTCGGCACTATTAGGGTTAAACCTAACGTTAATTCCTCAAATACGAGGATCTCCTGTACAACATATAAGAAATAATGGGTGTCTATATATCACTAAAAACCTTTAATCCTACATATTAAAAAATGTTTTGCATCACAGCTTTATCAAAGTCAATGTTTACCTAAACACTGACTTTGATAAAGCTGTGATGCGATACACCCGTCAGTCTATTTTTTAGGGATCCGGCTGTTTTGCCGACATCCTTGTATTTTTTTGTCTATTGTTTTTTAATATGAAGGATTAAAGGTTTCATAGGGTGTTTCTCAATATATAGTTTTTTGATCATAACTATTTGATAGGGATTCCTTTGCCTTTTGTGTGGTCTAACATGGCTGGTGTTTCGATGTCTTATTTTATTAAAGGCAATAAAGGTTAAGTTTTAATTGAATTTCCTATAATGCACCTACATCCAATTATGTGATATTTGTGGAAGAGTGCTAGTTTTGCAGGGGTTTTTCTGTTGCTTTCTGTAGTTAAATAAAGTTCACCTGTGTGCAAACTGTCACATGATCTGTTACATGATCTCAGCATATATACACCTGTTCTGAAAGGCCCCAGAGTCTGCAACACCACCAAGCAAGCGGCACAATGAAAACCAAGGAGCTCTCCAAACAGGTCAGGGACAAAGTTGTGGAGAAGTACAGATCAGGGTTGGGTTATAAAAAAAATATCCCAAACTTTAAAAATCACACAGAGCACCATTAAATCCATTATTAAAAAAATGGAAAGAATATGGCACCACAACAAACCTGCCAAGAGAGGGCCACCTACCAAAACTCACGGACCAGGCAAGGAGGGCATTAATCAGAGAGGCAACAAACCCCAAAGACCAAAGATAACCCTGAAGGAGCTGCAAAGCTCCACAGCAGAAATTGGAGTATGTGTCCATAGGAAAACTTTAAGACGTACACTCTACAGAGCTCAGCTTCACGGAAGAGTGGCCAGAAGAAAGCCATTGCTTAAAGAAAAAAATAAGCAAACATGTTTGCTGTTCACAAAAGGCATGTGGGAGACTCCCCAAACATATGGAAGAAGGTACTCTGGTCAGATGAGACTAAAACTGACCTTTTTGGTCATCAAGGAAAATGCTATGTCTGGCGCAAACCCAACACCTCTCATCACCCCGAGAACACCATCCCCACAGTGAAGCAATGTGGTGGCAGCATCATGCTGTTGGGATGTTTTTCATCTGCAGGGACTGAGAAACTTGTCAGAATTGAAGGAATGATGGATGGTGCTAAATACAGGTAAATTTTTGAGGGAAACCTGTTTCTGTCTTCCAGAGATTTGAGACTGGGACAATCAACCTAAGAATACTGCTAAAACAATACTCGAGTGGTTTAAGGGGAAACATTTAAATGTCTTGGAATGGCCTAGTCAAAGCCCAAACCTCAACCCAATTCAGATTCTGTAGTATGACTTAAAGACTGCTGTACACCAGCGGAACCCATCCAACTTGAAGGAGCTGGAGCAGTTTTTCCTTGAAGAATAGGCAAAAATCCCAGTGGCTAGATGTGCCAAGCTTATAGAGACATACCCCAAAAGACTTGCAGCTGTAATTACTGCAAAAGGTGGCTCTACAAAGTATTGACTTTGGGTGGGTGAATAGTTATGCACGCTCAAGTTTTCTGGGTTTTTTGGTCTTTTTTCTTGTTTGTTTCACAATAAAAAATATTTTGCATCTTCAAAGCGGTAGGTATGTTGTGTAAATCAAAATATACAAACCCCCAAAAAATCCATTTTAATTCCAGGTTGTAGTACAACATAATAGGAAAAATGCCAAGGTGGGTGAATACTTTTGCAAGGCACTGTATAAAAATGTGTATAAAACATAGCTGTTGATTCAGTCCACAATGTTTTTACATCAGATCATCTTTAATTGTTTCAGAAATTAATCTTTCACAAAAGCAATCTACTGGCCCCAAAGACGGTTACATTATTATTATGTATCACTAGAGATACTGGACACACCATATTATCATTATTAATATTATATCAACATGCAGACCATGTTACATATAGCAGCTAAAAGTAACTATTAAATATGATATACTGTAACCAATGGTTGCATTAAAATCCTCCATAATGTTACATCTGTCTAACTAATTTTACCAATGTAATTAGTATCATTAGACTGAGCTAAGCAAAAGGTAAATAACTGACATCTTTGGGGAAGGTTAGAAACTGACTATGGGCCAAATGTCCACAAGAACAATGGGGGAATTCTGGTACAAATCAACTTCACTAAAGGGGAAAATAGAAATAGAAAGCTTCCATTTATACTAATGGGGATTTTAACCCCTTCAATGCTAGCGAGGTGTGTTGGAGACTGTTACAAATAGAAGTTTGGAATTTCAGAATAAAGACAAACACTGAAGTGAAATGCAGTTTATTTAAACATGCAATGATTAAACAGGTTATGGCCAGAGTTCACACAAGTATGAAAGCATACCAACTCTGGAAGATATGAAAAGGGTGAGAGAGAGAGAGATCTGCCAGAGTTTCATCCGTATGAGAGACACACGGCTCTGGTGTATATAAAAAGAGACATACAATAATTAAACAAGTTACTTATCTATCTACTGGAGCTGAACATCAGTGTGGGGATCCTTTCCACGCTAAACTCCGTAGTATCGTTACACAGGTGAATAGCCCGACAGACCTGACGTCCCAAATGGCTAAACAGCAACACACAAGTTTGTATGAGGTAAGGTCTACAGAGGTGAATAGCCCAACAGACCTGACTTCCCAAATGGCTAAACAGCAACACTGTACCTCTCCGACTTGAGAACAGGTACACTCTTTCCTAGTCTCCAATGGCTCTAAAACACTGTTGTCTTGATTACAGGTTAAAATACAGGCTATGCCCTAAGATGTCTAAAACTACGCATGCGTATGTGCTTGGTTATATAACACTGCATAGAAGAGATGTCTCCAACTGCCTCTCATAAACACTACGTGGCTTACAGTGCCTGCCCCTGTGCTGTTGCAAACCTAAATGCAGAGTATTAACCCCCCACTGACCGTGAGGAGATCACCAAAAAAAAACATCCCTTACAGAGACCTCTCTTGCATTGAAGGAGTTAAAGGTATAGTAATACTTACATTTTAATATACTGCATCTTGTAGTCCTTAAAAAACAAATTAAATGCTCCCAGTGCCATAATGTCAGCCCTCTAGCTGACTGCAGGAGAATCCAGTCCTGAGACCAGCCAGCGGCTCTGCAGCAGAGCCAAGATCTCTTTAATGAAAAATAAATTTTTCACTGAAACTGTCTCCTACGTGTGCTCGCAAACCAAGCACGAGTAGAAGACTGTTCCAGTGAAGGATATTTTTTCCAAAACGTGATCTCGGTTCTGCTGAAGAGCCTCCGCTGGTCACGGGATTCGGATTCCCCTGCTGTCAGCTAGAACGCTGACTTCAGGGAGGGGGGAACTCTCAAACCATAAAGGTTTGAGAGATGGCACGGGGGCATTTAATTTGTTTTTTTTAAGGGCAACAATATGCAGTATAGCAAAATTTAAGTATTACTATCCCTTTAACATTTTCATTTATATAAATGACACATCTTTGCTCTCCCCTATAGTGCAGTTGCTTTGCTCCAGAATTCCTCCCATTTTCATTTGAACATGCAGCCCTTTAGAAGTTATCGCGAGCTCCTAGTGTTCTCCTGTACTTCTTTGAGTTACAGTTGACATCACATATCTTTGTACAGGGGCCACTGTAATAAAAGAAAATAGACTAGAACCAACTAGTTTAATTAATTAGAAAACGGCATCATTCTTGTCATTTGGGATCCATTCTGGAGTAAAACAGGAGTTTTTTTTATAGATAGTGTTACTGATCTTTTAAAGCATTAAACCAAGTTTCCTAAAGTTCAGTCCTCAAAGGCAACCAACAGACACTGCTTCTCCAATTAATCAATTAACCCAACATAGATTCATACTTGTAACTCTTCTAAGCTATTTGGCTAAGGGACTCCTTTTGGGTTGGAAGGGCCAATCAAACTAAACAACCTTGATTTCCACTTCCAGTTTCTTACTTTACATTTTTATTTAACCCTTTAAGTATCACAAGGGTGTGCAATGCAATGTGAAGCAGTTCTTTGCACACCTCTCTGGTCTTTAATTGGTCAATTTCTTGATTATTGCATACACTCTTGGTTCTAGCCACTAAAGAGAGATCCTCACCTATGATTCTAAAGGGCCTTGTATCAAAATAATAAAATGTCCTTGTTCAGTTGTAGATTACAGAGGAGTATAACTATAATAAATAAATAAATGTACCTGACTGGTGCATGATGACACCTGCCGTGGTAAGTTCTTCCATTAAACTAAATAAAAGCTACTTATTCCAAGGACATATTTCCCCTTACATTTTCAAGACATAGGGGGAACAGAGAGGTTATTTTGAAGAGAACACAGTGTAGAGGATAGGTGTCAATTCAGAAGTTCACCAATTTTGGGGCTATAGGTCTGGGACATGCACCTAAAGAAATGTATCCGATGGTTTTAGTGTATGTTTCCATAGTCTCAGTTGAACACAGCAACATACTACTTATAAAAATGCATTAGCTCTAATGTTAAAGAGAACGTTCTACTGTACATACCAAGGAGCACAGATAATGTTACTGTCTGACTGCTATAACCTGCAGCTTTCAAAGAATATAAAGTAGCATATTTTAACAAGTTGCCCATGTTGTCATAGCCAAGCGTAGTCAACTGGTGGACCTCCTGCTGTTTGGGACTACAATTTCCATCCTCCCTAACTAGCCATTGTGGGAGATTTAGTCCCCAACAGCTAGAGGTACTATTATGAAGTCACTGGTGGAGCAGGAAGAAATTAGTACTGATACAAATGTTCCCTGAGACTTCTAAAAACAGCACATACAATTTAAATCTCACAGTTCAATCTTGTTCGCCTGAGCAACAAATTTCCTACAGACCTCTTTGTCTCGCTTGAAAGCCTGACATACAGTGGTTATGGATGATGACTTGCAACCCACAAAGGTTCCAGTTACATTCTAGCCTGTTGCCAGTCAGGGGAGAGCAGTTATCTGAAACATCCCCCACCACCACCCATAAAACAGCTGACAAGAGCCATTCTGGGGCTGAACAATGCAGCCCAATGATTTTTTATGAGAAGATGCAGAAAAACATGATAATTGCCCTTTAATTCCAGGCTTTGGAAGTCATCCTTTAAGGAAATAAAGAGTTGGGTGATTCCATCCATTTTTTAAAAATTGATGGTCCTTTAACTATTGAGAGAAGTGAAGAATGAGCCTTTGTGTTGTCCTTCCTTGCTTATCTCTGTGTACTTGGCCATTGAGTGAAATTCACTGGTTTTAAATTAGTCACAGCTGTGTTTGCAGGATTGTTCTGATAGCCTCTATTCAATTAAAGATAAGTATTTTCAATAGCCAATCTATGCCCATGTTCCCGCATGTAATCTGTATTTTGTTTGGACAACTTCAATTATTGTATTAAACTTTTTAGAAGCTAAAATGAAAGCAGGGAAAATAAAAGTCTTTAACTATGATGCTTTCATCTGGACCATCAGTTTTAGCGTGTTTGTTTCAGTGAGATTATAGTCTTTTATCTTTAACAGAAAAAGCAGGCTATAAATTATTTTACAAGATCCCTCCAAAACATAGACAAAAATTAAACTGCTGTTTTATTAGTTCCACACAAATCAAATTCTTTTAAAGGGCAGCCTGCTAATCAAGAAAACCAGATTTTACTAATGACACAAAGGAATAATTGTGTGTGTCATTGTGCACATTAGCCACAGATAAACTGGGATTTTTGACAGTGTGTTCTGAGAAAGAGGGCAGCAGGAAGCTATGATAGGCCATGAATTAGCAAACTGAGCCTGTTCTTCTATTTCACAACCCAGGGACATCGGAGGTGATAAGCCTGTGATTGGATTTCTATCTCTCATCTGTACTTTCTAAGTCCTGAAGTTAAACTATGTTTTTTAGTTATGAGGTATCTGCTGTCCAAAAACAAGTTTGTTCTTTTTCAGAGTTAAAGTTCTCCCTGAAAGGATTATAAACATGATTTTTTCTTGACTTCAATTAACTTTAGAACATAACTAAATTCAGTATAAATTAAAACCTATACACTTGTATTTCAAAGAATATAATGGCTAGACTCCATTACAACCAAGTGTTACTATAGAACAGCTTTTTCCTAATCAACAGGAAAAATTCATAATAAATTTGGCCCTTACCACATGGTAGACAAGCTTGAATATTGACGGCTGCACTCCAGTTAATCAAAGTAACAGTGTTGCAAACAAATGTGAATAAAAGGAAACTCCTTTATTGCAAAGATTAAAATGTTACAAAAACCAGCATCGGATGGAACAGGAATATCAGACAGGCAAACGGAGAAAGGGAGACTCCATCTAACGCGTTTCACGCCCACTGGTGCTTACTCATAGACCAAAAGATGGATCGCTATCAATCACAAATTTCAAACCTCGCTACATTGAGCTGATTGGCTAAAAAAACAGCAATACAAAGAATTACATTTACTCCCTCCCTACTACGTCATTCATTTGCTCTCCTAGTTAACCCTAACACTAATAAACATAATGACCACGTCCACATGGACATTATAAATGCCAGATAAACAAATATAAATTTCTTCTTATACAGTTAAAAATAGAAAAGGCCTCCAGAAGAACTAGAACCCGAAAGGGTAATCCATCAAATCCTTATCTAGGCGATCAGGCAATAATAAAAACTGGACAGTCAAAACAAGAGCCCTCCAGTTTAAAAAATATGGGATATATCCCATTGTAAATTTAATCCTCCTGGAATCCTAGTTTTTAACTGAAAAATCCAATATACCTCTCGTCTATTGATCCAACTAATGGCATCCCTACCTTTCCACGGGAGTCTCACCCTGTCTATACCCTGAAACATACAGACTGACATGTCTCCATTGTGGTGCTCCAGAACATGTTTTGCAATAGCCGAATCCTTCTTCTTTCTTTCAGTTTGATGCATGTGTTTCCTGATCCTCTCTTTCATATATCTAATGGCACGTCCAACATTTTGGACCTTACAGTTTTTACATGTGAACAAATATATCACCATTTCCGTATTACAATTAATATAGGATTTAATATCATAAATAGCCATATCCAGTGTACATGAGAAAGATTTCCCCAGGTGTGCATATCTACAGCATTTACATACTGTTGCTCCACACCTATAGAAACCCACATGCCTTAACCAAATTGGAGAAGGCCTATTGCTCCTATACAAATTGGGTGACACCACATTACCAATGATCATTCCCCTTTTCCCCACAAAACCACAACCTCCTTTAAGAATCTCGTCTAGCTTGCCATCTGTGGACAGTAATGGTAAATATTTCTCAGTGGTCCTACAGATCTTATAATATTGAGGGCTATATGTAGTAACAAACTTCAGCATCCTAGCATTGGACTGTGCCACCCCATCTTTTCTATGATCCTTCAGGAGATCTTCCCTTGATCTAATCTTGACTTGATGATAAGCCCGATCCAACAACACCCGGTCATAGCCCCTAGCTTCAAACCTACCAATTAAATCCATAGATGCTCTTTCGAAATCCTCCTCCCAGGAGCAGTTCCTGCGCAAGAGCAGAAACTGACCCCTGGGGGTGTTCCGAATTTGAGACCACGGATGCATAGAGGTGGCATGAAGTAGGCTATTTCCAGAAACTGGCTTTCGATATACATCACTCACGACACAACACAACACTGGGTCTCCTTTAAGGGTCAAATCCAAAAATGGGACAAAATCAGTCTGATAGTCTGAAGTAAACCGAAGATTGCACCCATTATCATTGAGAAAGTCCACAAAGATGGCTGCTCCTTCTTGAGAACCACCCCACACAAACAGTAGATCGTCAATGTACCTCCCATACCACAACACTTTGCACCGATGAGGGTTTCCATCCCCAAAGACATGGGTGGCTTCCCACCAACCCATAAATAGGTTGGCGAGATATGGAGCAAAACTAGCACCCATAGCCACTCCACACCTCTGGAGATAGAAAACCCCATTGAAGGCAAAGAAGTTGTGGAAAAGGAGGTACTGAACAGACTGTGTAAGAAAAGTGATAAGATCCTCCCCATGACTGGAGAAAGACCTCAGATGACACAAAAAAGCCTGGATACCCAAAGAATGCGGAATGGAGGAATAAAGGGCTGTAACATCAGCTGTCAACCATGAACAACCCTCATGCCATTCAAACGTGGACAGCTGTGTCAAAACATGTTTAGTATCCCTTAATAACCCCGGAAGCCCATGCACCAGTGGTCGAAGGTAAAAATCAACCAGGTCCGACAGAGGCTCATTAAGTGAGCCAATGCCGGACACTATAGGGTGACCCGGAGGGTTCGCCAAGCTCTTATGCACCTTCGGCAGGTAGTGGAAAATGGGCATAATAGGGGCCTCTGGGATCAGAGCTCTAGCCTCCTGTTTGGAGATAACCCCTATTGACAGACCCTGCTGGACAAGAAGATTCAATTCCATTTTGAATGCCAATGTAGGGTCACATCTCAATGTCTCATAGGTTACCTGATAACCTAACTGCCTTAACGCCTCACTTCTGTAGCTTTCCGCCTTAAGGACTGCTACAGCTCCCCCTTTATCCGACATCTTGATGACTATTGAGTCATCATTTTTGAGTTGTGCAAGAGTGGCCCTATCTCCAGCGGAAAAATTACACACACAAGACTGCTTTATATTTCGATGAAGCTCACATAGGTCCCTCTCTACCAATTTTTGAAACAAGTCTAACTGATAACCCTTGCAGTGCAATGGAAAAAAGGCAGATGAGGGGCGGAGGCCCGTGTCCAGATGCGATATCTGGGCACAAGTCTCCGAAACCCCCGACTCCTCCCCCAAGCCATGCAAGTCATAAAATGTGCAAACATCACGAAACTTCCTTGGCAGATTCTTAAACCTACAAACTTTATCTCTCACATTGGAGTCATTCATCACATTATTTTCCAAAGATTTATTATCCAAAAGAAAAAACTGTTTCACGGTAAGTAACCTAACAAAGCACTTTGACATCCAATATAGTGTTAAATGAATCAAGATTCTGTTCCGGAACAAAGTTAAGACCCTTTTCCAGAAGACTTATTTGAGCTGGTGTCAGAAAAGTCCTGGACAGATTAATGATCCTTACATTCTCTCCCTTCTTCTTTATTTTTCCGATTCATCCGCAGAGAGTATCTTATGGGGTCTCCTGCTCCGGCCCCCTCTCCTTCTGGGTTTCCTGAATAATTGGATCAAGTCCGGTACAGATTTGAATGGTACTAACAACGTACCTGAATCACCTCTTCAATTAAATAACGAATTCAGCTCAGGACGGAGCACCAAGCGGGAAACGTCTGTATCCAAACAAAGAAATATGTGCTGAACACGTCCAAGTCTCAATCAATCTGTACCTGGGAGTCCTCAAAGCACTCCAAAAGGAACCATGGGTGCTCAGCTGTCCCGGTCCCCCCCCCAACCGTAACGACAAAGTAGACATGCTTAAATATTGACAGCTGTTACTATAGAACAGCTTTTTCCTATTCAACAGGCAAAATTCATAATAAATTTGACCCTTACCACATGGTGTCCGTTGGAGGATCTAGAGATTTCCAGAGGAGGGGTATGAGTGCCTTTGCAGCGTTCATTAGTTGCACAAGAAGCTTTCGCTTTGACGTCTCCTTCATTAGCCAGTCAGGAAAGCTAATCGCCAGAAGGAAAAATAGATGATCCAAAGTGACAGTTCGAGCCAGAATTTTGGAGACGTTTGATTGAATGGTAGTCCAGAAATGTACAATTTTCGGACATGTCCACCACAGATGAAGTAGAGATCCACATCCCACCCCACATCTCCAAGTTCAAAAGGAATCCTAGTATATTGTGTCCTAAACAAGAGTCAGGGAAGGAAGATGGATCAAACCAACAGATACATGACAGAGCGACACTGGGGGCGAACAGGCGTAGACATTCCACCCATTCCTTCGGGGTCACAGAAGCCAGATCCGCCATTTTGAGAAGAGTGGATGCATTATAGTAAAACAAGATATTTGGGGCTCCCAAATTACCCATATCTGGAGGCAGGCAAAGGAAAGACGGGGAAGACTTGTTTTTTTAAATTTCCAAATAAATGAGTTAATCAGTCTCTGTAGGGACTTAATATAATGTAAAGGCATGCGTACCGGAAGGGCATTAAAAATAAAGAGGATTTGGGGAAGTAGAATAATTTTAGAGGTTCACACATCCAAACCAGGAAATAAACAGAGTAGTCCACCGCTCAATATCGTGTTTAAGAGAAGCGATGAGTGGAAGTAAATTCAATTTTACAATTTCTCTAGATGATGTATGTAGAATAATGCCCAAATATTTAATGCCCTGGGAGGGCCATCGGAGGGGAAAGGAATGTTTTATCACCGCTACCTCCGCCGAAGGAAGGCTGATATTTAATATCTCCAATTTGGAGAAGTTCACCTTAAAAAGTGAAATCGAGCCATAGTGTTGGAGGAGCAGAATTAGGCGGGAAAGTGAACTCTTCAGTTTAGACAAGAAAAAAAGAATGTTGTCCACAAAACAATATAATTTTGTCTCAACAGTGGTGGGTAGACCATGAATATGAGGGTCATCGAATTATACTAAGAAGAGGTTCAAGTGCCAAAATGAATAAAATAGGGGACACCCCTGCCAAATCCCATTAGTGTTGGGAAAGGGGTCTGAAAGAAACCCATTCACTTTAACCCATGCAGATGGGGAACAGTAGAAGCTAAAAGCAGCTGCCAGAAATCTGGGGCCTGAGCCCAATAGGTCCAAAACTCCCTTAAGATAAGGCCATGCCAGGTGGTGAAACGCCTTTTTGGCATCAATTGAGGCAAATAGAGTAGGAATGCGTTTGCGTAAGGCTGTTTGAATGAGTGCAATGGCTTTTGACATATTATACCTTGCCTCTTGCCCTGGCACGAAACCTGATTGATCTTGGTGCAGTAGAAATGGTAGATGATGTTTCAAACGGTCTGCAAGCAATTTGGCTAATAGTTTAAAATCAATGTTTAGGAGGTGTGCCTATTTCTATGCATACTGAAGGGTTTTCCCTTTCTCTGTATTTTCTGTCTTTTTCTCTTTCCTTATCCATCCTCTTTTCGTCTCCCCATCCCTATCTCCCTGGTGGGTGAGTGGACTGTGCTGCGCGGCTTGGTCCATGACCGTTCCTTATTGCCTCTGTGTTCTCCGCTCTGTGCATGGCTTTGACACTCAAAACAGTGACCCTTAATATTAAGGGCTTGAATTCTCTGTATAAAAGGTCTATCATGTTCAGGGAATTTACCCATCTTAGGGCTCAGGTCTGCTTTGTGCAAGAGACCCATCTTTTGGAGTCTCATATTCCTATTCTCCGCAGTAAGAACTTTACCTCCCACTACTTGAGTTGTGCCCCCTCTAAACAAAGTGGAGTGGCAATTTTGTAAACATCGATCTCTACCATTCTTGCACACTGATGTTGTAAGGGATGGTGAAGGTTAATATGTATTCATGAAGGGGCGCTTGGGATCCCTACATCTCACGTTTGGCTCCATATATGCCCCCAGTTCCAACCAACTCTCCTTTGTTAGATGAGCCCTGGAGGATCTTCGAGCCTTTGGCGACGGTCTGATAGTGTTGGAGGAGGATTTCAATTCCGCCCTCGATCCGTCCTTGAATTGTTCCGCTGGCTCTGCCAGTCTTCTGCGGTCACACTATGTGGCCTTTCATAAGTGTCTGCGGGATTCCACCTTGGTAGACACTTGGACACTTCAGCATCCCTCTTCTCGTGCTTACTCTTTCTTCTCCAGCCCACACTCCACCTACTCAAGGATCGATTTCCTATTGCTTTCCCAGGCTCACTTGCATTTTGTCACGGGCACAGAAATCCACTCGATAACGTGGTCGGATCACGCCCCGGTCACTATTACTCTGGCCCTCTTGATGGCTTTCTCTCCCTCACATGGTTGGAGATTGGACTTTTCTCTCTTGACTGATCCCCACGCAGTCGCCCAGTAGCAGACTGCGATTTTGGATTACATGACCTTGAATGATTCTCCTGACCTGCCGGTTATTACTTACTGGGAGTCCCTTAAGTGTGTGGTAAATGGGGATTGTATTCGACTTACATCACAAAAAAGACGACAGATGGAAGCGGAGCTTAACTCCCTTTTGTCTTCTTTGACAGACGTAGAGATTTCTCATGCCTCCACAAGTAACGCCCTTGCCTTGTCTGAGGTTCTTTCTCATAGGACACGTATTAACGCTCTATTGCATTCTCAAATAGACAAATCTTATTAATGGGCAAAGCGATTTAAATTTTTAGGGACTATTACAAAGCCCTTCATAATCTTCTGCCTCCCTTAGCTATTCCCTTGGAGGAGGCACAGTCTTGATATGTTTCCTTGGCATCTCTACCCAAGATCACCCCGGCAGAGGCGGAGACCCTCGATGACCCCATTTCTGGGGAGGAAGTGAGACAGGCCATCGGACAGCAAATGCTGGAGTCCGGGGGTGGCGCATGGCTGAGGGAGCAGCTGGTGCGGCTCCCTTCAGGTACTTCCTCTGTGGTGTCTGCCCAGCCAGTGTGCAGTACTCCTGCACGGTCTCCTGTACGCCTGAGCCCTGTGGATGGATAGGTGAGACACCTGAGTGCAAGCCCTACAAGACATGGGAGCGGGAGGCGTGTACCGGAGAGCGAGGCAGCTGACAGGTGAGGTGGCAGTTTGTCAACCAGGAGGGTTGTGCTGGAAAGGAGATCAGATGCTGCTAGGTCTCAACGGCATGGCAGTCTGAGGTCTGAGAGGCGGAAGGATGGACTGGATGATCACGGCAGGAGCTGGTCTGCACACTCCGCATCCCCTGCACAGCAGGTACTGACGTGTCTACTGGATTTAAACAAAGGCAGTAGTTGGAGGAGTCCGTTGGTTGTGAGTTGTGGCCCTTTGGTCAGGTCTCTGGCCCTCCCCCATGTTCCTTGGTTTCCCTACCACGGTCCCGGTCCTATCCCCCCCCTTTTTTTTCCCTATCTGTGGTTTCTTTCTTTGGTGGGGTATGGTGGCTGGAGCCTTGGGATCTAGGGGACGGAGTGGCCTTACCCGGGTGGTGGGCTGTTATTGGTTGTTGTTTTGTTTCAAGTATCAGGACCAGTGGCTGGACCCGGAGTGAATGGAGCTGGACTGGGTGGCCGTCAGGATGCAGCGGATGGCATGGCGGGGTCGCAATCCATACCAGCTGATCCTCTGTTGGGGGCAGGTACGGGACATTCTGGGGTATCCACCTCTGTGGGGGCGTGGGGTGGTTCCGAGGTTGGCGGGTCTGTACACCACTTGTTGGCCCATGGCAGGACAGCGCTCTTGGGGGGAATTACATCTCCGGCAGGGGTTTAGGGAGCTGATGTTCACAGTCTGGGTGCAGGGCCGGTGGGGGGAGTACTGGTTACTTTGCCAGTTGGTGGGATTTTGCCGGGGCTTGTAGGGGCTAGCTCTAGGGTTGTGGGAGCTAACACTGTGGGACTGCCGACTCCCGGTCCTTCGGCATTTGGGGGTGGGCTGTTTCCAGCTGGTGTTGGTGTGCCAGAGACGGCTTCTCAGGGAACTGCTGGTAGAGCGTTGCCTGGGGGATTGGGAGTTCCGGGGTTAATGGGTAGTGGTGGTACCGAGCCTGTGGGTTCGGGGATTGGTACAGCTGGGGGACTTCCTGGGGTGGGGTTGGTGTCAGGTGTGGGCTCCTGGGATTTCCAATTGATGGGTCAGGGAGGTTTTGGGGCAGTGGGGTGGGGGCTGCGCAGTTAGGGGGAGTCCCTACTTCAGCTTTTGGGGCCGCTTATATGTGTTGGGCGGGTCCGTTAGGCATTCACCTTAAGACGGAGGTCCGGGAGAAGATTTGGCAGAATGAGTTTGTGGAACTTTTTTGCTCCTTCCGCTTGATGAGGCGCCTCCGGATAAGGAGGAAAAGGACGTAGAGAAGAGGGAAGCGTCGGCGGTATCGTAAGATACCAAAAGTGTTTATTAATTGGATCCTCGCCTTTTCTGTACTGGCCAGTGTTATAGGGGAACACTTTCCCGCTAAATGCTCGTCCCTTTTTTGCTACCAGGACACCATTTGGAGTGCCTGTCGGATTTATGGTGGATTGGCGTGGTGGGTGTATGATGAACAATTCTGGCAGCGCATGGCTGTTCGGCCGACTATTTTGTGGGACCAGTTGGATATTGGGCTGTGGTTATCTCTCATGACCCAACCGGCTGGTTCACCCATGGGATTGCAGTCCTTTCAGTCCAGAGCTGGGGCTCCCCGCCATGCCTTCCTCAGCTGCCAAGAAGGCAGGTTACTGCTGGCAATTTAACGACAGGCATTGCAAGTGGGGCGCCTCCTGTAAATTTAAACACGAATGTTCCAGTTGTTCCGGCGCTCATCCCTTTACCAAGTGTTTTAAGAAAGCCCGGGGTGGGGACAAGGGTGGAGCCATGGGCAGAAAAGGGGAGGACTCCGGTGTCCGTAGAAAGGATGCGCCCTTGGTTAAGGATGTATCCCGCATTATTTAGATGATTTTTTGTGTGTGGGGCCGGGGGTTTGGATGTTTGCCGGCAGGTCTGGACACTCTGCAACGGGTTTGCACAGACTTTGGAGTACCTTTGGCGCGAGAGAAGACGGAAGGGCCTACGACTTGTCTGCGTTTCTTGGGGATCGAGTTGGACTCGGTCACCATGGAGTTCAGATTGCCGGGGGAGAAGTTGGCAGAGTTAATGGGGGAGGTAATGACTTGCAGGAGGGCTCGGATGGTCTCCCTTCGAGCTTTACAGTCTTTGTTTGGCAAGCTCAACTTTGCCAGTCGAATTATACCCATGGGTCGGGTGTTTAGCCAGCAGCTGGTACAGGCGACTGGAGGTACGGTGATTCCCTCGCGTTTCGCCTGCGCAGGTCTAAGACCGATGTGCTTGGGCATGGGTTTTGGGTGACGTTCTATGCGTTGGGAGGTGTTGAGGTCACCGTGGTTGGGAAATTTTTATTCCTGCGACCTCCAGTTCCTGGGTCACTGTTAGTTCACCAGGATGGGGTGGTGCTTACGCGTTTTAAGTTTTTGCGGGTTTTCAAATAGTTTTTGGGGGGGTTTGTCAATACCGGCGGGGGATTTTGGGGGCCACTTGTTCCACATTGGGGCGGCGACAGAGGCGGCTTGGTTAGGGATGTCAGAGGCATCTATTAAGAGGATTGGTCGATTGGAATCGTCGCGCTTTTGGTCTTACATCCGTCCAGGTCGGGTCTTTGGGGATTAAGGGCTTTGGTAGGGATGGGATTAATGTTTGTTTGTTTGTTTGTTTGCAGGTTCTGTGATTCGGCAGGTGTGGATCGTAGGACATTCCTTCGTGTTCTGGGCGAGTAGGAGAGCAGCTGTTCGGGAGCATGGATTGCAGATGTCCTTAAATGGCTCATTGGCTCACGTCTCTTGGTTTGGTTATCGGGGTATGTGTTGGGCGCAGCTTTTGCCAGTAATGTTGAGGCTGGTGTCTGCAAAGGGTGTAGTTCCGCATGTTCTAGAGGTGCATTTAGGGAGCAATGACCTTGGGTCGGTCCCTGTCTGGCAGTTGGGGGAGTCGATCAAGGGGGATGTGGAGACGTTGTTGAAGTGGTTCCCAGGTTTGAGATAATCCTGCGTCGGCGCTGGGTGGGGACTAGGGATCCTCAAGCTTTGGATAAGAGCAGGATTAGGTTGAATAGGAGGGTGTCTTGATTTGTGGTGGCCCATGGGGGGGTTGTCCCTTAGACATTGGGTTTTTGAGGATTGAGATCTGGACTTATTTCGGGATGACGGGGTCCACCCCAATGCTATTGGTTTGGACTTCTTCAATCTGGAGTTGTCAGGGGTGTTGGAGCAGGCCATAGCTTTGGTTGGGGGGAAGGGCCTGGATGTGTAGAGACACATCAGGCCCTTGTGGCCCTTTGGGTCCTTGCCAATGGTAGAATGGTCAGTAATTGTGTGATAAAGAGGCCAGCGGCTTCGGGACAAGGACACCCAGATTGTGGTTGCGGGTTTAATCACCGGCCCCATTGAGCTGCAGTACCAGTTAATGGGGTGCGGTAAGGTGGAATCTAAGGCTCATGAAGGGGGTAGGAAAATTGATGGCCTACCAAGGTAGGAATTGGCAAGGGCCTAAAGTAAGGAGATTAAAATGGTTGTGTATTGTAATTTTCAATAAAGCTGTGGCCTGAGTTAACCCATATCATGTGTCTGTGTCTTTACTTGTGCAATTACCCCATGCATAAGACAAGAGCTCCCTGCAATTTAGAAGGGGAGTCATGTCTGAGCGGGGGTAGCAAGTAAAGTGTAGGAAGGGGGGAGAACAGGAAGTTAGGTAGAGGGGTATATTAAGAGAGGGGTTTGTGGGAGCATCCTCTTTCCGATAGAGAACAGCGTCCCTCCCTCCTTCCCTACAGTTGTTACGGCTATGGTTTCGCCATTCCAGCGATCACATGTACCGGCAAAGTGACAGACAGAGACAGCAAAGAAAGCATGCTGTCTGTGCCTGTCACGTCTGCCTCTGGCTCCGTTGCTATGAAAGTAGTGGTGAAAGAAAATACAGCAGCTAGGGGTATTAACCCCTTCACTGCTGGTGCCAAAGGCTTGCTAAATGCAGGTCAATTTCTGACCTGCAATGATAATTTTATTTATTTTTTTTTTTTTAAACACAACACGCTTTTTTTTTTACAAAAATATTTTATTTAAAAAAAATAATAATCTAATTAAACAAAAGTGGAAGTGTGATTGTTGTGGAGCTATGTAATACACTTATATACACCGCCAAATGTCACGGATAAAAAAGTGTCAAAATAGGGTGGGAAAAAGGGACATGGGGATTTTCACCCAGGGGGGACAGTGGCCACTTTAAACTGTGCATTTTATAGGTATGACTGACCGGCCATACCTTTCATGCAGTCTCCATAAAATTTTAACCCTTTGTGCCCAATTGATCCAAAGAGAAAAACCAAAAATGGTGGGTTTTTTTACATTTTTTTTACCTTTTTTTTAATTTTAATAAAGTAAATGGTGGGTTATCCATATAAGTAGGGTATCAAAAGAAAGCCCTATGTGTGCTTAAAAAAACAGTATATAATTTATGGGGGTGGAATAAAAGACTTAGAGGGAAAACATTGCTGAACAAAGATATAGTCAAAAAGGTCAGAACTGCTCCGGTCCTTAAGGGAAAACTACCTCAGATTTTCCCGGTCCTTAAGGGGTTAACATTAGCACCCAGGCATATGTCTATACAATTAAACGTGAGTGCCTCCGCTTTGGCATATATATTGCAAGATGTGGCGAATCTCTGGATGCACCTGTAACCATCATCCTTATACATATCAGCACAGCCATCTGTACTTCTCCTGCCTTCTCCTTTGCTCTATGTTGTGACGGAACATGGATACAGACAATGCTATACATTTGCAAGCCACTGCTGAGGATAACATAATACAATTTTCAACTGCACAGATCCAAGATATCCTTTTTTCTGCATCCCCGGAGGACACTGACCTGGGTGAGTCTCCTATTAATTTATATCACAAACTTTTAACTCTCAACAAGAAGAAGATACATGGATTGTATCTCTCAGATTACCATCGTAGTGGACAGATTCCCAGAGGTTTTAGAGTGCGCAATATTCCCACAATTGGCCGCACCAATCCAGAATTCTGTCGCCGTTGGTGCAGCATATTAAACAAATGTTCCTTTGATTTGATGGTACTAGTAGTGGAGGAAGTAGGTAAAATACTCAAACAAGTCAGACAAGACATACAGACCTTTGACATTACATACAAAGAAACCCTATTAGCTGACACTACTACAGACTGGTACAATAAACTTAAAACAGTTACAACCAGCTATAAACAGGAATTGATAGCTTTTAAGAATAGCAAGCTGCGTAAAGTTCAAGAGGACTATAAAGAAAAAAGAGTTTATAGCTGGTTACTTGGACAAAGACCCAGACCTACACATCCAAAAAGAACCAAGCAAATAATTAAACCCAAAGATTTAACGACAGTTGATTTAAGTTCAGGTAACTCCTCATCAGAAACTGAAGAATCAAACACTACACAGACCAATACTTCAACCTCTATTACTAATATTACTATTACAACCTACACAGGTTCCTTTTTTAGGAGTTCAGACAAGGGAAAACAGAAGAGGGGGAGGCACCACAAACGCCCGCACTCAAGACATGGGGGGAGACAACAAAAACACAGGCAAGCCTCCAGTTATGCTCAGGAACTAGTTTTCAATCTAAGCAAAAGATCTCTATCTCAAGCTGAAATTACCCTTCTTTCTAAAGGATTATCTTTTGTTCCTACAACCAAACCTAATCGATTTCAACTTGAGATAGATACACATAGATTTCAACGTACATTGAATCTGAAAGATCATTTTAAAGAGACACAGACAGTGCCACAGGATCTTTTAAGACCCAAGAGCACATTTGATCCTCTCACTATTAGTCCCACTATTAGAGCTTTCACACGCAACATCATCACAGAAATTAATACCATGACATTTCCTTCCACCAGACCTAACTTGTCTCTAGCTGAACAGCGAGCATTGACAGTACTTAAGAATGATAAAACCATCGTAGTCAGACCTGCTGATAAAGGTGGAGCAGTTGTTATTCTTGATCAAGACACATATAGGACAGAAGTCCTAAGACAATTATCTGATAATATCACCTATCGTAAACTACCATCTGACCCCACTTGTTCCATTAAATGTCAGATTGATAACATACTGCTATGTGCTAAACAGAATCAATTTATTTCTGAAACATTATTTAGATATTTATCTAACCAATACCCCATTTGTCCCATCATATACCTACTACCAAAAATACATAAGACACTCGATAATCCACCAGGCAGACCAATAATTTCTGCACGAGGGTCCCTCTTACAACCTATTTCCACATTCCTTGACACTGTTTTGCAGCCTATTGTACAAAGCACAGACTCTCAATTACGTGACACCACACATTTCCTACAATCTATACAAACTGTACAAGTCACACCTAATATTGATATATCGGTGACTATGGACATTTACAGTTTGTACACAGTAATTCCACACAACAAGGGCATCAACGCTGTTAGGAAAACACTGTCTCTCTATAAAGATACAATTACATACCCCATTGAAATGGTATGTGAATTTCTTGAACTAACATTGACGAAAAACTTCTTTTGGTTTGAAAATGATTTCTACTTACAGATTGCAGTGACCTCAAAGGGATCTAATGTTGCACCTTCCTATGCAAACATCTTCATGTACCAGTATGAAAAGCATCAATTACAGCATCCTAAGATCAAATTCTATAAACAGTACATTGATGAGTTGTTTTTTATATGGAGTAGCAGCGTTACTGACTTCATTGAATGGATTACTAACCTCAATAAACTAAATTCATGCATACGGTTTAAATACAACTTTAGTCATGTATCGGTTAATTTTCTGGATGTCAGAGTATTCATACAAAACACAACTTTAGGAACTACTCTATTCCAGAAACCGACTGACAGGAATTCTACCCTACATGCCTCTAGTTGTCACTCCAGATCACAAAAAAATGGCATTCCTTATTCCCAATTTTTAAGAGTCATAAGAAATAACAATAACCATGAAACAGCTAATATGCAACTACATGAAATGTTTGAGAACTTTAAACTGAGAGGATATGTAGATAAAATCTTAGAAGAACAACTACAAAAAGCATTGAACTACAAGGAGAAGGACTTGTTAAGCAAATCCTCCAAAACTAAAGACAACAGACTAGCATGCATAATTACTCACCGGGTATTGAACAACTGGGAGTGAAAATTCGAAGACAGTGGAACTTAATTTCTTCAGACCCTACACTACCATTTAAGGATATGCAACCACCACATATTGCATATAGGAGAGGCAGGACACTGCGTAATCTACTGATGCAACCTGATAGACCACAATAGTCTACAGACACATCAACTCAACAGAGAAATGAGAACTGGTTACGTGGTGCCCAGAAGAAGATTGGATGTTTTAAATGTGTCAATTGCACAACTTGCAACAGTATGTTAAGTGGACCTTTTTTTCGCCATCCTCACACCAACCGTAAAATAAATATACATCACAAACTAACATGCACCAGTGATTATGTTGTGTATATTCTTATATGTCCCTGTGGTTTATACTATGTTGATAAAGCTGAAACCACCTTTCGGGAAAGGATGGGGAACCATCGCTCATCGATTAGAGCAGCTCTCACCACAGGACATACCGACAAACCAGTGCCAAGATACTTCTTAGCACTTAAGCATACAATACCTTTGCTAAGAACTATGATCATCGATCAGGTACCACCGTCAAAGAGAGGTGGCAATAGAAAGACTACACTCTTACAGAGGGAGACCTTTTGGATTCACCATTTGGACATGGTGCCACCACACGGTCTCAATGAAAAATTGTCATATGCCTAATTTTTCTGACAGGAGTACCCATGCCTTTATGAAGTGGACCTATATGTATAAATAGGACGCTATGTCCAGCATATTTGGTTCGGTGCTTCCTTCTGCATAATTCCCTAATACAGACACTGACTTTGGGGCTTATCGACATATTGACAACTATGGCCTGGATTATTATAAGATTTACGTGAAATGGATTGTATGATGCTTACACCAATAAATCTAATGAATTCCACTTGATATAACAATATATCCCAGAGTCTGTGACATCTTTTGACTAATTAAGTTACAGACTCATGGGCATGAACTACATCATCTAATTCGCTATTTAAGTGGCAATTTTGACTTAAATGGACTGGGATCAATATTGAACAACAGTCTTCACATTATGCAGAGTTCTGTTACTTGACTTGCTTGCTTTTTATATGACCTTGTATACAACACGTGATTTATAACTTGGATCTGTGCTGACTTTAATTTTTAGGGTCATTAACATACCCATTGAATCGATCTCATTATTATTTCCTTGTATGGATATCAGGAACACATTCCCATGGACAACTATATTCACATCTATACAATTTTGTATCCGCTGTTTATACATGCAATTATGATAGTGTTTCATTACACAATATGGCTCTGACTGTGTATGTATATAATTATGTGGATGCTTATTATTTATCAACTAGTTGAACAGCCCGTTACACGGGCCACAGTGCCACTGCCACCCGGTCGCGGGGCAGTCACGTGCAGTAGCGACTGCCCACGCCACGGCTGATACAGAACTGGACGCTCCTTAGGAGCGCCCAGCTCTGTATCAGCCGCGGCCCGTGCAGTCTCTACTGCGTATGACTGCAGCACGCGCAGCAGTGTCTACTGCGCATGTCGCGGCGTTACACACAATTTAGCAAATTATTATATAGGATGGTCTATCATTTCTTTTTAGAGCTCATCATCCCCTTGTATGCACATACTACAGCATATATGCAATGATCTATATTGGCTAATTCCTCTAATTGTTCACAGGTACCACTATACGGTGGACTATTTCTTTCTATTATACAACTGCTTATAGCATGGTTATTTCTCTTATTTTATTTGCCATGATGATTTGAATTTTACTTTCGTGTCTTTATATGTTAATCCAGCATTCATACTGATATTTCTTATCAGCTCTTGTCGCTCGCTTCTAATTGTCTACATATACAGCAGTACAGCGTATGGTTTAGCGGTAGACATTCTCCTTATATCCCAGATCATCCGTCTAGCTAAGCGGATCTCCTCCACATCCCACAGCTGTCATCTTGAGGTTCCTCTGGTTATGGATATGTTCCATTTTTCATTCATCAGCATTTATGTTTCCTTCTATGGTGTACAGTTTAGAATATTTTACTGTAGCTATGTTCATATTCCACAGACACACTTTATTCAAGATATTATTATTTACGGGATTTGTGTTTAGCATTGTCCGTTAGTATACATTATTGTATATGAAAATCACCAGCGCTAATTTTGGCGCTATTTGTGGAGCGGGGGTTTAAGGGGCGGTGAGGGGAAGTTTTAATGTAAAATTTGCCATGAACCAGACTTTTTCAGAGTATTTGAAATGTAACACTGTACATAACTTTTCAAGACAAGCTTAAAGGGCATTTGTAAAAACGAAGTATTACTATCCCTTTAAAATAGAAAGGGGGGGAGGGTGCTGCAACATAGGATGGGGAAGGTAGTATAACTGAGGAAATGGGATTAGAGAAGTGGCATGGGGGTGGAGAGGGGGAATGGGCTAGATCACCTAATAGGGAGTTGCCATTGTTAAAGCCTGATAAAAACCAGATACATTTGACAAATAATGAAATCTTTTAAAATGGCAAAATGATAAAATGTATCCATGCAAATGCTCGTAGTCTGGCTGGTAAGATAGGGGAACTAGAAATGATTATAATACATGAGCAGTATGATCTGATTGGTGTGTCTGAATCCTGGTTAGATGGTACAAATAACTTAGCAGTCAATCTAGAGGGTTATTCACTTTTTAGGAGGGATAGGATTAATAAAAGGGGAGGAGGGGTACGTCTATATGTAAAGCATGCCTTAAAACCTAGTTTAAGGGAAGATATAAATGAAGGATCCAATGAAAATGTAGAGGCCTTGTGGGTTGAAATACACACTGGGGGCACACATAATAAAAATATGTTAGTGGGGATTTGCTACAAGTCACCTAATATTGGGGAGTTGGAGGGAGCCCAACTTTTACTGCAAATGGAAAAGGCTGCTAGGTCAGCAAAGGTAATTATAATGGGAGATTTCAACAGCCCCGAAACTGACTGGAGCAATATGACTTCAGGCACAACAAAGGGAAATATTTTTTTAAGTATGATAAATTATAATTTTATGTTGCAACAAGTAGAGGAGCCAACTAGAAAAGATGCCTTGCTCGATGTAGTGCTCTCAAACAATTCTGACATGATAAACAATGCACAAGTAAACATTTTGGTAGCAGTGACCACAATATGGTATCCTATGAAATATGTTATGAGAAACCCAATAGCAAGGGTTTAACTACAACATTCAATTTTAAAAAGGCTAATTTTACAAAGCTAAAAGAAGTATTAAAGGATATTGAGTAGGATGTAATTTTCAAAGATAAAAATGCACAAGAATCATGGAATGTATTTAAAATTCTCTTAGACAAATATACATGTCAATATATACCACTGTGGAATAAGCACAAGAGGAGTAAAGGGAAACCAATGTGGCTTAATAATGAGGTTTGCAGTGAAATGAGAAATAAAAACAGGATTTTAAAATGCATCATTTAAAAATTATAAAGAATGTAATAAAATGCATCATTTAAAAATTATAAAGAATGTGATAAAATCTGCAAACAAGCAAATAAGCTAGCTAAAATGGAAAATGAGAGAAATATTGCTAATGTGAGCAAGAAAAACAATTCTGCCAGCTCCAGTCTAGAGGACAGCATACTGCACAGTTCATATAGCCTAAAATGTTGCTTTAAAAGACTAAAATGCTACCGAGTTATCTAGTGCCTAGTATCACAATGCATTTGAAAACCCTGTAACATTCAAAGGGAAATATCAGAATTTTAAGATTTGTGTGTTCTTATTTCTCCCCTTTTCTGCAGTTGTCTTGTCTGTGAATTGTTCCTATTTAGATTATTGATTGTGGCCCATGATCTCTGATTTTCTTGAGAGATTTATTTTTTCACATGTGCCTAGATTTCAGTTGATACATGTTATGACTGATTACATTTCAGAGATTCCCACTGAATTCCATGGAGACTGTGTAGATACATCCAATGATTAGGTTATCAGCTGCAGTGGAATCCATATATGTCTTTATGCCAGTACCACATCTGCCTCTTTATACAGTCCACTGAAATGTTGTATCCATGCCGGTGACACCGCTTCCTCTTGCAACCATTTGCTGAGATGCTGCATTCATGCCAATGTAGAATTGCCATTTGCAACCATTAGCTGAGATGTTGTGTCCATGCCAAAACAGAACTGCCCTTTGCAACTGTTTATTGAGATACTATGTTCGTGCCAAGGCCAAAATGCCTGCTAATTAATGTGTCTTGTAATCTCTTGAATGTTACAACATTCCACAATGCATTGCAATTTGGGGAAGACAATTAATACATCTCTACGGAAGTAATGCGAGATATATTCAAATCATAGCCTTCCATTCATTTCAACAGGGAATTTTATATTTTCAGTGCTAGAGATTTCTAATTGTTTTCAGGCCCACCTTTCCAGCATTCAGGGTGTTAAAGGACACATTGATTGCAAGAATAATAATAAAAAATACACTGGCAACATACTCTGAATGGCCTCTTACACTTTTTATACTTGAGAATCATGCATAGAAAATGTAAGAACAAATTAAATGTAACTCCTTTCTCACAAGTAAAATAAATACTTGAATTGTAACTATTGCAGATTTCATATGCACAAGAAAATAGACAAATTAGAAGCCATAACCCTTTGCATGCCAGAAGGGTGCACAACGTATTGATTAGCAATGCGTTGATTACCCCAGGGAAATGACTCATTGGTGTAATTGTAATCCCTTACAATAAAGGGGGGTCTACAGTGTATTGTGTAGCAATTTGTTGTACAACTCTATAATATTAATGGGTTGCAAAGACACAATTACAGTGATGAGAATTCACATACAGGAACATTTCATCACAGGCTCCATGGGGGACAAAGAGGGTGCTAAGTACTCGGTCATTAACCCTTTGGGTGCCAGAGAGAGATCCAATGCATTCTGTTGCAATACATTGGCTACCTATCTGGCATTCGCAGAGTTAACTATAGCATTAACACTAACTATTTAAAGGGATAGTAATATTTCAAAATAAAAGCAGCTCCAATTAATCTTCATAGTATTTGGGCCATGGTTATTGTTATTTAAATACTGTCAGAGTTGTAGTTCAAGAGTAACTGTATGATAAAGTATCCCCCTCCCGTCCCTTTTACTGATATAAGACTGCCCGGATGGATTGCAGAGAGGGACAATCTTCAATCAGCATAAGGGAAAAACCTGTCAAGGAGGCAGGTTTTTCATTGTTCTCACAGTAAGACTGACCCTTGCTGTGAGCTGTCTGGTCTCAAGACCAGATTCCACATCTGAGGGGAGATGGCTTACACAAGGTAAAAGGGGCGGGAGGGGGATACTTTATCATTCAATTACTCTTGAACTACAACTCTGACAGTATTGAAATAACACTCTCTATGGTCCAAATACTATGAAGATTAAGTGGAGTTGCTTTTATTTTGAAACATTACTATCCATTCAAAGTGGGCAGGAGGAGGTGGAATACCACTTTACTTTCTTGAGTAGAATAGGTAGAAAGCTTATTATACTGCAGAATAAATTATTAAAAAAACACAAATGTGAAATGATTTGCAACATGAATGGGGAAATATACCAAAAAGTAGATTTTCTCACACATTGACTCCAATCATTCCATGGTGGTAGTATAATATTCCCACTGATTGGATTGGATTTCTGCTCCTTGCTAGGTGTTCCTTCTAGCAAGGTAGGTAAATGTATTAAATAAACCAAAATAGGAAATAAACTTAAACCTTTTCACTTACCAACTGTTTCCTATGGAAATGGACAATTTGTCCAGTATACAAGATGAACACACTATACGTCAATATCTTAGATGCAGGAATGATTTCAGTGAAATAATTTACATTCTTGTAAGATATCAAAGTATAATTTTTACGTAACCGTTTTTAATTATACATTACATTTTTAAGGAAAAGGGCCTGCACATATTTTGTCATTCTGTTATACAATGTACAGAGCAGGATTGGGCAACTTGAGTCCCTCCAGCTGTTTAGGATTACAATTCCCACTATCCACAGCCAGCCAGGTTGTTCAGCACTGGTATAGAGAGATATGTGTACTTTGAATTGTTTTAGTTGATTTAGGGCTAGATTCTATTGCAGGTGATACATGAAGTAAACATTGCTTTTATATGGCACCAACATATTTATAATGTATGTACATATAAGTACAACATAAATGTGTGTATGTATCCTCATGTGGCTGTCATCAGTGACATGGGCAGTGGGAGCGCTGTTGAATTTTGCCATGGGCTCTAGCACCAGATCTTTTTGGAACCTAGGAACGCCTCTGGGTATAGGATCTAAAACTGAATGCTAAAAAGTGCAGGATATTAAATTTAGCAAACAGAAACCCAGAGGTGAAATACAGGCTTAACGGTGTTGTCATTTCAGTTGACTTGAAGGTAGGCAAGCAATGCCATGAAGCAGTGAGAAAAGCAAACCAGGTTTTAGGTTGCATAGGAAAAGGCATTGTGTAGGAAGAGGAACTAATGCCACTCTGTAGATCACTGGCAAGGCCTCAATTCAATTCAACTTCTAGCAGGGGGATGACAAAACCCCCAGATGCTGATTGGCTGGGAGGTGTGTAAGCACGCCTCCCAGCCAGTTGTAGACTGGAATCCATTTTGAACAGAAACTGGCCATATCAAAGTCAGTCTCTGTTCAAAATTCCCTCATTTGGACATGGGCAACTGTCTGATAGGTATGGGGGGTTACTAAGCATTCCTGCCTCCGCAAGTGGAGACAGCAGAAACGGTGGCAGCGGAGAAAGCTTAACGCTTGGAATGCCTTTGATTTTTTTTTTAACAAAACAAATGCCTTTCTTTCTTTTTTTTTTTTTTTTTTTTTTTTTTTTTACAGGAATGGCTGCATATTATTTATACCAGATATTCCAGACTGCATTAAACCCTTTGAGTGCTGGAGGGTTACCCCTCAGGCACTCAAAAGGTTACGTCAGGCATATCATTGGGTCATTTTTTTAACAACATCATTCAATGGATTTTTGTTCTTATTTTGAAATACATATTTACGAGAAGAAAAAGAAGATTAAAAGAAATAAGAAGGAAGATTACATAAAAAAGAAGAGCGAAGATTGAAGAAGATGGACAGTAGGTGACCAGGGTGCTGAAGACTCCGCTGGACATCAGGATTAATGGTGTGTTTCTTGTCAGGGGCTATTTTTTAAATTAGTCGGATTATCCTTGTGAGTGCCAGTGGGGTAAGTATAGCTTGGATGAAAGGAGGGAGAGGGCAAAATGACAGAACACTTTTAATGTATTTATTTATAGGGCAGGAGGAAAGCATTTTTGAAAAAAAAGAATAAGAGTAGTAGAACAAGAGGTCATGATAAGTTAGAGGGTGGAAGATTCAGAAGGAAATTCTGTAAGTACAACTTGAAAATACTTGTGGAGTAGCCTCCAAGCAGAGGTGGTTGGGACAAATACTGTTAGGGAATTTAAAATGCCCGAGATTGTTCTCCACATCTGATTGTACTATTTAATACCTCTGTATGTCTATTCCCAATTGTACAGAGCTGCGGAATTAGTTGGCACTATATAAATAAATAATAATAATAATAGACATAAGTTTATCTGGGAGGTATGACTGAGTATTTTATTAGTCAGTGAAATGGACAGACTGGTTGATGGGCCAGATGGTTCTTTTCTGCCATCAAAATATGTTTATACTAGTGTAAAAGCCCGTGTACATGGGCGAAGGTCCGGGTGATGTTAACACTTTGAGTGCCAGAGGGGTACGCAACGCATTGTTTTGCAATGCGTTGCATACCCCTCTGGCACTCAAAGGGTTAAGAGGCCAGTCCTACTCTGCCTCCTGCCGCCAACGCAGTCATGCACTGTAGAGAATGCACAAAAGCACAGAATGCTCCCAGCACAGAACTTCCAGCATTCTGTACATTACGGCAGTCTCTGCTGTGCATGACGGCTTCTGACTAACATTCTAGCAAATTATTATATAGGATATTTACAACAGTCTGTACCATTCAGTCTGTGACATGTACTACTGCATGCCCATGTCCATTTAAATGTGCATTCTGTGCTTTGAAGCATTCACATTGTGGTGTGGACATGTCCCATTCATAAAATTGTACCTTGAATAACTGGGGCATATACAGTGTGCTGTCAATAGAGACAGCTTGCTCCAGGGCTCCTCTGGATTACAATGAGTTAAAAGGAAAGTGAAATTGAAATGAGCCAACTGATTGGCTCTTTCTCTTCCAGAAGATACCAGCTGGCTGTGACAGCTGGCTTGAGTCTCTGAGCAGGCTGGGAGAGATGTCAATGTTGGCATCGCTCACACATTAGGCTGCATATAAATGGCATGTACAGCAAGAGACATAAAGGAGATCTCCATTAAAAGTGTTCTATCATTTTGCCCTCGCCCTCCTTTCATCCAAGCTATACTTACCCCACTAGCACTCACAAGGATAATCCGACTAATTTAAAAAAAAAAGCCCCTGACAAGAAACACACCATTAATCCTGATGTCCAGCGGAGTCTTCAGCACCCTGGTCACCTACTGTCCGTCTTCTTCAATCTTCTCTCTTCTTTTTTATGTAATCTTCCTTCTTTTTTTTATCTTCTTTTTCTTCTTGTAAATATGTATTTCAAAATAAGAACAAAAATCCAATGAATGATGCAAATCCTCCTCTCACCTGCTTTTCCTGTCTGCAACTATTCTCATGGCTGCAGGTGACATCTCTCCCAACCCTGGTCCCTCCTACATTCCCACCTGTGTCCGTCCTAGATTGCGGCCTACCCGCTCCTCTTGTGGGGCAAACCCTAGCAATCTACTAGCTGTTCCCTGCCTCCCCCCATCCCTTCCACCCTCCTCCTGTGCATTATGGAATGCTCGCTCTCTACTAAACAAACTACACACTACCCACAACCTTTTTTCTCTCTAACTCTTTAAATCTATTCGCTAGCACTGAAACCTTGCTCTCACACTCTGACTCATCTGCTGAAGCTGCTCTCTCCTATGGTGGCCTATTTTTCTCTCACACTTCTCTCCGTGATGGCAAGGGTGGGGGTGTGGGACTTCTTCTCTCTCAGCTCTGCCTCTCCAGGCCTCTATCCCTTCCTCCATAATTCTCCTTTACCTCTTTTGAAGTGCATGCAGTCCAGCTCTTCTCCCCTGTCCCACTCCTTGTAGCCATGATTTACAGGCCCCCAAGCAACCCTTCCTCCTTTCTCTCCGAATTTGAAACTTGGTTCTTTGTCTTTCTGTCCTCAGACACCCCCACATTACTCCTTGGTGACTTCAACCTACACATTGATGATGCCTCTTCATCTAGTGCTATCCGATTTCTCTCCCTGACCTTGTCCTATGGCCTTCAACAGTGGACTGCTGCCAGCACTCACAGGGAAGGTCACTGGCTAGATCTAGTCCTCACCAGAAACTGCTCAGTCTCTGATTTCACAGTTTCCCCATTTCCACTCTCTGATCATCATCTTATCTCCTTCATACTCTCTCACACACCTTCCCCTGCCCTCCTAAATCACCCTTCCTAACCAGGAACATACACTCAGTCAAACTACCAGACCTGGCATCAACTGTGCAGACTTCCCTCTCTTCTCTCTACCCTTCTACTACTACTAACATTGACACTCTGGTCCATGAATATAACACCTCGTTAACATCTTCCATGGACCTGCTAGCTCCCCTCCAAAGGCGACACTCCCGCCCCAGGAATCCCAGACCTTGGCTAAATTCAACAACCTGCATGCTTCGCACCTCTTGTCGAGCTGCAGAACGTCTCTGACGTGAGGATCATTCTGTTGCCGACTTTCACCATTATAAATTCATGCTATCCTGTTTTAACAAAACTCTCACTCAGACTAAACAGCACTACTTCTCTAACCTCATCACTACCCACAAATCTAACCCACGTGACCTGTTTAAAATCTTTGATTCTCTTCTCAGACCTCCAACCTTAAACTGCTCCTCCTTCTCCAACAGCCCACAGGACTTTGCTGACTTTCTCAAAAATAAGATACAGTCTATCCAACAAACCATATCTTCTTAATCCTCTCCTCCTATCCCCCCTGATTCCTAGTCCACCTCGAGCAACCCACAGCTCGTTCTCCCCAGTGGAGAAGGTATCTCTTTTACTATCCTCCTCTCCATTCACTACCTGCCCCTCGAATCCCATGCACTCTCAGCTTAGTAAGGCTCTTGCAACTACTCTTGCTCCCAGCCTTACAAATATCTTTAACTCCTCTCTTTCTACTGGAACTTTTCCATCCTCGTTCAAACATGCAATAGTCAGATCGATACTCAAAAAAACCCTCACTCGACCCCACCTGTCTTTCAAATTACCATCCAGTTTCACTTCTCCCCTTTGCATATAAGATCTGGGAATGCCTTGTATTCTCTCGCTTAATCTCTTTCCTCAATTCAAACTCTCTTCTTGACCCATTACAGTCAGGTTTCCATTCCAACTATTCCACTGAGACAGCACTAACAAAAATTACAAATGTCCTATATTCAGCAAGGGACAAAGGACAATTCAGTATACTAATCCTACTAGATCTGCTGCTTTTGATACTGTTAACCATGCACTCCTACTGGACACACTGCACACCCTTGGCATCCGTGACACACCTCTAAAATGGCTTTCCTCCTACCTCTCTAAAAGTACTTTCAGTGTTTCTTTTGCTAACGCTTTTTCATCTCCCCACAACCTCACAGTAGGTGTTCCTCAGGGATCAGTCCTGGGACCACTTCTCTTTTCCCTCTACACCCTCTCACTTGGTGACTTCATCTCACCTCTTGGGTTTAATTACCAGCTGTATGCAGGTGACACTCTAATCTATCTCTCTTTCCATGACCTCACTCCAGCTGTTCAGTCTCGAGTCACTCAATGTCTGTTAGCTATTTCATCATGGATGGCCCACCTCCATCTTAAACTCAATATGGCTAAGACAGAGCTGATGGTGTTCCCTCCAAAAACCCATCCACCAACACCCTTCTCCATCACAATAGACAACTAAGTCATACACTCAGTACCAAAAGCACACTGTCTTGGGGTCATCCTTGATTCGAAATTAACTTTCTCCCCCATATCCAAGCTGTCACTAGAACATGTCACTTCTTCCTACAAAATATTGCCAAAATACGTCTTTTCCTCTGCATATCAACTGCAAAAACTATATCTCAGGCACTCTACTTTCTGGTCTTCCTGCTTCTCATCTTTCTCCACTTCAATCTGTTATCAATTCAGCTGCAAGAATCACCACATTTGCTCCCAGATACCTGCCCTCTCATCTCCTCCTTAAATCCCTCAATTGGTTACCTATAAAGTATCGTATTTCTTAAAAAATTCTCATCCTCTCCTGTAAGTCTCTGTGTTCTTCAGCACCCTCTTACATTTCTGCTCTTATCTTCCGCTACACCCATTCCCGTACCCTAGGGTCTTCCCAAGGGTTCTTCCTGTCCTCTCCCTACACATCTCGAGCCATTTTTCGGCTACAAGCTTTTTCACTGGCTGTCCCTCAACTTTGGAATGCCCTCCCTATCACCATTCACCAATCATTAACAATCATCACTTTCAAGCATCTCCTCAAAACCCACCTGGTCAAGGAGGCATCTCAATAGCAATATCCTCATCCTTGTAAAATGATAGTGACAGCAGAATCTTTCTGCACTTCCTTCACCACACCTTGTACTTACACTTATAATCATCCTCCTACTGTCTCTGTCTGTCATCATGAACTCTAATTAGATTGTAAGCTCCTTGGGGCAGGGTCCCTTTCCCAGTGTATGTTTCCCTTGCTGCACTTTCCCCCCAAAATAATGCAATGATCGCACTTTAGCTTAATGCTCTTAACCCTGTTCTGTATTCTTGTATTGTATTATTTCAAATTCTGTTAAGCTCTGTGTACATGTATGGGGCTATATAAATAAACATACAAAAGATACATAACAAAGGTCCTTAAGTGGTTAAACTTAAATGAATCGGCAACTTAATGTTAGATGTTAACCCCATGTATGGTAGAAATGTTCCTAATGCACTGTTTCACAAGGTATTGGAGAATTCTATAGCTATCAAGGAGCTAAAGCGTTTCAAAGCAGATATAAAGTGCCCCCAGCACTTCTGGAGATTGAATGGAAGTTAGAATATTTATATAGTGCGAAAACTAACAGATTTCCTCTTAGGCAGAATAGCTAGTTATTTAGTATTTTAACAGCAGCTTAGTTGTGGGTATGGCCAGCTTAAGTTCAATGCTCCTGCATTAAACACTTGTTCCGTGTTAATGGTGGCTAGTTTATATATTGCTCTAATGCCCAGTTGATATATTGTGTTCGATACTATCAGATTATATAATGTTTTACTACCCAATTTATTAATCCTCTGAGAGTCCTGTTGAGCCAGACCTAGACCAGAATGTTCACACTTGCTTGTCAATGGAAAACATCAGCAAAAAGAGGCTCACAAAGGGTAAAACAGGACTAGTAGCTTACAGACAAACAAAGCAAGATCACCGGATCCAAATCAGAATACAAAATCAGGTCTGGAATGAAGCTGAGATCAGGACAGGTGGCAAAGTATGGTTAGAAACCATATGCCAAGTTCATACAATGAATACAAGATCAAAGCACTGAACAGTATACACGTGCGTGCACTGAAGTGCCTGTGAGGCTCCTTGATATAGACCTTAGTGGGTGTGTCCTGGAAGAAAAATGGAAAACAGGAAATAGCAGAGCTGAAGTAAAGTGGGTTAATCTAGAAAAACAGGACTTTCTGGACCAGGTTCTTCAGTATGGTTCCATGTAGAACTACAACTCTGGTCACTTCTTGACTTTACTCACCTTATATCCATTCTCTGGATTACACTCCTAAGGAGGTAGATGGGAGCATTGGAACTAATGAACTACATGTGTACATTATCAAGGGTTGCCATCACAACACATTGGCTTAAAGGGATAGTAATACTTCGTTTTATCTTTATTTTATTTTGTAGGCATTAAAAAAACATGAAGAACGATGTAAGTCTTATCTCTCAAACCTTTATGGTTTAAGAGATATTCACAAGCAAAGTTTCCCCCTCCCGCCCCTTTTTCCTAGTGTAAGCCATCTCTTCTCAGATGTGAATCTAGTTGTAAGACCAGACAGATAACAGCAGGGGACACTGTTCTTTATATGAAAACAATGAAAGCCCTTCCCCCCTTGACAAGTTTTTCAGGTTTTTCCCTTATCGTAATTGAATATTGTCCCTCTCTGCAGTCTACCTGGGCACCTCCCTTCTGATCTGGCTGGACGGAGGGGGGGGGGGATACTTTGCTTGTGAATATCTCTTAAACCATAAAGGTTTGAGAGATAAGACTTATATCTTTCTTCATGTTTTTTTAATGCCTACAAAATAAAATAAAGATAAAACGAAGTATTACTATCCCTTTAAGCAAAACCTCAAATGATTTGATTTGATAGCACAAATATAAAATGGAATGGTTATTTGCCATCTCCCGAGACAGGACTATCAAATTCTTAGGCATATGGAACCCCTAGATTATACACAGCGTAGTAAACCTGGAAAATACCACTGTCTAACTCTTCCATGCACCTCTTTTCTCCCACCTTTTGGAATTTCTTTTCCACTATCTTAATCTCTATATAAGCATATACCATCAATATGCATATATTGTTTAGGTACATTTATAGATGTCTTGGTTTTTTTAATTTTACCTTTTGTTGTAGGTACAGTTTCTGTATTTCAAAAAATTGTATATTAAAAAAAGGCTTCACTTAAATTAATGGGAGCTTTTTTACCATATGATGTATCTGGGTTATGTATAAGCTCTTGACGTTAAAGTGGTTAGTATATTTTTTTTAAACAAATAGTTATTTTTACTTATGTTTTACCACACAAATATTTAAAAGCAAACTTTAAAATAATATTTAATGGTTTTCACTAGTATAAAAAGTGATATAAATGTGAAAATTATGGTAAAGTATTTTAACTCTAATAAAGATATTTATCACTAGGATGTTCAGCTTCCTTTCATGGAGAAATGAATGTGCTTTTCTCCTTGTGCATATGCTATTGTGACATCACACTTTGCTGCCTGATGTTGTGTGACCCATTATGTCTCTGGCTGTGTGTCTCTTTTCTAGCTTCATTACCTTAATTATAACCTGACGCACTTTTCTATAACACAGAATCTAGATCAATTTAACGTGGCAACCCTTTTCATTGTCTCTTGCACAGTTTGTCAAGAATGATGGATATGGCACTGATATACTAATAGTCATCTCTGCAAGTACACTCTGTATATCATATTATATTAATATATATCAATGGAAAGAAGGGCAGCACCCATGGGACTTTTGCAGGAAAATTGGCAATATATTATGACACACTATTAAATACTATACGCACACCAGGGAAGGCACAAAAGACACTAAAGACGTAATTCACCTGAAGTCGGCTCACTGACTGCAGGAGATGCAGTCACCTCTGTGGGTAAAACATGTCATTTGTAATGTTCAGCAAGTGGAAAATACATTTAAAAAATATACAAATACAAAAAGTAATGGTCCTAAAACACGATGAGGACCATAAGAACAATTCACATGTACCACCAAAGCAGCCTAATTAAATAAAATACCCAAAAAGTAAACAGTGCAAACATAAAGCAGACAACTGCTGCAGTGCTGCTAAAATGCAAAGGGAAACATAGACCTACAATGGATGGTTGATTGATAAGGATCTAAATGGCACAAATGATCATCAGTAGAAGATCTGTACAAGAGAACATAATGAATTACACAGTATGCATAGAACCAACACCTGATACAAGACAGTACAACACAGAAGAGGCCAGAAAAAGGTCTCCACTGCATCACACAGCCTGTGGGGCTAGCCAGGAACCAAACAGACAAGAACATAAACCTCCATTGTGTATTAATGGAAAATAAACAAACAAACAAAAATAACACACAAATAAGGAAAATAATAAACATAGAACTATGTGTAGCGATAGAGAAAGCTAAGAAGCAGATATATACATTGTACTTATTTATTTACACAATGTTTTACCAGCAAAAATACACTGAGATTTCTCTAATTTTCAAGTGTGTCCTGGAAAACTTTTACAGTAAAGGTCACATATTTACAGAAATAGAAAAACAATATACACACACATACATATGAAGAAAAAAAAAATATGTATACAGTTACATGTTTTTGGATACATAAAAACAGTTATTTTTAGGGATTTTAGACTGATTTATTTCAGGCAGGTTATTCTAGGCTTTCAGAGCTCTGAAAGAGAAGGCAGGTTGACCGGCTTCTTTCTTGTATGGTGGGATATTCAGAGAGTTGTGGAACGCAGGATATAGTTTGTATGAAATACTAGGGTGAACATATTGCTCAGGTAGTCTGGTAGCTTCATAGTAAAGTGGTTATAAACTAGGCAAGAGAGGTGAAAGGTACGTCTAGACATAGTGTTAGCTAATTTAGTTCTCTATAAATATCACAATGATGTGTAGTATAATTACACTGGAGATTAAAGTGACATAATGAATTACAAAGAATGTTGAGTACCAAGATGGATTTGTGGTGCAGAAGCTTACACTACGCCCCCAGCAGTTGTGCTGCAAGTATCCTTCTCAACACATCGGTATAATATATGCATTATACAGCGTCCAAATTTGGGTAACTTGTATGGAGAAGTGAAGGTTTGTTTTTCTGTTTTAGCTTTTGCTTTAACCCTTTAAGGATCAGTAACGTGCCAGGACAATCACTGGTAAACTTGTCTAAAGGACCGGTGGCAACTTTGTTGCCACATGTGATTCGCTGAAATAGTGATTCATATGTGTCAAAGCAAAATGACAGAGGCAGAGTCCGTCAACACTGCCTCTGTCATTTCTCTCTGTCTCCCTCCTCTAACACACATAGTGAGAAGAAGACAGACATTGTATCCAGCATTTAAGATCGTATTGCAACCCTTGAGGAAGAATGAGAGTTCTAAAAAAAGAAAAACTTTCTTAATTCCTTTGACCCCTTTTGATCACTGTCCTTGTAGTGATCAATTGATCCCCCCCACTTTGATCACTAAATTTAGTGATTAATTCCTGCAGTTCAGCATTTGTTGATCTGTGGCATTTTCGCCACCCCACCTACAGTTTCTCTTTTTTTTTTTTTTTAAATTACACATTGTAGTGCATATGTCAAAGTGTATCATATTATTTATAGCGAAGTGATCTCCACAAAAATGTAATTTTTAGTGATTTATAAAGTTATTTAGATAGTTTAAGCTGGGTTAGGTAGGTTCAGTGTACACGTGGGTTAGAGTAAGGTTTAGGATTAGGTTTAGGAGTAGAGTTTTATACAAAGTTTCAGCTTCATGTGATTTACAGTTTTTTTTGTTTCAAGGGGCACTAAAAATTATACCTCGGAGATCCTTTTAAAATACTCCCAACCACCCAAAAGAGAAACTCACAGAGATGCTGCAGAGTGTGCTGTGGCTATGGGAAATAGACAGACACCACCTTTTACTTTACTGATTGCCCTTCAAAACCTTGGCTCTGCATTGGTGACTGCTTCAAGCAATATCATGCACGCACAATGCAGTAGTTCTGTAAGAGTTATTTTATTATTTGGCCACTTTTTTCCCCTGAAATATCCTGTTTTTTATTTTTCAAAACAGATCGCTCCTTAGATTTAACACTATGAAAATATAATGGGAACCAATGCACCGTAAGTTTTCTCCATATCTGAAAATGGAAATGTACTTGTTCCCAAATGGGCCCAGTAGCTCCCTCAAACCAAGACAAACCTACGCACATGGGGCATTGCCTTTCTCAGAAGTTGTAGCTGAACACTAATTGATGCATTTAAAAAAAAATCTCCAAATATCCTGTGCTTGAAATTCACAGGAACACTGAAATATAGTTGTGAAAAAAAGTGTTTTTCCTACTGCAGGTTTTGACAGGCATTGGTGATAATTGGCCCTGTGAAAAGTGTGAAACTACAGATACAATGAAACCCTGGGTAGTCTACTTTACAAATCTATATGCTTTTGAGGAAAAATGTTAAAGTGGAGTGCTGCTAAGCAGCCCCAAATGCTTCATGGCACCAGTAAAGCAAGCAGTGAAAATTCCATGTCCGTTCAAAAATTGGCACTGTAGCTCCCCCAAACCCTGGTAAACCTATACATTCTACTCAGAAGAAGTAGTTGAACACTGATCAATGCATTTTTTCATATCTGCAACTATCATGTGATTGAAATCCACAGCAACATTGAAATAAAAAATTTGAATATGTAAATTAATGTTTTTCTTACTGCATTTTGAAACGGACTGGTAGTAAAATGGCTGAGTGAAAACGCATCTAAAATGAATATCCATGTTGTCTACTTTTCAAATATATATAATTTGGGAGGAAAATTTTAAAGTGGAGCGCTGGTACACAGCCCCAAATGAGACATGGCACGAGTTAAGCAAGCTGTGAAAATTCCATGAGTGAATCTGGAAACGCGCATGTTCCAATTTGGGCCCCAAACCCTGACAAACCTATCCACACAGGTTATTGCCTTACTCAGAAGAATTAGCTGAACACTGATCAGTGCATTTTTTTTGTATATCTGCAACTACCCTGTTCTTGAAATCCACAACAACATTGAATATGTGTGGAAAAAAGCTGAATTTTATTCTTACTACAGGTTTTGAGAGGGATTGGTGGTAAAATGGCTGTGTCAAATATGTGAAAACACATCTAAAATGAAAGCCTGGGTTGTCTACTTTTCAAAAATATACACTTGGTTGGGGATTTTAAAATGGAACACTGCTTCACAGATATGAGATATGGCATCAGTTAAGTAAGTCTCCAACTATCCTGTGCTTGAAATCCAGTAAGTTTGAAAACTGAAAAAAAAAAAAAAAAAAAAATATTACCTCAATATTGGTACAGATTTCTGGAAAAATGTCAAAGTTGCTTCTGTCCTTAAGTGCAAACCACCCCAGATTTTCCAAGTCCTTAAAGTGTTAAGATTTTGCCTAGTCTGGGGATCTTGGAGAATTTCTTCATTCCCTGCTGCTCTCCATATTTTATTCCTTGGATTCTTATTTTGAATTTATATATTATGTGTGTATATTATAGTGTGCTAGCACTGTGAGTTTCTTTCTTGGTTTGCTTTTGCATTTCCTTCTCTCTTATCCAACTCTCAAATACTTGGAAAAAGAAGTGTGCTTGAAAAAAAAGAGATGTCAGCTGAAGCAACCCCTATTATGGTTACATATATAAAATAGGTATAAAGAGATACAGATACACAGAGAAAATAGGAATATTTGTTCAGGGGACATGTACCTACTATAAACACTGATACAAATAAGTGACAGAGAACTGGCCATATGACACTGTTACCCTTCAAAAGGAGTGAGAAGAGTATAAAGAATTCATGTAAGGAGATAAATATAGGTATATTCCTAAATCCACATTTGAAACTGAATTAGGACATCATAAACAATTAGAGTTGTAATGCTCCAAAGAAAAATGAAATGAAAACAGACATTTCATTCAAGAACCTTCATCTATATTAAAATAGAGTTAACTATTGAAATGTCGCCCTCTATTTGGAAACCATCAAAATGGCGAGATCAGAATTCTGATGTTGCATGTTTAAGTAATGCATACCCTCCATCTTTGCCTTAATATAAATAATGTCCCATTTCCTCCTCAACCCCCCAAATAAGTAACAACTCATCCTTTCCTCACCCCCAAATAAATAATGAAAATAGTGTAATGCATAACCTCCATCTATGCCTTAACCCTTTGAGTGGTTTACAATGCATTGTGGACCCCTCTGGCACTGAAAAAATTAAGATGCCCTCTTCCTCATGCTTAAGTGTCGCTCTGAGTAATGGTATGCATACCCTCTATCTGTGCCTTAAACCTCTGAGTGCACAGATGGAGGGTATGCATACCATTACTCAGTGCAGATTTGCTACACTTAAGCGTGACTATGAATACTATGATGCCGGCAACATTCTGATGCGGGCTTGCGAGAGGAAGAGGGTATCTTAACCCTTTGAGTGCCAGAGGGGTCCTCTCTGGCACTCAAAGGGTTAATTCACAGATGGAGGGTATGCATTACGCTGTTGGGTGTGTTATTCTCGGTGTATTCGACCCTCACTGCTAGATTTCTATCTGCTGTTCCTGTTCTAGTCACTGGGAATCAGGTACAACAACATTTATACAGTTCAAAATATACTGTTTTAGTAATCGGTTGTCATATTTTTTTTTTTTATGTTGCGGTCTCTAGTGATTTACAGGGTGCGCTCTCATCAGCCTCTCCACAGGAGAATTCTTCCTCCAATAGAATAACACATAAGCATATCTCGTCACTACTTGGCTCTTGTCCATGGTGGGTTAAGGCTCAGATGGAGGGTATGCATACATTACTCAGATCTGATTTGCGACACTTAAGCATGACTGTGATTACTATGATACAGGCGACGTTCTGATGCAGGCTTGTGACCGCTTTCATGGTCGCCAAATAGAGGGTGACATTTCAATAGGATTCCATTAAAATAGCAGCTGCTCACACCTTGCCATCTAGATGAAAAGCACAAGCACCCCAGCAGGCCACTTCTGATGGAATGAGTAAAATAAGAGACAGTTGGGAGTGCTATTACAATGTGTATGCTCAGGGATCACTGCCATTGAAGATAACAGACACTTTGTCCAAACAGTCGTACCTTCAAGAACATATTTCATTATTTCAGACCCTGTTTACAATGAAAAAGAGACCAAGGTCTTCATAAGTGTGAGGAAAAAACAAATCCCCTGGATATTTGATTAGAGGCAAGAGTGTCAAGTGTTGGTCCATTTTGTTTAAGTAATTGGATAGGAAATCACACTCATTCAGTTTTTCAGGGCCAGTGTGCTGGAACAAGATATTGCATGCAAAGGATGACAGACTGGGCAGCAAAGCTGAAGTGCAGATTAAATTAAATACATCAGTATATAGATTTTATCATGTCTAGATTCTAAGCAAAAATGTTGCTCCTCCTCACATGGAGACATTGCTGTTGGTTATTCCAACAGAATGTTAGCCGGAGACAAACACAATTAGGGTTATCAGCAGCATAATATATAGCACAGGAAAATGAGGATTTGTATATAAATGAGACACAATCGATTGCTATACTAAGTGTTGACATTCACATTAATTCTCATGGCACCAAGGGGACGACTGTTAGGTGATTGCTTGTGTAATATCTCTATTTCATATAAATAGATGCTGCTTTTATGAAAATAATTACGCATGGGGGGGATGGATGGATAGATAGATTAGATAGATAGATTTGCATAGTATACAGATCTATTTTCCCAGAATAGCAGTGGAAGGCTTGTTTATGGACAGGTGGGACACAGTTGTGCTAATTTTTTTCCAAAGACTTTTTATCCTTGGAGACCAGGTAAAACTGTAATCTTATGGGATCTAGCCATAGAGGAATGGTCAAGTAATAAATATTGATTAGTTATAATGGGATGAACATGTATGATTTCCAGTAAATACATAATACTGATATTTATTCTCCAAAAAAAAAAAAAAATTATATATTATATATATATATATATATATATATATATATATAGGCACTCCTTAATTCAAGAAAGAAAAATAGTATTATGCCTTGGTGCAAAAATGAGCACTCAGAAGTACTTAATAAGCAATGAAACCTTTGCTGTGACCTTTTGGTCCCATGCCTTGGCCTTCCTCAAGACCCTGAGTCTTTAGGAAGGCCCGTGCATGGGGCCAAAACTTTTCACAATAAAGGTTTCATTGTTTGTAAGTCTTATTTGAGTGCTAATTTTTTTGGGTTGCCATTTGTACAACCCTTATCCATTATTTATATATATATTTGTGGTCAGGGCTTACAGCTGACTGTCTGTAATACGAATGTGAGGTAATAAGTATGCCTCCCCTGGGTATAACGAGACCCAGAGATGAGCCGATGTGGTTAGCCTGTTAGAGGCCAAAAAGGAGGAGCAAAAAGACTGAAGGACATATATGTGTATAGAAATAATGCTGTAACGTGTAATGTACTAGAGCTACATGAGGAAGAATGTGAAAGGAGAGTAACCCTGCATGCTTGAGTGATAGTGCATGGGGATACCTGCGATAGGTAACGAATGCTGTTCCAGTATGGAAAGAGAACCTAAAGAAAACCTGAACTACTCTAGATGATGTGTAAGATGACGTGAACTTACGGAAGATAAGACAGTCAATGAGCTAGGAACAACTAAGCCAGGCTAGCACGGGGCTAAAAGGCTTTATGGCTGACGGATATGTTGAGTAATCCTGATGTGGTAATGTATGCGGTATTTGGAAAGAAAAAAAAGAGCATAATGACGTATACCGCTAAAGATGCTGGATACCTGGAATGAATACTGATGATGAACAGATCTAAGTAAAAGGGTAAGGTTTAATGTGCATTCCTTCGGCCTCTGCGGTGAGGTAAGGACTGGAGCTTGTGTGAAGCAGTAATGTGAGTGTGGTCCCTTGGCCTCTGGAGAGGTAGGGATCTATATAATTTTTGTGTGTGTGGTGTGAAAGAACAGCTTAGAGTGGTAAGTATTAGGTTAGAATATGATGAAGGGTGGGGGTGTATCATGTGCCCGTGACCTCTCTCTGTCACTCTCGCTTGTGGTGCACTCCGATTGGCGGAGTCTGCTTGGCCCACCTCTGATGACCTTTTTATGCCTGGCCATTGACACCTGTCAGGTGCCCTTTCGTGGTGTTCCAGAGCCAGTGTTGCTGTTGCTGTGTTCCAGTGTTCCGATTTGGCCTGTTTTGACTACGCTCCTGTGTTCCTGCTTTGTGATCTGACCCGGCTTGGCTGATGTTCCTGCTCATGATTGATCTGGCTTGTCTGAGAACCTCCTCAGTGATCTGACCCGGCTTGGCTGATGTTCTTGCTCATGACTGATCTGGCTTGGCTGAGAACCACCTCCGTGATCCGACCCAGCCTGGCTGACTTCCTGCTCCATAAACTGAACCGGCTTGCTTCAGAACCTGCCTTGTTCTTGCTTCCTGCTGCCCAGTGTCACCGTGGCGACATTCTGACTTCCGCTGAGCTCGTGACCGGACTGATCGTATTTGCCTCTTTAACACTTGCAGAGCCGTGTCCCCAGTGCTGAGTCTCCATTACTCTTGCAGAGCTGTGCTTCCGTTGCTGAGCCTTCCTTTCACTTGCAGGGCGATAACCACTATTGCTGAGCCTCCGATCCTTGAGCTGCTATTAACCCTTGCAGTGCTGCTGTCTCCTTATATGAGCCTTCATTTACACTTGCAGAGCCGATGCGGTTTATCCGCTACATCTGCTGAGCCGGCCACGTTATCAGCCTTGTCTAGACGGCGGCTCACCGTGTCAACTAGCAGAGTAGTCCGTTTCCGTTACTGCGCCCGCGGGAGGCGCTATTGGCTCTTGCTCTAGCTGTGTTCTCTCCGTTACACGCCCGGTGGGGCAGTTGGCTCTAGCACTTGCAGCACAGGGTGGTCTCCGTTGTTACACCAGTGGGGGCTATTGGCTCAAACACTTGCAGCGCAGGGTGGTCTCGGTTGTTACGCCCGTGGGGGTTATTGCCTCAGGCTCTTGCAGTGCAGGTTGTCTCCGGTATACGCCTGTGGGGGCTATTGGCTCAAGCTAATCCTGTGCAGTTGGTCTTTGTTATTACGCCTGTGGGGGCTATTGGCAAGCTCTTGCAGTGTAGCCATCTCCGTTGTTACGCCCGTGGGGGCTATTGACTCAGGCACCTGCAGTCTAAGTTGTCTCCGGTATACGGTTATTGGCTCAGGCTCTTGCAGTGCAGGTTGTCTCCGGTATACACCTGTGGGGGCTATTGGCTCAAGCTAATCCTGTGCAGTTGGTCTCCGTTATTACGCCTGTGGGGGCTATTGGCAAGCTCTTGCAGTGTAGCCATCTCCGTTGTTATGCCCGTGGGGGCTATTGACTCAGGCACCTGCAGTCTAAGTTGTCTCCGGTATACGCCCGTGGGGGCTATTGGCTCAAGCTATCCTGTGCAGTTTAAGTTGTCTCCGTTACAACGCCCGTGGGGGCTATCGACTGCAACTTCTCTGCAGACTCTGCCACAATTCCGGTACGGCCTAGCAGCTTGCTAGCCTTAAAAACAGTAGGTGTTGCATCATCTAACACCAATTGCTGCCTCTTCACAACCTTGGGCGTGCCAAACACCACAACAGAGACTGACTGATTATTGTATTTAACCATTGAGTATCCTCGCTACTGTGTGCCTGTCCTGAGACAGTATATGTTATACTTTTGTTTCTGTATACTGGGCCTGTGAAGGCATATCTGTCAATATATCGCTATTATTTTGTGTTATACTGGTTATTCTGTAGGAAAAAAAACCTGTGTATGCCGAAATGATGGCTGGACAGGATGAGTGAGAGACGTATGAAATGTTTGTGGTGAGCCGGCAATATACCCTGCCTGTTGGTACAAGTAAAAGCATCTTGGCAATTTCCTGGTAATGTAGGATAGAAGAGTTCAGGCAATGTGACTGGTCAGGTGAGGATACCTGTATGGTAACCATGAGGTTAGGAATTAAGAAAGGAAATGTGCAGATCAGAGTAGAATGCCCCGGAAGTGGGAAGATGCAGTTGAGTGGACCTAGTTATATGAAACCTGTTCTTCCTTCAATGGAGCAACGGGAGTTCGTTGGCCTCTGTGAAGAAGAAAAAAGGCGCAGCTGGGGTCCATCGGCCTCCGTGAATAGGTATGGAGCGGTGTGGCCTCTGTGAAGAGGTATGGAGCGGCTGGGTCCGTCAGCCTCTGCGAAGAGGTATGGAGCGGCTGGGGTCCGTCAGCCTCTGCGAAGAGGTATGGAGCGGCTGGGGTCAGTCAGCCTCTGCGAAGAGGTATGGAGCGGCTGGGGTCAGTCAGCCTCTGCGAAGAGGTATGGAGCGGCTGGGGTCCGTCGGCTTCTGCGAAGAGGTATGGAGCGGCTGGGGTCCGTCGGCTTCTGCGAAGAGGTATGGAGCGGCTGGGTCCGTCAGCCTCTGCAAAGAGGTATGGAGCGGCTGGGTCCGTTGGCCTCTGCGAAGAGATATGGAGAGGCTGGGTCCGTCTGCCTCTGCGAAGAGGTATGGATCTGCTGGGGGCCTCTGTGAAGAGGTAAGGATTGGCTGGGGGCCGTTGGCCTCTGCGAAGAGGTATGGGGGAGCTGGGGTCTAGTGGCAGACATACCCTCGGCCTTTGTGAAGAGGTAAGGAGCTGTGGGGCATCCTTCGGCCTCTGCGAAGAGGTATGGGGCGGCGGGGCATCCTTTGGCTTCTGCGAAGAGGCAAGGGGTAGCGGGGCATCCGTCGGCTTCTGTGAAAAGGTAAGGAGCGGCTATGCATCCTTTGGCCACTGTGAAGAGACAACAAAGGGGTAAGGAGTGGCAGGGCATCCTTCGGGCTCTGTGAAGAGGTAAGGAGTGGAAGGGCATACCTTCGGTGTCTGTGAAGAGGTTGAGAGCTGAGGTCTGACTAAGTTAGTGGATGGAGTAATATCGGGGTGTGATGGGAGCAGCTTGGTGGAGACCAGTCTGCTGTAGTAAATTCTAAGGCTTCCAAGGTGATTGAACGATACCCTTGAGTGCTCTACCCCATTATATAAATGATTAAGGCACTGTGACTGAATGAGAAGATAGAGACAGGTATGAAGAGCTGACATCTGTTGGGGGGAATGATTAAGCGCTGTGACTATGGGCTACTGTTTCCACATGCATAATCCTAGGGGTAGGATTAATTAACCTTGAAAGGGAGTAGGAGGGTTGTTGGAGCGATGAGGAAACGCTTGGCATAAGCCCAGTCCATGAAGTGATCTGGCCTTAAACCCATGACCTTAATGTAATATAGCAGTCATCACTGATAGTGATGGACGGACTTGAATTAGGAATGGTAGTGGGGCCTTGTACTGGAATCACGTCTCAGCATGAGAGTATGGACTAAAAGGCTGGTGATTGCTATAATGATGAATGCCTGGAAAAAATTAACTGATAAGGACACAAATGAACACTCTCTAATGCTAAGTCGAATGTACAAAACCCCCTGAAATGGATGTCGGGCTTGCCCTGAAGCAGCCAGCTTGGCAGGTTGGTGAAGTGACAAGCTGGGGGGGGAGGTAGGTGAATATAATGGTGGAGGACTGTCCGTGATGGACGGGCCAGACCTGCTGGCGGACCAAAGCTGCGATGATGGTGAACAGTCGATGGCCGAACTGGTAGCCTGAGTAGAGGAAGGCGGATGGTATTCTGAAACTACTACTGGGGAGGGCTGGAATAGATAGGGTAGAAGTGGAAGGGGACAACTTAAATGGAGGAGTACTACAGGGGCTCGACAGAAGCGGAAGTGAGCGAAGGATGAGCTGATGTCGCTGATGTGTGGGGAAGCTCAGCTGCAATCAGCTACTCAGGTAGGGAGGGAGGAACACCCTGGTAGGTGATAAGTGGTGATTTTATCCGGCTGAATATTAAAGACTGGCTGAAAGGCGGGCAAACTCCCTGAAGCTCTGGAGGCCGTACGATGGGGGAGTCTGGAAAGGCACGATTGATTGCCTGGCTGGACTGAGTCTGATGACATGAAGGCCTAAAGGTGGGGTGCCCAGTAGAGTGACTGACGAAAATGAGCATGAGTGGCAAGTGAGGGTAGGGATGAAAGCGCTCCGTGCTTGCTGATAGAATAAGAGTGACTGATTGAATAACAGTGAGGCTGTGGGGTATTACGGGCGGCTGTGAACACAGAAGGCCCGTGTGACTGACAGCCGCTGTGAGCATGGCGGTAGGCAGGTTGGAGTGAACGAGGTATGATGTGACTTGCGGAATGATGAAACCGAGACTGGTACATCGGAAAATGATGGTAATAGTGGGAGAAGGTGGAAGGTCGGGAAATGAGTTAGATTTTAGGTAAAAAGGAGCGTGTAGATGAATGGATGGCGTGACTACTTGCTGTGACTGTACTTATGGGGGGGTAGTGATGTATGTTAAGAGAAGTGTGTGGACGAGCTGGTGGTGTGAGTAACTTACTTGAAGTTGCACGATATTGAATGTTCTTGGTTGCGGTAATCGGAAGGAAGAGGAGGGTTATATGAACTCAGCCAACCGCTGATGTAACCGTGGCTGCGATTTTAGAATAATAGTGCCATGAGCTGTGAGCCCATTGGTGGCGTGGCTATGCGATAGCTGGTGGCTGCGCCGTGACAGGTCGAGTGTGTTAGTAGTTTGGAGAAGGAGTATGTATGGCAGGTCGGCTGAAGGGGGCGGAGTCTGAGAAACATGATTGGAATGCTGTAGGGGTAGGCAGTGTGATGTGAGTGAAGGGTAACATCTACTTGAAGTAAGGAATGTAAATGAGTGTGTGTGTGTGTGTGTGTGTGTGTGTGGGGGGGGGGTGACAGACTGTAAAAGGATCTGTAATGACCGACGGGTTGAGGGCACCAAGGCTAGTGTGTAGAGGTTGAGAATGCAATGAACTGGCCGAGTGATGTCAGCTGAGTGACAACATGAGTGGAAGTGTAACACAGTGAACGGTCAATGCGGGTCGAAGCTTGGTAGGGGTGGGGAACTGGAGGTGGAAGCAGTGAGTAGTCTGATGCTTGTCAGAGGTTGTAATCATAATCGGGGTATGTGAAGGGGGGGCGAGTATTGGAACCAGGGGGCTGACTGTATTGGAGTGAAGGGGTAAAGTGTAGGGCCGTTTAGCCGTGATTATGGCTGTGTGTGGTGCAGCTGTATACTCAGAGAGAGAGGAGAAAGCTGGGGAGGGAGAGCGGGTGCAACATAGCATGACTTGGATGTAAGTAGCGTTGTGCCGTGACAAACCGGACGTGGGTACGTCCGATGTGCAAGGAGCTCAACGCGTACTGATGATGTGGGGGGGGGTACGAAGAGTGAGTAAGCAGTAGGACTTGGTGATGTGTGGAAAGTTGTAGGTGCTTGCGTTAACTGAGGGAAGCAGCAGGGGGTGCGGTACGTGATGTGGAGAGTGGGAAGGTGACACACAACTGGGGGGGTGATGTGTAAGGCGGTGTGATGAGCATGACCCGAGGAGGCCATGATGACGGTCTGCCGCTGTGGGCACAGCAGGAAAGCTACAGTGTCAACGATGTGATCATGTGTGATGGCGGCCACTCTGAAAGTGGCAGGAGGGAGCTTGAAGGAACGGGTTGTCCCGTGAGATTGACAGACGCAATGTTCGCGGCGAGAGGAAGCTTGGTAGAGAAAAGGGGGGCCAGTGTGACTGATGTCTGATTGAGGCAGTGAGAGAGGTGTGGTAGCGGGGCGGAAGGGATATGGCTGCACAGCTGGGTAAGAGCTGGAAGCCGGTGCGAGGAAGGCAGAGATGTGAATGGAGAGCAGAGAGATGGTGAGAATGTGAGGAAAGAGTGTACTGGGAGCAATGGTGATGACAGGATATGGATATTGACAGATGGTCTGTGCTTGAATTGTGGTACTGGGTGACAAATGGAGGGTAGGCTGGCTAAGAGCGGGCTGAGAGTGGTGTAAAAGAGAGCTTTCTTGTTATGAAGGACGATGGAGCGATATGGTACTGGAATGATGGAAGGAAGCAGAAGTGATGAGCGTCCGACGTATGGGTGAAGCTCAACACGAATTGAGCTCCAGTGGGAAGGGCTGCTGCCCGTATTTAAGGGCTTGCAGCCCCTCCCACAAATACAGACATACAGCCTTATACACATATATTATATTATATATATATATATATATATATATATATATATATATATATATATATATATATATATTATATCAGTCACGGGACTTCCAAATCAATTAAAAATGTACTTTTTTAAATCAACGTTTCAATCCAGTAAGGATCTTTATCAAGATTAAAACAGTACTCAGCCATTATCCACATATATACCCAACGAGTGTTCAGACTCCATGAGGCTAACATGTAAAAGGTGAACGTTCATCACAGTGAATGGAATCAAAAAATGTGCTGTGTCTGATGTCATGCCGTGTTGACTACGAAAAACTTTAACAATGTTGATCATTACAAATGTGCATTATGTTAGTTCTCCTAACAAAATGTGAATCAAAATATAGATATATCTCTATTCCAAATATTAAACAATCAAATAGTAACAAAAAGTGAATACATGCATGTATCTTTGAATTGCTCCCAAATGGATAGTAGATACATTGTATACATGCAACCCCATATCCATTTACAGCATTCAATTGTTGTGGCAATGTTAAAATCAGTGTCATGTGAATGCGACAATAAAAAATGGGTGTAGAGTGCATAGTTGCCCAGCACAACCACATCCATAAAAAAACTGACAATCATTATACGTCTTAAACTTTAAAAACATTACGAAGATATTATAAATCTTAGCTTTTTGTTGTTTTTTTTGTGAAAACCAAAAATTTAACAAATTGAAAAAATTACTTCTAAGAATAAATTTTTCAAAAAAATATTAATTCCAAAAATATTCTTAAAAACAATTTTTCTTGAAAAAAATCCCCCCCAAATTTTTTAAATAAAACATTGAATGAAGTTTTTTTTTGCCATCCAAAATCATAGGAAAATGCAGAGTTTCACTCAAACCATGTGGAGACATGGTACTTAGAGTTTTTATCCAAAAAGTTTCTTTTTGAAGACTTTTTAACTGTGATTACCATCTCTCCTGAGCGGTGGAACATGGTCAATTGGCATTGCCCAAAATGAAGTCACTGAATGTCCTTTTTCCAAAAAATGTTTGCTAATGGGTTTATCTGATCGATTGTCACAATATGCAATCCGAATAGCTGAGCGATGCCCTGTCATGCGGTCCTTAAACACTCTGTTTTTCCTACGTAGGTTAAACCGCAGGGGCATTTCAGAATGTATACCACTGATTCCTTTGTAAAGGCAATCTGTAACGAATCAGATATTGTTTCCCATTAGTGGATGTGAAAAAGTCTCCTGTTAACATTTGTTTGCATGCTGTGCAACCAGTGCAACGAAAAACACCATTCCTTCCTTTTGGAATCCAGGATTGCGTTTTCATAGAGTAGTGTTTAACCCTTTGAGTGCCAGAGGGGTATGGAATGCATTGCAACCCTCTGGCACTCAAAGGGTTAACCAGGTCCACAATCACCAGAGAAGTAGGGATATACTCACCGTACCTATGCACTGAAGAGAGAGAAGCAAGTTTCAGATAAGTTATGAAGAGACGTTATGAGGAATAAGGCTAATTTAGCAAGCCATCATCCACAGACTCAGGTCCTGGAAGCCTGTGCACTGGTCAAACCTTCCAAAAGAAGCCAGAAATAGAAGCCTTCATAATGGGGGATTATACAGTCAGATAACCTATAAAAAGAAGGTTAACTAAGAGAAGCTTTGCTCTTGCAACCTTTTGTAACCAGGTCACTTTTAAAACTAAGAATGCCCTAGCGGGGGTAAAGTGGATAGGGGAGGAATCTCCTCCTCAGAGACCTTTTTTTTGTGCCCTCCTGGATGAGGGAACTTTACTCCCATGATTCCTGTGTTCCATATAGAACAAAAAAAATATTAATAGTAACACTTCAGGCTGTACCATTTGTAGAGAACTATATGTAGACCATAATTCCTGTCACTGGAAACAAACAATTAAGGAACATTGATCAGCCACGGAATCCAGGAATAAAAAAATTCCCACTTGGCAGGCATTTTCTCCAGTGTTGAGAGAGCAAAGTTATTCAGACTAGGGGCTCGATCTAATTCCCACCAGTAAAAATGTTGGTAGGGCAAAAATGGATTACGAACAGTACACACAGTATTACCGTAGGAATAAAATTGCCCTTCCAACAGGAACCACAATAAGCGTTTGGACACAGAACCTAACTTGTGGCCCAACATTTGTTGCGTTTTTTTTTTTAGTCTTATAACACATGCTAAATAGAGTGAGAAGTGGGAAGGTCATAGGAAACCAGCTCACACTCAGTGTTTGACACACTGTCAAACACAGAGCATGAGCTGCAAACACAGTCACCCTCACAAACATTAAGCCTTCCCTTGGCCCTACACAACCCCTAACTTTAACCATAAAGTGTACTCATACTAGCCCTAACACTATCCTATCACCTATTTTTATAACACCTACCTGTCATCCTGATGTCCACGGGGTCTTCTGCACCCTGCTCTTCTTCTTCAGTTCTTCTGTAAGCCTCTATCCTATTCTTCTCTCTTCTTCATCTGGCATCTCTGTCTTCCCCTGTGCTCCTCTTCATTCTTCTTTAACCTTAGTGTGCAACCTGAGAAATATATAGTTATTAAAAAAAAATGTAAAGTTAAACATACGCTTCCTCCACTGACAGAAAACAAGAGCAACAATCCCCCTCGCCTAATACCTTTCAGGCCTCTGCCCGTTGCAAACTGAGGGAAATTTGAATAGAGACTGCCTTTTATATTGCTAGTCCCAGTTCATTCTAATTCCCACCTTCCCACTGGCTAGCCAACCAGCTTCCAGCACATTGATTCATCCCTCCAGGTAGAAGCTGATTGGTTAGGAGGTGTGGCTATTGCATGGCACACATCATGGGAGCATGGGGGACAATTTAAACAGGGACTGGTCATATAAAAGGCAATTCCTGTTAAAATTTTCCTCGGTTGGCATCAGGCAATGGCCCGAAAGGTACAAGGAGAGCAGATTGTTGCTATTGTTTCCTACCAGGGGCAGCATATGTTTAATATTAGATTTTTTTTTTAATGACTATATTTTTGTTTTCAGGTTCCACACAAAGATTAAAGAAGAAGAGTGAAGAGAAGCACAGATGAAGAAAGATGATAACTGATGAAGACAGAGATAACAGATGTAGATAATAGATGAAGAAGAAGAACTGAAGATGACAACCTGGGTGCAGAAGACTCTGCTGGACATCAGGATCATTAGTAAGTGTTGATTTTACTTTATGGTGTTATTTTTTGGGTGTTTAACCATTTGAGTATCAGTGGGGTATGTAATGCATTTTTTTTTCTTTTATTCACACACATTTTTGGAACCCTTACAATGCTAGGGGGTTACACAACGCATTGTTTACCAATGTACTGCATACCCCTCTGGCATTGAAAGGATTACTTATTCACACTTAACACATTTTGAAAACCCTTTCAATGCCAGACAGGTATACAATGTATTGTTTTGCAATGCATGGGTTAATTATTTTTACATTACACACAGACATTTTTAGTACTTTGGATGTATTGGATGTAACCATGTCGGTGATTAGGAACACACCTTAGGGGACTCAACATCTACTTTTCGAGGTACAGATTTTTTGGTGATTCTTGGTTAAGTCCTTTAACGTGTGTTACTACCCACCACATGGAATTAAATTGCAAATTAAACTTATTTCCTATTGCTTCCTATGGGCACAAATTTAGCGCCCAACAATGATTTTTTCCATTTGGTGATGTGTCACAGTGAAGGTAATTGCATACCTGACTTAATAAAAAATAAAAATTATCGTTGGTAGTTTTATAGTGGTCATTTGGACCGGGCCCTAGGAGTGGCGACTCTTTCATGCTTTTATTCAGGAGGCATATTGAATTTTCCAACTGAGAACATGCATACCACAGAGATTAAAATTTGAATGGCATATTTTATGTTATGTATGAGCCATTGTTTGTTGAGAATTTAACATGTTTCAATAAATTATGCTTTTATTTTTTTGCAGGATTTGAATGGTATTCGCTTTTCTACATTTTACATGTGATATTATAGCAATCAATGGGAAGCATCAACTGAGGGGGTTACCCACCCAAGGTAATAAAACTATAACATCTATATTTGTAATTTCATCATATTAGTTGCTCTTAAAATATTTTTTCCATTTGTTCTTGAAAACTTGCTCTGCACATAATAACATGGAAATCTTTAAAGTTTGTGATATCATTCTTATACACAGGTACTTTTAAATTATAGCTATAATCTACCAATTACTGGATATAAATTTGAAAGATACAAAAAACATGATGAGTAGCACTGCTGAAGTACTGATCCCATTCACCTGAAAGCATACCTGTGTGACCAATTATGCTTCTAAATACTACATCACTTTGTAAGGACCATTTTTTTTAAAGAGATGGTAAAACTTAAGATGTAATATATTATTTTAGGTGCAGTATCACAGTGGCCTGCAATTGTAGAGTGGCGCTGTTGCTACATCATCATATGGACATCACTGGTCTGTTGACCATAAATGGGGATTTTAATCCCTTCCAATCAATGGGGATTTGGAGAATCTGTATTTGTCCCCTATGGCACAGCTGGTTTTCCCTATACTTTCTCGACTTTTCTTTTGAAAATATGGCCTGAATTGATATTGTTTGAAATTATCTATATAATGTAAAGAAAGTTGTGCACAAGCCTTAAATTTCAACTCTGAAGCAAAATGATTGATGGCTTTAACTAGGAATCCTGTTTTTAATGTTGCTGAATCTCTCTCATATGTAATTAATCACAGAGGTCATCATCAAATCAATTCTGTGTTTTAATTTGCAGTGAGACAACTTCAAAGTAAATCATTCAACTTTTTAAAATTAAACTTCTTTGGTAAAGTCTGCATTGCTAGTTATACTGATCTCTCAGTTTTTTGCCTCAGAAAGCACAATGGTTAAATCAGAATTTGTTTCTCTGCTAAAGCCAGCAATACCTCTATAGCAGACGTGTTCAGCTCTGGTCTGTGAGGGTATCTAACAGGCAATAGTTTAAGGGTCACCCTCGTCGAACACAGGCTGGGCAATCAAAGCAACTGACTATTCGAACTGTGCTCAAAACAGGCAAGTTTTCTGGATTGCTTTGCTCCCTCCTATTTCAGAGTTGGACACCTCTTTTGTAAACCTTGAGGAAGAAATGAACCTATTTAGTAACTTCACATGCAGATACATGAATTTAAAGGAGAAGCTTGGATTAAAAGTAGACTCAGACTGTGATAAGGTATATTCTTGCAATAGAACATATCACCATGGTTTAGCAGACAGGAAGTGAAACATTAACCATTTTCATAAATCTAGAACAGCATGTGGTTTTGACGGCTTTAAGATTTTTTTTTTTAATTAAAAAAGGAGCACTGCCATCTAAAATGGAACTGGTTGCTATGCCTTTGAGTGCCACACAAGTATCTAATGCATTGGATACCTTTCTGGCACCCAAATGGTTAACTATAATGTACGTCCAACAAGCTTCTGTAAACATTCTTTTATGTTCGATCCCTAAAATATAATCCTAAACATGGTTTTTAATGCACAGGACGTCCCGTCCTATTCAGGAACCATTTGGTTAATAATGTTTGTAATAAGAGACAAGAGCTAATTGACGTAATGTGTTGAAATTATTACCAACTGCTCTACTATTCAGGAACCTTTTCTCTCCCATTACTACAAGTTGCCCATCAAGACGGATATGGCAATGGTGTCAACGAGCCCTGCAAAACACAAGAATGGATTCCCCCGAAAAAGCATATGCTATACTAGATTTTAAGACTCGGGAAACAAACAGACACTTTTACAGATGCTAGTACAAATTTACAGTATTTAAGTGTAAAGGACTCCAGGTCATTCTTAGGTGTTTGTGATCATTTTATCCTTTGAATTCTAGGGATGTCCCCAATGTACTGCACAGCAATGCTTTGGAGACCTAACATTTAAGGAAGAACTATCACTGATACATATGTTCCAATGAATTTTTACTAAAGCGGTAAACACTGAAATCCTTTTATAATGCATATTAAGTGCTGCATCTAAGTTTTTAGGCGACTCACCGCCAGTCAACAGTGCAGGCAACTTGCGGAAGAGTGATCTATGCGCCTGTGCTGTTCGTCCCTGTCTGTACCCTGCAGTACAATGCAACTCCCCCTTAGGTTATTTGCCAATCAGTGAGAAGATGAGGAATAACAGTGCAGACGCACAGATCCCTCTTCAGCAAGATGTCTGCTCCGTCGTCTAAATAATGCTGGCACTTAATACGCATTATAAAAGGATTTCAATGCTTACCGCTATAGTAAAAATTAATTGGGGGGCACTTACATATCAACAATAGTTCCACTTCACACACACACTTCACAGCATTTTGAATATTAGACTTATGTTTGTTTTCAAGAAGGAAAAGAAGAGCAATTCCCATAGTGGAGATATAAAAATCCTGATACTCCCTATTGATTTAAATGGGACGTTTATCCCCTTGATTCACTGTATTGGGGAAATCAAGAGGATAAATACCACATTCAAAACAACAGAAAGTGTCCCTTTTCCCCTATGGAGCAGTTTGTTTGTTGAGAACTGCTTCTCTTTAGCACTCAATATATATAAATAAGCACAAGGTTCAGGTAGATAATTAACAGATTCTGAAGCGAAGAGACAATGGCTGTGAAACTGTGCAAGTCTTATTTGATTCCCAGTGTCACCTCCTCCTGGTGACCTCAGGCAAGTCACTTTATGTCCCTATACATCAGAAACTTAGATTGTAAGCTCTTTCAGGCAGTGGCTCCCTTTACAGCACTGCATACTTCTATTTTTATTTATTATTATAATTACCATATTTAACACTCTAATCTAGATGTGCCTTTCACCTCTATTGCCTGGTTTATAACCACTGTTCTAGAGAGCTACCAGACCACCTGTACAGTATGCTCACTCCAGCTCTCTATACTAACTATAACTTCTGCTCCACTGCTAACAACTCACTGACTATCCCACACTACAAGAAAGAAGCCGGTCGTTCTGCTTTTTCCTTCAGAGCTTCAAAAGTCTGGAATAACCTACCTGAAAAAATTAGATCTTCTCCCAGACTAAAATCCTTAAAAATAACTGCTTCTTTATACCTAAAAACAATATGTAACTGTATATAACATTTTTAGTGTGTATGTGCATATATAATGTCTGTATTTGCTGTAAACTCTCCAGGACATACTTGAAAACAAGGGAGATCTCAATGTATTCATCTTGGTAAAACATTTTTCTAAATAAATATCCACTGATACATTAATCTACCTATGCAGTTACTCATTCCCATTTTATACTATTAAACATCTTCCTAATATTACAAAGAAAACCGTGTAAACGTTATGTGCAGATTGTCAAAGTGAATCCAAATTACGCATATGCATAGTTCTCTCAAGATAATGGATTCATTTTTGTCTGCCTGCTTCCAGCCTAACTGCTTATTATGGCTGTTATGAGCTACTTAACATCAGATGTTCTTCTTATTTAATGTGTATCAGTATAAATACACAGTAAAACAGCTCACAATGCAGCTCTAATTACTAATCAAGTAATTAAATTATTCGTTACATCCCAGATTGCAGATTTTGGTACTTTTCAAAATGGTTTGCTTTATTTTAAGAGTAGAAAATGAAGAGGCACATACACCATAACAGTATTAAAAGTATGACAAGACATTTAAGAAACTCACTAAAAACTGTAATGTATCTATGCAACTGACAAAACAGTCATTTTCTTTTCATTCTGTTGCACTGAACTCCAGGCTATTTTGTTTTACAGTGTGCATGCAAACACATCATTCAGTACAGAGAAAAAAACAAAATCCCTCATACTTTAACCCTTTGAGTGCCAGACTGGTATGCAATGCATTGGATACCACTCTGACATGCAACGGGTTAACAGAGGGGTAGACAAAAATATCAATAAAGTTTTAAGAGTAAGAATGAATGTACGGAGATAAATAGAAAATATGCTCACAATTTGTGTCGCCAGATGTAACATTTTAGGAGCACAGCTCCTACGATTTTTCCACCCCTGCTATAAAATCTGCACAGGTAGAAGGGAGTACAAAAATTGAATGTAGGTGTCTATATACATAATGAGGTTGATGGTAAGAAGAGGTGGATCACATCTGAGCAAAACTAACTTGTCCATAGGCAACAAATAAAAATATCAAAAAATTTCCACTGATTTATTGGGGATTTTAACATGTTGCATCCTTCCCATAGGACTGGAAACTTCTCTAGCATTCATGGGGTTAAAAGCCCCATTTGCTCCCCAACTGTGAAATATATTTTGTTCCAGAATTACTACAGGGGGAGATTTACTAAGCGGTAATAAAGTGGAGATGACTTCATCAGTTTATCACTTCTCCAATACCTATATTATTCTACGGAGCCTATTCACTAAGAAATCTTAGTGCATAGGCTCCATAGAATAACATAGAAATTGGAGAACTGATAAACTGGAGAAGTCATCTCCACTTTATCACCGCTTAGTATATCTCCCCACCAATCTTATTAGTATATGAAATACCTGGGAGCAGATGCCTTTAGGTGTGATAAAGTGGAGATGATATTATTAGTAACTAGTGTAAAAGCCCGTGTACACGGTCCACGGTCCGGGTAAGGTTAACCCTTTGAGTGCCAGAAGGGTACGCAGCGCATTGCAATGCGTTGCGTACCCCTCAGACACTCAAAGGGTTAAGAGGCCAGTCCTGCTCTGCGTCCCTCACACCGACACAGTAACGCACTGTAGAGACTGCTTGAAAGCACAGAAGAGCATTCTGTGCATTCAGCCAGTCTCTACTGCGCATGACAGCTTCTGACAAACATCCAAGTGAATTATTATATAGGATAACTAATCTTAGTACATAGCATAGGACTAGAAGAGTTTATATCAGTGTAGAAGTCCTCTCCACTCTAATCACTCCTGTCACACTTTAGTGCAGCTGTTTGCTAGGAGGGATGATGAAAGTTGTAATCCGGAAGCAGCTGGAGGGCCTTATGTTGCAGATGCCTGATATAAAGTGTATCATTTTTATTATTTCCTCGAAATACAGTCCCAGCGTGCACTGCAGGTCTTAAATTGAAGGTGTTTTTCAGATCTTCAGATAGGCTACCTAGAAAATAATAAATCAATAAAAGCAAATTAAATGCATATATCAAGTTCACAGATATATATATATATATATAAATAAATATTTTCGCCTTCAGTTTTTTTTAAATATATATGAGTTTATTGATACATACCAAGGGCCTGGTGTACACAAACAATGGAGGAGTAATTCCAAGGCTAGCCAACTGCACCACAGGGGAGAAAAAAACAACTGCCATTGGGTTAAATGGGGCTTCTAAACACCTTGTATTTTAGAGAGATCTATAAGCCTTTGTAATGCACTGGAGAGCAGAGCTGTATCTTGGCCATAGGTGTGCGCAACACATTGCTTTCTACTCAAAGGGTGAAAAGCCACATTTCAGTGGAAGTGACATTCAGTTTCTTCCCCAAAGCTAAGATGGTTTGACCCAGAATGACTCCACATTGTGTGCATGCGGATAGATTCTGAGCCTGATGTATGTAGAAACTTGAATAATTCTGAAGCAAACCAAGTGCACCAAAGGGAATAAGAAAAAACATTTTTTTAATGGGGCTTTTGGGTCCTTGAATGCATAATTTTTATCAGTCTTTGCAAAATGTTATGATATCCTGGAGCAATTATTGAGAAACTAAACCACTGGACTTTTAATGCACAAAGAGGTGAAGCTCAAAGAGGAAAAGGTGGAGCCTAAAGAGGAAGAGGTGGGACCAAAAAAGGAAGGGGTGGGTTTATAGAGGAAGGGGTGGACCCTAAACAGGAAGAGGTATGGACTGGACAGAAAGGGGTGGGGCAAATACAGATTAGGGGCTGTTAGTTTAGTCAGGCCTAGGGCAGCACAAACGCTAATTACACCACTGCTGGAGACCACTCTGGGCCCTCAGTGCTTAGACCAGGATTTTATATTCTTTCCTGCAAAGAAAATGGACAGCATATTTTCACAAATCTGCCGGCCTATGTTTCCATATTTGTATACCATATGTAAACAAGAATTTTAATACCTTTACAAGCAGACCAAACTCTAAGGCTCTGTTCACACACTGCTTCAAAGCAGAATTAATTCTGCTCAGTGATCAGTGCATAACATAGTCTCCATGAAAGGAGACTGGGTACAGTAAAAGTGATACCCTATGGGCTGAGTAGCTCATCTAAGAGCTAAGAAAGGTATTACTTTTATTCTACCAGTCTCCTGCTTTTTCTATGGCTAAAATTGTACCACCTTTTACCTGCCTCATTTAAAAATTGCCTGTTGCAGCATTCTGCAACTTTCCTAAGCTCAGTACAAAATTAAGGTACTTTACAGTATACGAAATCTGTACGGTGGCCTATGGAGCCACTGTACAGGTCTCCTATGTGGTGGTTTATGAAGCCATCTTCCAGGTTTTTCAGAGGTGATATTGACATTGGATGCTGAAATGCTCTCCATAACCACCAATCACATATGGCTGCATTGGGTTTCACATCATTAACTTTTCAGTTCCATAAGGTATGGGTATATATGTGTATGTGTGTGTCTGTGTGTTTTGGAGAGAAATGTACCGTTAACAATTTCAATGCCTCAACAGGGAGTGCATTGGGTGTCACACCATTAAAATTTCTGTTGTAGGTGGGGGGCACCATTAATCCTCCCATTCTCAGAGAAGGGCAGAGGGTGTGTTGGGTGTCAAAATACTAAACATCTGAATTTCCAAAGGGGTAGAAGTTTGTACCATGAATCATAAGGTGTTGCAAAATGAATCCATTATCCATTTCACTGCCAGAAGGGCCATTTCAGTTCTGGGGGGAGGTGGTGGTGTGTGTGTGTGTGTGGGGGGGGGGGGTTTGCATCATTAAACATTTCAGTGCCAGAAGGTGGTGCCATTTCAGTGCCACATTGCGGAGAGACATGTCATTAAAAAAGTCAGTGCCAGAAGGGAAGTGGGGGGGGGAGAGAGAGAGATTTCATTAACCATCTGTGTGCCAGGGAGTGGTGACTGTGCAGAGACACTAAGTGCCAGTGTGAGACAGAGAGAGAGCAAGACCGTGTACATGTGAGGGACACTGTTTGACAAACTGTGTGAGAGAAACGCTGTGTGTGTGTGAGAGAGAGAGAGAGAGAGAGAGACTGTGCGTGGTTGACAAACTATGTGAGGGAAATACTGTGTGTGTGTGTGTGTGTGTGTGTGTGTGTGTAAGAGAGAGAGAGAGACTGTGCATGGTTGACAAACTGTAAGAGAAATACTGTGTGTGTGTGTGTGTGTGTGTGTGTGTGTGTGTGTGTGTGTGTGTGAGAGAGAGAGAGAGAGAGAGAGAGAGAGAGAGAGAGAGAGAAGGAGAGAAAGACTGTGCATTTGAAACACTGTGTGTGGTTGACAAACTGTGAGAGGAGTAGTGTGTGTGCGTGTGTGTTTGTGTGAGACTGTGCATGTGTGAGAGAGACAGTGTGTTCTTGACAAACTGTGTGATAAAAACAATGTGTGTGAGAGAGAGAGAGAGACAGTGTGACTGTGTGTGAATGTGTGTGTCGGGGGGAAGAGAGAGGCAACATGTATGTGTGCGTGAGAAAGACAGTGACTATGTTACCAAGTCTTATGGGAAATGCCACATCTTTTTTGCAAGTATTAGAATACAATATAGATATTTAACTTAAATGTCCTTTGTTCCCAAGTGTACGGTTATGACATCATCACAGCTTCAACACTGGCTACTAAGGGAGATGGAGAATTACTGATAACAAAAGCTAGATTAAGTGCAGAGGACTTCATCAGCTTCAAGTTAAATATTCATTTAGTTTATTATTTTGCATTGTAGGAGGGAGAACCTCTTTGATCAGTTCCATGGGCTGTAAGGAGTGTCTGGGTCTCAACAGCTCCATCATGCTCAGCAGAACACTGGAGCTTTTAACGTAGGAAAGTACATATATGTTGCTATGGGCTTTAAAGCCCATACAGTAGAAGCATATATGTTGGTTAGAAGGGTTATGAAGGAGTTAAAAGCTCATAGTTTCAATACTTGTAATTGCACATAACAACTGCATTATTTATCATCAAACAGCAGAGACTGCAAAGAAATTCCTTTGAATTCAATGGAAATTTCATCTGATGTCACCATGGTAGACACAGACTGAGTTTACCAATAATTACTTAGTTGTTTAATATAATAATTCTAGCAAAGTCAAGATTTATTATATATTGTTTCAACTCTACTCTCTCCCTTTTTCTTTGTTTACATCACTTTAGTTTCTTGTAGTTTATAATATGTGGATTGTGATTTTCATAATAAAACAACTCATAGTTTAATCATAAAGAAAATCTTTAAAATCACTCTACCAAATTCTACAAAACATCCTTAAAATTAACAGATTAATAACTCTGAGAAATAACTTGCAAATGACAACAGTCATCAGGGCCACTTATTCTAGGACATAATACTGAAAATGCAAGATAAACTGGCATGAATATTCTCCCCATTACTTCACCATTTTGATGAAAGCTAATATGGTATGACAGGAGGAGAGGGGAGATTTCAGGACATATGAGTAATTAATTATGCAAGCTTTGCTGGGGTTAAAGAATACTTAATTACTAAAACAAAAAATCTCTAAAACCTTGACACCAGTTAAAAAAGCACAAGGTATAGACAATTTAAACATACATATATTTAATGAGGTAAAAAGCTGGTACGTGACAGATCCACTTTTCCCAAAACTTTTAGGGGAGCTGCAGCAAAGCATGGTAACCCTATGGACTATGGAGCTACAATACATATAGTTACAAGAGACACTATGGTGTTGCAATTTCTATGGCAACAAAGACTGTTACTACAAGTCGTATGGGGCTGCACAGGATGTCAGATAACTATATACAGGTCCCAGTATTAGTGTACCTGCTTCCATCTGTCTGGCACCTACCCTCTCAAACAATAGGTATGAGATGCCGCATCTAATTCATAGTGCATGCAAGGAATTGAGACTATTAGGGATGAAAAATTATATCTAATAACCACAGCAGTGCTGGACAATGACAACATCTGCATATTTGACAGCAAGGAAGTTATGCATTACCAAGAAATTATATAATCAGATCAGCGAATGTGAATATACACAGCATAAGATACAAGAGAACAGGAAAGACTACTGAAACAGCCAAACTTGTAATTCCTCCGAACACTGCTTTTAAAGACTATTTTCTTCATATTATCGCTTTTAAGAAACTTAAATACAGATCTAAAAATGAAAAGGTATTTAGCTTTAGATTATACATTAAAGAAAAACATTCAGGTTTCTGCCAGATTTCTTGTACTTTTACAAAAAAAACAAACCTCATCAATAATTCAAAATTTCATCAATGAGGAAGAAAAACCCTGCGATACACTTAGACCAAGCATGACATCAGTAATGAGGAACAGAAAGATATAGACCAGAAATGCTTTTTTATATGTAAGACAGTGGGCCAATAGACATGAACACTGAACAGCTAAGAATAGGAGAGTAGAAATGCCAAGGTTTCTTTTATAATCATCTCAGTGTGGCAGAAATAAGTTCTGTTTATTCACTCTAGTTGCCTGGAGCACTAGGTTTTTAAATTAAATCTTCAAGAATATTGGAAAAAAGCAAAATACCTGAGCAAGCAAAAAAGCTACATGCCTGAGATTATTGTTCAGAAGACCTCAAAATAATAAACGGGATGGAGGGGGGATCAATTCAGTCTGACACAAATGTATGAGATATTGTGTAAAATTACATTTCTTTCTTGATAAAGAGAGATCTATATTATACTTACAATTAGCATTTTGTTTGCAATAGAATTACAATGCTTTTGCTTACCTATAAACACACTTCAGCTAACCTCTTGGATGACAAAATGATCTACAGAATTCCAGGAGTAATGCACAATTAATATAAGTAAATAAAGGATTTAAAAATAATCTACTCTGGCAGGTGCTTTCGCAGTGTAAGACAAACCAGATGAGCTGCTCAGTGCCGAAACAAAATCAGATAAACATTTACCATGTGTTTTTGTATAGTTTTATTCCATATCTCCCAACATTTCAAATTGCCAAAGAGGGACAATTGTATTTTAGGGGTGTGGCTGGGGGTGTGGCTGGTGGGCGGGGCATTAACGAGAATTTGTAGGCTGTTTCATGACCTATCAACTCCTCCTTGTGTTACCTAATAAATGACTTATTACAAGACCAAAGTATTTTATTTAAGCACACTAAACATCAGTATATGTGTTTATAAATTAAAGAAACAATTATGTGAGTTTTATTGCTGTGGAGCATTGTGATACACTTATATACACACCACACAGTCTGATTTCCTAAAAAGAGGGACATTAGGGTGGGAAAGAGGGACAGTGGGATTTGGGTCTAAAAGAGGGACTGTCCCACCTAAAGAGGGACACTTGGGAGGCATGTTATTCCCCACCACCTCCTTGTGTAACCAGCACAGTACCCATTACCACATCAGTGCAACCACCATCATTTTATCACCTTCACATGACTAGCCATCCTGCCAGCGTACAGAATGTGCAATCATCACACATCTTACAACACCCCTTGTATCCCTTGGTTTTTGCTTGGGTATAGATAGTGGTATAAAGGAAACCACTAATTAAACCCTATGAATGCCAGAAGGGGTACACAACGCACTGTAGAATAATGCATTGAATACCTCCTGGCATTGAAAGGATTATACAGTAGTATAGTAAGATGTATTTACTAAGCAGAAAATTAAACCATGGGGCTGATTTTACGGTTCTAGTCACAAATGTAGTAAAGTATATTTATTCTTATCTACATGATAATAGTATTTTTTTTACTCCTGTTTTAGTGCTTAAAAAAGGGAGGGTGGGCAGGGTAAAAAGGAGAGCAGTAAGGAACACATGAGGGAGTGACATGAGGGATACATGAGGTGGTGAAAGGGAGTGCCTTGAGGGTTACATGAATCAGTGAAAGGAAGAGGGGATGCATGTAGGGCTCTGCAACTCTCAGAACTGAATCTCTTCCCTGTCCACTCCTGTTAAAATCACAGCTTCCTAACTCCACTCTCCTTCCTCCCTGGGGGTGGTTGCCAGTGAATCAGAAATACTTAGGGTGAGATGTTCAGAAAGTGGTGGTAACTGAAATTGTCTGTAATCAGAATAAACCAGTTCTTACACCATAGTCCATCAATTCTCAGACATGCTTCTGTCATTTTTTGCATCCAATTCCGCCATCTCCGTCAAAGGGAAAAAGTGGGTGTGGTTTAATCTTCCGTCATAATGTAAGGTATTTTCAGAAAAAAATATTAGTTTGAAAGTTAATTTTTGTCTGATTAATGTCATTTTCTCCCGACATAAAAAAACTGGTCTAAACTTGAAGAAAAATTTGTTTCAAAGACAAAAAAAAAAGTCTGTTTCTTTGAAAATTTTCATTTCAAAGACAAAATGAAAGACAATTTTTAAGATCAGAATTTTTAACGGCAATGTCATTTTTAATTCATCAATTCATTAGATGAATTTTCAAACGTGACGGATTTACTTCTGAAAATATTGCCCTTCTTTTACCACCAACTCATGATCCAACAAGCTTTTCATTATGACGACTTTTTGAACATCTCGCCCTTAGATTTTTTTTTTCTCTCTCTCTCTCTCTGTTATAATTACATACAATAATAAAGGAGGGCAGCGCCCATGGCACTTTTATAAGCAAAATGGCAATTTATTGTAGGTCAATGTTTCGGTCAATCATAGATTTATCTATAATAAAACTAGAAGAGGTTGTGCGGTAGAGAATTCTCTGTCAGTGCTACCCACATCCAGGAGCAGCAGTAAGGTGTTGATTTTCTAATCGCCTCCTTACTGTCTCTCCAGGAGATATGGGGTGAGGGGGTGTGATTTCCACAGGAGTGGCCAAGGAGGAGAAGCCCTGTCAAAATACCTGCAAGGAGTTTGACCGCCCTCACTTACGCCTCTACACAAAAAAATATAAAAACCCATGGCCAACTCACTTCTCGCTCTACCATCTTCAAATTTCCCTCTACATAGCCCAAAGCACTGTTCCTCTTCTCATTGTACCTCTGTCCTGTGCATATCTGTTTGTTCCGGTGGAGATGCAGGAAACCATACAGTTCTCCGCTGGACAGAGCTAAGCTGACTCCTTACCTAGTACATATACAACAAAGGAACAACTTTGGCAAATAATAGAGCTTTGCTTAAAGAGCCACATGCTTGGCATATTTTTAGCATAACGTTATTATAGTGCTTATTTTTCATTACCATCATTAACCCTTTGAGTACTAGAAAATATGTAACGTAATGCAAAGCAATGCTCAGCATAACCCCCTGGCAATCAAAGGGTAAATATTGCTACTCTTTTGCTAATGCAGTTTTTGTACCCATAGAAGTGCTTCTTGTGCCTCCTTGCTTGTTGATGTATGCCATGGCCATGGCGTTGTCCGACTGGATGCGGACTGGACAAACCCTCAGAGGAGAGGACCAGTATACCAGATCAAGATGAATCGCCTTGAGCTCTAGGACGTTGATGGGCTGGAGGGCCTCCTCTGCAGTCCATTTGCCCTGAACCCCAGGTGACCCAGGACAGCTCCCCAGCCCCTGAGGCTGGCATCCATCGTCACCAGGGTCCAGTCCTGAATGTCAAAGGGTTTCCCATTCTCCAAGTTGTAACCTGTCCAGCCACCAAAGCAGGAACTGTGTCACCTCCTGAGGAAGAGAGCCACAGCAGGCTAAGAGAGCCGGATACCCACACCAAGCCCGGTTGGTGAACCTCTGGAGCTCTCTAGTGTGAGCCATGGAGAACAGGCCTGCCTCCATGGTGGACAACATGCAGCCCATCAGAGACGAGAACTTGTGCATTGGAGCCAAGTTCCACTCCATGGCCCGGGACACAAGACGCATGATCTGTTGGATAGAATCCACGGTCAAGAAAACTATCCCTTGGCAGGTATCAAACCTGAGACCAAGGAAGATCAGGACCTGAGAGGGAACCGGAGATGATTTCTCCACATTCAGAAGCCACCCATCGTAGAGGAGAATCTGAGCACAGTCCTGGACCTGCTGTTTCAGGAGTATCCTGGATGATGCCTTCAGTAGAAGGTCATCCATGAATCCCCCTGATATGGAGGTAGGCAATCAATGCCCCTAATACCCTGGCAAACATCCATGGAGCAGTAATAAGTCCAAAGGGCAGAGCAGTGAATTGGAAGTGCCTCAAGGTGCAGGTGAACCTGAGGTACTTCTGACTGTCCGGATGAATTGTAATATGCAGGTAGGCATCCTGCAGTTCCACAGAGGCCAGAAATTCTCCCAGACACATAGCTGCGATGACAGAGTGCAAAGACTCTATCTTGTAGTGAGTAGTCTCACAAAAGAACCGAGATCCTTGAGATCCAAGATGGGGCAACTGCCACCGTCCCTCTTGGTAACCACAAATAGGTTATAAATGAAAACCTAAACCTCTCTCTTGAGGAGGAACTGGAGCCAGGACTCCCTTGTCCAAGAGATCCTGCACCGCCTCTTTGAAAAGACACAGCTTTTCCTGGCCTAGCAGAATTCTGGAGTGGAAGAATCTAAAGGGAGGCAGGGATGTGAAAGGAATCCTGTAGCCTCCCAAGACCTGTAAAACCCACTGATCCACAACAGAGCCTGCTCAGATGTCTGAAAAATGTTGCAGGTGCCCACCCACAGGGCGGTGCCGACCAGGATTCTGAAAGTCATGCAGAAGTGGGTTTGGAGGATTTGGGTTTGGCGGGGGGTGCTTTGACCACATCTGCTGTCTGGACTTGGTGGTCGAGCATGGGATGCTGGCCTGAGACACGCTTGGATTCGACCTTTGCGCTTCACTTTGCCAGGGAAGAAAAAGACGCTGCTTCCTCGCCAAGTTAGGGTGTTTGAAGAACTGAGGCAACAGAGCGCTCTTGTCCCCAGTGGCATCACTGATAATCTGTTTCAGCTTAGGCCCAAAAAGAGATGTGCCCTGAAAGGGAAGAGAAATCAGTGACTTCTTAAATGAGAGGTCAGCAGACCAAACCTTGAGGCACAATGTGTGTCTGGCAGGAACTGAGAAGGCAGAAGACTTTTATGCAAGTTTGACCATCAAAAAGAACATCAGTTACATATGTCTGAGTCTCAGACATGTTGGCCAAGAGGGCTAAAAGATCCTCTTTTGGGGCACCTTTTACGGATAGCCTCAGTAAGTTGCGTCTTAAGGCAGCACCTATGGCAGCAAAGTTAGACTTCAGAATAGCCTCTAGGTTTCTATTAGTCATATCCTTGATTGCTGTGGCATCAGCGGGGTAAAGCAGTAGACTTAGAAAGTCTAGAAATAGGGGGATCAACCTGAGGAGGTGTAGCCCGAGCCAAAGCCACTTCAGAGAAGGGGGACAGCTTGGAAAACCTCTTAGAAAGAGAAAGACGCTCGTCAGCATTTTCCACTCATCCAATATAACCTGGTCCAGAGTGGGATTTGGCGGAAACAGAATGAGGGACTTCTTGCGTCAGAAGAAGTTTGGCCCTCAACAGGGTTAATAGGAACCTGCAGGGTAGTTAAAACCGCCTTAAGGAGACCCTCAGCAGAGGGCTCAGGATCAACCTTAAAGGGGTCACCATAAGCATATGAAGAAGCCCCTTCCTCGCACTCCCCTTCGTCCGTATCAGCCTCAAAGGAATCCTCCTCTGAGGTGTCTGAAACATCAGGAATACCAGGGGCCTTAAGGGCCACAAACCTGAAAGAAGTGAGGGATTTCCAAGAATGGAGGACCCCTTGGAGGGAAAGAGGAAATGGTGCCACAGAGGACTTTAAGGCCTTGACCCAAAGTGGCTCTTGTTCAAGGCTGGAGGGCCCAGGTGGAGTGGTAGGGGCCACAGTACCTGAGGGGCATAAGTGTCCTAAGTATTCTCTAGGGAGCCCTGTATGGCATGAGGAACAGTAAGCAAGAGGGGTCAAAGGCATGCCTGAGTCCATAGCCTTAGGTCTAACCCCATGTCACTTTGGAGCCGACATCCTAAAAGTGTCTGCACAGTAAAAGTAACCCAAATACTGTCACCCAGATTAATAAATCACCTCAGAAAGCCCAAAAGAGTACTTATCTGGCAGGTGAATGGTTAACCTGAGAAGGACAGCAAGGAGCTATGAGCCTCTGTACAGGATACTCAGCAAAGAGAGAAAGAAAATGGCATCCGAAATCACAGCCAATCAGTGAAAAGCCTGTGAAATGGGCCTTCTGGGATTCATAGTTTTCTCCCTTTGATGTTACCTAGCAATGGCAGAACCCAAACTCATAGGGGCCTCCAAGACACTGGGGATGTGAACTGGATCGTCAGGTGAGGGGAGGTAAGAAGAATGAGCCCACTCAACTCTGTAAGTGGAACAGTTGCAGAGATATGTCCCAAAGCAGTTTGTCCCATAGAAGTCAATGGAGCAAGTGAGGGCACGCTGTAAAGCATGCTCTTAAAGGGTTAGTAATGCCCATATTTAAGTTTATTCAGTACTGTACATGTTGAAAAAATAAAGTATATGGAGAAAGTCCTATCTCTCAAACCTTTATGGTTTGAGATATTCGCCGCTAAAGTTCCCCCTCTCTCCCCTTCTCCTGACGTCCGCTCTTTACTGACGGCAGGAGATACAGCCAGCGGCTCTTCAGCAGAGCCGTAATAGCAAAATTTTAAAAGAATTACTTAGTTGAAATGGTCTACAAAGTGTGCATGGTTTACAAGCTCACTTTGTAGACCGTTCCAATTAAGTAGTTCTTTTTAAATTTAAATTCAGGTTGGTGATGTCAGAACTTTGAACTCAGACAGCATAAGCAACTATAAACACACCCAAATGAATAAGACAATGGCTCATTTAGCTGCCTTTTAATATGTATATGAACAATTGTCAAAGTAGTTCTTGCAAAATCGTAAACCTGTCGAAGGCATAGCAGATTCATGATGATGTTGGTGTATTTGTGGCATATTCACAGGTATATGATGGTGAAGACATCTAATGTCAATATGTCGATACAAGATTGCCAAAATGGCCCTTTATTGCACTTTAGTGCATTTTGGCCCTGTACTGTCCTCTGTGTTGCTTACTCTGACACGGATTGTTTGACCCTGCCTTTGCTTGCTGATTCTACAATGTGCTTTGGACTTTTCAGTACGCTGCTTGAAGCCACATAAACCTAGGGGTTCACCCTCTGGGGAAAGAATCTATTCTTCAGACACTGTGCCTACACCTCGTTTTGATCCAGATTGCCTGTCTTGGCTTGCATCTTTCAGATTCTTAACCCAGTACCTGGACTCTAGTGCCTGTTCTTGCAGCAGATTTTGTGACCTTGCTCTTGTCTGCAATACTGATATCTTGGACTCCTGGACAAGCTTGTGTACAACTATTAACAGTGGAGGGGCTCTATCACTATCCTCAAGCCGCGGCTAGTGTGGCTTTGTATGTGGTTTTTGCTCCTCCCTGCAAATGGAGCCCACACTCCTGAATGCAACCTATCATCTGGTACATGGTAGACTGAGAAAGTTCTCAAACCAAAGACCATGTATTTAGGATTTTCAGCTTCAATACATACACTTTAATTAAAAGGAATGAATTTCTGATTAATTTTATTTGCCTGAGCACAGACAAGTCATAGAGATGGTCTACTAGTGATACTTAAGGATAGGTTTAAGAAGCCCTGATGTACACCACTTTGGACCAACATTATTATTTTTTTAATAATATATTATTGCAGGGCTTATAATTTTAAGTCCTTTGCTACTAGCCAGACCTGAAAAGTTACTCTCCACTGCAAGCCAAAACATACCCACCAGGGCTGAATTTCTACTCGCCAGGGCTAAATTTTCACTCGCCATTGGCTAGTGGCGAGTGGAAATTTTAAGCCCTGTATTATTGTTCAGATTAATACTTATGCTTTCCAACTGTGTTACAGCAGGCCTATCACTTCATAACTGTGCAAGTACCACAAGGAACCAAGCCCCTATATTTCTGTAGGGATAAAAGGGAAATTAATTGTAGAGGTACTCTGTTCAATGTTTAATTTTTACCGGTATGTTTACTGTATAGTGAATAAAGTTATAGATTATATCCTTCAGATATGTGGACAGCACACAGAGGTATAAACAGGATGATGTACTTCACATATCCATACTGTGCAGCAAAAATTCCAACACTGAAATCACAAATCTATTTTAAAAATCCTATTAAAAAAATGCATTACAGTTTGCACAAGACCGTTTTAATAATTTTAATTCATAACAAAAATTGTATAAGAGTAAGAGATTCATTTCAAAACAGTTGGGAAGTAACTAAACATCAACTTAACAATAAGAAGAGATAAATGGTTTGAAAAGTATAACTGCCTCAGGTGAAATGGTTTACAATAACTAGTCTCTTAGTATCAATGAGTTTTAACTCCACAAATTGAGGCTGAAAAATTGAAACCCAATTAGAATGTTAGTACAAAACTGATCACATGGGAATTCTTGTTGAAAACAGTGGTCATCAAAAATTACAGGAATTTTAAATATGTGCTAAGTATTTCATTTACATATGCATATTTTTAAAGAACAAGGCTACATTTTAAGAGTTTCAAAATGGAAATCAGGGAAACATTTGAAATGGAGCTGCACATAAGAATTAAAAATGTTATAAAAGGAGACACATACAATTAAAAATGTATAGCTTAGTATCTCACATTGACTCCTTTATAAAAAAAAAAAAAAATGATGGCTAAAAATGTTTCAAATCTGTTTTCATCTCTAAACCCTAAATGCACTAGACATATTTCAAAACGTCACATCAACCTGCTCTATAAATGCATACATTCTCTGACCAGACTGATATTATACTCAGATGTATTTAGCTTAGGGTTGCCACCCAGCCGGTATTTTACCGGCAGGCCGGTAAAAAATTGGCTTCTGTCCAATGGAAGTCTATGGAGGGAATGCCATGGCCGGTATTTTTTTTGAAGAAAAGGTGGCAACCCTAATTTAGCTGAGAAGGTTTTATGAAAAAGGAGGTCTGAATTCTACAAACACACACACACACAGGTCTTGAGTTTATTTCAACGCTCTTGATGTTTCATATGGGGGATAAACATTGGTTTGCTATATTTAATTATATAATAATTTATATAATATTTAATTATATAATAAAAACATACGTGTATGTTTTGTTATTATTCCTATAATAGCGTGTACAAAAATCCTTGAGTGCCATCCAATTCTCTATTGACATTTATAAATAATAGCTATACTCCTTATCATATACATAAGCTACACATCCCTTAGAGGAATATATACAAATATATATTCTACCTGGAGCACAAGTATCAAGAACAGGGTCAGGACTCAAGGAAAAAAATCAAATAAAGAATGAAGATTTATTAACAAAATGTTTTTGGTTCTTCATAGGACCTTCCTCAGCCCTGCTTACAAGTTATTCTTTGCTCATGGAGGTTAGATGTTATTTGTTGTTGATAGAGGTTGTCTGCTGAGATCCTTTTTTTAAGATCTCTAATTTATGGTTACACTCATACTTGCACCTTATCTAGACTATAAAAGAAGAAGTGGTCAGGTGACTAGAAATTCTACGTCCGTGCCAGACACACACCCTTGGTCGGCAGCTGTTGCATATCTCCTCCACACTGCCTGAGCCCAGCATCACACACTACATTAAAATACACACACCCCGGGACTGGCAGCTAAGAGGACATATGCAGATCTCCTCCATACTGCCTGAGCCTGACATACACACCCCTGGGCGCAGCTAGGAGGAGCTCTGCATATCTCCTCAGACTGCCTCTGTACTACATACACAGTAAGCAAGAACTGACCTGCCCTCCACTTTGCACTGAACAAAAAAAAAAGAAAAAAAAACACATGTCCGACTCATACACATACTTAAAGGGAACCACCGACCACATGAACCTCTTCCATGTGACTGCTTCTGTAATGGACACAAATGACCGATGGGATCAAGCAATTCAAATGCCTGTACTAGAGTGAGAGCAAGCGTTGTCCTTCTAGTTGTTCTTGGAATGTGCTGATTATGATGGAAAACAAACACAAAATCTTCTATGGGTAACACTGTATGTGAGCGTGATCCCAAACACATGCCCCTATAGAGCCGCACTCACCACATAAACATAAGGTACAAGCTTCTAAAGTATAAAATAAAAGGGATAATATCATTTATTTAAACCTCTGAGTGCCATAAGGGTGTGCAATGCTTTGCTTACCTGTCTGACATTCAAAGGCTGAAGAAGTTTCAGTGCCACAGACCCACCTCTGCTCCACTATCACACAGTGCACCCGCTGCTGCTTCTCACCTTATGTATATATAATGCCCGTGCTGGCAGTAACTTCTGCCATGTCCTCTTCCATTCATTTACCCTGCTCTGTCCCTGCATGCACTTACAGCCAAGATTTGCAACAAGACCGAACTATAACCGCATGCAGGGGCAGAGCAGGGAAAGGAACTCAAGAGAAGGGTCCCATTATTTTAAACACGTCACTGAAGATCTCATATTTATTTATGTATATTAAGGATCGGCTGCATTAACTCATCTCTGGAATTGTGTTGCAGGTAAGTATTTGCCTACTCAGGATCATTCCTCTTGCAGCATATTTCTACATCAAGCTGCTTTCGCCACCAATCTTTACCCACCTAAACCTATCCCGGTTAACAAGGCAAACGTACACCTTTCAAAAACTAATGCTGGCCCAACACCGCTTGACATGCAAAGTCCTAACCATCGGACCTCTCACAGGTCGAATCCAGCCCACCGCAAGTTGGAGGGCTGACTGTCGGACCTTTTACAGGACAATTTTGTTCCGCCTCCCAGTTCCTGCCCTTTGGACCTCTCGCGGGTCAGTCAAGTTCAGAGGAAGATTCCTGCAGAAATTAAGAGGTACCTGGACTAACAGAGGTGATTAACTCTGTATGCTGTAATTCAAGGCTACTCAATATTTGGTCCAACAATTGCCTAATCATACTGTACTTTAAACAAACAGAAGGCCTTATGTATAACGCAGTAATACCCAATATCAGGCCCTCCATCTGTTTACGATTCCGCTGGCTGGGAACGATGGCAATTGTAGGGAAAGTACAGCAACTGTGGAGCATGCCAACTACAGCAAACAGGACAAATATACATACCTGTTGTTTTCATCGCATTTTTGCTGTATTTACTCTATCACCAGTCACAACTTCTTAATATTTTATCCCCCAACTCAGGAAACATGTGTAGAATTAAAAGTAACTTGCAGCATATTTTATGGACAGTGCCTTCATGCTTTCTAGTTTATGTGCTATCATCATTGGATTTGATGTGATTTTATTTTATCTGATTGCATTTATGCACATTTCATATTTTATGCAAATATATTTTTATGATATATTTGGTCCTTTGCATGTTGTTTTTATTATGCATGTGTTGTATACACTGGCATTTTTGACAAAGTTGCTAAGCATTTGAAATTCTTATTTTACCATATGATAAATATTTTATTTTATCTTACCTTTATAATAGGTTAGGATGCGAAATGTAAGGATTGCACACTAATGAATATTCATATGCACATCTTCGTTATGATAAGATAGCGTAGCACATACCATCTGCATTTTAATTGTTAGTATTTTCAGCATGAATGTTCATGTGTACACTCTTTTACATTGTTATTTCATTTTCTTGCTAATATATTGTGTTTAACTTTTGTATGTCAGCTTTGCATACTGGACTGTCTTAGCATCATCAGTTGCCATGGTATGGACTGCAGCAATGGCTATGTATCACTTCCACCTATCTCACTTCTGGTGTACGGCGAGGATCTCAAGCCTCGCTGTGATCTTTCTCTGGCGAGTAGCTGGTGTCTCTTCAATGTCCCGTTTTGCATGCGGAGTATAAATGTAAATAAAGATAAATGTACTGTTTGTATTTATTTCCCTGACGAAGTACGCGGAGACATACGAAACGCGTTGGAAAATAAAGTATTCTATTGTGATCCGTCTGATGTACACTTGATACCTATATTATTGGCTTAGTTCCCTTTGGTATCTGGTGAGTAAGAGTCTTTTGGGGGCCTTCTATATTATATATCCAACAGTATTACCCTTAGAGGATTTTCTCTTCTCTGTGTCTTTGGTTGGAGATCAACAGGAGTGATCCTTGCAGTTGATTTTATCTGAAGGTCTCTGGAGTCCCCTGAATGCTCTGGACTAATATTCTATGGACGACTGATACATTTGGGCTTTCTGCAACTTACAAGATTTGGTCTTTTAAGTATAATATATTTCACAGCTGTGTTAATATCTTTAAGGTGCTCTTAGATGCTGCGCTCTTCTCTTCTTCGTGCATTAGTTACTGCATGGGTGCTGCTCAGGACACCGTCGGAAGAAGCTGCACATCTATACACATCTGTGGATATATGTATTATTGTGTTATTATTTTGGGTCTATTTACTGACTTTTTGTGTAGATAATTAGTTTTTACCCAGTAGAAGTGCATCAACATCTCTCTCTTTGGTTGCAGCATATGTTGTTTTGTTTAACCCCATGCTACAATTCTTGAAATTATACATTCAATTAGCAGGACGGCATGCCGTTGTACGTCTGTTTCTTTGTTTTTTAAGCAACGGTTTAACCCTTTGTGCCATTACATTGCATTGCGTACCCCTCTGTAGAAAAAGAGTGTATATAATGTATATTAATCTACACATTGTATACACAAGTGTATATATAATGTATATTAATCTAGACATCCTGTGTATACAGTGTGTGCATTAATATACATTATATATACACTCCTGTGTAAGTCAGTCTCACATTAACCCTTTCAGTGCAAGAGGAGTATGCATTGTAATGCGTTGTGTACCCCCGACACTCAAAGGGTTAAGCATTGTTTAAAACACAAACAGATGGGCAACGCCACCCCACACTGCTAGTCTAGTACTAAAAATCTACTGTTAAGAGTGAACTATCCCTTTTACAAACATTTGAACCAAAACCTCAATATAAATACAGATTTTAGGAAGGCTGCTCATCAACGTTGCAATGAACAAATGGATAAGGATAATGTTTAATTTTATTTTCCAGCTGGTAACATTCTACATTTCTCTTCCAATTCAATATTAGGTTTTTGCTTTAGATGTCTACTGAATATTTTGTAAAAATGGGTGATTATTGTTCATTCTTCAAGACCTGTCATCTATTTATATTATCAAGTACTTAACTGCTTTGCAGTTAAAGAGTTCGTATGTCTTATTAATAATGCCAGCTTTTGATCTTATCATTCCCAATTTGGATATTGAGTCGCGTGTCATATTTTATGGATATGACACTTTAATTTAGTCAATTAATAAAACTGACAGGCTGTATATAAAATGAGGAGACTGAATAGTCTTTTTTTTAAATATATATGTGAATAACTATGGTTTTTCTTCCTATACAAATTAATCTCCAACAGTCAACTATTTTATAACTGTATATATATATAGTATACACTCATGTGCGCATCTGACTTTTAGGCAACACCTGAATTATGCTTACAATAATCCCACAGGGAGTACATAAACAATCCCTTCATTACAGCATTACCATCCAAATATACATACCTACACATCAACCTAAATATGTACTTTATCTTTAGTTTCTACTTTCCTTGCATTTAATGCAAAAATACAACTACTAATCTTTTATTATACTTAGCAAATACAATATTGGTAACACTGAAAATATAACGGATTATAATGTGTCCTCAGGATGAGGGTCATGGAACAATTCATAAACAGACATTGCATTCATGTCATGGTATATCCTGGTTGCTATTTTTTTTTTTACATAATTTCTGTATTCAAAAGATTGTATTAAATAAGTATAATTTAACATTTCTCTAGTAATGTAATGCAGTTCCCTCTTTTAAGTGGGAACTACAGTAATGTGCAAAATTATTAGGCAGGTGTGAACAAATGCTGTCAAGTAAGACTGTTTTCAAAAATGACATGTTAATACTTCATTTTTATCAATTAACAAAATGCATAATGATTGAAAAATCTAAATCTAATCAATATTTGGTATGATCACCCTTTGCCTTTAAAATAGAATCAATTATTCTAGGTACACTTGCAGGCATATAGTCAGGTGTATGATTAAACAATTATACCAAACAAGTGCTAATGATCATCAATTTGTAGGATGAAACACAATCATTAACAGAAACAACTATGTAGGAGGAATAAAACTGGAGGAGGAGAAACAGCCAAACTCAGCTATCAAGGTGAGGTTGATAAAGATAGTTTAATGTCAAAAGTTATATATCATCATACGTGTACACATCGCTTTACAGAACTTGTAATAGTACAATACAAAAATTCAGAACTGGGTGAGTGATCTTGAGGTGACTTAGCAGGGGTCTGAGAGATTAAGGGACAAACTGACCTCAAGAAATCTCAGACACTTTGGAGGATATGATATCCCACTGTCTCTCTTTTGAAAATTGTCTGCAGGAAAGGCATCTAGAAAGAGCAATTGTTCACATAGGCCTATCCTTCAAACAGAAAATTATCCAACTCCTCCTCCCTCTCAGTCCCCCAGTCCAGCTACTTCTGAAGCACTCCATGAGCCTATGGAAACTGATTGTGCAAGTCAACTTTCTGCTTTGAAAATACTCTGAGTTGTTTTTTGGGCCTTTGTCTCACCTGTGGTACAATTTGGACTTCTGGCTAGGACTTGTCAATTTAGCCAGGAAATTCTAGGGCTTACAGTTGGTAAGGAGAGCCACTCTAAGTATATAATCTATTGCCACAACTGTAAACAACAGCTTCAGATTCCAGTAGAATTGTCTAAGTTACTGGGAGAATCCCGGTCTTGGCCTTTACCAACCTCAGATCAGCAGGAGTATTTGCAGACTCATTCTTCACTTGCAAACATCAAAATTCTTCTATAAAAAAACTATAGTGCACATCTTAGCAGTTGATGATTCACTTTTAGGCTCTGGGGTGATCACTCCTTCAAATGTACCAGTGCAGATGTCTTTGGAGCCGTCGTCAGGAATATATTTAGATAATACCCGACAGAATCCTGTAAATCTGCAATCTACCGGCCATCTTTGCCTTAATCTTGACAGGAGACAACAGCCAAATTCTGGAACTATATTGTCAATATTCTGATGTATTTTGCAAAAAGAGGGTTGAGGAACTCCCACCGCAAAGACTTGTTACCTGGTACTTTCCCTCCTAAGGGTGATAGTTTCTCGGATGGACAAAGGAAAAGTAAGTCTCTTGAAGATTACATCAAAGAGAACTGGTATTAGGCCACCTTTCTATCCTTCTGGAGCAGAATTTTTCTTAGTGGAGAAGAAAGACAGAACTTTTTGTCCAAGCACAGATTATAAGGCCTTAACCCTTTGCGTACCAAAGTGGTACTCTTAGCAAAGCAAGCTATTGGATACCTACTTGCACAGATCACCTTAGCGGAGCAACCACATTTACCAAGGTGGATTTGAGAGGTACGTACAACTTAATTTGAATAAGATGGAAATGAATGGAATACTTGCATTTAGTATTCAGTTTAGTCACTATGTATAGTGAATTCCCTTTGGGCTTGCTCCAGCAGTCTTCCAGTTGTTCAGAAACTGTATTTTTAAGGATCTGCTCTGCTCACTGATTCTGATTTATACCAAGATCCTCCAAAAACACTAGGCTCATATGTATCAGGTTGTTTCTAGGTTACACAAAGATAACCTATATGTGAAGCTTGTGATGCGCATGTTTGATCAGATACATCTGCCTTTCATAGGATACATAGTTTCTACTCTCAGCTGGGAAATTAACCCAGACAAAGTCCAATTGTTAAAAGAGTGGCCACTACCCATCTCCTTAAGAGAATACTTCACATTACGGCAATGACCCATAAGGGAGCTAACTCCAGACTCTGGTCTCCTAAACTTTACAACTTTTGATTTTCTTAAGACAGCTTATATTACTACCGCTATACTAATTCATCCAGATCAGATCTGCTTTTCATTATTGGAGTACATAATCATAGTCTGCTGCAGGGACAGCAACTCCCTCAGCATTCTGCGTCAAAAAGAAACTGGAGTACCTGGAAAAACTAAACTCCTTAATGCTTGCCAGCCTTGGTGGGCATTGCTTTTGAGTGGTTTTAATACTATTTCTTATAAACCATTTCCAAGAAAACAAAAGCTGCCTCACAATCTTGTCAGTTTGAATAGCATTCTGATTCGGTTCCTCCTAAGGAAGCCTTCATGCCAGTTTTTCTGTACTCACTTGGTTTCATCATAGCTATTCTAGATTACTCCTTGTTGTCTACTAGTCTCCAATGTTTTTCTGGTATCATTACCAAACGGACCATGTATCTAACAGTCAGGTTCCAGGCACATTCTACTCAGTTTCAACAGTCAGGTCCTGGAACGGCAATACCTCTCAGCCAGGTCCCAGAAGGGTAGAACTACTCCAGCCAGGTTCAGGGAGGGAAGAACATCCCAGAAACTCAATTCTGCAAGTGGGTTCCCTTTTGCTATTTCTGGTATTGTATTCTGCAAAATCCCATGCTCTCAATATGCTGCCACCTACAGGATTCTAAGGTTATTGTCACCCCAGTTTACCAGTAAAGCTCCTGTACTTAACTCTTTTTTCACCCACAGCTGCAGTTATTCTGACCAAACACTGACTTGGAATTTGGTATCCAGCATTGCCTCTGGCATCTTTAACCACGGTGTAAGCTGAAGCGCAACTCTTCTCAGTGGTCAACAATGCACACAAGCAATGCTCTCAAGCACTGCACCATAGCATCTAGAGGTGACATATCTTAGGTTGTCACATTTCAAGTCACATCAGGGATAACCAATTACTTACCTCTGGTGTCTAGTATCCTCCTACCATATGACACAGGGAAAAGACCTGGCACAACCAGAATGAAAATCAGCACTGTTTTTCTAATTAAAAAAGGAACTTCAGAATATATTGTAAATATTTATGACAACATTCTTAAAAAGGGAATATAGATGTGATTTGTACCAAAAATGTTCCAGAATGATAGACTAGTGCTTAGACTATACAAATCCTCATTCATAAAGTGAAGCTAAACATTTCAAGAATGGGTCCCATGGAATATGTGTTGTAGAATATTACATTATTTTCAAATACTGTAGCAGTTTCCAATAGATCAGAGACTTGGTGATTTAGTTCTGTGTGGTTTAACAAGCTCTCTTGAGAGCATTATGTGACAACAGGCCAGTTGTGAAAAGACTTCTCAGCTTCACAGGAAGCCTTGTTAGCATAGGAGTGAAAGGGAGGGTAGAATTTATCTGCTCTTTGGAACACAACTACCAGCAAAATATAACATAACATATGTAATATATTCTATCTTAATAACTAAGTAAATGTTTTCAAACAAACTGCTTGCACTAAATAATCTCCTGCCTGATATCTGACAATTTAAATTCAATCAAAGGACGAAGGTAAAACAGAAAAACATGTCAAGCAGTTAACTAGAGATGAGCAAATAGTCTTTTGAAGAAATTCAGGCACATAGAAAATACATACAATTTCTGCTTTTTTCGCTACAACCAATGAATGTCTTAATGTGATAATTCCCTTCAAAGTAATATAGAAACCCTGAATTTCCCTCTTTGTTGTAAGGTGTAGTTTAGCAGCTAGAGTGAAGAAAGCAGAAAGAGAAGACTGAGAAAGCTATAGTTTGTTTTCTTTTTTTAATGTTTGTTGCAGTCTGTGTTACTGCAATTAACTGTTGCATTGTGCAGAGTGTACAAAGACACACTCCATCCAAAAATGTGCTAAATGAGTTTAGAGAATTGCTGGCGCTAATGTGAAAGAGGAATCTTCTACCAATACCATAAATAGCAATCACTCAAAAAACAGTAGCATCATCATGAGATCATGTTGCCACCTCCCAACCACATTGCCAGGGCTCTGGGGTTTGATTTTGAAGAGGGAAAAATGTATGTTTTCCCCAGGTGACTAGCAGAAGTGGTACATCTGAGTTGTAATTGCCTAGTCCGACCTTGAGCCTGCTACTGTGAGTGTGACACCAGATGCACTTCATACACCTATGTCGCAATCACAATCATTACTAGTGTCACCACCACAAGTAAGGATGGAGGAAGACTCTGGTGATTGTGGTGCTGCTGATAAGGGTGGCACTAGCAGTGATGCATCATATATGATTAGAGTTTTATTAGCTGGGACCAATCAAAAGTGGAAAAGAGATAATGGATATCATCAGCAGTGCAATTTTGTTGTTTGTGGATATTTAGTTCCTTTTTATGCTAAATCATCTGAGTCCCAGCACCAACAAATGACATAGCACGATTAGGCTTGTGTGTGTCCAAAATGATGGGTAGAAATAATAGTAGAGGAGGTTCTAGGAATTTGACCATCACAACTGCCACAGATTGTGGTAGTAGAAGTACCAAACACAGCAGTGATACCAGACAGGTGCAGTTAAGCTCCATCTCTATCTCACTTAACTAATGAAATAAAGGGAGATGGAATACTTTATACTAGGGTCAAAGTGTGCAATTGTCTCCAACTGAAAAGGCACTCTCTATGATATGGTCTTAAAGAGGTGAAAGGAAAGGTCACCCCCATCAGCCCAGAATGTCAACTCCATCCTCTTGTGCTATGGTTTGGGGCCAAGTCAATAGTAATATCCTGTTTGACACCCCCACAGCATCCTCATCCCTGTCACTGAAACATCTGTTGGTACCACTGCCAGTGAATATGTCGATGTAAGGATATGGCAATATATCTCCACACACTGAACACTGAGTGGTGTAATGACCACATGTGACAATGTGGTCTAGATCAACAGGATGCAGAAGAAAATAGAAATATTTTAAAGGGATATCTTGTCGTAGTAGGCCATGTTAAATTTTCTTTAAACGCATTTACCTTTAATTTTAAATATTTTTGCAAAAGCTAACCTTGCTTAAAGTGGACCTATCACCTTGATTACAGTTTAGGTATCTGCAAATGTCATTCAAAACTGCTTATTTGTCATGTTAGCCAAAAGTCCAGCAGATGTATAGTTTACAAAATATAAAGTGAAAGTCCCCTGGTGCAGCGCAAAAACAAAAAGTGTCAGGAACGCTCAAGGAGAAAGAACATAATTAAGTGTTTTGTTCAAGGCATGGTAGCCACTCAGGTGCTGCTCAAGTCAGCAGAGACCTTAAATCACTGCAGTCATTCATTAGTGTATTAAAAAGCACTGAAAATTCTTCAAAAGCCTATGAAATATCACTGGTACTGCACCACAATTAGCATACATTAGCAACAGGTACCATGTTTGAATATCTCCTTGACTGTACATTTTCTGGTCTTTTGGCTAACATGAAATACAAACAATTTTTTCAAATATACAAACTTGAATGAACTGAAATGCCTGCTGGCTAAGCTTTTTGTAAAGCCCCTTCTGAAGTCACAATTTTTATACAGGGGGAAAAGCTTGATTAAAACAACAGAAACATATTTGTATTAAGACTTACAAAGTAAGTTACTATATTACAGATCACCTCTCCTGAGGTATTTCTGCTAAATGATACTCACATAGTGTTAGATGCTGGCTGATTTTCAAAAACTCTACCAACACGGTACACGGTTATTAACAATATAACCACCTGCACTGAAATCCCTCTCTGACTGGATGCTTGACAGTGGGCAACTAAGGGTTTCTAATACAGTATGCATGAGTTATGGCCACAAACACTGTTTTGTTTGCCAGTAGTTAAGTGGGTCATTATTTTGTTGAAGAACAGTTACCCTGCAAATACACTGTAAGCATCTCTCATGAAGAGGGGTAACTCCTTGGAGATCAAAATTGTTTATGTACATCAGTTACCAACCCAGATTTTGGAAGCAAGTCCCATATGTGTTAATACTGCCACCCACATTCCCACCACCACAAGTATTAGACTGTCTCCCTGGAGACTTTCTATGTATTCTGCAAAATGTTATTGTTGCAGATACCACTGAAGGTATAAACCTTATGCTTCTTTTCTTTTCAATATATTTTCCAGTAGTTTTGACTAAGCTTTTCTCTTTCATCCTCCACAATGCAATCTTACACTGGACCTATAAGGATTTCTTTATATGTCAAAGAATCTGATTCCTCAGAGTGTTGCTCCTGCTGCTCATGTCTTGTCACCAATTCAGAAATGTTATGGTTAAAACGGAGGTTAAACAAGGTAGCTATAATGTATTCCTCATTGTTTTTAATGGAGACTATGTAAGGATCCTGCTCAAGCATGCTAACAAGTCATTAACCAACTGGTTCCTGTCTGTTTTGTTGTAAAAGTCACTGGCCATGCTCTTTATTTTTTCTGTAATGAATATGGAAGAATCTCATAGAGTCACATACATGCATGACTAAGCAGCCAGATGGCCTCCTCAAAAAGCTTCAGCAACTAATATAAGTTACACATTAGCTGATATTGAACATGAGACAAAGAAACATCCTTCAAAGCCTTCCAGTTAAACACTGTATATTCACTAATGTACTTGTTCCTCTCATAAAAATGACCCAGCAAGTCCAATGTGGAATTCCACCAGGTATGGACCTCCATTTTAAGATTTTGATGACATGAGTTGTTAAGCTATTGTATGAAATATAATGCAGAGTATAGAAACGGCTAAAATGATCACAGATTTTGCAGGTGATATTTAGCATTTATTTGAAGATTTTGGATTCTAAGAAGAATCAAATAATGATTTGATTTAGAACCTGAGTGAAGCAGGGTACATGTACATGGGATGGTCTCTCAAAACTCTGCATGCCTTAAGTGTCATGTAGATGGTATTGGATACCTTACAATTGTACTTTAGTACTAGTGGCAAAGCACATGGGTATGACCTGTTGCTATCCTGTTGCTATCCACTGATGGAAAAGATACACAACAAGAAGTGACATATCTCTGGTCAAATTAACTTTCTTGCCAGATGTTTCCAGCCCTTTGCCCCAAAACACCAACTACCTGCTTTGGAACAATTCTGGTACAGCCACCTTTAAAAATAACAATAATAAACAGTATACCAGTGGGTTATAACAAATGAGTAAAACCTCTTATCTTTACAAAAGAATAGGGCAACATGTCAACCACCAAAATGATATCAAGTTTGCAATTCCACAGTTGTACTTTTTGATTATTGTTGTGCGTTTTTTTACTTATTTCTAAGAACTAAGTATTTGTTGGATGAACATAATTCCTTTAATAGCATGACCACTATTAGTTGTTGTAGTGGTGAAGGAGGTGGTGGTAGGTCTGGCACCTGACTATATGACTTGTCAACTCCAACTAAATACCCACCTATCCTCACCCATTCCCCTCCTGCCACTCTTTTATCTAGTCACTGAGGTGGAACCAACTTACTTTCTTCCTCTCCTTCAATTGCATGCATTCATATTCCTATTTCCTCTCACCTCATCTAATCCCTCTCCCAAATGGCAATCCCCATACTTATGATATATTTTCTGATGATTACAAACATGCCATAGTAGCACCTATCCTCAAGAACAGTACCACTGACAGCACCACAACCTCTAGCTATCAACCAACCAACAACTAGCCTACCTACTAGGCCCCATTACAATATGGCTTTGGCACTGCTCACTCCACAAAAACTGCTCTGGCAAGTAAGGTCAATGATCTACACATTGTTAAATCACTAGGGTACTACTTAATACTTATTCTGTTTGATCTTTCACTGTGGATCATACACTTCTCTTACAAATTCTTCAATCCTTAGGCATCCTTGAACTGGCTGTCCTTTCATCTAACTAACCACATCTTCAGAGCCTTCATTGCCGCTTCTTTGTTCTCACCCATCCACCTCTCTGTTGGTATTCCTCAAGGATCTGTTATAGGACCACTTCTTTTCTCTCTATACACAACACTTGTTGAACTTAGCAACTCATTTTGACTCAAATATCACCTCTATCCACCTCTTTATTTATCCACACCTCAACTGGCTCCTGATATTCAATATAAAGTCAGATTATCTCTTAACTATAACTATCTCAGATTGGATGGCTCTTAGGCACCTCAAACTTAACATGTCTAAAATTTAACTAGACCAGGTCCAGTTATGGCATTAAAATAACTCCAGTATTTGAAGCATGGTGCCCAGGGGTGATAATTGACACCAATCTCTCAATCCTCCCTCATTTTAATGCTATTGAAAATTCGGTCTTTTTTTCTTGAGAAATATAGCAAAAATCCACCCCTTCCTTTGTTCTCCCTCAACTAAAATTCTTGTACAAGCACTCATCCTATCCTGTATGTATCACTATAACAATCATCTCTCTGCAGAAATATAAAATGAAAAAATGAAAAAACACAGAGTACCTAATAGTGCAAATCCGTGAACTCTGCTGCCAGACTAATCTACTTAACTCGACTCTTCTCTAACACCAATCCCCTTTGCCAATCACTGCACTGGCTCCCAACAGCATACAGAGTTCTGGGGCTAACTTACAGAGCCCTCACTAACACCGCACCCCCTGTATTTCATCTCTTATTTCCAAATACACTCCCACTCACCATCTTCGCTCTGCACATGACCTTCTCCTCTCCACAGCTCTCATCACATCCTTCCACTCCCACCTACAGGACTTCTCCCGTCTGCATCTGAGCTCTGGAATTCCCTCCCCCATCTCATCAGGCTCTCCCCCAGCCTTCAGATGTTCCCTGAAAACTCTCCTCTTCAGGGAAGTCTATCAACTACCTCCATAAACATTATCCTCAAGAACCACCCTTTCCTTGGACCACTGCACTTAACAGCGCTTCTCTCTTCCACCCACTGATCGGCATGTGGCAGGAGGCACTTACACCCAACAGCACTTACTCCTTCTGTGTCCAACCTACCTTCCTCTAGACTGTAAGCTCTCATGAGCAGGGCCCACTGATCCTTCTGTTCTCCACATTTGACTGTATTATTTAATACCTCTGTATGTCTATTCCCTATTGTACAGCACTGCAGAATTAGTTGGCTCTATATAAATAAAGAATAATAATAATAATAATAATAAAGTATAAAGCCATGCATTTGGGAAGAAAAAAATCACAATGCTACTTATAAAATTAATGGAATCATTTTAGAGGACTCGTTGCTAGAGAAAGACCAGGGAATCCCTATAAACTACATACTTGGACCAGTTTCAAACAGCAGTAGCAAAAGCAAACAAAGTCCTGTCTTGCATATAAAAGGGTATTGACGCAAGAGTGGATAGCATCATTTTGCCATTGTACAAATCGTTGATTAGACTTCACCTTGAATATGTATTGACCAACAGTTCTGAAAAAGAATATTCTAGAACTGGAGAGAGTACAGCGAAGAGCAACAAAATTAATTAAGGTAATGGAGGACTTGACGTATGAGGAACGACTAGACAAACTTGGTTTATTTACTATAGAGAAAAGACAGCTAAGAGGAGATCTTATCACAATGTACAATTACATGAGAGGTCAATGCAAGGATCTATCTGCTGAGCTATTTGTTCCAAGGCCTGATCAGATAACCTGGGGCCAACTCTTGAGATTAGAGGAAAGGAGGTTTCAACTTCGGCAGGGGAAGTTTTTTTTTTTTTTTAAAGTAAGGTCTGTTAAATTGTGGAATTCCTTCCCCAATTATGTTTTAATGGCAGATACAATAGATGCATTTAAAACAAAACATATATAATTCTCACTTATCTGATTTATAAGGCAAAGGTTGAACTTGATGGACTTGTGTCTTTTTTCAACCTAATTTACTAAGCTACTATGTTATATAGAAAACATCTCTCTGGTAAGTTATTAATTCCAAGGCCTGATCAAATAACCAGGGGACACCCCTTGAGATTAGAAGAAAGGAGGTTTCAACTTCAGCAGAGAAAATATTTTTTTTTTTACAGCAGGGTCTGTTAAATTATGGTATTCCTTGCCCAAGGATGTGGTTATGACAGACACAATGGATACTTTTAAGAGAAGATTAGATATATTTCTTTCGAAAAGGGAACATACAGGGTTATACTGTGTATTAGTAGGTAAAACAGGAAGGTCTGATAAAGACCTAACTTATTTGGCAGCAGGAAAGCTATATAATCCTCATGTCTATGGGTTATAAGGCAAAAGGTTGAACTTGATGGACTTGTATCTTTTTTCAACCTAATTTACTATGAAAAAAATGAAGGAAGACAATAAAGCAAAACTAAAGCCACAATGGGCAAATCTGCACTAACTAATATTATAACTAACACCTTATAGTTAATATAACTATTATATAGTTTATAATATATTAAGAGTTATTATCATAACTAATATAATATATACCAAACAGATATAGTAAGAACATAATACTATACAAAACAAACAGATTAAAAAGTAAAAATATAAAATATATAATAAATCATAAAATGAAAACAAAATGAGATATGAAGAATGGAAAATAAGTGTTTGGAATGAACGTGAAAAAGTTTGTAAGGTGTGAATGAGTGAGGTGTAGGTTAAATGGACAAACTAGATAAGATGTGTGTGGAATAGAATAGGAAGGTGAGTGAAGTGTTATAGAGTGAATATAATGTAATGACAATATGATGTGAAGATCGTATGATATGAGTGGAAAAAGTGCAATGACACCAATAATAATAAAAAAGTTAGTGAAATATATATGAGATGAGGGAGGTGAATGGGATGTAAGAAGATGTGTGTTATTTGGTAAAAATGTGGTGTAAAATTGTGTGTGTGGCATGTTTTTCCTCATAAAGGTCATATATTCTACTGGTTCATATATTTCTCTAGGTTTTCGCATCATCTTCCCATTTTTATTAGTTTTGTGTCCTTCAACATGCACCTCTTTTCCACATCAAATTATTTTTACACTTCATTTTTACTATATAACAGCTATGGTAATAGGACTCTAGCAGTAAAAAGGGGCAATGAAAAAAACCTTAAAACAGTAGAAAAGGGAGGCTAAACTGGATCTTGAATTTGGCGCAGAGAAAAAGAGAAATGAGTAGTTACATACAAGCAACAGCTAATTCCAGACTTAAAGGGATAGTAATACTTCGTTTTAACTTTATTTTATTTTGTAGGCATTAAAAAAACATGAAGAATGATGTAAGTCTTATCTCTCAATCCTTTATGGTTTATGAGATATTCACAAGCAAAGTTTCCCCCTCCCTCCCCTTTTTCCTAGTGTAAGCAATCTCTTCTCAGATGTGAATCTCGTTGTAAGACCAGACAGATAACAGAAGGGGACAATTTTATTTGTATGAAAACAATGATCTGGTTGAACAGGGGGGGGATACTTTGTTTGTGAATATCTCTTAAACCATAAAGGTTTGAGAGATAAGACTTATATCATTCTTCATGTTTTTTTAATGCCTACAAAATAAAATAAAGTTAAAATGAAGTATTACTATCCCTTTAAAAGAAAAACCAGGGAGCCTGGAGATTCTGTGAAGTGAAGGTTAGCTATGTACATTAGCAAGGAGATACAACCTACATCAGCCAGCCACTACCTATGCATTCACTCAAATGACTGAATAGTGTGAGCAGAGAGAGGAGGAGTATACAAAGGCTTCCGACCCCTCCTACAAATACAGGTCCAGCCCCCCACTTACTCTCACTCAGATATGATATAATGTTACTATATATGAATGTGATGTTTCTCGGCAAAATATGTCACATACTGATGTCTGAGTACACTGGAGATTCACTCAGCAGTGATAAAGAGGAGATGAATTATCCGGTTTATCACTTCTCCAGTTCCTATGTTATTCTATGGAGCCTATTCACTAGGATCTCCAAAGCTGAAGAAATCTTCAGGGGATAGGCTCCATAGAATAACATAGGAATTAGAGAAGTGATAAACTGGAGAAGTCATTTCCAGTTTATCACCTCTTTATCACTGCTTAGTGAAGCTCCCCCTTGTGAAACAATGAGTTAGCATGCTCACTAGAATCCAAACAGCAAAAAAACAATGTTTAATACTTTACACAAGGATTGTAATACTTCACACAAGGTTTTTTTCAGATGTAGTTCCATAATTACTATTCAAGGATTTCCAAACACTTCTAAAATATAATTAAGATCAGGGCTATGAAACTTGCAGGAAAGATGGGAGCCATTACTGAAAATGCATCTCCTAGTTACTAACATATTTGGTTATTTTACATGCTGTGCCTGTAGGCAGACCCCATTTCAAAATGTTCACAAAAATAGTCTAGAACTTTGAGAATATTAAAAAGGACCTGTCACTTTTCCAAATCCTCTCCTCGGTGGGAGCCTCCTCCTTGAATAAATCTGCACAATTATTCTTACTTATAGATTTATTTCACATGTCCAGTGGAAACTGCTAGGTTCTAATGCCGAAGAAGGTGGACAGAGGTGATTTTATGGACAAGTGATGAATTACACAGGCTTTATCACAGGTCACAAAACAAAGCTGTTAAGCAACAGGAAGCTGGGCCCACAATTCTGGAGCTCCAGAATCCCAGGAGAAAGTCTGAGGCTCTGACAATACATGGGTGACTACGAACTCCAAGGAGTGGCGCCCTAAGGTTTGTGCAGCCACCAATGGACTAAGTTGAAGTCTGAGACAAGGTACGTAAGGGGCTAGACAAACTGAGGTCAGAAGTCAGGGCTGGTGATGACAGGAGTTTTAGTCCAACAAAGTAATGGGCCAAGTTGCCCAGCTCATAACTAAATGCATTAACGTCACAACAACATGCTACATGTCAAACCAATTTAGATTCTTCCCTTTTAATGCCATGACAAGGAGCAGCTTGATGGAACTTATTTATGACCAAAATGTTACCAGGTTCTTATAATAAAGCATCTTTTTATTTGTGCTGTGATCAATACCCAATGCAACCCTCCCCCTTCAGTGGAGGTGAAAAGTGCTTATTATACGTGAGATTAAGGTATTTTGTATCTAAAAATGGTTGTACAACACACATGCAGATTTTAATTCTCTATAAAACAAAATAAACTTGTCTACAGGTGATGTGCACTTTAAAGATCACAGAGAAGCACCAGTGGAAAAAAAAGTATTTTAACAACACAGAGTTGCAGATCAAACATGTATAAGGTGAGTATTATGAGCTTGAACAGACTTCAGTTCTGTTTCAGTTAGATCAGCAATGAACTGTGCAGAGTGAGATGCACATAACTGGGGAATGGTTAAAGTTGAAGTCAGGTGACTTGGCTTGAGGTCTTAATCAATAAGTACATCCAAGATCTTAGTAACAAACGCCTGTAATGGAAATGTTTAATCCAAATATACATAGTTATGGCAACAGGGAACAGAAATAATCCACAGCACGACCGTATGCCACACACATTTTCAACACCTTCAAACCTCATTTACAAAATGTCCAAATTTCAGCTGATCTGACCACACAGGACTAGAATAATCAAACAGCATAATATTAGATTTTATGAGGACATTTATCAGAACTTTTGTATTCTGGTATCCAATGGCATTTTTTTTTTTTAAATGCTGGGATCTCTGCTCCATGTGACAAATGGTGAGGGAAATGTCCTCCTCATGTGATAAAATAAAAAAGAAATTCAAACCTTTCATGGGCTTTGTAAATCACAGCAAGAGTCATAGTGAAATGTAAATCAAGGATATTAGGTAGACATTAGCTGTCCAGCTGTTGAGGACTATGGCCTTGATTTCTTTGGCCTACTTGGCAAAAAAAAAAAAAAAAAAAAAAACAGCCAATTGCATTTTTTCACTCATGGTAAGACTTTCAATTATCTGTGCTATGAAAAAATACCAGTAAAAAAAAAAAAGCACATAGGGCAATAAAGTTAGTGCACTTTGGAACCCATTCAATTCCATATGTTAGACATTAAGATGCGTTAAGGGACCCACTGTAACAGGTGAAAATCTGCACCCAGTTTTTTTGTTTTTTAACCTACCGAATTGAAGGAGGAAAAAAGCCCCCCAAAAAACCTCTAAGTGATCAGTGGATATATTGATATGGGCCCCAATATAGGTTTTTAAAATTAACCCCATGAGTGCCAGTGGGGAATGCACCACATTGCACAGTGTTGCAAACCCCTCTGACACTCAGGGGGATAATCCAACTAAGTTAACAACATCACAACCCTTACCTGTAATCCTGATATCCAGTGGGGTCTTCAGTAGGGGTGGGAGAAAAGTGAGGAAAATTTCCCACATGACTTTTCTCTAAAAACGGACGATTTTTTGCTTTTCTCGCAAATGTTTTCTTTTTTTTCTCTAATGTAAAATGTCCCTCCTTTTCTCCTATTCCAGAAAATGTTTTGCCTATTCCAACACATTTTTCGCTTAGGCTAACATAATTTTCACCAATTCAACACATTTTTCTTCTATTCTAACAAATTTTTCTCCTATTCCACACATTTTTTCCTATTTTAAAATTTTTTCCTATGTTTAATATAGTGCAACATTTCGCAGGACAATATTACTTCTGAGTGCTGTAGTGGAGAAATAAGTACCTGGAAGTCAAAGTTGTGTCTCCTACAGCAACATATGCCTTAAAAAATGTGTTAGCATGCAGAGTGCATTTGTACTTTTATTGCACACTAGTTGAACAGCCCGTTACACGGGCCACAGTGCCTCTGGCAGCCGGTCGCTGGACAGTCACGCGCAGCAGAGACTGCCCGCGCCACTGCTGATACAGAGCTGGGCGCTCCTGTATCAGCCGCAGCGCGGGCAGTCTGTACTGCGAATGACTGCCGCACGCGCAGCAGTGTGTACTGCGCATGTCCGGCGTTACACACAACTTAGCGAATTATTATATAGGATGCTGCAGCAACAACAACACTTTACTTCCACACCCCTGCACTTCCTCCACCTTTCCCCCTATCGCTTGTGCATTTGCTAGACATTACTCAACTACTATGTGTTTATTGACTCTCTACAGTACACAACTGATGGAGTGTGATGTCTTGCCTTGGCCCTCAACAAAATTCTCAATGTCATCTGCTGTCTATCAAGTCTGCCTCAGTCACAGAGCTCCCAGTCAGCTGTCTAATATATTTATATATTTAATTATTTATGTTTTTATTTTTTTAATTTGTATTTACTTTATTTTTTTTAAGGTTCGTCCCAAAAGAGATTTATATTATATATATATATATATATATATAAAACTAAAAAACAAAATCAACAGACTTCCCCAGCACAGAGAAAATAAAAGTAAAATCAGCAAGCAATTTGGACCCCAGCTTCCTATGTCTTGCCAGTCAGTCGCATCAAATTTTGGGGTATTTTGAGTCAACCTCTTTCCTCTCTTTTTCTCTCCATTGTGCCCCCAGACTCCTCTGCTACAGAGAACAAACGTCCTACCTAAATGATTCCCTAAAACTAAGCTTAAATTCCCCTTTATTTGCCTATCTTCTCTAGCTCAAAAACATGCTGCTCTCTCCTCTCACAAACACAGAATGGCGTGCTGTGAGAACCTGACAGCCTTTAATACGGCCATAGAAAACTTTCATGAGGTGGAAAAAAATGTTTCTACCCACAGATTTCAATGCACAATCAGCTAGATGAAAAAAAGCAGAAAAAAAATAGGAAAAAAAATGCACTTTTCGTGGGAAATTTTTCACGAAGAGGAAAGTGCCATTTTCCAACATTTTCAGTTTGAGGTGAAAATTTTCACTCATCCCTAGTCTTCAGCATCCTTGGCAGCTACTGTCCATCTCCTCCTGTCATCTGCTATCTTCTTCTTTCTCTTCATCTTCTTATCTTCTGATCATCTTCTTTATACCAAGGATCTACGTGAAAAGAAGTCAGCATTAAATATGCTCCAAACAAGTATTAATCAAAGATATGCAGAGTTAACTCTTTGAGTGCTGGAGAGGTGGCACTCAAAGGGTTGAATTTATGCAGGCAGTCCAAGTTGGAAAAAATTAGTTTTTCTCAAAATTGAAAAAATGTTTTGAATCCATTTTGCATATTTTAACCCTTACACTGTCTCACTACCTTCTATATTTCGACTGCTACACTATAGATTTTCTATTGGGAATAAGGAAAATATATTTGCAAAATGGCTTAGAAATTTTTTTTTTTTCAATTTGGACAAAAAAACATTTATTTTATTTGAACTGGCTGCAATAATTTAACCCTTTGAGTGCTAGAGAGGTATGCAATGCACACTCCTCCAGCCCTCAAAGGGTTAACGACGCATCTCTTGGATTCATACTTTTTAAAAAACAAATTAATGTTGACTTTTTTTTTTTCTTTTCTTCTTTTCAGGTACATCTTTTGGAAAACAGAAGATAAGACAGAAGATAAGACAGAAGATGAGGAGAAAGAAGAAGACTGAAGCTAGAAGATAACAGAAGAAGATGGACATTGGATGACAGGTAAGTATTATACAGCTCTGGGTGTTAAGATAGTGCTAGGGTTAGTATTTTTGCAGTTTACTGTTAGGGGTGATGTAGAGTTAGCGTTTGGGAGGGTGCCTGTGTGTTGAGCTCACGCTCAGTGCTTGACAGTTTGTCGAGCACCAATCGTTAGCCCTTTTCCTTTGATGTTCCCATTACTAGCCCTATTTAGCATGGGGTTTGGGAACTTAAAACACACAATGGACTTTTAGCCAAAAGTCAGGTTCTTTGGCCCAGCATTCATTGTGGTTTCAGTTAATAGGGTCGTTGAATACCGACGGTGAAACAGTGTGTGTACTGATTGATAAACATTTTTGTCCTACCGGCCACAACTGAATCAAGGCCTATAGCTCTCATCATCCCTAACAAAGCAAAAGGTGACTGGGGATGAACATAGTTCAAAAGCTGGAGAGTGAAAGGTTGCTTCTACCGACATTAATATGTACATTTAATGGATACTCTATCCCGTTCATCAGGTCCAAGTGTGGAAAATCTCCGGAAATGTTGTGATCACTTAACCACGTGGATGTCAGTGACATCTCCAAAATCTCCAGAAACGTGACCATTTAACTGCCCAGGATGTAGAGATCATCCTAGTTGAATGAGCTCTTTATATTTTGTGGGACTGGAAGGTTCTTGGCTTCATAGGCCCTCGCAAAGGTGGATACAATCCACCAACTTGTAGGCCGTAAGTCCTTTCCTGAATCCAGAGGGGACAATGAAGGGTCTTCAGGAGGATATGAAGGAGTTTGTCCATTCTAGATAGAATCTAACACAATGGATCAAATCTAAATTCTTCCCCCTTGAAACGTCCAGATCATCTCCAGAAGGATCAAAAGCAGGAAGTACAATATCTTGGAAGATATGAAAATTGGTAAACACTTTTGGAAGGACCTCCAGCACTGCTCTTAAGATCAGTCATCCCTGAAGGAATATGAGGAATGGCTCTTCCATAGAAAGGGCCTGGAGCTCTGATACTAGTCTGGGGAAGACAACTGCTACTAGGAAAGCCAGCTTCATATTTAAAAACCATGGAATGGATTCAAGAGGTTATAATGTAGAACAGGTTAGTGCGTCTAAGACTATAGGAAATATTCCTCAAAGGAGGTCTTACCCTGATTGCTGCTCTAAAGAATCTGGATACCAAGTCATAGAATGCCTATCTAACTCCCATTAGAGCAGAAACTACTGAGAACTCTGGAACTATAGGAAGCATCTACGGGTCCTCTACAGAAAATTATTGTAACAGGGGAAACCAGGGCCTCCTGGGCTGGAAGGAACTAGTGTATAGTCTTCTGAAATTATTTTTGCTGCCCAGTGGTCTGGTATAAGAGCAGCCCAAACTTCCACAAAGAACTTGAGAGGTCCCCCAAGAAGAGAAGCCTTGGCCGTAATACCATCAGAATTTTCCTGCAGGCATTGATTGACCGGAGAACTTGAAGCCTGGGCCACAAATAAATCCTGATTGACCCACTTTCCATGCCTGCCCTTTAGCTGTATCCTTTGTTGATTGAAAGGTATGAAAGTCTCTCAGGTCCATATCAGCTGCACAAAACTATGTGGCTAAAACAACAAAGATCCAATCCAGCAGTAAGAATAGAGTAAGAAAATCAAAGACAACAAAAATGGAATGAATCAAAACACCTACCAATGGCAATCAAAGTGTTACTAAACAACAAAGGGCATATGACAAATGTTATCACTGGTTTTGTCTCACATATTGAGTTTGAAGCCTATGGGGGAACTATAGATAAAAACAATGGTTAAGTTATCACTAATTTTGGCCTGAATTAAACTGCAGTTGATAACTTTATTATTTTATCTACACATTTCTGCATATACCTCCATAGCAGTCTGTTAGATAAAAAACAGTATTAACACTTATCAACTGCAGTGGAGGCCTCAGAGAACAATCCCAATCTGCGTTACAAATTGTAAAACAAACCACTTGAATGCTAGACTAAGCTTAAATACAAAGTAATAAAGAGAATAATCAAAAAGTCTTAAAAAAACAAAATAAAAAGCTCCAAACTATTTGCCCAAACTGTCCCAATATGAACATATATATAAAATCTAATAAAATAAGCAAATTAAGGCAAAACAAACCAGGAATTAACTATAGACTAGAAAAAGTATATGCCAGTACACAGAGGTCTGTATCATATAACCAGATACAGACTGGAGAAGGAAACCTGAAATCATATCTATATAATGTGGACAATACTTCAAATCTTTGTACTCTGCTTACTGAACATATTTTCAGCATTTTTGCTAGGCATCTGTTTAGAAATGATTTCCACTGATAACTTTCTAGATATATGCAAAAATATATTTTGTTATTTTCAGAACAAATTCAGCTTTTTCATGGCACCTCACAAGAACAAAATTTTGCATAATGCGACAAGCTATAATGTCATACATTCAAACTTTTATATAAAATGTTTTTGCCAATATCAAACTATATATCAAAACATTTATGTTGGCTGTGAATATTTCAGTTATTTATAAAAGCAAAATACATAATATGTACTGTTTTACCTACATGCCGTGGCCCTCACAAACCCCTAATTAACAGGAGCACAAAATGGTATTTTCAACTCTATGAACTAAAATGCACATTCCATTGGGTACATGGCAAAATTGTTCTCTAATAACTACATAAAAGCATATCATTCCCTAAAGTTGATAAACCACTTGTCTTTGGACCCCATGCCAAGTGTGCACAAACGTTTCCACTAGATGATGCCAAAAAAAAACAAAAAAAAAAACAGGAGTATTGCTTAGATTTCAGTCCCTTCAAATGTACAAAAATCTTTGAAAAGTATTAAATTTCCTACTGTACGCATTAGCTACTGTTCTTACAAGACAAATGGCATCCCATTGTGCACATACTTTAGGGGTTAACAGAAGCACAAAACTACACCATGTATAAAATGTCTTAACCTGCCACATTAAATGAAAGGTCACTTGCGATAGCTAAAAATGTGAATTTTTTTTTTTTTTTACATTTCTACCCCTTCAAATGCTCTAAAATCTATGAAAACTATAGAATTGGCTGCCTGTACAGAAATGTTTCCAGAGGGGAAAGACAAAGCCATAATATGCCCCTCCCAGGCTAGGCCACCCAGCCCCTATGCTCATCGAGAGGGAGCAAGTATAGAGGGGGTGCCCCCTCTTTCCCCCATGCAGAGCTCATAGTAATAACTATGAGAGACATGAAGGAAAGGTATGAGAGCCCTGCATCAAAAGAGGGATGGTTTGCCTTTCTGCCCATAGACTGCCATGCACAATATTTCCATAAGATGGAACTATAGAGTTTTTTTTACTTTTTTTTACATTTCCACCACTTCAAAAGAATATATTTGAAAACCACAGACAGTAGACATTCACCTGAATTAAATGAGGGGGTTACGTGCCTTCTTGCCCCGAAGCTGGTGTGCACAACTCTTTTCAGAAAGTGGTGCTATAGGGATAAAATATTTTTTAGTCACTTAAAAGCTAATAAAATATTTCAAAACCATGGAATTTCTTATTGAATTCAGTATCTAATGCCAATGCAGAAAAATGGTACCCCGCTGGTATGGGTTAAAAATACCATAGTGAGCACTAGAAGCATGGCTTCCAGTTGAAAATTCTGGGGTATATATGTGTGATTCCATGACTACCATCTTCAGGGTAGGTGTGGGAAGGATCAATGAAAGCCTCCAACATCACTGGTGACATCAGTCACGTCACAGGTGATGAGGAAGCGTTCCCCAAGGGGTCCTGATGTCCACCCACAATGTTTGAGCTAATTGTTTAAAGGTGGTCACTGCAAGCTGGTAGTACCGGGTTATGCAGCAACGGTATGCTGTATGGGTTTGGCACAGTGGAAACAGCTGGCCAAGCCTGTACGTGGTACCACCTTGACACTCAAAGGATTAAAAAAATGCATTTATCAATAAATATCCTAAAGTCCAATAATAATAACCTAATAAAGATAATAATAGAGGTGTGTATCGCTTGTGATATTAAAAAAAAAAAATCACTGTATACATTTTCTCCTAAAAAGGCAACAAGACAAAATAAAAATAGCAAGATAAGAAAGAAAATACTAATCTACAGCAATCGATATGATTTGTCCACAGCTATTGATCATAGATGGAAAGTTACAGATGAAATTAAGTAATATGAATAGCTCACAACTGAATGGTGAATGAAAATGGAAGGAGCTATTTACTCAGAGCAGATTGAAGAACAATAGGTAATCAATCTAAAAAAAAGACAGACATTTTTTAAAGTAAGGGCAGTAAAATGATGGAATTATTTGCCTTGGCATCCTATATGTGAAAATACTTTAGTTGCTTTCAAAAAGTAATGGATTCAAAGCAGATAGAATGTTGATCCAGGGAAATATCCAACTGTCATTTGGAGTTATGAAAGGACTTTTTTACCCACTGAGGCCCTAAGGGGTGCATAGGCTGAACTTGATGGGAGCAAGTCTTTTTTCAGCTTCATCAACTGTTACTATGTAACCTTCTCAATGCAAAAATCCTAATACTGCAGTTCTATATCCAGTTGTTTTTTGTTATTGACTATTCCACAATAATATATAATCTGTACAGTAAAGAAGTGCAAAAGTGAAAAGCAGATCTAAAAGTAAGGCTTGTACTGTTAACACTTCAGAGTTGCAATAACCGATTCCCAATGATATATGCACATATCATCCTCCTAGCATTGACATCTGAGTTCTGTGCCTCAGTCCATCTCTCTATGTCATCTTCACTGTCGGGAGCTGAATTCATTATAAAGGAACTTATCAATAGTAGCAGGAGCAACAAGTCCAACTCAGTCTCACAGTTTCTTTTTTGCTAAATGAGAGGAAACACTGGCTTCTTTAGGAGGAGCTACATGCTCAGTTGTATTCTGATTACAGGGATGGGGTCCTGAGGAAGCGGGAGTTCTCACAGGGAGCATGGCCAGGAAGGGACAAATCAACAAAATGGCATCTGGCTGTAATCACCCAACACATATCAAGGACCTCTCTGCTTTCTCAAGGATCACAGAAGCCCTTTCTCTATCAGTTTATATACCTTTAATCTGAGCATCAAAAAACAGTGCCTGACTGTGAAATTAAAAACAAACAATACACACAATGCAAAAACAAAATCCCATAAAATAAATAAAAAGTATGCATTTCTTAAACTATGAATTTTTTTAAGAGTATGAAACTTTTATGAAACTTAGTTACAATTTATCAGTGAAACACAATTGTAACTCAAGTAATTTAAACTATGTGCCCTAATAACAGTCTGCACAATTGTAAAAACTTATCCTGCTTCTTCAAAATTATAGAAATAAATATGAAAATAGCTATACTATTAGAAATTATGGTGTTCTATCTGAATAAAAAAACCTATGAATGGGGGCAAATTGTAACTTACTAAAGTATGTGTAGAAGAAAGAAAGACCGAATTTGCTGAAACCCTTTGCACACATAATCAAATATATTACACTAGTTGAATAGTCCGTGTACATGAGCCACAGTGCCAGGCAGCAATGTCCGCAGTGCAGTCATGCACAGTAGAGACTGCACTGCGCCGCGGCTGATAACAGAGCGGGGCGCTCCGAATTCAGACCATAGTCAACTACAGTCTGAATTCAAAGAGCCCTGCTCCGTTATCAGCCGTGGTGCGGGCAGTCTCTACTGCGCATGACTGCAGCGCGTGCAGCCGTCTGTACTGCGCATGACAACTTCTGACAAACATACATTAGCAAATTATTATATAGGATTATAACCCTTTGAATGCCAGACTGGTACTCAACAAATTGCTTACCCCTCTGGCACTCAAAGGGTTAAATATTATCAACAATAATAAAAATTTATATGATAGACCTGTGCATCAAACATCAACACACCCACCTTTCCCGCCAGATAAAAATATCTTACAGTGCATGTAAAATAATAATATTATATACATGCATAAGTACATACATACACACATGCATATATGCCTACACATGTCCATATCTGCGTGTATTAACATAAACAAAATATAAAATTAAATGCATTTCAGACTGCATTTGATAACACTTTTGCTACATACACTCAACTGGGAGTATCCATCATGTCCTTTAAATGAGTTCCTTTCACAAAGTGTCTCACTCTGGTTTGTTTAATTGTAGGTGTCTGCTTTTTGGGTTCTTTAAACAGAGCAGAAATAGAAGTTTACTTGAGGCTGATCTTTATTGCACTTTTACAAATCTTTAGGAGCAGCTCACAAATCCTCCCTGATTAGAGAGCCACACCCAGCCTCTCCACGCAACTCTACCTACCGACTAACAGAAGGAGAGAGGGATTTGCAATGCTTTGGAGAAATCTAGAGCAGGAATAGCCAATCATGGTCCTCAAGAGCTACCAACAGTAAATGTTTTCTGGATATTCTGAAAACATGCACTGTTGGTAGCTCTTGGGGACCAGGGTTGGCTACCCCTAATATATAGATTTTAATGGGATGAATGCCCTATTTATATAAACTGGAATCTGTATTTGACCCATATGGTAGAGTTGGTCTGACACAAAATTGCTCCAGTTCTTAGCACATCTGCCTCAATGACACTCAATGCCGACAGAAATGTGATCTCTTTCATAAGCAAAGCTTGAGGCAGCTGAGGTTATATGATATATAAGATTTCACGGTTAATAGATCCTTACTCTTTCCTCAGGACTTTGTGTTTGTTATTTTAGTCTGCTTACCTCTGCAGCTTTGTGGTCAATCGCACAGGGATTTTATCATTGTCCCAGGCTCCAGCTGTGAAGCTTGTTAGTGTAATTCTTTCAGATATCTGACATAAGTGAAACCACCTCTCTAGAGGACATTTCCTGTAAGAAGATCTACAGAAGATCTCCCTACTCGTTACTGGGACTGTGTCCAAAAACGGTTTTGTACAAAATTTGTTGTTAATTGTCTCAACCAAATGTATATTCTGTCCTTTTTATTCATAAAATCTCAGGACAGAACTGTGTGTATTTGCATTCAATAAGACAGAAGGAGAAAAAAAGCTGGAAGGTAAAAGAACTAAAATGTTTTTGCCTCATGAGATGAAATACTTGCCAAGTCAGCAATAACTGAGTAACCTCTGACCCACATCTCTCAACAGGAAAACGTTGAGGGAATTTGAGAGAAAGCTGTAGCTACTTTTGTGAACTAAAAATATCCAGAGTAGCCAAGAGTCTCTGAAAGGCCATTAAGAATGATAAGGAGGGCTTATAATTTCATGTGAAAGATTTGGATCTTTATTGTTTTAGCTCCATAATATAAAGTAGTTGTCAACCAGGCAGAATGGCTTGCACCGCGCTAACTGTCACTCAGCACAACAAAGTAAACCATAAAGGAGCTGACAAAGGAAATACAGAGAGCTTCTTAACTGAACATAGAAGAAGCTGACAATGCTTCAATACCCTAAATCCAAAATCCAAATTAAGAAACTAAAAACAGAATGGGCAAAACTAAAAGCCATGAAAAAAGGCACAGCAGACACAATGAAAACCTGATTCAAATTATATGTGTACCAGTGTGAAAGCCTGTGTACAGGGGCCAAGATCCAGGTGATGTTAACCCTTTGAGTGCCAGAGGGGTACACAACGCATTGCACTGCGTACTCCTCTGGCACTCAAAGGTTTAAGAGGCCGGTCCTGCTCTGCATCCTGCTGCCGATGCAGTCATGCACTGTAGAGACTGCCCAAAAGCACAGAACGCTCCCAGCATAGAACTCCCAGCATTCTGTGTGTTCAGGCAGTCTCTACTGAGCATAACCGCTTCTGACAAACATTCTAGCAAATTATTATAGAGGATGCCACATTAGGTCATACCTCCCATCATTTCAATTGCCCAAAGAGGGACACTTTAGTTTTAGATGGTGTTGCTGGAGGCATGGCTGATGGGCAGTGCATTACCAAAAATGTTTAGGTTATTTAATGATCTACTGACAGTTATTTGTGTAACTATATAAATTATTTACAACATAAACAAAGAATTTTATTTACACGTACTAATTTATAAACACATATACTGAAGTTTACACAAACATTAATGTGAGGTTTATTGCTGTAGAGCAATGTGATACACATATATACACACCACACAGTCTGATCTCCTAATAAAGAGGGACAGAGGGATTTGGGTCTCAAAGAAGGACTATCCCTCCTAAAGAGTGACACTTGGAAACTTGAGAACATAACTCCCAATAGAATTATATCACAGGCAACAGAAATTTCAGCTTGTCCACAACTGCGAAGCAAAGGTACACAGGCCCATATTTATAAAACTGGAGTTATTCTGAAGTAAACCAACTGTACCATAGGGGCAACTAAGCATTCCTAAATTCCCCTGCACTTGAATAGAACTTTATAGCCCCTTGGATGCTAGAGACATCTCCAAAAGCAATGCAAAGCAATGCATTGGAGACCTCTCTAGCATTCAAAGAGCTAAGAGCCCAATTAAACAGGAATTTTTATTTGTCTCCTGTGGTGGAGTTGGTTTACTCCAGAATAACTCCATTTGCTTATATAAATATGGGCCATTGAACTTTACTGACCAAAATATTCTGGTAAATTATTTTATAAGAAAACTCAATTACCTTAATATGGAATAGTAATGTTTCATAAAAAACAAGCTACAATTAATCTTCATAGTATTTGAGCCATAGAGAGTGTTATTTCAATATTGTCAGAGCTGTAGTTCAAGAGTAATTGAATAAAAAAGTATCCCCTTTTACCCCCTTTTAGCCACCTCCCCTCAGATTTGGAATCTGGTCTTGAGATCAAACAGCTCACAGCAAGAGACAATCTTTTTACTTAGAGCTAAGCCAGGCCCTGGCCAGACCATTATTTTTGATTTTCAGGGATTCTTTTATTTCAGGTATGGTGCCCACAGATTGGCGTAAAGCAGATGTGGTGCCCATATTTAAAAAGGGATCAAGGGATCACAGCCAGGAAATCGCAGACCTGTAAGCTTGACATCTGTGGTAGGGAAGCTGTTTGAAGGGTTGCTAAGGGAATATATTCAAGAATTCAGCTTGAACAGGAATATCATTAGCAGGGGCCAACATGGCTTTGTGAAAGACAGGTCTTGTCAAACTAACTTGATTGCATTTTATGAAAAAATGAGTAAAAATATAGATGTGGGAGTCGCCGGGAGAGCTGTAAGTAAAAATGGGGCCTAAAACTGACCTCTCCAAGACTGGAGCGATCTCTTTCAGGCCCCAAAGCGGCGAGCCGATACACGCAACAGGTCACATGTACCGGTGAGTCGGCAAGGATCAAATCGGTCCTTATGGGACGGAAACATCCCAGGACCGCTGGTCCTTAAGGGGTTAACCCTTTGATATTGCAGGGAGTGTTTAGTGCATTGCTGTACAATGGCCTGTACACCTCTCTCCTCTAGAGATGGACTCAATTTTTCACCTCAAAAACAAAACAGGAGAAAATTGCCCTTCCCCATAAGTGTGACATTTTTGTGAAAAGTGTGAATGTTCCACTTTTTACACCTGGCTCACTGCAACCAGTGGCAAGACTAAGGGCTCAATCCAAATGTTGGAGACGCTGTTTTTTCTTCCAACGGCATTTTTTCAAGCACAGTAAGCTATTCAAATGTCTGTGCTGTGAAAAAATACTGGGGAAAAAAAAAAAAAAGTAATTGTGTGATATAGTTAAGAGGTGTTTTCACCCATAGCAAATGATGAAAACACCATAATTATCACAGGAAAGTTAAGACCCAGTTTTTTTATGACTCAAGTCCCTTATCGACCTTCAAACAGTCGACGCAGACACTTGAGGGAAAAGAGAGTAAAAAAAAAAACCCTAACTCCTCATTGGATGTATTGATATGGGGCCCTAAGCCCCATATCAATATATTCAAAGTATGAGAAGGCAGAATGAACACAGAAGGAGAAGGACAGTGGATGACAGGTAAGTGTAAAACAGATTAGTTAGCGATTGGTGCTTGGCAGTATGTCAGGCACCGACTGTTAGCTTTTTTACTGTCAAGTTCCCAATACTGCTGCTATTTAGACTATTTAAAGGTGATATATCTCAAATCAGTTTTATTGTGTACATCTGATAAAATACATACATTAGTTTAATAATGTTCAGCAAATTTCAAGTGCCAGGGGGAGGGTGAAAGAAGTGGGAGCAGTGCAGGAACAGGTTAGTAAAGTGGTAGTCCAAAAACGGATTGCAGCTATGATTGCTCCATCATTTGCAATAAATAATGATGAGACTTCTCATAGGCTGTTTGTCAAAATCCCATAAAAAGTTCTACAACCACCAGTAATATTAAAAAAAAAAAATCTAAGACACTGAAGAGTCACATTTTAGTGTTGATGCAGAATGGAAAAAGGCGTAGCAGTTCAACCAATTGCTGCATCTGACAGTGAGCCAAACAAGTACAACACCTGCCCAGAAAGTAGTAGAAAAATGTAGGGAAGGGAAAGAGTTAAAAAAAGAAATTGTTTAAGACTTACTGAAGGACAGCAGCAGGGAAGCACATATAATCAGCATGCCACTTTGTGCATGCTGTGTTTTGGGAGACAACCACACAAAGCCATAGATGTGTTAAATAAACTAGAGCAAGTGATAGAGGACTGGCTTATACCATGCTCCTTGAAAGCTGTTTTTCTGTCTGCTTATAATGGCTCCAACAAAATAGCTGCCTTGAGAATAAGTGATATGGTGCATGTACCCTGCTTTGCTCATGTTCTACATTTAGCTGTGATTAGATTATTTTCATAATCCAAAACCCTCGGAGATGTTGAATATTACACACAAAATCTGTGTCCATTTCAGCCAGAGCTGCAGTGCTGGCAATGCATTATCCTATATAATAATTCGCTAAATCGTGTGTAACGCCCGACATGCGCAGTACACACTGCTGTGCGTGAGGCAGTCATGCGCAGTAGACTGCCCGTGCCGCGGCTGATACAGAGCTGGGCGCTCTGAAGGAGCGTCCAGCTCTGTATCAGCCGCTGTGCGGGCAGTCTCCACTGCGTGTGACTGCCCCGCGACCGGATGCCAGAGGCTCTGTATCAGCCGAGGCGTGGGCAGTCTCCACTGCGCGTGACTGCCCCGCGACCGGCTGCCAGAGGCACTGTTGCCCATGTAACGGGCTGTTCAACTAGTATTCCATGAAAGAGATTAACAACCTCCCCACCACCAGCTGAAAATAGAGGTCCGTACCAGGTGGAATTCCATTTTGTCCAAGGTAGAGCATTTGCTCGAGAAGAATAAGGCCATTATCAAGTATACAAATCAAAACTGGAAATCTTTGGTGGGAGAGTCTGTCACCTGGGCAATGACAACTAATATGTGATGTACATGAGCTTCTGAAACCTTCTGAGGAGGCCACCATGCTGGTTAGTGGTGTAGAGAAAGGAATTCGCAAGATTCTCCCATTGATATAAAAAATAAGGCTGATGAATCTTACAATAATGACAACACAGACAAACTAGCTAGTGAATGATATGTTAGCATGCTTTGAGCAGGATCTTCACTTACTTTCCTTTAAAAGCAATGAGGAATACATTCTTGCTACTTTGCTGGACGCCCGCTTTAAACATAACATTTCATGATGAGCAACAACATCTCGCTAAGGGATCAGATTTGGTAAAAGAAAATAAAAAAATGCTTTTAGAGTGAGTAGAGGGTTGCATTTTGGAGGATGCAAGAGAAAGGGTAAAAAAAAATGGCTAGAAAGCATAGTGAAAAAGAAGTCTGCAAAGTGTGTATAAAAGGAGCAACAACATCAACAAGGACATCCCAACATATTTACAAACACATATCATCACCACAGAAAGCCATTCCTGTGTTCCAGGTGCTGCAATCTAACATTGGCGGTGGTGCAGGTGGTAGCACATCTCTACGGGACTGCTCCCAGAGTTTGGGTTGGTAACTGATACACACAAATAATGTGTAGCTCCTAATAGTGGTCCCCGTGCATGAGAGATGGGTATGTTCTAGTCAAAAACGATAATACATTTCCTACCTGCAAGCGTGCAGTCTGAGCAGAGTTTCACTGCAGCTGGTTATACTATACTATTATGACTATCAAGCAGCAGTGTTGCTAGACTTACCTTTGTGAAAATGAACAAACATATAATACTATCTGAGTATCAGATAGCAAAAGTGGCATAGCAGCTTCTAACAATGTTACCCCATGAAAAAAAAATTGTTTGCAGGACTCAGGATTGCCAAAATAAGCCCTGAGAAAAATGTGTTTCCAGGCTTTTGGGTTTGCAAAAACAAGGACCTCAGGCTTCAAAAGAACAAACCCTGAAAAAATGTATCCTCTACTGGCCTAATGCCAGCAGTAGTAGATGGTGTTGTCAAATGCCACTTGTGACATTCTGGCATTGGCTACTGCTGTAATTGCAGCCATGGAGTCATCTAAGCAGCAGGAGGTTTAGGCTGATAAATGTAGTACTCTATAAATAAACAAATTCAAGACAGCTGGTGGTGGAAGTATGATGATGCTTCCACTGGCCAATAGACCAAGTGATGCTGAGGCAGCAGCATCACCTCATCAAGTCAACAAAACTTCAGGTGCATATAGAAAGAAGAAATTGGCCAGCTGAGCATCTTATTCTGTTCCTCCACTAAAGTCATGGATGTGGCAGAATAATAATTTTTCCCTTTAGAGTGTCTTTCATCAGCAACTACAATGTGCACAGCATGTTCAAGGAAACATTATGAAATAGGGGAAGAATAGTGAAATATCACAACAATTAACAGAGCTGCTCTCATAATAAACAACAGGAAAAACTGCAACCACGCATTTTGACACTTAGGTCAGCAATGTGAAAGTATCACCCAAGAAACCAAGTACTGCTATCACTTTGGCCTCTGTCCACTCTGCTAAGGACTTGTCATGTCAAGATAGAAGACTTTTTACAAATATTGAATCATCCCTGCTACCAACTTAGTGTATTAAGAGGGATGGAATATCTACAGATGCTCCCTGATACCCTTCATTCGATTGCTCACCAGCACATTGCCTTTTTTGATCAGTGCACCACAACATTTGCAATAAGTGGACATGAACTGCCAGATCCTCACATCTGCAGACCTGCTAACAGCTGAAGGGGGAGGTAATGGAGTAAAAGTGGATTATGGCCCAGACCATAAGATTGCACAGTGTGGCTCACCTGAGATCTTTAACAAAACCATTGTTTTTACCTAATTAGCTAGCACTCATGACCTAGTTAGCCATTAGATCCTAACAACCTGACTGCCTCTAACATAAGTTTGGGAATAGTTATCTGTTAAATATCCATATTTCATTGATTTCATGAATGACTAGGCCTCTAACTCTGTACTTTTCTATGAATAACACTGATTAAAAAAATGTATATGCCGCTTTTATATTACTGCTAGAAATATTCATTTTTTTTTTTTATTAAGAACAATTTCTTATTTTAGTTTACATATAAGATCAATACAACACTGGGTCCATAAGTATGGTGCATGAAAAACAATGGTATAAATAACAGGTCAATATACACGCAATGAGTCTCGCAAACATATATCCACTGTACCTATAATGGATCAGACAACAATTACACATTGTATGAACAAAGTGGATGATATAAAGACTTGCCAAATGAAATCAGAGGATGGGCACTGACGAATACCACATATAAAAAAATTGCAATATATTATAACCCAGTTATGAGAAAAAGGAAAGGGAATAAAAAGGAAAGAAATGAATAGAAAGAAAAAAGAAATGCAGAAGTACCTCAAGGTTATGGGGGGAGGGGTATCCGTAGGGGGAATGTAAAGGAGTAGGATTAGAAAGGAAAAGCAAATAGGGAGTAACTGATGATGCGGTCGACGTTGAAAACTAGTGAGTATCGAAGTAATGTTTCCATTGGAACCAAAGCTCATGATAGACATGGAGGCGCGAGGTGAGAAAGTGTAATCTCTCCATTTGCAGATTATGAGTTATCAGGTGCTGCAGAGCCACCTCCGGGGGGACAGTCATAGATTTACAGTTGTGTGCCAGGGTAGTCTTTGCTGCCACCAAAATCTGCCCTATCAAAACCTTCACAGTAACAGTGAGTTGAGGTGGTAAGATACGCAGTAGAGCCATTGTCGGTTCCATAGGTAGCTTAAAGGAGGTGGCCTCTAGAATCATAGTAAAGACTGTAGTTCAGAACGGAAGAAGCATAGGGCAATGAGCCTTAGAATGCATGGTGACAAAATCTCAGTGAATCTCTTATAATATTGGCCAGAAAAGCCGTCTGGCCCAGGTGCCTTATTTGTTGGAAGAGGCTTAATAGTAGAGTGGATTTCCGCAATATCAATCAGGGCTTGGAGCTGATGAATCTGGGACTGAGTTAGGCTAGGTAGTCATATCTTGTGCAAGAATGACAAGATCTCTACGACTCCAGGTTGGGGGGTTGCAGCATCTGAGGCCAGGTTATAGAGGTACGCGTAGTATTTTGCAAAGGCATCCGGAATCTGAGCCGGATTCATCACCTTCTCACCAGTAGGGGGAAAAAATGAAAGTAAGAATCTTCTTTGCCTCCTGCTTCTTTAGTCATTTAACAAGAAAAGTACCCGCCTTGTTATTGTGTGTAGAAATGTTGTTTCATCTTGTCTAACATTAATTGAGTCTGATATAACTGAATGGAAGAGATCTCCTTTTTGAGGGTTGCCACTTGATCCAGCTATTGCTTGCCAGGATTAGACTTAACCTTAGCCTCTAAGGCAGGCAAAGACTTAAAGCGAAACTACCACCCAATAATAAGATTGCATCACATCATTGCCCTTCTGGCGACTAGCTGCTCAGTAGCACTAGTCGGCAGAATTCTTACCAGATTAAAGAGAAACCTCTTTTCTTCATGGACTGATAGCAAGACAGAGCACGGACATCTTGCCCTAGTGACGTCCACGCACATGCACTGTCAGTCCCAATCGGGTCTAGGAGGCGTTGCTAGGAGCCATTTGGCTCTGGCTGGGACTGACAGCGCAGGCACGTGGACATCACTACGGCAAGATGTCCTCGCTCCTTGGGTCTAGTGGAGGAGTCCAGATGGGGTTCAGAAACTACATTAAAATCTCTATAGACAATCTGAGATCCTTTGACAACGTGCGATGTACTTGATAAGGTAGAACGTATAAACTGTGCAGAGTTAGTATTCGGAGCATAAATGTTCACCGAGTTGTATAAAACATTGTTTATCATTAGAACCAGAACAAGAAATCTCCCATTCCTATCTTTTTTGATCTGATGTACACTGATTACCAATGAATGATGCAGCCAAATCGAAGACCCTGCACGTTTAGACTGTGCCGTAGAGTGGTAACCCACTGGGAAGTGGCGAGTAAGAACAGAAAGAATTTTCCCTGAGGCAAAGTATGTCCCCTGGATACAAAGGATCTGTGCCCCGGACTCAGCTGCCTCTTGGAACAATAAACGTCTTTTGTGAGGGGAATTAAGACCCTTCACATTCATAGAGAATATTTCATTGCTCATTATATAAGAAGGGAGGAGACTTCTCACAAAAAGCATGAGAAAAATTTGGTTAGCCACTTCAGCCATAGGAAGTATTGGAACTGGTCTAAGAAATGAAGAGAAAGATCCCACAGGAGGCAGAACCATCTCCAAACAACAACTATGGAAGCATCAACCACACCAACAGTTCCAAACACAGAACACAAACATGATGAGAAAAAGGGAAGAGCTGGGAAGGTAGGGTGGGAATAGGTGAGGTCTGGATCACAGACAGCCCTGCTAGAAAGAGGAAAATGAAAAGATAGAAAAGAAAAAAGGAAAACAGAGAAGACAGTAATCTGCCTAATACAGCAGAGACGTAACAGTGCGAATAATCTCAAACATAAATCGATAATTTGTAACAAAGGCACCAAGCTCACGACGTCAGTGCCGGGGAAAGTCAGAAACAAAAACAAACCACTAAGGCATTATACACCATAGGCGGACAAATTGGAGAGGAATCCCTGAGGAGTACCTATCAACAGGCCCAAGTATGCTCAACTCACCCCAGAAGAGTCCATCCGGGGCATCACTCCCAAATCAACCATGTCCCGATTGAGCACTTAAAATTACACCCTTATCCAGCAACACAGGTACAGATAAACAAGTGTTACCAGAAGCCAGGCTGCGAGCCCAGATTCACATTGAAACCATTGAAGGATGGCTTAAAAAATCCATGTCTGAGATCCTGGACCACCATCGTAGATCGAGATGCCAGAGCACCCAATGTGCGCTCACAAGCAGCAGAAAGCACACTAAAGCACCCTCCGTCATACTAGGGGTTACAGAAGAAATGTACAGACAGTAAACATAACAGAACTATAAACTTAAGATCCCCAGGAATCTAAAACTAATACTAATAAACACATGAATAACCATACATTTTACAGAGCACATGAGTGGGCCTGGATTAACTTCCCCAGGTACCTCTATACTAGAACAGCAGGCCTTAAGGTCTGCGGTACTGAAGTAAGAAGTCCTGCATGTCTGGATAAATCATGAACCACCGAGAGGCTTCGGCCTTCTCATCTGTGCAGAGGATCCTGCGATGGAGACCCAGGAGGGGAACGGCTTCGCCTTGAAAGTGTGGATAGGGCATTATTTATAGTCCAGTCCCTGGTAGGGCGCTGTCCAGGCAGACGCTAAGAGTCAGGTTGAGTCGTGACTGGTATATTCCAGGAAGCCAGTATTATCATCCCTTCCTCCAGGGAGGTGAAAGTAACTGTAGACCCATCCCTTGATACCACCAACTTAACCGGATAGCCCCACTTTTGCAGTTCTCCGCCTGCCGCAAAGCAATGGTCAGAGGACGCAGTTGCTTCCGCACTTGAAGTATTGTAGATGATAAGTTTGCAAACAAACGCATGTGTGAGAACAGAGCTGGCAATCGCTCCTGTTGTCTACCAATACGCATGATTTCTTCTTTAACGTCGTAGTAGTGAAGCCACAGTATTACATCTCTAGGTGTCTCCGCAGGCAGATTTTGTGGCCGGAGCAAACGATGTACGCGGTCAATAATCAGGTCATTGTCCAAGAGGTCTGGTAGAAGGTTTGTAAAGAATTCCTGGGCCCAAGCTTTCAAGTCCTCAGGGCTTATGCTCTCAGGTATGCCACTTATATCCGAATGTTGTTGTGTTGGGAACGGTCTTCCAGTTCACACACTTTATCCAGCAGCAACTTTACCTCCTTTACCAGGTCCGCGTGGCTATCCGCCAGACCATTGTGTGAGTCTATAACCACATCAACTTTAGTCTCAAGGTGAGATGTGCATTCTCCAATTTCCCTGATGTCTTTTCGTAGGTCATTCATTTTCATATCCCCCTTAATCTGTGCTTGGAGTGTAGTTAGTAATGCTTTAATTTCGTCCACGGATGAGCCACCACCTCTGGAGGATGTAGAGGCCACATCATCTGCCTTGGACCCTTTGTCATCTTCAAATGTGGAATGGGCGCCATTTTGGAAGTGCTGTCCCAGTAGCTTCTGTAACTTCTTTCTCTCCTTAGGGGTCAAATACTTAAGCATTTGCTCCTGATGTCTCTTGTTCTGTTGTGTCGCCATTGACCCCAGTGTTATCTGAGACAAATAAAGAAGCTCTACAGCGTTATAAGCTGTATGTTCCCCAGCACCAGCGGGAGCTCACTTTCTATGCTACCATCTTCTTCGCATGTCGAAATATTCATATTTTTGAATGGCTGACAGGCTATAATTCATTACTGTTATCCGTAAAAAGAAAGTGGTCCTTACACATCTGGATTTCTGATTAAGTGGACGGTAACTGAAAAAACTTGGATGTTCCTAGTAGAGAGTTCATTCACCGAAACAATGCACACAATTGTTAAACTTAAAGTGGATGTGTCACCTATTTATATCATAGCCTAAATAATTAGGCTACATATCAAATACTTCTAAAACTTTATTTATTTATTTTGTTTTATTTGTTGTAAACGTAACTTAGAAAGTCTGTCACCAAACTACTTCTGCATAGACTGCTCTGCCTCTGCTCTCCTCCCTCCTCCGATGACGGAGGATTTCTGCCTGTAAGCTGGAGCAGTCTCATTGGCAGAGATCGATATCTAGCAAATGAGACTGCTCCAGCTTACAGACAGAAGCCTCCGTCATTGGAGGAGAGAGAAGAGAGAAGGCGGAGTAGTCTATGCAGAAGTTGCTGGGAGACAGACTTTCTAAGTTAAATTTACAACAAATGAAAAAAAAAAATAACGTTTTAGAAGTATTTAATATGTAGCCTAACTATTTAAGCTATGTTATATATAGGTGACACATCCACTTTAAAAAAAACAGACATAAGAAATACCTAACCTAAATTGTGTTTAATCTTCATTAAGTCTTGTTTCTTTAATCCTTTACAAACAAAAATGTAGTTTGAATGAGGCTCATGTCATCATAAAGTAGAAGTGTGGGTCTTAAAAACTTACAGGATTTAAAGAGCTTTCAAAATCTGCTATATTTTGTTTTAGGTTGTTTATTTAATAAGGTCATTTTATATTTAATAACGCTAACTACACACCACAATGTGTCAAAACTACTGCCCCATCGCCACATCTCTTCAGTACTCCTCTCCATCCTCCTATCTCTGCAAATTTCTAGTAAAGAGAAGGTGTAGAAGCAGGAGAGATCCTCTCACCAGTCTATTCAAATAAATGTGTTATTTCAGTCACTTGCACAGAGAGAGAGGGATCCCCTTATTTGTTCACACTGTGTAATTATTTCAAATGGACCATTGTGTTGGGGACCCATTATCATTGCAGAACTATGCAGCTTCAGCCTTTTCTCAAGGGAATGTGGATCTTTTTATCTGCATTCAAAATCTATGACCTCAGATTTGATCTCTATGGGAGATATTTTCCCCATTGATTTTAAGGGGAAAGAGGTCATGCAATTATGGCTCAGATTTTGCATATTAAAAGATGTTGATCCCAGATCCCAGGTTATCATTGATAAGGGTCTGAAATTGTATATGGCTACTGTGAAAGAAGAACATGGCCTCTTACTCTGACAAGGATCTTAAGAATTACACAAAGTGAACAAAGAAAGGAGATCCTACTCTCTGCATGTGAAACAGCAGTCACGTTGATGTTAATAACTCTAAACCTACTTGTTAGGTTTACAGTTATTTGATTTTTAAGAGCTCTTTCAAAAATGACATGCATTGATGAATGTAATGTTACAGTGCCACTTTAAGATACTTCACATATATTTTCCGTTTCATAGATTTTGCTATATTCATTCATGTTCTGCTGAAACAGAAGTGGCTTTTCCCACATGCCCACCTATATTTAGAACATGCACAAATAGAAGGCACAGACAGAACTGATGCATCAGCAGTCTGGAGAGATATATTACTCACACTACTAATATTGAAAACAACAGGAGCCACTGAATAGTGCGCTGTACCAATAATGTCACAGAGGGATAGCAAAATAATTTGCTGCATAAAAATGAGGAAAAGAAAAAAGAAAAAAAAAAGAAAAGAAAAATGTATTAACCTGTTTTGATCTTGAGGCACAAGAATCCATTTTGTGTATATATATATATATATATATATATATATATATATATATATATATATATATATATATATATATATATATATATATAATATATATAAAACTGAGGCAAGCTTTTCCTTTACAAACTGCACAGTATACATTCATCAAAAACAACATTATTTAACTCTTTCAGTGCTTGGTTACTCACCAATGTTCACAGAGAAAAATGCTGAGGAGGAGTTTGGTGTCCTTGAATCATACAATATAGAACAATGTCTATTTCCATGGACATGAAATCCATTGCTAAGTAAATAATAATTTTGGAGTATCAATCCATGTATAATGTATTCACAGATTCCAATAGGAACATGTTAATATGAAATATTTAGAGACTTTTTTTTTTTTTTTTTTAACTCTTTGAGTGCCAGGGGGTACACAACACATTGCTTTGCAATGCATTGCGTACCCCCCCCCAGCATTCAAAGGGTTAAATATATTTCGAGACTTTCTGGAGGAGTTTTTCATTTGTTCTAAAGCAGCAGCCATACATCAAATGGTGAACCAAGTGGAGACGGTAATATCTCCATATGCTGATCTATCCAATCTTGGTATATGCCAACATTTGGTCACCTCTAAATGTGAGTGCATATTTTTTACCTCTTTTGCATCTATGAAGTAACATAGTAAATTATGTTGAAAAAAGACACAAGTCCATCAAGTTCAACATTTGCCTCATAACCCAGAGACATGAGGATTATATATCTTCCTTGCTGACAAATAAGTTAGTCTTTATAAGACCTTCCTGTTTTGCCTACTAATAAATAGTATAACCCTGTATGTTTCCTTTTGAAAGAAATGTATCTAATCTTCTCTTAAAAGTATCCATTGTATCTGCCATAACCACATCCTTGGGCAAGGAATTCCATAATTTAACAGACCTTACTGTAAAAAAACCCTTTCCTCTGCTGAAGTTGAAACGTTCTTTCCTCAAGGGGTATCCCCTGGTTATTTGATCAGGCCTTGGAATCATTAGCTCACCAGTGAGATCCTTGTATTGACCTCTCATAATATGATAAGATCTCTTAGTCGTCTTTTTTTTTCCTACAGTAACTAAGCCAGGTTTGTCTAGTCATTCCTCATATGCCAAGTGCTCCATTCCCTTAATTAATTTTCTTGCTCTTCATTGTACTCTGTCCATGTCTAGAATTATCCTTTTTCAAAACTGGTGCACAAAACTGCACTGTATATCTGAGGTGAGGTCTTACCAACATTTTGTACAATGGCAAAATAATGTTATCCACTCTTGCTTCAATACCCCCTTTTTAAGCAAGACAGGACTTTGCTTTTGCTACTGCTATTTGACACTGATCACGGTTTCCAATTGTATAGTTTACAAGGATTCCCAAGTCCTTGTCTAGCAACAAGTCCCCTAAAATGATTCCATTAAGTCTATAAGAAGAATTGTAATTTTTCTCTTCCCAAATGCATGACTTTACACTTTCTCACATTAAACTTCATATTCCATTGTGTTGCCCAATCTGCCATTTTATGTAAATCCCTCTCTAGAGAACAAATATCCTGTTCTGAATTTATTACCTAGTAAAAAATGTAGTGTCATCTGCAACTATTGATATTTTGCTTTCTATATCTGTTTCTAGGTAATTTATAAACCTAATAAAAGCAGTGGACCAAGTACTGAACCCTGAGGTGCTCCACTCTCAACTTAAACTGTATTGGAGAATTGTCCACTTACAACCACACACTGCTCCCTATCCTTCAACCAGTTTTCTATTCAGTTGCAAAGGTTATCCTCTAGCCCCAATTTCTTTATTTTATACCCCAGCCTCATGTGTGGCACTGTATCAAATGCCTTTGCAAAATCTAGATATACTAGATCAGCTGCCTTACCATTTTCTAGGCTACTATTTACTTCTTCACAGAAGCAGAAAAGAATAGTTTGGCATGATCTATTCCTCATAAAACCATATATATATATGGAGATGCACCAGATTCTGTTTTCATAAAACCATGTTGATAATATTCTTATTTTTTGTGGTGTAATCCTCAATATAATCTCTTATTATCCCTTCTAGCAGTTTTCCCACTACAGAGGTCAAACTCACAGGTATATAAGTTCCAGGTTCTGTTTTAGTTCCCTTCTTAAACAGAGGCATTACATTGGCTTTACAACAATCTTGTGGCACTGAGCCAGTGGTGAGAGAATCATTAAAGAGTAAAAATAGGGGTCTTACTAACACCATCAGGACCCAGTTCTTTGTCAGTCTTAATTTTGTTCAGCTGTCCCATGACCTTTTCGTGTGTTAACCCAATATCTGATAATGGTATAGTTTTATTTGTTACTTGTTCGGGCTCTTTTACCATTCCTTATTCCCTTGTATATACGGATGCAAACAAAGCCTTTTCCTTATCCTCTCTAATCAACTCACCCATCTCATTTTTGAAAGGTCCAGTGCACTCCCCTCTTAAGTTTTTCCCATTTATGTATTTGAAAAACTTTTTTAGATTAGTCTTGCTCTCCCTTGCAATTCAAGTTTCGTTATCAAGTTTTTGCTAACCTAATTGCAATTTTGCAATCTCTGCAGCACTCCCTGTATTTTAAGAAAGAATATTCTGTTCCTTCAGACTTAAATAGTTCAAATGTTGTTTGTTTGTTTGTTTTTTTTCTCTATTGGGTGCTCTCTTCTTTGTTCGTTTATTTATTTATTTAACGTGATATTGTTAATAAGAGGTTTTCGTGTTTCTTTTATCAGTATTTTCATATATATTTGTAGAGCAATTCCTTGGAAATACCACAGAGAAAATACAAATTCTCCCCAAATTGATCAATATTGCCTTTATATTAGTAGCATGGTAAATGGAGCTGGCTGTAACGAAAGCCCAAATGAATGCCACTAAGAAGGGAATCGTGAACACGCTCCCTGTGGCAGCTGGGAGAGAGGTCGGAAGCCCTGCGGCGTTGTGCCGCACATTCTTTGTGCCACACAATGTGGAAGTGCCCGATTATAAGTCTTAATATTTTCAATACTAGGTAAGGTTTAAAAAACAAAACAAAAAAAAAAAAAAACGCTTCGTTTTATTAACCCCTTAAGGACCAGAGGTCCTGGGACGTTTACGTCCCATAAGGACCGCTTTGGTCTTTGCCGACGTGCCGGTACAGGTGACCTGTTGCGTGTATCAGCACGCTGCTTTGGGGCCTAAAAGAGATCGTTCCCGTCTTGGAGCAGTCAATTTTGGGCCTCATTTTTACTTATAGTGCTCCCGGTGGAGCGCTGTAAGTAAAAAGTACATGACGTACTATGACAGTCATCGGTGCTTAAGTATTTAAGGACCGTGATGGTCATAGTACGTCACATAGTCCTTAAGGGGTTAATGAAAGCCAGGGGACACAAGTTTGTGTAATGTGAATGTTCCCCTGATAATAAAGAGCCCCTTTTCATAATCTAGACCACCATGACAGCTGTATGAAATATAACTCCCATTTCACAGTGGAGAGTAAAGTAAGTCAGAGTGCATCTGTAAAGAAAGATATAATGACTCCTGTGCGCCTCTCCCAGAAAGCAGAAATAGGAAGAGATGGAATGGAGCTATTAAAAATGTTGCAGTAAGCACTCTCAACAGAAGATAGTTCTACCTGCACAACTGACTGATTACATAGCTACACTCCACAAAGAATAGGCTATCATGCAGAATCCTATACAACAGTAATGTAAATATCACTAACAAAATATGCAACATGACAGAACAGTAACTTGAATATCGGATAAGCATATTTTCCTGCAGTGCTTTTTAAATAATTGCAGACCTGAGTGGCACTGATGCCAAACCTCATGTTGCTCTCTTAAGCCTTTGAGTGCCAGAGGGATATGCAATGCATTGCTTTGCAATGTGTTGCATACCCTCTGGCACTGAAATGGTTAACTCATTTGCTGCAGAGGCTGGGATTGTTTTGATACTTTAGTGGCATCTGACAAGCAAATAATCAGCGAATGTTTTGTGAATAGATATTTAGTCCACAAAATACAGTATATTATATATATATATATATATATATATATATATATATTTGTAATTGTCATTGTGCCACTGATTGTTTGCAGGCAGCTTGTGTGGTAGTTGTAAAATCCCCAAAATCAATTCAACTAGTTCTCCCACTTCCAGAAACAATCCATATGTGCAAGTCTTATATAGGAAATATATATAGGAAATAATAAGGACCAAATTCAAGGTATGCGTGACATTTTACAAAATCAACAATCACTGTTTTTTTAACTATAAATTATTAGAGTGGTATAGACTGGTAGTAAGAACCTGTGCTCTTAACCTGGGGTACCCATACTCTTATATGTGATCACTGTAATTGCAAGTCACATGAATTATATTTATGCATATAAACTAACATTTACTGCTAGGAAGAGATTAGTACTGACAGCCAGTTTCACTCCCTGGAGCGAGCTGTCACAGCTGAGTATACCAATACTGTAAACATTACGATCAATGCTATTAGTGAACACATTGACTCAGAAACTGCAGCCACTGCTGTGACAGAATTTTATAGGCTCCCAGCAGTAAGTAGGTACACAGAGTGTCACTGACAGCTGGGCCTCAATGTGATCTCAACGTCTGGAGTGCACAGTCACTCCTGACAACTCACCCCATTAATAGAAGAGAACAATCTATAAACAACATCAAGGGTGAATGCCTTTTACGATGATAACAAATGAGCTAAAAAATATGACTAATGTGCAAAATCCATATATGTTAGGCAATGTGCCCTTTGAAATATAGTATTTTGGTCTTGTGTTTATAAATGGGCAGTATAATTTCAGCACATCAATGTAGCTTTAAAAAGCATAAGCTTAACACTGTAATTTTAACTTTTTTGTATGGTCTCTACTAATGTTACTTTATGAATATAATGCTTCTGTTATTACACTGCACTTACTATCTCAGTGACTGACCACATTCCCCCTAAGACTGGAATACACTTCACCTCAAAGAATAATAAATGTTTAAACAAAACTAAGCATTACTGCATGACTAGGAGTCGTGCAGCAATGCTGATTTTTGTGTAAACATTTATTATGATGTGAGAACAACTGGGGATGTGAATGGGCTACAGACGCTAAAAGTCAAAGATGGTCACCCATGTCTAGAAATGGGATGAGGAGCCTGTATCAGTAATTACTGTAGCAAGAGGGGTGGGTCAGGACACCACCTCTGATGACACAGTAATTTCTCATGCTCAGGTACAAAACATAACACTTATTCCAATAGTTCTCCTTTTAAAATTAAATACAAGCATTCTGTTGTGAAGAGACATATTGGACATTATGTTCTTTTGACATACACAAACCTATTTACATTGAAAGGTGGCAATACAGCAGGAATTATTGTACAATTTTATGAGCAGAAATGCACCAGAATTGGCATAGTATGTGACTATATATAAAGAGATGGTACTAATGAGATGTTAGAGATGTAGTTTATGTTGCAGTTCCTAATTTATATACACATAAACCATCAAAGACCAAAAACAATGATACTTAGGGAGAGGTTCACTAAGCGGTGATAAAGAGGTAATACGGAGGCAAAAAAGACTAGATAACATCTCCAGTTTATCACTTCTCCAGTTCCTATGTTATTCTATGGAGCCTATGTGCATAGGCTCCATAAAATAACGTAGGAATTGGAGAAGTGATAAACTGGAGAAGTCATCTCCACTTTATCACCTCATTGTCACCTCTTTATCACTGCTTAGTGAATCTCCCCCTTAGATTGGTCAAGAGAAGTTTAATCAAGACCCTAAATATCACATACAGGAACCGTTCAGCATATAGAAAAGGATGAATCACTTCACTTTTCATTTAATTGTTCATATGCTAAAACGTAGCTTTTACATATATATGTATAATCACGTATGCTCCATATGTAATTAAAACTCAGAAAAATATATACCCCTACTTCCCTGCAGGTTAAAACTTTTTTCCGTATTTAGGAGGGAATAAAGCCTACACCAAACTACAGATCTTGATGAAGCGTTAACATTTTCTCCTTTCCAGAGAGATGCTTTTATGTTTGGTTCTATAGTAGCTTTTATGTAGCAATTGGTTAGTCTCTAACCATTAAGGCTGAAGCGGATAGATAATAATGTGCAAAAAGTATTTTAATTGATGTGTAACCATTGAGGAAATATCACTTTTTACCTCAGAATGGTGATTGCTATTCTCTCTCTAATATCACAAATGATATTCTATTTCATTTAAGGTGTGAAGCACCAAATAATCATGTGAAATGATGTCTTAAGGTGGCACAAACAAAATCCAAAAGACTGCACCAGAAAGAGTGACAGTTATATATATTGACAAGCAATAGATGATATAGAATGTTTGATAGCATTTTATCGTAAGAAAAAAAAAAAGAATTAACATTTTCTAATGGAACTGACTCACAAAGAGTGGTTATTGGAAAAAAAAAAAAAAAAAAAAAAAAAAAAAAAATTAGAAATTCAATTAATGTGGCTAATTGAACACATTGAGTCCACAGCGGAGACACACTATGGAAAATCACATGTTTTAAATAAATCTTAAAATAATTATAAGATATTTAGCTATTTGGCAGATAAGGTCATTTGAGAGACCTCATCATACCCCTAAAACTGCTAGGAATGTCTCCAAAATGTCCTTGCAGGGGTGTTTTTAAGAGCTGAAATATAGTCCAAAAAGGGGGTGTAGGGTCTCCCTATACCAGAGCTTTCCAAACTTTTCAAGCTGGTGACACACTTTTTAGACATGCATCATTTCGTGACACAGTAATTCAGTTTTGCTATCAAACCGGAGGTTAAATTAATAATCCCTTATAAGAGATACGGACACATACATAAATTGTAATAACAAGATGTATGAGGACACAACATATCTCATTAAAACCTTTCATTCATACTGCAGAAGGCATTAAACATGTTGTGTGGTTTTTCAAAGGGCGACATGAGAATGTTGTGCTACATATAAGCGCAAGATTCTTATGTCGCATTATTAAATAGATAGCGCATAACTGATGTTAGAAGTACTGTCCGTCTTTCCTGTCTCATCGGCACCACAAGGAGAAGCCGCAACCATGTGACAGGCAGCCTCAGCGCACAGGGACACTCCAGCCTAGCAGCCCAAAGAGAGGGCAGAGGTATAGAGGAGGTGGCATCTCAAAAGATTTGAACAGCTGAAGCACCGAAAGATTATTAACAGCTGGAGTGCCTCTTTGTGCTGCATACATACCATGTATGCAGCACACGGAGGCACTCCAGCTATATGCAGCACACGGAGGCAATCTCTAGCTGTGTAAATGCGACCATTAAGTAGTAGTGTTTTATCTCAGCTCCCAGTGTTGCTCGTGCTTGGGTTGAATGACAATCTCGCGTTGTGTAAACGGCACCTTTGCCTGTGACACACCTACACACTGCAGCCGACACACTAATGTGTCGCGACACACAGTTTGGAAAGCACTGCCCTATACTAAGGAGCAGAAGGGGAAAGTTGATCTCTAACAAATCCCATTTCTCAGCCCCTCAGCCTTAGATCATAAGCAGTTGGGGGTTACAATCACTGGAATGGGCAGTCTCCCTTTTTTGGTAATGGTGCTCATCATGGTATTTGAGTGTACAAACAGGACCCCTATCTTCTTACTGCTAATATGCATATGAGTAACCTTTCTCGTGATGGTACTTATGAGGGTAAGTCATGTGGTACCTTTGGAGTTCCACTTTTTTGGAATTTCAATTAGAAAAAAAATGTTTTGGGATTTCCTTTTTATCATGTTAGGAGGTAACCTCAAACAGGATCCGCTGAGACAAAACAAATTAAAATTTGTATTTGTTCCCTATGGTGCAACTGGGTTGCCCAATAATTTCACTATTTCTTTTAACCTTTTGAGTGCCAGAGTGGAACACAACGCATTGCAAAGCAATGCATTGTGTACCACTCTGGCACTTAAAGGGTTAAAAGGTTAGTAATGCTGAAATTTAAGTCTATTAAATATTGTAGATGTTAAAAAATAAAGTATGTGAAGAAAGTCCCATCTCTCAAACCATTATGGTTCAAGAGATATTCGCCGATAAAGTTCCCCCCTCCCTCCCCTTCTCCTGACATCAGCGCTCAACTGAGAGCAGGAGATCCCAGTCCAGGGACCAGACGGCGGCTCTTCAGCAGAGCCAAAACAGTGAAATTTAAAAATAATTACTTTATTGGAACGGTCTACAAAGTGTGCCTGGTTTGCAAGCACACTTTGTAGACCGCTCCAATGAAGTAGTTCTTTTTAAATGTCGCTATTTCGGCTCTGCTGAAGAGCCGTCTCGAGTTGCGCAACTCAAATCTCTTTCTGTCAGCTTTACAGCTGACATGAGGGAGGGTGGAACTTTAGCGGCGAATATAGGTTTGAGAGATAGGACTTTTTTTAATACACTTTATTTTTTAATGTCTACAATATTTAATAGACTTAAATTTCGGCATTACTGACCCTTTAAGTTCATCAGCCTCAATGTGTATATTAACAATTTGAGTGCCAGATATTTATCCAATACATTATGAAGCACAGTGTTGGGTACCCCATTGGAACTGAAAGGGCATGTCTGACAGGTAGCAGTTACGTATTTGTATATTTCTCATCTTATCCAGGTTACAATTTTCTGGTGAGATAGAAGTTATACTTCCTGAATCTCTCATATGAAGCATCAACATGAGTGCGGGTATAACCACTGTACACTCCCTAGGGTCTGTTTGTAGGAAGGCCCCAAGTCTAATTATTGGAACTCCATGTCAGTGTAGTGTGAGTCTGGGGTAACCTGTCCAAGTCACACAAAACATTCAAATAGATTTATAATGTGTTAGAAGCACAGCACTTGACACTTCGTATGCAGGGGTGTTTTGAAATGCATTGAACACCTTACTAGCATTCAAGGGGTAAAAACTACATTCAACTTTGAATGCCAGAAAAGTACTCAATGTATTGTGTTAAATTAATTGGGATATTCATTTCTCCCTATGGTGAAGTTAGTTTGCTCTACAACTTGATTTCCTTAGCTAAAGAATATAACCCTATGAGTAAAACACTCCCAGCCAATATACTACACCTAAGAAGTGTTTCGCAAGGTGAAGTTTTCTAATTTCATAGGTTCAAGGATTTATTTTAAGAATATAGCAAAAGCCTATATATTAGTGAATGTTTCCCCATCTGGGCTAGCTGATAAAGAAAATCTAGCAATCTGACTTAAAATAAATAAATAAAAACAGTATTTTACTGGACCAATACAATCACAAAGCTAAGCCTCTTTCAACTGGACTTAAAAAGTAAAAAAAATAAATATGGCAACACAGATAGGTAACTGAAGTAAACCATTCTTTACACAATTTCTTAAAGCTAGGAAAAAATACAAATCAAACACAGAAACATGGATCATTGTAGCAGAAAAAGCCTTAGATTCATGGCTATTAGGAAAAATAATTAGTACCAAATAACATTTTTGGGGAGAAAGGTACCATATTTTAACAATGTTTGATTTGTTTTTAGAAAAGAGATGCCAGTACTGGGAACCCCTTAAAAAAAAAAGGCCTGGTTAGGGGAGGCTTAACCCTTTGAGTACCATAATGCATTGTGTACCCCTCTGGCACTCAAAGGGTTAAGTTAGTGATGTGCAGTTTGCAGCCCTCTAAGAAATTCATGACACATATTATACTTGTTAAAAATAGAAAAAGCATTGGAGACAGCTATTACGATCATCACTTTCTGGATGAATAATCTTTTCAATGCTCCCATTTGTGGCTGGAGAGGCCCTCCCCTCCTCAGTAGATCAGGTCTACTGAAGCAGGGAAAAAAGCTTTATCATTAGCAGTTCTCTACCCACACCACTGCCCCAATGTCCCTAAAGACTTTGCCTCAACTTACACGAGTCCCCATTAACTAGTCCATTGCCATACACACTACCATTGTAAACTCTCTGGAACCAGAGGGGTTAAATGACACTAGCATTAAACAACTTACCAAGCCACCCTCAATAGCCTAACCAGACCCACCATTAACCCCACAATTGCCAGACTGGAAATGCCCCGCAATCAACAAATTGCAGCCAGCCCACCAACAAAGGAGTTAACTCCTATATAATAATTAGTTAAAACGTGTGTAATGACACAGTCGAGACTGCTGAGCGCGCTGTAGTCATGCACAGTACAGACTGCCCGTGGCGAGGCTGATACAGAGCGGGGAGCTCCGAAGAAGCATCCAGCTCTGTATCAGCCATGGCGTGGGCAGTCTCTACTGAGCATGACTGCACCGCGACTGGCTGGCACTGTATCAGCCGCGGCGTGGGCAGTTTGTACTGAGCATGACTGCCCAGCGACTGGCTGGCACTGTATCCGCCGCGGTGTGGGCAGTCTCTACTGAGCATGACGGCACTACGACCGGCTGGCACTGTATCAGCTGCGGCGTGGGCAGTCTCTACTGCACATCACTGCCCCACGACCGGCTGGCAGTGACACTGTGGCCCGTGTAACGGGCTCTTCAACTAGTATGTAATTAAAGGTTTTGTTTAATTTAAGGCCAAAATTGCCTTACGTAAACAGTTGGGGTGATAACATTATTTCACAATCTCTCCATCCTGATCAAGTTGAGATTGAGTGTGTGAAAAAATAATATGGGGTCCTGAGCAAATTAAATTAAAAAATGTAGTACCTTCACTTCATATTCATTTTAAAATGAAATATATTTATATGGGCTATATATGCTATACTAGCAAAAGGGGCATGGCATTGCCCATGGGAATTAAGACCTTTAAGTGCTTCAGGGTTTGGGTATGTCACACACATGCTGAATAAGGGGAGAGAGAGACAGAAAGACACATGATAGAGAAGGGGGGAGAGAGACACATGATGGAGAAGGGGGGGGGAGAAACACATGATGGAGAAGGGGGGGAGAGAAACACATGATGGAGAAGGGGGGGAGAGAGAGGCACACATGATAGACAAAAGGGGGAGAGAGAGGCACACATGATGGAGAAGGGGGAGAGAGAGAGACACAAATGATGGAGAAGGGGGAGAGAGAGACACGTGATAGAGAAGGGAGAGAGAGGGACACGTGATGGAGAAGGGAGAGAGAGGACACACACATGATGGAGAAGGGGGGAGAGAGACACATGATGGTTAAGGGGGGAGAGAGAGGCACACATGATGGAGAAGGGAGGGAGAGAGAGAAACACATGTTGGCGAAAGGAGGGAGAGAGAGCGGTATGATGGAGAAGGGGGAGAGAGAGAGAGACACACACATGATGGAGAAGGGGAGAGAGAGAGGGGTATGATGGAGAAGGGGGAGAGAGACACACACACATGATGGAGAAGGGAAGAGAGAGTTTACTTTTGAACTAGCGCACTTAAAATGCCGTGTCTTAAAGTGTTGCATTTGTTTGGCCGCGTCATTCCAAATGTCGCATTCACCATGTAGTGCCTTAAAGAGTCACAAAATGTACACGTCACATCATTCCGAATGGCACATTCACCACTAAAGAGTCGCACATTGGGTGCAATATGGACGCAATATGGGCGCAATGAGTGCAATATGAGTACAATCCAAGTGCAAACCGGGTGCAATATGAGTGCAATAAAGACGCAATATGGGTGCAATAAGGAAGCAATATAAGTATTGCACCCAAATTGTACTCATAGTGCACCCATATTGCGTCCTTATTGCACCCATATTGCACCCATACTGCGTCCTTATTTCACCCATACTGAACCCATATTGCACTCATATTGTGTCCTTATTGCCCATACTACACTCATATTGCGTCCTTATTGCACCCGTATTGCACTCATATTGCACCTATCCCTCACCTTGTAGTGTCACTTCATTTGGGGGGTCCAAATCTCGCCCCTGTGTTATGTGGCTGGGGTACCATCTTCATGCAGAGATTTTCATAGGAGTAGCCAGAAATCACACCCCTGTGTTATGTAATCTCTCCTCAGTACTGCTTGGCTGCCGACTAAGATTCTCCTTGCAGTGTACGCCCCTGGGTGTGTTCAGTGCCGGAGAATTTTGGCTGCCTACTAAGCTTCTCCTTTTAGTAATATAGGCATCAATACATTAAAACTAAAAACAAAGAAATAAACCAATATGTGGACCTACGGTATCAGGAACCCATCTTCTATACTCAGTAGCAAGAGAGGAAAAAGAAAAGATTAACATGGGGCTAATTCTCAGTTTTGTAAAGGAAAGGTTCTGTGACCTATTCCTCTATCCTCCCTAAGGGACAAACCATGATAAAATAAATATGCAGTCCAGAGGCCCCATATTAATTCATAAATTCCCAGGACCCCTTTCCCTACTCCCCAAGAAGGAAGGGGAGGTCAATGTGTGTGTTTAATGAAAATGACATGCTCACCTGGATGTCGAGATGTAAGGTGCTAGCAACACTCTGGTCCTCAGATCTAACCCATTAAATAAATAAATTAAAAGAAACAATAACAACAAAGGGAATGGAATCTAGGCCATAATTTTTTGTAATAGATCTACATTCATTTAAATGGCTTCCACAATCTGAATTGTACGTAAACTGTAAAAGAGAATCCCTCCACCATTTCCACTCACTGTTAATCTAATACACATTTTGTTGCTCTGTAAACTTAATTTCTTTCAAATGTAGATCAAAATAATTAAAAAACAAAACAAGCAAACCTATTAACCCTAGGAGTGTATACACATATTTGCACATACACATGGATTTTATGCCATTACTTTAATACATATATATATATATATATATATATATATATATATATAAAGTGAATAAGCCCCTGACAAAGTATTTATGTGAAATGCGTTGGGCAACTGTGTTATTGTATCAGCTGTATCCATCTAGTGGCTTATGCCATTTTTAGAATATTTGTTCTGTAAAAGTTTTTGGAACCGTGATCTGCAGTATTATTGGATTCTAAGGAAACATCCAGGATTCGAGTTGTGGGATTCCAGCATTTCCATATCAGGGGATTTATAAGCCAATTTGTGCGGTGAAGGCCACAGTGCCACTGACAGCCGGTCGCGGGGCAGTCATGCACAGTAGAGGCTGCCCGCACTGCAGCTGATACAGAGCTGGACGCTCTAGCCTCGTCACGGGCAGCCTCTACTGCGCATGACTGCAGCACGCGCAGCAGTCTCTACTGCGCATAACTGTGCCATTACAAACTTTCTAGCGAATTATTATATAGGATTGCCAATATAAGCCTTACCACCAGATGAGATGTCTTGTTCTATAAAGGGGCTGACTGGTCAAAAATGCACTGTCCTCTACAGACTGTAACCCCAACTTGCCTCCCCTCCGGCACTGGTTCTATGACTCTTTGCCTCTCGAGATCCTGAATTGAATTGAGGAGGGCTCTTCTTCTGAGTGGGTTGGTTGGAATTCTTGATGGTTTTAAATAATTTACCATTTTTTTTGTTTTGGAGGTCTAATGGATACCCGGCCTCTAGATTTTGAAGGACCCACTTGTCTGGTTTCATTAGTGTCTTCCATCTGTGGTTAAAAAGCTCCAGTCAACCTCCCACTGGAGCCAGAAGCTGGGCCCCCCGACCTTCAGGGGAGATCTTTTCTGTAGCTGTTGTAGAAGTTATCTCTTCTAAAGCTGGCCTTGGATCCTTGGGTAACTGACTGCTTCTTTTGATCATAGGTTCTTGATGAAAAGCGTTTTGAGTCACGAACAGACTCTTGTTTCTATAGGAGGATCTCTGTGGCGATCTATCCTGGGGTAAGAATGAACTCTTATCTTCTGTCATTTTGGATATGATCTCATTAAGGCGTTCTCCAAATAGAAGGTTTCCAGAAAATGGCAGGGAAATTAATTTTGATTTGGATTATGGGTCTGCCCTCCATGGTTTTAGCTCTTCTTGATGTAACTGCCAGGGAGGATGTTCTAGCAAACAATCTAATTGCATCCATGGATGCATCACACGAGAAGCTGATGGCTTCTTTTATGTTGGAGACCTCCTTCATTAGTTTTGATCTGGAGACCAAGGATTCAATACTTTCCTCTAGATTAAATAACCAGATCCTGATGGCTCTTGAGACACATGCCATGGTCGAATTGCTTTTTAAGAGCTACCTCCATCTTCCAGTCCATGCTATCCTTGAGAGAAGAACCGTCCTCCATTGGAATTGTTGTTTGCTTTTCAATATGTGCCAATGCTGCGTCTATTTTTGGAGGGTTAGACCAACTTCCAGTTTCCTCTTCCCCATAGGGGTACATTTTCTGAAATCTCCTGGAAAAATAGACTCTCTTTTCTGATTTTCCCCATTCAGAATTAATGATGTCTGACACGACTTGATGCACAGGGAAAACCGGGAAAAACGTTTTAAAAAGCCCTTCACCTTATACACTCCTTCTTCATCAATGATCTCTCCTTCTTCCTCAGATGAATAGGCAGATAATTCTGGACCACTATCTTCATCCAAGTCATCCCCTCTTGCAGAGGTACCTTCCCCAGGATCTTCTTTGTCGCTTTCTGGAAGAAGATTATATTGCAGAAAAAGCGTTTTGCATGGAAGACCTCATCCATGCCAGAAAATCTTGGAATTGACCGTGCACACTTTGTCCTGAAACATTTTTTAAGCAGTCCAAGCAAAGTTTACTGGGGTCAGATAGGGGGAGTTGGTTGGAACAACCCAAACATGTTTTAAAACTTGTGGTTCCCTTAACTTCCTTAGGATCTAAGGCCACTTTATCCTTAGAAGATGAAGGCTTTGGTGTTGCCATAAAATTTAACTTTTAATATATATAATTAAAACCTTTGAACCAGTCCTCTGAGAAACTGACCAGGCTTAAATAGCACTAGGGAAAAGTTAGAGTAGGTGTGCGTTTCAGCTTGGAATGCAGAGGTCCACTGAATATGCAATTAGGGCAAGCAATAAAATCTTTTGGCACACTACCCCTTACATTACTCCTTAACATTTCCATGCGACGGCAGGCGCTCTCCCTCCCCTCAGTTGGCCCTTGCATTAGGGACCCGATCTGATACTGATGCCAGTATGCTGTAGGCTCTCCGTCGCGCAGCGTGACTTTACATCCGGATCCATACATCAAATGAGGGGTGTTTAACTTGTCTTTTGACCCCTAGCATGTTCCAGTGGCCTGGAATGCACTCCACTGGTATGAGAGAACACACTATAAGGAATGTCAGAAGCACAAATGACAACAACTACAATCTCTCATTCTTCTTATTTGACTTGCATAGGTTGCAGTAATTATAGAAATGAAAAAAAGATAGACAAAGCATGCCATATCAGAAAGTATACATCCTGCCACATCAAATGAGGGGTCACTTGCTGTGCACAACTATTTCCAGAAAGTGGTGTTATAGGGGAAAAAAAAAGCAAACTTTTTTTTTTTTACAATTCAAAACATACTAACATTTTTTAACATCATGAAATTTCCTACTGTATTCAGTACATAGTGCCATCCCAGGAAAAACTGTATACCCATTTGTATGTGTTGATATACTATTGGTTGTGCCAGAAGTAATAAACTACAACTACTTTTTCATTAGCTGAATGCATTAAACAGTCATAACTACTAGAAATATGAAGGAAAGGTACACAAGGCATACCATTTTGGAAAGAAGACATGCACCCACATGACAAGAGGGTTTTTTTCCTTTCTAGTAGTACACAGTTGTACACAAATGTACATAAAGTGGTGCTATAGGAAAATAACATACTTTTTGTTACTTTTTACCACGTCAAAGATAGTACTACTGTATTCAGTACCTACTACCAGTGTGAGAAAAATGGTACCCTGTTTGTATGGGATGACCACATTTGTGGTGTGCCACAAGCACTACAATACACCTGCACTTTTCTTTACTGAAATTACCTGCCACCATTAGAAATACAAAGAAATGGTATGCAAGGCATTCTATTTTGGAAATAAACCCACATAAAATAAAGGGTCACTTGTCTTTTTAACCCTTAGGCTGGTATACACACATGTTTAAATGAGGTGCTTTAAAAAAAAAGATATTTTACATTTTCTGTACTAGAATGACTTTCACAATAAAATAAATTAAGAAATGTTACATATAGCAAAACTTTTTGGAAAGTAGACAACAAGCCACGTCAAATGAGGAGTCACTTGTTTTTCTACCGTAAGTCAGTTTGCACAATTATTTCCAAAAAAAACTGATGAGATAAGAAACATATACACTTAAATCACTTCAAAGTGGGGGGAGTCAAAGTCTATTTGTGGTTCTGTGACTAGCAGGGAAACAAGACTGGGGAAGCAGACAGTGTGTGTGGTTTCATGGAAACCAGAGGGGTCTCAGACAGTTTTTGTGTGGTTCTGAGACTAACAATGGGACAAGGTTGGGGAAGCAGACCGTTTAATTGTGGTTATGTGGCAACCAGTGGAACAAGGCTGGGAAAGCAAACATTGTGTGTGTGGTTCTATGGCTACCACTGGGACAGTTGAACAAGGTTGGGAGGCAGACAGTGTACGTATAGTGCTATACCTTCCAGTAGACAGTAGAAAAAGAGTGGGGAAGGAGGCAGAAAATGTGTGTTTGAGTGTCAAAGTGGAATCCACTATTCGGCAAAGATCTGGCACGTACTTTTTCCTCCAATATTCAAGCCAACAAACCCTGATGTTCTGGCTTCAGTGGGAGAACTAGAAGTCCATCTCACTACCACTGACACCAGCAATGTCAGTGGGCCTTCCTGGTCCTCCCACTAAACTCAGAAGTTTGAGGGACACAAGGCTTAGGAGGGAGGGGATTAAAATTGTGGGTACCTTCCAGGTTGCAAGTATTGATCATCTATTATGATTGGATAGGTGATCAATACCAGAAGGGTCCTACTGTCCCCCAAATAAGGACTAAGACAAAAAAAAAAAAAAAAGACAGCATTTAGGTGGAAACTGCAAAGCCAATATACGATGATCTTTTAAGTACATATGGTTATGTCCAATATGGGATTGGCATTCTAGGGGTTAGTACTTGTTGAAGCCATGGATGGAATAGATAGGATAACTGGAAAACATACCATAGATAGGCTAATGCTTTTATAGAGATAGATGTTTGATCTACAAAAGGATGTAAAGTCACTAATAATAAACAATGACAATTCTATAATGTTTGCCTGGAATTTAGTCAATGCCCTTTTATCCAACTGCTGAACATTCTACATAACATTCATTTGTCCTAGTTCTATAGTTTCAAGGAAGCATATCCCATTACAGTTGGGGGACATATCCATCTCTTTGGTATCTCAAGAGACATAATGACGTAAGCACTGAGGGAAGAAGAATTCCTAAGAACATGATCGATGGCATACCTCTAAATACAGGGAACTGGCAGAGACAGTTCACGCTGCTTCAAGCCTAAATAATAAAGCCTCCATTACAACTAATGTGGGAATCACTCATATGTTCTTATTGTATGTAAAAACTCTGAAATGCCAAAGGCATACATATTACATGATCCATACACAAAGGGTTAATTATGCATTTAGATTTAGATGCATTGCAAATTTATATTTATATTGTAGATGAAAAAAATATGTGACCATTTATTAACCTTTTAGGGACCACAGTGTTGTGCAACACATTACAAAGCCCTCTGGTCCATGAAGGGTTAACTATAACAAGGATGCAATTACACAGTGAACGTCACAAAATCTCCATAAAATGGTTTTGACATAATAATCACCAGAGGTGTTATCCCCCTTCATATCTATTATTTTTATCATTTAATCATCCCTCCAGATCACCAAATACCTTAACCCTTTGAGTGCCAGAGGGGTACGCCACGCACCCAAAGGGTTAATTCCCACACTCTTTTGGACCCTATACCTACATTTTGGAAATATATTTCCATGTTCCCATATCCAAAGGACACTTTTCTGTTTTATTGTATTTAACTTGACCCTTTGAGTGCCAGAGGGGTACGTACCCCTCTGGCATGCAAATGGTTAACCTCTGACAAATGCTCCTTTTTCTGTGTTTTCTCAGCCAAGCAACTTCCTGACTTTCATATCAAGTATATTTAAATGCAAAGGTCTTAGGCTGATTACAATAAAAATCTAATTTGAAAATAAAAATTATCTGGAAACAGTTACTCATCTGCATGTCCGCCGGTAACGGCAGATCTGCACATACACTGCCTTCCGCACCAGAAATGTTCCACTGTCTACATCAAAACAGTGCGTCTGTGGAACACCTTGTAGTTCTTTTGTGAATACTGGTGTTCCACAGAACACGGTCTGCTGGTCAGGGCTGTTGCAGGTTACCTTAGCTCCATTCATAACCACACCCACACTATTGATATGACGCCCCCAGTTTTAGCCACTGTTTCATGGCACAAAAAAATACACTTGACTTATAACAAGCATAGACAAAAAAAAAAAAAAAAGGCTTTAAAGGGGATCTCTCACCTTATACAACATTGTCTGTCTCCTGTAGTGTAATGTTGTTGGAGTTGAAATCCTTTTTTTTTTTTTTTCTCTTTTTTTTAAACCGTGTAGTTTCTGATATATAAGCATTTAAAGTCTTCCTTGCGAAGTCAGCAGCTCTCAGGCTGCGGGTACAGCTTCAGTCCGCAGCCTGTCAATTGTCTTCATTTGCCCTCCCCTTGTAGTGGCTCTCCTCCTCCGATGACAGAGGTGGACTGAATCTGACTTGGCGCGCTCTCGTGCATAAGCGCGTCCAGGTCAATGTGTCCACTTGCCTCTGTGGCTATTTGACTTAGGCAAGCGGACTGACACTAATTATAAAGGACGGAGAGCATGAACGGACTCTGTCTATGTAGATACATTGACCTGGACGCGCTTATACACGACAGTGCTCCAGGTCAGATTCAGTCCTCCTCTATCATCGGAGGAGAAGAGCCACTACAAGGGGAAGGCAAATGAAGACGATTGACAGGCTGCGGCCTAGAGCAGTACCCGCAGCCCGAGAGCTGCTGACGTCACAAGGAAGACTTTAAAAGCTTATATCTCAGAAATGACACGGTTTTAAATAAAAAGGATTTCAACTTCAACAACATTACACTACAGGAGACAGTTAATGCTGTATAAGATGAGAGATCCCCCTTTAACACTTTGGCTGCTAGAGAAATCTCCAACACATTGCTCTGTAAAGGGCTCTAAAACTGGTGCAGGGACATTGAGATTGCTCTGACCACACCCATAATTCAGAATGGGGGTGTGGTCTGCACAGCTGAGGAGCCCTCAAAATTTGGAGCTCTAGGCAGTTGCCTACTCTTCCTGTTGGGAAATCAGGCCCTGATGCTGGTGATAAAGTGCAAATGACACTTCGTAATAAATAAGTGATTTCAAAAGGATCTTTCAAAATTAGATATATTTAGTTATTTTTACTTAAGTTAACAGTTTATAATATTCTTAGCTTTATTATATACTTATTTATTTAGTTTATGCAAATTAGATAGTACTAGCAGGCACGTCAGGAGAGACACTATAGGGCCAAGACAGGAACTACCTGCACAACTTGCCTTAATTAGCATAAGATATAACTTTAAATAACTAAGAAACTTGTGTTCTAAATAAAAAATGACTAACACAACTTAGGATTTTAGTCTTTCCTGTTATATCCTTTTCTCTTAGTCCATATAGGTTACTGGTCTCCCACCCTGTCGAGGGACCATGCTTGGCTCTCTTGTGGCAAACCGTGGGGGTCCTTTGGGGTCACGCTCACAGGAGTCTTCTTTCCCTTCTACTATCTAGTCAATAGTTAGTGTCTCAAATCTTTCTGGAGCTGGTTGGCTAGCTGCAGCCAAGAAGGGAAGGTAGGCTCCACCCCCTGCATACAATTCTAGAATTGTGTCTGCCTACTTAAAGGGGCAGATCACCTACCCAGAGTAACCAGTAACCTGTATGGACTAAAAGAAATGGATTTAACAGGTAAGATTAAAATCCTCTTTTTATTTCTGACCATATGAAAGTCATGCGAGTACTATTAATAACAATATTAATTGTTTGTGAGTGCAATTGTATAGGCTTTTCAAAGATTTAAAATGAGATTCGACCTTATTCATCAAGCTAAAGAGGGGGAATTCTGGAGCAAGCCAACTGTACCATGGGGGGGATAATACTAATTCTAATTTGCTTTGCAATGCTTTGGAGACCCCCCTAATATTTGTGTGTTAAAAGACCAATTTAAATAAATAAGAATATGCATTTCTCCTCTGTGGTACAGATTATTTGCACCTAACTTTAGCTTGATGAACAAGGCTCCTTGTCTCGTGTATTTTCCTTCTATAATATCTCTTCCCATATACTGTCCTTAAAAACAGAATACAATGAAGAAAAAATACACAGCAAGTATTAAATGTGAGTGGCCAGTTGATGCATACTGAAGAATGACATCTCATACATATACACACACGTGACAAAAAGCTTGTGAACATACACTGCATAGCTGCACTATGATAGCCTTCATGAATCAAAATCTAAATTTCTAACATTGCTAATATTAAAGTTGAACTACCAACCCACATAAAGTTAAACTCCCAAAATTACCCACCTGGCGACTAGCTGAACAATAGTACTAGTCGCCAGAATAATTACCTCCTTATAGGTAAATTCTACTGCTCCCGAGACTGATGGCAAGGCAACACGACTTTAAAAGAATCTGTGCACCTGCACCATTAGTCCCTTCCCTTTCTGTAAGGAGGTATTTATTCTGGCGACTACTACTATTGTTCATCTAGTTGCCTGATGGGTAATTCTTGGGGTTTAACTTTACGAGGGGTGGTAGTTCCACTTTAATCAAGTCTGTGCCTTTTTATATAAAATGATGTACAGATTAGGAAAACAGAGTACTGAAGAATCAAGGTATGTCCTAGAACAGCTGAAATAAATGGAGAATAAAAGGAATAATTATAAATAGGTGTTCAAGTAATTAGATCTGCAGTGGTAATTTTTGGGAGGCAATGCCCTATAAAATATCAGCATCTGTGTGAGCGTGGGCTTCACCATATGGCTGCATGGAAACACAACATGCACAATCCAAAGTAAATCTCTGCAGATCTCAGAAGTTATTACTGCTCATCAATCTAGAAAGGACTACAAAAACATTGCTAATATCTGGGAATCCCCCATCCAGCGCCAGATAATCTACAAATATAGTGCAAGTTCAAGATGACAGTTAGTCATTCTACACAGGAGCAGTCATCTGCCAAAATCTCTCCAAAAGCAACCTAGTGTATATTCAATGGAGTCACAAAGTAGTTCAGGGTAATAACCAAAGATCTGCAATCTACTCTCTCCCTAGCTAATGTGTATTCATTACATAACAAGCAGAAAAAGTCTGAACAAAAATTATGTTCATGGGAAGACAGCTAGAGGAAACAGCTGCTCTATAAAAAGAACATTGTTGCCCATCTGAATTTCACTAAACTTAACATAGATGATCCGCAAGCCTTCTGGGACAATAGTCTATGGGTAGATGAGTCAAACCTTTTTCTGGCCTCAATAAGAAATGTTTCTGAAAAGAAACACTGAGGTCAAACAGAAGATCCTTAACCCAAACATCAAGGGGGCTGCTTTTGCGGTCTTCAGACCTAAATGACTTGGTATCATCAAAATAATGGCCCTAAACATACAGACAGTTCTACAAAAAAAATGTCTGCATATGGAACAGCCTAGTCAAAGCCCAGACCTAAATTCCATTGAAATGTTGTGGTAGGATCTGAAGAGAGCAGTCAATTCAATGAAGCTCTGAAATGTCAGTACTCTGAAACAGTTCTATAAGAAGGAATGAGGCAAAATTCCTTAAAACCAATGTGAAAGACTGGCCAATAGTTACAGGAAAATCTTACTTGAGGTCATTCCTGCTCAAGAGGATACCACAAGGTACAGAATATAAAGGTACACATACTTTTTTACACATGAATATTGAATGCTGAATTAGCTGTGGATAAATACATGTTGACAATGCATCCTGTTTATGTGTCATTTGTTTAATGAGGCTATATTTATTATTATTAACATTTACATTACAATCTGACAACACTGTAGGTGACACTGTATGTGACAATACAGTATTGCATTAAGAAAGTTCTTCCTAATTAAGCAAGAAATTGTATCATTATTCCAGGTAAAAAAGGAAGGGTATCTTTATATCACATGGCCAAAAAGTAAGAACATAAAAGTAAAATTATGTGATGCAATCTAGAACAATTAAATTTAGTTGCTGAGGTTATCCAGTTCTATAAGTCGTGCACTGTTAAGTCGGCTCCAAAGTGAGAAACCAGGAGGCATAACTAAACAAGCTTTATTGTTCAAAAAACATGTCTTATAAATGTCAGGGTTGTTAAAGTGATAGTAATGTTTCACAAAAACTGCAGCTCCAATTAATCTTCATATCAATTGAGCTATAGAGAGTGTTATTTCAATACTGTCAGAGTTGTAGTTCAAGAGTAATTGAATGATAAAGTTTCCCCCTCCTGCCCCTTTTACCTAGTGTAAACCCCCACTCCTCAGATGTGGAATTCAGTCCATAGACCAGACAGCTCACATCAAGGGTCAGTATTCTACTGTGAGAACAATGAAAACCCTGCCCCCTTGACAGGTTCTTCAGTTTTTTCCCTTATCTTAATTGAATATTGTCCCTCTCTGCAATCTACCTGGACACTCCCTGCTGCTCTGAGGTGAGCAATGTTACATCAGTAAAAAGGGAGGGAGGAGGATACTTTATCATTCAATTACTCTTGAACTACAACTCTGACAGAATTGAAATAACACTCTCCAAGGCCCAAATACTATGATGATTAATTAGAGCTGCTTTTATTATGAAACATTACTATCCCTTTAAGTATTATCTATTTGAGACAGAAACAACAAATTGAAAATAAAAAGTAATTTGAAATACTGCTATACAATAGCAATATGTATATAGATGAGCATATTTCTTAGGGAAAATAAGATTCCAAATATTAGAGTGCAGGCATTCAAATGCTGCATTTATTTTAAATGGACCATGACAAAGCCTATTAACATACACTATTAGTGTTCTCAGAAACAAACAGGAAAAGGTGCATTTTAAGGCATGCAGCAAAAGTAAAAGGAAATGCTAAATCAGTATTGTCACACTTAAATGAAAATAATATCTCGTCTTTCCCAGAATAATAATGTGGACAGTAAAAAGAATAAAATAAATGCTTTGCATATAAAGAAAAGTTACAGTAGACAAAAGCTAGCTAAATCTCTCAGAGGCCTTATGCACAGTAAAGCACTTATGAGGCAAACCAACTGCACCACAGGGGACAAAAGATTCTCACAATTATCATTGATTAGAGCTCTCTTAGTATTAACCCTTTGAGTCCCAATGTGATGGGAACCTCTCTGGCATTCAAAGGGTTAAAGGCCCCATTTAAATCAATACAATGTTTTACCACCACCCCCTTGGTGTAGTTGGTTTGCTCCAGAATGTCACCAATTTTTATACATAAGGCCCATTGTCTCCAAAATATCTTATTTTCCATATAAAAGCATATAAAACAACATAAGAACTTTTGGTAATTAACAATAATAAGGAGGCCATAATGGGTATTAGAAGCATTCTTAAGTAGTACCTATGAGTCTGCATGTCTGCTGGCTAATTAACAGCTTGATCCGGTATTATTTTATTAATGGTATTTAGGGAGGAAAGATTTGGGTATAACAAGCCATGCTTGCCTCTTGTTTTAATTGCTGTTGCTGTAATTCATTCCCATAAGGAGCTACTTTGTTTCCTACAATAAGATTGAATGAACTGGTTGGACCCACTGGATCTAAATGGGGGCAGCAGCAGCAGCAGGCTGCATTATTGAGTGTCCTATTGTAAGCTACTAAAAAAAAACAAACATTCTCTGTTTTCAGCATGCAATGCACCACAGTGAGTCACAATTTTTCCAAGACCACATACACTCTTTTGGTGTCACAGATAATGGTCTTCTTGAAAATTAAACTACTGAAATGTCAAATTTCACCTTAAAGGGACTGACAGTCCCTTTTCACCTTAAAGGGACTGACAGCGCAGGCGCATGGACGTCACTATGTCAAGATGTCTGTGCTTCCTGCTACTGTCTGCCTCGGAACAAGTTTAAAACCAGTTAAACCAGGTAATAATTCTGGCAACTAGCGCTACTAAGCAGCTAGTCGCCAGATGGGGACTTGATTAAGATAAGATTTTGTGGGGTGGTAGTTTCCCTTTAACAGACCTCTTTTTCTCTCTTTGGGAAGGATTTGAGAGACTCTTTCTGTATCTCCCTGGTCTTTTTCCAAGAGAAACTCTCTTTGTATAATTGTTTGTTTCAGGTCTGGAGTGCACCACACTATTATAGTGATTATTAGGTAACTATTTTTTTGTTGCCAGTGCATGCTTATTTTTTGCATAGTGGATTACCTTAAGATAACGGAAGTTCCTGTGCGTGCAGGTGAGCAGAGCTTCTCTTGTAAGCTCTGTGCAGCCCTGTGGAGCTTAAAGGGATAGTAACACTTCGTTTTAACTTTATTTTATTTTGTAGGCATTAAAAAAACATGAAGAATGATATAAGTCTTATCTCTCAAACCTTTATGGTTTATGAGATATTCAGAAGCAAAGTTCCCCTCCCACCCCTTTTACCTAGTGTAAGCCATCTCTTCTCAGATGTGGATCAGGTTGTATGACAGTACAGATAACAGAAGGGGACAATTTTCTTTGTATGAAAACAATGAAAGCCCTTCCCCCCTTGACAAGTTTTTCAGCTTTTTCCATTATCTTAATTGAAGATTGTCCCTCTCTGCAGTCTACCTGGGCATCTCCCTTCTTATCTGGTTGAACAGGGGGGGGATACTTTGTTTGTGAATATCTCTTAAACCATAAAGGTTTCAGAGATAAGACTTATATCATTCTTCATGTTTTTTTAATGCCTACAAAATAAAATAAAGTTAAAATGAAGTATTACTATCCCTTTAAAGACAATATGACTGTACATATCACTAGGATAATAAAGTATTGGGGGGCAATGTTATTCACATGAAAAGTTCCGCTTTAAATTTATTTTCAAATGTGACTTGCCTGTACTAAAAAAATGAAATGAAGAAATGGTACACAAACCATGCCATTTTGGACAGAAGACAACCTACCGCATAAAACAAGTGGTCATTACTTTTCTATCCTCAGCCTGATGTTCAGAAATGTTTCCAGAATTTGGTGCTAAAAGTCAAAAACAGCCATTCGTTTGCACCACCACCCCTTCAAATGTACTATGTATTTGAAAACTATGAAATGACCTACAACATCCATTATCTACTGTTCATCAGAGAAAAATGGTACCCCACAAAATATATTCTTAAAGCCGTGCTACAGGAAAAAAATACCAGGTGCACAAACATACACTTGCTTCTTTTCTTTATTGAAATCACCTGACTGCATTAAAGGAGCAGTAAACTTTTTTTTATGAAAACACATTTTATAGAGCATTTCCTGCTGAATAAAACAAGGTCACTCCTAATGCTGTAAGATGTTTTATTCAAAAGTTATAGCAGTTTAAATAATCAGGAAGTGTTTACTTCCTGATAGTTCTAACTGACAGGAAGTGACAGGCAGTTTCTATCACATTCTATGGAGAACTGTATGTCTCTGACTTTTCTGACTTTCCTCTCCATTAGAATCTAACAGGAAATCTAATTAGAATTTGACCACTAGAGGGCACTGCTAATGTAAAAAAACATGGGTTTAAACTGTAATAACTCTGGAAATATAAATCTCTCGGCAGTGGGAGTACGCTTATTTTACTCAATAGGAAAATCCCTACTATACATATTTTTTCATAAAAAACATTTACTGCTCCTTTAAAATGGACACCACCATTACAGATATGAAGTAAAGGAAAGCAAGACATTTTGCAAAGTAGACATTCACTCTCAACAAACGTGGAGATATTTGCCTTTTTACCTCTAGGTTAGTGTGCAAAACTATTTCCAGAAAGTGGTGCTACAGGAAAAAGCACTTGTATTTGTAGACTTCAATGATACTACAATATTTCAGCACCACAGAATTTCCTACAGTATATAGTACCTAGTGCCAGACAGAGTAATCAGTGGTTCGGGGCTGCAGTGAAACCAGCCTGTGGGGTCAGACAGTGTATATGGAGGATCTGTGGCTACCAGGTTAAAAGGGCCCCTACCTCCTTCCTAAACACAAATATTGTGTTTCTTATTTCATCTATTGATAAGTGATCAAAGGTAACAGCAAACATACCCTTACATGATAAAAGAAAATATCTGGTGTGTCAAGGCACCTTCCCATAAACATTCAGTATGTGGAATAGTTTTCCTTGCACTCACCATACAAACATTTTAGTTACCGCATGTATGATGTCTTTGAGTACCACTGAGAAGCAGGCCAGAGGTCTGTTGGGAGAATGCTAGGGCAGTAAGGCAGAAAATGTATATACAAAAAAGTTATTTACACACAATCAGGGTAAGCCTGGCAGAACATGCAAATGCAGCATTTTATCCTGCCAAGAAGTATTTATTGGTCATATGTTTACTACAAAATGTTTATTTTTAAACAGATACTAATTCTAATGAACAATGCAATGGAGGGAAACTGTAAGCGGACACATAACTATCATAGCAAAGTCTAATTCACATGTTCACTATTTGTTGCCTAAATTGTAGAAACTGTTCTTGTTGAAAACCTTACTAATATTTCACTGCAACCTATATATTAATTAGATGCTGCAATGTAACAATGGCTTGGCATATATTTTGTATTTTACCATGCGTAACAAACTGCACACAAACTTTGGTAAAGAAAGAAATAGATTTGCACTGCAAAAGCTACACAGAGTACAGTGAAAACTAGGACAAACAATTACTAAAATCCTAAGGGGGGGGGGGGAATTAATATATATATATATATATATATATATATATATATATATATATATATATATATATATATATATATATATATATATATATATATATATATATATATATATAATTGGCCTTCCCTTAGCACTCGTACCTTCAATGAAATAATGGCCTGGGTGCGCCAGCAAATGTACACTGTGTGCACAATTATTAGGCAAGTTGTATTTTTGAGGATTCATTTTATTACTGAACAACTACAGTGCTCTCTGTCAATCCAAAATGTTAAGTAACTTTAAACCTGAATATCTAAGAAAGTAAAAGTGAGGTTTTGGCTTTCTTAGGAGAATTGGGCAACTATTAGTGTGCAGAATTATTATGCAACTAAATGAAAAACGATATTTTTCCCATCTTACGTGTTTATTTTCATCTATTAAAGAGAGAATACTAAACAAACAACTCAAAATTTACAAATAAACATTTGTGACATTTCAAAAAAAAAAATCAGCGACCAATATAGCCAACCTTCTTTTCAATGGAGTCTGTCAGTTTCTTGATCTTTTGACCATCAACTTCTTGTGCAGCAGCAACCACAGCCTCCCAGACACTGTTCAGAATGGTGTACTGTTTTCCTTCAACGTAAATCTGCCATTTAAGAAGGGCCCACAAGTTCTCAATAGAGTTTAGATCAGGTAAGGAAGGGGGCCATGACATTATTTTATTATCTTTAAGGCCTTTACTGGGCAGCCACACAGTGGAGTACTTCAATGCATGCAATAGAGCATTGTCCTGCATAAAAATCATAGTCTTCTTGAAAGATGAAGACTTTTTCCTGTACCACTGCTTGAAGAAAATGTCCTCTAAAAACTGGCAGCAGACTTGGAAGTTGAGTTTGAGTCCATCTTCAACTGAAAAGGTCCAAATAGCTCATCTTTGATAATACCAGCCCATACCAGTACCCCTCCTCCACCTTGCTGGAGTCTGAGTCGAAGTGGAGCTCTGTGCCTGTTACTGATCCAGCCACAGGCCCATCCATCTGGACTGTCAAGAGCCACTCTCATCTATCAGTCCATAAAACCTTTGAAAAATCTGTCTTCAGATATTTCTTGGCCCAGTCTTGACGTTTCAGTGGTGGTCGGGTTTCAGTCTACCTTACCGTGGCCATGTCTCTGAGCACTGAACACCTAGTACTTCAGGACACTCCAGGTAGGTTGCAGTTCTGGAATATGACAACACTGGAGGATAATGGGTTCTTGGTAGCTTTATGTTTGATTCTTCACAAATCTCTGGCAGTTCATTTGCGTCTGTTTTTCTCAACACGTTTCTTGCGACCCTGTTGACTAATTGCAACAAAACATTTGATGGTTCTGTGATCACACCCCAATATCTTAGCAATTTCAAGAGTGCTGCATCCCTCTGAAAGACTTTATAAATTTTTTGACTTTTCAGAGTCAGTTATATCTCTTTTTCTGCCCATTTTGCCTGAGGAAATGAAGCTGCCTAATAATTATGCACACCTTGACATAGGGTGTTCATTTCCTTAGGCCACACCCTCTCTCATTACACAAATACACCTCACCTGATATGCTTAAATCCAATGAGCATTCAAGTTTATACAGCTTGGCGTTGTAAAATATGCATAAAAATGATGATATGGTCAAAATACTCACTTGCCTAATAATTGTGCATACAGTGTAGTACAAAATCGTAGGTAGGCTAGCACTCACAGGACAGTATGTCTTGATAATGGTTCTTACAGAACCGAAACGTCGATATAATAAATGTGATTTTGTTTAACCCCTCAACGGCCGGCGGTCCTGGGACGTTTCCGTCCCATAAGGACCGCATTGAACCACGTGGACGCGCCGGTACAAGTGACCTGTTGCGTGTATCGGCGCGTCACTATGGGGCCTGATAAAGATCGCTCCGATCTTGGAGCGGTCAATTTCAGGCCCTATTTCTACTTACAGCGCTCCCGGTAGAGCGCTGTAAGTAAAAAGTACGTGACGTACTATGACCGTCATCGGTCCTTGAGAATTTCAAGGACCATGACGGTCATAGTATGGCACAAGTCGTTAAGGGGTTAAGTCCAGTGAGTGCTAGCCTACCTACGATTTTATATTATATTATATATATATATATATATATATATATACTAGCAATGTGGGACGGCGTTGCCCGTCAGGATATATAGGGAATTATTGCACACACACGGATGCGAGACAAACACAGAGACACACACGCAAATGCACACGCATGCACTGAGATGCTTAAAGAGCGACAGTCATACACACATACATGCAGACACATAGAGTGTGATACAGACATGCAACACACACAGTGAGAAACACACAGGCACACACAGAGACACACACACACAGAAGTGAGTCATAAGAGGTTGACTTATGTGTCATTGTAATGAGTTTGTGTTTGTACTTATGCCTCCACTGTGGCATTCATTCATATAGTTGAAATGCATGTGGTAATTGCACATACTATGGTCGAAGGTGGATCGTGCTGGCTCCCGGGACGTGAGTGACTGGCATTCATTCATGTAATTGAAATGCGTGTGGTAATTGCACATACTATGGTGGAAGGTGGATGGTGCTGGCTCCCGGGGTGTGATTACGTGTGAATGATTGCGTTTGAGTGCGAGATTGAGTGATTGCGTGTGAGTGATTGAGTGAGTGTGTTAGTGAGTGTGTGTGATTGAGTGTGTTAGTGAGTGTGTGTGATTGAGTAAGAATGTGTGAGTGAGAGTGTGTATGATAGTGAGAGGGTGTGAGTGATTGAGGGTATGAGTGATAGAGTGTGATTGAGGGTGAGAGTGTGATTGAGTGTGAGTGTGATTGAGTGTGAGAGTGTGATTGTGATTGAGTGTGACTGCGAGACTGTAAGTGTGAGAGTGTGATTGAGTGTGAGAGTGTGAGAGTGTGATTGAGTGATTGAGTGTGAGAGTGAGACTGTGTGAGAGTGTGAGTGTGATTGAGTGAGACTGTGAGAGTGTGATTGAGAGTGTGTGAGTGTGATTGAGTGAGACTGTGAGAGTGTGATTGAGTGAGACTGTGTGAGTGATTGGGTGTGAGACTGAGAGAGTGAGAGAGACTGTGTGAGACGGAGAGTGTGAGAATGTGAGTGTGAGAGAGTGTGTGAGACTGTGAGAGTGTGTGAGACTGTGAGAGAGAGTGTGAGAGACTGTGAGACTGAGAGTGTGAGAGACTGAGACTGAGAGTGTGAGAGACTGAGACTGTGAGACTGAGAGTGTGAGAGACTGTGAGACTGTGTGAGACTGTGAGACTGTGAGAGAGACTGTGAGAGAGACTGTGAGAGTGTGAGAGAGTGTGAGAGAGTGTGAGACTGTGAGAGAGTGTGAGACTGTGAGAGCGTGTGAGAGCGTGTGAGACTGAGAGAGTGCGAGACTGAGAGAGTGCGAGTGTGTGAGACTGAGAGTGTGAATGAGTGAGACTGAGAGTGTGGATGAGTGAGACAGTGAGAGTGGGAGAGAGAGACTGTGAGAGTGTGAGACTGTGAGAGCGTGTGAGACTGAGAGTGTGAATGAGTGAGAGACTGTGAGAGTGAGAGACTGTGAGAGTGAGAGTGTGAGACTGTGAGAGTGTGAGAGCGTTTGAGACTGAGAGCGTGTGAGACTGAGAGCGTGTGAGACTGAGAGCGTGCGAGACTGAGAGAGTGCGAGTGTGCGAGACTGACAGAGTGTGTGTGTGAGTGTGTGTGTGTGAGAGAGACTGTGTGTGAGAAAGACTGTGTGAGAGACTGTGTGTGAGACTGTGTGTGAGACTGTGTGAGTGTGAGACAGAGAGTGCGAGACTGAGAGTATGTGAGTGTGTGAGAGTGAGACTGTGTGAGAGTGTGAGAGTGAGACTGTGTGAGAGAGAGAGAGACTATGTGAGAGTGAGAGACTATGTGAGAGTGAGAGATTGAGAGTGTGAGAGAGAGAGACTGTGAGAGTGAGACTGTGACAGTAAGAGACTGTGAGACTGTGTGAGAGTGAGAGACTATGTGAGAGTGAGAGAGAGAGACTATGTGAGAGTGAGAGACTGTGAGAGTGTGAGAGAGAGACTGTGTGTGAGAGTGTGAGCCTGTGAGTGTGTGAGACTGTGTGAGAGTGAGACTGAGAGAGTGTGAGACTGTGTGTGAGAGTGTGAGACTGTGTGTGTGAGACTGTGAGAGAGTGTGAGAGTGAGAGACTGTGAGAGACTGTGAGAGTGAGACTGTGTGAGACTGTGTGTGAGTGTGAGACTGTGTGTGAGTGTGAGACTGTGTGAGTGTGAGACTGTGTGTGAGTGTGAGACTGTGTGTGTGTGAGACTGTGAGAGACTGTGTGAGTGTGAGAGACTGTGCAAGACTGTGAGTGCGAGAATGTGAGTGTGAGACTGTGAGTGCGAGACTGTGAGTGCGAGACTGAGTGAGACAGTGTGAGAGTGAGAGACTGTGAGTGTGTGAGACTGAGAGTGTGAGAGACTGAGAGTGTGAGAGACTGAGAGTGTGTGAGAGAGTGTGAGACTGTGTGAAAGTGTGAGAGTGAGAGGGAGACTGTGAGAGTGAGAGAGACTGTGAGAGTGTGAGAGACTGTGAGAGTGTGAGAGAGAGAGACTGAGAGTAAGAGACTGTGAGACAGTGTGAGACTGTGAGACAGTGTGAGAGTGTGAGACTGTGTTTGAGAGTGAGACTGTGTGTGAGAGTGAGACTGTGTGTGAGAGTGTGAGACTGTGTGTGAGAGTGTGTGAGACTGTGAGTGAGAGTGTGTGAGACTGTGAGTGAGAGTGTGTGAGACTGTGAGTGAGAGTGTGAGACTGTGTGTAAGAGTGTGAGACTGTGTGAAAGTGTGAGAGTGAGAGAGAGAGACTGTGAGAGTGAGAGAGAGAGACTGTGAGAGTGTGAGAGAGACTGAGAGTAAGAGACTGTGAGACAGTGTGAGGCTGTGAGACAGTGTGAGTGTGAGACTGTGTTTGAGAGTGAGACTGTGTTTGAGAGTGAGACTGTGTGTGAGAGTGAGACTGTGTGTGAGAGTGTGTGAGACTGTGTGAGACTGTGTGTGAGAGGGTGAGACTGTGTGTGAGTGTGAGACTGTGAGGCAGTGTGAGACAGTGTGAGACTGTGTGTGAGAGTGTGAGACTGTGTGTGAGAGTGTGAGACTGTGAGACAGTGTGAGACTGTGTGTGAGACTGTGTGTGAGACTGTGAGATTGTGTGTGAGACTGTGTGAGACCGTGTGAGACTGTGTGTCAGAGTGTGAGACTGCGTGTGAGAGTGTGAGACTGTGTGAGAGTGAGACTGTGTGAGAGTGTGAGAGTGAGAGACTGTGTGAGAGAGAGACTGTGAGACTGTGTGAGTGTGAGACTGTGTGAGTGTGAGACTGTGTGTGAGAATTTGTGTGAGACTGAGAGAGTGTGAGACTGTGAGAGAGTGAGAGACTGTGAGAGTGCGAGAGAGAGTGTGAGAGACTGTGAGAGTGTGAGAGAGAGTGTGAGACTGAGAGAGTGTGAGAGACTGTGAGACTGTGTGTGAGACTGTGTGTGAGAGAGAGACTGTGAGAGTGTGACTGTGTGAGAGTGTGACTGTGTGAGAGTGTGAGACTGTGTGAGAGTGTGAGACTGTGTGAGAGTGAGACTGAGAGAGTGTGAGAGAGAGTGTGAGACTGTGTGTGAGAGTGTGAGACTGTGTGTGAGACTGAGAGTGAGAGAGTGTGAGACTGTGAGAGAGTGTGAGACTGTGAGAGAGTGAGAGACTGTGAGAGTGTGAGAGAGAGTGTGAGACTGAGAGAGTGTGAGAGAGAGTGTGAGACTGTGTGAGGGTGTGAGACTGTGTGAGAGTGTGAGACTGTGAGACTGCATGAGAGTGTGAGACTGTGTGAAAGTGTGAGAGAGAGTGTGAGACTGTGTGTGAGAGTGTGAGACTGTGTGTGAGAGTGTGAGACTGTGTGTGAGAGAGTGTAAGAGTGAGAGACTGTGAGAGTGAGAGACTGTGTGTGAGTGTGAGACTGTGTGTGAGACTGTGTGACTGAGAGTGTAAGAGAGACTGTGAGACTGTGTGACTGAGAGTGTGAGAGAGACTGTGTGTGAGAGAGAGAGACTGTGAGAGTGAGACTGTGTGACTGTGAGACTGTGTGAGAGTGTGAGACTGTGTGAGAGTGAGACTGAGAGAGTGTGAGACTGTGTGTGAGAGTGTGAGACTGTGTGTGAGACTGTGTGTGAGACTGAGAGTGAGAGAGTGTGAGACTGTGAGAGAGTGTGAGACTGTGTGTGAGACTGTGTGAGACTGTGTGTGAGTCTGTGTGTGAGACTGTGTGAGACTGTGAGAGACCGTGTGAGACTGTGAGACGGTGTGTGAGAGTGTGAGACTGTGTGTGAGAGTGTGAGACTGTGTGAGAGTGAGAGACTGTGAGACTGAGTGAGAGAGAGACTATGAGACTGTGTGAGTGTGAGACTGTGTGACTGTGAGACTGTGTGTGAGACTGAGAGAGTGTGAGACTGTGAGAGAGTGTGAGACTGTGAGAGAGTGAGAGACTGTGAGAGTGTGAGAGAGAGTGTGAGAGACTGTGAGAGTGTGAGAGAGAGTGTGAGACTGAGAGAGTGTGAGACTGTGTGAGAGTGTGAGACTGTGTGTGAGAGTGTGAGACTGTGTGACTGAGAGTGTGAGAGAGACTGTGAGACTGTGTGTGACTGTGTGTGAGAGAGAGACTGTGAGAGTGTGACTGTGTGAGAGTGTGAGACTGTGTGAGAGTGAGACTGAGAGAGTGTGAGAGAGAGTGTGAGACTGTGTGTGAGAGTGTGAGACTGTGTGTGAGACTGTGTGAGACTGAGAGTGAGAGAGTGTGAGACTGTGAGAGAGTGTTAGACTGTGAGAGAGTGAGAGACTGTGAGAGTGTGAGAGAGAGTGTGAGAGACTGTGAGAGTGTGAGAGAGAGTGTGAGACTGAGAGAGTGTGAGAGAGAGTGTGAGAGTGTGAGACTGTGTGAGAGTGTGAGACTGTGTGTGAGAGTGTGAGACTGTGTGAGACTGTGTGACTGAGAGTGTGAGAGAGACTGTGAGACTGTGTGTGAGACTGTGTGTGAGAGAGAGACTGTGAGAGTGTGAGACTGTGTGAGAGTGTGAGACTGTGAGACTGTGTGTGAGACTGTGTGTGAGACTGTGTGAGACTGTGAGAGACTGTGTGAGACTGTGAGACTGTGTGTGAGAGTGTGAGACTGTGTGTGAGAGTGTGAGACTGTGTAAGAGTGAGACTGTGTGAGAGTGAGAGACTGTGAGACTGTGTGAGAGAGAGACTGTGAGACTGTGTGAGTGTGAGACTGTGTGTGAGACTGTGAGACTGAGAGAGTGTGAGACTGTGAGAGAGTGTGAGACTGTGAGAGAGTGTGAGACTGTGAGAGACTGTGAGAGTGTGAGAGAGAGTGTGAGAGACTGTGAGAGTGTGAGAGAGAGTGTGAGACTGAGAGAGTGTGAAAGAGAGAGTGTGAGAGTGTGAGACTGTGTGAGAGTGTGAGACTGTGTGTGAGAGTGTGAGACTGTGTGAGACTGTGTGACTGGGAGTGTAAGAGAGACTGTGAGACTGTGTGTGAGACTGTGTGTGAGAGAGAGACTGTGAGAGTGTGACTGTGTGAGAGTGTGAGACTGTGTGAGAGTGTGAGACTGTGTGAGAGTGAGACTGAGAGAGTGTGAGAGAGAGTGTGAGACTGTGTGTGAGAGTGTGAGACTGTGTGTGAGACTGTGTGTGAGACTGAGAGTGAGAGAGTGTGAGACTGTGAGAGAGTGTGAGACTGTGAGAGACTGTGAGAGTGTGAGAGAGAGTGTGAGAGACTGTGAGAGTGTGAGAGAGAGTGTGAGACTGAGAGAGTGTGAGAGAGAGTGTGAGACTGTGTGTGAGAGTGTGAGACTGTGTGTGAGAGTGTGAGACTGTGTGAGACTGTGTGACTGAGAGTGTGAGAGAGACTGTGAGACTGCGTGTGAGAGAGAGACTGTGAGAGTGTGAGACTGTGTGAGAGTGTGAGACTGTGTGAGAGTGAGACTGAGAGAGTGTGAGAGAGAGTGTGAGACTGTGTGTGAGAGTGTGAGACTGTGTGTGAGACTGTGAGAGAGTGTAAGAGTGAGAGACTGTGAGAGTGAGAGAGTGTGAGACTGTGTGTGAGACTGTGTGACTGAGAGTGTGAGAGAGACTGTGAGACTGTGTGTGAGACTGTGTGTGAGAGAGAGAGACTGTGAGAGTGAGACTGTGTGACTGTGAGACTGTGTGAGAGTGTGAGACTGTGTGAGAGTGAGACTGAGAGAGTGTGAGAGAGAGTGTGAGACTGTGTGTGAGAGTGTGAGACTGTGTGTGAGACTGTGTGTGAGACTGAGAGTGAGAGAGTGTGAGACTGTGAGAGAGTGTGAGACTGTGAGAGAGTGAGAGACTGTGAGAGTGTGATAGAGAGTGTGAGACTGAGAGAGTGTGAGAGAGAGTGTGAGACTGTGTGTGAGACTCTGTGTGAGAGTGTGAGACTGTGTGAGACTGTGTGACTGAGAGTGTGAGAGAGACTTTGAGGCTGTGTGTGAGACTGTGTGTGAGAGAGAGACTGTGAGAGTGTGAGACTGTGTGAGAGTGTGAGACTGTGTGAGAGTGAGACTGAGAGAGTGTGAGAGAGAGTGTGAGACTGTGTGTGAGAGTGTGAGACTGTGTGTGAGACTGTGAGAGAGTGTAAGAGTGAAAGACTGTGAGAGTGAGAGTGTGAGACTGTGTGTGTGTGTGAGACTGCGTGTGTGAGAGAGTGTGAGAGACTGTGAGAGTGTGAGAGACTGTGTCAGTGTGAGGGACTGTGTGAGACTGTGTGAGACTGAGAGAGACTGTGAGAGACACTGAGAGTGTGAAACTGTGTGAGACTGTGTGAGACTGTGACTGTGAGACTGACTGTGAGACTGTGACTGTGTGAGAGACTGTGTGAGACTGTGAGACAGTGTGTGAGAGAGTGTGAGAGAGTGTGAGAGTGTGTGAGAGTGTAAGAGACTGTGAGAGTGTGAGGGACTGTGTGAGACTGTGAGAGAGACTGTGTGAGACTGCGAGAGAGACTGTGAGAGACTGTGAGAGTGTGAGACTGAGACTGTGTAAGACTGAGACTGTGTGAGACTGTGAGAGTGTGAGACTGCGAGAGTGTGAGACTGTGACTGTGTGAGAGACTGTGTGAGACGGTGTGTGAGAGAGTGTGAGAGTGTAAGAGACTGTGAGAGTGTGAGGGACTGTGAGAGTGTGAGAGACTGTGTGAGACTGCGAGAGAGACTGTGTGAGATTGTGACTGTGTGAGAGACTGTGTGAGACGGTGTGTGAGAGAGTGTGAGAGTGTAAGAGACTGTGAGAGTGTGAGGGACTGTGAGAGTGTGAGAGACTGTGTGAGATTGCGAGAGAGACTGTGTGAGACTGCGAGAGAGACTGTGTGAGATTGTGAGAGTGTGTGACTGTGTGAGACTGTGAGAGTGTGAGAGACTGTGAGACTGTGCGAGAGACTGTGTGAGACTGCGAGAGAGACTGTGAGAGACTGTGAGAGTGTGAGACTGAGAGTGTGTGAGACTGAGAGTGTGAGGGACTGTGAGACTGCGAGAGAGACTGTGTGAGACTGCGAGAGAGACTGTGAGAGACTGAGAGTGTGAGACTGAGAGTGTGTGAGACTGCGAGAGAGACTGTGTGAGACTGCAAGAGAGACTGTGTGAGACTGTGAGAGTGTGAGACTGAGAGTGTGAGACTGTGTGAAAGTGTGAGACTGTGTGAGACTGCGAGAGAGACTGTGTGAGACTGCGAGAGAGACTGTGAGAGACTGAGAGTGTGTGAGACTGAGAGTGTGAGGGACTGTGAGAGTGTGAGGGACTGTGAGAGTGTGAGGGACTGTGTGAGACTGCGAGAGAGACTGTGTGAGACTGCGAGAGAGACTGTGAGAGACTGTGAGAGTGTGAGACTGAGAGTGTGAGACTGTGTGTAAGTGTGAGACTGTGAGAGTGTGTGAGAGTGTGAGACTGAGACTGTGTGAGAGTGTGAGACTGAGACTGTGTGCGACTGTGAGACTGAGAGTGTGTGCAACTGTGAGACTGAGAGTGTGTGCGACTGTGAGACTGCGACTGTGTGAAAGACTGTGTGAGAGTGTGAGACAGAATATGTGCTTTGCAATGCGTTGCTTACCCCTCTGGCACTCAAAGGGTTAAGTTGAGCTAACATAGCAATATAACACACGGTGGCTCTTCAGTTGAGGCAATGTAGCAATATGCTGAGGTATCAAATAGAAAGTGGTGTTTGAGGCTTGCCCTCTGTAACATACAGCAAAGCATCTCTCTCCCTTTAAGGAGAAAGGGTGGGAAGCAGGAAGTGGAGGAGTGACAGTTGAGACTGTGAGGTGACTGAAGAGATGATGAGTTAAATAAGAGTTGCTATTAAGTTTGTATTTTATGGGAACATTACACCCTCATACTGACACAGAGTGTATGGAGGGTTACAGTTATCTGTGGGAGGTGAAACAGTGTGTTTGTGGGGTCATGATCCTGAGTGAGAGTGTGAGTGGACCGGGAGAAGTTACTGATATCCCTACATCAGGAGCGAGTGGCAGTTATATATTTTTTTTTTTGTCAGTTGGATACTGGTGGGCGGGCTGGAGGGGGCGGGCCAACTCCCTGTATGATAAACACGCCCCCATTGAATCACCCAATGAGAGCAGTAAAGTCTCCATTCAATCACCCAATAGGAGTTGTGTCTCCTAATGAGACATAAATTATGTAATTAGACATTCTGTTCAATGCGAGTTTCTTTTCTGAGGAGACATAAATTATGTTCTGTGTGTGTGGTGTACCATAAATTATGCAATGAGGCTTATTCTTTTATATATATAGATATATATATATAAATGTACTTAGCCTAGAATCCTTCGGTTGTAGAAGGAGACAGCACACCTCTGGATATAGTGAAGAAAAGTTGCACTCTTTATTAACTCATCATAAAGAGCCAAATGTTTACGGTCCCATACTGGACTTCCTCAGGGCAAAAGAAGGTCCAGTATGGGACAGAAAACTTCTGGCTCTTTATGACGAGTTAATAAAGAGTGCAACTTTTCTTCACTATATCCAGAGGTGTGCCGTCTCCTGCTACAATCGGGGAATTCCAGGCTGAGTACATTTTTATACCTATACCTATGGGACATGCACCTCCACTCGTTATACTAGAATTTGTACCGTTTTTTATGCTTGATGTGTGTGTGTTCCATTGCCTTTGCAAATTATATATAAAACCTTATAATTTCAAATTAAGATTCTGCAATAAATTTGTGTCCATGAAATTCAGTTCATGGTACCCTAAAAAACTGTTCCTCTTTATCTAACAACAGTATGTAATTGTATATATTTTTTATGTGATTATATTGTTATTTTTTCTCCATTTTGTGGAAAAATGTAACTTCTTACTGTAAAAGCTCTCCAGGACATACTTGAAACCTAGAGAAATCTCAATGTATTCTTCCTGGTAAAACATTTTCTAAAATGTTTTTTCAACATCTATATTATAGCTTCAGGTTCCCATTACAATGCCCAACGATCTGTGTTACTGCAGCTCAGTTTGCAAGTGACTAGCACAAGGGTGTGCTGAAAATCTGTGTCAAAGCATGACCCAAAGACTTTTGCCATAATTTTTGCAATAAAGCAATGATGAGAAGTGCCAAGTAAAACGGAAGTACAATTCAGGTCAATAAATGACGTAAAAAAATATTTAATTGTAGATTTTAACTTCTCATGCGGCCATCTCCTCACATGAAAGCTTTGCAAATTTATAAGTAAATGGTACATAAAGATTTAAAAATGAGATTAAAAAATGGTTTGTCTCAGTTTTATGTAAAGGTATTACTGAATAATAAGTATCAACTGATTAAACTGTTGTACTACTGTTTAATAAATTATCAAACAAAACCAATTGTGATGGGGGGCTCAGATTTTTGGACACTATTGTATATCATATGATTACTTGATTCAAGTGACAGTGTTTATCATCAACTTCTATTGGGGATTATGTGAGTTGCAGTCCCCAACATATGGAATTCCAAATATTGACTACCCCTGCTTTAATCCCATTAAGAATAAACTCAGGATGGGCTGATGCAGGGTCCACAGAAATCAGCATAAGAACAATTATGACATCTCAAATTAAGTGAATTATAAGTAATACATGCTTAAAAATGTAATTTTTCTGTGGTCGTGGAGACTGTGGTCAGTTCTTTGTACTCAGCACTCCCATTATTCCTTACCATCTCCTGAACCACCATGACCTATCCACTTAAGATCCTGTCCCTTAATGTTAAAGGGCTTAATACACCTGAGAAATGCTAGCTTCTGCATAGGGGGTATGCGCCCTGCGAGGACAGATGTTTCATTCCCTACCACCAGCCACCACATGGGACCCTGCCCATTTCAGTGAAGTGAGCAACTTCAAAGCTAATATGGCCAAGTCAGAAGTTCTCAATCTCACTGTTCTATCATCTCACCTCTGAGATCTGTGCCTACTGGCTCCATTTAAGTGGGCCACCTCGTCTATCCCTTATTTGAGAATTCACTTTGGTCCCTCTGTTCCCAGGCTTCTTCAGCTTAACTATATCCCTGCAGCAAAACCCCTCTCTGACAACCAGCATAAGCACTCCTGTCTTTTCTTGACCTGGTTGGGGCAAATTAATCTCTTGAAAACAGTCTTCCTAGCAAAGATCTTTAACTTTTTCCAGATGTTCCCCATATACCTACCCCATACAAATCGCCTGCCTTGTTACACAGTTTTTACCCAACTTTATGTTGGAGATGTAGTCCAGATACTGGTACGCTGGGACATATATAGTGGGACTGTCCATTGATTGCTCCATTTTGGCTAGAGATTGGCTGTGAAATTTCCTCCACCCTTGCTCTGTCTATACCAGTGGATTCTAAGTTGGTTTTCATTTACATTGGCCTCTCTGACAATGTCAGTACTAAGTCCCTTAAACTGTTTCTCTCCATCTGTTTACTGCGGCTAGAATGTGCATCCAATTATGCTGGAAATCTGGAGTGCCGAAAGTACATGACATCTCGATTTTCGAGAAACATATGCACCCTCTCTCAAGTGGTGAGCCTTCTGTCTCTCCCATACTGTCCCTATGGCTTAGGTCCCAATCCCCTATCTATGAAGCAAACCAGTTTTCACGGATTTAAAAATGGGGCTTTTAACACACTGAATACTACAGAGCTCTCTGGTACACTGCTGTACAATGTGCTGGATACCGCCCTAACATTCAAAATGTTAAAAGCCCTCTCTGTGAACTTTTTATTTGTTCCCCATTGTGCAATTGGTTGAAGCCAGAACTGCACCTCTTTGGGTTTGTTATGTTGCTGTGCACTTGGTTGATCCCAGAACTGCACCTCTTTGGATTTGTTATGTTGTTGTGCAATTGGTTGAAGCCAGAACTGCACCTCTTTGGGTTTGTTATGTTGCTGTGCACTTGGTTGATCCCAGAACTGCACCTCTTTGGGTTTGTTATGTTGTTGTGCACTTGGTTGAAGCCAGAACTGCACCTCTTTGGATTTGTTATGTTGTTGTGCACTTGGTTGAAGCCAGAACTGCACCTCTTTGGGTTTGTTATGTTGCTGTGCACTTGGTTGATCCCAGAACTGCACCTCTTTGGGTTTGTTATGTTGTTGTGCACTTGGTTGATCCCAGAACTGCACCTCTTTGGGTTTGTTATGTTGCTGTGCACTTGGTTGAAGCCAGAACTGCACCTCTTTGGGTTTGTTATGTTGCTGTGCACTTGGTTGATCCCAGAACTGCACCTCTTTGGATTTGTTATGTTGTTGTGCACTTGGTTGAAGCCAGAACTGCACCTCTTTGGGTTTGTTATGTTGTTGTGCACTTGGTTGATCCCAGAACTGCACCTCTTTGGATTTGTTATGTTGTTGTGCACTTGGTTGAAGCCAGAACTGCACCTCTTTGGGTTTGTTATGTTGTTGTGCACTTGGTTGAAGCCAGAACTGCACCTCTTTGGGTTTGTTATGTTGTTGTGCACTTGGTTGATCCCAGAACTGCACCTCTTTGGATTTGTTATGTTGTTGTGCACTTGGTTGAAGCCAGAACTGCACCTCTTTGGGTTTGTTATGTTGTTGTGCACTTGGTTGAAGCCAGAACTGCACCTCTTTGGGTTTGTTATGTTGTTGTGCACTTGGTTGAAGCCAGAACTGCACCTCTTTGGATATGTTATGTTGCTGTGCACTTGGTTGAACCCAGAACTGCACCTCTTTGGGTTTGTTATGTTGTTGTGCACTTGGTTGAAGCCAGAACTGCACCTCTTTGGATTTGTTATGTTGTTGTGCACTTGGTTGAACCCAGAACTGCACCTCTTTGGATATGTTATGTTGTTGTGCACTTGGTTGAAGCCAGAACTGCACCTCTTTGGATTTGTTATGTTGTTGTGCACTTGGTTGAAGCCAGAACTGCACCTCTTTGGATTTGTTATGTTGTTGTGCAATTGGTTGAACCCAGAACTGCACCTCTTTGGATTTGTTATGTTGTTGTGCAATTGGTTGAACCCAGAACTGCACCTCTTTGGATATGTTATGTTGTTGTGCAATTGGTTGAACCCAGAACTGCACCTCTTTGGATATGTTATGTTGTTGTGCACTTGGTTGAACCCAGAACTGCACCTCTTTGGATTTGTTATGTTGTTGTGCACTTGGTTGAACCCAGAACTGCACCTCTTTGGATTTGTTATGTTGTTGTGCAATTGGTTGAACCCAGAACTGCACCTCTTTGGATTTGTTATGTTGTTGTGCAATTGGTTGAACCCAGAACTGCACCTCTTTGGATATGTTATGTTGTTGTGCAATTGGTTGAACCCAGAACTGCACCTCTTTGGATATGTTATGTTGTTGTGCAATTGGTTGAACCCAGAACTGCACCTCTTTGGGTTTGTTATGTTGTTGTACAATTGGTTGAACCCAGAACTGCACCTCTTTGGATATGTTATGTTGTTGTGCAATTGGTTGAACCCAGAACTGCAGCTCTTTGGATTCCTGGAAACATTCCCAAGCCCTTAAAACGTCAGCAGTCCGTGCTGATTATTTTGGAAGTATCTGTGTTCACAAAATTTCAGGCTGTTTCCAAGGTTTTTCTTGTGACAATGTAGCAAGAATTGTTTCATACAGCATCCTTTTCTTGCATTACATATAGCAGCAATAAGACAGAAAACACACAAACATTTTGAGATTTCAATATGAATTGGAACTCTTACTATAAAATTGAAGGTATATTAACACACAGAGACTGATGTACTTCTAAAAATGTTTTGCAATTCTGGAGCAAACCAAATGCACCATGTGGGACAATTAACCCCACCCCCATTCCATTTATTCAAATAGGACTTTTAATACTAGAGAGATCTTCAAAGCATTGTGACGCAATGCTTTGGAAACCTCACTAGCAATCAAGGGGTAAATCGAACCATTTAAATTAAATGGGACATTTATTTGTCCTCTATGGTGCAGTTGGTTTGCACATTAATCACATATTTAGCTTATGGAATATGGCCCTGTAAGCTGCATGATCGTTAATGTTTTATGTCAGACATACAGGGACACTAATGTCCCATAAAAAGTATGCTTGTTTTGTAGACATTTAAAAAATACATCATGTGGCACCAATCCTATCTCTCAGACCATTATGGTTTGAGAGATATTCGCTTCTAAAGTCCCCCCATTCCCTCCCCTTCTCCTGATGTCAGCGTCTACCTGACAGGAGATCCCGGTCCGGGGACCAGCCTGCGGCTCTACAGCAGAGCCAAAATTGCATTATTTAAAAAGAATTACTTTGTTGACAAGGTCTACAAAGTGTGCCTGGTTTGCAAGCACACTTTGTAGACCATTCCCATGAAGTAGTTCTTTTTCAGTAATGCGATTTCGGCTCTGCTGAAGAGCCTCCACAAGTCGCACGACTCGAATCTCCTGCTGTCAGCTCACAGCAGGTTAGAGGGAACTTTAGCGGCTAATATCTCTGAAACCATAAAGGTTTGAGAGATAGGATTGGTGCCAAATAATTTATTTTTTTAAACTTATACAAAATAAGAATAATTTTTTATGGGACATTACTGTCCCTTTAACACTCTGAATGCCAGAGGCACTCTGCGTCAATTCGCAGTTTGGGAGCACTTTGGTAATGGGACTTTTCCTTATATTTTATTGATCTCTCTCCTTCTATTGTTCTACATCCTAATTCGCTTTATGAATTGTCCCATTACTTTCTTGTATGCAGTTGTTTGATAATAGAGCACTTAGTCCTAGACAGATTTGTCGTTCTGTTTAATAGACTATAAAACTTTTTTAATTTTAGGATATACTGTCCCTTTAATGTCACATTTTACATCATGTAAATGCAAACCCAGAATTAAATGTACTTACTAAAGTAGCATTTAATCGGGTTAATACTGTATTGCAAGCATAACACTAATCAATAGTATATTATTTGCATGCTAATATGATACACATCCCAATGGGGTTTATTAATATTATGCTGAATGCCTAGCATTCAAGAGATTAAAAGTCCCATTTCAATAAATGGGACATTTTGTTTGCTCCCTATGGCTAAGCTGGTTGGCACCACTTTTTCTTGAGCCTCATTGTGGTTGGAAAATTGTAGCAAGCTGCATCAAAGTACTGAAAATATTGCAACAGTTGGCCATGTGAACAGATAAATACATCAAAAAGGGAGAGATGTATAAACACTGATCACATCCAATTGCATTCATGAGTCCTAGGTGCATGCATACTAAAGGATATATCAACATGTTTTAGTGTGAGTTTTTATATGAATATTATGTTCATTAAAAAGCCTCAATTGCAATGTTTTGTGAAATTTGTGTACATTTTATACACAAATTTTACATTGATGGTATTGAGTTTACACCACAGAGATGGTGACAGACAGATAAGAATTAAAAAGTGATCTTAAAATTGATGCAACATGCAATAATTTTTGTACATTGACTGCGGCAAAATTTTCACTTCAGCAATGTGCACAAATGATTTCAGTTGTGTCTGGTTGGTATAGTGCAGTCATTTTATGTGCAAATACCTTTATACAAAACATGCAATCAGTTTGTGTATGAAAGCAGCAACAGACTCACGTGTTATCTTTCATTAGACATTATTGGTGAAGAGTGGTACAGTGTTAAACTGAATAGAGCAAGAGACAAGTAGAGTAAAGTTGATACCTTTATTGGCTAAATTGAGCAGCTTTAAAACTATTATTGCAGCTCTAATTTCACGTATGTACACAAACATAAAGACAAAAAAAAACCCACAAAGAAATCCAAATGATTGATAGGGGTCCTTTTGAGACTGCACAATGCAGTCCTGGAGTTATCACTATGTTTGTTCATTACAATACTTCACATAGTGTAACAACATCCCTGCACTCCTAAAATGAATCTTCTCTCTCCATTAAACTCTAGATTGCACACTGCTACATTGCTGCATATGTATTATTTTTTATTATTTCTTACAATGTGAAGCATAAAACCTCACAGTAAAGTTAATGAACAAGGTTGTTTGCTGTATCTCTGCTTTCTTAATATTCTTACATTTTGTGAACTCAACAAAATAATGATCATATATGTAAAATCTGCAATAGTCTGTGTGTCACTGTGACTGTGTGCTTTAGAGGCAAGAAAATAAACGTGAATGAGAGTGTGAGTATGCACATTTATGTCCCTCTGAGTCCCATCTGTCCCAAGAATTTACCTGTAGTGGGCCCAGTGTGTCAGTGAACCATATGCACAAAATAAAAGATGAGCAATTCTATTGCAAACCATCTGTAATATAGAGGATAAATAAAACATTCCATTGATTTAACTCCTTAACGAATGCCCTTTCCAGGGGTGGGTGGCCATTAAGGACCACAGCACTTTTTTTCCTGCAATGAATTCTGGGATGGCAGAGTGCAGCACCTGCCCTGCCATCCCAGAATTCCATGACGTGCCAACACAGTAGCCAGTTCTTAAGGGGTTAAATAGGGCTTTTAACCATCTGAATGCTAGAGGGATCTCCAAAGGGAATTTGTATTTTTCCAAAGTTGGTTTGCTCCAGAATTGCTCCACTTTTTCTATACATATGGCCCACTGTGTTTAATAAATTGAATTCTAACATTTCAGCTCCCTCTGTCAGTTGGCTTCCTACCCATCTGTGATGTCATCACAACGAGGAAGAGGACTTTAAGCCTTTCATATGCCAGAGAGGTATCCAACACACTGGAGGACACCTAGGTATGTGTCCTCCATAGAGCACTCAGGTGTATCTATCCATATATTTTTTGCATTATATCTGCAGTTTCCTGTATATATAGCGATTTGTATTGAAGCCTATCTTTAGGTCACACCTCTTCACAGCAAACAATGGTCTTCAATAGACTTGAATGAACTGTAAGAGACACTGGCCTTTATCAGATTGTAAACACACACAACTTGCAGTGGCCCACAAGAAAGATCAAATGCAGAAACAAAAACTATACAGACTGATGTGATTACTGTGTAACGGCCACTTACCTAGGTAATTAATTCTGTTAAACAAAGTCATTTAATATTATGGTATAGTTTCCATTTAAAATTAATACACATACACATGAGAAAGGCTGGCATTTAACATATTTAAAACACAGTTATGCTTCAGTGGCATCTACTCTGCAGCTACAAATCCACTCAGCCATGCCCATGCTATTCTAAATGTGTTTTTGCTTTACACTTCAAAATGACTTGAGTGAATATATGTATACAAGAGCATCAGGAACAGTTTTAACTCTTTGAGTGCCAGAGGGGTACGCAACGCATTGCTTTGCAATGCATTGCGTACCCCTCTGGCACTCAAACGGTTAACCGTCTGGTCGTAAGAAAGCTTTCTAACACATAGCTAAATTGACCACTTGTTTGCTAGAGAAGCCTCCTACATACTACATAATAGTGCACACACGTGTGTGCTCCGCATAGATCTATGCTTCGACCATAACCCTTTAAGGATCAGAGTGGCGAGCAAAGCACTGCTTTGCAAAGAGTCCTGTAAGGGGCTAACAAGGTGTGCCTGAAGCTTTGTTCTTATAATATAGAAGAATCCCATGGCATCTTATGTATTACTGTAGAATGCATCATGGCAGGTACTAAGTAGGATGTAACTTGTTGAGGACCAGATGTGTCTGCAATGCTAAGCAGTGTGTTGCACACCTTTCTACACCTCAGAGGGTTAAGGAGTAGTGTAGAATAGTGCACTACAATACAGTGCTGGATTTATTTCAATTCAAGTACACAAGGGTGTAGTACACTTACAGACTTTACTGTAGAGTCTGCCAGGTAAACTCTAGGATCTTGTGGTCTCACCAGCTCAAGGAAAGCCAACCTCACTACTAACCCGCAGACCAGCCACCATCCCACTGCTGAAGTCTAGGGTCAGCAAGTGCTCTATCTTTCCCAAACTACTGTAAAGTTATCTCAGATCGTCCAGATTTTCAACATCATACACTTAAACGACCTACAGAACACTGCAATGTAAGTAAAGCGTATTCTAACGCCTCTGCACCCTTTCTCCTCCAATTTCTCCAATGGCTTCCCAAAAAACTATGGATATTATATAAACTCCAGCGCCTTTCATTCTAAATTCTCCTCTCCTCTACATCTCCACCCTGATCACCTGCTAACACTCCATTCTGTCCTTTAAGATCAGTCAAGTACACTTTCCTCACAGCATCTGTTGTGTTTACATATCAAACCTTTTTTTCCCCCACTGGTCCCTGTCTGTGGAACTCCAGCTACCAGTATGCACCAGTGAATTACCTTCAGCATACTCAAAATGTATCCCATATCCACTTTAGATTGTAACCTTTAGGCCATGGACCCCACTCCCATTGTTTCAATCTGGAAAGCACTTGTGTTACCCTGTTTTGTATGAAACTTTAAAGTGGAATTACCACCTTTAAGAAAGATGTCCCCAAATAATTCCTCATTTGGCAACTAGCTGCTCATTAATGCTAGTCGCCAGAATTGTTACCTCCTTAATGTGAATGATCCACTGCTCCGGGACTGACAGGCAGGACGGAGCACAGACATCTTTCCATAATGACGTTTGTGCGCCTACACTGTCAGTCCCAGCCAGCTCTAGGAGGAGTTGCTAGGAGCCATTCCGCTCTAAAAGGGACTGATAGCGGTGGCGAGCAGGCGTCACTATGGAAAGATGTCTGCGCTCCATCCTGCCTGTCAGTCCCGGAGCAGGGTATAATTCGCATTAAGGAGGTAACAATGCTGGCGACTAGCACTACTGAGCAGCTAGTCGCCAGATGAGGAATTATTTGGTGACATCTTTCTTAAAAGTGGTAGTTCCACTTTAAAATTGTTCTTCATGCTATATCCAGTTCAAAGGGGCCTCCGTAGCCATTGCTGGATGTTAGAGCACCCAATCCAGTTAAGTCCCATCTAACCTGCCCTCCCCTTCCTCCCCAGGTTGTCATCTTGCTTCTCTTCTTCTGTCACTCTTACTCTAGTTTCTTATCTCCCCTATGACTCCTTTAGTCACGCTATTCCTGTCTATCCTCATGGCTTTGTGGCCAGAGGAATCTTAATTATCTCTTTGTAAGTTTATATAACAGCTACAAGGTTATGATCATTTACATCACCCCATTTATAATACAAATTTTGAATTTTTGGTTAAGAAATGGATCTGGTTTTGGATCTCTTGGTTTCTCTTCCATTTTTTTTATACACTCTACCCACTTGGTCAGTTGTGACATGTACTTTAGCAGTACGCGCGCATACTTTGTGGTCCCTTAAGGACCACGGAGCATTTTTTTATTTTTTTTATGAGATCCGATTCCGGACTCCCCGGACAGCGTGCAGCCGCACGGGGAGCCCAGAATTCCATGACGGTGCAGGACCGTTATGGGTCCTTAAGGGTATAACAACCCTTGACAGTCCAGGACCGTCATGGGTCCTTAAGGTGTTAAAATGTAAAGTGTTGCATACACTTGATAAGCTATATAAATAACATTCATTCACAGAGGTCTTTTTCCTGGAAGTGTTACCTGATTGACCCTGCCTGTATTATGTGCTCCTCTGAAACATTTAGCCTGGTAGGTGTAAGGGAAAGTTGAAGCTGATGTATTCTAGCGGTCAAAAGTTTTGGGGCACCTCAAATTTTAGCTACTTTTAGTTATTGCCATATAACTTGTCAAAAACATTAGAAAAACATGTCAACATTGGGTATTTCTAAAATCAAGGCAAATATTATAATCTATTTAGCAGGGTGGGTTTTTTAAGCGTTTGTAAATGTGTAAAATATTTTTAGTGCCAAAGTTAAAAAAGTGCATTTGTTACATTTGTTTCATCATATTTTATAAATTGTTTTATATGAAATATAATGAAAATAATGGTATCTTTAGAAAGCCCATCTTATGTCAAGAAAAACAGTATATAATATATGTGGGTACATTAAATGAGGAAGAGTAAAATTACAGCTAAAGACAAACATTATCCTTCTGGACAATGGCTGTTTTAACACTTCTGGACAATGGCTGTTTTAACACTTCTACTGTGTTTGTGTTTAGCTGTAATGTTCCTCTTACTAAGGTAAATAATACATTCCTTTTCAATGTGTTGGATACCCCTCTGGCACTCAAAGGGTTACAGCACCATTTAAAATCACGGTGAGTGCTATTTGTTTCCTATGGTATGGCTGCTGTGTCCTAGAACTGGACCACTGTCACTTAGCAGCCTCGCAACTAAAATGCAAATGGCTGATTAATCCAGTAGCTCAATTAAATTGTACGTTGTTCGGGAAAGGGACTTCTTTCCCAGTTTCTGTTTCACTTGGATGCACTTATTCCACTTTTATATTGAAATATTTGTTCTAACATCTAATGCACTTATCTCCTTCATGAATTATAAATTATTGTTATTCCTGTAAAGCTCTGCATGCATGCATGTCAATAAATAAATCAGGGTTAGCCAACCTTGGTCCTCAAAAGCTACCAACTGTGCATATTGTAAGGATATTTCTGCTTCAATATGGGCAGGTTAAAGTGGACTGGTTACACTATGATAAGTTTAGTGCACTTTTACCCTCTAAGTACAGCTCAGGTCCTTAAAGAGTTAAAATTAACTAAAACTGCCTATATGTTGTGCTATCAACTTGTCTGTAATATAAATAGTTCTAGAGAAATTAACCTTTAATTGTTGGTAGCACAGAATCGCACTTTATGCTAATTAGCTTATATTCTGTATCTCTCACACACTCTCACACACACACACGACTGGATTGGTCTCTCTTAGACCGCAGTTCGGAGCGACGGTACATATCACATATGCCAATGGGTCAAAAACGATCATGGTCCTTAAGGGAAGGTAACTTCCCCAGATCGCTGGTCGTTAAGGGGTTACCAAGCCCCCTTTTTTCCCTCTTCTTGCACTAGGTTCCCCCTTGATGCTCCTCCTTCTACTGTTGCTAAGTTCTGCTATATTACTGCTTTTGTAAACCATATCTGATATCTTTTAAGGCAGAACTACCACCTTTAAACAACTTTAGCTTCAATAACTCCCCATCTGGCGACTAGCTGCTTGGTAGAGCTAGTCTTCTAGGGCTGACAGGCAGGTTGGATCACAGACATCTTGCCATAGTGATGTCCGTTCGCCGGCTCTGTCAGTCCCAGCAAGCTCTAGGAGGCGTTCGGCTCTGGAAGGGACTGACAGAGCAGGCCCGCTGACATCATTATGCCAAGATGTCTGCAATCCATCCTGCCTGTCAAACCCAGAATAATTGATAAATCTATTAAACAAGGTAATAATTCTGGCAACTAGTGGTATTAAGCAGCTAGTTGCCAGATGGGGAGTTACTGTAGCTAAAGTTGTTTAAAGGTGGTAGTTCTGCTTTAATCAATAGCTGTATCTATAGTATCAATATTTTCCTGTAGAGGTAGATTCTTTTCCTACAGACCTTTTTTAAGGTTCTTCCTCAGACATTTGATATGCCTGTTTTTCAGTATATGCTCTTACTGTAGTTCCGGTTAAATTTCAATAAAGCTTTAAACAAAAAAATAAAGAAACAAACAGCTTGGTTCCAATTGCAGAGTTCACATAGGGATTTCCACCTTAAATAATGCACCAGAATGCTGCAATATGGATACGCACATATGTTTCACACAACCATGTTTCAGCATGTTTTACCGCATGGTGATCTATGTGGGTGGATACTCAGGCTGTTCACACAAGCAATTCAGAAGGATGGGATACTCCAGTGATGCATCTCTGCCATGCTCCCATGCGAGAGAATCACAGGGGAAAACAGGGCATTGGAGGTAATGTGGCACAGGAGGAGAGCAGTCACTTACTGCTCCACCTGTACTCAAGCAGAGAAAACATGTACTGTTGGTGGTTTTTAGGACCTGGGTTGGCAAAAAAAATTCCATGGCTATAAATGGGGTTTTAACCTTTTGAATGCTAGAGAGGTGCAGTGCATTGCAGAGAAATGCGCTGGGGACCTCACTAAATTCATGAGGTTTAAAAGAGGATTTTAGTCTTACCTGTTAAATCCTTTTCTCTTAGTCTATATAGGTTACTGGTAACTTTGGGTAGGCAATCACCCCTTTAAGTAGGCAGGAACAATTCTTGAAGAGAATGCTGGATGGAGCCTACCTCCTCTCCTTAGCTGCATCTAGCCACTTCCTCTCCAGAAAGATTTGAGACACTAACTAGTGACTAGGTAGTAAGAAGGGAAAAGAAGACTCCTGTGAGAAAGAACCCGAAAGGACTCCCACGTTTGGTCACAGGAGAGCCAAGCATGGTCCCTTGACAGGGTGGGAGACCAGGAACCTATAAAAAGAATTAACAGGTAAGACTAAAATCCTCTCTTTTCTCTGTCATCCAATATAGGTTATTGGTAACTTTACAATATCTAACCACTGAGTTTCTCAGAGGTGGGAAATAAGGCAAGGACTAGGCGCAGAGACCCCAAAGTCACCAGAGCCTATATGAATGATCAGATCATAGACAGCCCAACTATAACAATGTAGTGTCAACAGACACAAAACCGGTGCATAACCACACCAGGAACGTAGCACAGCAAAACTCGAGCCAACTGGGCTCAAAAGTGAAGGAGCACTGAAGAGACGAAAGGAGAACCTAGGCAGGCAAAACTGCCTCTAGGATCTTCTGTCCCAAGCTGGCATCGGCCGACACCAGCAAATCAATGTGGTAGTGCTTAGAAAAAGTTTGCACAGATGACCAAGTGGCAGCCTTGCACAACTGATCAGCTGAGGCTTGATTCTGGTAAGCCCAAGATGCCCCAATGAATCTAGTGGAATGAGCCAAAACCCTAAATGGAACAGGCTTTTTCCACAATTCATAAACCTTACGAATGGTAGACTTAATCAAAGATGATATTGTCTCCTTGGATGCCGGTCTCCCTGCCCTGGGACCCTCAGGAATGACGAACAAGGCGTCAGACTGGCAAATAGATTCAGTGCGGTGTTGTAACAGTTTTATCAGACACTCAGACCAGAGGTAAAAAATAAAACACAGTTTTATTGAGAACAAATGAGGAACATGGCCCCATAAGGGCAGAAACAGGTAATGACACGTAACTGAAGGCAAATATGGTTGTATAGCAGACACAGTATGGATAAGGAGCAATACTGTACAATGCAATGGGAACAGAGTATAACAAGGGTTAAAGTCCAATGCAAGTAATCAGTCTCTGATGTGGTGTGTAATGACAACAGCCAGTAGATGACAAGAGCAGCCAGAGACTGAGGTGCGAGGTGGAGAGCACCTAGTAGTGAGTCCAAACAGTAGTCCTCAAAGGACTGGCAATATGCAAGACCAACCACTTGTGCTAGAGCTAAATGGTACAAGAGCAACAAGCACTTGCATAACGGGATGAACCACACTGCGTGAGATGAATGGGACCAGAGCCAACGGCACCCTTCCAGTGCTGAACGGGTTAATGACACTGCGAGAGCTGAATGGGACCAGAGCCAGTAGCACCCCTCGGTGCATCAACGGATACACACACTGCCAGAGCTGAATGGGACCAGAGCCAGTAGCACCCCTTGGTGCGTTAATGGATACACAACACTGCCAGAGCTGAGTAGGACCAGAGCCAGTAGCACCCTTCCGGTACGTAAATGGAACGAGTGTATTGCAAGAGCTATCGGTAACACAGTAAACGGAAGCCACAACTGCTCTGCAAGTATAGCTGACAGGCTCGGTAATGAAGGCAACCAGCACAGCAAGTGTTAACGGAGAGGCTCGGTATAGGAGGCAACAAGCTCAGCAAGTGTTAACGGAGAGGCTCGGTATTGGAGGCAAAAAGCTCAGCAAGTGTTAACGGATAGGCCCAGTATCTGAGGCAGCAAGCCCTGCAAGTGTTAACGGACAGGCTCGGTAATGGAGGCAACAAGCTCAGTAAGTTTTAACGGATAGGCCCAGTATCTGAGGCAACAAGCACTGCAAGTGTTAACGGACAGGCTCAGAAACGGAGGCAACAAGCTCAGCAAGTGGGAGGTCAGCATATACTGCTCAAGATAAACAGTTCGCAATGTCCCCAAGCGACATAGACGAGATCTCGCTGGAACAGGATCACAGGAAACCGGACACGAAGCAGGAACGTCAGCCAGGCCGGATCATACACGGAGCAGGAACGTCAGACAAACCGGATCTATCACGGAGCAGGAACGTCAGCCAGGCCGGGTCATACACGGAGGAACCAGTAGAATAGTCAGACAAGCCAAATCGGTACACAGGAACGCAGGAACACAGCAACGGAAGCACTGGTACTGGAACACCACGAAAGGGCACCTGACAGGTGCCAGAGGCCCGGTATAAGAAGGCCACACTGGGCGGGAATAACCAAGCTCCACCAATAGGAACACACCACAGCAGAGAGTGACAGAAAACGGGAACCGTGATAGGTGTACATAGAGCTTTAAACATCGCACCACATCCAACAAGTGAAGATTCCTTTCCTTGTCAGATGTAGGGTCAGGACAGAAAGAGGGCACCACAATTTCCTGATTAATGTGGAATTCTGAGACCACCTTCGGGAGAAACTCCTGAGAAGTGAGAAGAACCTCCTTGTCCTTGTGAAACACCAAAAAGGGTGGTTTACAAGACAGGGCATGCAACTCCGCGACACGGCGAACAGACACAGTCGCCATGAGAAAATCCATTTTCCAAGTCAGTATGCGCAGAGGAATAGTAGCCAAGGACTCAAATGGAGGATGCTGAAGGACGCCCAAAACCAAGTTAAGATCCCACTGAGGAGTAGGGTTCTTAAAGTCAGGACAAGTATGAGCAATGCCCTGAAAGAAAACCTTGACATCTGGAAGGATAGCGATGAGTCTCTGAAAGAAGACAGAGTCTGAACCTTAAGGGAACTCAAACGGAGGTCCTTATCCACTCCTGCAAAAAAAAGACAGGACAGTAGAAAGATCAAAGTCCTGGGAAAGATACTTATCAGGCTTGTGGGCACTAAGCATAGTGGCCACCACACCAGAAGAGAAACCCTCCTTCTTCAATAAGGATTGGACTCTGACTGGGCATCCCTCCAGATGTCACGTCCAGTGGTGAAGAGCATGAAATATCGCCCAAAGCACCAACACATTGATGGGAAGGAGAGATCCCTCCCGAGACCACTGACCCTGGGCATTGCTGTGACCCAGGACCGCTCCACAGCCATAGGATGGCATCTGTGGTCACGATAGTCCAGAAGGATTATCAGGAAGGGACAGTCCGTCAGTAGATTGGAGAAGTTGAGCCACCACGACAGTCTCAGTGCCACATGAAGGGTAAGAGACACCGACATCTTCAACAGATCCTGCTGACCCCTGTACACATGGATCATAAACCTCTGAAGTTCCCTGGTGTGAGCCATGGCAAACAGAACTGCTTCTATGGTGGAAATGAACTTAGCCACTAGAGAGGTCAGCTTCTTGGCCGGGACTGGATCGTGAGCCAGAACAGTAGACACTTTGTGGATGATCTAGTGAGCCACCTCGTCTGTGAGAAACACCATTCCCTGTTCGATGTCGAAGAGGAGACCCAGGAAGACTAGTCTCTGAGATGGTACAAGATCCGACTTGTCCATGTTGAGGAGCCATCCATGAAGGGTCAGTGCATGAATGCAGTCCTTGACCTGCTGATGAAAGAGTTCCGGAGAAGCAAGTCATCCATGAATGGAGCGACTCTGATGCAGTTCCGGTGGAGGACAGCCACTAATGCACCCAGGACGCAATTGAAGACCTGGAGAGCTGTACCAAATGGAAGAGCAGAAAACTGAAAATGCACTTGGTCACAAGAAAACCGGAGGTACTGCCGGCTCTCTGGATGAATGGCAAGATGCAGGTATGCATCCTGAAGGTCCAGAGAAGTGAGGAATTCTCCAGGAGATATGGCCGGCCGCGATTACGGTCTGCAGGGACTCTTGGTGATAATGAGTCTTCACCACAAAGGAATAGAGGTCCTTGAGGTCCAAAATTGGATGACAGCCACCGTCTTCCTTGGAACCACAAATAGGTTGCAGTAAAAACCCAAACCCATTTCCAGCACTGGGACTAGTTCCAGAACCTTCTTGTCCAAAAGGTTCCGGATAGAACCAGGGAACAGACGGAGCGTCTCCGCTCCCTGAGGAGTGTGAGAAGGAAAAAACCTGAATGGGGGAAGAGACGAAAGGGATCCTGTACCCCACTGACACAACCTGCAAAACCCACGGATCCCCCACGGTGTCTGTCCAGACACTGAGGAAGTGGCACAAACGACCACCCACTGGTGCGTGGGGACCGGGGCTTGGCGAATCATGTCGAAGCAGGTTTGGAAGTCTTGGGCTTGGTGGAGGACTACTTGGCCCTCCATTTTTGTTTGGGCTTGGAGGAGGAGAGTGGAACCTGGGAAATCACCTGGTTCGTGGTGCGCAGTCTAAAAGGAACGAAAAAGCCGATTCTGCTTCACTGGAGGCTTCTTCCTAGGCACTACAGCAGCAATGTACTCTTCCCCCTGTGGCCTCACTAATGAGGTCCTTAAGCTCCGGCACAAACAAAGAGGTACCTTGAAAAGGCAATGAAAGCAAGGCTTTATAAGAGGTAGTGTCTGCAGACCAGATCTTGAGCCAAAGAGCCCGTCTGGCTACCACAGACATGGTAGAAACCCTAGCCACCCAGGGGATGGCGTCAAAAATAGCAGCAGAAACATAATTCCGAGCCTCAGAAATTTTGGCAAGGAGTCGCAACATATCAGCAGTAGTAGCACCCTGACGGATCACCACCGTGAGCTGTTCAGTCCATCCTGAAATGGTCCTGTTCACCCAAAGCGGAAGCAAACGCCAGGTGAAAGGAAGTACTGGCCATAGCAAAGATGGACTTGAGGGATGTTTCCTGTCAGTCCAGTCCTTTAGGACAGATGTATCAGCCACAGGTAAAGCAGTGGATTTAGAACGCCTAGAAACTGGAGCGTCAACCTTAGGTGGATGAGCCCATTGAGCTATTGCCGCTTCAGAAAAGGGGTATAACTTAGCAAACGTCTTAGAAACAGAAGGCTTCTTGTCAGGAGCTTTCCACTTGTCAGACACCAGATGGTCAAGAGTGGGGTTAGGTAGAAAACAGGTAGACTGCTTCTTCGGCTCCTGGAACACATCAGACAGGTCTACTGGAACCAAGGGAATGTTTAGCGTGTTTAAGACTGCCCTGATCAGGCCCTCAGCAGAGGGATCAGGGTCAGCCTCAAAGGGCCCCCCAAAGAACTTGGAAGCGTCCACCGCAGAACATTCAACCTCATCAAAATCCACCAGTAGTTCCTCTTCAAAGGAGTTAGATACATCAGGAAGACCTGATAGGAGTAGGGGGTTGTCAAGACTGGAAGACCCCTTGCAATTGGGATGAAAGTAGTTGCAAGGTAAACTCTAGTAGTAGCCTTAAACTCTTGCATCCAAACTGGCTCTTGTGCATGGCTGGAGGTCCCTGGAGGAGACGCAAGGGCAACAGCACATGCTGGGCATAAATTACCTGAGTACTCTCTAGGTGACCCTGATTAACATGAGGAACAGTGCGCAAAGGGGACACAAACACCCCAGTATCCTTAGTCTTAGGTCTAGCCCCAGGCTCCAACGGATTTGACATCCTCACAGTGTCAAAACATCCCAAGTATAAGGAAACAACCCAATACAGTGTGTAACATCAAAAGTTCACCCCAGAAATCGCTAAATTGCACATATCTGGCAGACCAAGGGTTAATATGCTGAGGAGAGAAGGAGAGTCCAAGCCCTGCGTAGGATACTCGTGAAGGGAAAGCAAAAAATGGCTGCAGCGATGGGAGCCAATGAGAAACGAGCATGCGAAGAAAGCGCTCATGGGTAATGTAGTTTTCCCTAAAAAAAAGTACCCCAACAGTGCGCAAAGCCCCCTGAGCCCCCCAAATCACAAAGAATGTTGACCAGATGACAGAGAAAGGGCAGACAAACAAAATGAAGTCGCTGCATTGAGCAATTGCAGAGATATGACCCAAACTGTAAAGTCCCATAGAAGTGAATGGAGCATGGCGTCTATTCGGTAAAGCTCGCCTTAACTCATATTTGCAAAATTTTACAGTGAAGTAAAAAAAATTTGTAAAACACCACAAAACAAGTTAAAAGTCAAATAAACACCATACCCTGAAGGGAAAAGTGTGACCCCCCCCCCAAAAAAAAAAAAGCCAATTGGCAGACAAAGGGTTACATTTACCACAGAAACACCGCTCCAAACCCCCAACAGACATACAGACAAACCCAAAGAGTGCAGGAGTATGTATTAGGAACTCCAAAGGAGACCTCTGTGTGGAAAGGAAGTGTGCGACAAGTGGACCTCAAAGGGTTGCTCACCTTTTCAGCAGGTCTTCTGTCTTCAGATTGCCAAGTATAAAGAAGCAGACTCAGTGGGCAACTCCTAGGGGAACTTGTCAAACAAGATTTTCCCCCCAGGGCTAAGAGGTCCACCATAGCACCTGAAAACTGAGCTATCCACTAGGGAATGTCAGTAATGGTAATCTGCTTGAAGGTGGTATTCTACATCTAACAGAAAACAAAAAATAAGCTAAAACTATAGCAGAACTGTTCTCTTGCCTTGTATCTTCAACAAGGAACAAATCTTTCTGGAGAGGAAGTGGCTAGATGCAGCTAAGGAGAGGAGGTAGACTCTACCTAGCATTCTCTTCAAGAATTGTTCCTGCCTACTTAAAGGGATGATTGCCTACCCAAAGTTTCCAGTAACCTATATTGGACACAGAGAAAGCCCTATTTAAATTGGTGAGAACTGGTAGATTTTTTGTCCACTATGATACAGCTTGTCTCCCCCAAAATTGTGCCAGTCCTCAGTACATCAGCCTCAGTGTCCTGTGCTGTGGAAGATGGATAGGCTAAGCCCCAAATGTATCTCCTTTTTAGAATGAGTAGAAGCCTAATATATGTTATTTGGTTTGCATAGGAACTTTATCAAATAAAGTGTACACCTACAAATACCGTTTTTCTTTCCACAGAAACATAAAAATGTGCAATTCTAGAAAGAACCACCTGTATCACAGGAGAGAAATGAAAATTCCCATTCATTAAACAGGACATTTAGCCAAGTGAATGCTAGAGTTCACTGCGAAGCAACGTCTCGGAGGGTTATGAAAGCCCCATTTAAATCCGTGAAAATTTGGAAGATTGCAAGCAATTTACCAATTTAGGGCTCAATTAAATTTTAGCCGGTAAAGCCAACGATAAGGAAAAATGAACACCAAATGGTACGCACCCAACGGTACGTCAGTATTCAATTGTCCTATCAACATGAACCAGGACGAGTGTTGGGACACAGAGCCTGTTCTAAATAGCGTGAAAAATGGGATCGGCAAAAGAAAACAACTAAATTTACCAATTTACCAATTTAGGGCTCAATTCAATTTGAGCCGGTAAAGCCAACGATAAGGAAAAATGACCACCAAATGGTACGCACCCAACGGTACGTCGGTATTCAATTGTCCTATCAACATGAACCAGGACGAGTGTTGGGACACAGAGCCTGTTCTAAATAGCGTGAAAAATGGAATCGGCAAAAGAAACCAACTAACGGTTGGTGTCTCACACAGTGTCAAACACTGAGTGTGAGCTACAGACACAGTGACCACCATTGGCCCTACACAACCCCTAACATTAACAATACACTTACCTGTAACCCAGATGTTCAGCTAGGTCATCTGCACCTTGGCCTTCCTCTTAAATTCTTCTGATCTAAGCTGCTATCTACTTCATCTGTCATCCTCTTCTTCTGTCTTCTTCTTCATCTGTCATTTATGTCTTCATCTGTCTTCTTTTTCTTCATCTGTGCTCTTTTTCAGTTTTTTTCATTAAACATAGTTTCATATAGTTATTAAAATTAAATACAATTAATCTTCATAGTATTTGGGACATGGAGAGCATTATTTTAGTACTGTCCGAGATGTAGTTCAAGAGTAATTGAATGATAAAGTATCCCCATCCTGCCCCTTTTACTTAGTGTAAGCCACCTTTCTTCAGACGTGGAATCTGGTCTTAAGGCCAGACAGCTCACGGCAAGGGACAATCTTCATCCTGTGAGAACAATGAAAACCCTGCCCCCCTTTACAGGTTTTTTAGGTTTTTCCCTTATGCTAACTGAAGATTATCCCTCTCTGCAAGCCATCTGGACACCACCTTTCTGTACTTAGGTGAGCAGTGCTACATCAGTAAAAGTGGCAGGAGGGGGATACTTTATTATTCAATTACTCTTGAACTACAACTCTTACAGTATTGAAATACCACTCTCCACGGCCCAAATATTATGAAGATTAATTGGAGCTGCTTTTATTTTGAAGCATTACTATCCCTTTAAAGTTACGCTGATGGCAGCAAAAAAAAAACAACAACAAAACCCTTGTAGTGTATACCTTTTGGGCCATTGACCAGTCCCAACTGAGGGAAATTTGAACAGGGACTGACTTTTATATGGCTGGTGACTGTTCAAAATGCTTCTCATGCTCTCATTGACTGGAATCTGGGGTTAAGCAGGGCACGGAACATGCCCTGCAGTAACCACACCTCCCAGCCAATCAGCTTCTAGCTGGAGGTATGACTAAATGTGCAAGAAGCTGATTGGCTGGGAGGTGTGCTTGCCGTGCATTAACCCACATCCCAATAGGAGCATGGGAAACATTTTGAAGAGGGCCTGGCCATATAAAAGGCAGTCCCTATTTAAATTTCCCTCAGTTGGGTAAAGGCCTGAAAGGTACAAAGGTTTGCTCTTTTTTTCCTGCTCCCACCAACAGCGGCGGCAGTATAATTTAAGGTTAGATTTAATTTTAATAACTATATTTTATATTTACAGGTGCAACACTAAGTTTAAAGAAGAAGACTAAAGAAGAGCACAGATGAATAAAAGAAGAAAGAAGACAATGATAGATAAAGAAGGAAATAGAAGCTTACAGAGGAAGAATTGAAGACGACGACCAGGGTGCAGAAGACCCCGCTGGACATCAGATTTACAGGTAAGTGTTTTTTTTTTTTAATTTTATGGTGTTAGCTTTGGCGGGATTAACCTTATGAGTGCCAGTGGGGTATGCAACGCATTGCATACCCCACTGGCACGTAAACAGTTAAGTAATATCAATTTATACACTTTTTTATTTTGTAGCCTGTAATGTTTGGCGATAAACGTGAGTCACTTAACACGGGTTACTAGCCACCACATGTAACTGAACTGCAAAATCAACTACTTTGTAACTGCTTCCAGTGGGTGCAAACTTAGCTCCTGTAGTGCATTTTTTCCATTTGGAAGCGCATGCCTGACTGTGACTTGAAACTCCCTAGCTACCTTACTATTGCCATTGACAGAAAAGCTTAATGATACCTATTGTTTTTTCCCTTATGCCTTTGCTCAAGAGATAATATCTTCGATAGTCCTGGATTCCATGTCCATGTGAACCCCTCTGGTCCTTAAAGGGTTAAGCTGGCTCATACACTCCTATACATATGTGCAGATACGGTGCAAAACACGACAAGAGTAAAATACCTATTAGCCAGAGAAGCAAAAAATGAGACTCACCAACATAAAAATCGGGTGCCGTCCTGCTGCGCCTCTCCTCCAGCCGCCATGAGGCAACAATGTAGCATTCAAAAGGATTGCAGTCGCGCTCTGAAACAATGAAATCTTCAGTCCCAAATAAAAGTAGAAACTTCATTGCTTAACAATAAAAAACATATGAAGACAAACATAAGAGTATGGTGACCCAATAGACACAGTGATGCGTTTTCTGTCTATTGGGTCACCACACTCTTATGTCTGTCTTCATATTTTTTTATTGTTAAGCAATAAAGTTTCTACTTTTATTTGGGACTGAAGATTTCATTGTTTCGGAGTGCGACTGCAGCCCTTTCGAATGCTACATTGTTGGATCATACACTCTGCCTGCTTTGGTTTGAACAAACTGCCAGTAACAGTCATATATGCCTCCATCATGGACATGACATCCAGGACTGAATGAAGATGTTATCTCTTGAATAAAGGCTCAAGGGAACAAATAAGAAGGGGCATTAGGATTTTCTCGCCATGTTAAGGTGTGTGTATGTATACACATATAATATATATATATATCCGAAAATGTGTGTGTGTGTGTGTGTGTGTGTGTGTGTGTGTGTGTGTGTGTGTGTGTGTGTTTTAATAGTGAAGAGGTGCTAGTTATCCTTTAAATTAAACTGGATTTTCATTTGTCCCCTCTGGTACATTTGTCTTGCTCAACAATCCCTCCAGTTTTCTTTTTGCATAAGACCCTTGAAAGTAGAAAACATTACCTGCCAGGTGTTCATGCGACGCAGGGAGTGTGGCAAGGACTCATTGCTGTGAGACAGCAGCAGGACAAGTTCCAGGCAGGTTTTCAGTGGGAAAGTCAGCACGTGTGCTCCTGTGTCATTCATCCACTTGTCTTCAAGCCTAAAGAAGGAAAAATACATTAGCATATGCAATAGCTCCATATGTCAGTAATACTGTATGGGAACATGCACTAATCCATGAAAACAAGTTCCTTTTTAGTGACTGGTGTGACTGGCCCCTTTAAGGACCAGATGGGGTGTGTAATGGCATTGTACACCCCTCTGGTCTGTAAAGGGTTAAGTGAAGTTTTAATAAAATATGTTTATTTCCATGATTATTCCCATGTTCAATAAAATATAGAAGTGCAATTCTGGAACAAATCAACTGTATCCTAGGGGATAAAAGAAAACTCCTATTGATATAAATGGGGTGAATTCTAGAAAGGTCTCCAATGAATTTCTTCACATTCAAGGAATTAAAACCCCAATCTGAATATAGTAATTTGGAGAATATCTTTATTTGCAAATATGCCAGTTATGAGCTTCATGCACACAAGAAAATAGGAGCAGTTCTGAGGCAAACTACAATTAAAAACTGCTATACCTAAAATCAAAGAATATATGCAGGGAGAGAGCTAAATGTACCAAGATATATATTTACACCTATACCTCTTATCTCTACACACACAACAACACCGAATGTTTATACAAAATATGTAATGAGTATAATAATACAATTATTAAAAGTTGCTATATATTTGTAAACATATAACTTGAAATATATAATGAAGTCAATTCTAATATAAAAGTATGTGGTACCACTAGAAAATTAAAATGCTTTTAAGACACTTTATGTTTCAAGGGGTACCACATACTTTTATATTAGAATCGAGTTCATTATATATTGAGAGTTATATGTTTACAAATATATAGCAACTTTTAATAATTGTATTATTATACTCATTACATATTTTGTATAAACATTCGGTGTTGTTGTGTGTGTAGAGATAAGAGGCATAGGTGTAAATATATATCTTGGTACATTTAGAGCTCTCCCCACATATATTTTTTGTTGGTCAGTTTAGATAAGGTACACACCAGTCTGGGGATAGTAGCAGCTTAGTGGCCAATATATTTTCTGTTTGTTTTTTCAGCCTGCACACAGTGGGTTTATGCATTAACCTATTGGGCACCATTTTCTCAGTATAATACTTTCTATACCTAAAAGCATGTTTCAGAACATTATTTGAAATGGCAAAGATTTGAATGGCAATAGTGAATCGAAAATTTTTATGTTGATCTTGAAACTGAAGAATGTGCGTGTGTGTGTCAGTCCACCTGCCTTGAATTCCCAGGTGACCCAGAACTGCAGCCCAGCTGCTCAGGGTGGCCTCTGTCATGACCAGGGTGTACCCTTGAAGCACAAATCCCCTTGTTCCAGGATGTGCCAGTGTAGCTACCACTGGATGTTCCAACTGGCCTCTGGAGAGAGAGATATTGGTTGATCCAAATGCTCTGGATTCCTGGACCAGCTTTGGATGCCATGTCTCTGAAGCTCTGCACCCTCACAGGCTACACCAACAGAAGTGAGGCCCAATAGATGAGGACCAGCTGGATCGCCCTGAGTTCTAGTACACTGACGGACAAGAGGGTCTCCTCCCAAGTCAAACTGCCCTCGACACCCAGAACCACACCCCAACCGCAGAGGCTGGCATTCTTCGTGACCAGTGTCCTTTCCCCTGTTCCAGGTTCGGCCTTCGCAACCACCACTGGAGCTCCCTCCTAGTCTCCGGAGAGAGGGAGATTTTATGATCCAGATGCTCCAGATTCCTGGACAAGCTCTGGATAACATCCCTCTGCAGTTCTCTCATGGGAAACTTGGAGTAAGGTACAGCATTCAGTGTTGACACCAGTCTGCCCAGAACTCTCATAAACTCCCTGATTGTCACCATTGCAGAGAGAAGCAAACAGAGCGCCAACAGACTCTGTTGGCTGGAAAGGTCCACAAAGCACCTGTACACTGGTCAATCCACTCGAAGGAAGCAAAGTAATGGTAACCCACTTAATGGGGATTTATTCAGCCCCATTTCTAAGGAGTAAAACAAAAAAACCTAAAAAACTAAGAGAATGTGTCTTCCCCTGCCAGCTTCAAGCAAGACACATGAATTCTGGGAGTTAGTAAGCGGGTGAGGGTTGAGTCTGCACCCATAAGACTCTGTCTTTTGAGATGTGTCTTGTCCATGGTAACAATGTTCCATATTGGGTGTAAGAGAAAAAAAAGGTTAAGTTTAACAAATTCATAAAAAAATGATAATTTCCCTGAACATAAATGTAGAAAATACTCTCAGACCTTAGGGAGTTAAAGAAGCAATTTTTTTTATTACAGATATATGTTATATGGCTTTTATGTAAAACACGGATACGTCCACTGCTCGAAGATTATTCATTCAAAGGTTATTACAGATCAAAAAAGGGCCCCTTTTTTCAAAATGCTCTCTATGGGAGTGCTTGAGTCATTGACTATGGATATGGCTAGTAAGTGATAGCAACAGCATCAACTGGTGACCAAAACAGAAAATTGCAGTTTAATTTTAAAACATTTTTTTAGCTGTAATAACTGTTCATGAATTATCTAAAGGCAGTGAGAGTATCCTTGTTTTAGTCATTAGGAAAAGAAATTAGAAACACATTTTTTCCATGAAAAAGTTTACTAATCCTTTAAACATAACATTTGACGTCAACAAAAGTGTATAATGACTGGAAATAAAATATTTAAATTTCTTTCAAAAGCAAATACTTCTGTTTGTCAGTTTAATAGTAAAGTGTGCCTGCAATAAAACTGGACAGATATTGGCACTATGAGATGTTGCTGTAGTTAATCAGCTATGTGTACAGTAACAGAAAAAAATCCAATCTCAGTTTGAAGCAGGGAATTATCCTTGTCATTTGCCAAACAGAAACACACCAGAATGTGTTGGACAAAACCTTTAAATAAATAAACTATTATAATGAAATTTCCTTCAGTGAGCCACCTATTGATTTGGAAAAACACATCCCACTCTACAAGCTAAAAATAAAACCTGGTCTTTTTTTAAGCCCTGTTCAAAGCTTGTACTAATGAAATATTCAGCAGACTTTGGAAGAAAGTCCAAAACAAAAACGTCAAATCACAGCACAACCAATTCTATTTTCTGAGTTAGAAGAACAATAATATTTATATTACGTCTATTTCTCAGCTTTTTTTAACCCTATCGTTGTTGGTAAAAGAAATAGAGAAAGCAATATTTTGAGTGAAACATATTGTGAAGGAGTGAAGAATTTGAGTACAAAAATCCAGTTGAGTAACTATATGGACTAAATGCACTTACCAGAACAGTAGCACCTCCTAATAGTAACCTCTACCTACTTTAAACAGATACTAATGCAGTACTATAACTTCATTCTATATAATAGAGCACAATCTTTTTTTTATTGTGACTGGTTATTTACTACATATAAAACAATACAGTTTATTACATTTATTGCTATTTTTGATCCCAATCTCTGCAATATTGCTGACTGACGGGCTAGATGGTGGTACGACTAGCTTACACAGGAGTACTCAGTTGAGTGGTCAGTAAAAATTCTTCAGTACTGGAAGAATAGCAAATAATGGAAGCAAGTACTGTAGGCAGCAGCTTGCACATGTAAGCTTGTGAAAGCTTGGTACAAGTGCATTTCAAATCAAGACATAGGATGAGCTTAATTTGGAGATCATAAACAAACCGTGCTTAACACATGGGAAAAAACATGGTGGCACCAAACAGGAAGGGAAAACATAATACCAGTAGCAAAAAATAAGGAAAATAAATATTATTTCACATTTGTAAAGAGAGTGAGAAGATTAGTAACATAGTTGATGAGGGAAAAAAAAGGCACGTCCATCAAGTCCAGCCCACACCAGATCACCCTGTAGATCCAGATTCCAGAGAAAAAAAAAAAAGAAGAACCCCATCAAAGGCATTTCCAGTTAAGCTCCGAGTGGGACGTGTATATAAAGTCCAGCCAATGCCAAATCACCCCTGTTGATCCAGAGGAAGAAAAAAAAAGCCATTTCCAATTAAGCCCCAAGTGGGTAAAAAAAATTCTGACTAAAATAGCAGTCAGATAGATATTTCCCTGGATCAACATCCTATCTACTTTGAAGTCAGCTGTCATAATTTTCAATATTGAATGCAGTTACAGTATCGGCAAGTACAAAAGAAAGGTCAGATATGCTGGACTAGGTGTCACGGTTCCCAGGAATAAAACAGGAGTCAGTACAGTAAAGTAAAATAATATTTTATTAGAAAAATCACAGTAATGCACATAAACAGAAAACACACTGAGGGTGATCAAAGAGGCAAGCACTGTATCAGAAATAGCAGTGCGCCAATAGATCCACCTCACTGTCCAAGACTAAGCTTCAGCCCACTGGAGCTTCAAGTTAATTCGGAATGCCCAAAGGACTAGCACTGACTCAGCCTGCAGTCAGTCTAGTAGAGAGGTCTCCAATATCTACGCAACCAAGCAGACTACTGGTTCCCGCCTGCAGTCGGTAAGCTAGGAGTCTGATAGAGCCCCAGGTCCGCACTAGGATGGGTGTCTGTGGAGCGGGGACCAATACACAGAGGAAACACTCAGGGCCCCCTAGTCAGCACCAGAAAGGATAGTCAGACAGGCCGGGTCATACACAGTTCAGGTAGTCAGTCAGAGCCACAGGTCCGCACCAGACTGGGTGTCCACTACACAGTGGGAGCAGGCAAAAGAGTAGTTAGACAGTAGTTAGTCAGCACCAGAATGGATGGTCAAACTAGCCAGGTCATACACAGAGCCCAAGGGAAACTGAACTGTATTGTACAACAATGCAAGGGCAACTGAGTCAGGACTCAGTGTGCCCTTTAAACCCCTCCTCACGAAGTATGTAAGAGGAGCAGCTCAGAGGGAGGAAGTAGGTAGGAGGAGACTACAGGAAGCAAACACATAAAACAGAGGCCTGCTGCATGCTTGAAGCCTCGCGCCTGCAGATGACGCATCTAGTTTGATGCGTCCAACCATGCGTCATTCTGGCAACATCCGTGTGGCATGGACGGCCGCTGAAGCGTCATTTCAAGTGTCGCCTGAAGCTGCGGTGATGGAACTAAGGTAATCTGTAACACTAGGCTAATGAGCCTGCAAGGGTATGCAAAAGAGCTCACTGGGACTGTGTCCTGTATCCAGGGTACAATCATTTAAGCTCACAAGTGCCATATACAGAGAGAATATCCTCTGAAGCATATTATACTGGTCCTGCCCAAATAAAGACCTGCAAAATTTAAGGGGACATAAAAAATTTCTCTTTAATGTGAGACAAAAATCTTAATGGCAATCATTAGGGTTGCACCGATACAGATACTGGTATCGGTATCGGTGTCGATACCAGCATTTGCACGAGTACTTGTACTCGCGCAAATGCGGATGATGCCAGCACCGATACCCTGTGTCAGGGTCGGTGCTGCAGAGAGGGAGCCCGGGGAGTTGCTCACAATGCTCCCCGGTCACCTCTCTCACTCCTGCAGCGTTGGAGCGCTGCCGCGGGTTACCATGGCAACGCTCCGACGCTGACCTCTGCCGGGGCTCGCGAGAGAACAGTGAGCACCCAGCAGAGGAGAGTAAGGGAGGCAAGATGGAGCAGCGGGTGGTGAAAGAGGCAGAGAGTGGAGTCAAGAGGGAGAAAAAGAGGCAAAAGGAGGGGGGCCCAAGAAGAGGCAAAAGGAGGGGGGGATCAGGATAGAGAGAGAAGCAAAAGGGTGAGTCAAGGAGAAGGAGGGGGAGAAAGGGGGATCAAAAGGGAGAGAAAAAGCCAAGGCAAAAGAAGGGGGCTCAAGAGGGGGAGAATGAAGCAAAAGGTGGGAATCAAGAGTCAAAAGGGGAAAATCAAGAGTCAAGAGGTGGTGTGTGTGTGTGTGTGTGTGTGTGTATGTATGTATGTGTATATATTTCAAGTACTCACCAATACCAATTACCAATAATTTTTTTTGCGGTCATTTGGCAGTTTTCCAAGTACCTAAAGCATATAGGTACTTAGAAAACTGGCAAATGACCGCAAAAAAAGGTATCGGTAATTGGTATTGGTGAGTACTTGAAAAAAGTATCGGTACTCGTACTTGGTCTTAAAAAATCAGTATCGGTGAATCTCTAGCAATCATGTATCAATTTTGTGTGAATTGGTTCCCAAACATTATTTTTTTTTTATTAGTACTGGATACCCAGTCCACTAAAGTTGAAATTATTTTTTCTTGAAGCATTCCAGGACACCAAGCTCCTCCCAAAGAAGTGTTCTAAAGAAGTCTTCAGGGGGAGGAGATAAGTTGCTGGAGTTCTTTAACAAAGAACCATGTCTGCCTCCGTGGACATGATATCCACTACCAATTACTGGGGAACTAATATAAGCAGAACCTCATAGTGGCCATTAGGATTTTTATTGAGACAAGGTAAGTGGTGGGTCTATTAAAAGGAGGCACTTGATTGCTATTCAGCATATCAATAAGCAATAACCACCCCAGGCAAAATGGTGTGCAATTTATATAAACTGCAGAGTAACTTCCTGTCAGGTAGAACTATCAGGAAGTAAAAGCACTGTAAATTCACTTCCTGAATATTTGAACTTTTGAATAAAACAACTGACTGCAGTTTGAGTCTCCTTGTTTTACTCGGCAGACAAAGCTCTGTAACTATAGGTTTTCACAAAAAAGTTTACGGCTCCTTTAAAGTGGATCTAGCTTTGATACACATGGCTACCAAGTTATTGCTAAAAGGTCATCAGAGAAAAGTTCTTTTTTTCTTTTTTAATATAAGAGTTCTGTGGAACAGAGATTGACCTATTAACCAATTTGCGTACCATTGGGGTATGCAACGCACTGCAAAGCAAGTTAAAGTGGAGCAATTCTGGAGTAAACCAACTGCATGTACGCAAAAATCAGTATCAGCGCCCAAGTGCTACACCATTCAGATTAAAAATAAAAGAATGAACTTTCCTATTTAGACGAGCAGGTCTTCAAGCCACAATAAGATACACAGATATAAAAGACCATATAAAAGAAGGTTCCAAGAAAACATCAGTCCATAAAACAGTCCATGAATAAACATTCAGTTAGTTAACCAATTACTGTAAAAATGAAAAACAATTCACCCACATTATGTCCAAGTTAATGGACAGAATGAGATGGATAATTAATGGTGGGATGAAGATGGAACAAGTTAAGTCCCAGACAGATGGAAATGAGAAGGAATGATCACTATGTTACTTATAATTCAGACATAATCCAGAATGGTAAATCTTGCAGCTCTATAAAATATGTAAAAACCACCACTTTACATTAAGACAATATGCTGAAATAAAAAGCACAGACAAAAATGCATCTTCTAAACATAGCTTTAAGTTAAAGAGTTGCACAGAAGCACAATAGATTGCACTTAACGGACCAGTAAATATCAGCTGATCAAATGCCCCATCATATAGCATCGAACATGTGCTCCGGTTGGTGCCTAATTCTTCTCTTCCTCTACTTCTCCAAGTTCTACTTGCGGAAAGTGCTTGCTTTATACTTCTGTATAATATAACATCAGTGAGAACGACGTTTGCCCCCACTGTACCGACATCCCCTGTCCCCCCCCCCCCCCAGAAACAGAAACCTAGAGAGTTCACTGTCTGGGACAGAAGTGTAAAAATAAAAAATGAATATGATCTAGACGATTTGACTTCTCATGCTATGCACTTGCAGAATATGTAAAGCCAAAAATGAGGCTGACTCACTTTAAGTGGCAACTGGGATTTATTTAACAGGCATGGCAGAATTTCCATTAGGCAAAGTAGGCATTTGCCTGAAGCTCCAGATACTGAGAGCTGTTTTGACTATGCTGGCCACACATTAATTTTAGGCAGTGGGTGTGGTCTGAAATCCCAATGCCTCTGCACATGACACCTGATCCTGGTTTTTCATACCCCTGTACTGGTCATTAGTTAACCCCTAGGAACATAGAGAGGTCTCCAACACATTGCAAAGCAACATGGAGCTATGAATGTTTTGGGATATTATGTTATAGTCTAAGGGACTTTTCTATTTTAGACAGCAGTTCATGCATCTAGGAGTAGGGTTAAGGGTGGGGGAATAAGGGCTCCTTGGCTGACTTTGCAAGTAGGCACCTAACATATAAATCCATCTTTGGTAACAGGTTTAGCTAGGTAACACTCACTGTTTATGTGCCAAATGGACTCAAACAGAAGTGGCTGAAAAAACTACTGAGCCTGATGCAAAATACTGAAACAATGCTGGGAAAAACCAACTGCACCACAGGGGATAAATACAAACTCCAATGTGAGATGTCATCCTAGAAACACGCGATCATGCATCATTGTGTTACATGCTCGGTGCTTGGTTCTTTTGAGGATTTCTCCACGTGTCTCTACTTGACGGTAAATAAAATGAAGACCGGAATGCATGCAGGTTGGGGCATGAGGCAATTTAAGGTTGGCACATGCTTAGAATGTCCTGGTCACAGCAACAGTCGGGTGAGGACTAACATGTTTACCAGATGAGTGACTGGAGACAGGCCAATCTTCACTTAGATTGAACCAGACATGTTTAAAATATAAATAAATAAATCAGAATGCAATCACAATAACTAGAGTTAAGTTTTTGACATTTTGGCATGTCTCCAGCTGCTGTTTGACTAGAACTCCCATCATCCTTAGCCGACTCTCTTTGGGCCTTATTCATTGAACTAAAGAGGAGAAATTCTGGAGGAAACCAACAGCTTTAACACATCCTTTAAATTCCCATTAATTTAATGGGTACTTGTAATCCCTTGAATGCTATATAGCAGTAGGAATTTGACCTCTCTAGCAATAAATTGGATTAAAATGCCAATTTAAATCAATGATCATTTACTGTATATTCCTTTCTCCTCATGTGATGCAGATGGTTTGTTCCTGAAGTTCACATCATTTGCTTGATGAATAAGGCCCTTTGTATTTTCTGTCAGTGACTGTGTAAGCAGCAATTATAGACAATTTGGCTTTAAAACTATGTACGTGCAGAATATATAAAGGCAGAAAGCAGGTTTACCTTCACTTAAGACACATAATAGCACCCACTCCCTACAGCCAGCAGCCACTCCACGCATAGACAGCAACCACTCCTTACATCCAGTACATCCTCCACACATAGCCAGCCAGCATCCACTACCTACAGCCAGAACCCGCTCCAAACAGAGCCAGAGCCCACTCCATACAACCAGCACCCAATCAGAACATAGAGCCAGCACACACTCCACACACAGTCAACACCCTCTTCACACATACACTTAATAACACCTACTTAAACACGTAAGTCAGCATCCAATCCACACATGAAGCCAGCATCTACACTGTTGATCTGAGTGGATATACAGCAAACCTAAGGAAAAGTACATTTTAAGACTGGACAGAAAATGTAGAAAATTAGAAAAGTTGTTAATGTTAGGGAAAAGCTGCATTTTTGACAAAAAATAGAAATATATAATTTGATTACAATATTTACTATACTTTGTACTACTTGTATTTGAGGGATTGTGGAAAATATGCAAGTAAACTCGGCCCACTCAGTCATTCCATCTATTTCCAACAAGTAATACAGTTATATTCTATATGAATGGTGAGAAACAGATGGCTCTAGAGCTGCATGAGGCCCTCCGAGCGTTCTGGGGTCCTCCAGTCTGTTCGCTTGTACAGTTGGAAACAGATAATTTCCCTCTACTATACAGGGTGACCACATTTAATTTCTGCCATTCAGGGACACTGCTGTGACGGGAGTCACACCATAGAGTTCTAAACACTGGAGTGGACCTGCCCATTGACTGCTGTGACAGAAAGATTCCTGTGGTGGGCTACAAAAAAGTGTACATCAGTCTTAGACCAGCATTACATTACAACAAAATTACACTGCAGCTACTGTTTGATGTCTCAGGCTCAGTTCCCTCTAGTGTTTAAAGACATTTTCTTGTAGTCCAGCAGAGGCATCACTTTCTACCACAGCAGGAAATAGAAACATAGAATCTGATGGCAGATAAGAACCATTCGGCCAATCTAGTCTGCCCATTTCCCTACTGTAAAAACCTCAAACCTTTTTTGGTCCTTGGTCTTTTCTTATGTTAAGGACAGCTTTATGCCTATCCCATGCATGCTTAAATTCTGTCACTGTATTAACTTCTACCACTTCTGCTGGTAGGCTATTACACTTATCTACTACCCTCTCAGTGAAGTAAAACTTTCTTACATTACGTCTAAAACTGTGTCCCTCTAGTTTTAGACTATGGCCTCTTGTCCTAACATTTTTACTCCTTTGAAATGTACTTCCGCCCTGCACTTTGTTGAATCTCTTCATTATTTGAATGTTTCTATCATATCCCCTCTCTCTCTTCTCTTCTCCAAGCTAAACAAGTTCAGATCCTTTAGTTTATCCTGATATTTCTTTTCCTGTAAACCAGTCACCATTTTAGTAGCCCTTCACTGAATTTTCTCTAGAGTATCCATATCCTTCTGGGGATGGGGTTTCCAGTACTGTACACAATACTCTAGGTGAAGTCTAACTAGAGATCTGTAGAGTGGCATGACCACTTCTCTTTTTCTGCTACTAATTCCGCTAGCTATACAACCCAGCACCCTGCTTGCATTCCCCGCTGCTTTATTACATTGCCTGCCTACATTTAAGTCATTAGAAAGAATTACTCCCAAATCTCTTTCCTCTGTTGTCTCTGACAGCACAGTACCCTTAATAGTATATTTTTCCTTTGGATTTTTGTCCCAAGTGCATTATTTTACATTTATCAACATTAAACTGCAGCTACCACACTCTTGTTCATTCTTCTAATTTACCTAAATCTTTGTCATTTGGCTTATTCCCCCTGGAATGTTTACCCTATTGCAGATCTTTGTATCATCTGTAAAAAGACATACCTTACCTTGAAGACCTTTTGCAATATCACTAATAAAAATATTAAAAAGAATGTGTCCCAGTACAGATCCCTGAGGTACCCCACTAGTAACACTCCTTTCGTCCGAATATTCTCCATTGACTACCACCCTCTGTCTCCTGTCACTCAGCCATTGCCTTATCCATTTAACTATTTTTGCATCCAGAACCAAACACTGCAATTTATTAACCCTATCAGTCCCAGAGGAGTACGGAACGCATTTCAAAGCAATGCTTTCTGTACCCCTCTGACACTGAAAGGGTTAATGAGTCTTCTATGAGGGACAGTGTCAAATGCTTTACTGAAATCTAGATAAGCTATATCTACTGCTCCCCCTTGGTAAATTATTTTAGTTACCCAGTCAAAATCTATGAGGTCGTTTTGACAAGATCTCCTGCTGTAAACCCATACTGTTTGGTAACTTGCACACCATTCCAATTCAGATATTCAACAATTCTTTCCTTTAGCATAGTATCCATTAATTTTCATTAAATAAACAGTTCTCCTTCCAGTGTTTAGAAATCTGGGCCCTGAAGTCTTCGTTCTGGGACTTTGCATTGTCCCAGAAAGGGGTTGCATGGGACATGGGACACACATTTAAAATCCGGGACTATCCTAGGTAATGAGGGACGTGTGGTCATGCTACTACCATATAACATACACCACTTTTTATCCCACAAAAAAAGATCTAATCTTCTGTTTGCCTCACAGTATGCCTCCTTTTAAACATACACTGTTCCACTTTAACTCCTATACCTCTCTAGCATCCATGGGGTTAATGTACTTTAGTTTAACATTTTAAACCTTAATGTGTGGCCCCTTTGATGCACTTGAGGGCCATATATGCATCCCTTGGGAAGTTTCTGGTTGCGTGTCACTACCCTAGATTAACCATATGAGAACCAGAGAGGTATCCAATGCATGCCACACAAAGGGTTAAGCAAAGCAACAGATGGATTTGCAAATCATTCCCATACCATGATAAATACAGATTAGACTAGGTGAACAGTTAAGAGTTTGATTTGGTAGGATATACTGCTTTTGAGTTTTTCTCAATTAAATTTCCATTGCACTGAATCAAAACCACACAGTTACATATAATTTAAGATAATCAAAGCCATATTTAACAAGGGAAGACACAAGGTCATACAGTATTTCATAACATTACTTCTAAACCAGTGATCTTGGAAGTATACAAGATTCTATTCTGTTGAAGCGATAATGGTAACTCAGGAAAAAAAACAATGGCTAGACATCAGATGAATAGCATACAGAGTATATTAGTTAAACAATAGTTTTAGCTCTATCAGCTACAGAAAATTAATGATTCCGACTCCTGTAAAGTGTTGATTTTTGTATTGTTTCCTACTCAGCACTTCCATACAGGATTGGCTTCCTGCATAGTTAATGGCACCACCGATTTCTTTACCTTCTTTAACAGTTTCAGGAAACAAATGAACATAAAAACTACATCTAACTTTTTCTCAGAATGTTGAAAACCACCTATGCTTATGTTAGCCATGTTTTACTTCAAACAATATTTTATAAGATATACAGTCATGTGAAGTACACCCTCTTTGAATTCTATGGTTTTACATATCCGGACATAATAACATTTAACAAAAATAAAGCCAAAATGGAGAAGCCATGTGTGAAAAACTAAGTGCACCTTATGATTCTATAGCTTGTAGAACCACCTGAAGTAATAATTTTCTGTATGACTATCAGTCTCTCACATCATTGTGGAAGAATTTGGGCCCACTCCTCTTTACAACATTGCTTCAGTTCATTGAGGTTTGCGGGCACAGCTCTTAAGATCCAGCCACGGCATTTCAATCCGGTTGAGGTCTGGACTTTGACTGGGACATTGCAACAACTTGATTTCTTTTCTTTTTCAGCCATTCTATTGTAGATTTGCTGGTGTGCTTGGGATCATTGTCCTGTTACCCAATTTCGGCCAAGCTTTAGCTGTCGGACAGATGGCCTCACATTTGACTTTAGAATACTTTGGCGTACAGAGGAGTTAATGGTTGACTCAATGACTGCAAGGTTCCCAGGTCCTGTGTCAGCAAAACAAGCCAAAATCATCACCTCTCCACCACCGTGCTTGACAGTTGGTATGAGGTGATTGTGCTGATATGCTGTGTTTGGTTTTCACCAAACATGGAGCTGTGCATTATGGCCAAACATCTCCACTTTGGTCTGCCCAAAGGATATTGTTCATGAAATCTTGTGGTTTGTTCAGATGCAACTTTGCAAACTTAAGCTGTGCTGCCATGTTCTTTTTATAGAGAAGAGGCTTTCTCCTGGCAACCCTTCTAAATAAACCATACTTGTTCAGTATTTTTCTAATTGTACTGTCATGAACTTTAACATTTAACATGCTAACTGAGGCCTGTAGAGTCTGAGAAGTAACTCTTGGTTTTTGCAGTTTCTCTGAGCACTGCACGGTCTGACCTTGTGGTGAATTTGTTGGGACATCCACTCCTGGGAAGATTGGCAACTGTACTGAATGTTTTACACTTTTGACTATTCTTTCTCACTGTAGAATGATGGACTTTAAATTGTTTGGAAATGGCTTTATAACCCCTCCCAGATTGATGGGCTGCAACAGTTGCTTTTCTAAGATCATTGTTGATGTATTTCCTCCATGGCATTGTGTTAACACACACCTGAATGCTCCAGACCAGCAAACTGCTAAAACTTCAACTTTTTATAGAGGTGGTCACACTTGCTGATGCTCAGTTAATCAAGGGCATTTGATTAGCAGCACCTGTCTGCTAATTAACATCTTAATTCCTAAGGAAGCAGTAAGGGTGTACTTAGTTTTTCACACATGGCTTCTTCATTTTGGCTTTATTTTTGTTAAATAAATCATTCCACTTTGTAATATGTCATGTGTTGTTTTTCATCAGAGGTTGTATTTACATAATTTTTAGACCTGCTAGGGAACAGATGATTGTTATCATGCACTGATATTTAAAACCATAGAATTCAAAGAGGGTGTACTTTCTTTTTCACACGACTGTATAGCTTTATTTGTAGATTTATGTAAATTAAAGAGAGCTGCCAGATCCTAACATTCTACACTGCTCTCCCTCCCCACTGTCCTTGCTGGTGAGTACTAGATCACTTACATAAACTGCTAAGACAGATGCTCCCATACCTCCCAACATTTCAAATTGCCAAAGAGGGACACTTGTGTTTTAGCTGGTGTTTCTGGAGGCGTGGCTGGCGGGCGGGGCATTACCGAGAATTTTTAGGCTATTTCATGACCTACTGACACCTCCTTATGTAACCTAATAAATGATTTAGAGCAAGACCAAAGTATTGTATTTACACAGACTAATTTATAAACACAAATACTGACTTTTATACAAACAATAATGTGAGTTTTATTGCTGTAGAGCAATGTGATACACTTATATACACACCACACAGTCTGATCGCCTAAAAAGAGGGACATCAGGGTGAGAAAGAGGGACAGAGGGATTTGGGTCTAAAAAAGGGACTGTCCCTCCTAAAGAGGGACACTTGGGAGGTATGTGCTCCCAATGAGGTGAACATGTGGACAGGTGACAATTACACTTTAATATTTTACAGAGTTCCATACTTCAGCCAACTATGCAATTGGAGGCAGCAATTCCATATTATATTTCCCCTGCATATGTGATCATTAAAATGTCACCATCATAATACTATATACTCTGGTCATGTTGCTGTAGTGGTGATGTCTAATATCAACAGTGAGCTGTCAATCACCTTCCTGGTGCCTATTCCTATTGCAATGACAAGTGCCCATTTTAAAGAAAAACAAGCTTTATGCAAAAAGATAAGCAACTGGGGTATACCAACTGCACCATATAGGACAAGTATACATTTCCATTTCCATAAATTGTGCTTCTTAACTCCATGAATGCTAGAGAGGTCTCCAGTGCATTGCAAAACATTGGAAACTTCTCTAGCATTCATGGGTTTAAAAGCCCCACTTAAATCAATGGTAATTTGGAGAATGTTTATTTGTCCCTGTTGGTGCAGTTGGTTTGTCCCAGAATTGATCATATTTATTTCTGGAAAATGACCCCTAAACCTACTATATTTTCCCTATAGGTGAAATGTGATTTCTCAGATATACAACTGCAGACTTTGCTCTAAATTTCACCTGACACAGACTACTTTACAACCTTAATTCTTCCCTCCTAGGAATTATTTGGCATGCAATTGCTAGGAAACAGGCCCAGATATCTATTGTTACTCCTCATTAACATCTTGGTATGCCAAGGAAAAGTTATTGGTGTAATTCCGCAGCAGGGTATAATTTGAACAACTCCCAGCAGTGAACCAATATGCCTTGCTATTAAACTGGAAACAAAATTATTCACGTAACAGTTGAGTGGGTGGTATTTGTAAAGAGCTTACTTTTATGTTTTATTATTGCAATGGCTAGCTATGAACAGGCAAGATCTGGCACAAAAGGTTGAGTCTCTTATTTTGTAGTTATTAATACCATCCATCAAAAACTGCTCCAGGTGTTGTGCTAACATTAGTTCCAAACTTCTCGACTAGATGGTGAGGGAATAGTGCTTAAAGCCCTTGCTTTTGTAATGCTGCAATAATCTTATTACACACTGCAACTAAAATTTAACTCCTTGTAATAAATCTACAAGGCTGATTTTATAAGATCTAAAACAAATTTAGTGAGCGAAGACCTCTCTAGCAATTAAAGGGTTAAAAACACCATTTAAATCAACAGGATTATTTAATTCTCCCCGAGCTGGAGTTGGTTTGTCCTAGAATGAATGCATATTCATTGTCTTTATATTTAAGTCTCTATTTATTCTTGTACAGAAGATCCACAGACTACTAACTTCCAGCCATAGTGAAGCCTAGTTTTAACCCTTTGAGTGTCAGAGGCAGGGCCGGACTGGGAATAAAAACCAGTCCTGGAAAAAATTGCTTGCCAGCCCCATAGCACTGCGTCATTATACCAGCACCATAGCACTGCGTCATTATACCAGCCCAATAGCACTGCGTCATTATACCAGCACCACAGCACTGCGTCATTATACCAGCCCCATAGCACTGCGTCATTATACCAGCACCATAGCACTGCATCATTATACCAGCCCAATAGCACTGCGTCATTATACCAGCACCATAGCACTGCGTCATTATTCCAGCCCAGTAGCACTGCGTCATTATTCCAGCCCAGTAGCACTGCGTCATTATACCAACACCATAGCACTGCGTCATTATTCCAGCCCAGTAGCACTGCGTCATTATACCAGCACCATAGCACTGCGTCATTATACCAGCCCAATAGCACTGCGTCATTATACCAGCACCATAGCACTGCGTCATTATTCCAGCCCAGTAGCACTGCGTCATTATACCAGCACCATAGCACTGCGTCATTATACCAGCCCAATAGCACTGCGTCATTATACCAGCACCATAGCACTGCATCATTATACCAGCCCCATAGCACTGAGCCATTATACCAGCCCCATAGCACTGCGTCATTATACCATCACCATAGCACTGAGCCATTATACCAGCACCATATCACTGTGTCATTATACCAGCCCCATAGCACTGCATCATTATACCAGCCCCATAGCACTGAGCCATTATACCAGCACCATAGCACTGCGTCATTATACCATCACCATAGCACTGAGCCATTATACCAGCACCATAGCACTGCGTCATTATACCAGCCCCATAGCACTGAGCCATTATACCAGCACCATAGCACTGAGCCATTATACCAGCCCCATGGCATAATGGCATTTTTTTTCTTGTTCATAAAAGGGGAAACCATGCATTTTAAAACACATTTGAAGAATATATTATTTATAGATATGACGGATATGAAAGCACATAGGGCACATAGTTGCTTCCTTATGTACACTAAACAATAGAACAGTACTAACTGTTTTAATAAACAAAAGGCAGAGCACCTGAAGTTTTATACAGTCCTTGAAGTGAAAAATAGCCACAATCCTTAAGGGGTTAATAAAGAATTATATGGTAATTTCTCTAACCCATTTCAATGCTAAAGTAGGGGAAATACATAAAGATAATAATAGCACAAATTATTAAGCAAATTGCAAATAGCTTCACAATGTGTTGGAGACCACTTTGGCATTCAAGGAATTACAAACCGTGCATCGATCAATGGAGAATTGTATTTACCCATATGTGCTGGAGATTTGCTCACGAATTGCACCAATTTACTTTTCATTTCAAAATATGTTTATTGAAAATTTTCATGACAATGCAGAGAAGCATACATAAGGCCAACAGAATTTGACAGCAGATAAGAACCGATTGGCCCATCTAGTTAGCTCATGTTTTTTATTCTTATACTAGCCATATATTTAGCCCGAGGTCTTAAATTCATTCACTTTTTAGCTTCAGCCACTACTGCTCCATAGAGGAAATGCTCCACCTACATTCTGCAGAACCATGCAAGCATGTTCTATTAGTGAACTGCCACTATCCAGTTATAAACATCAAAAATTAAAATGCTGAAAAAATGTATTGATAGATAAATCTGACTTGCAGTACACCTACCTAAATGTTTCTGTAAAGTCCCCCTTAAAATTGTGATTCAATCCATACAGAAATCTCACTTATACATACACCTCGCTCACACACACACACACCTATTCACTCACACATATATTCATTAACACATATACAGCTGCCTCACTCATGCACACACACATTGACTCACACCTGCTTACAATCTACATAAACATACACCTCACACACACAACCTTACTCACCTCGCTTATACATGCACGCACACATCTCATTCACACGCACAAACACACACATCTTCCATACCTCACTGACACAAGCATACCTCACTCATACATACACACACATGCATCTCAATCAAACACACATACACCTCACCCATATCTGTGCACACCTCACTCACTCACACACACTTCTCACTTGCTCACTATTAACAAGTAAAAGCAGGGGTATTAATAGACAGACAAGTCTCCATTTAACCATTTGAATGCCAGAGAGGTCCCCCTCCTGCCATTACAAAGGGTTAAAAGCCCAAATTAAATAAAAGGGAATTTTGTTTTTCTATCAAATGTGCAGTTGGTCTCTTGTAGAATGAATCCAGTCCTAAGTACACAAGCCTCAGTGTCAGACAGTACACATACCTTGTCATAGACTGTGTATCACACAGAGGGCCTTATATACCAACAACAAAATGGAGCAACTCGTGGGTGCATGCAAGGAACAAATGAAAATTCTCTTTGATCTAAGCATGCACCAAGCTCAAGAATGTGAGGTCACCCAGGCTGACACGTACAGTTATATATCACAGTGAACAAAGTTAGTTTAGCATCTAAAGAAACATTGCAACTTAACTACTTCTTGTGATGTGTGATCAGAGCAGTGCAAATGGCTCAATAAATCTTCAGTGGTACGGAGTGCTCTCCAGAGAGATGAGAGCTGAGTGCCAAGACAAGAATAAGCAGCCCACCTGTATACAAGCCCTTTTCTTGCTGAGTTCACTTTCCACTAAGCCTACCACCACGCACTTCTCTTCACCTAACACTGGATCACATGGCCAGCCCACCTAGTCATTGCTTCACTGTGTGAGAGTCTGCAGGGACAGGGGAGGAGTCTTAATACACATAACTGTAGTGGCTGCGATCTGGGCTCTGTGCGAGTACCTCTGAGCCATAATGGCTTTCATGTTAACATACCATGCAGCAAGCTGGGCTCCACACATTGCCACGGGCCCTAGGCACTAGCCTAAGTTGTCTAGCTGTTAATCCAGCTCTGCTTCCCCTCCATTGCTGCAGGTGCCTCCAGAACTCAACAATAAGAGCCTTGTCCACACAGTCTGGCTTTAAGTTCACTGTGTGCATGCACATGTGATGGGCATCCCACCCCTGTGGTGCTGTGCCTACATCGCAGTGGTAAAGTAGCTGTACAATTACATGAAAATAATTTACTTACATTGACTACGGGATGGGTCCACAGCCACAAAGTCAGAGACATTTCTGGACACATGGTAACACTATTGCCCACCCCAGACCCAAACTCGGCAGTTAATAGAAAAGTACTGAACCTTAACTACACACATTACTCAGAGCTCCTATGTCTTCTCTATTAATCTCATGCTGCTCATAGAAACACTATTTTTGTCACCTGGGAGAGTCAGCAGGGAGGTTACAGGTCCGCCCACTCCTCTTTAACATATCCAATTGTAAGCCAACAATACAGTACTATATATTCCTTCCATATCTGCACTAAAACAAATCGTAAATGTAGGGGCCATGCATCCCCTGTTGTTATGCTCTTGCCCCCACCCCCCGGCCACAGCCAGGTCAGCCGTCCATGACCAAATGCCTGAACACTCAGTCTGCCCATGATCATGTTAACCCTTTGAGTGCCAGAGAGATTTGCAATGCGTTGCGTACCCCTGTGCCACTCAAACTGATTATAAAATATCTTCCTGGAGTCCTTACTTGACCACTCATGTCTGCGTGCCGAGTTGACTCACTCACTTTCTGCTCCTGCCTCCTGCTCAGACTCACTCAGCTCTCTCTCTCTGCACTGTGCTTAAGATGCCTGCGGGCAGCCTACACAGTGCGCATACGCATTGCTCTTCTTCACGCTGTATCTGACGTCACTGGGTCTAGACGTGGCCTGCCTCCACAGTTATTATTTTTAACTTTAAGCATAATAATAAAGCAGCCCTAGGGAAGCCCAGTGCAGGCGGTATACCGGGAATTTTCCCAGTATCCCGGTAGGCCAGTCTGGCTCTGGCCAGAGGGGTATGGAACGCATTGCTTTGCAATGTGTTCCGCACCCCTCTGGCACTCAAAGGGTTAACAATGGAGATGCTTGTATCACCAGAATGGCTTCATCCTGGTATGGCAAAAAATCTTTCAGCGGTGGACTAAACTAAAAAAAGGGAGAGGATGTTACTCTAGAGAACTGACCATTTAAATGTCCAGTTCAATGATAAATAAAGATTAGCACCAAAGCCCTAATTCAGCAAGCTAAAGTAGAGCAATTGTGAAACAAATAAGGATTTTCTTTTATTTAAATGGAATATTACAAATAATAATAATAATAGAATGGGGTATGTCCCATCTCTCAAACATGTATAGTTTGAGAAATCTAAGCATCTTAAGTTCCCCCCTCCCGTCCTTTTCATAGACGTCAGTGCTCTAGCTGACAGAAAGAGATCCTGGTCCCGGGATCAGCCAGCGGCTTTTCAGCAGAGTGGAAATAGAGCTATATAGAAAGAAATACTTCACTGGAATGGTCTACAAAGTGTGCCTGGTTTGCAAGCACACGTTGTAGACCGTTTCAATGAAGTATTTTTTTCTATATAGCGCTATTTTGGCTCTGCTGAAGAGCCGCCGGATGATCCTGGGACCAGGATCTCCTTCTGTCAGCTAGAGCACTGTCGTCTAGGAAAGGGGCGGGAGGGGGAACTTTAGATACTTAGATCTCTCAAACTATACATGTTTGACAGATGGGACATACCTCATTGTATTAATATTTGTAATGTCTACAATATTAACATTTGTTAAAAACAATCATTACTATTCCTTTAAAGGGACAGTAATGTCCCAGAAAAAAATCTTTGTAGCGCTTAAAAAATGAAACTCTCAAACCACTATGGTTCGAGAGATATTTGGCACTAAAGTTCCCCCCACCCTCCCCTTTCCCTGATGTCAGCGCTGTGCTGACTGCAGGGGAATCCTGTTCTGGGACCAACCGGCAGCTCTGCAGCAGAGCCAAAATTGCGTTATTGGAAAATAAAATTTCTTCATTGGAAAGGTCTACAAAGTGTGCTTGGTTTGCAAGCACACTTTGTAGACCATTCCAATTAAGTAATTTGTTTTAAATAACGCGATTTCGGCTTTGCTGAAGAGCCTCCTAGTGTCGGCCGACACGAATCTCCTGCTGTCAGCTTTACAGCTGATATCAGGAGAAGGGGAGGGAGGGGGGAACTTTGAATGCGAATATCTCTCAAGCCATAGCGGTTTTAGAGATAGTATTTGTTGCATATAGTATTTTTCTGGGACATTACTGTCCCTTTAATTTGTCTCCTATGCTGCAGTTGTATTGCTTCCGATTTAGAACTATTCAGCTTGCTGAATTAGACCTCAACTAATAACAAGGTATTACCCATGAACACTAGAGAAGTCTCCAACACCTTGTAAAACAATGCATTTAAGACATGACAATCATTCAAGGGGTTAATCATTAATTCTGACCTTCATGGATCAAATTACCTACTTTATATAGTGGCCAATATAGTATCCCTAAACATACTGGTCTGAGTCATTCATCTCTACAGTGGGTACATAGTGGATACTGCTGTTTTACTGTTACCTGGATATGGTTGTTTTTAATAACATTATTACATTTAAACTATAGAGCATGTTTCCATTTTCATGTCACTTATAAAAGATCCCAAATGTTTCATATCAAGTTCAGCCCATACCATAACACCACTGTAGATCTAGACGAACGTTGGGGAAAAAAAAAAAAATATTGAGCCCCAAGTGGGTAAAAAAATGTAACATTTCCACCCATTCACTTACTTTAATCAAACCTTTCTGCAGAAAAAAAACACCCTGTCCAAGATATGTTTCCTTACACAGCTTAGTGTCATCAGCAAGGATTTAGACATTACTTTCAGTACCTACTTCTAGATCATTAATAAACCAATTTAAAAGCATTGGGCCCAGGACTGGAGCCTGTGACACTCTATGTACAACTTTAAACTTGAAAAAGTTCCATTTACAACAACTCTCTGCCATCTATCATTTAACCATGTACAGATATCACCTCTCAAACTGAAGCCTTTTCATTTATGCAGTAACCTGTTGTGGGGCACAGTATGAAAGGCTTTTGCAAAATTCAAGTACACCACATCAGCAGCAATTCTCTTGGACAAAATTACTACTTACCATTTCATAAAATGCAAGTAAACTAATTAGACATGACCTGTTCTTCATAAAACCATGCTGGCTCCAACTAATAATGTTGTTAGTCATCACATTCCTGAATGCTATCAGCAATAACCCTTCTGATATCTTACGCACTACTGAAGTCAAGTTCACAGGTCTAAATTTCCTGGTTTAGATATTGCCCCTTCTTAAAGAGACAGTAATACCTCAATTAAAGTTTAGCTCCGAGTATTTACATTTTTTTTTTTTTTTAACATATAGCGCTATATATAGTTACTTACAGTGCTGTAGTTCAAACGCTTTTCAAGATGAAAGGATCCCCCTTTAGCCCCTTTTCCTGCATCACACTGCCTCTCTGTCTGGTCCGGATGGAGAGTGGCGAGGCATAATTTCCAGTAAGCAAAAGGAAAATCCTGCCCTCCTTCATCGAGGGGAAAAGGGTTTTCCTTATACTTTCTAAATGAAGATTGTCCCTCGTTGCATCCGTCCAGTCCCACTACCGGATTACAGATCTAAGGGGAGGCAGCCAGAAGGGCTGAGAGGGGGATCCTTTCCTTTTGAATAGCATTTGAACTACAAATCTTTAAGTACTATATATATAGCGCTACATGTTAAAAAAATTGTAAATAATACTCGTAGCTAAACTTTCATTGAGGTATTACTATCCCTTTAAATAATGCTACTATTTCTGCTTTCCTCCAGTTACAGAACAATACACATGATGATAATGAATCAAATATATTATTAATAAGGGTGTTGATATTACTGAACCAAGTTCCTTAAAGGGCTAGTAATGTTTCATACAAAAAGAACCTCCGATAAATCTTCATTGTATTTGGGCCATGGACAGTGTTATTTCAATACTGTCAGAGTTGTAGTTCAACAGTAATTGAATGATAAAGTATCCCCCTCCCGCCCCTTTTACCTCTTGTAACCCACCTCCCCTCAGATGTGGAATCTGAACACTTGACTGGACAGCTTGCAACCCTACAGGTTTTTGTTATGCTCACTGAAGATTGTCATTCACTGCGCTCCATTTGGACTGTCTTGGAGAGCAGTGTTACATCAGTAAAAGTGGGAGACGGATACTTTGTCACTCAATTACTGTTGAACTACAACTCGCATAGTACTGAAATAATGCTCTCCATGGTTCAAATACTATTAAGATTAATCGGAGGTGCTTCTTGGATGAAACACCCTTGGGTGTATACCATCATGTCTAGGTGATTTATTCACCATAACCTTTTCCAGACACTTTTGGACTTTGTCCTCAGAAAGTCATGTACATGATGGATGACATTCTGCGACTCTACTCATACCCTGCCATTGCTGCTTCATTTGTATAAACAGAAGAAAATAATGCATTTGAAGTGTTATCCATGGCTTTATCCTAACTAATTAACTCACCTAGCAGATGGACATGCAATGCACTGTGTACCCCACTGGTCCTTAGGGGGTTTATTCTATGATGGTATGCCACTTAGTGGGTAAAGGATTAGTTATGATTTATTATTAGAAAAAAAAAACACACACATTTAATGTCACTTTACAGTTCATTGATAAGGACTCACCTGCAGTCCTGTATACAGTTTTGGAGACTACATCTCCAGAAGAACTATTTTATAAAAAGGGTGATAGACTTATGGAACAGCCTCCCAACAGAGGTTGTAGGGACAAATGTTGTTAAGGAATTAAAAAATGCCTAAGATAGACTTAAGTCTATACCGAGAAGTATAGAAGAATGTGTATTTTATTGGAATGGGAAGTGGGCAGGCTGTTTGGGCAAGGTGGTTCTTTTCTTTAGTCAAAATCTATGTTTCTAAGTTCAGACTGGAGATGTTACTATCACATTCTTTAGAGAACTTTAGACTTTCCCACCGAATGCAAAATTATTAGTATCTGGACACCGGAAGGATATACATCCTAGGTTGTGTGTGTGCGTGGATATGTTGATGGCATATCGACAGTATGCATGAATATGTCTTTGCCATCATACCCACATGAATCCACCATCAATCTGCCAACACCATGAACCCTACATGCCTTTGACAGTTTTACGATTTTGCACTAATTTGAATATGGTTAATTTGCAAATTGAAACGCAGGTTAATTAGCCACTATAATTTTCATGTGAAAGCATTATGTACGTGAAGGTTAGTAGCAGGCTCGCCCAGTCAGCAAAGGCCCTCTATGAGTTCTTGTCATGGATACTCCCGGTCAGGCAGGAACAGATGGACACTGCTCACCAGCAGAACTACAAGGCAAGTGATGACAAGAGTGTCTGGAAGTGTAGGGCTTTCCCTGACTCATCCACTGTAACAACACTTTTCCAAGCCTAATTTGTGTCTGGAAATGTATAAAATCAGTGTGTTTCACCAATAAAGGCTGTTCTGTTCTGCGCTCCTTATTTTAGCTGTATTTTTGGAGGGGATTTCTGTAGGAGAGTAGGCTGGTGATTCTCATCCCAACCACTGCAAGAGGTAAATTTGCCTCAGCAGTCTACTAGTGAATGGAGGCCATCTGTTCCTGCTTGCTGCCAGATGTAGAGTATCCGGAGCTTGGCAATGTTGGGCTCTCCATGGAGCCAGAGGGCAGTTTACTTTCTCTACTGTAGTGCAGAAACAGAGGCTGTGCTCCATTAATCATTTCAATGCCATAGGGATGTTCCAACAGTCACAGACATCATTTTTCAGCACTGATTTATCATTGAGAGAATGGCAGAAAAGCTCTAACACATTACAGCTTCTCTGACATTCTATTCTAACAGATAAAGGGCTACCCATCTATCAACTGATTCACGTGAACACAGAATTTGTAAGCTACTTGCAATGGGGTATAAAGAATGGGGACAGTGCAAGGCAAATATATGTAGAGGTGTAGAATCAACTGCAATAAGCATAATCATGCATTAATATATGGATGTATGGATACATCAGGTATATTAAAATGTTGGGTAAGAACAATATATAAAAATTATATAAGCGCTGATAATAGTTTATTAAAATATACAAAGTATAGCCAGTATATGGAAAACTGTATTCTAATATAAGGTTTGTAGGTAATCACCCACGTAATGTTCTTATGATGCAGCAGAGAGCAAGAGAATGATCCAAACCTAAGTCACAGAGCAAGATAAAAAAAAGATAGTGCCCTGATTTCAATCAAGTGGTAACAAGAATGGCTGCAGTGACTCAGAGTGGTCACTTTGTAACTGTAGGTATATTAATAGGAGACAACAGGAGATGGAGACTATAACTATGATCGCATATACACTATCTTGCATTCTTAATACAAAAACCTTAGTTATGCTGGTGCTTCTTTGACATCTGTCTGTACATTATCAGCTTGTAGCTTGATGGCAACTCCTGACTGGCCCAAAAAAAGCTCCCTCTGCAAAAGTAAAAAAACAACCACAAGACAGGCCGACAGGTGTCCAGCGTAGAAACACAGCCTTGAAGAGGAAGCCTAGGCAGAACATTCACTTCCCCTCCACCCAGATGCAGTTGAAAAGGGTCATGTAGGAGTTCTACATAAGAGGAGGAATGCCAAGAGTGATTGAGGCCATCGACTGCACCCATGTGCATATAAGTTCTTCTCTGCATGACAGATATCTTTTCAACAGCAACATTTCCACTCCATCAACGCACAGATGGTTTGTGATGACAACATGAGAATCACCTGTGTGTGTTCATCTTTTTCTGGTTGTTGTCAGTCCTCCATCTACCATGATTTTGAGAATGGGACCCTTACAGGAATATGACTGTTGGGTGAGTAACCAATGTGAGCAGAAACATCACATCTGTGTATCATAGACAGAGGCCCTTACATGACAAAGGGAATCTTCAAGTTAACATGGAAATAAGTTTGGAATTGAAAGCAGAGCATCTCTTAATCAAAGGTATAAAGTACCATGTAATATGCTTCTCTGAACTTACATTCAAATAAATTCACTTCTGTGTTCTTCTCCTCTGACTGGAGTGGATTCAATACCCTTCTCAAAAGTTATGTTATAGCGCATTCATATGAAATAGAGGGAGAAAGACAGATTTACCAGTAACAAAATGTAACACCATACAGTAAGTTTCTCCGCACTTACACGTTTACACGTGGTGTGCACTGCTGCTGTTCTGACAAACACTCTGTGTCTGTACTACTGAAGGTGGTAATCAGCCCAATGAACTGGTCAAATTCAGGGGACAGCAACAATATACATGAAATAGTGCAGAAGGAATTGTCACTCTTTATACTATTCTACCCAGCAGCTGTGCACATCACATGCAAATAGGAATCCTACTACTATACTTTGTGTAGTGGATTTTATTTTATTTATTCTGTAATTATTTCTTGTTTATTCTCAATAATTAAATACACATTTTATAAGTATATTTTATCTTCCATATTTTATACAAATACACCTCCTTAGCAACTAACCTTTTGGTGAGCAAGGTATAGAGTATTGTGTTAGAAGGGAGACTATTAACAAAATATGAGGACAACTGAATTACTTGTTCCTATCCCAGTGGGTACGGATACTCTGTTTGGTGAACAAGGACATGGGAAAAGCCCTGCTTAACAGCAAGTGCAGAGAAACGTAATGTATGGTGGTACATTCTGATACTGAGAAATCTTCTGTCTTCTCCATCTATTTCATATGGATGCACTATAACGTAACGTTTTAGAAGAGTACGGAGTCAACACCAGTCTGTGGAGAAAAACGTGGGAGCGAATTTATTTGAACGTGAGTGCAGAGAAGCATATTACTTGGTACTTTATACATTAGTGACACTCTGCCTTTCTTCTTCAATGCCATACTATAGAGCCATGATGCATGAAGTGAGAAGTGACCTGGAACCATTCTACTTGGTGGAAAGGAACACAGGAACAGCCTTACCTAGATGTAAGTGCAGAATTACACATTGTATGGTGCTAGAGATATATGACTGAGAGAACTTTATTTCTTTTCACATTATATGCCGATTCCTTGGGCTTTTGGTTTCACTGGATGAGAACGATATCAATCTCTGGCAAGACAATATAGGAGGACATGATACAGTTTCTATTACATGGGCAGATTATACATTAACTGTTCAATGTCTGAGCATAAGGTGTTAACAGTCCAATCTGATTTATACCTGTTTTATATGCTTCATTTACAATGTCTGTTTTATGAGGTTGAATTATTGGTACTCATAACAGTTCATCTAATGTGCTGAAGCGCTGTTAATATTCCTTTCTAGTCTGTGCTTCCTCTACGATAGCAGATAATATAAACAGCAGCATCAACCATTAAAAAAAAAGCGTTACGTGTATTGTGATAGTGTGCGGAAGTTGACCCATCTTTGTACTTAATATTCCACCATTACACAACATTATCAGCATGACAAACATGAGGTATAGGGGTCATGCTGTCCTTCCTATTAGCACTGTCTCCCAGGGATGCGGGATATGGCTGTAGACTGTGGCTATTAACACCTGTTGCTAATCCCCAAACACTGGCACATTGTAGGTACAATAAGACTCATATAAGGACATGAAATGTGATAGAATGCACCTATAGCCATCTGAAAACCAGATTTGGGTGTCTTGAGAAATCTGGTGTAGCCCTACAGTATGCCCCCTAAATTTTGTGAAATCATCTTTACATATTCCATACTACAGACAAATTTTGAATGGAGATATCCATCTTGATCCCATTCTATAGATTTCTGTTCTACAGGTAGTGGATGAGGACACCATGAAAGGGCAGAAACACGGACAGGCTCATCAAGAAATTCTTTACTTGAGATGCCATGCATGATTCCATTACAATGCATGCATTACATGTTATCTCTGTGCTACATGTGGACTGTGTTTCAACACAATCTCACAATGCATCTTGGTATGTTTAACTCCACAGGATTCTGAGCTCCTTGTACACTGGAGGTATCTAGGTGCTTTAGCATCCCTGGTACATAGACCTCATTGTACTGAACAGATACAGATGCCATGCAATTGATGACGCCAAGTGACCCTGTCAGTTCAAATGACGTGTAATTCTGTAATTGTCTTATGACATTGCCAGGTCAAAGATATGACATATCTACCTGTAACTGTGATACATGATACCAATGGACAATTGTCATTTTCCTACAGATATTCATGGCATGAATCAGCATGGAACCATAGGTCAGAAGGATGCACAGGTTACCCTGGTGATATCATACCCTCCCTTTCCCTTACTGCTAATAAATGTTGATACTGTATGGAAACATGTGATGTCATGTGAATGAGATGAGTCATATGCTACAAACTAAAGAGGGTAATTATGTTGCTGCACAAATCCACCTAAGGGGAGACATGACAAATCCCCCCATGCCACATTGATTTGACTTGGGCTCCCAACATGTTGAGTGTTACAGAGGTCCTCAACACAATGAAGAAGCAATGTGTTGTAGACTCAACTAACATCCAAGGGTTTGAGAGCATAAATTAAATTATTTTAAATCCCCATGTATCCCATGTGATTCATTTTGCACAATTATCTGAATTGCACCTCCCCAGCTCAGTGTTAGATACCACAACAATCACATTTGCCTGAATCTCCTTTCAGGATAACAAGTGTTATCTAGCATTGGCTCAAGTACCCTTGCCCTTGGGATTCCAGAGGGGGTAAACATTGCTTTGTAATAAGTTGTGCACACCTCCAGCATCAAAAGGGTTCAATAATTCACCTGTTCAACCCATAGGCACAGACGTGATGAACAGAGAAGGTCCAGGATGCACACTTTTGGCTGCTAGGGATAGGTCTGTGTTTCAAACATTGGCTAAGTGTATTGCGCACCCCATGTATATTGTGAGTGTAGAATTTGCTTGATTGTGGCCTATGTATTATTTTCCATACACACTGACATTCTGATTAGTATTCCTTGATGTGGATGTAGTGATGGCCTCCCTGTGTAGGAACCTGCTCATGTATGAGGCCAGAATTAACATGTTACCCATCAGCTGTTGTGGAACTCCAACACACAATACTCAGTCAAAATATTTCAGATCTCTATGTTGCCAAGTCTGTTGTGAGATAAAATTGAACAACTTGATGTGTTGTGTCCGTCTACCACTGACCAGCAACTGGCCCACAACATAATATGTGCCAGAGTGGTGCTCACTGCATAGTTTTGCAGAGCACTGGAGACATCTCTTGTACTGAACATGTCAGGTACCTGAAGGAAACGCAGACATGATGGTTGAATGAAGTGCATGTTTACTGATCAAAAATATGCCACACATGGCATATTTTTTCTTCTTTGGAGGGGGTGCAGATGTGGATGCCCTCACCGATCGACTGGTCATTCTTGTGTGTGTTGGGGTGTGTGAGGGTATCACAGTTGATGAGGAGGTTGCTCCTGACTCCTCAGTTGACTGTTGTTGTCTCTCCACCAGCAGCCGCTGGATGGGATTGTGCTCACTTAAGTTTACGAACAGTGGTCTAAGCATGTTAATCAAATCACTCCGCATCTATGTGTGCAGCATGGCATGCTGTGACTCCAAACCACTGATGTGGACAGCAGTGCTCTCAATGGTGCATCGGCATCTCCTGTTGAAGTGTATGGTCTCCCTCAGCAGCCTCCTTTGGATGGCGATGTACTGTACATCCATCTTAGTAGTTTCTTTATCTGTAGCAGATGTCGATGATGTGGATGTTGCTTATTCAGTTGCTGCTGGTGCATCTGCTTGTTCTGTGCGTGCTCCCTGATGAGAGGCCACCTCTGATGCTGCTGCTGGTGAGCCAACTGTGGTATCCTCTGGAGAAATGGGACCAGCATGTGATGTGGGTGAGAGTGTCATGGTCTGCCACCACCACATCGATAAACTCCTCACTGCCTAAAACATCTTGTGCACATGATTCTGGCTATGTTGGTGAGGAGTATCTGATCTGTGGTTGAGGCCTCTGTGGCGCACCCATGAGAGCGATATGCTGGTAGTCCAGTGGCCATGGGTTATACTGTGGCCCCTGTGGTGATGTTCCTCTGCACATGTACTGTGGCTGAAGGCTGCTCTGATGCTGTGGTGATATTCAACTGTGTGCTGGTGGTGTGGGTCCGAATGCACCCTAGTGCTGTGTGCTCAGCATCCCGCTGAGTGGGATTGGTGGTGATACTGATGGTGCCATCCAGTGCTAAGCAGAGGTTGTTGGCATCCACTGCTCTGTGGGGCGTTCAATGCTTGAACTGTTTTGGCAACCACTGATGTGAGTTTGCTGGTCTCATTCCCTGCTGTGGTGGTGATGATAGCATCATGTGTGTGGTCCTCCACATGTGCTTCCTGCTCTGTTACAGGCAAGAATGTTGTAAGGGAATAATTATCTCTGGGGATTAGTGTCCTGGGCAACATTAGAAAGATGGAGACATTAGTTGTACATTTTCCTGTACATTTATGGTAATGGCCTAGTGCAATTAACCTTTTCGGCTACAGAGTGCATCAAGTGTTTCTTTTGCATGACAGCATTTCCACTCAGTTTTAAATCTTTCAGCTCTGGATTACTCACCTTGGAGGGATCACTAATGGCCAGGTGTAGACCTGCTACTGTGAAGTGTGGTGTTTGTGTTTTGTGGTGGAAAGTAATGTATCATGTTGTTTTCCAGGATCCTGGAGGGTGCTGTCATCTCCTGTGTCCCAGCGCCTTGAACTACAGTCATGGTGAGGTTCTGTCAGGTCATCTCCTCCCAGCCATTGAAGGTGATATCTGTAGGCGGCCCAACACGGTAGCTCTCGCATGCAGGGCCAGATCCGAACTTGTTCTTTGCCTTCCTCTTATAGACTGCCCAGCATTTCTTAATTGAGTCTTTGTTGCGCTTGCACCTGGACACAGAGATGACTGCATACTCCACCTGGTTCCAAACTTCAAATGGGTGGGGGTGCAGATAAACTACCCTTGCCAAAATCTTTTTTTTTATACATTCCTCAATTATAACCTGTTTGTACTGAAAAGGCTGTAAGAACTACAGATATGTGTGTATATATATGATAGACTAGGCATGCCATTTTGGAAAGAAGACAATTCACTGCATCAAATGAGTGGTCACATGCCTTTCTGACACTTGCATGATATGCACAAATGTTTCTGAATGTGGTTTGAAATGGAAAAATATGCATATTTTACATTTCTACCTCTTCAAGGTTTCTGAAATAATTGAAAACTATGAAATTCCCTACTGTATTTATTAGCAGCTCCCCTCCCAAGAGAAATTACACCCCGTAAATAAGAGCTGACATACCATGGGGATTGCCAGAGCAAAAAACTACCCTTTAACTAAATATGTTTTTCTTTCATTCTTCAAATATGAACTCCCTGAATTAAAATGGCCATATCAACTAGAGATATGAAAAATATATAGACAAATCATACTATTTTGGAAAAGAGGACAACCCACTGCACAAATGAGGGGTCACTTGCCTTTCTAACCCTAACCTGAGGTGTGCAAATGTTTTCACAAAAAAGTCCCACGTTTTTAGATGTATGGGATGCCTAGATAAGGGCTCTTTTAGAGTTCCGCCATCTACTCTTCTTTAGTACTGTGCCAATGTGAATACAAGATCACTCAACAGTATAAAATTGAAGAGTCCCCAGTTTTCAAAAAGGGGATTCCCCTCTTTCGAACAAGATTACAGTGTCCTAATTTGGAACACAGAGGCATAGATAAAGTCTCTTAAAGAACTTTCCAATGCTCCGTTGGAAGAAAAATTTACCCTGTTTATCCAGAGGAGCTTAGGGCGCATTAATGAAGCACAAGCTTGACAATGGCATTAGAATGTTACCAGTCTCCAGTAACATCCTTAGCAGCGAAGTGGTTTAAAGGACTGTTTTACCTTATTCTGCAAATGTATAAAAGTAAAAAATTGTCTATACTTTGTTCCATCTTCACTTATATCTGTAAAACTTTCATCTCTGACAGGGATCCATCTGAAGGGCCCTCCAGACAGCTCTCTGTGTGGGACTGTGAAAGGAGAGAGAATGCAACAATGTCAAAATGATACAATGTAAGAGACAGTGAAACAATGTAAAAAAATATCTGCCTCTACAGCACACCTCACTCAAGAGCAGCAGAAAGACTGAAACATTGCAAAAAATACCTCTGGCGTCACAGTCCCTCAATGAAAGCTCCCTGAAAACAATACAGGAAGCTGAATCTCAGGGACACAAAAAATGAAATACAAAAATAAGTAAATTAAGTGAAGATGAGAAAAATAATTATAATACAATGTATAGGCAATTTGACTTTTAATGTCAAGCACTTTTAGAATATGTTATATCCTAATAAGGTAGAACTGTCACTTTAACCCTTATCAAGTGCAAATTGCTTATATTTTTTTTTTTTTTTTTTATTTTGCTTGTTTGTTTTTTTACACTTTTATGTACCCGATTGAGAGCTTTCAGTCGGGGACTGTGGAAGCAGATATATTCATACAATGTTGCTGTCTAACTACAGCTGTGAGATATGTGTATTTTTTACATTGTTTACACTGCACACTCTCTCCTTTCACAGCCCCTTACAGAAGAAATCTTGCTGGAAACAAAATTCAGTGGTCTCCCTGTAAGGGACATTAAAGTTTATAAACCAGGTGAGGATAAAAAAATGTATAAATTAAAAGAATTAGTAATTTGACTATACAGATCCCTGGTGAGCAGGGCCCTATCCACCATTTGTATCCATCTGTAACGAGTTACATAGAAAATTAGCTTTTAACAGCATAAGAACCAACTGGCCCATCCAGTCTGCTTGTTTTCTTGGCTAATCATATAGTGCTGTGGAACAGGATGTACTTTATAAATGACTTAAAATAATAATTATGCACTGTCACTTTAAGTGGTTATCAAAATCAGTTGTATTGGAATGCTAGTTTATACTAAAACTATACTTTAAGACTAAGTTGTAAATCAATAACGTCAAGTAACTAACTCCACAATCTTCTACTGATCGTCACAATCCCATAAACACAGTGAGGCAGATATATTAAGTCAAAGTGGAGCAATTCTAGAGGCAAATAAAAGCAGAATAATGGGCAAATAAAAAAACCAAAATTGACAATGAATTAAAGGGAGAACACTGAATAATACTGAAAAATATATAATGCAGGAATACTCCTGCTGAGTAAAACAAGAGTACTCTAACAGCTGACAGATATTTTATTCAAAAGTTATTGCTGCCCATACTTGCAGTATCTCCATGACCCGGGACGTTATAATGGTAACTGTGACTACAGCAGCCGATGGAGAGCTATGGTCAGTGACAAAAAAATTCAACAAACTGCTGGAGCAAGTGCCACAGTAACCAGCACATTGCTTCTCCCTATTTTGGAGTCTTCTCATGTATTCAATGGGGTTAACCATTTGAATGCCAGAGGGGTATGTGTTGGATACCTCTCTGGCACTCAAAGGGTTAAAATACCCATTTGAGCTAAGGCAACTTTTTATTTGTCCCTCATATTGATTTGCACCGCTATTAGTAACTTCTTTAATACCATGAACATATCCAGAAAATATTTAAAAACATCTTTATAGTAGAATCCTCTATAAAATCACATACCTTCATGGCATAACATACAGAAAAGCGTCAGAGGCAATACTAGCAGAGTGGGAACACTCTGCTAGTTTACTTCCTCTAATCTTTAATTCCTCTGATCTACGCGTTTCGCACCTCTAAAGCTTAATCATGATCAAGAGCCCACTCTGCTAGTATTGCCTCTGAAGTTTTCGGTATGTGATGCCATGAAGGCACGTGATTTTATAGAGGATTCTACAATAAAGATGTTTTTAAATTTTTTTCTGGATTTGTTCATAGTATTAAAGAAGATACTAATATAGCTGTGCAAATCAATATGAGGGAGTTGTCTACTGAACGACTGAGAGAAGCTTTGTTAGACTCTGCATTACTATACAGAGTTTCTTCTGCATGTGTCACCGAGTCTCTATGCATGTGTGTGGTCATTTTTCATGGAGCAGCTTTTTTCTCTCCACTTTTTATTTGTCCCCTATGGCACAGCTGATTTTCTCCAGAATTGATCCACTTTTTATTTTTACATTAGCCTCAGTGCCCTCTGCCCCTGTCTTGTTCAATTATCATTCATTACACATATGTACTCCATGAAAGCCCCCATACTTCTTCAGGGAACAATACACTAAATAAATAAATGTAGATCACTTTCGGGAAAAATCTGTCTCTCTGTATATGTTTTGTCGATTCCAGTTTACTATTTATGAGGACTTTCTTATGATAATCTTTTCTTTGCACTGCTAAACATAGAAAAGAAAGTTTTCGTTTCAGAAGGGTTTAAATAAATAATCTCAAATCCCTATTGGCCTCGTTATAGTAGCCTCATACAAATTTTCACTTGTATATAAGCTTAAATAAAAGTGTCTACCTTGCAATTTGAGTGCCTGCTGACTCGTTTAGCCTTAAGGAAGTATTGAAATTCACGTTGCTCATTATTCCAGGCAGTTATAAGAACCCATTGTGATAAATCACTGTGAGGGTTGTCAAATTAAAGATTCTTCAGAAACCAAAATAAACCCATTTTGAAAACACACATTCTTCGAGACTGCTCGAAGTGTTAGGGAAGAGGGCTTTGTCCCCCTGATAGCCATCAAACTCGAGCTCTTGAAAATTGATAGCAAAAAATTGTATTGAGTCAGACCAATTCAAATGGAAATTTTAAACAAATGCAGGAAACACACAATTATGAGAAAAAAATGTGTGTACCATATATCTGCTTTTTCTGCCTAAGTCATTCTGAATTTCCTTAGACTTTTTAGTACACTGTACATAAGAATACTGATGCAGAACAGCTGCTGCCATCACCAATGAAATCATCCATCGAAAACAAAACAAGTAGAACATATTTAAATTTAATAAGTTGACTGTTGGAGGGTTAAACAGCGCAATGTTCCATAATGTGTTGCTTGCCCCTCTACCACTGATTACAAAACAACAAAATGAAGTGACTACTGCAATGGGGCGGCTGAATCTGCCAGAGGCAAACTCATTGTTATTAGCTACGCAAGTGGGTATGACTACCACAGTGTGGCTGCGCAATACAACCCCAGGCAAACTACCACATCTGCTACAACTGGCACAGGATCAGATAATAGTTGCCCTTTTAAGGGACCCTATCACTTAAACCAACAATCAAATCGATTTCAAAATCACCTATATGTCACATTAGCATTTTTTTTATTTAGAACACTTATGTGAATTTCAACTTATCCTATAATATAAAAGGCCAGAATGTTTGTCCAATGCAGTCATGAGCAGTAGAGACTGCCCAAACGCACAGAATGCTGGGAGCATTCTGTGTGTTCGGGCAGTCTCTATTGCTCATGACTGCATCGCGTGCGCTGCCAGTGAGGTGGCGACAGTACACAGAGCAGGACCAGACCTTGGCCCATGTACACGGGATTTTACACTAGTAGATTATATCACATCCAAGCTGTGCAGGCACTTCCTGTCTAAGCACTTCCTTACCTCCCCACTCACAGGCATTGTTCAATAAACACATTGCCCACAACACACAGAACTGAAAATGTTAAGTTTCAATGGCTAGAGTAGGTAATATAGGGATGGCTGGAAGTGAATACATTACTTGCCTTAATTAGTAGAATCTATTAATCTACATAACTCAAAAATATTTTTTCTAATAAAAATGGGTAATATGACATGGGATTTTGAATGCTCTTTGAAAATACTTAGTGGTTTTTAGGTAACAGGGTGCCTTTAAAATGAAAAGTATGCTTGGGTTAACTTCTATGAGTAACACTTATGTGAATTTCAATTTACAGATTATATTACGTGCTGTGCAGGCACTTCCTGTCTAAGCACTTCATTACCTCCCACTGACAGACACTGCTCAATAACACATTGCCCACATTCCCAGAATTGAAAATGTCAAGTTTCAGTGGATAGGGTAGGTATTACAGGGCTAACCAGAAGTGACTACATGAGATGCCTTAAAGGGATAGTAATGTCTCTATTAAAGTTACTTAACACTATGTTTAATGACATACAGTTCTGTAGTTCAAAAGCTATTCAAGCTAAAAGGATCCCCCTCCTATCCCTTTCATGTCTCAGTGCAGGGGGAAGTATTTGACTGCTGGATGCATTAATTACCAGATGCAGGTGAATGAAAAGTAGGGAGTGATAGAACCCCTGGTGTGGATTCCTTACCTGACACTTCAGATACTATGAAATTGTGGAGTGGAGCACTAACCTAACCTTCTCTCCAAAATACACTACATTTCCCTGGGGCTAATCAGGGTAGACACCTTGGAGGATTTGGGGAGCTATATATACACCCTCCGTCACTATTCATGAGACTCCATGAAGATAAAATCATTTTGGTTTGAACAGATAGTAATGTTTCATATTACAAGTAGCTCAGAACATTGATCATATGTAATAGCACTGCTGTGCGATGCTCCTATGTGTCAAAAGTGCTAGTTACAATGTAATAATATGTTGAAATTGATCCCTCCTGCCACCTCCCCATAGATCTTAAAACTGGTCCCTGGATCTGGACAGATCACAAACAGCGACAAGGTGGGCAGGTTTTTCCTAATACTGCATGAAGATTGTCCCTCGCTGTGATCTGCTGTCAGATCTGGGACAAAGAAGCTTAAGCTGGGGAAAGGGGCTGGAGGGATCAACTTCAACATATTATTACAGTGTAACTAGAAAGTTTTGAAGAGTAGGAGCATCGCACAGCAGTACTATTACATATGATCAATGTTCTGAGCTACATGTAATATGAAACATTACTATCCCTTTAAGAGGAAAACAAATGTTTGAGCTTTAATTGAAGCACTCTAACTGTTGTGGGGTTACCCTAGTTTTACATAGTACCCAAGGCAATACTCCGTTTTCTCATAATAACAGTTTACAATACCTTTACCCAAGTACCTCTGCGCTACTTAATTTAAAACAATCAACTGTTGTTTACACATAGTAAGTAAGAGACACTCGACTACGAGAAAGCCTGCCAAATACTGTAGCTTGCATAATAGGAGTTTTTCTGACCCAAGGTGCATCCTCCTTTAGCCCACATGGTCCAGAGAAGAAATATCCTGAAGCACATCATATCGATCTGCCAAGAAATGACAGTCCAGCTATGAAGTGCCAGGCAGTTGTCCTCTGAATGAGACGCAGCTAACCCCAGGGGTTTGTTACAGCCTTCTCTGTCTAGTCAGTGTTGTGCAGCTGTACTCTCTGGGTACCTGAGAGCAAGGGGTCTATGTCTTGATTCCACCAAAACCCTCAGAGAGACCAAGCCGAAGGGTTTTTTGCACATACAATCTAAGGGTCAGAGATGAACATGCCTGACTCTATAGGACTTTATTCTGCCCTGAGTGCATTTGCTTTCAGCTCACAGGTGCCATTAACATAAAAGAAATATCATGTGGCACATATATTCTGTCCAGCCACTAAGTACTCAGCCACAAAAAGAGAAGCAGTGAACCACAAATGTTTCAACCTTCTTCGGCTTTATATGTGAGGTGCAGCTGCTCTATACAAATCTGAGAGCAAAAAGTCCAGGGTGTATTGCACTAAAAGACAATAAGGGGCCAGAATGGCGATATGTTGGAGAAGCTGTGTCGATGGCATATCAACAGCATGCACTAAGGTGTTTTCACCATCATATCCCTGTGAATTCACCACAAATCTGATGAAATCACTGTAGAATCCACCAGGCCTTTGATGGGTTTACTATTTTGATAAACAAGGGCTCATGTGCATATTGAAATGCAGTTTAATGTCATTCATGTGGGTGTGTGGATATGTTAATGTGACACATTACCACATGCACTAAGCTCCAATAGCTGATTCTCTTATCTGGAGTTCACTGTTCCATCATCTCCTACCTGAGGATGGCGATGTTGGGATATTCCTGTAGCTCCCTCTAGAGCTAGAAGTCAGTTTGATAAGTCAGTTTGATGTCTCTGGTAAAGAGCAGAGACAGCAGCTGCTCTCCTTTAACCCTTTGAGTGCCAGAGGGGTACGCAACGCATTGCTTTGCAATGAGTTGAGTACCACTCTGGCACTCAAAGAGTTAACCTTTTCAGTGCCATCAGGATGTTCATTGCACACCACTGTGGCACTCAAAAGGTTAAGTGTCCAGTGCAGGTACAGAAATGAAGAAAACAAAAAATACATATATACATACATATAATATAGTGCAAGAAAAGTAATCTAAGAGTAGTAATCATGTGTGAAGACAAACATACATATCCTATAACATAAAGTGATTGAATGAGTCGCTCCCTGTGAGCGTAACCACACATGCGCAGTAGAGACTGTGCATGTGTGGTTTCGCACACAGGGAGCTTCGCTGTGAGCCATCTGGAGCTCCCCATTGAGGATCAGCGCGTTCGGTGAGAGACTCGCAGAACACACTGATCCGGAGCAGTGAGCTCCAGACAGCTCACCGCCTGTCTCTGCTCCGGGGCAGCAGCCGGGGCCGCTGGGTGCACTTTAGCCCGTTTGATACTAGACTTACATGACTTTGCATATGCCCCGTTCCCCAGAATTTCTCCCCTTAGTTTGTGTTTATCCTTTCATTGTTACTGCCTCCCCCACCTTCTCACCATAATATACCTTGATGGCATTGGGTAGGGTCGTGTTGCAGCCCCACCCCTCCCACCATCTCCATGGTGACCACATGCAATCACCACAGAAAATCTCTACCTGCTGTCACGCAAAAGGAAACCTTTTGGATTCATAGAATGAGCCATTTACATAGCTTGGCAGGGCATGCCAGACAGAGCTGATGAAAGCATAATTTCACAGCAAGCACTTATATTGCCAGTTACCTGGCCATATTTGGTGGGAAGGAGGGGTCGGGGCAGTAACGTGGTAAGTCATATGCACAAACAAAAGGGAGCAATTCTGGGGCAGGGGGCATATACAAATTCCCTTGTTATGTGTTTGTCTTTACATATGATTACTACACTTTCCTTGCACTGTTATTTCTCATTTTCCAAATGTCTGCACGTGCACTTGGCAATTAACCCTTTCAGTGCCACAGGGGCGTGCGATGCACATCCTTATTTCAGAAAGGGTTAAGGGAGCAATGCTGTTTGTGGTTCTGAAGTCCAAGTGGGTCCTCTCTCCCCCCACACTGAGAAAATGGGGCAGCAGAGAGGATACGTTCAGACTTCAGGGTTGTCGGACTGTTAGTGATGTGTAATGGAGGACATCCCTTACATATCTCCAGTAGTTTAACTACCCTGCAAGCTAATGGGAATATTCTCCTTACTTTGTATACTTAATTCTTAGTGCATATCAGAATATAATCTCCCATTAGTACATCTAATTGTTGTTCGCAGAAGAATGCCTGGCACGTTGTGGCTAGACTTTCCTTTGTGTCTAGGATCAGTATGGTTTGTGTGGCAGCTATGTGTGAAATGACATTGCACCCTAGGAAGCATAAAGTCCTACAGAGCATGCTACCGTATTTTTAAGGCTTGTCCTCAATTTAGCAACTCTGACCCTCATTTTGTAAATGAATTGTTGTTTGGCAGTCTCAACTACTAAACAGTTCTAAGAAACCTGACGGTTCTGAAAAAAAATGGCGCAACATTAATCATATGATGGGCAAGCTTTTTGCTTCTAGCATGCCAGCTTAGAGCTCTGTAGCTATTTTAACATACTGCAAGTGGATGCTGATGAGAACAAGCTGATTCAAAGATACTGTAACTTAGGAATCGGGTTCTATTTTCCTTATTAAATAACTCAAATTAACAGAACAGATATAACTAAAAAGATATGCTGCAGCAACTAGCATTTCATAGTACCAAGTTATTGCTTTTTAATGGTGCCCTGCTGTACTATACAGACAGCAACTGTGCAGAATAAGATCCAAACCAAGACCTCATGGCAGAGTATGCAAATGAAAATTTTGGCTGAGATGTCTTCAGCACACAGCTTTATAATGAACTGGAGACAACTCAAACATCCAATATTTAGAAAAAATGTAGCAACTCTGGGGCAAACCAACTTCACCATAGGTGACACACATACATTTTAATTGATTTAATGGGGCTTTTAATCTCTTGCATGCTAGAGAGATGTCCAGCGTATTGCTTCTTAATAAGTAAGAGACCTCTCTAGCACGTTTGGGAGAAGACATGGCTTTGGGTCCTGAGTGGAGATGATATCTCTGAAGATGCCATACACAGTCATGGGCACAAAGTGCAGAGATGGGAAGACCTAGGGGTTAGAGAACTTACAATCTGGTCCAGTGATGTGTCCCAACATATTTCTGGACCAGACAATCTGAGGTGATGAATGGATGTCACCTTGTGCATGATGTCAACTGCACATTCTCAACTAGTCCCCCAGGTCTCAGAGATGTAATATCAAAAAGGGAAGGATATAACAGTGCCTCAATCTGCCCCCCTTGTGTCTGGGGTACATGGATTCCCTCACCAGAAAGAGGAGAGCCACCTCTTTCAGGAAATATTAAACATTTCATTTGAATGAGTTTTGCCTAGCCATCTTGTAACCACCCGGAGAAATGCATATAAACTAAGGGGAGTGCCCCAATCTCTAACCCAATTCTTTACTCCTGAATAACCATGTATGATTCAGTTGCCCTTTCCGTTTAATTTATTATTTTGTGTTTTTCCTCTGTGTATCAGTTCAGCATCTTTTATTCCTTTTCACCTTTATTCTATCTTTTTGCATCCACAGAGTTCACACAAGGTTCAATAAAAGGAATTCCATTTTAGTTCATTCTACTTGGGGGTTTTCACAGTTTTTAGTTAGTGGTCTTTAACCTCTAACTTTTCACATTATCTATGTATCCGCCCCTCTGATGAGTTCCCATTTTAGATGCTGACCCACTGGAATGCCAGACTAGCCAGCTGGCATATCCAGATGGAACACATGACATTTCTGGTGCAGCTCCTTCCTTCACCTTAGTATGTAGTTGGTTCAGGTGTCTGGGGAAGTTGTCGTTCCTATTTTCCTGTACTGAGTACCCTTTTATTAAGTCACCAGTTTTAAGATAAGTCTGTACAGCTTGAAAAACCTCTCGGTAAGAGTGCTGAAACATTGCTGCTGTTTATGTAATTTATTCATTCATTGCTTTACAAACAATACAATGATAGAATAATGTTTGTTAATTATAGTAAAAGGTTTTAAAAGAAATCCTAGCATCTTTTGATGTAACATTTCTTTGCCTTTATAGACATGGTATGTTCTACTGTTCAGTATTTTAGGCAACAACTTACTCAGTGTGTCACCACCAGTAGAGTACATGCAAGCCACGAGCCATGTAGAGGTGCTTTGAGAGAACAGCTGCACCTTGTTGATGAGACGTAAGAGCTGAAACTTGTGACTGGGAATAGATGCTTCTCTCTTTCAAGCCTGGAGCTTTGTGGCTGGGCTGTCATTCCTACAGCGTAAAGCACCGGTGAACTAAAATACATTGCACCCTGGAAAGGATAAGGTCCTATGGAACCTGCTACGATATTTGGCAGGCTTGTTCCTTGTTGAGTATATCTGACCCTCACTCTGTGGTCCATCCCATCCACTAGCAAGACAAGGACAGCAAAGCATTGTAGATTTTAACTGTATTATATAAACCTATTGTAAGTCACCTTTTGTATACAACAATTTGATTATTACTACTATTTTTTATTTAAATGTAGCAAAAACATAAAAAATGTAAGCAGAAACACAATCAATGAGTAATAACAATAATAATAAGCACTTACTGTTTGTTGTCACTCTCAGCACAAGGTGTGTACAGTACCCTCATAGCATTTCTACACTCTAGGGACCCCAGTGACCGTTCCAATGTACTTTCAGAGACAAAAGAAGTATTTACATCCCCGGATGATTCCACCAACACGGTGTCAACATTCAGAAGCCAAAGCTATACAGGGTTGGGAATAAACAATATATATGTATATAGTTAACATAACATTCACAATTTACAAAGCAGCAAAATAGTTCTTGGGTATTTTTCCTTATGAGTCAGCTCTCTGCATCTAATCTGAGGAGTATCTTTTTTTTATTAAGAAAATCAAAATTTCACTGCCGCAAGTGTTGTGAAGAAATATAAATTGGGTTGTAGTATGTGTAGCACCCTGTCCATAGCTGTGTCAGTAGTAGTCCTGCTCCTATTGATTAACATGGCTTGTACCAGAGGATGGAGCTGTGACTGTCCAGAGTGAAAACTTCTCAATCTCTGGTGAATACAATCTTCATAAATCCTATGATAGTGGAAAGGACAAACATTTTCCTATCTCATTTCCGCTAAAGAGGGGATAAGGGGAATGTTGTCCCACAGTAATTCAAGCCAATGAGAAGCATACATTAGGATATAAATATAAACAGAAATATACTGCAATGTGTTTGCTGAATATTTCAGATTATCCCTTTGGATACCCATGATTTTATGCCTGCAGGTAAACCAGATAACCATTTTGAGGACCAGAGTGTTGCTTACCCCAGAATCCTCAAATAGTTAAATAATCTTGATACAGTTGACTGGATTCAATTCAAGTGATACTTTACATTTATCAGTATATTTTTCCTTGCAAATTGCTAATATAGTCTACATGAAACTTTGCACAGAAAAAATAGAGATAAGTTTACCTCCTGCAATAGAATTTAGACCAATTTAGGAGTCAGTAACTAGTATGCCAGATCACTAGACCAAGATCCTGATTACGGAGCTTGTTTTCCTTTTTTATACTATTCCACTAGAATAAATTGCTAATCATTTGGGTTTTTCATTACAGACAGGATCCCTATCCAGTGGATGTAGTATAATTAGTTATATGAAGGGGCAGTCAATCTTTGCACTTCCTTTGGCTCGGGAGTAGAATTTCCATCATCCAACAGATCTAAGTCCAAAAATTAATTACCTTTTTTAGGGCAATATGAAGAGAGGAAGTGCAGCAATTCTGGGGCAAATAAACAGGATAATATAATAGGGAACAAAAATGATCCAAATTCCGAGTGATTTAAAATAGGATTTTAGTGTTTTTTACCTGATAAATCCTTTTCTGTTTAGTCCATATCGAACACAAGTACCATGGAGCAGAGTCATCTCAAAAGACAGTCTTATGGTTGAAGACTCCCTCCTCCATCGCAACCCTCCCCTGGCTACTAACTCTGAGAATCCATGTGACTGAAGCCACACAAACAAAAGTAAGTGGGAAAGAGAAGAAGAAAATCTCCTAAAAGAAAAGCCTCCAAAAAGGACTCTACTGCACAGGAAGGCAAGACCACAACACAAAGGTCCCTTTCTGTAGATGGAAGACCTGTGTTCCATATGGACTAAAGAAAAGAGGTAAGAACACTAAAACCTATTTTCTCTTACATCAAATATGGAACACGGGTAGCATGGATATACCAACACTAAGCTCCCAGAGGTGCAAAAACAGGAGACTGGACCTCACGAATGTCCCCATGATACCAGGGTTCCCCAGGACTATCCAGTATCTGAATAACCCATATGGACACACATATATGGACAAGAGCCAACAGGGCTCAGAACTACTGAAAAACAGTAAGGCAGAACAAAGAGTGCAGGTCCCTAGACGGTCTCCTTTTAAAAGGTTGCACGCAAAACAGTGTGCAACCACAGGGTCTCTCTCCCCCCTTCTCCCCTCCACTCGTCAAGAGAATTGCACTTTGGGTCAGCATCTTCAAGTGTTACCGACTACAACTCCCATCAACCCCAGAAAGCCAACAGCTGGTTGGGAATGAGGTGTACTCCTCTTATAAAAACCTTACAGTTATTGGCGGAGGGAGAGAGACTCTCAAGCAAGATGCGGATGAGGTAACGAAAACAGCACCGGAAGCATTGAGGTGAAGGAGGAGCTGAGAAGGGGAGAGAGAGCGGAGGCAATATGTTGTTGTGGTACTTTTTTTTTTTTTCTCTTTCTTTCACACAATGATGGCTGGAGCGGAGAAGGGTAGCTAAACAGGGGAGAGGCGACATTTCATTCTGCAAGATTCTCATGTCACCCTTTTAATCTGAGCGACATGCTGGATGCTCCCTGTGGTCACACACTGTTTTGAGTGCAACCTTTTGAAAGTGAACCCCCTAGACAGGCAAGACCACTTGTAGGACTTTCCGGCCAAAGCTGGGTTCAGCCACGGCCAAAACACTGACACATAAGCATTTGGCAAAAGTATGCAAAGAGGACCAAGTCACTGCCATTCACAACTGTTCAGCCATGGCCTGATTCTTACAGGTCCAAGAGGTACAAACAGACCTGGTGGAATGTGCTGTGATCTTGAAGGGAACAGTTTTTTTTTCTGGGTCTCATATGTCTGGCGTATGGTAGCCTTGATCCAGGAGGCGATGGTGACCTTGGAAGCAGCCTGACCTGCTCTAGGACCCGCAGGGATGAAAAACACAGAGTCTTGCGAAAAGGCTCAGTACGATGCACATACAAATTTAGGCAACACACTAGGACTGACAAATGGAGATCCTTCTCCCTGTCTTAAGTTCAGGCCAAAATGTTGCTAGGACACAGCATTGTCTGTGCACCACGTATGAAAAATAGACCATACCCTATGATATGCTTTGGAAGATACAAGTTTTCTGGCCTGAATCATGGTGGAAACAATCTCCACAGAGAAGCCATTCCTCCTCCGTATTTCAACTTCAAGAGCTATGCCATCAAAGCCATTTTCCCCAAATCCTAATGTCACAGCAAACCCTGGAGTGAGAAATCTGACCTGGGAGGAAGATGGAACAGATACTGAATCAAAAGACTGACCAGGACCAGAAACCCTGCTCTCCTGGACCAGTAAGGAGCAATCAGAATGACAGTTGCCCCATCCATCCTATCTTTCTGAGCACCCCGGGTATGAGAGGAATCAAAGGAAACACATTAATCGAGGTGGAAGTTCCACTGAATTGATATCGCATTTGTTGCAAAGGCCAGAAGATCTCCCCACCGGGAGCAGAAGATCGAAACCTCCCTTGTTCCTGGTAGCCTTGAGATCTATCATCAGCACATCCCACTGCTGCATAATCCGGTAGAACATGTTCGGGCTGAGTTCCTACTCTCTTGGATCTACATCTTAGCAAGTGAGAAAGTCCGCCAGAACATCTTTTACCCCTGGAATGTGAACAGCTGAGGTGGCTGAAACGTGTTGTCCACCCAACAAAGAATGTACCCCATCTTGAATCAGGCAGCCGCACTGTGAGTGCCCCCCTGGAGATTGGTGTATACCACAGCCATGGCGTTGTCCAACTGTACTGGCTTCTCTGAGGGTCTGATGAACTGCCAAGAGTTCCAAGACATTTATGAACAAGAGGTTCTCTTCCTGAGTCCACCTGCCCTGGACACACAGATGACCCAGAACCGCACTCCAGCCGCTAAGGCTGGCATCTGTCATGACCAGGGTCCACTCTGGAATCAAGAAGGAGCTCTCCCTGTTTCAGGTTTGGCTGCCACAACCACCACTGGAGGCCCCTCCTGGTTTCTGGAGAGAGGGAGATCTGATGATCCAGATGCTCCTGATTCCAAGACCAGTTTCAGATAACATTTCTCTGCAACTCCCTCTTGTGAACCTGGGAGTAAGGTAGAGCATCCTGTGTTGACATCAGCCTGGCCAGAACTCTCATGAACTCACCTGACCGTGGCTGAGGGACACTCCAGGGCCTGGGTCACTTCGTGCATCACAAGAAGCATCTTGTGCTCCGGAAGGAAGTCCTTCCCTTGATAGGTGTAGAGCCTCACTCCCAGGAATACCAGAACCTGGGAGCACACCGGAGAGGACTTGAGAATATTCAGGATACACCCACGGTGTATGAACGTGATAAACCAAGAGCTCCCCTGAGGAAGCCGTGATTAAGAGATCGTCCAGGTAAGGTGTCAGGGAGATGCTCTGGGCATGGATGGAAGCCGCCAAGGCCACCGTGACCCTGGTGAAAAAGCAACGTGCAGGAGCCAGGCCAAAAGCAAAACACAGGTATCGTTGGCTGTCCGGGTGAATCGGAATGTGCAGATATGCATCCTGAAGGTTCAAAAATGACTCCACCAGGCACACTGCCGTAATGACAGAATGCAAAGATTCCATCTTGGAGCATTGTCACCACATATTTGTTGAGAAAGTTGAGGTCCAGAATGGGGCGACAGCCACCGTCCTTTTTCGGAACCACAAAGAGGTTGGAACAAAAACCTGAACCATGCTCTGGTGGAAGTACTGGAGCCAGAACCTGCTTTTCCAGTAGAGAGTCCACTGCCTCCTGGAACAGCCATGCCTTGTCTGGCTCTTTCGGAACCTTTGACAAAAAGAAGATATATGGAGGAAGGGACTTGAAATCTATGTGGTACCCTTCCGAGATTACCCACAAAACCCACTGGTCCATGACTTAGGACTCCCAGGCATCTCAAAAAAGGCAAGGACGACCGCCTACAGGAAGATGGACCAGGATTACGCGACTCATGCGGAAGAGTGCTTGTCAGACTTACGCTTGCTGCAGCTCACTTGGGCTGCCAAAGCTGTCTGGGATATGTGGCACAGCACTTTTGAGAGGCTTTTGAGCTTTGCAGCCTCTGTGCCCCCATTTGGAAGGGGTGGAGAAAAAGACACGCTTTTATCACCAAGGATGGATTCTTGGTGGGTATCTGGGGCAACAAAGTGCTGTTACCACCAGTGGAGTTACTGATAATCTGTTTCAGTTCAGGTCCAAACAGGGACTTGCCATGAAAAGGCAAGGAAACAAATGGCTTCTTAGAAGATTGGTATGCAGATCCAATCTTAAGCCACAGAGAAAACTGAGGCAATAGAGGATAGTCTAACCATGTTGAAATAAGCCTCTGATACATAGCTATTTGCCTCTTTACTCTTGGCCATAAGAACCAATAAGTCCTAATTGGGGCCATCAGCTTGGACAGTGGCAACCAAATGTTCACCCCAAATGGCAACAGCCCTGCAAAGGCAACCTTGAGTCCAGCTTCTTGTTAGATGGCTCCTTCAGGCCTGCTGCATCCACAAGAGGAAGAGAAATAGTCTTAGAGAAACATGAAATAGGAGGGTCCACGGGTGGTGGCGAGGCCCACTGCACTAAGGCTGACTCAGAAAAAGGTACTGCTTAGAAAACCTTTCAATGAGAAACAGCAGTTTGTCAGGAGTCTTCCACACATCCAGAAGAATCTAGTCAAGACTGGCATTACGAGGGAAGAAGGGAGAAGACTTCTTACACCTCTGGAAGACATCCATAGAGGTAGTCCCCCCATCAGAGATGTCAGAGACCTGGTGGGTCTCCAAAACTACCCTAATGAGCACCTCAGCTGAAGGGATGGGATCAGTCTCATAGGAATCTCAAAGGAGTAGGAATAATCCATATATTCATATCCCCCTTCATCCTCACCCCCTTCTGATGATTCCTCCTCAGAAGAAGCCCCAAAACCCTGATAAAAGGGGGCCACAGATTTAAAAGTAGTGGGGGCTTCAAAGAGTGCAGTACCCCCTGTACAGAGAAGGGAATTTGGGCCACTGAAGACAGTATTGTCATGACCCATGCTTGCTCTTAGAGTAGTGGAGGCCCCAGTGCAAAAGGGGGAGAGAGATCCTGAATACTCTCTAGGGAGCCCCTTTTGGCATGAGGAACAATATGTGAGGGGGGTAAGGGAAGCAACTGTGTCCTTTGCCTGGGATTTACCCCCATGCATCTTACAGGCCGACATATTTCCCATTAAAGTGACCCAACACTAGTAAAAATACTGTAAGTGTCCCCAGAACAATATATCATCCTTAAAAGACTAAAAATACGTAAAATGGCCACTGCAAAACTGACAGCCAATTGGAAGAAAGCATGCAAAACTAATTCTGGGAAACATAGTCTTTACTGTTGCCTAGCAATGGTTAAAAATCCATTTGTGGAATCGCCACGAGACTCAGGAAGTAGACAGGATAATGAAGTATGAGGAGACAAGAAGATAAAGAGCCCTATCTGACCATTATATCTTAAACGGTTGCAGAGATATGTCCCATAGAAGCGTAACCCATATAGGTCAATGTGGCCGCAACAGTAAAATTGGGCACAATTTAAAAAGTGACCCAGAGACCCAAAAACCCCAAGGAACATCTGAGGGGAACATAAAACTAAGGCACAGGTGGAGGGGAGAAGAAAACAATCCCCCCAAAGCCCCAGAAATACAAAAATAGCCAAAATGGCAGGGAAAGGGTTAATACCAAGAGAAAAAACAGCCGTCCTTACTCTAGAGCTCTGAAGAGACAACACTGACAGAATAAACACACCCAAAGTGAGTGAAAGAGCCACCAAAGCTCATAACGCCACAGTATAGAGAGGCAACAAGACTGGGACATATGTAGACCAAGGCACTCAAAGGGTTACTTATCGGTCTTCTGTCTTCAGGTTACCAATGCATAGAGAAGCGAACAAGAGACAATCTGGCAGCAATATTCCCTCCACAGGGCTGAAAAAGTCCACAAAGCACCTGTACACTGGTAAAGCCACTCCAGAGAAGCTCAGTAATGGTAACCCACCTAATGGAGGATTATACTGCAACATAGCTAAGATATAAAACAATAAAAAATAAATAAATAGAAGAGATTGTGTCTTGCCCTGTCAGTTTCAAGCAGGATACATGGATTCTGGAAGTTAGTATGCGTGGGAGGGATCAGCTGGAGGAGGGAGTCTCCACCCATAAGACTTTTTGATATGTGTCCTGCCCTCCAGGAGGAGGGACTCAACCCCATGGTACTTGTGCTCCTTACTGGATGTAAGAGACATGGGGCTTTAAACCTTCTGAATGCTAGACAGTTCTCTATCACACTGTGAAGCAATGTGTTGGAGAGCTCTCTAAAATTCAAGGGTTTAAAAAAAAACATTTAAGTTAATGGAAAATTGTATTTGTCCCAGATGGGAAGTACTCCACATTTTCTTTCTGCATATGTTCCTAAGGGCTTTATTCACTTAAGGTTGATACTGTTTATCTCCTGATATGTACCATGTGTTAAATGGGGGGGGGGGGAGATAAAAATGTGATTGCCAGAGATGCACACATTATTGACACACACACACACACACACACACACACACACACACACACACACACACACACACACACACACACACACACACACAGAGTTAAAAGGTTGAAGTACATCTATCTATCCACTAAAACAAAAAACATTCCTTGACCCTTTAACTTTGCAATGCACTGCACTCCCCTTTGGTCTTTTGAGGGTTAAACAAAAAATCCAAAGTATGCTTCAATTGGCACCAGCAGAATTAAGGTTCATATGATCTGTTGTTCATAAAGGATGAGAAGAATACTCTATCTTCCATACACTGCAAAAACTAATTACATGAAGAGTGTTGTGAAATGCATTCTGTTGCAGAAAAACAAACAGAAAACAAAATGAAAAGTCTGCAAGACATAATTTTAAAACTAACTCCAGAAACAGTTCCTCAAGGGACCCAAGAAGCATAATACGATATACACAGCAAATCAGATGTGGATAAGTATTAAAGTATGTAAAATAACTATAATCCCATGGGTACAAATCCTCTGGTAATCTTAGGTGTATAGGCCTGCAATTACAGTGCCCTAAGCATTTATATTCCTATTTCCTGGGAGATTTGATCACATAATTATTTTTATGCTATTACACTTTCTTTTTCAGTATGGCCCCTTTCTATATACTGCAGTGTGTACTTCTCATTAGTAGCCAGGGATTTAAAGGAGAAGTAAATTTGAGCATATTATCTTTTTAGAATCTAAGATATTGAGGGCTGGATTCAATTGCAGGAGATAAACGTTACCTCCCATTTTATCAAAAAATTTCCTATTGAAGTCTATGGGGAAACCTTGAGATAAAAGCAGAGCTAAAATTAGCACCTGCAATTGAATTCAGCCCCTGAATCTGGAAAGAATATTGCAACATTGAATGATATTGGAAACCTGGAAAGGAACTTGGAGCTCACTGAGCAGGTAGTACGTAGGGTTAGTAGTGAAGAGGGTAGAGCTGAGTGGACTTGTGTGAATCGGTTCGGCCAATTTCGGAATTCGGACGAATAAGGGTCATTTGGCGTCATTTGGGCCGTGCGACAGGAAAAAGTTGTTCGTTTTTTTAAAGACAAATCCAAACAGCCCTGGTTCAGATTGTCATAGAAAATTTCGGACATTTGGTGACGACCACCCGCAAGCGCGATACTTTCCCTCACTCTCTAGTCCAATTAGCTTCTTCGCTTCATGATGGGGGTTGGATTAATGACACATCAGACACCTAGACAGCTTGCATTTCCTGTTAGTCCGTTGTTGGAGCTCAGAGAGAGCAGAAGGAGATAGAGAGTGTCCAGGTGTTCTGCAGGCAGGCATGTAGCGTAGGCGGGCAGCCAGCATTAGTACCTTATTGCCACTGCAAGGGAGAGTCATCTTTGTTCCTGTTCAAAATATAAAAAATATTAGGAATTTGTTTGAATAGTTTTCAGAATGACACAACCAGTCTCACAGTTGTGTAGGCAGGCCTAGTACCTTATTGCCACCGCAAGGGAGAGTCATTTTTTAAAGTATGTTAAATTTGGCCGAATAATTCCTAATGTCACCAAATTTCATCTGAGTCGAACAGGTCTGGTCTGAAATGCAGATCCTCCGAACGACAAAAAAAAAAAATTTGGACGAAATCGAATTTTACCAAAAATTTTTGCTGTGCACGAGTCCAGAGTTGAGATGAGGAGCACCAGATAGGAAGTTGCATAACAGTAATTGAGCTGACTCAATCCAATAGATTTGCTAAATTGTGTACCGAAGTTGATGAGGATAGAACAGAATTGTCATTACTGAAGAAGGCTGATTCATCTAGCAGCCAAGGGAACAGTCCTTCCAGTTTAGATGGGATGCTGTTATTAGGAGGGTAGACAAGGTACTCTGTCACCAGGAACATGAATACTGAACAGTATGTTATCTCCCGGGTACTTGGGTTTGGCATATTGTGGACAGGGCAGACAGATTATTGGGTGAGGCTGGAAATGATCCAGCTGTCTTGGTACATATTGGTACCAATGACAAAAATTGGAGGAAGATGAAGTTCATTAGGAAGGAGGGTTTGGGGTTTTTAGACCACTAGGTACAATCTTGTATAGTAGTGATGCATTGCACATATATGGTAAGGGTGCAGCAGTGCAAGGGATAGAATGCTTAGAAGGTTGGAGGAATGTTTAAACTTGGAAAGGGTGGAGGGTATAGCTAGTACAAATGTGGTAGCTAGTGTAAATAGGAAATGGGTACAAGTAAAGGATCATGAGTGGAGAAAGGGTGGGGAAAATGTAGCTAATGGGAACTTAAATGCGGATGTGAAAAAAGGTAAGTAGTGGGTAAAATAGGTCATGATGACAAAACTAATTGCATGTGGGTAAATGTAAGATGTATAATACTGTACAATCTCCGGTATAATACGCACAATTTTACCCCACTTCACCTTATGTGAAGTGGGGGGTGAATATTATACACGAGTTGGGGTTGGGCAGATACCTTCCCTCCTCCGGGCCAAAACGGCTGCTAAACCAAGACTTACTTGGTTCAAATTTAACTCCCCACTGAAGTCCGCATCTCTCGCATTGATGAAAGGCAAAATACAAAGCTTCCCAGCGTGCGGCATGCTTCCATTTGCCGCCCGCTTCCTTCAATGGGCTTTCAGGACCTTCCGCCTCCAGCCAATTGGATGGAGGTTGAAGGTCCTGAAAGCCCAATGAAGGAAGCGGGCGGCAAATGAAAGCAAGCCGCCCGCTGGGAAGCTTTGTATTTTGCCTTTCATCAATGCGAGAGATGTGGACTTCAGTGGTGAGTTAAATTTGAACCAAGTAAGTCTTAGTGTGGCAGCGGTTTTGGCCCGAGGGAGGGAGGGAAGCCTTAAAAAATATTTTAGCACGGGGGAAAACAAGGGTGCGTATTATACATAAGCACTATTGTTTTCCTCTAAAATCTTTGGTATAATATGCACCAGCGTATTATACACAGGTGCGTATTATACTTGAGATTTTATGGTAGGTAAAATAGAACTGGTATTGCTAGCAGTTAATGAGCATTTGAACATATTTGGTATACAAAGTGGGATGATACACATGATCGGGCTGTAAATATTGAGGGTTATACCCTGTTTAGGAGGGACAGGCTTAACAGATGACTGGGAGGTGTGTGCTCATGTTTGAAAATAGGTCTTTATCCAAGTTTAAGGGGAGATATTTGTGAGGCCATAATTTGGAGAACTTATGGGTAAAGTTTGAAGATAACTTGGGGGGAGGGCCATTGGTGGATATATGCTACAAACCACCAAATACTGATGAGAATGTTGAGGCTCAACTATTACTGCAAATGTAAAAAGCTGCTCATCTTAGACATACTATAATTATGGGAGATTTTAGCTATCCAGATAAAAACTGGAGACATGAGACCTGTTAGAGTTCTAAGGAAAGCAGGTTTGTGAGCATACTTCAGGATATCTACATGTCACAAATGGTGGAAGTGCCAACAAGAAATAATGTAATGATCACAAATAACAGACTTGGTGTCCAATATTAAAGTAGGTGAACATTTGGAAAACAGTGACCACAACATGGTTTCATTTGAGATCAGTTTGATGAAGCAAAAAACAAACAAACAAACAAAATCTTAATTTAAAAAGGCCAACTTAAAAATGTTAACAGAATCAATGCAACACATAGATTGGGATACATTATTTAGGGGAATGGTCAGAATTTAAATTTAGGTTGCAGAAATATATTCAACAGTATATACCATTGGTGAACAAATGTAAACGAAGAAGATGACAACTAATGTTGTTAAATGCTAATGTAAAGAAAGAAGTGGCAAGGAAAAAAGGCATTTAACTATTTAAGTATGAAAGAACAGAAAGTTATTTCTTGAAATACAGGGAGTGCAACAACGATTGCAAAAAGCCAATAAGTTTAGCAAAAATCTATACCGAAACTCAAATTTCAAGGGACAGCAAGACTAATCCAAAAAAGTTTTTCCCAATACATAAATAGCAAAAAACAAGAGGGAGTGAACTGGATCCTCAAAAATGAGATGGGGGAATTGATGACACAGGATAAGGAAAAAGCTCATGCTCTGAACAATTTCTTTTCATCAGTGTATACCAGGGAACAAGAAATGGTAGAAGAGCTTCAACAAGAAAAAAAAAACATAACATTATCAAATATTGGGTTAACACAAGAAGAGGTCAAGGAAAGACTGAACAAAATTAAGATGAATAAAGCACCTGGTCCTGATGGTATACATCCAAGGGTCCCTAGAGAACTCAGTGTAGTGTTAGCAAGACCCCTCTTTTTACGCTTTAAAGATTCTCTCCCCACAGGCTCAGTGCCACAAGATTGGTGTAAAGCCAATGTAGTGCCTTTATATAAGAAGGGAACTAAAACAGAACCTGGGATTTATAGACCTGGGAGTTTGACCTCTGTAGTGGGAAAACTGATAGAAGGGATAATAAGGGATTATACGCAGAACACCACTGCAGAAAATAAGATGATTAGCTGGAATCAACATGGTTTTATGAGGAATAGATCTTCCCAACATTAAGATTTTGAGCTTCTATGAAAAAGCAAGTAGCAACTTAGATAATGGTAAAGCAGTAGAAAATTGGTTGAAGGAAAGGGAACAGCATGTTGTCAATGGAAAATTCTCCAATATAGTTAAACTTGTGTGTGGAGTACCTCTGGATTCAGTACACGATTATAAGTGGATATAGGCATAGAAAGAAAAGTTTCAATATTTGCAGAAGGCACTAAATTATGCAGGGTAATATGAGGTTTGTTCTCTGCAGAAGGACGTCCTGCTGCATTGTGTCACACATACAGGGTGCCACAAAATGTGGAAGTGGCAAATTTTAACTCATATCATCAATAGTAGGTAAGTAAAGTTTAAAAAAATAAATAAAGAAAAGAAAAAAAAAACAGCGCTAATCCAGTTTTACTGTTGGAAGCACATACACAAAATGTTTTCTCATGTGATTGTTCCCCTTTAAAATCTCACCTTGAATATGCAGTGCAATATTAGGCACCAGTTCTGAAAAATGATATTCTAGAACTGGAGAGAGTACAGCAAAGAGCAACAAACTTAAATGAATGGAGGATGAAGTATGAAGAACATGTACACAAACTTTGTTTATTTACTCTAAAGAAAAAGAGACTAAGAGGATATCTTGTTACACTGTATAAGTATATGCAAGGTCAATACAAGGATCTCTTATGAGCTTTTCATTCCAAGGCCTGATCAAATAACGAGAAGCTAGAGGGAAAGAGGTTTCAACTTTAGCAGAGGAAGGTTTTTTGTTTTTTTTTTAAACTAAGGTCTGTTAAATTGTGGAATTTTTTGCCCATTGTGGTAATGGAAGATTCAATGGATACTTTTAAGAGAAGGTTAGATACATTTCTAGCAAAAGGGAACATACAGGGTTAGACTGTGTATTAGTAGGTAAAACAGGAAGTTCTGGTAAATAGAGTAATACCCATTTAGGAGTTGGAAAGGCTTATATAATTATCGTTTTCTAGGTTATACTGTGGCAAAGGTTGAACATGATGGACTTCTGTCTTTTTTCAACCTAATTTACTACGCAACTAAGTACAGTTTCTGATTAAATATTTATTATATATAAATTAAAAGGCAAAAAAGTACATTTACGACAATATTTTTGTTCTTCCTCATTTGATCAAAAGAAGGGTAAATAAGGTTATAGTTCAAAGAGGAGAACTCTGACATGCCTAGGCTTTGTTGGTTACTTATTATAAATACACAATGAGAAGAAATCACAGGGGTGCCATGGAGTTCATGTTTTCCTCTTTTAATGAAAACTTGAATTTCCCTGTTCTTATGAAATGAGTGATAACTCTAATGTTGGCTTTAATGCAAGGGTTTTTTCTACCCATGAATTTCCACGTTTTTGTGTAATTTGTTTTAATAGCCCAATGTTTTATTCAATGCTATACTTTTTTGCCCTCATCTGAACACTTTTTTATCAATATGATTAAGTGTTTGTAATTGATCTTTGATCAGCTTCTTTTTGAAATCTAAAGCTTTGTTTGGTCAAGAGTGCTTCACTCATACGAAAAAAAAAATGCTTACTTCTATTTGTTTAAATTGTTTTCTTATTATTCAAATAAAATGTTACTTTTTCAGCTTTGAGTGCTTGTTCAATAAAATGATAAAGAATTCTGAGCTGAACTTAGTATCTACTGCCTATACAGAAATCAGCACTATTTTTATGTGTGTAAAAACGTACTTTGTATGTGGAAACACTTTTTTTTCCCCCCTTTGGAAATTAAACCTCTCAGGAAAGTGATGATCAATCATCAATCGTTAAATGAAAGGACCACGTCCTGTACGTCTTTTCCATTCCGAATGTCAAAGAAATCCATTCAGTGAATTATTCTATAGACACATATAATTTTTCCTAATGCCAATAAATGTATAATGGGCAAAACACTTGTGGAACTTGTGTTTTATCTTTATTTTATTTTGTAGGCATTAAAAAAACACGAAGAACGATATAAGTCTTATCGCTCAAACCTTTATAGTTTGAGAGAGATTCACAAGAAAAGTTTCCCCTCCCGCCCCTTTTACCTAGTGTAAGCCATCTCTTCTCAGATGTGGAATCTGGTTGTAAGACCAGACAGATAACACAAGGGGACAATCTTTTTCCTATGAGAACAATGAAAGCCCTGCCCCCCTTGACAAGTTTTTCAGGTTTTTCCCTTATCTTAATTGAAGATTGTCCCTTTCTGCAGTTTACCTGGGCACCTCCCTTCTGATCCGGCTGAGCAGTATTGCATCAGTAAAAGGGGTGGGAGGGGGATACTTTTGAACTACAACTCTGACAGAATTGAAATAACACTCTCCAAAGGCCAAATACTATGATGATTAAAGGGGAACTACCACCCCGCAATAACTTAAGCTTCACTGATTGCTCATCTGGCGACTAGCTGCTTAGTAGCGCTAGTCGCCAGAAATATTACCCGGTTCAGCAGATATCGGCGTTTTACTGATGGTGACAAAAGGGACTGACAAAAGGGACTGACAGCGCAGGCGCACGGACGTCACTGTGAAGAGACGTCCGTGCTTCCTGCTCCTGTCACCATCAGTAAAACGCCGATATCTGCTGAACCGGGTAATATTTCTGGTGGCTAGCGCTACAGATGAGCAATCAGTGAAGCTTAAGTTATTGCGGGGTGAGAGTTCCCCTTTAATTAGAGCTGCTTTTATTATGAAACATTACTATCCCTTTAATTCCCAGATTCCTCTTTTATGCTGCAGACTGTTCAAAAGTTATAACCAAAAACGTTATAAGGGAGAGGATTTGACCCATAAAGGAGCAGTAAGCTTTATTTTTTTATGAAAAACAATATTATAGAGTTTTTCCTGCTAAGCAACACAAGGGTACACCCACTGCTGTCAGTTGTTTTATTCAAATGTTATAACAGTTCAAATTGTCAGGGAGTGAATTTCAGTGAGATTAGTTCCTGAAATTTCTAACAGCATGACTCAGCAATTTCTATCACATTCTATGAAGAACTGTTTGCCAGTGACTCACCTCTCTCAGAGAATAAAACCTAATAACTATTTTAAATCTGATCACTAAAGAACACTGTTAATGTGAAACAATCGTACCTGTAGCAACTCAATAACAGCACAAAATAACAAAAGAGAGAAGAAGAACAACTAATCTAAGTGTACAGATTTATTGTAAAAGACAATGAATTAAAATGAGAAGTATTGCACTCACATTTGCCCTTCTTGGGCTTTGTGCACATCAAGGGATCTTTCTCCCGTTAGCCGGCATTCTGTGTTCTCCTAAACGCCTATCCGTGTCACCTGGTCCTTTGATTTTTGTCCTAGGAAACTTGATCTTTGAGCTGATGTAGAGGACACACACAAGTAGCAGCAATCTAGATGAAATGATACGATCCTTCTGATGTTTGGAAACAATGTGGCTGCAGTATTTATAAGTGTTTACACTGTTGCAAGTTGAGTGCCTCGTGCAAGAATTTCCTCTAGGACGCGGCGGCGACTCAGTCCATCACGGAGTCGCGGGATACTTAGGGAGAGGGTGGAGCGGAGAATAACCACAGGGGGCGTGGAGAGAGTCCTGTTGTCTGCTGAACACACAGACTGGCCCGAACGTTTTCGCAGACTGCTTTCTGCTTCCTCAGGGGCACCCAGCCAATCTGCTGCCCCATATGTCTAGCACTAGATACGTCCCAAAAAACTCATACTTGGACTGACACCCATCTTTGTTCGTCTATCCTCCACTATTTAAGTGTTCTGTCGAGCTCTTTTATGCAATCTTCTTTGACATCCATTTGAACACAAGGCCTTTTTAACAATAGGACGAAGTGGATGGCTTCACAGGGCCTGCTAATGTATAGGCCTCCTCACAGTGAAGGAAAAACTCAGTCATACAACTGGATTTGGAAGCCCCTGCATCTCTATTTCCTGATGTGTTACGGTACACCAGTCTGCTCCATGTGTGGATAATAGGTTTTGACAACTCAGTATTTGTCAAGTAGTATAAGATCTTAGATTCCTGTGAACCTCTTGTGCGCGAGAGACGTCTAACGCATTAGAGACCTCTCTAGTATTCAAGAGGTTAAAGGGGGTCCATTATTTTATACAGTGCTCAGTAGTGAGTGTCACCCTAAGATTATTTCATTTTACAGAGAACTAAAAACTGCCTATATGTTGCGCTAGACACGGGTTTGAAATATAAATAGTTTTCAAGAGATTAGCCTTTACTTGTTGGTGGAACTTTATGCTAATTAGTCTCTGTGCTGGGGTAATATTACTACACACTGTATTATGACTGAATCTAGACTAAGCCCATACAATGGGGTCATTTTCAATGGCACCCTTTTGTCCTCAAAAAGATCTAATTAACATACTGTACAAGGAATCAGAATAAAGTGCCATATTTTGCCACCAAAATATTAAAGTTAATTTCTTAAAAACTATTTATTTTACAAACAAAAATGGCTATCAGATTACAAATCTCTGTAGAACTAATATTTCAAAATCATCTATATTAATGATAGCCATTGATCTTTTATTTAAAACAATATATAGCTTTATTTATGTTTCAGTTTATGCAAAGGCGCTGGTACTGGCTAGTAGGGAGTGGCACTTGTGATGGAGGGCAGTGCGGAATGTTATTATCTGGTGGGCATGCCTGACAGTACTGTCTAATGTGCATAAACTTACAAGTAATTAAATGTAAATATCTTATAAACTATTGTTTTAAATAAAAAATGGCTAAGATAAATATATGTAGTTCCAGCAGCTCTTTCAAAATCCCCATTTGTTACAAAACACCAGTTCCACTTTAAAACAGCTCCGTTAGAGTACTGTATCATTAAACAATTTCTTACCAAAAGGAGGAGTTTGCCATCTTGCCCTTGAACACAGAACCGGAATGTGCTCCTGGAGGTCGAGTATTCCATGAGAAGCCGGACTATAATGCTCTCCACAAACTGGGTTCTGGGGAAACACAGATAAATCTTCACAGTATGTGTCCAAAAATAACCACCATCCTTAGTAAATGATCATTAAGAGAGAGAAAAAACACAACATGATCAATTTTCCTTTATGTGCTGTCAGCAACTCAGCACCCCTACTGTATGTAATAGAAGGCTCCCAGACTAAAGATTGTTACTAGCTAATGAAAAGGCCTGTGCGTCCTATATTATCATCTATATTTAAAACACAGGGAATTCAGATTTTTCAAACCAAATACTTCAGTGTCAACAAACAGAACAGGCTGAATGTAATACACAGCAGTGTGCGACAGGCTTGCCCTTCATTAACAGGCTAAGAGGTCTGTCTGCTTGTAGACTAATATGTGGAAAAAAAAGTAATTACAGCATTTGTGCAGAAACGTTATTTAATGTTGGGTTTTAATTACAAAGAGTATAACTACCGTGCATTTATTCTGGCTAACAATAAAGACCTTAGTGCTGAGACTCTAAATGTTTATATCAGGTTATCACACCTAGAAATGTGAACTGTGATTTACCAGCTAAAATTTTCTTAAAATCTTTTACTTCACAAACCAAAGTTGTTAAAAATAAAGGGTAGATGACAAGTGTAATAGATGCCTAGCAGTCAATGAATCACTCCCCAACAGGATTTCCATACAGAGCATATACTTTAAGATTTGTTCTTTTTATACACAACTGGAGTTAAAGGGATAGTAATACTTCGTTTTAACTTTATTTTATTTTGTAGGCATTAAAAAAACATGAAGAATGATATAAGTCTTATCTCTCAAACCTTTATGGTTTATGAGATATTCACAAGCAAAGTTTCCCTCCCCGCCCCTTTTACCTAGTGTAAGCCATCTCTTCTCAGATGTGAGTCTGGTTGTATGACAGTACAGATAACAGAAGGGGACAATTTTCTTTGTATGAAAACAATGAAAGCCCTTCCCCCCTTGACAAGTTATTCAGCTTTTTCCATTATCTTAATTGAAGATTGTCCCTCTCTGCAGTCTACCTGGGCATCTCCCTTCTGATCTGGTTGAAGAGGGGGGGGATACTTTGTTTGTGAATATCTCTTAAACCATAAAGGTTTCAGAGATAAGACTTATATAATTCTTCATGTTTTTTTAATGCCTACAAAATAAAATAAAGTTAAAATGAAGTATTACTATCCCTTTAATCATTTTACCATTTAGTTACGAATTACCTTAAAGAAGTTTTGAGTACTAAGAAAAAAATATTAGAATTTATCTTTAGAGGAGAATAGAGATATGTTGGATTTGAGTAAAGACGTAGATATTATTAAACCAGCTGGTAAGGGGGCGTCAATCAGGATTTACATCATTATTTAGGAGGAGATATAGAATTCATAATAACAAGCAATATTAATGTTAATTTGAGGGTGAACCCCCCACATCCTATTTCACCAATCATTTTGTTAATTGAATTGGCTTTTGGAGAACAAATTATATCCAAAACGGAATTATTTTTTGTACGGGTGATTCGAGGATGGTAGTTTATCATCATCTACCCAAGATACAAAACAATTTAGTAGATGTTCCAGGCAATACACTGAAGACTTCTATAGCATCTGAGTTCTTGAAAGCCCCATTTAAAAATCAATAGAACTGTTGATTTCCCTCCAAGGAGCAGTTGGTTTGACCCACAATTACTCCAGTTTTCTTGTTAACACAGGGCACTACATATATTCTATCCCAAGTCATTACACAGTAATGGGGGGCAATTACACAAAAGCACATACATAGAAATGATGGCAAAGGCCCTGACTGAAGAGGTTTACAATTTACAATAGTGGGTCTCGAATTAGTGGGATGTGACATGTGACAACAAAAACTGAATACAAAATTCTACAGATGCATCAGCTCTTTTAAATTGATCAGCTCCTAGTAAAACCCCCCACTTACCTTACAGTGGCCAAAAATTCGTACTGACCCTTTGATTTATTTTCCCTCATTCTCCTTAGTTCAGTCAGACCTGGATGTTATGTCCATGGAGGCAGACATGATAGTTGCAATGTGTTGCGCACTCCTCTGGTCCTTAAAGTGTTAAGCAGTGCTCATGCACTCTGCCTGCTTCAGTGTGAAAATCTGCCAACAACTGTCATGTCTGCCTCCATGGACATGACATCCAGGACTTATTGAAAAATGTTTTCTCTTGATGAAAGATGTGAAGGCAAAACTCAAAGGGACAAATGATTTTATGGTGATAGAAAGGTAGTGTGGAGTAGTGATTAAGAGGTGTTACTTGTCCTTTAACTTCCTGGATGCAAGCAATGTCTCCAGTGCTCAGCAGAATGAGGCAAATGTGTACTATTATATAGTATATCATCGCAGTACGTACCTTGGAATCAAGCTATAACCTTGACATGATGGCTGAATTGTTACTTCTGTGATATAGTACTTGACTGCATCTACAGAAAGAAAAACACAGCTTTAATTACTATGGGATCTACTCCGTAACAATTAATAATGTCGAAAATGGAGGATTTGAGGATACTCATAACTCTTCTCCATGAGAACAGATAACTAAATAAAAACATAAGACATACACCATTTTACACTGGTAGGGCATAGTCATGATAGTCAATATGGTAGTCAATAACTTACTCCCCTTCTGAGATACCAGTTCCTTCCCAATCTAAGCCCTAATGGCACTTCGTTTGGCATTCTGATTATCTGGCTTTTTTTTTTACCCTGGCATGTTGTGACCGTTCTGATGTTTTTGTCACTCAGGTACCTCATTTTGCAATTCCGCTGTGACCGCGGCCTAGCCTCGACTCATCTAGCAGATCTGCTTTCTCTCCAAGGTGTTTCGGCCTCACAGCGGTTTCACCTCCAGCGGCTTTCCCAGCTGCGCCTGCTGCTAGCTGAGAGGTTCCCGACTTCCCTGTCAGTAGGTGTCCTTCTGCTACCTTCGAGACTGGTGTCTCGCTCTCTCAACCTGCCTGCGGGCTTTTGGGATTCCCTCACCGGCCCCTGCTACGTCCGATCATCATCACCACCCAGCTGATCCGGCTGTTACTTTCCTCTGGGAGGCAATCCTGCACCTGGATATGTTCCACCCATAGATAGACGGGTTTTTCTTCAGTGAGTCAAGCGCCACTTGTTTTTCTGCTCCCCTGCTGTGGCTGCAGCTATTCTCAGCTGGACATGCTCCGCTTGTAGATAGATGGGTTTTCTAGTGGCTCAAGCGCCACTCATTTTCTTCTTCCTTGTTGCCTATGCACCTTGCGATTTGTCTCTTGCCTCTCAGCACTTCTCTCTTATCACTGGCCATAGACAGACGGCAGGAGAGGTGTAATTCTGCCTCTTGGCTTCTACTATTACCTTTTCTGCCTCTCTATTGAGAGTAGAACATCAATTTGCCTCAGGTGTGTCCTCCTATTGGTCCCGTTGGGAGCTTTATCAGCTCTTCTAAGCATCTCTTCATTTGGGACTCTTAGTCCTCTCCTTGCTTCAGTGTTGGACTTAGCCGTAAATAGACGTCAGGAAGAAAGCCAGCACGTTGTGTGTCCGCCAGGAATATATGTCTGACGTCATTTGAGTTATTAGACGGTCAATGTTGAGTTCAAGGATGCGGGTATGTCGGTTAATAATATATCTCTAAGTATTTAATAGATTAGGTGGCCATACGGAACAAAAATTTCTAGGTTATCAGGTCTAAAGCTATAGGATCTAATGAAAGGGGCATGAATTTCAACATGGAATACTTAATCTTAGCAAGTGAGAGCTGACAGTAGGTTTTCAAAATAAATAAATGTTATAAAAGAGAGGTGTCACAGTACCTTGTTTCCAGTGCTGCTGCTTCTTCGACGCTCGGTGTCTTTCCACGTGTCATCTGCAGGCAAGAGGCTTCAAGCATGCTGCAGGCCTCTGTTTTATGTGTGTTTGTTTCCTGTAGTCTCCTCCTACCTACTTCCTCCCTCTAGCTGCTCCTCCTACCTACTTCTTGTGGAGGGGTTTAAAGGACAGACTGAGTCCTGACTCAGTCACCCTTACGCTGTTGTTCTGAGCAGTTCATTTTCTAGTATTCCTGATTCCTGTGTATGATCCAGCTTGTCTGTCCATCCATTCTGGTGTTGACCTGTGGCTCTGTCTGACTAGCCGCTCCGTGTATGACTTTGGCTCGTCTGACTATCCTATCTGGTGCTTACTAGAAGGCTCTGTCAGTTCGCTCAGTTTGTTGGTTCCGTTATTCAGACATCCTTCCTAGTACTGACCTGGGGCTCTAGCAGACTCCTAGCTACTGACTGCAGGCTGAGTCAATATCTCTTGGGCGTTCCCTTACCACGAGACTCCAGTGGGTTGAGGCCTAGTCTCGGACAGCGTGGTCAGAGATTGGGAGACTGCTATTCCTGATACAGTGCTTGCCATTTCAATCACCCACTGTGTGTTTATTTATATATTGCATTACTGTCATTATTCTCATCATAAAGGTTCTATTAACTATACCGACTCACTCCTGGTTTTGCTTGCCAACCGTAACAGTGGGGAAGAGCTTTTCAGGGGTGAGTGAGGAACAGGAGCATAAGCTGCCAGTTTAAGGGTGTGTTTGCCACATGTTACACCCCTGATTGAGGAGTCTAATTGAATGTGGTTCAATTGTGGCTCCAATGCTAGGATAAATAATATAGGAAACAGGGGACAGCCTTGCCTGGTTCCACTGGATATGGATAAGGGGTCAGATTAAGCGCCATTAACATTTATCTCAGCCATGGGTAGAGAATATAAACTCATGATACCCGAAAGACAACTTTGCCCTATTCCAATATTGTTAAGTACAGCTTTTAAATGCGGCTAGGACAGTTAGCCTTTTTTGGCGTCAATGGAAAGGAAGATCAAGGGGAATTTGCGAAGGGACAATATGTGCAGAAGCAATAATTCTAAAGTAGTGCTGGGTTTTGCTTCTCATCCTGGCACAAAGCAATGTTGGTCAGGGTGTATCATAGCAGACACGTGTGGTCTGAGCCCCATGGCTAGAATTTTTACAAATATTTTCACATGAACATTTAATAATGAAATGGGCCAATAGTTGTTACATAATGTGGGATCTTTGTTCGTCTTAGGGATTACAGAGATGTGGGCCATCAAGGCTTGAGGAGGGAAGGGTATTCCTTGCATAATTTTTTTAAAGGAGTTAAGCATTTGTATGTTAAGGGAAGAGCTAAACTGTTTGTAATAGCCGAGTATGAAGCCATCTGGGCCTTGGCTCTTCCCTGTGGCCATGGATTTTAGGGCAGTCTCGAGCTCAGTAGGTTCAAGAGGTCTATCCAGTAATGTCCTGGTATATTGGTTGAGTACCAAGACATCTGAACTTCACAAAAAGTTATCTATAAGAGAGTGTGTGGTGTCATTGGAAGTGGGTTCTGAGTGTTCTAGGTTGGAAAGAGTTTAATAGTAATGTCTAAACATTTCTGCTGTATCCAGGAAGGAGGTACTAATCATACCAGAATCCGTTTTGATACCGCAAATTTCATTAGTGCATTGCTTGCATATCTCCAATTATGCAAGCATTCTTCCGCACTTGTTCCCCATCATGTAACACCGATAATTCATCCACATGAGAGATTTTGTAATGTTTTGATGCAGTAACAAATTGAGCTTCTGCTTTTGGGTGGTTTGTTTCTGGAGGTCCGTTGGTTGTAATGATTTTTATGTTTGGATTCCAGGGATTTAATGTCACCGAGGAGTGAGGAAATGGGATGCCATTTTTCTATTTTTAAAGAGCCCCAGTTTTGATTAGCAGTCCTCTTATCACGCATTTGTGAGCTTCCCAATGGATTGGGAGTGAACAACCTGAAGTGGCGTTAAGGCGAACGTATTCTTCAATTTCATCTTATGGGGGAAAGGGGGTGGGCAAAACATTTAACTGAAGAAGAGATTCTAAGGGCTTGTCCACCTGATCCTTGAACACAGCTGCATCTGCAACAGGTAAAGCTGTGTCCTTGGAGAAGCGAGAGATAAGGGGATCAACTGCAGGAGGAGTGACCGACAACAGGGGAGAAAGGGATAAAGTAGAGAAAATGTACTAAATAAAAAGGACCCCTATTTCAGCAGCTTCTATTCCTCAAGTACCACCTGATCAAGAGGATTATGAGAAAGGAAGTGTACAGTATTCCTTCTATGCCCCCTAAGGGGGTCACAGAGACCTAAAGCACCCCTAATGCCAAGCGAGTCAGTTCTTCTACCAAACTCCCAAGGTCTTCCTCAATGGACTCCCTATGGGTAAGAGAAGAATCATCAGCTTCTTCCTACCCTGTTTTGCCTTCCTCCAGCTAGGAATCTTCCACATATCCCCTTTGGCTTCTGACATGGCACACAGGTGGCCAAAAAAGGGAATAAATGGGCAGAAAGGCAAAATAAACATATTTGCATGACTGCAGGGGGACCATCATTACTAGAAGTCAGTCTGTCAATCTTAGGAGGGAGCCTGCTACATACGGAAAAGGAAGGTATTGTCAAAAGAAAGCTAAAACTAGCCACCAGCACCGATTGTCTTCCTATCAGCGTGGGACACCATTCAAGTGGTCTCCCTGCAGAGGGGGAAAGGACAATAACAACTATGTCAGGCCAAAGCACTTTAAAACAGAAGGCTGCTGCTGGACAGAGGGTAAAGTGATGCTTTGTTCTTCATCCTCGAGGTAGCATCTTTTCCATGGTTCTTGTGTTCCATAATGTACGAAAGGAAAAGATGTTTTTCCTGTATTGGACTTTTTCAATTTATTTTTCTTACTTCATTGGCCAGAGGTAATAACATTTTTATTGTTAATGCCCCAGTAGTTCTGTGGGGCCAGGTAGGGACCTCCTGGTCCATAAGGCACTATGTGAGAAGTTAAGATGAGAGGGTATCACTGACACACCACCCATGATCCCAAATTAATTAAATGATTATGTCGTATGAGTGATAACGAATTTTTTACTTTATAATGTCATATCCTACATAATCAATGAAATTGTGCTGTTACATGGCTAATACTACCTTACATGAAAACTAATGTTACATTACAGATGATACAAGATACTGGTAGTGGCGGAAAAATAGGGAGAAAACAATCCCCCAACTTGCTGCCGGCATTGGATTCCACTCTCCAAATCCAAAAAATACAAAACACGATTCTATGGTCTGGCGCACGGGTGCAGGACTGTAACAATGTGTACAAACCGATATCTCACCGCAACTCTTTCAAATATGACTTTATTGCAAGATAACATCAATATTTCAAATACATAGGCAAAAAAATCCAGGACACAATATATGAAATAATTTCCATCAGGACATTCTAATATTCTTGTAATGGGTACTCGATCTCACAATCGGAGTTCCAGATCACTGATAAGGAAACTCCAAATGTTCTCCCAAATCTTGCTCTATTGATCCTGCCCAGTGCATGAGACCCGCTGTATGCACATCATAGGAATTAGGCTACACACAAGAGAAAATGTACAAAAAATGTTTATATGTATGTGCTATGGTATCTAGATATACCAGTATCCATATGCACCTACCATATAGAAAAACATACAGCACAACCTATACTATCTATATAACCCTAAAATATATAACTAAACGATAGATCATCAATAAAAAAATAAAGTATTAAAATTAAAAAAGTACATAGGCCATAGCCAATGTTCTCACTCGTAGCCTTAGGAGTGAAATGTCCCAATAAGGTACTTGATTCGTGTGACAAGCTAATCTCAGTATCCACCGTTCAATCAATTTCAACTTGTATGTTTACTGTATGTATTCGATGGTACTCCACAATATTGTGCTACAATATATCTATGTGTGAGAGCTATACGGTTACTGCCTTCAAGCGGGTATGAAACAATATCCTGGACGGACAGCGTTATTCACTGGCTATTCAAACATATAAAATGAAATGGAATGTTCTCACCAGTGTATTTTTGGTATCTTTACCACTCTTTCCCACGCCAGACTCAAGCTCACTTCAACTTCCTCACCGATTGTCTCCCCTACCCCTTCTGTCGATATCTGGCAGTTAGTATCAAACCGTTTAACTTCCGGAACTCACACCATACAAATGTAAGGGCGATTTTGAATGACGTTGCCTCTTCTCGTATATTTGCAATACCTTATTGGTATCAGCATGGAAAGTTGAATTGGGTAATGACTCCTATTGCCACATCCTCCAATGTGTTTCAAAATCACCTAATTTCTTCCTCGGGGAGATAAGAATAAAAAAAACTCCTACCTGTCTGACCCTATATACCATCTAACTCTTCCCCCCCAGGCATCTGAATGTCTCAAGATGATGACATATATGTTTAGAGGTATCAATCATATATCAAATTGCACATAACAATATCCTCCAGTACCAATATTGTAATAATCTAAAAAAATAAATACAAGATTAAAATAATATGTGATTTTAGAAAGTGCCATAGATCAACTGCACTAGATAACCCGACATGCATTATCAAAGAGCCGTATGCCGTGTTTCATTTCTTAAAGGGGTGTCAAAATGCAAAATACCGTATTTTATTTCTAAAAAGGGATATCCTATTTACTAAATGACTATATCGTCATAACAAAGTATCTATCCTTTGTACGTATCACCAAATATCTCCTTATCCAAGATCACCTGATGCGGTGATACAGTAAATAGTTTTGTCCTTAATATTTTCTGCTTTCCACGTCTAATTTACAGGATTAACATAGACTACTGGAACCTTCTTAATTCTCGTTCTGTCCCTGTAGTATAAATTTCTAACCATGTGAAAAATCAATTGATACTATTAAGAGACTCCTGATACAAATACCACCTATTGTATATTTGCGCATTGCTCTTGACACACCAGCCTCCTCCAGCGCAGCCGATCTACCATAGCACTTTCACTCTTAACACCCCAGCCTCCTCGAGTATAGCTGGTTTACCATAACTCTCTCAATTGTCCAGAAATAGATACCAAACAAAGTAAAAATACAAAGGGAAATATACATCTCCCACCATTGGTAATATAAAATAGATTGCACTTTTAATACAAATTGGGATCAAATACTACATCACAAGAAACCAAATATTTCTGCTTCAGCGTTTAAACCTAATGACATTAGGGTCTGCAGTCTGTAAATCCAAAAAAGTTTCTCTTTTGGACATCTCTTTAATGTAATCATCCCCACACCAATTTCTATTTATTATATCTATCCATTTGAAGGTCATATTTTCTATCTTGTAACCTTCACATTCCAAAAAATGTGCCGATACACTGTGTTTCAAAGACTTATTTTTAATGTTATTTATATGTTCTCAAATGAGGTCTTTCAATTTCCCTTTTGTGCGCCCAACATATTGTTTTCCACAATGGCACTCAATTAACTATATAACACCTTTCGTGTTACAAGATATAGTGTGCTTTATCTTAAATATTTCATATGTTTTATTAGAGGTAAACGTCTTTTTATCTGTACTCTTCGAACAGATGGAACACCCTTCCACAATTATAAAATCCTTCTCCTATACTCATCCAATTGCTTTTTATGGTTTTTCTTTCTTTTTTTTTCTTTTTTTTTTTTTTTAAACTTGGGGCTACTTTTATTCCCAAATTCTGAGATTTGATATATATTAAGGTGGGATTGTCTAGGAGTAAACCACTACGGATTTTATCTTCCTTCAATATCCCACAATGTTTTTCTAAAAGCCCTATGTTGCGTATTATATGGCACAATCATAGGTTTCGTATCGTCTCTCTGTTCTTTGGATTCAGATTCTCTAAGTAGATTTGTTCTTTTCATTTTCTCTATTTTTACTACGCATTCATGTAAACTCTTTTCTGGATATTTTTTATCCAAGAATCTCTCCTTCAAGACCACAGACTGTTGTTTAAACATGGTTATATCTGTGCAATTTCTCCTCAACCTGGTGAATTCCCCTTTCAGGATATTATTTAACCAGGGAGGGAAATGGCAACTGTTGAGTAACATATAGCTGTTGCAATCAACTGGCTTGAAGAAGGTTTTGGTTCTAACATCATTATCCTCAATATACATAACCAAGTCCAAAAATTCGACCTCCTTATTACTACTACTAAGAGTGAACTTCAAATTATAAGAATTGTCATTGCTATACCTAATGAACTCTTCCAAAGACTCATCCCCACCCCCCCCAAACAAAAAACACATCATCTGTATAGTGATGCCATGTCACCAGGTTCGTGTCCAGCATGCCCTCTCGCCAAATGTACTGGTCTTCCCAAAGAACCATGTACAAATTGGCGTCGCTGGATACGAACCTGGTGCCCATCTCTGAACCTTTTAGTTGCAAAAAAATATTACCTTCAAACCAAAAATAGTTATGTGCTAAAATAAACCTAATAAGACTGCAAATGTAATAAATTTGAAAAGGAGTCAAAATATCTTTTTGTGTCAAAAAATACTGTGTTGCCTCCATCCCCTTATCGTGACCTATAATTGTATATAACGATGAAATGTCAGATGTAACTAAAATATAGTGAGATTCATATTTTAAATCTTGTAACAAATTTATCATGTGAGTAGTGTTTTTTTTAAATAAGCTTTCAAATTAACCACATACTCTTGTAAACAATCATCAATATACTTATTTAGATTTGCAGTGATAGACCCTATTCCCAAAATAATAGGAAGTCCTGGGGGTTTAATCAAACATTTGTGAATTTTAGGCAAAAAATAAAAAAATTGGATGTTTGGGATCTGTATTTATAATAAAATCATATTTTTTTTATATAATATCCCCTTTTCCAAGCCTAGTTTCAGTATTACCCTCAATTGGTCCCTATATTTTACAGTTGGATCATTACACAGTTTCTTGCATGTGGTCTTGTCGGACAGAATTCTTGAGGTTTCCTCCATGTATTGTTCACATGACATTAGCAGTACTCTGCCCCTCTTATCCGCTGGTCTTATTACAGTCTTATCATGATTCTGCAATTGTCTTATGGCTTTATTTTCTTCATGTGTTAAATTGTATCTAGGTTTTTTCATTTTATTAATATCTTGTTCTACCAGACCTGTAAATAAATTGAGTTACTTAACTCACTTCTTGGAAAAAAAGCAGATTGGGGTTTAAGATTGGTGTACACAAAACCTGAAGATTCTGTCTGTGTTATATTTTCCAGTGGACACTTACTGAAATATTACTTTAAACAAAGTTTTCACACAAATTTCTGAACTCCAATATTGGCTTTAAATTTGTCAAATGGTACTTTGGAGCAAACTTCAAGTCCTTAGTTAGAACATTTATTTCGAAAGCGACAGATTAAATCCCACCTCGATCTATAGATGGGGAGAACAACAGAATGACAGATTAGATCAGATTAATACAACACTAATTTACAGTCAGGCAGTAAGTAGAACAGGTGGAGAACAGAGACCCACAGTGAATAAGGATACAAACTCAACTTTTATGGAGCAGAGGGGGAGGTCGTCAGAAATACATGAGATGGTGGAGCCAACACAATCCATTGAGGGTAAACCACAGTCGGAAGAGAACAGTACAGAGAGACAGGAGATCCAAGGCATATGAAACAGGGTTAACTTTGTGGATCACCTTGAAAGGACCAATAAACCTTGGATGAGTCTTTGGAAGAGTTCATTATGTATATCAATGATCATGATTATAATTTGAAGTTCACTATTAGTAGAAGTAATAAGGAGGTTGAATTTTTGGATTTGGTTATTTATATAGAGGATAATGAGGTTAGAACCAAAACCTTCTTCAAGCCAGTTGACTGCAACAGCTATATCGCCCTTAACAGTTGCCACTTCCCTCCCTGGTTAAATAATATCCTGAAAGGGGAATGCACCAGGTTGAGGAGGAATTGCACAGATATAACCATGTTTAAACAACAGTCTGTGATGTTGAAGGAGAGATTCTTGGAGAAAAAATATCCAGAAAAGAGTTTAAATGAATGCATAGTAAAAATAGAGAAAACGTAAAGAACAAATCTACTTAGAGAATCGGAATCCAAAGAACAGAGAGAGGATACGATACCTATTATTGTGCCATACAATACGCAACATAGGGCTTTTAAAAAAATTATAGAAAAACATTGGGGGATACTGAAGGGGGATAAAATCCTTAGTGGTTTACTCCCAGACAATCCCACCATAATATATACCAAAGCTCCGAATCTGGGAATAAAAGTAGCACCAAGTATAAAAAAGATGAAAGGAAAAAAAAACATAAAAAGCAATTGGTTGAGTATAGGAGAAGGATTTTATAATTGTGGAAGCTGTATAGGGTGTTCCATCTGTTCGAAGAGTATAGATAAAAAGACATTTACCTCTAATAAAACAAATGAAATATTTAAGATAAAGCACACTATATCTTGTAACGCGTAAGGTGTTATTTACTTAATTGAGTGCCACTGTGGAAAATAATATGTTGGCGTACAAAAAGGAAATTGAAAGAACGCATTAGGGAACATATAAATAACATTAAAAATAAGTCTTTGAAACACAGTGCATCAGCACATTTTTTGGAATGTGAAGGTTGCAAGATAGAAAATATGACCTTCAAAGGGATAGATATAATAAATAGAAATTGGCGTGGGGGTGATTACATTAAGGAGATTTCCAAGAGAGAGAATGCAGACCCTAATGCCATCAGGTTTAAACACTGAAGCAGAAATATTTGGTGTCTTGTGATGTGGTATTTGATCACAAATTGTATCAAAAGTGCAATTTATTTTGCATTACCAATTGTGGAAGATGTATATTTCCCTTTGTATTTTTTCTTTTTTGGATTTCTATCTCTGGACAATTGAGAGCATTATGGTAGGCTGGCTATACTCGAGGAGGCTGGGGTGTTAAGAGTGAAAGTGCTATGGTAGATCGGCTGCGCTGGAGGAGGCTGGTGTGTCAAGAGCAAAGCACAAATATAAAATAGGTGGTATTTGTATCAGGAGTCTCTTAATAGTATCATTTGATCTGAACATGGTTAGAGGTTTAGACTACAGGGACAGAACGAGAATTAAGAAGGTTCCAGTAGTCTATGTTAATCCTGTAATTTAGATGTGGAAAGCAGAAAATATTAAGGACCCAACTATTTACTGTATCACCACATCAAGTGATCTTGGATAAGGAGATATTTGGCTATACGTACGAAGGAAAGATACTTTGTGATGACAATAGTCATTTAGTAAATAGGATATCCCTTTAAGAAATAAAATACTGTATTTTGCATTTTGACATACTTTAAGAAACAAAACACGGCATATGGCGCTTTGATATTGCATGTCGGGTTATCTAGTGCAGTTGATCTATGGCACTTCCTAAATTCATGTATTATTTTAATCTTGTATTTATTTTTTAGATTATTACAATATTGATACTAGAGCATATTGTTATGTGTAATTTGATATATGATTGATACCTCTAAACGTATATGTCATCATCTTGAGACATTCAGATACTTGGGGGGGAGGAGTAAGATGGTATATAGGGTCAGACAGGCAAGAGGTTTTTTTTATTCTTATCTCCCTGTGTAAGAAATCAGGTGATTTTGAAACGCGTTGGAGGATGTGGCAACAGGAGTCATTACCCAATTCAACTTTCCATGCTGATACCAATAAGGTATTGCAAATATACGAGAAGAGGCAACGTCATTCAAAGTCGCCCTCGCATTTGTATGGTGTGAGTTCCGGAAGTTAAACAGTTGATACTAACTGCCAGATATCGACAGAAGGAGTAGGGGAGACAATCGGTGAGGAAGTTGAAGTGAGCTTGAGTCTGGCATGGGAAAGAACCGAGTGGTAAAGATACCAAAAATACACTGCTGAGAACATTCCATTTCATTTTATATGCTTGAATAGCCAGTGAATAACGCTGTCCGTCCAGTATATTGTTTCATACCTGCTTGAAGGCAGTAACCGTATAGATCTCACACATAGATATATTGTAGCACAATAGTGCGGAGTACCATCGGATACATACAGTAAACATACAAGTTGAAATTGATTGAACGGTGGATACGGAGATTACATTAACTTGTCACACAAATCAAGTACCTTATTGGGACATTTCACTCCCAAGACCACAAGTGAGAACATTGGCTATGGCCTATGTACTTTTTTAGTTTTTTATTGATTATCGTTTAGTTATAGATTTTAGGGTTATATAAACATTGTTTGTACATTTTCTCTTGTGTGTAGCCTAATTCCTATGATGTGCATACAGCGGGTCTCATGCACTGAGCAGGATCAACAGAGCAAGATTTGGGAGAACATTCAGAGTTTCCTCATCTTATCAGTGATCTGGAACTACGATTGTGAGATCGAGTACCCATTACAAGAATGTTAGAATTTCCTGATAGAAATTATTTCATATATTGCGTACTGGATTTTTTTTGCCTATGTATTTGAAATATTGATGTTATCTTGCAATAAAGTCATATTTTAAAGAGTTGTGATATATTGGTTTGTACACATTGTTACAGTCCTGCACCTGTGCGCCAGACCATAGAATTGTGTTTTACATTACAGATGATGCCAAGTTCTCAAGATATATGAAAAGTAAAATTGGTTTGATTACTAGTGACAGTCCCATTGTTTTACAAGGAGAAACCTTGCAATTTGTATTTTATTTTACATAAACATAATAACTATTGATTTTCATATCACAGTTTCTAGTGCTAGATTGAGAACCTTAACATTAGAATTTTTTTGTGCTGCTTAATATAACGTTAGTCTATTTTGCTATTTATTTATTTATTTATTTATACAATGAAAACGGACTATAGGGCAAAATTACTTTTAGAGCCAAAAGGTAATGTCATTCTCTCTCATTTCAAAAATTCTGGCCAGGATAAAAAATGATGCAAGGATAAGCAAGTAAAACTGTGAAGGAACTGTGAAGGAAGCTGGACATGTTATGGACGTGAATATGTTTTTCACATTTAACGTATGCATTGGTGAGATTGCAGCAAATACAGCTTTCCCACTGAAATGTATGGCATCCTTACCAGACCTGGAGACGAATATAAAAAAAAGGGAAAATGGCCCACGATACATGCAAAACCACACTGATAAATTGTAAAATTGAAAAAAATAAACAAATTAAATAAACCACAATATCAGAAAATGGCAACTTGTCCTTTTGTGAATCACAGCTAGTTAGCCACCTGTTACACCAAAGACTTAACCCTTTGAATGCCAGAAGGGTACGCAACACACGGCCAAGCACTGCGTTGCATGCCCCTCTGGCACAAGAGAAACACTTGCGGATTGGCTACTGTACATCATCACACACACACCTACACAGGATGAATGCTATTGGCAGCTTCAGCTTTTGCAGGAGGCGGGGCACGAAGCTTGAGACAGACCTTTACATTTATTACTGTAAGAGAGCACTTTCAATTAACTGTACGTCTGAGCATCAACATGTTTTTATTTTCCCATGTTAATTGTCCTGTCATCCCTTGAATACTAGAGAGTTCTCCAATGCACTGTGAAGACATCTCTAGGACCCAAGGGGTTTATATAAAAATAATGAATATTTTTTTTGAAAATAAAATATTGGGAAATGATGATTGTATTAGATTGTATTCTACTACAAAAAAATAAATAAATCCCCAAACTGTACAGTTTACAAACTATTGTGTATCAGAACCTTTAAACAAGTAAAGTTTGTTTTTCTTTTGCCAAGAAATAGTATGTTTTTTAACACTTTGAGTGCCAGAGGGGTACACTGGCACTCAAAGGGTTAATCTACACCTGTACTTAAATCCAAAAGCAAACTTCTTTTAAATATCTTTATTTCCAAGTTGGGTTTCTAGCATTGTTTCTAGAATACATACCTGATGACACAGTCTCTCCTAACACTGCACTGCAACTCTTGCAAATGACTTTGGTATTTTCCTTTGATTTCTGCAAGGCAGAAAAATGTCACATAAATGTCACGTTCCACCTTAAAGAATATATAATTTTACACACCCTCTAGGGAGGGCAGGCTGAACTTTATTTTGCTCCTCTCTAAATGTTGACATTCAGCGACATCTGTCTTATTAAAGGGATATTTATCCGAGCTCTCCACCTCATGCAGGCATTTAAAGTTCACTCTCTTTAAAGAAGCTAAAACCTAATTATTGGATAAAAACTCTAGCTTGTGACCACTGTAGGGTGGTCATGATACAATCAGGCACAAATCTTTCTTCCATGCTTTCTTTCTACATGTGGTTCCTATGTGATTTATAGTATATTGCACCTGTAAAGTTTTTTTAAAGGGGAACTATTCCTGTGAATAACTGAGAATTCCTGAGAATAACTAGCTTTAAAGGAGCAGTAAACTTTTTTATGAAAAAAAAATATTGTATGGTGTTTCATGTAGAGTAAAATAATGGTGCTCCCACTGCTGAGAGATGCATATTTCCAGACTTATTACTGTTTAAACCTGTGTTTGTTACATTAGCAGTTCCCTCTAGTGGGTAAATTCTAATTACTTATTCTGTTACATTCTAATAGAGAGGAAATTCAGTGACTTACAGTTCTCTATAGAATGTGATAGAAACTACTGAGTCACTTCCCGTCAGTTAGAAGTATCAGGAAGTAAACACAGTAAATTCACTTCCTGGTTATTTGAACTGTTATAATGTTTGAATAATACAACTGACAGCGGTGGGAGTGACCTTGTTTTACTCAGCAGGAAAAGTCCTATTATAACATGTAGGTTTTCATAAAAAAAGTTTACTGCTCTTGAAACTGTCACCTACAATTCAAGTATGCATATCTGAACTCTTTATGCTAGCCAAAGGACAAGAAGATACATCATTTAAAACATTTTGAAACTCATTTTTCAAAAGTGAAAGTCCCATTAATCCTTTGAGCGCCAGAAGGGTATAGAATGCATTTCAGAGCAATGTGTTGTGTACCCCTCTGGCATTCAAAGGGTTAAGTCTGGCATTATATGCTAATGAAGCTGTGCAGCCCTGAAAGCATAATCTGTAGATAGTGCCTCACTCAGAAGCATCAGTTCAGAAAAAATTATCAATACCTCCTAAATGATGCATCTTCTGGTCACTGGTTTAACATGACAAATAGGCAGTTTGAATGACATTTCTGAATATGCAAACTTGAATTTGAGGTGAAAGTTCCACTTATCAAAAGTACATAGCATGATAGCCTTCTTACAACTGTCAGGTATAGCCATATTTTTGTGCAACAATCAATGTTGCTTTCTATGGCTGGACATTTGCAATTCACTATCTAAAAATGCCAACATAGTTCAAAAGCACAATAAATGGTATACCCCATGACAGCTGTGCTGTGTTGTAATAAACAATAGACAGTGGTTTCCAGCTAAAGTAGTGGAAGACATGAATATATTTTGGTGAATGCTCGCAATACGTTGCTACTGCAAAGATGTATAATTTTTTCTGTTAACAATATTATCTATTTATTTTTTTATTTTGAGTTTCAGAAAAATGTACTGTAGATAATTAGAATGCATTTTAGAAATGAAAAAAAAAACATGCCTAGAGCTGTTCAGTGGTAGATAATAAAAGTCCATGAAATTGCTTCAGTAGATAAGGAAACCTGCTATAAAACATCAGGTGGATTATGAGCACTTCTGGTAAAGTCCTTAGACAGTTACGGGTATGACCATGTTATCATTCTGGATATGTTGTTATAAACAATTATAACAAGTAAAACGATCTTCTCTATACAACATAGAGAAAATACATTGAATTCCCTTAAATAAGTTAAAGAAATTTAAAGAAAAATGAAAACATTTTATTTTTACACCACTCTAGAATACTCTAGCTTCCCCAATATTTTTTATTATTACTCACTAAAGTTGTCCCTTGTTCACGCTTTTTTATACTGTCACTGTGGAGCCACTGGTGAGCTGCATCAGAACCCATGCTAGTCTCTCAGCTTATCTCAGACCGTAATTAAACAAAATAAGTGTCTCCTCTTTGCTGACAATTTGCTTATTTGGGTTACACAACTGTCAGCCTACCTTCCTAAATTATCTCCCATTTAGTCTAATTTAGCCATTTGATTTACTGGGATGAACACATAACCATGACAGAGGCCTTAGGTATTAAGTTGCTTCAGCTGTTTCAACTCCTGAAAATAAATTTTAACTTCAAAAGACAACTTGCATAGAATACCTGGAGGTTAAAATTTCTGCAGACATCTCTGATATGTACAGATCCAATTTTCACTTTATTTGGGAGGGTCATAGACCTAGAGTCTGGGGGAATCTTTTGACAGAAGGTCATGTCTCTCAATTCTTTTGGTGAAAATTGTAGTATTTTGGAGAGTTTATGACGTTATTCTCCATAGGAACTTTATAGACATCACTTGCCTAAAAGTGAACCATGATCTGCCAGAAACAGAATCTTTCATTTTATGCAGATTGTCCATTTTCTCCAGAAGTACAACAGTGGTGCACCAGAGAGCAGCTTGAATAGGTTTAAAACATTCTTATGTACCAGGTACAAATCTTGTATGACACTAACACAACCTATATATTATTATGGGAACTGATCTTGAACAAGAAATTCCTTTGAATGAACGGACACTCATTTGGGCTGGGGCTGAAAAAGCTCTCAAAATGTACATCTTAAAGAGAAAGCATGCAAGCTTCTTGGCATAGGACTAAAATTCTATTTTCCTCCCACTTACTACCCACTTTCCTTTGGAAGACTGTAATAGTGAGGGGGACTTCCTGTCTAAAGAAAAGTAGTTCTGATCTTAATAGTGAGGGGGACTTCCTGTCTAAAGAAAAGTAGTTCTGATCTTAGGTTTTCTCTGTTATAAAGGAGGTCATAGGATTTGCAATTTCCCACCCCATTCCAAAGAAGATCTTTTACTATGGAAATTAGATTTCTGTACATGCAGAGTAGAAGGTATTTTCACACTTACTTCTTGCCACCAAATGTACAAATGTTGTTTCATGGCTTAGTCAAAATATCCCATTTCTACATGTATTAATAAACTAAATTATATTAAAGGGATAGTAACACTTCGTTTTAACTTTATTTTATTTTGTAGGCATTAAAAAAACATGAAGAATGATATAAGTCTTATCTCTCAAACCTTTATGGTTTATGAGATATTCACAAGCAAAGTTTCCCCTCCCTCCCCTTTTACCTAGTGAAAGCCATCTCTTCTCAGATGTGAATCTGGTTGTATGACAAGACAGATAACAGAAGGGGACAATTTTCTTTGTATGGAAACAATGAAAGCCCTTCCCCCCCTTGACAAGCTTTTCAGCTTTTTCCCTTATCTTAATTGAAGATTGTCCCTCTCTGCAGTCTACCTGGGCACCTCCCTTCTGATCTGGTTGAACAGGGGGGGGATACTTTGCTTGTGAATATCTCTTAAACCATAAAGGTTTGAGAGATAAGACTTATATCATTCTTCATGTTTTTTTAATGCCTACAAAATAAAATAAAGTTAAAACGAAGTATTACTATCCCTTTAAGTGAAAAAAATATCTAGTTTTCTTGCGGACATTCAAAAAAAAGTTTCTAAAAAATATGGGAACTCTGTTCAAATTACACTCACTTGCTGGAAGTTCTGACCCTGTCTCTTCTATTTTTGTATGGGAGAGGGTCACCTTCTCCCTAACCCTTCCCCTTTTTCTTTCCCTTCTATTTTTTTTCCATTATTTAAAAAAAAATAAATAAATAAATAAATAAATAATGTAATCTATTGTTACAGCACTGGTCTTTATTGTTGTAATTATTGTCATGCAGGGATGAGGTGCACTGCATTTTTGGGCTGGGCTGAGCTGCCCTTATGGATGGAATCGGATCAGTATGAAAATGTGTATTTCTCTTTTGGAATGGCAATAGAGAGTTAATAGTAACATGAGCAGCGACTAGTCGAAGAACAAGAAAATGCTGGGGTTTTTTGTTTGTTTTTTTGTTCTCAGTGAATATTTACTTCTGTGATTCTCAAAGTTGGAATAGGCCTCAATGCTATGATCATTCATACAGATAAGGCTACCACCTTCACTCCCATTCTACTCCCCCTCCTCCCCCTGGTGCTCTTCAACATTAATCAAAGAAATATAAAACAACATCCAGAGAAGAAGAGAAAATGTTGAGGCACTAATCTAGAACATTGCATGCACAGCACTTCGCCTAGATCAATGGAGTACATTGGCCATTATAAAAAATACCGTAATTTGTTCACATGAAACAACTATAAGCTGGAGGTATTGTGAAGTCCTGTGCCCCAAATAAAAAATACCCCATAGATTTTACTCAGGGAGTGCCCCAAAATTTTCTTCATCTTCGGTGGACATAAATTCAAAGCAAAACCAGATAGCAACTCACTTTGTCCACTTTTATATAATAAAGTTATTATATAAAACATAAAAGGAGTGGTATGCAATGCTTGGTGTTTGCAAACTTATAAGGTTTAAATTTTAAAGTGAGCATTTTAATTTGAATTCAAAGCGGATTATACCATCCATTATGCCAAATTCAAGCAAATGCTATTTAGCAGTCTATCTTCATTGCCCAACCCTTGTGTTCATGTCACTTCATCTCTGTTCAGCATTGTATGTGAAGGAATTATTCTGCACCCAGTACCAGACAGTGAGGCAAAGTGATATAGCCAGTCATGATGGGGATAAAATACTTCACATCAATATCGTTCACCCTTGGAGTTTTGATTAGCATCTTGTGCACTACAACGCAATTAGTTGAATACCACTCTGACACTCAAAGGGTTGCAACCAAGCCTCATCCCATTTTGGTTAAGGAATTAGAAAACTATGCAGGAGTTAACCTTTTGAGTGCCAGAGGGGTACTTAATGCATTGCAAAGCCAATAACAGTTCCAGTCAATTCCCCCATTTTCCAAATATTTCTATGCTATCAAATGCAATCCAACTTGTATTTTTTTTGCCTGTGACACAGCTGGTTTTCCTCATAATTGTTGTTCTTTTCTTTTGTGAATAAGGCCCTATGGCCTTAGGATGGCCCTAGGATAAGCCAGCCGCTCTATATATCCCAAGGATATGAACGGTGCTTTTAACCTCTGGCATGCAAGAAGACTCCAATGCATAGCATGAAATGAATGTGCAAGCGATCCCCTATTTAAATCAAACAACATTTGGTGAATTTTCATTTATCACCTATTGAGCAATTTATTTGCTCCAGAACTGCAGCTATTTAGTGTCTTAAAGGAACTGTAAATGTGTATTTTTTTTTTTTCTTTAAGAAACATTAAGGGCATTTTTAGGTCCTTACCGATAAATCATTTCTCTCTTAGGCCATGTGAGGGCATTTCCATAAAAGAGCTCTCTTGAGGTAGACACTCCCTCCCTACTTCACTTTACCACACCAGACATGCTCAGTTTTAACATATAGCAAAGATAAAAAAAAAAAAAAAGAAAGGCAGGAACACTGAAAAAGAAAGGACAGGACGTTAGCTACTTCCACCAGAGAACCCAAAGGGCCCCTGCTCAGAACTTATACTACTTATTTTTCTATGGGAGAGAAGACCTGTGTTCTACATTGGCTAAGAAAAAAAGCTTTATTGGTAAATATGCAAAATTCTCCTTTTCTCATTTGTCCACTGTGGAGCACAAACACCATGGGAAAACATGAAAGCTAGTCCACCAAGAAACCAGAAATGAACCAGAAATATACATGAACCTCAGGTGTCAACGGACACCAACATACCAAACAATTTAACGTTAAAAAACTTACTGGTAGTAAAGACAAGAATGAGACCTATACAGGTACAATGGCCAGTCTAAGCCAATGTGAATTAAATGTGAAGGAATGACCACGTTGCCACCTTGCAAAACTGCTATGCAGTGGACTGATTCTTGGATATAGAAACCACATGCTGCTCTGGTAGCATGAGCAGTGTCCCTAATGGGCTTTTAAAGAAGGATATAGGCCTGGTAAATGTTCTCCTTGATACAAGAAGCCACCGTCACCTTAGATGCATCTTGGACCACACAATACCCCAAGCACCTTCATGTACTTCCACACCATCACTGACGGGAGAACTAAGACCTATGACACCTGCTGAGACAATAATAGAATTTTGTCGTCTTGCAGAAAGACCAGTCCCTGAAGAATGCATACTTCATAATGATAAAGACAAGAACCTGGGAAAGGACCAAAGAGTATTATTTTTTTTTTGTTGTTTTGTTTTTTTTGTAACCATGTTGCTCTATGACTGAAGCTAAAGGTACAGAGCCTCTTCTGAAGAAACCTTTAGTTAAAGGTCATCCACGTAGGCAGTAAGAGAAATCACTGAGAATGAATGTGGGCAGCCAATGCTGCCATGACCTTTGTGAAAACCCACGGAGCAGACGTCAGTCTAAACGGTAAGGCATTGACCTGAAAATATTAGTCTTGGAAGGTAAATCATAGGAAGAGTTGTTAATTTGCATGTATGGGAATGTGCAGATAAGCATTTTATGTCTAGGGAAGCTTAAAACTCCCCTGGTGTCACAGCTTACCTTGTTTCCAGCGATGCTCAGTGTCATTCCACGCGTTATCTGCAGATGTGAGGCTTGAGTGAAGCAGGCCTCTGTTTTATGCCATGCTTCCTGTACTCTCCTCCTACCTATTTCCTTCCTCTGAGCCTTCCTACAAACTTCCTGAGGAGGGGATTAAAGGGCAGCCTGAGTCTGACTCAGTTGCCCTTGCGTTGTTGTTCGAAGCAGTTCTATTACTGTGTATGAACTGGCTTGTCTTCCATGCAATCTGGTGCTGACCTGTGGCTCTGTCTGACTATTCTTTTGTCTTATCCTTATAGTGGACACCCAATATGGCGCAGACCTGTGGCTCTGGCTGACTACCTGAACTGTTTATGACCTGGCTTGTCTGACTACCCTCTCTGGTGCTGACCTGTGGCTCAGTCTGACTATTCTCTTGTTTGTCCCCTATACCTAGCAGATACCCTATCTGGTGCGGGCCTGGGGCTCTGGCAGACTAGCTTTGATACTGACGGCAGGCGTGAGTCAAGTATATGCTTCCTTATACTGACTGCAGGTGTGAGTCAGATATACGCTCCATTCTGACTGCAGGCGTGAGTCAGATTTCTCGTTACCTCGGATGAAGACTTCGAGTTCCATTCCTTTTCCAGCTCCTGGTTCCAGCAGAGACTACCAGTGGATTTTGGCCTAGTCTCTAGTAGAGTGGTCCTCCGCAGCACTTTACTATTTCTGGTAGTAGCACTTGCTGGCTGTGACCCTTTGCTTGTATCTGCTATTTACCCCTGTTTGCTACCTTATTGTTGTTTAATAAATTGCATTTTACTATACCGTACTGACTCCTGAACATCTCTGGGGAACCGTGACACCTGGGAACATGGTGGCGATGACTGAGTGCAAGGACTCAATCCTGAACCAAGAAGTCTGAACAAATCGACTGAGACACTTTAAATTCAAGACAGGATAACAGCCGCCATCCATTTTGGAGACTGTGAAAAGGGCAGAAAAGAATCCCATGACTCTTTCCTGTAGTGGAACAGGCACCAAGAACCTGCATATCCAGCAGGAAAAAAACCTCTTCTTAGAATAAACATCCCTCACTCGATTGCAAGAGACCCTAAAAATGAAAAAGCAAAGGCATTTGAAATCTATATGAAAACCTTTCTGGTATCAACTGTAATACCCACATGTCTGCCATGGAGAAAGTCCACATATTGTACAAGAGACACAGACAACTACCAATTACATGAGGTGGACCCAACCACTGAGAGTTATGCAGAGGTAGACTTAACAGCTGGGGGCCTTTGTGTAGGCTTTTTGCCTGCTTGGATTTCAAGGAAGAACATGCCTGGGTCTCGGAAACAGTGGAAACCCTGGGTACATATCTATACTGGCAAGGAAATTAAAGCCAAGCATCTGCTGCTGAAAGGAGGAACACTTGGGAGTAGCCTGAGGCAAACAGATCTCTCTTGACCCATTAGCATGGCTAATAACCTTCTTTAGTTCTGGACCAAACAGTTGTTTTCCCACACATGGGAGAACAATTAAAAACATAAAGGCGGACTGTTCTGTCATCCTGATCTTTAATGAAAGGGAACACCTTGCTGCAACAGAGAGTGCTAAGGATTTAACAATGAACTTAGCAGAATTGTATGCAGCACAGCAAGGTATGCACAGCCTCAAGGATCTTAGATACAGAAATAACAATACCTTCTTTAGACTAATCTGGATGTACGCCTCCTAATAATTGCTCCCACCAAAAATCTGTGTCCTTAGTGACCCAAATAGTTGCAAAGGTTGAGCATAAAGGAGCACCAGAGGCAACATAATTTCATTAAGAATGGAATGAAGGAGTTAATCTGCTTGTTTTTTCAATTCTGCTGTGTCTGCAACCAGCAATGCAGTATGCTTAGAAAGGTGTAAAACAGGAGTGTCAACAGCTGGGGGAGTAGCCCATTGCTATAGCACAGTAGGAGAGAAGGGATATAAAATAGAAGATCAGCTGGGGATAAGAGGATTTTAGTCTTACTTGTTAAATCCTTTTCTCTTAGTCCATACAGGTTACTGGTAACTTTGGGTAGGCGATCTGCCCCTTTAATTTTAGGCAGGAACAATTCTAGAATTGTATGCAGGGGGTGAAGCCTACCTTCCCTCCTTGGCTGCAGCTAGCCAACCAGCTCCAGAAAGATTTGAGACACTAACTATTGACTAGATAGTAGAAGGGAAAGAAGACTCATGTGAGCATGACCCCGAAGGACCCCCACAGTTTGCCACAGGAGAGCCAAGCATGGTCCCTTGACAGGGTGGGAGACCAGTAACCTGTATGGACCAAGAGAACAGGATTTAACAGGTAAGACTAAAATCCTCTTTTGTCTGTTGTCCAATACAGGTTAAACTAGACTTATCTGGCAGACGAAGGGTTAATCAGCACAGGAGAGAAGAAGAGTCCAAGCCCTGCATAGGATACTCGTTCTGGAAATAGCACAAAATGGCTGCCGCAGCAGGAGCCAATCAGAAATGAGCATGCAAAGAAGGCGCTCATGGGAAATGTAGTTTTCCCAGAAAAAGTACCCAAACAGTGCCTGAAGCCCCTGAGCCCCCCAACACACTAGAAACATGAACCGGCTGATAGAGCAAGGACAGACAAGAAAAATGAGCAATCTCTGAAGTCGCTAGGTTAAGCGGTTGCAGAGATACGTCCCAAACTGTACAGTCCCATAGCAGTGAATGGCGCAATGGCACCTACGCGGTAAAGCGCGTACTCAAATTTTACAAAATTGAAACAGTAAAGTAAAAATGCATGAAACATCACTAGAACATGTTAGGATACCCAAAAAACACTGAACTAGTAGGAAAAGTGTTAGAAACCCCCCCCCAAAAGATGCCAAAACCAGCAGATAAAGGGTTAAAGTACTACATAAACCTGCTCCAAAACACCCAACATACATACAGATAGACCCAATAAGTGCAGGAGTGTGCAATAGGAACTCCAAAGGGAAACCCCTGTGCGGAGGGGCACTGTGGGACATATGGACCTGCAGCACTCAAAGGGTTGCTCACCTTTCCTGCAGATCTTCTGTCTTCAGACTTCCATGTATTAAGAAGCCTCGGTGGGCAACTCCTGAGGAAAGAACTTGTACACAAGATTTTTCCCCCAGGGCTTAAGGTCCACAAAAAGCACCTAGTTACTGAGCGAGCCACATCTAAGGGCATTGTCAGTTATGGTAATCCACCTAATGGTGGTATTCCATTTCTAACAGAAAAATAAAAAAGTTTCTAAAAATATAGCACAACTGTTCTCTTACCTGTGTCTTCACCAAGCAACAAATCTTTCTGGAGCTGGTTGGCTAGCTGTAGCCAAGGAGGGAAGGTAGGCTCCACCCCCTGCATACAATTCTAGAATTGTTCCTGCCTACAATTAAAGGGGTGGATTGCCTACCCAAAGTTATCAGTAACCTGTATTGGACGACAGAGAAAAATAGATTTTAATTGGGAAAATTTTGCTCTTCAAGGACCACTTGGTCACAGAAAAGCATTGCATCTTTTTTGCGCCTCTTTAAAATGTCTGAAAATGAGGAAGACAGATATGAAGAAACACCTGATATTTTGGCGGTCTTAGACTTTCTGCATGTCTCCCCTATGCTCAGACATAGCCTGGAGACCCCCAAAAAGAATACAGAACAGAAAATAAGAAAATAAAATACTTATCTGCTTGTAAGGGGTTAAAGACAAGATGCCAGGAGGGAGATTCAGCCACCAAAATAGAGATCATGGGTTGCTCTGTTGAGAGAACAGGAAGGGGAGAGGCCTTTCTTACCTTGGGGCTAAAATTTCCTCTCCATGTAAATAGGAAGGAATGGTGTGGAGACTCTCCAGCTGTCATGTATGTTTGCTGCCTCTGCAGTGGGGGAACCCCCCTGAAGGTGTCCCCCTTGTGTGTCCAATAAGACCCAAGTGCCCCTTTTCCATAGGCTCGGTGGCCACTAGGTACTGCAGAGACTGAGTTATTACAGCTGATGTCACATCCAAGATGGCCTCAGAGAGTATCCCTTTCTTAAAACTGCCACAGAACATTACGTATTAACAAATAGAAACAAAAAATTATGAAGGTAAGCAACCACCCCAGGGCAACTGCGGAGGACAGGGGAGTGCAAAGTATTTAGGAAGGAATCAGAGTGCCAAATATAGCCAGTCACCACAAACCTCAGAATATGGCTACTAGACAGACTGACAGAGAGGTATACTCAAAGGGCCTTTGCACTCTGAAAACCGGAATCCTCTTAAGTCTTCAGGCTCCTATGTGAAAAAGCATAGAGGACAGTGGATAAGCAAATTTGTAAAAGGCATCTTCTATCATACCCAGGTCCGGCGAAAGTCTGCTCCCTGGTCCATCGTAGAGGAACAGGTAATAGGAACCTGCCTAACTGGGGAACCGAAAAGCTCCACATAAGTTAAGTAAATAAAAAGTAAGCTAAAAGAGACTTCCCATCTCCTTTGAGGTCACTTTTAAACCTGAGCATGTCTGAAGGGAGTAAAGTGGAGGTGGGAGGGAGTCTCTTTTTATGCTAGTGCCCTGCCCTCAAGTGGGAGGATATATTTTACCTCATAGCTGTGTTCCACAGTGGATGAAAGAGAAATGCATTGTAGAGATGTTCCTATTGAGAAACACAAGGGTTTTCCTATTGCTGGTTGATTTTTAATACAAAATGTATTACAGATCAATTTAATCTTTTTAATTAATCTTCAATATTCTATTTTGGACACCAGGTGGTGCAATTCCTCTCACTTACTATAAGCGGCCGTAGTCAGTGACTCAAGCACTTTAACACAGCTTATTATTAAAATAAATGTGCCTGATGGACATAAGTTTGAGCAGCTGCTTAAGAAAATGATACAGTTAAGCTGTAGTAACTTTTGAATAAACCACCTCTCCACAGTGGCAGTGCACTTTGTTTTATGCAGCAGTAGGAACCTATAACTTATTTTTTCATAGCAAACATTTACTGGCTCTTTAAATTATAAATTTCAGAGCTGCAGTTTGAGAAAAGTTCCAAAGAATGTAGACAACAGTTTCACTCATTTCATGCTGATGAGACTAATCGTACGCTGCATTAGCAAGAAAAGTGAAACAGCTGGGCAAATTACAACTCTGACTTCTATAGCAGTTTCTTACAAAGATGTGATAATGTGAAATGAGCACTCCAGATACAATATTTAATCAGAATAATTAATAAGCTACTGCAAGGCTTTTCCAACTCTATTTTGTGGGATATCTGATAACAGAGCTTGGAACACTAACAGAAAAAGATTAAGAGAACTTATTCTATTTACAAAAAAAACTCATTTGGGATAATAAAGTTAAACTGGGCAATATAGATGTTCCAATTAGTTGGTGTCATTAACGTTAATAACTTACCAAGACATTAGCATCAGCCAAATGAGGAACAGATGACTTCCCATTAGTCTCTCCAGGGGGGTCTGAAATATTTGCTTTATTCACCAAAAGGAAAGTGTCTCCCAGAAAGCAGTCATTAACCTTGGGCAAGCAACTGCGGTTGGCAAAGGGATCGGGGTGGCAGCACCATTCTTCAACCAAAGAGCTCCAATTTTCAGTTGGTAATGGAAGAACTCGAAGAAACTGCCTGGAAAAGCAAAGTAAGAAAAATAAACACTTTGCAGGGGTTTTGTTTTTGAGAAATAATTAATTATTCTACTAGCTTGGACTAATACAAACTAAAAGTAAGGGCCATGGCCCTTCATTAACCCATTGATGACCACACCCCACTGGTCCTCATGGATTTAAAAGGTAACCTTACTTCCACGATAAGTAGTTTTTTTAAGGACCAGTAAACTTTTTTTTTATCAATTAAAATGTTAGCTTATTACAATGGCGTTGCTTAAATGGCATTTGTGAAAATGGCACATTACATCCCGCCCTTTAAATGCCGTCCAATATGTTGGGAGGTCTAACCACTAACCTTTTCATTGAAAGCCTTATCACCTTTAACAAGGACAATTATTTTTGCCACTAGTTAGCACCATTTAAAATATCACCCAGTATTTAGGGAGATCAAGTCTTTGCACATTGTAGACACAGATTTCCCACCCCTAGTATATGTAATCTGCGCATAGAAATACTTTGTCACTCAATCTAATTTTCTATTATGTTATACAGAGCAAAAGGTATAATATGACTGATGGTCAGACCCGCTCAGTGTGCCAGTTTGTTATATTGAGCTCTTGATGAAAGAACATATAGTTCAGAAACGTGTTATTTTATTTCAACTAATAAATTACTGTATTTACATCAACCACCAAATCTATTTATTACCTGCAGGAAAGGATTACGGCTTCCAGTGAGAAGTAAACCTGAGCAGGACGCGTTACCTATTTATGGATCTATAGAGCCGGCAAGAATATATATGTAGGTCATAGACTACAACTTTTGAAAGTGTGGGTACATGTATTTTCAGACATCTATGTGCCCTAATTTCTTTTTAAGTTTTGTAGTAGGGAGGGCCAACTGGAAGTGTCATTCCAACACCACCAAACAAGACAAGAGGCACAGTGACTGACGGCACTCAATTTCTTGGGGCATGCCAAAGTATGTGCTCAAAAGTTCTTCCCCCTCTTTACAACATTTCAACAGACTGTGCATATTGCAGCCGTTTATAACAGCACAATCCTTCCCGGCCCCAAAGGAAATATATTACAACAACCATGATTTTGGGTAGGTGCAGGAGGAGGAGGATTGTGGTGACTGGACAGCTTGTCCTCAGATGTGCCTGATATAGTGGTGGCTTGTTGTGTTGCTTCTGCTGCCTCAGAACAGGGCCATCAAAAACCACCATTACCTGTCCTATGTCACTGCTGGGGTTATTTCCACAACAATAGGTATAGTCTATGGGGATGATGATCACAGTCTCTCTTCTACACCCACCCCCATGGGCATGGGAGATACACCAGCTTGATCCTGTCATGTAACATCTGATGCTCAGACAAGTCAGAAGCAGCAGGAACTAAATTAGCAAACACCACAATGTCACTGGTGAGTGGCATATGAGGCTCCTAGTGGTGGCTTACCAGTACACAGTAGGGCTGCAACAACTAATCGATTTAATTGGTAAAAATCGATAATGAGAATCGTTGCCAACGATTCTCATTATCGATTAGTTGTGCAGCGATTAGTTGTGCAGGGGGGGAGCTGCAGCACATACATATGTCCCGATTTTTCCTGACCTGTACTTTTGCCCACAGTGCAGCACGGCACACTTATCATGTGACCGGCATCACCGTGTCATCATCGCGCATAATTCATGCAATCACACGAGTCCTCCTGTGTGCTAGTATCCTCGTCCTGATCATGCGTCCGGTGTAACTTGGAGGAGGCTAGGCGCAAGGAAGGCAGGCACTCACTGACTGAGGCAGAATGATGAGCACAGCAGCGCAAGTCACTCTGCGACAGTGCTCATCATGCTGCCTCACTCGGTCAGTGCCTGCCTTCCTTGAGCCTGGCCTCCTCCAAGTTACACAGGAGGCATGATCAGGACGAGGATACTAGCACACAAATGCTTGCCCCCCCCCCGCCTAGATTTACTATTGTTACCCGAGTGACACGCGGCAAATGCTGGGGTTTTCTTCACCTGCAAATGCAAGTTTAAATCTGGAGCCCAGAGTGAGGAAGAAAGCCCCAGCATTTACCTCGCGGCATCACAGTGTGTCATTGCATTTAGTGGCGGCTGTCATCACCAGTGCGGGCAGAGACAGAAAGATCCTGCGGGCATTACAGTGTGCACAGCCCTGCAATAATCTGGACAAGAGGCAAGGGGGAGAGAAAGGCATTCGGGAGCAAACTGAGTAAAAAAAGAGGCACGGGAGAGCAAGAGGAGTAAAAAAGAAGGCATGGGGGCAAGTGGAGTGAAAGAGGGCATAGGGGACAAGTGGAGTGAAAGATGGCATGGGGGACAAGTGGAGTGAAAGAGGACATGGAGGGGGACAAGAGAACTGAAAAAGAGGCATGAGGATAAGTGGAGTGAAAGAGAGGGCATGGGGGCAATAGGAGTGAAAGAGAGGGCATGGGTGCAACAGGAGTAAAGAAAGTGGGCATGGGGCAAGAGGAGTGTAATAGGGCATGGGGGACAAGTGGAGTGAAAGAGGACATGGGGGGGGACAAGAGAACTGAAAAAGAGGCATGAGGATAAGTGAAGTGAAAGAGAGGGCATGGGGGCAATAGGAGTGAAAGAGAGGGCAGGGCATGGGGCAAGAGGAGTGAAAGAGAGGGCATGGGGGCAAGATGGGTGAAAGACAGGGCATGGGGGGCAAGAGGAGTAAAGAAAGAGGGCATGGGGGCAATAGGAGTGAAAAACAGGCCATGGGGGGACAAGAGAAGTGAAAAGAGGCATTTAAATAATGAAAAGTTAGCATATTGTTTTTTTATCCGATTAATCAATTAATCGAAAAAATAATCGGACAACTAATCGATTATCAAAATAATCATTAGTTGCAGCCCTAGTACACAGGAAGGCAAACAATATTGTTCAAGGCTTGTCTTAGTGCAAGCATGCTAACTGTTTTTGTCTAGGCTTGCCTTGATGTATACTAACATTCTTTCATGGCTTATCCTTCTGTAAGACTGCTAACATTTTTTTTTTTTTAAAGTTAAATATTTAACAATATTAACAATGATGTGCAGGAAAGAATTCTAGACAAACTATATGCAGTATTATATTATTCCAACCTCACATTATTATTTACCAATCATTCAATCCTCAAAGTTTATAGCATTGGTAACAACTGTTGTAAATGGCAGCAACTCTGCAAATCCCTCCTCCTCAGTGGTGCTGCTTCTACATGTGTTATATGCTTCTCTGTCTTGTGTGTTTTGTTCCCATCTCTGCTACATAAGAAAAGCACGGTATTAGATGTTGGTTAATTTTTTTATAAATGACAGTCGAACAACACTGTCCAACAGTGCACCATTTCTACTATTCTCAAGGCAGCTATTATATTGAAGATAATGTTAGCAGACACAAAATTCAGCTTTTAAGGAGTAGGGCATAAGCCATTCATCTATTATCTGCTGCAGTTTCTTTAAAAGGATAATAATATTTAATTTTAAGTTTCTTTAATATTGTAGGCATTACAAAAATAATTACATCGATGTAAGTCTTGTCTCTCAAACCTTTATGGTTTGAGACAGAGATGACTGGCTAAAGTTCCCTGCTCCAGGCTGATTCAGAAAAGTCAGCGCTCTAGCTGACAGCAGCAGATTCCGGTCATTTGAACGGATGGCGGCTCTTCAGCAGAGCCAAAATTGCACTATTTAGAAATAAATACTTAATTGGAAAGGTCTACAAAGTGTGCTTGCAAACCAGGCGCATTTTGTAGACCGTTCCAATGAAGAATTTATTTCTAAATAGTGCGGTTTTGGCTCTGCTGAAGAGCCGCCGCCTGGTCAAATGACCGGAATCTGCTGCTGTCAGCTAGAGCGCTGACTTTTCTGAAACAGCCTGGGGGGAGGGGGAGACTTTAGCCAGTCATAACTTTCAAACCATAGGTTAGAGAGAAAAGACTTACATCGATACAATTATTTTTTTAATGCCTAAAATATTAAAGAAACTTAAAATTAAACATTACTATCCCTTTAAAACATATATGGCTTTGTGAGATTCTCTCTCAAAGCTCTACATGAAAAGTGGCATGTTGGTAAGGGCTACCCTGCAGCTGGCCTTTAGTACTAGTATCAGAGCCAGAGGTAAAACTGGTGGTGACCTGTCAGTAAGCAGAGACAGTCATAGTTTGTGCTTGTGCTGCTTGTCCAAATATCTGTGGTCAGGTAAAATATATTCATTATGATGTTTCTAGCCCATTGCCCACGACACCAACCACCTGCATGTACAACTCTGGCACACCTGTTCTTGAAAAATAACCGCAGCTTCAGCTATGCCAGCAGAACGCAACACAATATCAGTTCTTTAAAAACCTATGTTTTCAACAACAGCATTGGATAGGCTGACCATATTTCCTTGAGACAAAAACGGGACGGGGTTATGCAATATAATATTCCCTATTTATTTATCATGAAAAAGTAAGATTGAAAATTGATGAAAAGTAAGATGAAAATTGGAAAGGTCTACAAAGTGTGCTTGCAAACCAGGCGCACTTTGTAGACCGTTCCAATGAAGAATTTATTTCTAAATAGTGCGGTTTTGGCTCTGCTGAAGAGCCGCCGCCTGGTCAAATGACCGGAATCTGCTGCTGTCAGCTAGAGCGCTGACTTTTCTGAAACAGCCTGGGGGGAGGGGGAGACTTTAGCCAGTCATAACTTTCAAACCATAGGTTAGAGAGAAAAGACTTACATCGATACAATTATTTTTTTAATGCCTAAAATATTAAAGAAACTTAAAATTAAACATTACTATCCCTTTAAAACATATATGGCTTTGTGAGATTCTCTCTCAAAGCTCTACATGAAAAGTGGCATGTTGGTAAGGGCTACCCTGCAGCTGGCCTTTAGTACTAGTATCAGAGCCAGAGGTAAAACTGGTGGTGACCTGTCAGTAAGCAGAGACAGTCATAGTTTGTGCTTGTGCTGCTTGTCCAAATATCTGTGGTCAGGTAAAATATATTCATTATGATGTTTCTAGCCCATTGCCCACGACACCAACCACCTGCATGTACAACTCTGGCACACCTGTTCTTGAAAAATAACCGCAGCTTCAGCTATGCCAGCAGAACGCAACACAATATCAGTTCTTTAAAAACCTATGTTTTCAACAACAGCATTGGATAGGCTGACCATATTTCCTTGAGACAAAAACGGGACGGGGTTATGCAATATAATATTCCCTATTTATTTATCATGAAAAAGTAAGATGAAAACAAATGTTTTATTACATGTCTGATTCTGAACATATTGAGCTAACAATCTATGAGCGAGGTATAGCAATAGCATCAATCAACATCTACGTAGCCAGAAACATAAGGATGTTATCTACCATAAGGTGAGTCACTGACAAGTAACCTAGACCTAGAGCTGTTACTATCACATTCTAACATAGAATTGTTATATTGTAGTCAGTGACTCACCACTCCCATAGAAAGAATGTAACATAACTTATGTTACATTCTATGGGGGAGTGGTGAGTCACTGACTACAATAACAATTATATGTAGAATGTGATAATAACAGCTAGTTCATGACAGTTTAACAACATAACTGTCATGAACCAGAGCTGTTACTATCACATTCTAACACAGAATTGTTATTGTAGTCAGTGACTCACCTCTTCCCCATAGAATGTAAAATAAGTTATGTATGTTACATTCTTTCTATGGGAGAGGTGAGCCACTGACTGCAATAACAATTCTATGTAGAATGTGATAATAACAGCTTCACAACTTCCTGGTAATTGAACTGTTACAAGTTTGGAATAAAACAACTTCTAGTAGTGCAGGAATGTACTTGCTTTACTCAGCAGGAAAAGGCAAAGTACACATATTTTCTTAAAAAGTGTACTGCTCCTTTAAAATGTGGTCCTATCTGTCACAGTACCTTGTAGCGCTGCCTCTTCTGGCAATGCTTACAATGACTCTCCAGCATCATTTCCACGAGCGGTTGGACACATTAATGCTAGATGCATCATCTGCAGGTGCGAGGCTTCAGCATGCTGCAAGCCTCTGTTTTATGTGTTTGAGGCCTGCAGTCTCATCCTACCTACTTCCTCCCTCTGAGCTGCTCCTCCTACCTACTTCCTGAGGAGGGGTTCAAAGGGCAGACTGATTCCTGACTCAGTTACCCTTATGTTGTTGTTCTGAGCAGTTCATTATCTTGTATTCCTGATTCCTGTGTATGATCCAGCTTGTCTGTCCATCCATTCTGGTGTTGACCTGTGGCTCTGTCTGATTATTCTCCTTGTGCGTTCCAATTTGGCTCAGATATCCTTTCTGGTGCAAACCTGTGGATCTGGCTGACTACCCGCTCCGTGTATGACCTGGGCTTGTCCGACTACCCACTCTCATGTTGACCTGAGGCTCTGTCCACTTCACATCCAGCATACCATCACTTCAGTGGATATCCTTACTTACTTACTAGAAGGCCCTGTCTGTTTGCTCCGTGTGTTGGTTCCGTTCCTCAGACATCCTTCCTAGTACTGACCTGGGGCTCTAGCACACTTCTAGCTACTGACTGCAGGCTTGAATCAGTAGCTTCCGTGTTGCATACGATATAGACTCCGCTCCTAGACTGACTGCAGGTTGAGTCAGTGCTAGATCTGGGCCAAACCGTACCTCGAGACTCCAGTAGGCTGAAGCCTTGTCTCGGACAGTGTAGTGGAGATATACAGTACTCGCCTCTTCGATCACACTGTTATCATTACTGTTATTATTCTCAAAATAAAGGTTATCTTAACTATACCGTCTGACTCCTGGTTTTGCTTTCCAACTGTTACAATATCTCTTCTGATAAACTAAAGGTATAATTTGGTGTCTGTTTCAAGCAGCCTGACAGTGCACAACTCTCTGTCTATAATCTGAGTAGATTCTGCTTATAAATGGTCAGCAAGGTTTTTTTTCCTGCTGAGTTAAACATGACTATTCTTACTGCTTGGTGATGCTTTATTAATAATGCAACCATGTATGTAGCCATATGACATTGTTTTTGCGACGTTTTAACACAGTGAACCCACTTGCATTGACCTACTCACTTAAGCTCCAGGCTGGGACAGTGTAGAGTGACACACTGGGCAGCAAGCTGATGTGACAGTGACTGAATCAGTCAGATGCTGCATTGCTGGCTTGTCTTGAGTCCTCCTGAGTCCACTCCTGACTCTGCTGGCCTCCACCTTGCTAGGTCGCGATGTGCACTAATGAAGTTTGTCTGTTCCACTCAGACATCTGCTCCAGACCCTGAGCAACAGCGCCGTGCCTAAGAAAACACACAACCAATGAGAGAGGATGAGTATAAAAGCACTCCTCTCTCATTGGCTGCAGTGCGACATGCTAGGAAGGAGAGGAGGTACCGGACGGAGCACATCAAATGCCATCCATACCTTTGTATATTCAGTCTTCATCATGCGATTCTGGCTGCTTTTTTTTTTTTTTTTTTTTTTAATAGAAGATGCTGGCATCACAAGCCGTGCGGCTAATATATATATATAAAAATTAAATATGGGACAAAATAGTAAAACGACAGGACGGTCAGGGAACACAAAAAAGAACTGTCCCGTTCAAAATGGTACATATGGTCATCCTAGCATTGGAACTGCCAACAATTTGGCAACTTTCCCTTTCCATGTGTGGGCTATTTTTGTACAGTTCTTGACTTCTTTATAAGAATTTAATAAGGGTGGCTTGGTGGCACATACACATAAGTTAACGGTTTTAACAAAATGACTGGCGATGGGGCTAGTGGGGGTAGGTGTGTGGACTCAAGAACTTACCATCTCCAACTAACTTAGAGACCTATTCCTCTGTGTTTTGCATTTGTACGACAGAAGTAGGAGACATGTGTGTTATTGGTATTTTGGAAAATGTTTTCTCACTCTCAGAAACATCTAAGTCTCCACTGTTATGTTCCCCTGTTGATAGTTCTTGCACCTCTGAGGTGCTGCTGGAGTGTCTTCCAGTCTGACCTGTGGTCGTGGTACAGTTGGAATCACAATAATGATGTAGCTAGATGGAATACTTCTATGCCACTGTTCACATAAATAACACTTTACCAGTGTCACACACAGTCAAAAGCTCTCTGGTGAATGTTTGTAATGGTGCCATGGAGACATAAACTGAGCTCTGGAACCTGCATCAGAGTAGATTCTTGTCTTTAAGAAAAGTGTTACCCACATAGCCCTTTCAGTGCCAAAGGAGATTGTTTTGCAATCTGCTGCTAGCCCTTCTGGAAGTCTAAGCATGCGTTAGCCAGCCATCTGGATCCAAAGCAGAAGAACAGAACACAAGGTAGGAAGAAGGAGATAGCCAGTGGACTGGGAGAGGGAGGAAACCATGTATGAGGGACTGGGAGGGGTCTAGACGTGGGGAGATGGAGGGGACCATGTTCTGCACATAGAAGGGAGGCAAAGTATGAATCTGAGCAAGTCCCTGCAAGGAAAACTTTGTTGACTAACGCATGCAGGCCTTTGCCCCACATGCATTAGTCAAAGCATTCTTTGTGTGTGTGTGTGTGTGTGTGTGTGTGTGTGTGTGTGTGTGTGTGTGTGTGTGTGTGTGTGTGTGTGTGTGTGTGTGTGAGAATTTTAGGACTGAATAGGTCCGCCCACAATGGATGTAGTAAGGCATGTGGGGCTCTGACCCCTCATGCCTTGACATACCCACTATAAGCCCAGGAAATAACCACCTAAGGGCTGATCTATGCAAACTAGGCAACAAAAACCTCAGCTTGAGAAGAGCGAGTTAATCTGTGCATGTTGTATGCAGTAACACAGGCTATACACAAGGTCACGTTTTAGGAAGTAGCACAGGTCTGTTTTCGGTTTGCTTTGTCATTCCTTGCAACACTCTATACATTGTGCACTCAGGTAGCTTTTTCTCATATAGACATATATTATGGTGTTGTAACAAGTTGTTTTTTTCTCTAGCAAATATTAAGTGGATGCCTAAGTGTAGTTTTGCACCAAGTCAAAATCCGTATGTACAAAGAAAAATGGAGCAGTTATGGGGTGAACCGACTGTACCATGGGGACAAAAAAATATCCTCAAATTCCCGCGGATTTAAATGTGGCTTTTAAACTGTAGAATGCTAAAGTGGTATCAAGCATACAAGGGGTTAAGCTTGTCAGTGCAAGAGTGGTAGGCAAAGCATTGCTCCGCAATGCACTGCACATATCCCTGGCACTTAAAATGGTTAAAAACCCTTATTTATGTAAACTGTGTTTTCTATTCGTCCATTATGGAGTAGTTAGTTTACCCCAAACCTGCCCCTCTCTTCTTTTGTGCATTTGGTCAAAACACACATATATTGTGACACAGTACAACAACAGAGAAGTGCAACCATAAAAGAATAACTGCCTTCTTAACCTTTGCTTACGCTCTGTAGTTATGTGATTTTATTGTTTGTATTGAGCCATCAATATTACAAGAAAGCAGGTGCTGTTCAGGGTAAGCTCTGTTATTTCTCAGAGCAATTTAAACTAAATAATAAATTTTAAGTAAATCACACTGAACTGTCAGATAGAAAAAACACACATGCATGCCACCAAGTTGATTGGTGGAAAATGAAACAGCAGCATCTATTGTTTAACATTAAACAAGGTCCTTCACAAGTTCACTGGATATGGATCAAAGAAATAAGGAATCGGGTCTTAAACTGTGATCTATGGGATCCTGAAGTATTTCAAGGTAGCAAGGTTAGGAGGAAAATAAATATATGGTTCTGTTACTCCCGTAAGATTTGTTAAAAAAAAAAAAAAAAAAAAAAAAAAAAGTGCTACAACCTAGTTAATAAAAAAGAAAAAAAAAACAGATACAATTACCTAGTAAACACTGAATGTGTAGTCTTCAGTTGCCATTTCCAAGCAACATTCAAATACATTAAAAGCAGAACTATCACCCCAAATAAAGTCCCCGCCCAATAATTAGTCACAAGGGCCAGGCTTCTTGCTTTGAAGGCATCTGAGAGCATGCACCATCAGTCCCTTCCTGTTACCTTAAGGTACAGTCCTCCTAGAGGAGACCAGGACGGACAGCACAAGAGCACAGCAGATGCCTCTAAGCAAAAATGTCTGTGCTGATGTCTGGCCGTCAGTCTCAGAAGAAGTACGGTTTCTTAAGAACACTGTACTTATGCTGGATAATAGCACTATTTCTAAGCTTATCGCTATATGATTAATTATTGGTGGGGGACTTTATTTGGGGTGATAGTTTAAGCCCTTGTGAACTAATACACTGGAGGCCTTTCTAGTATACAGAGTTTCAGTGTTTTTGTTTGACAGAGACTGCAGTTGAAACTAAAGGTTTCCACCACAGCAAAGTGTTCGAGAGCCACTGGGATAAAGAAAAGAATAGCTACCACGAACACTGAAATCCATGAATGCCATTTCGCTCCTAGTTATTAATATGAGTAGAACACATACGCAAAGCCTTTTGGGGAGCAAGTCACTTCATCAGGCTCTGACATAGGGACTTGTTCCCCACACATGTGTGTTTTTATGCTGCTCATCTTAATAAATATGGGTTAAGTGCGTATCATGGATATCATTGATGCTGCCATGTGTTTCCTTATTCCTGTGGGAGGGTAAAATCCAGGATTTGTGACAAGTGGTTTCTGAATAATAAGTATTTAGTAACAAAACTTAGAATGTTTTATTTTCTTCTTTTTTTTTGCTTGGAAAATCCATTGCCGCTCCCTGAGAAAAGACAATGAGACGTGGTTCTTGCATGAGCCTTCACACACTCACACTGTGCTGTAGTTAGAAGGAAGGGGTCTTACACTGGATTTATCTGAACTGCATTCATGTCTGCATATCCCTACTGCTGGAGCCAATAGAGTGCAAGGGATGGGTTTCCAAGCAATTGGAAACCACTTCTCAGCTAGCCCCTTGGTACTGGCTGGCAAGAAGCATTCCATCCAAGAAGCATCTGTGTGCATGGCACAGTGTGTTATCACTCTGCATTCTATGGCACTCTCTCTCTCTCAGTCAGAGATCCTTTTCCTCAACCAAGTGTGGAAAAACATCACCAAGCTTCATCAGTAACAGCAAAAATAATAATAATAATAAATAAATTAAAATAAAATATAATAAACAACAACAATACTAGTCCATCCAATATTATATTTATTACAGATCGCACCTTCCCTTCTTGTCCTATTTTTCCACTGCTGGACATTTTTATTACTCACAGGCTAGTGGAAGTTGCCAACCCTTGTGGGAGCCATCAGGCCTTGAGGAGATTTAGTTTGAATGGAATATGAATCGTTTTGCACGCAGTAGACTAGAATTATAAAATAAAAGAGATGGATCCAAAATGTGTGATTTATGATACAGAAAAGTGAGGCTGATGTACTTAAAAGAACTGCAATATTTTTTTAATCAAATTCCAGTTGATTTAACCCCTAGAGTGCCAGAGGGGAAAGCAATGCATTGCTCTGCAATGCATTGCGTACCCCTCTGACACTCAGGGGGTTAAATGGAGCTTTTAACTCCTTGAATACAGGAGACGTCACCAATATGCTACTTTGCAATTTGTTAAAGACCTCTCTAGCACTTGAGGACTAAAGCAAAAGTTACATCACTGGGAATTGTATTTGTTCCTTATGGTGCAATTGAGTCACCCCAGGACTGTAATGAACAAACCGAAAATAACACTAGCGCAAAGAATGAAATATCACTAGAATAGATAGTGAAAATATGTCCCTTGAGTTGAAAATCAAAATGCAAAATTCAAAAAAGGTACCAGTCAAATGTAATGATGATCAGGGATGAAGGATGAACATGAATAATGAAGATGGAGAATGAAGTGATAATGAATGATGATGATGAAATGGAAGTGATGATGCAAAATCTCCAAGGTGATAATGCTGCTACAGATATCCAGTGGCCTTGATCACCAGAAAAAAGTCAGTAAATTCTCCCCAAATCTGAGCGCAGAAACACAAAAGAGAAAACAGGGTGCAGTAAAATCTAAGCGTAGTAAATTTATTAAAAGAGGTGATAAAAGCAGTAATAAAATGCACTCACATGATGCCCATCTTGGGCTTGATGCGTGTCAGGGCCCTTGCCCCTATAGCCAGCGTGCTGTGTCCGTGTGTTCTCCCGCTACCACCGGTAACCTGATGGTGTATATCCCCTTTTCTTCAAGGTATCTTTTCTGCGTGTTGGAAAAGTATAAATGCAGAATAATGCCTTATTGGAAGTTCTCCAGGTACATAGGCAACAAACCAACAGAGTAGAGCACCGAAGTGCACGTGTGCGGGCCGACGCTGTCGGCTGAATGATGGAACCGGGAGCGGGAGGCGGGTTCTCACAGGGGGCGTGGGCAGGACCCGAGTCCTTCCGAGTGCTAACAGTACCCAACGCGTATCGTGGAGATGCAACTCCACTTCATCAGGGGTATCGAAAGAAATGTTTGATAGTTACATGAATTTATACTCAATTGAAACAATGTAATAACATGTAGCCATAAAGAAACAATGTCTCCAATCATTTAGAGACGTACATTTTAAAACACATGTTGGACAAACATTTTTGAAATGCATATTAAAAAGGAATACCACATCTACAATTCAAAATATGAATTTGAATAAAAACAAAAAATTAAAACAAAAAAGTATTGGAAAGTTAGAAATAAAAATGCTAAATCATAAAACAATCTTGTTTTCAACCAAGTGAAATATAAAAATCTGTGTATGTACATAGAAAGCATTAGAATCATCACAGGCTGAGTGTTGATGGATAAATGGTAATGACGAATGATTGTGGTGTGAGAGTAAAATAATGATATGATTGTATCGTGTGTAATCATGAATATATGAATGATTAGAGTGAAAGTGTGATACTTGAATGCTGTGCAGAGTGCAATTTAGTAAAACTGTATGGATGATAATTGTGATGTGTTGGATGTTATTAGTACATTGATTTGTGTAAAACGTGTAGGAAGATACAAGGTCACATAATCTCAAAAAATAAACTGTAACTTGTGATGCGCACATCCTCAACCAATGTAGGGACTGCCATAGATCAATGGTGAGGTATGTAATGTGGTAGAGGAGGACGCATGAAGCTGCAACTGGAGCATACACGCTTGTACAGCCACATGTATCCGTGAAAACACACGCGTGCATGCATAAATGCGCGCATCCATACACGACAAAATGACTCAGTGCGCGCATATGCGCGATATAGAAAATGTGTACATATATACATCCCTGTACACACATGAGTGCCCACCCATATAAACCTCCACCATGATGCATACATACACGTGTGCAGAATCCACATGTGGGCCCCACAGTACAGGCATATACATATGTTTTAACTGAATCTAGGACAATGAGGATTATTTAAAAGCCATAAGATCAAAATCAATATTTAATCCTTGAGGATACATGGTTTTTAATTCATATATCCAGAATGATTCCCTTTGTCTTAGTTTCTTAAAGAGATCTCCCCCTCTATGCGAGAGTTTCACTTGTTCTATACCTAATATTGTGACTCCTGAGTGTTGGCATGAATGTACAGTTTTACAATGTTCTGATAGGCTGTGGGACTCCAAGCCGCAGGATATATTTCTAAGATGTTCGGAAAATCTGGTTTTGATCTTCCTTTTTGTTCTACCCACATATTGAAGCCCACAGCCGCAAGTGATCAAGTAAACCGTATAAGTGCTATGACAGTTGATAAATTCCTTAATTGCATATTCTTTTCCAGTGACAGTTGATTTGAAATTCTGCTGACTTTTTTTGGGGATGTGTGTGCAAGTGGTACAATTGGTTTTGCCACATCTAAACATTCCCTTTAATTCTAGAAATGAGCTGTTGGTGTTGGGCAACTTGACTTTACTGTGTATGTCACTGGGAGCAAGTCTGTTCTTTAAATTGGTGTTTTTTTTATAAACCACTTTGGGTTTATCTCCAAGTTCTGCGTGTAGGATGGGATCCTGTATTAGTACATGCCAATGTTTCTCTAAAATTTGTTTGATTGAAGGTGCTTCATAATTATAATGGGTGACAAAATAGGGAACCTGTCTGTTTCCCTCAATGTTCTGTCTTTTGTCTTTATAAGTTAGGAGATCTTTTCTTGAAAAGTGAAGACATTTGTCTTTGGCCTTATTAACTAACTCTCTGTTGTATGATTTGTCCAGAAACTTTTGTGTAATGACTTGTGATTCCTTAATATAATCCTCATCCTTGGAACAATTTCTCCCAATTCTTTGAAATTGACTCAAGGGTATATTGTTGATCCACCTTTTGTGGTGACCACTCTTGGCATGAAGATAACTATTACCTTCACACTCCTTCCTAAAGTTCTTTGATAACACTCTGCCACCCTCATGATAAAGGATGACATCCAAAAACTCTATGCATTCAGAATGTGTATTACTGGTAAATTTTAAATTGAGCGGATTGGTGTTCATATGGTGGAGAAACTGGGTGAAATCTTCCAATGTACCCTTCCAAATGAACACCAGGTCATCAATGTATCGTTTGTAATAAATAATCTGTTGAATAAATGGATTACCATGATAGATGTATTTGTCTTCCCAATAGTTCATGTAAATGTTAGCGTACGAGGGTGCAAATGTGGAACCCATATTCTTGATGGCCTGCACACATTCGCTAGGTGTGCAGGCCATCAAGAATATTCTAGAGTCACAACACATTATGCCCAACAAACAAATAGATTTCTTGGTGAAGTGTGTAAATTTTGTGCTACATCACAACTATTTTCTCTTTCATAATACATATTACCTCCAAACGTCTGGTGTTGCCATGGGTTCCACATTTGCACCCTCGTACGCTAACATTTACATGAACTATTGGGAAGACAAATACATCTATGATGGTAATCCATTTATTCAACAGATTATTTATTACAAACGATACATTGATGACCTGGTGTTCATTTGGAAGGGTACATTGGAAGATTTCACCCAGTTTCTCCACCATATGAACACCAATCCGCTCAATTTAAAATTTACCAGTAATACACATTCTGAATGCATAGAGTTTTTGGATGTCATCCTTTATCATGAGGGTGGCAGAGTGTTATCAAAGAACTTTAGGAAGGAGTGTGAAGGTAATAGTTATCTTCATGCCAAGAGTGGTCACCACAAAAGGTGGATCAACAATATACCCTTGAGTCAATTTCAAAGAATTAGGAGAAATTGTTCCAAGGATGAGGATTATATTAAGGAATCACAAGTCATTACACAAACGTTTCTGGACAAATCATACAACAGAGAGTTAGTTAATAAGGCCAAAGACAAATGTCTTCACTTTTCAAGAAAAGATCTCCTAACTTATAAAGACAAAAGACAGAACATTGAGGGAAACAGACAGGTTCCCTATTTTGTCACCCATTATAATTATGAAGCACCTTCAATCAAACAAATTTTAGAGAAACATTGGCATGTACTAATACAGGATCCCATCCTACACGCAGAACTTGGAGATAAACCCAAAGTGGTTTATAAAAAAAACACCAATTTAAAGAACAGACTTGCTCCCAGTGACATACACAGTAAAGTCAAGTTGCCCAACACCAACAGCTCATTTCTAGAATTAAAGGGAATGTTTAGATGTGGCAAAACCAATTGTACCACTTGCACACACATCCCCAAAAAAAGTCAGCAGAATTTCAAATCAGCTGTCACTGGAAAAGAATATGCAATTAAGGAATTTATCAACTGTCATAGCACTTATACGGTTTACTTGATCACTTGCGGCTGTGGGCTTCAATATGTGGGTAGAACAAAAAGGAAGATCAAAACCAGATTTTCCGAACATCTTAGAAATATATCCTGCGGCTTGGAGTCCCACAGCCTATCAGAACATTGTAAAACTGTACATTCATGCCAACACTCAGAAGTCACAATATTAGGTATAGAACAAGTGAAACTCTCGCATAGAGGGGGAGGTCTCTTTAAGAAACTAAGACAAAGGGAATCATTCTGGATATATGAATTAAAAACCATGTATCCTCAAGGATTAAATATTGATTTCGATCTTATGGCTTTTAAATAATCCTCATTGTCCTAGATTCAGTTAAAACATATGTATATGCCTGTACTGTGGGGCCCACATGTGGATTCTGCACACGTGTATGTATGCATCATGGTGGAGGTTTATATGGGTGGGCACTCATGTGTGTACAGGGATGTATATATGTACACATTTTCTATATCGCGCATATGCGCGCACTGAGTCATTTTGACGTGTATGGATGCGCGCATTTATGCATGCACGCGTGTGTTTTCACGGATACATGTGGCTGTACAAGCGTGTATGCTCCAGTTGCAGCTTCATGCGTCCTCCTCTACCACATTACATACCTCACCATTGATCTATGGCAGTCCCTACATTGGTTGAGGATGTGCGCATCACAAGTTACAGTTTATTTTTTGAGATTATGTGACCTTGTATCTTCCTACACGTTTTACACAAATCAATGTACTAATAACATCCAACACATCACAATTATCATCCATACAGTTTTACTAAATTGCACTCTGCACAGCATTCAAGTATCACACTTTCACTCTAATCATTCATATATTCATGATTACACACGATACAATCATATCATTATTTTACTCTCACACCACAATCATTCGTCATTACCATTTATCCATCAACACTCAGCCTGTGATGATTCTAATGCTTTCTATGTACATACACAGATTTTTATATTTCACTTGGTTGAAAACAAGATTGTTTTATGATTTAGCATTTTTATTTCTAACATTCCAATACTTTTTTGTTTTAATTTTTTGTTTTTATTCAAATTCACATTTTGAATTGTAGATGTGGTATTCCTTTTTAATATGCATTTCAAAAATGTTTGTCCAACATGTGTTTTAAAATGTACGTCTCTAAATGATTGGAGACATTGTTTCTTTATGGCTACATGTTATTATATTGTTTCAATTGAGTATAAATTCATGTAACTATCAAACATTTCTTTCGATACCCCTGATGAAGTGGAGTTGCATCTCCACGATACGCGTTGGGTACTGTTAGCACTCGGAAGGACTCGGGTCCTGCCCACGCCCCCTGTGAGAACCCGCCTCCCGCTCCCGGTTCCCGGTTCCATCATTCAGCCGACAGCGTCGGCCCGCACACGTGCACTTCGGTGCTCTACTCTGTTGGTTTGTTGCCTATGTACCTGGAGAACTTCCAATAAGGCATTATTCTGTATTTATACTTTTCCAACACGCAGAAAAGATACCTTGAAGAAAAGGGGATATACACCATCGAGTTACCGGTGGTAGCGGGAGAACACACGGACACAGCACGCTGGCTATAGGGGCAAGGGCCCTGACACGCATCAAGCCCAAGATGGGCATCATGTGAGTGCATTTTATTACTGCTTTTATCACCTCTTTTAATAAATTTACTACGCTTAGATTTTACTGCACCCTGTTTTCTCTTTTGTGTTTCTGCGCTCAGATTTGGGGAGAACCCCAGGACTGTACCACTTATTAGTACATCAGTTTCAGTGTGCAGAAATATCAGGCACATTTTTTACAGGCATTTTTGTTACAGACAGGGAACCTGCTGTCTTGGCTTTGCATGCATCACATATAAAATAATAGTGTAAATGCCCATGTACACGGGCCAGCATTCTGTGCGTTAGGGCAGTCTCTACTGCGTATGACTGCAAAAGCCCATGTACACGGGCCAGCATTCTGTGCGTTAGGGCAGTCTCTACTGCGCATGACTGCAAAAGCCCATGTACACGGGCCAGCATTCTGTGCGTTAGGGCAGTCTCCACTGCGCATGACTGCAAAAGCCGATGTGCATGACCAGCATTCTGTGCGTTAGGGCAGTCTCTACTGCACATGACTGCAAAAGCCCATGTACACAGGCCAGCATTCTGTGCGTTTGGGCAGTCTCTACTGCGTATGACTGCAAAAGCCGATGTGCATGGACCAGCATTCTGTGCGTTAGGGCAGTCTCTACTGCGCATGACTGCAAAAGCCGATGTGCATGGACCAGCATTCTGTGCGTTAGGACAGCCTCTACTGTGCATGACTGCAAAAGCCTGTGTACACGGGCCAGCATTCTGTGCGTTAGGGCAGTCTCTACTGCGCATGACTGCAAAAGCAGATGTGCACGGACCAGCATTCTGTGCGTTAGGGCAGTCTCTACTGAGTATGACTGCAAAAGCCCATGTACACAGGCCAGCATTCTGTGTGTTAGGACAGTCTCTACTGCGCATGACTGCAAAAGCCAATGTACACGGACCAGCATTCTGTGCGTTAGGACAGTCTCTACTGCACATGACTGCAAAAGCCGATGTGCACGGACCAGCATTCTGTGCGTTAGGGCAGTTTCTACTGCGCATGACTGCAAAAGCCAATGTACACGGGCCAGCATTCTGTGCGTTAGGGCAGTCTCTACTGCGCATGACTGCAAAAGCCGATGTGCACGGACCAGCATTCTGTGCGTTAGGGCAGTCTCTACTGAGAATGACTGCAAAAGCCTATGTGCATGGACCAGCATTCTCTGCGTTAGGGCAGTCTCTACTGCGCATGACTGCAAAAGCCAGTGTACACTGGCCAGCATTCTGTGCGTTAGGGCAGTCTCTACTGCGCATGACTGCAAAAGCCCATGTGCACGGACCAGCATTCTGTGCGTTAGGGCAGTCTCTACTGAGAATGACTGCAAAAGCCTATGTGCATGGACCAGCATTCTCTGCGTTAGGGCAGTCTCTACTGCGCATGACTGCAAAAGCCCATGTACACAGGCCAGCATTCTGTGCGTTTGGGCAGTCTCTACTGCGCATGACTGCAAAAGCCGATGTGCACGGACCAGCATTCTGTGCGTTTGGGCAGTCTCTACTGCGCATGACTGCAAAAGCCGATGTGCACGGGCCAGCATTCTGTGCGTTAGGGCAGTCTCTACTGCGCATGACTGCAAAAGCCGATGTGCACGGACCAGCATTCTGTGCGTTTGGGCAGTCTCTACTGCGCATGACTGCAAAAGCCGATGTGCACGGACCAGCATTCTGTGTGTTAGGGCAGTCTCTACTGCGCATGACTGCAAAAGCCCATGTACACGGGCCAGCATTCTGTGCGTTAGGGCAGTCTCTACTGCGCATGACTGCAAAAGCCAATGTACACGGGCCAGCATTCTGTGCGTTAGGGCAGTCTCTACTGCGTATGACTGCAAAAGCCCATGTACACGGGCCAGCATTCTGTGCGTTAGGGCAGTCTCTACTGCGCATGACTGCAAAAGCCCATGTACACGGGCCAGCATTCTGTGCGTTTGGGCAGTCTCTACTGCGCATGACTGCAAAAGCCGATGTGCACGGGCCAGCATTCTGTGCGTTAGGGCAGTCTCTACTGCGCATGACTGCAAAAGCCGATGTGCACGGACCAGCATTCTGTGTGTTAGGGCAGTCTCTACTGCGCATGACTGCAAAAGCCCATGTACACGGGCCAGCATTCTGTGCGTTTGGGCAGTCTCTACTGCGCATGACTGCAAAAGCCGATGTGCACGGGCCAGCATTCTGTGCGTTAGGGCAGTCTCTACTGCGCATGACTGCAAAAGCCCATGTACACGGGCCAGCATTCTGTGCGTTAGGGCAGTCTCTACTGCGCATGACTGCAAAAGCCCATGTACACGGACCAGCATTCTGTGCGTTAGGGCAGTCTCTACTGCGCATGACTGCAAAAGCCCATGTACACAGGCCAGCATTCTGTGCGTTTGGGCAGTCTCTACTGAGAATGACTGCAAAAGCCCATGTACACGGACCAGCATTCTGTGCGTTTGGGCAGTCTCTACTGCGCATGACTGCAAAAGCCCATGTACACAGGCCAGCATTCTGTGCGTTAGGGCAGTCTCTACTGCGCATGACTGCAAAAGCCCATGTACACAGGCCAGCATTCTGTGCGTTAGGGCAGTCTCTACTGCACATGACTGCAAAAGCCCATGTACACAGGCCAGCATTCTGTGCGTTAGGGCAGTCTCTACTGCGCATGACTGCAAAAGCCCATGTACACAGGCCAGCATTCTGTGCGTTAGGGCAGTCTACTGCGTATGACTGCAAAAGCCCATGTACACAGGCCAGCATTCTGTGCGTTAGGGCAGTCTCTACTGCGTATGACTGCAAAAGCCGATGTGCATGGACCAGCATTCTGTGCATTAGGGCAGTCTCTACTGCGCATGACTGCAAAAGCTGATGTGCATGGACCAGCATTCTGTGTGTTAGGGCAGTCTCTACTGCGCATGACTGCAAAAGCTGATGTGCATGGACCAGCATTCTGTGTGTTAGGGCAGTCTCTACTGCGCATGACTGCAAAAGCTGATGTGCATGGACCAGCATTCTGTGCATTAGGGCAGTCTCTACTGCGCATGACTGCAAAAGCTGATGTGCATGGACCAGCATTCTGTGTGTTAGGGCAGTCTCTACTGCGCATGACTGCAAAAGCTGATGTGCATGGACCAGCATTCTGTGCGTTAGGGCAGTCTCTACTGCGTATGACTGCAAAAGCCGATGTGCATGGACCAGCATTCTGTGCATTAGGGCAGTCTCTACTGCGCATGACTGCAAAAGCCGATGTGCATGGACCAGCATTCTGTGCATTAGGGCAGTCTCTACTGCGCATGACTGCAAAAGCTGATGTGCATGGACCAGCATTCTGTGCGTTAGGGCAGTCTCTACTGCACAGGACTGCAAAAACCCATGTACACAGGCCAGCATTCTGTGCGTCAGGGCAGTCTTTACTGCGCATGACTGCAAAAGCCCATGTACACGGGCCAAGTGTAGTTGTGTAAAGCCCTGAATGTTTTGACCACTATACAATGGTATTGCCAAACCTAGTGCAGCCAATGAGAGAGCAGCGTTTGCCACTGGCTGCCAACTGTGTATTACGGGTGGCGCTGTTGAGCATTTTCACAAAGAGAAGTGGTGATGAAATGTCAGGTAGAGCAGCACAGCACACTTGCCACACACCATGCTGAGGAGACCTGATTCACTGACTGGCAAGTAAAGGGTGCGCCAGCTAACATCGGTGAAATTGCAACAGCACACGAGGAGTCTTTGAATGAGTTCTGAGTCGGACTAGTACTGCAGGATATGCATCTTCACCTTGCAACGTGCCCCTTCACACCCACCTGCAGAAAGCACTTCAGGTTGCATTCTCCACATTTCTCACACAGTTATTGAGTTTACCCCCCCTGATAGACCTGGAAATGGAAACAAGTGACTCAGCCCCGTACTCTTGGGAGCAGGCAGATATGGAGGCCACAGAGGCCCAGCTCAACTCATCTCTGGCCCAAATGTCCACACCACAGAGTTTGTACCATCCTTCCAGAGAAGCAAAGCAGCATCTGACGAGCTGGAGGAGGGAAAAGGGTAGAGGATAAATATATACAGTGGGGTTGAGCTTTTGCTGCTGGTCTCTTTGGTCCATTATCCATCCTCTAGGTGAAGCCAAGTTTGAGAGAGGTGTCTGCTGTCTGATGGGAGACATATACCCTCAATACCATGTCTGCTCCAGCCTGAAAAAAACTACAGTAGACTTCCAATGCAAGGGTTAACACTTAAATTTTGTGTGTCTGTGGATGGAGAGTACTGAATGGGGTCAGGGTATTGAGTGTCTGTGGATGGAGAATACTGAATGGGGTCAGGGTATTGAGTGTCTGTGGATGGAGAATACTGAATGGGGTCAGGGTATTGCATGTCTGTGGATGGAGAATACTGAATGGGGTCAGGGTATTGCATGTCTGTGGATGGAGAATACTGAATGGGGTCAGGGTATTGCATGTCTGTGGATGGAGAATACTGAATGGGGTCAGGGTATTGCATGTCTGTGGATGGAGAATACTGAATGGGGTCAGGGTATTGCATGTCTGTGGATGGAGAGTACTGAATGGGGTCAGGGTATTGCATGTCTGTGGATGGAGAATACTGAATGGGGTCAGGGTATTGCATGTCTGTGGATGGAGAATACTGAATGGGGTCAGAGTATTGCATGTCTGTGGATGGAGAATACTGAATGGGGTCAGGGTATTGCATATCTGTGGATGGAGAATACTGAATGGGGTCAGGGTATTGCATGTCTGTGGATGGAGAATACTGAATGGGGTCAGGGTATTGCATATCTGTGGATGGAGAATACTGAATGGGGTCAGGGTATTGCATGTCTGTGGATGGAGAATACTGAATGGGGTCAGAGTATTGCGTGTCTATGGATGGAGAGTACTGAATGGGGTCAGGGTATTGCATGTCTGTGGATGGAGAATACTGAATGGGGTCAGGGTATTGCATGTCTGTGGATGGAGAATACTGAATGGGGTCAGAGTATTGCATGTCTGTGGATGGAGAATACTGAATGGGGTCAGGGTATTGCATATCTGTGGATGGAGAATACTGAATGGGGTCAGGGTATTGCATGTCTGTGGATGGAGAATACTGAATGGGGTCAGGGTATTGCATATCTGTGGATGGAGAATACTGAATGGGGTCAGGGTATTGCATGTCTGTGGATGGAGAATACTGAATGGGGTCAGGGTATTGCATGTCTGTGGATGGAGAATACTGAATGGGGTCAGGGTATTGCATATCTGTGGATGGAGAATACTGAATGGGGTCAGGGTATTGCATGTCTGTGGATGGAGAGTACTGAATGGGGTCAGGGTATTGCATATCTGTGGATGGAGAGTACTGAATGGGGTCAGGGTATTGCATGTCTGTGGATGGAGAATACTGAATGGGGTCAGGGTATTGCATGTCTGTGGATGGAGAATACTGAATGGGGTCAGGGTATTGCATGTCTGTGGATGGAGAGTACTGAATGGGGTCAGGGTATTGCATGTCTGTGGATGGAGAATACTGAATGGGGTCAGGGTATTGCATGTCTGTGGATGGAGAATACTGAATGGGGTCAGGGTATTGCATGTCTGTGGATGGAGAGTACTGAATGGGGTCAGGGTATTGCATGTCTGTGGATGGAGAATACTGAATGGGGTCAGGGTATTGCATGTCTGTGGATGGAGAATACTGAATGGGGTCAGGGTATTGCATGTCTGTGGATGGAGAGTACTGAATGGGGTCAGGGTATTGCATATCTGTGGATGGAGAATACTGAATGGGGTCAGGGTATTGCATGTCTGTGGATGGAGAGTACTGAATGGGGTCAGGGTATTGCATGTCTGTGGATGGAGAGTACTGAATGGGGTCAGGGTATTGCAAGTCTGTGGATGGAGAGTACTGAATGGGGTCAGAGTATTGCATGTCTGTGGATGTAGAGTACTGAATGGGGTCAGAGTATTGTGGGTCTGTGGATGGAGAGTACTGAATGGGGTCAGAGTATTGTGGGTCTGTAGATGGACAGTACTGAATGGGGTCAGAGTACTGCGTGTCTGTGGATGGAGAATACTGAATGGGGTCAGGGTATTGCATGTCTGTGGATGGAGAATACTGAATGGGGTCAGGGTATTGCATGTCTGTGGATGGAGAATACTGAATGGGGTCAGGGTATTGCATGTCTGTGGATGGAGAGTACTGAATGGGGTCAGGGTATTGCATGTCTGTGGATGGAGAATACTGAATGGGGTCAGGGTATTGCATGTCTGTGGATGGAGAATACTGAATGGGGTCAGGGTATTGCATGTCTGTGGATGGAGAGTACTGAATGGGGTCAGGGTATTGCATATCTGTGGATGGAGAATACTGAATGGGGTCAGGGTATTGCATGTCTGTGGATGGAGAATACTGAATGGGGTCAGGGTATTGCATGTCTGTGGATGGAGAGTACTGAATGGGGTCAGGGTATTGCATATCTGTGGATGGAGAATACTGAATGGGGTCAGGGTATTGCATGTCTGTGGATGGAGAGTACTGAATGGGGTCAGGGTATTGCATGTCTGTGGATGGAGAGTACTGAATGGGGTCAGGGTATTGCAAGTCTGTGGATGGAGAGTACTGAATGGGGTCAGAGTATTGCATGTCTGTGGATGTAGAGTACTGAATGGGGTCAGAGTATTGTGGGTCTGTGGATGGAGAGTACTGAATGGGGTCAGAGTATTGTGGGTCTGTAGATGGACAGTACTGAATGGGGTCAGAGTACTGCGTGTCTGTGGATGGAGAATACTGAATGGGGTCAGGGTATTGCATGTCTGTGGATGGAGAATACTGAATGGGGTCAGGGTATTGCATGCCTGTGGATGGAGAATACTGAATGGGGTCAGGGTATTGCATGTCTGTGGATGGAGAGTACTGAATGGGGTCAGGGTATTGCATGTCTGTGGATGGAGAATACTGAATGGGGTCAGGGTATTGCATGTCTGTGGATGGAGAATACTGAATGGGGTCAGGGTATTGCATGTCTGTGGATGGAGAATACTGAATGGGGTCAGGGTATTGCATATCTGTGGATGGAGAATACTGAATGGGGTCAGGGTATTGCATATCTGTGGATGGAGAGTACTGAATGGGGTCAGGGTATTGCATGTCTGTGGATGGAGAATACTGAATGGGGTCAGGGTATTGCATGTCTGTGGATGGAGAATACTGAATGGGGTCAGGGTATTGCATATCTGTGGATGGAGAATACTGAATGGGGTCAGAGTATTGCATGTCTGTGGATGTAGAGTACTGAATGGGGTCAGAGTATTGCGTGTCTGTGGATGGAGAGTACTGAATGGGGTCAGGGTATTGCATGTCTGTGGATGGAGAATACTGAATGGGGTCAGGGTATTGCATATCTGTGGATGGAGAATACTGAATGGGGTCAGGGTATTGCATGTCTGTGGATGGAGAATACTGAATGGGGTCAGGGTATTGCATGTCTGTGGATGGAGAATACTGAATGGGGTCAGGGTATTGCATATCTGTGGATGGAGAATACTGAATGGGGTCAGAGTATTGCATGTCTGTGGATGTAGAGTACTGAATGGGGTCAGAGTATTGCGTGTCTGTGGATGGAGAGTACTGAATGGGGTCAGAGTATTGTGGGTCTGTAGATGGACAGTACTGAATGGGGTCAGAGTACTGCGTGTCTGTGGATGGAGAGTACTGAATGGGGTCAGAGTATTACGTGTCTGTGGATGGAGAGTACTGAATGGGGTCAAAGTATTGCATGTCTGTGGATGGAGAATACTGAATGGGGTCAGAGTACTGCGTGTCTGTGGATGGAGAGTACTGAATGGGGTCAGAGTATTACGTGTCTGTGGATGGAGAGTACTGAATGGGGTCAAAGTATTGCGTGTCTGTGGATGGAGAATACTGAATGGGGTCAGAGTATTGCGTGCCTGTAGATGGAGAGTACTGAATGGGGTCAGAGTATTGCGTGTCTGTGGATGGAGAGTACTGAATGGGGTCAGGGTATTGCGTGCCTGTAGATGGAGAGTACTGAGTGGGGTCAGAGTATTGCGTGTCTGTGGATGGAGAGTACTGAGTGAGGTCAGAGTATTGCGTGTCTGTAGATGGACAGTACTGAATGGGGTCAGAGTATTGCGTGTCTGTAGATGAACAGTACTGAATGGGGTCAGGGTATTGAGTGTCTGTGGATGGAGAGTACTGAATGGGGTCAGATTATTGCGTGTCTGTGGATGGAGAGTACTGAATGGGGTCAGAGTATTGCATGTCTGTAGATGAACAGTACTGAGTGGGGTCAGGGTATTGCATGTCTGTGGATGGAGAGTACTGAATGGGGTCAGAGTATTGTGTGTCTGTGGATGGAGAGTACTGAATGGGGTCAGAGTATTGCATGTCTGGAGATTGTGTATCTGTGGATGCAGAGCACTGAGTGGGGTCAGAATATTGTGTCTGTGGATCCAGAACATGGTACGGGAGTAGATCCAGGGGGGTGACACCATGAGTTACGGCACTGGGTGACATCATCCCTAGTGACGCCTCTGGATAAAGTGGATATGACTTCTCTAGTGATATCACTTCTCCTGTTCCTACGTTATTCTATGTAGCCCATGCACTAAGGGCTCGATTCAAATGTTGGCGTTAAAACCAACGTGAAGAAAAAAACTGCCTTCGCTCGTTAAGCAAGACCAGGTAACTTGAGATTCAAATCTTCCTTACCCAGAAAGGCTAAAGAGCGATAACCAACAAAATACACGTTAACCTTAAACCTGCGTTGCATAGAAAATCTTACCTAAAAACACACGATAAAAATGTTACCTAGCACCACAGCCAATCACAGCACTGCAAAGTATCAAGTTCAGTCAGAAAATCCAAAACCCACTTCGACAGTTCTGAACAGCTTTCTCTGTGCTTCCCTACCCAGCCACTAGGGGAACACAGAGATGGCTTTCAGCATCATGGACAGCTTTGAATGCCATAGGGATGTGCACTGCTCACCCCTGTGGCATTCAAAGGGTTACAATCAATAAAACTAGTACACCAAGCACTACACAATGCCCCCTTCCACATCCCCCCCTTAGTATGTCACATATATTGCATATATGTGACATACTAACCCCATCTACATCCACCTCATGGACTTCCATGTAGTGGACAAATCTGTCTTTTATTCCACAATTAACCCTTTGAGTACCAGAGAGGTAGGAAAGCATTGCTTATCATGTTTCCTACCCCTCTGGTACCCAAAGGGTTAATAGGCAAGGTATGGACCACATACCTTGCCTGTATATATGTGTGTGTGTGTGTGTGTGTGTGTGTGTGTGTGTTTTAAACTTTTTTTTTATTAAAATACTATTATTAGACATTAGTTTAAATTAGATCTCATTCATTTTTAACCCCCTACCTCCTGTGTCCCATTGCTATTAGTACTTTTGCTCCACTCTCCTTCAAACGGAGAGTGGAGCAAAAGTACTAATAGCAATGGGACAAAGAAGGTAGAACATTATAAATGGATGAGATCTAAGTTAACCCTTTGAGTGCCAGAGTGGTACGCAATGCATTGCAAAGCACTCCCTTTGCTGCGGGTGGCTGTGAAGCCCGCAGCATAATACAGTATAAGCCTGTAGACTAGAGAGCTATTGGAGGAAGCGGGAGGAGGGGAGAGAGACATAGGAGGAAGTGGGTGGTAGGCTTGTATCTGCTGCCCGCTTCCTCCGATACCTCTCCTCACGCGTTGGCATTGTGCCCAGCTGCCTGGCGTCGCCTTGTACAATTCGTCCCTTCTCACAAGGCGTTGTGAATGCTGTTCAGAACTGGCGAAGTGGATTTTTACTCTTCCTCCAGTGCTATTCTCCAAAAAAAATAGGCGTTAGATTTCTGGAGAGAAATGTTGCAATTTAACGTGCGTTAGCCCTAAATCCAACATTTGAATAGCTTTTAGCGTCGCTTGTACATTATCCTCTATGGGTGAGATCTTGCTGTTCTGGCGATGGGTGTTTCAGAACTGGCGTCGCTTCTTACTAGTGGAACATTTGCATTGCTCAGTTGACGTTAAAAGCAGCGTCGCCAGTTTTTTCTGGCGACGCCAACATTTGAATCGAGAACTAAGATCTCCAAAGTTTAGGAAATGTTAGTGCATAGGCTTCATAGAATAAAATAGGAACTGGAGAAGTGATATCAGTAGAGAAGTCATCTCTACTTTGTCACCTCTTTATCACACCTTAGTGAATAACCCCATCCATGTTTTAACATCAACCTTTTAGCTATCCTTATATTAGGATCTCTATTACATGTATTTTTCTCTGCTTTTTTTCTTTATTATTTGAGATTTTGTCTAGTTTTGTGATTACTTGGGGACATTTAAAGGACGGTTTTCTACACCAATGTTTTACTAACATCAGTGAAACACTTAGACTATACTAATCCCAGTGAATGCTAATATTTTTTGTTTGTCTTTCAAGATAAAGAAATAAAGAAAAAAAAACATTTTTTTTTTAAACTGTAGCCCTCCACCTGCTTTGGACTACAACCCCAGTCAGCCTCAGCCAGCTATTTCCCATCCCTGCTCTTAACAGTAACTGTTCCGCTGCCTCTTTATAGCAAAGTACATCATCTGTCAGCACTGTACCGCTACCCAAACGTCCTTAATCAAAACACAGTCTCCACTGTTACAGTCCATGGCAGAATCCATCTACAATGAAGTGATGATTCAATTACTCCCACACTGGTCATAAATCAACATATCAGAAGAAGTTTTACAAACTGGATTACATTTTTAAATTATCAGTCTAAGCATCAGAACTGACAGTGATAAAGAAAACAGAACAATAGTCTCCTTCTGATCAGATCAGCTATACAATCTTGTCTTTTTATTTTTGATATTCACTTATGCCATAGCATTACACAACTCTGCTAACAAAATGGACTCAGGCGTAAGTGTGATAAAATACTTACAACTATGGGACTAATGTTCAGAAGTGGAGTCCTTCTGGGACTGTGTCATTTTATTCTAATTAGTTTCTTTGCTGGGCAAGTATTGTTACATCTTAAGCTATGAATGAAACTAGGTGGAGCCCACACCCTGGGGCCAAGTTCTGTGTAGGATATAACTACTTAGCATACTGTGCAGGGAACTGACAAAGTGCTACACTGTCCACAGCTCATAAGTACTGGGTCTCCAACGCTGGTCCTCTGCTCCTCTCACTGGCTTAATGCGAGCAGGGGACATGCAGAAATAACATACAGAGTGGTAGTGCCATTAGAATTTATTGATGTGCACTGAATGGGGAGAGGGAGAACCTGCCCCCCTCGTCTCCTTCAGGTTTCTACCCCCATTATACTAGGCGTGTTTAACGTGACAGCTCCACTTTATTATAAATCAAATTTTATTAATTTTAGTTTTGGACGAAGGGAAGAGGGAACAGAAATCAAAAGGGGGAGGAGGGAACAGAAAAACAAAGCAAATTGGCTTTGCAACATTATACAGCAAGAACACTGTGGTATAAAAATTTCGGATACAGAATGGGTACATACAGCACATTATAGCAACAGGGAAATCCAAGTTGTACGTTTAATGTGAGTTAGATTGTAGGAAATAAAAGTGTACAGGCTGCACAAATGCAAGGTAAACATAGACAGGGAAAGGAGAAAATGGGGAGAAGGTTTGGGGAAGGGGACAAGGGAAAGGGCAATTGTAACATAGAGAGGTACAGTGTCATACAGCAAGGTAACATCCAAAGGCCAGTAAGGAATATATCACAAGTAATGACACAATTCAGGTCTCGTGAAATTAGCACAGCCAAACAGTAATTGCAGTGTGGTGTCGAAACTCAGAGGGGGAAGGGGGAGAATTGTGTATACACATAAATATATAGGAGGAGGGGAAGGGTAGTCAGACACAGTGCAGAGGGAGAAGAAAAAAAAAAAAAAAGGGGGGGGAGGGGAATACCGCACCATGAAGTCACACTTTGGAAGGAGCGAGAAAAGGAGGTAAAAAAAACGATATCCTAGACATAAAAGAGAGCATTAAGAGCACGATTCATTCAGAAAGGGATGTGTCTGCGGGTCCTCTAGAAATTGCATCCATGCCGACCAGGTACCCATATAACGGTCCCACTGACTATTCGATTTCATGATAAGCTCCTCCAAGAAGCAGGTGTTCTCCAACCGCGAGACCCACTCACGAATAGACGGGGAGGAAGTCTTGCCCCAGTGTAAGGGAATCAATGATTTAGTCACATTTAACAAGAGAACGAAAAGTACATCAACTGGGTATAGTGGAAATGATCGAGAGTTGTAGGGTATCACGGTGCTCGTGGTATGCTGGCGACATTCTGTCAGTTTCCTCTATTGATCTCGCTCATTGGTTGAAGTGACTTGTCCCCGCCCAGTATTTGTCCTTAAATACTGGGCCTTGTTGCTTATCCGGTGCCCTTTCGTGGTGTTTCCATACCAGAGCTTGTTCCTGTATTTTGTGTGATCTTTGTGTACCGACCTGGCCTGCCAGACAACTCTGCATCTTGTTCCTGCCTGTGCACCGACCCAGACTGTCTGACTATTCTGCATCTCGTTCCTGTCCTGTGTACCGACTCAGATTGGCTGACGTTCCTGCTCTGTGTACCGACCTGGCCTGGCTGACATTCCTGCTCTGTGTACCGACTCGGATTGGCCGACGTTCCTGCTCTGTGTACCGACCCGGCCGACATTCCTGCTTTGTGTACCGACCCGGCCCAGCTGATGTTCCTGTTTTGTGTACCGACTCGGATTGGCTGATGTTCCTTCTCTGTGTACCGACCCGGCCCGGCTGGGCTCCTGGGGTTGCGTATCCCTCCTGCTATGCTTTATCCGGCCTCCAGTTGGGGTTGTGACAGGATCCTATCTGTCTCCAGACAGTCACTCGCTGCAGTCTAGTCTCCGTTGTGATCGGTGTCGCCTAGGCGACATTACTGTGTGTTCCTTCCGTTACTGCTTGGGCATTACTCAATATTGTGCTTTCTCTTCAAGATTGAGTTTCTTAAAGGGCCTCGCACTATTAGAGCCTGTCAGTCCTCCCAGCCTAATAGTAACCCATTCAGTGCTGCCTAACTTGAGTATCACACGAAAACTGCCTGACCTATGTCAGTATATTGTATTCTGTATTACTTGCATATACTGGACCCGTGTGGGTATACCTCATTGTAACCTGTCCTGTGTCTGTACTATACTGCTGATATATTACTGGACCTGTGAGGGTTATTGTTATTACAACTGTTCAATAAGACTGTGTTTTATCCAAACTACTGTGTCTGTGTGTCAAACAAACCGTTACATAGGGGGACGGTCGGGTAAGAAATCTGCCAGGGGTTTAATCTTAGCATCAGAGGTCAGGAGTTCAGCCAGTGCATATGGCCTGCCCAGGGAAGTGTTGAGAAAGGCACCGGTATTCTGACCCGGAAAGAAGTCCGGTTTGTGTCAAATGGGGGTAAGAGGAGAAGGGTAGGTGGTGAGATGGCATTGTCTAGATGCAGCATGGAAAACGGAGATCGTAGCCAACGTCAGCGGAGGGGTGTCCTAAAGTTGTTGACCATGGTGCGGTTGGATCCAGGGAAGTACATATAGTTGAGTAGTTGACTTGGCAGCCTCCACGTCAATCCAAGATTTATGGGAGTGTCTATAAGTCCATTCCAGGAGATGAAGAAGATGGGACGCCCAATAATATGTCCGGGGACACGGCAGAGAAAGACCGCCATGTAGTTTTGACCGAGTTAAAAGGTCAAACCGAAGTCTTGGTTTCTTACGGGCCCAAACGAATTTCAAAAACATGGATCGGAGAGAGGCAAAGAAAGCCACCGGAAGCTTAATCAGGAGTGTCTGGAACAGGTACAACAATTGTGGAAGCACGTTCATCTTCAAAGCATTGATTCAACCCATCCGCAAAACACGTAGTGGGGTCCAGGACTCAAAGTCACGTTGAATTCTTTGAGAAGGACCGGGAGGGAGATTCTAGGGTTGGTGATCATAAATAGGAGATCGTCGGCAAAGCCAAGTACCTTATGTTGGACGCCAGTAACAGTCAAACCTCCAATGTCACTGTTCTGTCTAACTGCCTCCATGAAGGGCTCAAGGGAAAGAATAAAAAGGAGCGGGGACAAGGTTCAACCCTGCCGTGTGCCGTTTGAGATCGTAAAGAAGTCAGATAGGGCACCATTAATCTGAATTCTTGCCAAGGGGCTCGAATACAAAGATGAAATCCAACAGAGCATATGGGGGGCCAAAGCCCACGTGTCCCAGGACTTCCAACAAAAAGGTCCAGTCAAGAAGGTCAAACGCCTTTTTGGAGTCAGTGGATAAAAGGATAGAATGCGAACAGGTGACACGAGCGAGATGGATCAGGTTAAGCGCACAAATTGTACAGACCCTGGACTCCCGTCCCGGAACAAAGCCTGCCTCGTCAGAATGAATTAAGGACGGCATGATTGGCATGATCCACGTGGCCAGGATTTTCGAAAAAAGCTTCAGATCCACGTTAAGTAGGGAGATGGGTCTGAAGTTACTACATTGCTCCACATCTCGTCCCTCTTTTGGTATAAGAGCAATCGTAGCCGAGAGGGAATGTGGGTGGATACGATGTCCTTCCAGGATGGAATTAAACTCATGTACAAAATGAGGACCCAGAATCTCCTGGAACTGCTTATAATATTGCAAGGAAAGGCCATCCAGACCCAGGCATTTGCCCGACTTAGAATTGAGGAAGGCTAATGCCAACTCTATCATGGAGATCGGTCGTTCAAGCAAATCAGAGTCGGCCGCTGAAAGTTTACGTCTCACATGTCGAGTCAGGTAAGCAGAAATTTGTGCCTTCAATCAATCGAGAAGGGTCATCAGACACTGGAGTTAGGTTGTAGAGTTTTGAGTAATATGCAACAAACACCTTGGCAATGTCGGAGGGGAGTTGTTTAAGGGAACCCCCTGGAGCTCGTATCTTCAAAATTAAGTCGGCGTTGTTTCTGAAGAGCCCTGGCCAGGTATTTACCTGGCTTGTCACCATGTTCATAGTATAGGGCGCGGAGTTTCGAGAACTGTCACTGTGCCTGTGGATTCAGGATAGACACCAATTCGCGGTGCAAAAGCATTAACTGCTGAAAGTCGACACAGCATAGGGCAGCCTTATGGGTCTGTTCTAGAGCTGAGATTTGAGAACACAGTGAAGTGAGTCTAGCAGTACATGTCTTCTTCGCTGCCTAGGCAAGTTTAATAAAGTGCCCACGGACCACACATTTATGCGCCTCCCACATGGTAGGGCAGGCATATCAGCGAAATAGTCTGTCAGTCAAGTGTTTTGATAGAGGTCAGGTTCACAGGATCCATCAACAAGGAATCATTAAGACTCCAAGAGGGATCCCCAGAAGTAAGAGGCGAGATAAGGGACATAGTTAGTGGTGCATGATCGTACCAGGTTGTGAGACCATACTGAGACGATTGCAGCAGAGGTAGATGATAATGTGAGATAGAGAAGCAATCAATGCGAGAGTATCTGGCATGGAGAGCAGAAAAAAAAAACTATAATCTCTGTCATCAGGGTGAAGGGCTCTCCAACAATCAATAAGCTGGTTGTCGAGAAGCAATTTCCTAAGTCTCCTCAAAGCGTGTAGCAGCGTGTGGGATGAGCGGGATCTAGGGCAACATTAAAATCACCACCAAGGATTGTGAGGCCTTCCTGAAATTGATGCAAAGCGACAAGGATGGTTACGAAGCACAAATGCTGTCGAGCATTAGGGAGGGGCACAGAGGCAAGCGTATAGGTCTGGTCAGCTATTGTTCCCTTGACAAACACATATCAACCCTCGGGGTCCGCAAGCTGGGCAATCACCACGAAGGGCGTCCGCTTAGAGATAAGAATTGCTGTGCCCTTTTTCTTTGAGTGTGGATCGTTACTATAGAAACCCTGTGAATAGACACGAGAGGTCAAGCGGGGTGGAGAAGCACCACAAAAGTGGGTCTCTTGCAAGAAAGCAATAGAGACATGTTGTGATTTAAGGTCACACAATAAGTGGGATCTCTTCTCTGGAATATTAAGGCCTTTTACATTAAGAGTCAGGACCTTCAAATCAGCTGGCACGAAAAAGAGACCCGCAGACATGTTGGGATGACAGCAAATAGAGAGGTCCCAGAAGGGGGGGGGACAGAGGAAAGACTGGTGGGGGAGAGGAATGGGGAAGGGACAAAAGATATACACTCAAGATCTGGTTGGCTAACGGAGAAAGTCCTCAACTAACAAGAAAAAGGTTGTGTCCGTGCCAAGTCTGCAGAGGGCTTCGGTACAGGGGGGAATGTCAACTGGTGGAAGGAAAGAAAAACCCCCAAAATAGGAGTCACGCGGAAGCGACGAATCAGATCCAATAGAAGAGATCTGCCGCCTTCCCAAACAGTGCAATAGTAGTGTAATAACAAAGAGAACAAGTGAAGGAACGGGAACTAGCGAGGGAGCTTGGCTCCAACAACATCAGAAATACAAACTGACCACAGCAAGAACGTGCATGGCTACCGAGTGCCCACCTCCCCACCCAGAGGAAGAAGCCGCGCACTTGGGACCCAGCAAAAAGGCTCCACATAACATGAGCAAATCCCACTACTATACAGCTCAATCCCCCTTGATAAATGTCAGCAGTCACCTCCGGGGGGGGGCAGGGGGAGCACATCGCCCAGATGGGATCTAAGCAAAAGATATAGCTATATGGCAGCTCGAGGCTCATTGGGGGGGCAAGGGGGAGGGCCCGAGCCAGACCCCAAGGAGGGAAATGAAGGCATATATAGCAAATCCCCAACCCCATCCACCCAGCAGGCAGGGGGCCCCCCACAAGGGAGAACCCCCAGGCCCACCATATGGGTACAGCACCAGCAATACATCCCACAGTGATACATTAATAAAACGAAACAGTCTACCCCCACAGGGCACGCCACCGGTCTGGTGCCGCACGCATCCTGGGCCCCGGGAGCGCTATAGCACACCCCGGGTCCAGGCCTGATCCACACCGGAGCCAAACCGCCAACCACCCCAAACTAAAAGCAAAAGACAGCACACAGTGCAATATGATGCATAGCAAAGTAAAATAGCATAGGGCCCGGACCCCCCTCAGAGGTGGAGGTGCAAAGACCTCCCAGCACGGCATCAGGCAGGTGCTATAGCAAGCCCATTCATCGGACTGCCAGCGGAGGGGGAAGGAGACCAGGTGCGCCAAAGATGGGGTGTAGTGCAAAGCAGGGGCTCAAAAGTAAAAGCAGCGCCACAGCAGCAGTACCCTCAAGAACCCCAGGGATCAACTACAGGGGGGCACCCGAAGCCACCCAATGATATATGGCGGGGAAAGAAGCCCGGGGGGGGGGAAGATGCCGGTCCCAGCATAAAGGGCATGCAAGACAGGCAAAAAGTAGTGCAGGACGGGATGAGTGCTCAGGGTCAAGTGGACCCCAAGGGAATATTCAGCATCTGGGTCCAGCAATCTAGGAAAGGGTAGACCCGCAAGGAGCCAGGAAACAAGGGGAAGGGATATGGAAGGCCCGTATGCTAGGCCAGGCAAGGTAGGAACAGCAGTACACTGGATCAAGTCACTCCTCTATTTCAACATCATCCCTGGAACGGGTGTTGGCAAAGTCCGGAGGCAGTCGGGCAGTCAGGGCCTTGAAAACGTGGTCTCCTCAACCCCCGGAGGTCCGGGAGGCTCCAGTCGCAGATCTGCACATCAGGGAACCCCAACTGCCCTAAAAAAAACAGGCATCTTGTGGTAATGCTGCAGAGTATAGGCCGTGTCTCCCAGGATCACCGTTAAGCTGGCCCCAGAAATACCCAATATTCTTCTGTTGGAGCAGGGTAGTCAGGGGTCGAAGGGCCTGCAGTGTAAGATTGGATAGGTCTTGGTAGAAAGAAATCACACAACCCTCATGAGACGAAGTGCCCAGCTCACACTCCTTCCTCATAATCTACTCCTTAAGTGTGAAATCAGGCAAGCAGCAAATAAATATCGCACAGAGGGCCCTCTGGGGATCCCTGGGCAGCAAGGCTCGGTGAGCATGGTCAAAAACCATAGCGGGGGCATCAGGAAGACCCAACATGTTGTTGAAGACAGGCGAAAGGAGCAGTGGAATATTTTCCTCGACTCGGGCAGCTGCTTCAGGAACACCGCGGACACGGATGTTGTGTCGTGTCCCGCTGTTGTCTAAATTCTCGATACGCCTCCTGTATTCAGCAAAGTAAAGCGAATGCCGAGTTGAAATCCTAGTAAGCGTCTCGAGCTTGCGAAAGTGAACAGCAGTGGACTCTTCCTGCAAGGCCACGTGTTGTTCCAGGCCTCGCAGGTCGCCGCGTAGCTTAGATATCTTGTCCTGGACCGTATGCTTGATCTCTAGCACCAGGTTCGAGAAGTCCGTCCTCCAAGGTGAGGAAGAGGAGATGAGTTGAGCAGAGCTAGTGGGATCTGGATTAGGCACAGCAGTGAGGACCGGATCGGGAAGGTCATCCCCAGAAGAGTGTGAGCAAGATGGTGAGGGCACCTCACATCCATCCCCCAGCAAGGAGTCAATCGATGTTTGGGACTGGAAGAAGCCTTTAAGAGACCCAGCAGAAGACTTCCCCTTGCCCCCAGGCGTAGAGGAGCCAAAGACATCCTTCTTGCCACTAACCATTTTGATGGATGGGTGAAGATTACGTTGCTAGATAGGGAAAGTGGCGGAGATCAGCACCTAGACAGCCATCTTCCATAGTGGCAAGCCACACCCCCGACAGCTCCACTTTAAATCAATAGGAGTTTTTTGGTTTCTTCCCTATGGTGCAGTTGGTTTGTCCCAGAATAACTCAATTGTGCTTAATACCTGGCTAGTAGTGCAGTTATTTTTCTACACAAACATACAGGGGCTAAAGAAAGTGGTGAAATTGTGAGACCAACCAGCTGCACCACAGGGAACATACAAAACCCCCTGTGATTGACAGAGACATCTATAGGAAACATGGATATGGTAAACCAGCTCCACTCAATCCTGTCATGGTGTGAATCAGGGCTAGTCAATCTCTGGGCCTCCAGCTCCCATCATCCCCAACTAGCCACTGATTGCTTGGATGATGGACGTTGTGCTGTCCATCAGGTTGCAGTCCAAAGCCTGACTATGACTAATTAATAACAAATACATATTAACCCTTTGAGTGCCAGATGAGTTTTGAATGCATTGTGTTGCAATGCATTCAGTACCCCTCTAGCACTCAAAGGGTTAAGGGTCTTATGCAGGAAGTGGAAGAGTTGCAATTCTGAGACATACCACTTGCACCGTAGGGAACCAATAAACATTCACAATGTTCCCATTGATTTAAATGGGCTTTGTAAGCCGCTGAATGCCAGCAAGGTCTCCAATGTATTGCAAAGCAATAGAGACCACTCTAGTATTCAAGGCGTTAAAAGCACCATTTAAAATCAAATGCAATTTGTATTTCTCTCCTAGGGTGCAGTTGTCTGCCCCAGAATTGCACCTTTTATCTTTCCGAATTAGGACCCAAATGTATTTTTACATGTTATTGCACGTGATTAACCACTCACAGAGAGGCTGATATACTGTGATAAGTGGAGCAATTCTAGAGAAATATGGCGGCACCACAGTGAACAAAGAATCATTCCCATTCATTTCAATTAGACCTTAGGGCAGAATACCAGAAATATGCATAATTATTGATGGCAAAGTTATTAAAACCAAAACGTTACTGAATTGAGAATGTTTTTCAGAATTAGCAAACGTTTGTGATTTTTTTGTTTGTGAATGCATTTCAAAAAGTGGCCATGGCTATGACGTCCACCATTTTGTGACAGGATTAGCAATTGCTCCTAATTCAGCAAAGCAATTAGCAAACATTTTCATATGTCCGGCTAACTTTGCCGTTAATTTAGGCGCATCCGCTAATTTTGCCCTTATTTTAAGATCATGTGTTATTCAGTATGTTTCTTGCATTAAAATGTAAGCAATCACAAATAGCACATAAATGTATGGCTTTCAAAAAATAGAGAATGCATTTCTTGCATTTTGCCCTTAATTACTAAAGAGTTCTCCACAGCAATGCATTACAATGCATTGGAGACCTCTCAAGTATTCAAGAAGTTAAAAACTCCATTTAAATCAATGGAATCTTGTGAGTTTTTTTGTACAGCCGATTTCCTTCACTTCCTTAGTACATCAGATATTTTTTGTAAGTGTGCTACCTCTGTATTCATCTTTAAGATCTATTGTATAATCTAATTCTTTAACCCTTGGAGTGCCAGAGGCTTACCCCTCTGGAATTCAAAGGGTTAATCCACCCAAATCTTCTCTCCCCTTTGTCATCCCCCCACCACCCCTTGTTCACTCTATTGGGAATTGGCTCTAGTCTATAGCTAGTCACAGTTCACAATCTCATGCTCTTACAGTACCTCTGCAGAACCACATGGGGAGGGGGGAACATTTGTTTCGGAGATTTCAATAGGTTTGTACCTCGATACACAGAAAAAAATGCGGATTCCACAAGATATGTAAATACAGGAAAATTGCAGATGTACTGCAAAAATGTATATACTGCACTAAGCAAGCAGTTTTCTTAAAAAGCAAACTAACAGCCAGTTATTGCTATAGTTATACCTTCCTAAAACAAATACTACATGAGGGCTACAAAAAGTTATGAAAGTGCAGGTAACACACATCCATGTAGTCCAGTGATTCTCAACTCCAATCCTGCACCAACAGGTCAGTTTTTCTGGATATCCCTATCCCTAATGACTAAGTCACAGTATACTCAGCACGGATTAAGCTGGGGTGTTCAGAAAACCTGGCCTGTTGGTGTGCCCTGAGGGCAAACATTGACAAACACTGATGCAGACCACCACATAGGCACTTAATATATGCGTTTTACCTTGTAACCTTGTGAAGGAGTCCCCACCTCTGGATATTTTATTCCAGTGCAGATGTTCGTACTTGCCTGACCTTTAACCATTGTTCCATCTAAGTTAAACAACCTTGAGAGACCCAGCATGAAAAAGTTAAGCGAATGAAAACTGGGCAGGGCTGCATGGTGCATCTGTTATTCCAATGCAGACAGGCTTGATGGCTATTCTTCAGTTTTTTTGTCGCTCACTTTAAAGGAAAACTGCTTGTAACACTGCAGGGGCTCCCACCATCGTGTACTTGTAATCCATCATCTACCCTCATCTACCCATTCCCACTAACCTTGCAGCACATTAGAGATACCGTACTAATGTTCTTTCAAACTGCATAGTTACTTGACTTTTTAACCAGCTACAGATATGTGTACCTTCTTTAATTTAGACCACAATATGGATACTTGACTTTGTAATCGGATAAAAGGATGTCTACCATATTGACTGCGCATCATACAGATAGTTGATCCTGTAACCAGCTGCAGAGAGATCTATCCTACTGACCCTGCAATGCATTGCACAGATACATGACCTTGTATCACACAGTGGAAACAGAAGTCCCTTTGACTCACTCCAATAAGATGTGAACTTCCATCCAAAACCCTTCTATCAAGGCAATGTTCTGTAAATTATGAATTTTTCACTGGGAACCATATTGCATGGAAAGTGCCCTGTACAATTCCTATAATTCTCAGCTGGTTGTTGACCAACTGAAGATGATGGAATTTATAGGTAACAATAACAACTCACGCAACGGTATGAATTTTTGCCATTTTTGATTATTCAATGTATGCCTTTTTGTTTATTTTTTTATATATAAAGAATGTTGCAAACAGAGTTGGTGTCATAAATGAAAATTCAACTCAGTTCAATTATTTGGGCACTCCTAGGAGGCTTTAGTCTCCATAAGCCAAACAACAGACAGCTGGAGGTGTGTACTGCTTTGTATCACAGCGTGTTCAGTTTTAGCAGGGATTCTGAACATTACATTTGGTGAATAGTACATTACGGTGCCTTACTGTTCGTAGATTATGATCTCTCCACATGACTGGCAGTAAAAAGTGTAGTTTTTCTGAACCTTCAGAATTTCCTTCAGCGTTGGAACCATTACTATAAAACAATAATATAAGAATAATATGCATTAAAAGAAATCATGTCGAGAGTTAACACAATATGGCATACTTTACATGTATACAAGTGATTTTACTGCATTTACACTTTATTGTTTCAGTAATAAATCTACAACCCACACATTACTCCTGTTAACCCTTTCAGTACCAGAGTAGTGATAACTTTCATTTAAAGGAAGAGAAATGTTTTATTATGTTTTTTGAGTAAAGCAAGAGTATTCGAACTGCTGAGAGACATTTAATTGTAATGATGTCACAGATAAAACCTACATGATTTTTTTTTTTAATTAAAAAGCAATTTATGAAAAGTCAAAATGAGGTGGTGCTGTTGCTGTTAGTGAGTTAGTCTCGTCCTCTTTTTCCGGTAAGGATAACTCGGGTTTTGGTAGCAGGTTGTTGCAGTGCAAGCTGGGTTTTTTTTTGTCTACTGTGCAGAATTAAAAGCAAATTTGGCCAAATGTCATACATGCTCCCTCACTTGCACAATGACTACAGGCTGACCATGCCATTTTGTCTGAAGAATAGAATTTTAGTAATCCACTTGGGGCATGACTGGGATCCAACATGTATCAGAGGTGTTTTTGGCATGGGCTGGACTTGATGGACACATGTCATTTTTTCAGCCTATGTATGTTACTATGGCTATTGATTTTTATGGAAAACTAAAGAGGGTTTTAGGGGAGATAAAGGTGAGACACTCACTACTGAGATAAGGGCCATAAGCAGACATCAATAAATGAGCAATTCTGGGGCAAGGTGAGACACTCTACTGAGATAAGGGCCGTAAGACAGCCATCAATAAATTAGCAATTCTGGGGCAAGCCAGCAACATCATAGAAATGAAAGGCTTTGCTTTCTCAGTAAGAACCAATGGCCCATACTTATAAAAACTAGAGTTATTCTGGAGCAAATCAGCTGCAAGAGCTGCATTATTTATTTTTTTTTTTTTATTGATAATGATTGTGAATTACAGTCTGTCAGCTATTCAAAGATATTGATTTATTTACTGATCAAGCCAGTGTGACAATAAGGATATATAACAGATAACCATTCTTCTAGACCTGTACAGTACTAACAAGAACATTATTAGGGCTTTTTTTTTGTTTGTTTGTTTAATAAATCGTAGGTGAGTCGCGCCCAGGGAGTCAGGTGGGCCACATCCAGGGCCGGATTTACATCCCTGGTGCCCCTAGCAAGGCGCACTAGGTGCCCTTAGTTCTGCCCGTGGCCACCCCCCAAACACACACTCCTCACATGACCATGCCATCAGTCCTGTCCACTGTTTCCTGGCATAGTAAATACCTTTGGCCTACTAAAAGCAAGGACAAAAAAGCTTTTAACCCCTCTGCAGTGCGTTGGAGATCTCTCTAGTATCAAGTGGGTTAAATAATAGCCTGTAAAGAAGTGTATAAGCTACTGCATGGACACTGAGATTGCTCTGACTCCACCCACAATTCAGACTATGGGTGTGGCCAGCACGGTTGAGGCGCCCCTCAAAATTTGGCGCTGTAGGCAGGCGCCTAGAAATCTAGCCCTTGCCCAATCTGGCCCACAGGCCGCACGTTGGATACCCATAAATAACTAAGCAAACAAAAATTCCACAATGCACATGTTTTAAAATAATGTTACGTCACATACAACATATTTAACAATAAAGAGTCAGAACAGCAAATTGGTCTCCACCACATATGGGATAATTAAATAAGGAATCAGACTAACACGGCATCATAATCATTTATCACTGCAGCTACACACTTTTTAATACATTTGATGACAAGAAGCTTTTGCTAAAGCCACAGTTAAGTTCACACTCAAAAGCCGAGATAGACTGGCTAGTTCTTCTAACTTAAAGTGGATGTGTCACCTATGTACAACATAGCATCAATAGTTAGGCTACATGTCGAATACTACTAAAATGGTATTCTTTTTTTTTTTTTTTTTTTTTTACGTTTTATTTTGTGTAAATTTAACTTGGAAAGTCTGGGCTGCAGCTACTTCCAAATAGATAGTTACCTGCTCTGTAACCACAGTCCGTCTAAGGACGGAGGAGAGCATAGGCAGAGCAGTCTATGCGGAAGTAGCTACAGTCCTACATAAAACTTAAAAAAAAAAAAAAAAAAAAAAAAAAAAAAATGTATACCGTTTTAATAGTATTCAATATGTAGCCTAACTATTTATGCTATGTTATATATAGGTGACACATCCACTTTAACGCCACACCCCCATGTGCTTTGCTGATTTAAACAAAGTTTTGAACCCCTTTATAAACATCCCTAATAATATTCAAGGGTTAAAGTCCCAATTTAAATTAAAGGGAATGTTTATTTGTTTTCTAAATTGCAGTTAGATTGCCTTATATTGGCATTACTTTTCTCTTTATACTACTACTATGGATCAGTATTTTCTCCGAGGAGATTAAACAGTTGCATGTGTCATGATTGTGAGTCCTACTTCTGCCACAAATCCACGACCCTTATGAAAGGTAGCTATACACTGAGGCAAATAAGTTTTGAAAGTGTTCTAAATTTCTTTTGCAAGTTTAAGGGCCAAAGGGATTTGTGTTATTTTCAGCTAAGACATTGTCATTTGCAGTTGTTCAATAGCACCTCTCTCAGTGATGCTCATTAGAAGAACTGTAGGTTGGTAAATGATTGATTTTCCGCACGCTTCTGAAATAGTGTGCATTAGCAGAAAAGGAGAACAGATAAAAATGTGAGTTAAGCTCCTCTTGAAAGGAAACAGTGCCCTCTGCTGGTCACACTATGTAAGAGTAAAACAAGATGTGATCTAAACAATTCCTTACTAAAGTATATCTAACCATTTCTAAATAGGAATTATATTTACCCGATGAGCAGGTAATGTGGATACTGAAATAACAGCATAGTACAAGTACGGATGTCTAGAATAAAATAGGTCAGGCCCTGGAAAATTATCATGATGATCACAACTGCTCATTTATTACCTTATGTTTAAATAAAGTGAAGCAATTCTGGGGCAAACTAACTGCAGCATAGGGGGCAAATAGAAATCCCCAAAACCGCCACTGATTCAAATGGATCTTTTAACCCCATGAATGCTAAAGAGGTCCCCAACAACTTGCTTCACTGTGCACTGCAGGCCTTTCTAGCATTCAAGGCATCGAAAGTTCCAATTTTATCAAGGGGAATTTTGGGGATATTTTATTTCTTCCCTGTAGAGCAGTTGGTTTACTCCAGAACTAGTATGCTTTGATACGTACGGTCCATATATATAAAACCAAAACTGGAGTTATTCTGGAGAAAACCAAACGACACCATACGGGGACAATTAAAAATTCCTAAATTCCCATGCACGTGAACAGAGCTTTTTAACCCCTTGTATGCCAGAGAGGTCTCCAATGTAGAACTCTAGCATTCAATGGTTTAAAAGACCAGTTTAATTTAACAGCAATTTTTATTTGTCCCCTATGGTGTAGCTGGTTTACTCCAGATTAACTCCAGTTTTATAACTATGGCCTATATGTCCTGTTTGATGCAGTTGGCGAGGGCAGCGGTAATAAAACTGGTGTAATAAAGAACATGTCTGTAAAAAGGTCACAAACTACACAGAGTTATATATATGTTTGACAGCATTTCTTTTAAGTATTAACAACAGTTAGGTTACATAAAAAAAAAAAAAAAAAAAGTGGCGTAGAAATGGTCACGGTTCAATAAGAATTATGTTGTAATGTAAGTATAAAGAAATGTTTAACTTGTGCCAAAATTAACACAGGACTTTTAAACACTTAAAAGCTAGTGAGGTCCCAACACATTGCTCTGCAATGTCTTTGAGATCTCTCTAGCATTCAAGGTGTTAAAAGCCACATTTAATTTAAATTGTAATGTTTTTATTCCCCCTCTAAGGTGCAGCTGGTGTGCTCCACAAATGTTTAGCCAATGTGCAGGGGCCTCCATTCAGATGAATCTTTCCATACCCTTGTATTGCTATCCATAACCTGTGAAAGAGTGACATGAAGTAGGAATCGAATTCATGTTCTTTTTATTAATGACCGATGCAATGGTCTCCCTAAAGTGTATGGTAATAGTCATATTACCTGTGAAGTTAGCTCATCCTCAGAGTTTTCAAATATTAACCCTCAACATTCTAAAGAAAGTAGATTCTACGTGCTATGTCAATGTTTGCCCTGACTCAGAGGAGATTCAGTCATTCATCAAGGAACCTTTAACATTCTACAGTTCTGAGATTAACAAATTTGTTGGTACATAGTGGCAACAAAAAGCACAGGACCAAAGATGTTGCAGGCTTGCTGAGGAGGCCTTCATCCTGCAGTAGATCAACGAAGATTATGATGAAGATGTTGATTATGAAACACTCACAAGACCAGCAGGACTACTCCCCCTGCCTTCTTGGTACAAATGTCACTAATTTAGACTTTAGGCTCGATTAAATAGTCATTGGTAAAACTGTTGATATGGCAACAATGAACACTGCACGGTACACACAATGTGTTACTGTCGGAATTCAATTTCCCTACCAACAGGAACCTCAATAAATGTTGGGACAAAAAACATGGGCCCTACCAAACACTAACCCCACACTATCCCTACAATAAAGTGAAACAACACTATCCTAACACCTATAGCTGTGTAACACTTACCTGTCATCCAGATCAAGTTTTCTTCTTTAATCTTCTAACTTGCGTCTTCTTCTGTATTCTTATCTTCTTTCTTCTAATCTGCCAAAATAGATTGCCCCAAAAAATAAAAAGAAAATCCATGTGCACTGAAGAAATGCCTCCAAAATTATACCACAACTGTATGCTGCCGCCGCCAGCAGGGGAGAAAAGCAAAAATACCCACCTTAAATACCTCTCTGTCCACTGCCCAAGCCATTTTGGGTGAAATTTGAACAAACACTGGCTTTTAAATGGTCAGTGTCTGTTCAAAATGTTTCTCAGCCTTCAACTGGGTGGGATTTGGGGTTTTGTCATCCCTCTCGCTAAAAGCGGATTGGCTGGGAGGTGCGTAACCTCACATCCCAGTCAATGGAAGGCTGGGAACCATTTTGAACAGAGACTAGCCATATAAAGGGCAGTCTCTGTTCAAATTTCACTGAGAATGGCTCAAGCATCAACCCAAGAGATGTCTAAGGGGTGTATTTTTGCTCTTCTCTCCTGCCACCGCCAATAGCGGCAGCAGAGTACAGTTCTGGCATATCTCTGGGGGAATCTCTTCTGTGAACATGGATTTTCTTTTTATTTATTGTGGCATTCTATTTTAGAAGAAAGAATATGAGAAGAAAGAAGATGGAAGACCCCGCTAGACATTACAGGTAACTGTTTATTTTCAGGGGATTATGTTAGTTTTATACATATTAACCCTGTGAGTGCAAGTGGGGCATGCAGTGCTTTGCATACCCCAGTGGCACTCATAGGGTTAATTTTTGCTTACATTACACACATTTTTTTAGTACTTTGGACATATTGATATGGGCTTAGGGCCCCATATCAATATATCCACTAGTCACTTAGGTTTTTTTCAGGTTTTTTCCCCCCTTCAATTTCAGTGTTGGTAGATAAAACATGCGTTAGGAGACTTTGCACCAAAACATTTGGAGCATATTTTTGGTGATAAAGTGGGGTCCCTTAACACATGTTGCTGCCCAACTCATGGAACTGAATCACTAATTCATAATATTTTTCATTGCTTCAAAATTTAGCAACCAACTTGTTTTTTTTTTCCTGTGGTAGTTTTTCACAGCACATGTGACTGCATGGCTTACTGTGCTTGGAAAACTACCGTCAGCTGTTTTTTTTTTTTTTGTTTGTTTATTTTTACTGGGGAATATTGGATCAAGCCCTAAATGATCATTTAAAGCAGAGCCAACATCAAAAATCATGTCCTTTCCAAACGAGGTCCCACATCATAATATTAACAAAACTTGCAATGCAGCATCTGTGGGTTTTATACATTCTAGCCAAACTTTCTGCCCGACAGGAAGAGGGAGAGAGCGGCCAAGTTGCCGACATGTTCCTGAGCGGCTGCGCTCTCCGTCCCTGTATGTCTGCCATGGCTGAAATGACTGCCCCTTTCTCCATTTATGCTGCTAGGTTTGCAAGGTGGAAGAAGCGGTTACCCGAAGCCTTGCAGTACAGCTTGTACTGCAGGGAGCATAATTGCTACGTCACTAGGTACCTATGTAATTTAATATACCCCATTTTGTAGAATTTTAAAATGAAAACAAAAAGTTTTAAATCATAACTTTAATAGAATAATTTAGATTAACTAATCTTGGGGTGAAAGTTCCCCTTTAAATGGTGCAGATCAGAAACTAGATAACACTGGACTCTCTCACCCTGAGAATTGGACTAAAACCCTAAGAGTTCCCAGGTATGATCATAGCAGGACTTGTACATTTACCAGTCCACACTGAAATGAATCCCCCATTTGTCTGGGATAAGCAGCTCTGATCGTTCATCATAGTTAAGAGCAGATGTCTAATGCTCTTACTATTCAAAACTTTCTAGTTACTCTGTAAATTATATGATGCAGTTTCCCTCCTGCCCCTTTTCTCGATAGTAAGCCACTTCTGCTGTAATTACATGATGAAGTTTATCCTTCCCGTCCCTTTTCACAGATCGTAAGCCACCTCCCCATGGATCTGAAAACCGGTCATATCACAACGAGGGACAACCTTCCCCCTGTTGGTACAAGGAAAACTCTGCTCTCCTTAACGAAGGAAGGCAGGTTTTTCCTGATACTGTATATTAAAAATCAGAGATCTCAACTAGGAATGAACCTGCAATACAAATTTGCAGGCTCTATAGGAATGGTATCCTATCTAGGGTGCAGTCTTTCACTAGTGGCTTTCACAGAGAGGAAATATCCTAAAGCATATCATATTGGTCGTACCATTACAGCAGTCCAACCACGAAGTACCAGGCAATTCCTCTCAGAACAAGAGAAGCAGTCAACCCCATTTTCCTGATACTAACTGAAGATTGCCCCTCATAGTGATCCGCTCTCAGATCTGACAGAGATTTGCCGACGTTGGGAAAAGGAGCGGGGGGTGTAAAATTAATCATATGATTACAGTGTAACTCGCAATTTGTGAACAGTAAGGGTATCAGACATCAGTACTATTAACTACGATGAATGATCTGACCTGCTTGTCAAAGGAAACACTACTAACCCTTTAAGGGGAATCACACGTCACACAGATCCATTTATTTATTAAGTCCGTATTCATCAAAGAGGTACAGTTTTTTTTGGCTTTTTTTTTTTTTAAATAACTAGAACAGGAGAGATAGCTCCAGCCAGCAAGACCAGGAGGCGTACTTTTCAGTAGGCGACCTGAAAAATCTCACGAGATTCTCATGTCGCCATTGTAATCCTGACGACATAGTTAAGGTGTTAGGTGGTCGCACGCTCTTTCGCTTGCAACCTTTTAAAAGGATACCCATTTCGTTCAGTTGGTTGTCTGAAAATTTCACTTCTTTCTCATGGTTAATATGGCGCTAAAGGAAGTAAGAGGTGCTGCAATTTTGGAGTAAATTAAAAGCACAAAAGGAGAGAGAAGAAAATTCCCATTGCTTTAAATTGGGATTTTCCCCCCTTAATCCTCTGAGTGCCACTCAGGTATCCAACGCATTCTATGGCACTCAAAGGGTTAAATGTTAGTTGAGGAAATTTTGTAGCGTCGCTCATTTCCTCCAGAATGAATTTAATTTGCCTGACCAACAATGCACCCAAAATCACACAGACCAGAGCTACACATAGATCAGAAGATGCACTTACACACAACTGTACACACTGTGGTATTACTGTCATCTTGGATTTGAAAGATTTCCAATTTACTGAGAAGCAATACAATGGAGCTCTCTGAAGCATTCAAATGGGTTACATTTTACAACGAAGGTTATTAGTAAGAGTTAAAACTGTGTTTTAAGGTCCATAATGAGTTACATGTGTGTATTCATCTTAAAGGTATAGTAATACTTCAAACAAAATACAGCTCTGATTCTTCTTCATACTACTAGTCCCACGTAGTGCTGTATTTTAATACTATCAGTCTTGTAGTTCAACCGCAACTGAATAAGGATCCCAATTCCACCCCTTTTAGCTGCAGAATCCAGTCCTCGGTCCAGACGGATTGCAGAAAGGGACAATCTTCATGCAGTAAGTATAAGAAAAACCCTGCCCTCCCCGACAAAGCAGGGCAGGATTTTCCTTCTGCTCACTTAAGATTGTCTCCAGTTGTGCTCCATCTGGACTGGCTTGGAGAGGCAGAGGGACAAAGGTGAAAGGGGCGGGAGGGGGATCCTTTTTTATTCAGTTGCTGCTGAACTACAAGACTGATAGAACTGAAATCCAGCTGTACGTGGGACAAACAGTATGAAGAAGAATCCGAGCTGCATTTTGTTTGAGGCATTACTATCCCTTTAAAGTGCAAAGCAAACCCCTGAAATGCACCTTGGCATAAGTGTACAGAAGCATTAACCCATTAAGGACCAGTTGGGTAGGATATATTGCATGAAATGGGGTAAATATTTGCTGCTCTAGGGCACCCAGACCTCCCCAGCAAGTCAAAATGAAGTATACCATATAATCAGCGCTTGGTGCTCTAAAACCTTACAGTAAGCTGTTCACATATGTAAAATACAGTATTGATATAAAGTTACTTCAGACCATCACTAAACCTGCAATCTGGAGATGCTGTTTACACAGCTACGTCCAGATGACAGAATACTGTTGGAAGCTTGGCACTCAGATAAAACTCAGATAGACATATAACAAACTCCAAACACTTTATTTAATGTACAGTTAATAGTAATCTATTACTAGTTTTTTTCCTGAGCACAAGCTTTGTGAATGCCGGAACCATTATTTCTTCTATCAAAGGAGTATCTTAACTCTTTGAGTGCCAAAAAGGTATCTGCCTTGGATACCTTTCTGGCACTCAAAGGATTAAAAGCCATGTTGTAACTCGATTCTGTAATTAACCCTTTGCGTGCCAGTGATGTATCTAATGCATTGCAGCGCAATGCATTGGATGCCTTTCCAGCAAATGATTAAATATGAAATAACAAACAAAAAAACAAACACATAAATAAAAAAATAAATAAATAAAGTTGCACTTCCTGATGAGTACAGCAGAGGTTTCCCCACTGCATGAAGAAGCATTGCTCTCTCAAACTAATAAATAATCATGCATCTCAAAATGTCTCTATAGCAGTCTAATGTTAAATCTCACACTTTCACTCTCTTTTTTTTTTTTTTAAATAGTTTTATTAGAATAATAAATGTTACAAAGGCAAAAAAAAGGCAGTCCCACCAACAAAATAGTTGTGCCCAAACACATACAAACATCTTATCATAGAAATAAGACTATATCTAGGTATATAACCAAAGCAAAGAAGGGCATGATATGCATACGCCTGCATTTTGGGACATATGAAGCAGATCCAGTGAGAAGATCAGGAATAAATTAGGGGTGAAGTATCGGTTTGAAAAAATATCAAAACTCAAAGGATCAGGATGAGAGAAATGTGTATGAGAGAGATAGGTAGAGCAAAAGGAGGAGAGAAAGAGGGGAGAGGGCAAGAAGCAGGGGGGGATAGTTTATACACGGGTGTGTCAGTCTAATAACCAGATAAACCGGTTAGGGTAGAAATCAGTAATGCGAAAGCAACGGGTCCTAAACCTCCAGAAAAACCCTCCAAGAGGAATAATAGGAATCAAATGTGGATACTATCCCCAGAGAGCAATGAAGGCGTTCCATATCATAAATGGAGTGAAGCCTAGCCTTCCACTCAACAATGGTGGAAGGAACTCGAGACTTCCACTTGGCAGGTATGCAGGCCCTAGCAGCAGAGATTCCAAGAAGCCACAATCTCAATCCCCAGTCCTGAGGGGAACTAAGGAGGGATGGGAGAATCGAAAGAAGCATGACCTGGGGAGAACTGGGAAGGTGTAAACCAGATATATCAGGTAAAGAAGCTGCAAGTTCAGACCAAAACTGGGCCAGAGCACTACTTGACCACCAGACATGTAGTAGAGTGCCTTCCTCCAACCCACATCTCAAACAAAGCGGCGACACTCCAGGAAAGATTCTTGCCAATCTGTCAGGGGTACGGTACCACCAAATCATAATCTTAAAGTTAAGTTCTCACATCAGAACATTAACTAGTAATGTGGTGTGGAAACAAATAGCTAGGGTCCACTGTAAATCTGAAATAGCCATATCAAGATCGGATTCCCATGCAACCCACTGAGTAAGATACAGAGAGTCAAACTGAGAGAGCAATAATTTAGAAAAATGAGAGAGAGAGAGAGAGAGAGTTTACCTCGAGGCGGGCAAACTATAAGATGTTCAAAAGCAGTAAGTTTACGAGAAAAGGCAGCACTATGTGGAAGGGAAGAGATAAAGTGGGAAAGTTGCCAATATCTCCAATATTCAGAAGGAGGGAGACGGTGAGACGCGAGGAGGGCGGAAAAGGAAGGGAGAGTACCTGACGGTAGAAGTCGATCCAAGTTCGATAAACCGGCCGTGACCCAGTGATTGAAAGAATCTCTGCAGAGACCAGGGGGAAATCCAGGTTGCCTACTAAGGCACAGAGTGGGGAGGGAGCAGGGGCTAAACTATACAACCAAGTGGACAGTAGGTGAGAAAGAATGGGACAACGATGAACAGAAGTAGGAACATTCCTAAAGTCAGATGAATGTCTTCCAGCAAGTGACAGAGCAAAGCAGGCCAGTCTAACGAAGAGTCTGTAGAACAGAGTTCCCAAAGCATTTTTAAGGCCACCTGTCTATAATCTAAGATTAGGGAGGCCTAATCTACTCTAGAAGGACGATATAAAACAGCTGAGTGCAGTCTCGGGGGGTTTATTACCTCAAATAAAATTATCTAGGAGGGACTGTAGAGATGAGATCAGATGTTGCGGGATACATGGTGGGAGGGGCCTCAAAACGAACAACATTTTGGGGATGAGTATCATTTTTATCAAATTAATTCTGCTGAACCGAGAAACAAAGATATGGGACCACGAGTTAATGTCAGCCTTAATGGAACGTTCCAGCTCTGCCACATTTAAAGATACCACGTGAGCAATAGACCGTGACAGTCGAATACCTAAGTACTTTATAGAATCTTCCCTCCAGAGAAATGGGTAGGAGTGTTGCAATTGAGGGAACTCTCCGGGACAGTGAGGTTAAGCACCTCTGATTTGGAGTAATTAAGTTTATAAGAAGAAAAGGCTCCATAATCCTCTAACAGAGTAAGAAGAGGGGGAATAAAGTTTCTGGGGAGGAAAGGAAAAGAAGATCGTCATCCGAATAACTTGTGAGTTTAATCTACCTAGTCCCCACCACAACACCAGAAATGGAAGGAGAACACTGGACAGAGGAAATAAGAGGTTCCAGAGATAGAATGAACAGAATTGGGGAGAGAGGACAACCCTGACGAGTACCGTTAGTGACTAAAAAAGGTTGTGACAGAGTGCCGTTTGCCTGAACCTGGGCCGAAGGGTTTCTATACATAGAAAAAATAGCAGAGATTAGCTTCCATGAACCACCAACTGACTCGGTCAAAAGCCTTCTCTGCGTCTAATGAAAGAAGCAGAGAAGGGAGAGAGGAAGACAGAGCGATGAACCAACGAGACCGCCGTAACAACATTATTCATGGTTTCCCTCCCAGGCACGAAACCTGCTTGATCCGGGCCAATCAGGGAACAGACCAGAGATTTAAGTCTATCCGCCAGAAATTTGGCAAAGATCTTTAGATCGATATTGAGGAGCAAAACAGGTCTATAATTACAACAGGACGATGCATCCTTCCCGGCCTTAGGATTCACAGTGATATGAGCCGAAAGAGCTTGTGGGGGCCAAGAGTGTCCGGCTAATATAGAATTGAAAACAGAGGTAAGGAGGGGGGCTAGGTCCTCGCAAAAATGTGAGTAGTAGGAAGCAGAGAAGCCATCTGGGCCGGGACATTTACCCTTCGGAGAGCGACGTTTAGCAAGTAAAATCATTATCAAGCAAAGAGGAAGCATCAGGAGTAAGACTAGGGAGAGATGCCTTATCTAAGAAATCAGCAAGAACAGAGGAGGGGGGCGAGGAGAGGGGGGAGTAGAGGGGGGCATCTAGAACGCCGAACTAGAGTGGCTAAGGTTTTCCCACATTTATTGCCTTGTAGAAATTGTTTGGATTTATACCACATAAAGGACTTTAACGACTATGATTTCAATGTATCAGAGATCTGCCAACATAAAGTGAGAATCTGCAACAGGATGTCATTGTCTAACGACCGTTTATGTCATACCTCCAATGCTTGAAGGGCATCAAGGAGTGAAGAAAGGTGCACCCTCCTGGCCTTCTGTTTCCACGCTCCCTGAGAGATAAAGAAACCCTGCATGTAGCATTTATGTGCCTCCCAAACAATGGGCCATGACACCTCACCCCCAGAGTTTGTGGAAAAATAGGACAAGAGAGCCGCCTTAGCTTTAGAGCAGATAGCAGAATCTGAAAGCAAGGAGTCATTCATTCTCCACTTTTTCTAACCAACTCCCATCAAGAAAGATAGAATCAATCCTGGAGTACTGCTGATGCGGGTTAGAGAAGAAGGTGAAATTTTTCACGTCGGGGTGAATAATCCGCCAGCTATCAAATAAATCTAAACTACCCAACATATCAGACACTTTCCCAGCAGGGGTGTGGGGATGCTGGAACTAAGAGAGAGAGAAAGATCAAGGGAGGGATTAAGGGCTAAGTTGAAATCTCCACCGACCACCCAGAAGCCCTCCTGTAAATCGTCCAATAATGTCATGATGTTACTAAAATAACTGAAATGCGAGGAGTTAGGGGCATACAGGTTAGCCAGTGTAAAAACAACACCATCGATTGAACCCTTCAGAAATAGTTAGCGGCCCTCCAGGTCCACCCGCTGCGAACAAGATAACTATCCTTCTTTTCTTGACAGAAGCAGAAGCATAGCAGATATTAGGAAAAAGACGAGGTGACCAAGAGGGCTGCACGTTCCTTTCACTCTTTTGTGAAGTTTCAAAATAGACAGCTTTGTAGACATTTCAAACACTAAATTATGGATACAAAAATCAAATATGTTAAACCTTAACACACTTCATTTTGAAACTTTCAAATACACATCTATGGAGAACTGTGAAATTCCCTGATTATTCCAGTATGACAAAGCTCCATATGGAAATGGTACTCCTAAATAAGTGCAGTCAGAAGACTGCAAAGGAAAGCAAAGTCAAAAATCGATATTTTGCCAGTCCCAGACTGGTAAATTTGTTACTGTGAACTCTGACACTATCATCAGCTATCGGAACTTACAACACATATGGCAAATAGTCCCATTCATTTAAAACTATGCCCTCTGGATTATTAAAATGCCTCATTAAAGGAGCAGTAACATTTTTATGAAAATCTATATGTTATAGAGTAAACAAGTCTCTGCACAGCCCTCTGGTCCTTAGAGGGTTAACCATAATTGAATTCCCCTTGAGGCGAATCCAGTCAGAAACAAAAAATTTTTTGCCTAATTTGCAGAAATGTATTCAATAAATTGTAAAAACACATTAACCCCTTGGATGCTATCAGAATCTACAATTCATTGCAAAGCAACAAGCTATAGACCTCTTCAACATCCAATGGGGGGGGTTAATAAGATAATAAATAACGTAATCAAAAATGCAAATAGGATGTCTTAAAAATAAATAAGTGGCAATTTTTAAATTAACCCCTTGGATGCTACAGACTTCTCCAATGCACTGTTTTGTGCTGGAGGTGTCAATTGCATCCATGGCGTCATTTTACAACATCATAACACCTCCCATCCCCACCAACACACACAGATGTACACAGCAAATTAACTGCACCATAGGGGACACCGACAAATTCCCAGAGCTCCTTCTGATTCAGAATGGGGCTTTAAGCCTCTGAGTGCCAGAGGGTTACACAACACACTGCTTTGCAATGCGCTGCATACCCATCTGGCACTCCGACAGTTAACCCCTTAAATGCTAGAAAGGTGTCCAACGCATCCGTGTGTTGGAGACCTCTCTAGCATTCAAGAGGTTAAATAAATGCTCATTGATTTAAATAGGGTATTTTTATCTCCTAAGGTGAAGGTGGTGTGTGAAGTAATTGCTCCAGTAGATTTTAGCCCCATTGTGTTCCATGACAGACCACTGTAAGAAATTTTCCTGTACCTGTACTGTTGACAGCCTCGACTTTCAACCGCATGTGTAATCCTTCCCCAGTGACGTGATCTACAAATCGGCAAGTTGAAGGAACCAGCTTTACACCTGCTGGGAGACTCAGCCTCTCACAGCTCTCCGGAGTCTGGATCTGTAAAGAAGACTGACTCACCGACACATCAATAGGAAATCCTTTGCCTTCAAAGCCACTGAAAAGAAAACAACAATGCGTTACATTGCTGTTATCGGGAATAATACATGGGCCTTGTTAATAAAAGAAAAGAGAGGAGTAATTCTGGAGGAAATCAACTGCACCACAGGGGACAAATCATAATTCCCCAAATTCTCACTGATTTAAATGGGGCTTCTAACCCACTGAATGTTAGACATTGCCACTGCATTGTGAAGCAATGTGTTGGGAGACATCTAGCATTCAAGGGATTCAAAGTTTCTTGATAGTCAATGGGAATTTTTATTCCCCTACCTATAGTGCAGTTGGTTTACCTCAGACTTGTGTACAACTCCCTCTGTCTACAACAACATCCAGGTCTCTGAAAGGAAAATGTGCATTTCATGTAAGTCTCGTTACACTAAATAACAAAATGTACAACTGTGAGGGATTTAACTACTTATTCATATAGGGAACTATGTTCAAAGTGGAAAGAAAAAGTGCAGCAATTATGGGAAAAATAATTCCCCATAATGGACAAAATCAAAATTCGCATTCATTTAAATTCGGCTTTTAAAAGGGGAACTGTCTTCTCCTATAAAGTGATACTTAAAGCGGAACTACCACCTCAACTAAAGTCGCCCTGCAATACTTATGCAGGTGGCGACTAGCTTAATAATCATTATTTTACCTCTCAAAAGTGCCCCCAAATAAAGTTATCCTTAAGCTTCTGAGAATGGAAGCCAGGCATCACCGCGGACATTTTGAATACACGCCTGCGCTGTCAGTCCCAGTCACCCTTCATAGGCATTGCACTGGCCCGAATGGCTACGGAAGAGACTGATGGCGCAGGCGCACAGGCAGCAGTAACTTGGCCGACAGTCTCGGAAGCTTAAGGATAACTTTATTTGTGGGCACTTTTTAGAGGTAAAATAATGATTATTAAGCTAGTCTCCACCTACCTAAGTATTGCAGGGCAACTTTAGTTGAGGTGGTAGTTCTGCTTTAATTCATTATTTGTCCCCCAATAAAGGCTGAATTGGTGTGTGTGTTTTAAAGGGATAGTATTGTTTCATTATTAAAGTAAAATTGAGTCTTCTTCATACTTTTTATAATGATGTGTATCAGTAAAACATTATTAAACTTTGCCAATTTACATTTATACTCTAATAAAGTTCACCCTCCTGCCCCTTTTACTTACCTCAGCAGCCTCAGCAAACGGTCCTGACAGAATGCGACGAGGGACAATCTTCTTGTGGCATGAAAAAAAAAACTGGACTTCCTTCTTCAAGGGGGCAGGCTTTCCCTTATACTGAAAGAAGGAAGATTGTCCCTCACTGCAATCCGTCCAGTCTCGCAATCAGATTCCAGAGGTAAGTAAAATGGGCGGGAGGGAGAAACTTTATTAGAGTATAAAAGTAAAACTGCAAAGTTTAATAACGTTTTACTGATACACATCATTATAAAGAAGTATGAAGACTCGATTTTACTTTAATAATGAAACAATGCTATCCCTTTAAATCACTAATTTAATGGAGAAATAAGTTTCTAAAGTGTTACCGGATTACGTCACTGCAGGTCTTGATGTGGTACAGCTCTGTATGGCCTGTTGTCAATCTTCTCCTCCCCTGTTGAACTTGTTCCCTTCTCCTTGTCTGACGCTGGAATCCTCCATGTGACCTGGCGTATTCTTTTGTCAATGAGAGAGCACCAGGTCACAATGAGGATTCCAGCACCAGACAAGGAGGAGAGAACGAGGCTCAACAGGTGAGGAGAAGAAGAGAAGAAGATTGTCAGCCTGCAGTACAGAGCTGTACCACAGCGAGACCCGCAGTGACTTAATCCAATAACACTTTAGAAGCTTACTTCTCCATAAAATTAGAGATAAAAAAAAAAAAAAATGATTCAGCCTATATTACTTGAATATTACTTACTTACTTGAAATAAGTATTACTTTATAGGAGGTGATAGTTCTCCTTTAACCTCTTGAATGTTAAAGTCTACAACTTTTTGGGGAAGATGCACTAAGATGTGATAAACTGGAGATAAAACTAAGATATTTCAAGTGGGAGTGTCACGGATTGAATAACGAGATCTGGACCAGTACTGTAGGTAAAACAATCTTTATTAAGAATACAACATACAGAAGATACGGCAATAACAAGTGTGCAATACAATATAGGCAACGTACACTGGATAAGCAGCTGAGTTGTATCAAACCGAATCCCAAAAGGCAGAGAGGGAATATTCTGACTCAGGTCCACACCTGAGTGGTCACAGCAGGTACGCACCTGTAAAGACAAAGACCATAGCAAAGGACCGGGTTACAGGTCTGTACCTGAAACACCCCTGAATGAGACGGAGCACGGAGGCCGCTAGAGTCACTGGGAGACTCCGGGATCAACTCAAGTCCGCACTTGAGCAAACGATACAGGCCGTGCCTGTATGAGCAAGGACTGGGTTACAGGTCCGCACCTGAACACCCCAGTATACGAATTGACGCAGCAGGAGAATCCCAGACTATTACTGGAGCGTGGAATGCTGGATGCGCAGTGAGTAGCCTCAGATAATATCACGGTGGCTAGTCAGACACACTGGAACAATACGGAGCTAATAACAACCAGAGCCGTAGGGCTACACCAGATTGGTTATCGGACTAGCCAGGGTCAACACGGAGCGGGTAGTCAGACAAAGCCACAGGTCAGCACCAAAACGGATAGTCAGCCAGGCCAAGGGTCATACATGGAGAAGGTAGTCTACCAGAGCCGCAGGTCCACACCAGAGGGAGTTGTCAGACAAGCCGGGGTCATACACGAAGCAGGTAGTCAGACAATCGAAGGTTGGCACCAGAACGGGTAGTTAGACAAACCAAGATACACAACTAACTCAACTGCACAGGACACCGTGAAAGGGCAACAGTGAATGGTTTCCAGGCAGTATATGTACTTGGGCACCAGGAAGGGGAGGAGACCCAGTTGATGTGCTGTGACTTTAAATGGAACGCACGTCCAACCTATGGACGTGCTCATAATAGTATAGACCTGCTCCAATAGCCCAGCCACTGATGACTCCACACGGCTGGAACACCATGCAGCTGTAGGAAGCCGCTGTCGACTCGAGCAGCCGACGCGCACAGTAACAGGGAGAGATCTTAGTCCATTGTCTTCATAGAATAACACAGAACCAGAGAAGTGATAGAACTGGAGAAGTAACTGATGTTAACGTCAGTTTTGTTTCATGTAACGCGAACTAGTAGAGGTTGAGGAAAATTGGCGTTAGGGAGAAGGAAAATACAGGCGCAGCAAATTTATAAAGAATTGTCGCCGTTTGCGATAGATTTCCAACAATATTATCGCTAGAATTTTAACTCCTTGTATATGCTGTCCTCAAGCATTCCAGGCGTTAAAATATGCAAATCAGACCTGGCTTATCTTCACTTGCCATGCTTTAAGGACAGTTCTTAAACGGTAAGAAGAACAGCTTTTATAAATCTACCTCAAAGATCCATGCGCTGCACTGTCCTATCAAGGATGTAGCTATGGTAGGGACAAAGGCCCATATTTATAAAAGTAAACTGGAGTAAACCAACTGCACAGTAGTTGAATAGAGCGGTTTTTGAATGCCAGGTCTCCACATTGCTAGTATTCTAGGGGTTAAAAGTCGAATTTAATTGTAATTAGAATTTGTCCCATATGGTGCAGTTTTTTTACCCCATATTAACATCAGTTTACTTAATAAATATGGGCCAGTGTTATGGAGGAATGCTAATCAGTGACATGTGGAAGCTTGTATAGCCCAATTCACATGAGGTCCTAGTAAAATGGTGTGAAGCAGGAGCAGCATCCTGCATCAAACACCCCAAGTACACATTCTGTGAATTCTCAAAGACCTGGTTGTACAGCCCATGAGACTATTTCAACAGAACATTCCCGATACTACTGTAGCAGGACAAAGCCAGCTTTCACATTGCAAGCATTACTGTAGACAACCTATGTGGTTTCCATACACAGCCATGGCCCACACATTTCCCAAACCTATCTCCCATTGATCAAATATGAGATGTGACTTGTACTGGAATCCTTCCACGTCCATCCTGCAGTAATAGATGATGCATGAACTAACATTCACTAAAAAAGGTTGAGCATCTTACTGAAAGTATGCCTTGTTGTCTTTTTAGATAATACTTTGTGGCACCCAGGACATTATATCACATACATCAGGTATACATGAGAGTATAACTACACAAGAGACACATATGAAGATAAAAAGGTCCATAAACATCAAAATGGATATTGTGACAGATGCATCAAAGTCCTAAAACAAACCAGCAATCCAGTGGAACTGCAGGGGAAGTTCAATCTTTGGAACTATAGCTACTGAAGACTACACCTCCCGCCATCCCCAACAAGCCAGCAGCAGCTAGAGGATGATGGAAGCTGTAGTCCAAAAATTGGAGGTTAAAAAAAAAAATGACTCGTGTTGTTCTACAGTCTAAGGATACTAAGGCAGGGTGGTCTATTTGGATGCAATGGCAGATTTGATCCCGCATGTTCACATACACAGATAAGATACACAGATAAGTTTCCTACTGTCATTGCAGTGAGTGATACAAGGTGCTTTTTTGTTTCATGCTCAGATATGTGTAAAGTGACTCTAGGCCTAGAAGTCTCTTTCAGTGCATATGTTATTTAACTACATACTCCCTTTTTATTGTGCTACACTTGTGATTTGTGTCTGTCCAAATCTCCATTACGATATTCTTTTCACCAGAGGATTCATATATTTGTATCATATATATTCACTGAATTGGTTATATATTTAGGAGATCAATATTTAGGGTGCTTGGATATTTTATTCTGTATTTTTCATTCTTTAATAACATGCTGTGATTATTAACCCATAACATGCCAGGACCATCAAAGGATAGAAATCTATGACAGTAGTAGCATGTCATGCATTGTTAAGGGGTTAAACAAGTGGAGCCATCACAATCACTGGACTACATATCACAAGCCAGTTAACAAGCAGGGATATCTTGAAAATTTGCACTGTTGGTGTGTCCTGACACATTGCCAAACACTGACAGAGGCTGAGGATTCTGTCCTTTGACTGTATCATCCACATACCAAATAAAGAGGAACTATACTCAAATAATACATTTCTCTTATTTTTTCTTGGGCAGGTGTCCTTAAAAGAGCACCCTATTACTTTTTATTTACAGTTTTTATTTGATCTCTGTTTTAATTTACTGATAGAAAATTTGATAACAACTTGCATCCTTTTTAAGTTAGTCAGATTTATTGAAGCCTACAGCTTGTTTGACCAAGATTTCTATATATACTGGAAACTGCAGATACAATGCAAAAAGTAAATTATGTGTGCACTGCTGTATGTAGGACACATACCAATGTAACTAATTTAGTTAAATTTAGATCCTCTCACTCCCAGAGGATAGCTCCCCTTAAATCTTAGAGAAGAGCTCCAACAAGCCCACACACTCCCTGTAAGTTTTTGTTGAGATGGACCTCATGATCTCTGTGCCTAGAGAGGTCTGCTTCACCTCACTGAAGATGCTGTTAATGTTGGCAAGCAAAACTAGGAGTCAGACGGTATAGTTAATAGAACCTTTATTATGAGAATAGTGACAGTAATGCAATATATAAACACACAGTGGGTGATTGAAACGGCAAGCACTGTATCAGGAACAGCAGCCTCACGATCTCTGCACCACACTGTCCGAGACTAGGCCTCAGCCCACTGGAGTCTCGTGGTAAGGTAACGCCCAAGAGATACTGACTCAGCCTGCAGTCAGTAGCTAGGAGTCTGCTAGAGCCCCAGTACTAGGAAGGATGTCTGAATAATGGAACCAACAAACGGAGCCTTCTAGTAAGCACCAGATAGGATAGTCAGACAAGACAAAGTCATACACGGAGAGGGTAGTCAGCCAGAGCCACAGGTTTGCACCAGAAAGGATATCTGAGCCAAATCAGAACGCCAAGGAGAACAGTCAGACAGAGCCACAGGTCAACACCAGAATGGATGGACAGGCAAGCCGGATCATACATAGGAATCAGGAATACTAGAAAATGAACTGCTCAGAACAACTTAAGGGTGGCTGAGTCAGGACTCAGTCTGCCCTTTAAAGGGGATCTCTCACCTAAATACATGTAATGCTCATTAGTTAGAGCATTTATCTAAAACACTGAAAATATTGTTCATTGTATTAAAAAAGAAGTTACATGCGCAAAAATTAAAGTTTAAAAAGTGTCCGGCAGCCTACTTCCGGCTTGCCGAGCTTTGCCGACCAGAGACAGTTCCTGTCCCACTACCCATCATCCTCCGGTGACGGAGGCTGTCTGTCACTAAAGTGGAGCGATCGCATTGGCAGAGATCGATATCTAGCCAATATGATTGCTCCACTTTAGTGACAGACAGCCTCCGTCACCAGAGGATGATGGGTAGTGGGACGGGAGTTGTCTCTGGTCGGCAAAGTTCGGCAAGCCGGAAGTAGGCTGACGGACACTTTTTAAACTTTAATTTTTGCACATGTAACTTCTTTTTTAATACAATGAACAATATTTTCAGTGTTTTAGATAAATGTTCTAACTAATGAGCATTACATGTATTTAGGTGAGAGATCCCCTTTAAACCCCTCCACAGCAAGTAGGTAGGAGGAGGAGCAGCTAGAGGGAGGAAGTAGGTAGGAGGAGACTACAGGAAACAAACACACATAAAACTGAGGCCTGCAGCATGCTTGAAGCCTCTTGTCCACAGATGATGCATGGAAAGATGCTGAGCGTCGCTGAAGCAGTGGCGCTGGAAACAAGGTACTGTGACAGATGAACATATCTGGATGAAACATGACCAGATTTCAGAGCTTTTCCTGGTTTTGTGGAGCTGGACTGTCCTTGGGTTGCATAAGACTGATATCAATCCTCTGCTATGTCTTGACTGAGGAGCTCCTGAGTGGATGTCAGATCACAGAACAAGCAAAGAGTCTGTCGCTGACTGTTCCAGTCTGTCACTGACTCTGTTACAGAGAAAGCAATCTAGTGACTGGGACTATAGAATTTAACCCATGCATCTGATCTCCCCCTGGGCTTGAGCCCCAAAGTTTTAAATGTCAGAGAAACGCATAAGGGAACACTTTAAGTAAGCAGAAACCAAAAGCAGGTATAGGCAAATTTAGCAGATACAGTATTAACAAGAATTGGCAATCAGGAACATGAAGCAAGGAATGTTAGGTCACTGTAGTAAACCTCAATAACCTGGCAAAATGTAAGAGCAAAACACTGGTTTATAAAGAAAGCCAGGGTGGAGGCAGAAAGTTCTACAATAAGATAGACCAGGGTTGCTCAAACCTGCCCTCAGCCCCCCACCCCAGTGCAGGTTTTCTGTATCTCCTCATATGAATACAAGTGAATCAAATCAATGGCTCAGTTATTTGAAATCCATAAGGAAACTGACCCTTCCCAGAACATATAATGTATAGGAGAACAGAGGAGTTTAAAGTACAGATATAGACTGGATTGCAAGTTCATGTAGTTCAGTCAGTCTGTAGTGTGTTCTCAGTCTGTTCACCTACAGATTGCAAGCTATGTGGGTCCCTGTCCCTGCTAATTGCAAGTTCTGTAATGTATTATTTATTTGTACTGAAAACCAGGTGCGTGGGGGGGGGGTTCTCTCATAGATAGTATGTTATGAGGAACAGTTTCACTGGTGACTAAAAGCTCTATGAGTCTGTCTCCCCTTATTGTACACTAAGCAGGCCTGTGCTAAAACACAACTTAGGTTCTGATGTTTTGGTTTCCCTGGTGATTGTTAGTTCTGTGATTTAGTCCAGTGATTCCCAGCTCCTGATCTTGGGGCACACCAACAGGTCAGGTTTTAAGGATATTCCCAATGAAGAACAGTTAGTGCACTCAAAATGAGCAAGTCCCTGATTGTCTATCTGTGAACAAACAGGGGTGTACTGAGGAGTAATTCTGAGAATCACTGATTTGGTCTGTATCTATGCTGGAAACACTATGGGTCAATGTACATATAAAATATAAGCCATAAAAGTCAATTTCTGTGTGGACTACAACCTTGGCTGTCCATAAGCATAGGGTACTAATGAAATACAATACTGATGGTATGTGCAACACTAATAAACTACATACTGGGCAAATGACACACCAATTGCATACCATAAAGTGCCCTTATTTGTCAGGTTCAAGTGCTGTGAGGTCTTTAAATGCTCTGGACTCTTCAGCAATTAAAACAAAAAGTAATCAGGTCCACCAGGTCCACTTTACATATTGTAGTGTAGTTTGATATTTCAAAACTGTACCATATTGAATAATATTATATATCTTATTTGATTTGCTTTTGTTTCCTATTCTTATATTTCCTACTCTATTCAATATATTTTTAAAAACGTTATGTTATTGCATTTATGCAAAACGTCTGGACTTTTCCTAGTGATCCCATGACAATGAAGGACAATGGTGCTTTGAAGGGGAAGCTCTGCTATAAAACATCAGACCGCTGCTGGTCATCAACAGAAAATACGTTATCTCTTTGAATGCCAGTGGGGGATACAGTAGGGTGACCATATGTCCTGGATTGCCCAGGACAGTCCTGTATTTTAAATGTGCATCCTGTGTCTCATGGGACAAGTCAAAGTCCTGGAATGAAGAGCACAGAGTTCTAAACACTTGAAGGAGAACTGCCCATTACCTACTCTGACAGAGCACAAACACTATGGAGAGAACGGAGCCTTGATCCTGACATCATACAGGACCTACAATCCAATTGGTTGTAGTGTAATTCCAGTCTAAGGCTTTGGGTGTGAAGTACATTGTCTTGTAACCCACCATAGGCAATTCTCCCTCTAGTGTTCAGAACTCTGTGGTGCGAGCAGGTTGCATATGGATGTCCAGTTATATTCGACTATTCCCACCTCCTTAGGTTCCCTGAATGCTATAATGGAAATATGATAACCCTACTGTACAGCGCATTGCATAATCCTCCAGCACTCAAAGGATTAAAGGATTCTCTAAGAGAGTTATCCATCCAAGCAAAATGGGAAAGAAAACATTATTGTATGAGATGCTACCGAAGATGTACATGCACTCATGTCACCTTTGTGTTATCACACGTTCATGTCACTCAAATGGTTATGTTACCCAAACAGTGAATAAGGACTGTGACTAGACATAACAAGCACTGTTTACAGTTTATCTGTATTTCAAACTCATTGCACGTAATTTTGTTTTGTGTCCGGAAAAAATATTTACCCCAATATGAGTACTGCAGTCAGCATGTTTTTCCTTATTTCCAGACGGACAGTGGTGCCGGTGCCTGCTGGAGTGTGTAAATTACTTGCCGATGGACCTCTGATTGCAGGATCACACTGTGTACCCATGTCTGTATAGCTCTCTTTTACTCACATGGGAGGAAACAGCTCCTGACTGTACTACCGCATCCGAGGTGCGCTGTTATGCGAACCAGCTTTGCCTGCAGCGCCACCTGCTGGAATCACGTGTGCACCACGATAACATTTGAGATGCGCTTGCATAATAAACTGTAGCTGCTAGCAATTAGTAGGTTATGCATTTAACTGTAAATTTAGAAAGTTATCCAATGCATTGGGTTGCAATGCCTTACATATTCCTCTGGCAATGAAAGGGTTAATACTACCTTTTAGCATACATGTGATTTTTCTAAATTAGTTGTCCGTTTGAGCTTTGAAATATTAACCCTTCACATACCATATAGATGAGGTTCCAAATTACATTGTATGTCTATAGTTCTAAACCAGATGTGCTTCAAACAGTCTTAAAACAACAATTATTACGTTTTATTAAGTATTCTCCTATGGGTGCAAGGTACAGCCCCAAAATGACTCCCATCTATCAGGTGTTTTTTTTGGGGGGGCAGAAAATCAACCCCCCCAGCTGGAATGCAACCACAAGCACATTCTCTAGAGACACACTATGTATGATTTCAAGGCAATATTATGGGTCTATGAGGATCTGCATTGAGCAGGACTGATTTAGCATAAATACATTGGGGGAGAATGTGGGGTCTCCTTTCTGCCCCCCTTTCTGCTCTCCAGTTGGTTTACCAGGGCTCACAATGCGGCCCTTGGGGTAGATTTGATAAAGAGGTTATAAAGATAAATACTTCTCCATTGATATATTTCCTATGTTATTCTATGGAGCTGCCTTTTTAACATGCAACAATCCAAAGATATCACTGTTTGTAAACACAAAAAAAACAAACAGAATGTCCAACTAGGTATACAATATGCCAGTTTAGAGACTAAGAAACAGGTCACTGGTGTAGATCATGGGTTAGGAAACACTGGACTCTCACCCTGAAACTTTGACCCGTCTCTGTAAGGCTTGGGTGAGAACCCCGAGTCTCAGGGTAGAAACCAGAGTGTTCCCAGATATGCCTTTTAGTTACAATTCTGGAAAGACCACAGTTTTTGAAGGTCACAATTCCATATGTTGATACAACATGACTAATGTGGGATTCCTTCATCAAGGCACTTGCCTTTGTACCAAAACATAAACAAGTTAATGGTATAGTAACCTTTTATTTTTACTTTACATATTCTGCAAGTGTAGAATATGTGAAGTCAACTTGCCCATCCTTTTAATTTTATTTTTTGCACCTCCACCTCTTTTTAAATACTTTTATGTTCCTGACAGTGAGGTCATAAAATGTCTGACTCCAAGGGGGTTTCCCTCTTTGATATAGGAAGTAGGGATAGTTATACAATGTTGCAAGTTCCCTGGTGAACTGATTGATGTGTTCTGTAATGGCAGGCTTTTCTACATTGTTTCACTCTTTTTTTACATTGTATCTTTATTAAAAAAAAAGATAATTATATTAGGGACATAAAAGTGTAAAGTAAATGTGGAGATGACAAAAATAGTAATAAAAATTAAAGGCAATTTGGTTTTACATACTGTGCACTTGCAGAATATATAAAATTAAAGGAAAGGGTTACTGTTCCTTTAATTCTTTAAAAACCAGAGTGGTTCAAAATTTGTTGGACACCCCCCAGTCCTTAAAGGGATAATGTCAATATACATTGGTATCTATCCTCTTTCGAGCATATCATATCTGTACAATGTACACCACAAAGGCCAAACATTTCTGCTGGCTGATAAAAATGATGATCATATCAATAACTACAAACTATTATCCTCCATCACTTTTTTTGATGAGCTTAAAAATAGTGAACAGCTATTAACCATCTTCATTGCCTGTATGTAATTTTTGCACAAATGTTTTGGTGTAATACTGATGGAGAATTTAAAGAAAAGTAATGCTGGACGTCCGGGAATGTGACTTTCTATAAGGCCTGCTCATCTAGCACTGGGCTTTTCCACCTTTATTCAACTTCTCACTTACCCACCATGGTGCGCTAACTGGAGCCGAATACTTATTCAGCTCCATTAATGCTTTACACTCCTCTGTAGTGTATACTGTCCTATATTGTATTATGTTGAAAAAATATTTTGCTTGTATTTGTGTGTTCAGTCTTATGACAAAACTATTGCTTTACAAGTTTACATAGTTTCAACAGTATAGCCTGTGTGCATAGATCTCTGTGCCTGTCATGGACTGGGTGAGAAAGGTAGCTGGTACTACTTGAAAGCAACACTAGTTCGTGTAGTCAGCTACAGGTGAGCCCTTGCTGCAGCCACAGCTAGAGCTGAGCCAGGGTCAGATTATGATGAGCACACTTGTGCCGATAGTGCAGAGAGCAAATTTATCTCTAGGTAGCTAGTCAGGAAAAGGATCCAGATAGCAACAGAAATTCTGCTCTAGACATGACAGAACAGAGGAATATTGCTGAGGTGAACAGGAACACTGCTTTGGTTGTGGTAAATCAGAAGAATACTGGTGGGGCGAACAAGAACACTGCTTTAGTCATGGCGGATCAGATAAATACTGCAGAGGTGAACAGGAACACCAATGCACTTGTTTTGGCGGATCAGATGGATACTGCAGAGGTGAACAGGACCAGGTCTCGGGTGTGTGCTCTGCAGCAGGTAAGGATAGCAGGTATGATACACCATAGTGACAGGACCTAATCTAAAAGGCATACTCAGCAGCAGGTAAGGGTAGCAGGTATGATACACCATAGTGACAGGACCCAATCTAAAAGGCATACTCAGCAGCAGGTAAGGGTAGCAGGTATGACAGTGCCTCATCACACACTGTTCTGTAACCACAACTCTATTTCACTTCTCTGTTGCTTACTTTTCCATGGTTTGAGTGCTGACACTGCACACCCTCTAACCCAGAGCAGGCAAATTAAAAAAAAAAAACAACCAAAGGAGTAATGCTAAAATCCAAATTGTTTGTATATTAAAGAGGATGTTGTAAATTGCAAATATAGTTTTAAAAGTTTGCATAATATTGCAACTTTATATAACAAGGGCATAACCTTTATAAAGTGGCACACTTCTCCAGTGTGCCAAGTGTAGCACTGAGCATGCAACCATGAGAAAAAAGTTTATTTGTGAATCCAAATTCCATCAAGAATATATTTTAGATGTGTGCCTACATTGGTCAGAGTTGAGGGTTTCAAACAACAGAGAAACTGACCCTCAATGCTTAGAATCTATAGGAGAACTGAACCACAGAATTTAAGTACAAATACAGACTGTACTTCAGCACTTGCAATCTGTAAGAGAAGCACCTCCAGTATTTACCCTGGGTCAGTTCAATAGACAGGCTCATTCTGCTTCCTAGCCCCTTCTCGTACTTCCTCTTCCAACCCCCTCTTGCCTCAGACCCTTGGCTCTTTTTGCTTTCCCAAGACCATTCTTCTTGCTCCATCCCCTTGGTTTTTCTCACTTTCCAAGCCTACATATTCCATCACTCTGTCCCTCTACCCCTCTGTCTCTCCACAGTTCAATCTGAAAGGTAACTATGGCTATCAGAGGAAGTGATTTGATTTTCTATTGTGGCCTAAGATCATTACGCTTGTTACTCTGGATGTGCAAGTTTTAAATCTGGGAGATTGGAGAGAGTAGTCTTGTAATCATGATTAAGCATTGGGAAACACGTAGATGAAGACAACGACATTTTATCAGTGGATCGGTTGGTCGTGCATTCTCATTATTATGCTTCATTAAATGCATATTTTAAATGATTGTCAATAAACAAAAAATATGGTTTTGCTTGATGCCTGTGAGTAGATACATGGTTTGAGCAACTCAAATGATGCTACTCAAACACTGCATGTGATTTGGGCTGAGGAGCCTTGAGTTCATACACAATGTTATCAATTCACAGGCAGTTAATCACTTCAAGGAGAAATATATTTGAATGTACTTACCTTCTTGGAGCCACTGAATATCTTGTGCTAGTATTAAAGCTGAGAAGTGGTCTCAGAGCTGAAAGCACTTAGCTGCAACTGCTTGTACACAAGGTCAGCACACATAAAATAATATTTAACTTATAACTGTGCACGGGTCTTAAAGAAGGGTCCCTCCCAACTGCCATCAACAGCAAAAAGACAATAGTGATAGCTACATCCTCAAATAAAATGTTGAGACATGCAACAAAACTGATAAAGGGATTGGGGGATGTGAGTTATAAAGAGAGACTAGCCAAACTGGGTTTGTTTACGTTAGAGAAGAGACATCTAAGGGGTGATATGATTACCGTTTACAAATACATTCAAGAGCAATACAAAGAACTAGCCAATTAATTATTTACGCAGAGAGTGGAGCTAAGAATAAGAGGTCATCCATTAAGACTAGAGGAAAGGCAGGGATTCTTTACAGTAAGGGCAATAAAGCCATGGAATTCTTTGCCTTGGCATGTTGTACTTGCAGATAATGCAACTGCTTTCAAAAAAGCAATGGATGCCTACCTAGCACAGAACAATATTGAAAATTATAACAGATGGCTTTAAGATGTGGTGCCCATATTTAAAAAGGGATCAAAGTCACAGCCAGGAAATTACAGACCTGTAAGCTTGACATCTGTGGTAGGGAAGCTGTTTGAAAGGTTGCTAAGGGAATATATTCAAGAATTCTGCTGGAACAGGAATATCATTAGCAATAGCCAACATGGCTTTGTGAAAGACAGGTCTTGTCAAACTAACTTGATCGCATTTTATGAAAAAGTAGATGTGGGAGCGGCGGTTGATGTGATCTTTTTAGACTTTGCCAAGGCATTTGATACAGTTCCACACAAGAGGTTACTGTACAAATTGAATGAAATAGGCCTAGGGGAAAATGTTTGTGTGTGGATTGGAAATTGGCTGAAAGATAGAATGCAAAGAGTGGTAGTAAATGGCAAGTTCTCCAGTTGGATAAACGTGATAAGTGGAGTACCTCAGGGATCTGTCCTGGGTCCTCTTCTTTTTAATTTGTTTATTAATGACCTCCCAGAGGGCATAGGGAGCCATGTGTCAGTGTTTGCCGATGACACAAAATTAAGTAAGGTAATAAAGTCTGAACTGGATGTGTCTTCATTACAAGAGGATTTGGACAAATTGAGTAACTAGGCAAGTGGCAAATGAGATTCAATATAGACAAGTGTAAAGTTATGCATTTTGGGTATAATAATAAAAATGCAACATATAGTTTAAATGGTGTTTCTCTGGGGAAATCTACAAATGAAAAGGATTTGGGAGTAATGGGAGACAATAGACTTAGCAGTAGCATGCAGTGCCAGCTGGCAGCTGCAAAGGCCAATAAGATATTGGCGTGTATTAACCCCTTAACTACGCGACTGAACGACCACGGAGCAATTTTTTTTTATTGCTCTGTTGCGTTCCGGACTCCCCGAACGGCGTGCAGCTGCGGGGGGAGCCCGGAATTCGATGACGATCATAGTACGTCATCGGTCGTTAAGTCAAATCGACCCTTGACGTACTATGACTGTCAAGGGTCGTTAAGGGGTTAAAAGGGGTATTGCCTCAAGGGAAGAAGATATAATTATGCCTCTTTACAGGTCCATGGTAAGACCCCACCTAGAATATGCTGTTCAATTCTGGGCGCCCTTTCTGAAAAAGGACATTATGGAACTAGAAAGAGTGCAGAGGAGGGCTACAAAACTAGTAAGGGGAATGGAACGTTTTACTTATGAAGAAAGGCTAGAAAATTAAACTTGTACACACTAGAGAAACGGCGTCTTAGAGGAGATATGATAACACTAAATAAATATGTTCAGGGCCCATACAAAGGGCTCTCCAAAGACCTGTTCATTAACAGAACAGTACAAAGGACAAGGGGCCACCCGCTTAGACTTGAGGAAAGGAGATTTAATCTACAACAGTGGAAGGGTTTCTTTACAGTAAGGACAATAAAGGTATGGAATTCACTGCCTGAGGAGGTGGTGCTATTGAATACATTAGATGCCTTTAAAAGGGGCCTGGATACTTATTTAAAAGAGCATAACATAGAGGGCTATGTACGTTCGTATTGTGATTAATATTAGGGCTTGTTGATCCAGGGAGAAATCTGATTGCCATTTGGAATCAAGAAGGAATTTTTTCCCCCCGTTCAAGGCAGAATTTTAAATTGCTATATTGAGGGTTTTTTTGGTTTTTTTTTGCCTTCTTTTGGATCAACGATGGTAAACAGGAATAGGTAAAGGTTGAACTAGATGGACGCAAGTCTTTTTTCAACCTAAATTACTATGTTACTATGTAAAACAGGATGTTGTCCAGGGAAATATCTGACTGCCATTTGGATTCAGGAATTTTTTTTACCCACTTGGGGCTAAATTAGAAATTCCTCCAGAGGATTTTTTTTTTGCGTTCCTCTGGATCAACTGGGGTGTTTTTGGCATGGGCTGGACTTGATGGACACATGTCTTTTTTCAGCCTCATCAACTATTTTACTACGTTAGTTGAAGTTATGGAGCAAACCAACTGTACCATAAGGGACAAATGACACTGACAATTGATAGAAATGGGACTTTTGAATCCTTAAATGTAAGAGAAGTATTGAGTTTGCATCTGAAGTCACTCACGCAATAAAGGTATCAATTTTTTACTCTACTAGTCTCCTGCATTTTCTATGGCTAACACGGTACCATGCTTTACCCATATTAAAATCTTGCCAAATCATCTACAGAGGCCTCAAAAAATATCACTCCCAAACCACCCTTTATGCTGAATAAACAGTCTTCAGCTTTGCTTCCCCACTTACCACCACCTCACACACTTGACTCAACGATTACCCCACAGCAACTCCCTATCTCTGGAAATCACTGGTACACTCCATAACACTCTATCCTAGTTTTCACTCATCCAAACACTCCTTCAACAACTCATCTATAGAGAAATACTTACACTCAATACTTCTACCCTTTCCAACATATATAAGAGACCAACTCTACAGTTAGCTCAAATCTTTCCCTTCTAACTAAACAGGATCCCAGAGGATAAGGTCTCACGAGCAGGGTCCTCTCAATTATTTAAGTGGGTCATGTTCCCTAATTGTAAAGGGCTGGGAAATATGATGATAATGATAATATTTCATAGGTCTTGGGAAATAGATGCAGACAAAAAAGTGTTGCTCCTGATAATCTCATACATATTTGGAACATTTCTCCTCACATGCAAGTATATTTTGGAACGCTAACTGCTACACTAACTACTACTAATATTGCAACACTTTTTGCACATCTAGGGATATGGGGAATGCATCTATATGATTTTTTTCTTGCACACAGTACAATATAAGACATGGAAACACTGAAATTTGAAATTTCTTCCCAGCAATAAGAACTTTTATTACTCAATACAGGGGCAGGCAAAGTTAGGTCCTTCAGCTTCTACCAGACTTCACTTCCCATCATTCTCTGTGAGCAACTGGCTGGCGGAGGATTATGGGAACTTTACCCTGACAGAAGCTAGTAGGTCGCACCTTGCCGACTCCTGATTTAACCCCAAGGTTTTTGTATTAGGGTACAGGTTAGGTATATCCACTGACTGCTTATAGTTAATATTTTGTTGCTTGTGTATTTTCTTATTTGCAGACCTCATTTTGCAGTAGGAATAAAGAGATGTATATACAAAGCATTGGTTGGTTTTTTTTTTGAGCAAACAAATGGCACTGTAGGTTACTAATGAAAAAACAAAAACAAATTATTTTTTCCTTCAATAGGGCTTTGAAACCTTTGCTGGCTACAGAGGAATCCATTACATTGTTTCACAATGCACTGGAGACTTTTCTAGCATTCAAGGGTTAAGAGCCCAAGGAAAAGAAAGGGGCTCCTCATACAGTAGTATAATAATGCACCAGTTAGTCTCACATCCAGTCCCTTTATGGGGGTATTCACATAAAAATGGTCTATCAAACAATTATATGAAAGAAAGACAAAACTCGCAGATGGGAGATTTCAATTACCCACTCCCACTTGGGTTCGCTCCTCCAGGATCAGTCAGATGCTCCTACCAGACCAGTAGGTTTCATATAGAATGCCTTTCCCAAGGGACCCAAAATTGAAAGAAATAGATTGCAAGGGATACTAAATTATAGAGCTCTATTTAAACATATCCATAACATCAAATGATGTTAATCATTGAGCTGCTCTCACCGGTGTCCGCAATGCACCAGTGTGGATAATCGCTTGCAGGGAGTATTAAGGAACAATGGAATTATTTTCCAACACGTATAAATCCAGATGGCTTTCAAAGGGTTATTTGGAAACAAAAAATAAATATCTCAAAATTTGTATAACAATTTATTAAAATTAGTTTTTTGTTAAAAATAACCATATTTAGATGTAAAATTAACATCCAAAACAAAATTTCTAGAAAAAAAATCGCTCATTGATTGTAATGCGTTTCGTGCGTTTACCTGCCACTTTATCAGACTCCAATGAGCCTATTTACAAATCGGTGCTTTGCAGACACAGGGGAGAGCAGCTCCGTGAGTACCATAATTTGATGTTATGAATATATGTAAATTGCTCTTTATTTTAGTATCCCTGTTTGCTCTATGTTTCTTTAAATTTAAATCAATGCACATTTTGGGAATGCTTATTTCTCACCTATGGTGTAGCTGGCTTGTCCTAGAATTGTTCAAGTATGCTTTTATACATTCATACATTCAATGTATTAACACTGTTTCTGCTGCATTCCGTAACATTTCAAAGGGCTAAAGCGGGATGCTTATGTTTTAGGTGTTGTGGCTGGTGAGCATTACAGAGAAAAATGTTACGTTACTTCATGACCCAGTGATACCCCTTTTATAACTGAATAAATTATTTATAGCAACAAAAAAGTATTTTATTTACACATACTGAAGTTTAAACAAACATTAATGTGAGTTTTATTGCTGTGGAGCAATGAGATACACTTACATACACACTGCATAGTCTGATCTCCTAAAATGAGGGACAACAGGATGGGAAAGAGGGACAGAGGAATTTGTGTCTCAAAGAAGGACTGTCCCTCCTAAAGAGGGACACTTTGGAGGTATGCTGCTTACTTTAATTCCGTACTAATCAATCTGAATGTAACCGGGTTATGTCAGCTGAATCAGGCAGCTCATTGCTGTTTAAACTGGTGGAACTGGAAGTAGACCAAGATGGAGGCTCGTGGAAATTGTGGTTGCCCATAGGGTTGCCAGATAATCGCTTTAAAAAGGGACATGTGAAAAATGTATTGTTCATGGCAGCAATGGTTATTTCTGGGCTGCAATGCTTCTCATGTAACCATGAGCATTAGTTTTTATGTGTCCCTTTTTTAAAGAGATAATCTGGCAACATTAGTTCATATTTTTTCAGTACTGTCATTTTCTTTCTAGGGTTGGCAATTCTACCTCTTTATAGGCTGGGTGTAATGATAAGTAGAGTACAATTTTTAGCAATCCATAAACATTAAATGAATGCATCTAAAATTATATAAGGTTATATACACTGAAATAACATCCACCACAAGCTTGAATCTGTTAAAAATTCTGTTTGGTAATGTAGGCCTAATGTGCAGTCACATGCAAAATTCCCTATACTCAGATCTGCTTCCCTAGGTGCAGACCTTGTGATGAAGCCAGGGCTGCATTGTGAACCCCAGAGGACCAATAGGAGAGCAGAATGGGAGTCCGAAAACAGGGGGCCATACGTATAAAATCAAAAGTAGAGCAATTCTGAAGCAAACGTCCCACAGCACACCCCACAGCATGTCACATACAGTACTGTGCAAAATTCTTAGGCAGGTGTGAAAAAATGCTGTAAAGTATGAATGCTTTCAAAAATAGACATGTAAATAGTTTATCTTTATCAATTAACAAAATGATAGTGCGTGGACAGAAGAAAAATCTAAATTAAATCAATATTTGTTGTGACCAACCTTTGCCTTCAAAATAGCATCACTTCTCCTAGGTACATTTGCACATAGTTTTATAAGGAACTCTGCAGGTAGGTTGTTCCAAACATCTTGGAGAACTAACCACAGTTCTTTTGTGGATTTAGACAGCCTCAGTTGCTTTGCTCTCTTCATGTAATCCCAGACAGACTTGATGATGCTGAGATCAGGGCTCTGAAGATAATTCTTAATGATTTGGCTTTGTTTGGGGTCATTGCCATGCTGCAGAATAAATGTGGGTCAAATCAGATGCCTCCCTGTTGGTACTGAATGATGGATAAGTACCTACATGTACTTCTCAGCATTGAGGATGCCATTAATTCTGACCAAATCCCCAACTCCATTTGCAGAAATGCAACCTCAGACTTGCAAGGAACCTCCACCATCCTTCTCTGTTACCTGCAGACACTCATTCCTCTACTGCTCTCCAGCCCTTTGGTGAAAAAACTGCCTTCTGCTACAGCCAAATATTTCTACGTTTGCACCCCGGATCCTGTGTTTTCATGCATAGTTGAGTCGATTGGCCTTGTTTCCATGTTGGAGGTATGGTGCTTTGGCCACAAGTCTTCTATGAAGACCACTTCTAATCAGAATTCTCCAGACAGTAGATGGGTGTACCAGTATCCCACTGTTTTCTGTCAGTTCTTAGCTGATGGCACTGCTGGACATTTTACGATTGTGAATGTAAGTAAGCATAATGTGTCTTATATCTGCTGCACTAAGTTTCCTTGGCCGACCACTGCGCTATGGTCCTCAGCGTTGCCTGTTTCTTTGTGCTTCTTCAAAAGAGCTTGGACAACACATCTGGAAACCCGTCTGCCTTGAAATTTCTTCCTGGGAGAGACCTTGCTGATGCAGTGCAAATACCTTGTGTCTTGTTGCTGTACTCCATCTTGCCATGGTGTATGAATTTTGACATTAAAGGGACAGTAATGTTTCACAATTAAAGCCGCTCCAATTAATCTTCATAGTATTTGGGCCATGGAGAGTGTTATTTCAATACTGTCCGAGTTGTAGTTCAAGAGTAATTGAATGATAAAGTATACCCCTCCCGCCCCTTTTACTGATGTAACACTGCATACCTCACAGCAGCAAGACTGTCCAGATGGATTGCAGAGAGGGACATTCTTCAGTAATCATAAAGAAAAACCTGTCAAGGGGGTGGGGGCAGGGATTTCCTTATGATCACAGTAAGAAGATTGTCCCTTGCTGTGACCTGTCCGGTCAAGAGACCAGATTCCACATCTGAGCGGAGTTGTCTTACACTAGGTAAAAGGGGTGGGAGGGGGATACTTTATCATTTAATTACTCTTGTACTACAACTCTGACAGTACTGAAATAACACTCTCCATGGCCCAAATACTATGAATATTAATTGGAGCTGCTGTTTTTGTGAAACATTACTATTCCTTTAAACTGTCTTCCGCAACCTCACCTTGTTAGCTGAGTTTGGCTGTTCCTCACCCAGTTGTATTCCTCCTACACAGCTGTTTCTGTTTTCGTGATTGCATTTCAACTCAGATATTAAATTGATGATCATTAGCACCTGTTTGGTATAATTGTTTCATCATACACCTGACTATATGCCTACAAAATCCCTGACGTTGTGCAAGTGTACCTAGAAAAACTGATGCTCTTTTGAAGGCAAAGGGTGGTCACGCCAAATATTGATTTGATTTAGATTTTTCTTCTGTTCTCTCACTATCATTTTGTTAATTGATAAATATAACTATTATCATGTTTATTTCTGAAAGCATTCTTACTTTACAGCATTTTTCACACCTACCTAAGACTTTTGCACAGTACTGCATATAAATAGGAACACTAATTTCTCTATTTATATATATATAGGTGGTGTAGCTGGGGGCTTGGTTGATGGGTTCACCATCAAAACTTTGGCCACTGTTGGGCGACAAAGAAAAAAGTGCATTAAACATGTCGCCAGCCTGAAATGGGTGATATCAGAATCTTGGTTGCATCAAAAGGGTGAGATTCTAATATTGTGGGATTAAGCATCACATCGTTAATGGGATAGGTGAGCAGGCTAAGCCTGCATTTGTGGGAGGGGCGAGAGGGTTAAAAACTGCGTCCTCTCACCTCCTATTTCGAGGCGTCAAGCAGTTACGGCTCCCTTCTACATTCCCTTGCAGTCACTCGTAGGTACGTATCACGTAAGACGTCATCCTCACACACCGTCAGACCAACTCAGTCAAGCGCGCGTCCGCGCCGATCAGCCGACCAAACTCATCTGAAAGATCTAGGAATCTCGGTAAGGTCTTTCCATTACCTCTTCCTTAGGCTCTCTGGAAGCTACCGGGTTCTTTATCTCCTGTCAGACGCTCATTCTTTCATACCCGATCTTACTGCTGTTAAGTGATGAAGACTCTTGGCACTTGGCCATATGTCTTCTTTACTTCTTATAAGACCATCGCTTTACAGGCTACATAGAATGACATGTGTTCTACTGGGATTCAGTTCATACAGTTCTGTCAAATGTCAATTTCATTTTCATATTAACTGGTTAATTACATCTATGTTAACAGTCAAATATAAACGTCAGGTTTCATAGGATTCTCATCTTCAGAATGTACAGATCAATTCAGTTACACTAAATATTAATATCAGGTTCAGATTTATCATCTTTATCAGGTTCAACTTCTAATTCCAGCCATTATGGTCTCCATGTTCTTGTACCAGCTAGCAAATCTATAACGGCCAGGGCTTTTAACAACAGAATTTATATGCATGTACCATTTATTTTAACCAGTACAGATGAGCAGATCTTTCAAATTATACTGTGCTGCAGAACAGTGAATCAGGGAATCTGCTTTCTGTGCTTCACATTGAAACAATCACACAAATTGTAAGTGGTATTAATGGGCCTATGGTAAAAAAAAAAAAAGGGAGTTAAGCTCACTCCAGGGTTAACGATGTGCACTCCATGGGGCATTTGTATAACAATAATTGTGGCGGAATGGAATACATGTCACCAGATCCTATGTCCTTTCTAGATTGACAGTGAGACTTCTCAGCATGTTCTTTGGGTAATAAAAGGATGCTCTTCTATCTACTGATTTTTCCCTATTTTCGTAGGATTCTCCTTTTTCCTTATTTCAGTATCTGTGCAAGTAAAAGAATCTGAATTCACCACGGTCCAAGCCATTTCGGCAGCTCATATACACCAGGTAAGAAGGCATCCCTTCAGCTTTTCTTATACTTATACATTCCGGCCTCAAGGATCTTGAATTTTAACCTCATCCATATCCTCAAATCCTACAGCTTATACTAGCAAGGCTCCGCCTTACACATCTTTTCCTCATACATGGATCCCAATCAAGGTAGGGGCTGGTCTGTTACTCCCAGGATACCGTCATATCCTTCTTAGTCTTTAATCTGTCCCTTATCTTCACAGTCACCTCCTCACTATTTCTCCACCTTTCAGTTAATTTTCTCCCGTCAGAGGAAATTGTAGCACATCATTTTGCGAGTCTCCCGTCAGAGACATCACATTGACTACAGTCCCCCGTCAGGGACTACATTTAATTAGTATGGCCCTCCCGTCAGAGGGTCACCTTTTCATTTTGAATCATGTCAATTTTATCTGGACATCTGCTTCCGGAGCGGTTCTTTATTCACGTCCTTCCTCTTTTCCAATCCTCACTTGTTTTCCTTCTCCCTTCACACTCCTCTCCCCCTGGCCACGATATCCATTTCTGCCTGGTGGTGAAACAGGTCAGTCGGATATCCAAAACCGGGAATATTCCAGTCATCCACTTGAAAGACGAGTTCAGGGTCATCCGCCTCCACCTTCTACCCGCCTCCTCAGGCTCCCAGCCGAGGAACCAAACGGGTCAAGGGGTCCGTTAGATCCATCCCGTCCGACAGGTCTGCACTCCTCTCAAACTTCCTTCTCCTCTTCAATACGCTGCCCCACACTTTTTCTAACCGCTCTCACATTCTCCTCCATTAGCCATGGAAGAAGACCCGACTAGACCAGAAACCATTCAGGAAACTCCCCAGCAACTTTCCCCAACAACTCCGGAGACCAGAAGCCAGTTATACAAAGAATGGACTGTCTCCAGAATTACCACAGAACTAACCCACCGCCACATCCCCTATCCATCATCCGCTAGGAAACCGGAACTATTCCGCCTCCTATTTCCTCCCCAAGCCCCTTCCCCCCCACCCACACCTCAGGTTATTCATAATCAGCCCCCTTCTCCCAGCACTTCATGTCATGAAAATCATTCGACTCAGCTGGACAATATCATGCAACTTCTCACATCCATGTCCACAGCCATGTCAGATATGCAAAACCGAATCATATCCCTAGAAAACACATCCAGAACCTCTTCTCACCTTGATGTTTCTCCTACTCAATCTCCAAATCTAGGTAACCCCAGTCAGACACAACACCCACATATCACGCCAGCTCACATGGTTCCGGCCAACCTTCGCAGGGATATCCTGGAGGGGAAGGACGTTAACCTAGTATCCCTGCTTATCGCTACACAAGACCTAGCAGTAAACCGCACCGTGCAATGCGGGGACGTAGCAGTTACCCTTAAGACCAAGGATCCAAGACTATCTAAAAAACTCTCCATTCCAGAATTTGTCTTGGCCTTTAGTATTTTCAGGGATATTGTGTGCACCTCCTTCCCCTCCAGGAGACAGGAACTCGATCAATATTTATACATTCTAGTTGACCTAGGCTACCGCTATGGAGGATTCAGCTTTTACGACTACCATTTAGCTTTTTCAGCAAAAGCAGCAGCCGCCTTAGAGCAATTTGGTTTCATGTCAGACTGGGGTTCTCTGGATCACGAACTTTTCTGCCGCTACTTCGCAGGTCTGAAAACTCCTGTTTGTCCATCCTGTCAGTCAGCTAACCATAACATAAGTTGGTGCCCCTCAGCATGGCCTAGTCCATCTGTCACTCCTTCAAACACAACCCCCACCGAATTACCGCCCGTAACTCATCTCAGTCATAACAGACCTTCAATAGACAAGCTCGGACGACCCATTCACTACATGGGTTCTTCCCCAATTTGTAATAATTTTAATGGTCGGGGATGTTTCTTCCATAATTGCAGAATGCTTCACATGTGTTCCATTTGTCATGATTCACACTCACGTATCATTTGCCCTCGTCAGGGCCGCTCAAATAAATGACTAGGAAACTTAAACACTGGTCTCCTTAAATCATTGCTGTCTAACCACCCCAACAAAAACTTTTCTGCGTTTCTCATAAACGGCTTCCAAGAAGGTTTCCTCATTGGCACACTGGCTCTCCCAGCCCAATCCTTAGAATGCCCCAATCTACGTTCCGCCACCTCTGACCCTGCTTCAGTCAGCTCCCTCCTTCAGAAAGAAATTGCCAAAGATCACCTCATAGGTCCTTTCCAGTTCCCCCCATTTCCCATCTGGCGATCTAACCCAATAGGCATTGCCACTAAAAAATTTTCAAACAAAAAAAGACTCATAATAGATTTTTCCGCCCCTCATTCCTCCCCTATCCCCAGCATCAATTCTCTAATCCCTTCATCAGACTTTTCCCTGGAATATCATAATATCGAACATGCCATTTCACTCATTCAACAAGCCGGCCCAAATTGTTGGTTATCAAAGGTTGACTTGGAAAACGCCTTCAAAATAATACCCGTACACCCTAACCATTGGCACCTGCAGGGTATCAAGTGGCAGGACAATTACTTCTTCTCGACTCACCTAATATTCGGCTCCAAAAGCAGCCCTAAGATTTTCAACTTGTTTGCTGAAGCCCTGGCTTGGCTTCTCTTGAACCACTGCAAGTGCCCAATGGTTTTACACTACTTAGATGACTTTCTTCTAGTTGAACCTGCCTACAGTCAGCCTTCAGCCCTTCAATCCCTAATCAAATTGTTCACAGAACTAAATATACCCCTTTCATCAGAAAAAACTTTCGGCCCTTCCACAAAGATCGAATTTCTAGGAATACATCTAGACTCTAACAATATGGAGGCTAGCCTACCATTGGATAAAGTTTCCCGCATTCAAACCATCGTTCACGAATTTTCTAACAAAACTACATGCTCCAGGCACGAACTTCAATCCCTGCTAGGATTCCTTAACTTTGCTACCAGAATCATCCCCCAAGGCAGGTCATTAATTTCCTATCTCCTGTCACTCCTGTCACATAGCAATGACTCAGATCCTATCATTCTGAATAGCGCAGCCCGTTCAGATCTGACCATGTGGGCAGGTTTTCTATGGCATTGGAACGGCTTATCCATCCTAAACAAACCTATGTCCTCATTCTCCCCAGCCGTTTTCTCCTCTGCATCCTCCACAGTAGGTTATGCTGCCTACTTCAAGTCAGAATGGATTCGCGACCCATGGCCCCCCCAGCTCGTAGATATTATAAAATTAGCAAAGTTCTCTAGCCACATGGAACTCGTGCCAGTGGTGGCTGCAGCTATCAGCTGGGGGAAACATTGGTCATTTATGTCAGTAACTTTCCTTGTTTCTGATCTTGACACAGCCAACCTAATTAACAAGGGTAGATCATCTTCACCTCTCATTATGTCATTTTTGAGGAAACTCACATGGCTTTCCCTGTATTTTAAATTTACTTTTTCTAGTAGCCTGGCTCCACACTGTAATGTCCAATTCATTAACCTCCTTCTTTCGGATCCACAGACATTCCTAGAACTCAACCCTCAAGTCAGCCGCACGCCGACACCCACGCCTCCTTTCGACCACCTTACCCTAGAATGTGTCAACACATAACAACCATGTCAATCATCGACCAGGCACTAGCCCTCAATACAAAAAAAGATATATGCCAGGGCTTGGACCGCTTTTAACAAATACCTACTTTTAAATAAAACTCCTCTCAATTATTCTACATATTCTATCTTAGACTATGCCGCTCACTGTCTCCTGGCCCTCAATCTATCTCCTCACTCCATCAAACTTCAGCTTGCAGGCATACGCCATCATCTGTCCTTCATCCAACCAGAACGTCCCTCATTTTTCTCAGAGTATCATGTAAAGCTATTTTTAAAAGGGCTGGAGAGGTCCCATAATAACACTCAAATCAAAAAGAGACCGCCGGTCACAGGGACTATCTTCCGTAAACTGTACGAAATCCTATCCACTAATCCCTTTGGTAAAAAAACCAGTTTAGTACTTCAGGCAGCTATCTGTCTGGGCTTTTTTGGATTCTTGAGACCAGGCGAGTTTCTCAAATCACATTCATCCTCAATATTCCCCACAAAGGCCAATCTTCAAATACACTCAGATCATTTCATCTTTCACCTCTCTAAATCCAAAACAGACCAAACGGGTAAGGGTGCCCGGATTCCTATATTTCCTACTCACGACAACTGGTGCCCCGTCAAGGCACTCGCTAAGTTGCAGACACAACTGGCTTCACTTCCAGACTCCAGCCCACTCCTTCCAATGCACAACGGTCCTCTGACAACCCATACATTTATCAAACTAGTCCGTATTCTGCTATCTCGAGTTGGCGCCAACCCATTCCACTACTCAGGACACTCTTTCCGTATTGGCGCAGCTTCAGCGGCCTCCAGCCACCATACACCTCCTCACATCATCCAAAAATTAGGAAGATGGAAGTCACAATGCTTTGTTAGATATATTCCTGACCCTAAAGCCGAAATACGTCTTGCTCTGTCAACTTTGACTTATTAAATGCCAATTAAAATTTCTTTTCATTTGTCGGCTCTTTTTGGCCTCAAATCAGCCAGGTCTATCAATTCTAGGCGTAGGTCTTAGTTTAGTTTACGCCACAGTCATCTAGTCATAGATTCAAGGTTAGCCCCTACCACAGGTGAGCAGGCTAAGCCTGCATTTGTGGGAGGGGCGAGAGGGTTAAAAACTGCGTCCTCTCACCTCCTATTTCGAGGCGTCAAGCAGTTCCCACCATCACCCTCCCTCAGGCTATATAAACACCTTCAGTCAAGACCAGGCCTCAAATCAGCCAGGTCTATCAATTCTAGGCGTAGGTTTTAGTTTAGTTTACGCCACAGTCATCTAGTCATAGATTCAAGGTTAGCCCCTACCACAATTGTACTTTGGTTTAAAAATGTCTAATATTGTAGAGATTAACAACAGAAGTAGAATAAACTACCTCACATCTCTGAAAACTTTATAGTTTGCGAGTTTGTAGCATTTAAAGTTCTCCACTCCCTCCCCTTTCTCAACGCTCTAGCTGACAGAGGCAGATCCTGGTCCCGGCAGAGGCTCTTCAGCAGAGTTGAGACAGCGCTACTTAAAATGAAACAATTCATTGGAACAATCTACAAAGTGTGCTTGGTTTACAAGCAGAAATGCAGGGACCCTGAAAAAGGCTGTTTGTTTCCAAGGTATTGGATGATCTCGATTAACTATTAAAATGTGCTTAAGCCATACCTCCCAAGTGTCCCTCTTTAGGAGGGACAGTCCCTCTTTTCTACCCTGGTGTCCCTCTTTTTAGTGTTGTGTATATTAATCTATCACATTGCTCCACAGCAATGAAACTCACATAAATGTTTAGTTAATCTTCAGTATATGTATTTGTAAATGCATCTGTGTAAATAAAATACTTTGGTCTTGCTCTAAATCCTTTATTCAGTTACAAAAAGAGGTGTCAATAGGTCACACAGTAACCTAAAAATTCTCAGTAATACCCCGTGCACAAGGCACACCCCCAGAAACACCACCTAAAACACGTGCCCCTCTTTGGCCATTTGAAATGTTGGGAAGTATGCTTAAGCACACAATATCAGAATATCTCCCTTTTCACGCCGGTGACATGTTTAATGCACTGTTTTCTTTGTCGCCCAATAAAGGGCAACGTTTGAAAAGAATACCAGTTGAGGTGCGGGCATTACCGAGATGTTTTAGGTTATTTCATTATCTATTTACATTTTTTTCTGTAACTGAATAAATTATCTATAGGCAGACTAAAATATTCATTTATACAGACTAACTTATAAACACATACAGTGAAGTTTATACAAACATTACTAAGAATGTTATTGCTGTGGAGAAATGTGATACTCATATCTACACACCGCACAGTTTGATCTCCTAAAAAGGGGGATATACCAGGGTGGGAAAGATATATTTGCATCTCAGTGATGGACTGTCCATCCTAAGTAGTATGTTTATGGCATATTGTCCTGTCACGTAAATAAAGTATCATACGTCTATTGCAACTTCTTGCCCGAGATTAACCCAACAGCCCCCACCCCCTTTCTTCTGTGCTGCTTCTAGACTTAGGCCATACGCCTATACACTGATTATCTAAAACTCTCAGAGGCTGTAACAGCGTTGGAAGGAAACAAAATACTCCTGCTAAGCAGGAGACACTTCAACCCTTTGAGTGCCAGAGAGGTAATGCATACCCCTCTGGCACTCAAAGGGTTACTATACTAAATACACCATTCTCAAGCTGTATCTACTGAAAAGGTACCGATAAAGGATATGTCATATGGTACAAATAGAAAATCCCATCAATTAAAATGTAGGTAGTTCACATTTTTTCCCTATGGTGCAGTTGGATTGCCTCAGAATTGCTCCACTTCATACGATACATATGTACATCTGCATCTCTATACTCTTCCGTAAAATTAAAAAAATTGAAACATAAGTGACACATATATACACACACGGAAATACAATAGTATCGAGTGATAACAGAAGTAATTGGTTATCATGATTTATTTGTTATAACTTATAACTGGAAGGAAACCCACTCTATTGTATGCCAAAAGAATACGAACATTCAACCCACACCCAAAATGGCTTTCGCGACCTATTACACGTTTCCGCCCTTCGTCGCCTAACACTAACGTCACAGACAGATTTCTCCCCCCCCCCCCCGCTCCATTAGCCCCAATTGCATGCCGGGAGCTGTCAGCCAGGCTCTGAGCGGAATTACTGTGTACAGGTGAGACCCCTGCATTATACCGGTGAGCAGACTTCACGTTGCATTGATTTGACAGGTAAAGGACGTAAAGACCGCGGTTCTTTTTTTTACTGTCAGTTTGAGGTAATCGGTATTTATCATACAGTCATTTCTAAGTGGATGAAGCGGCCATACCAGGGAATGTTTGATATTAGTCTCATACCCTAGGGTAGTTTAATGAACATATTTTCATGAAATCAAATCGGTGAGACGAGGCAGTCAGGCACGTAAAGCTAGACGTGCTTCATAATATCGAGAAGCAACCACTATCTCACTGGTTGTTGAACTACAACTCCCATCATCTCCAGCTGGACATTAGAATGGAAATTACTCGAACAACAAAGGAATCATAGGTGTCACAGGCTACAGAAGGGTTGGACAACCTAAGTACACCCAATTGTATTATAGCTAGATAAATGATGGAGGTTGTAGTCTTCGACAGCTGGAGGTCCTCACGTTGCCCATAACTAGACTAGGTTATACCATATTAAATGGAAGAGGAACACATATACTCAGACTGCAAGAGATATGTGGTGCCAAGCCCAGGAAGAATACAACTCAAGAAAGGTGCTATTTCAGCAGAGTGGGAATAGATGTGACCACAAACCCCCTGCAAAGTGAGAGACGTGCTAGGATAATTAGAAGGTGGTGATTTCTTTATTTAACAGAGGCCAGTACTATCAGTCATATAAACAATGGAGTACTAGAATGGAATTTAGACTCCCAGGCAGTGGAATGTATGAGAAGATTGCAGGCTGATCCATCATGGTATTAGAGTGTAAATGGGCTATAATTCCCATTGAATCAATTGATTTGTAGTAGCTGTATTAGTCCATTTTTAGTATTTGGTATAACAGTTTATATTTTAAGACAAGCTTTCGAGAGATCAACTCTCTTCCTAATATCAAGCAATATTGAAATCACAAAGTCTGTTCAGTCACTCTCTGCAAACACAAATAAATCCAACATATCCATCCACACCACAGGGACTTTAAACATCATAGGATCTTACTGCCGCACATCCAGTGATGCAGTATATATGACTATATGCAGTAAGTGACATCAAGGATGCTACATTCGTGAAACATGCCAAAAATTACAAGCCCGTATGAACAAGCACAGACACACAATAACACATCATGATGAAGATTGCTGTGCTCCAGTTGGACACCATTTTTCTCAACCAGATCAGTCAGTGAACAATCTTACAATCCGGATCCTTAACCCCTTAATGACCAGCCACGCAGCTGGCAGTTAAAGGGGATTTGTCACCTTAAAAAAAATTTTGCCCATAGGTTTTGTTATTAAAGTTTTATTAGGGAAGGTTTTTTTTTTTTTTTTTTTTTTTTTTATACTGTAACTACTTTTTAAGATATTCTATATTTAAGTCAGATCTGTGCCAAAGAATCGGCATACTGCATTATGCTGACCGCCACAGCTCTATCGGACTGCCTAGTTCTCCTCCCACTTCCCTCCCAGCTGTCCCAGGGAGCCCGTTCACGCTTCCCTTTGGTGTGCTGTGAACAGCTTCTATCATTATAGCAAGCTGCAGTTCGCAGTATACTGAGGTTGCAACCTCCGTATAATGCGAACTGCAGCTTGCTATAATGATAGAAGCCATTCACAGCACACTGAAGGGAAGCATGAACACGCTTCCTGGGACAGCTGGAAGGAAGGTGGGAGGAGAAGACAAGCTGTGCTGTGCACATTAAATATCTTCAGCTAACCTAGTAATACTTTAATAACAAAACCTATGGGCAAAACATGTTTTAAGGTGATAAATCCACTTTAAGGACCTTGGGGCACTTTTATTTTTTTGCCAATGGATTTGTGGTCCCCGAATGGTTTTTTTTAGCTGCGCGAGGACCCCTGAATTCTGAATTAATGGGTTCTTAAAGCAAGTTTTCCCATGATGGTCCTTCAACATCATAGGTCCTTAAGGGGTTAAAGGTAATTTTAAAAGCATCCAAGAAAGAAATACATTTGAACTAAGGATGACAGATCGTTTTAAAAGTCACGAAACAGGACTCAATAAAGATGTGTAGATTTACCATCCCCGAGAGATGAATCAGGACTGGACCAAGGTGTATACAAAGATTCAATAAAGATAAAAAGTAACTGTTTTATTGAAGCATAAACAAACAAAAGCTGGGAAAGGAATGGACTAAATGTTTTCCCCTCCCCTCCTCATCTTCTCTTTGCTTTACACCCAATCTACTGCTCAGACACCCTTTGTGTTGCTCACTCCAGTTACATAGATATCACTTTCTCAGCCTCTCCAGGCTTTTCCCGTTGGCATCCCAGACAAGTTGTGTAAGTTGGGAACTCTGCAATGTTTTGAAGATTCTTTGGGATTCAGTATTGCTTGACGTTACAAAGAGAGTTAATCTCTTGAAAGCTTGTCCTAAAACATAAACAGTTTGTCCAAATATAAATGTTTTTACCAAATACAAAAGAACTCATATATACATCTATATGTGTGTGTGCATGTATATGTGCAAGTGTAAAGTCAGACATGGCTCAATTCTACCAAACAACTCACCATATATAAAAATTATCCTTGAGTTAAGTGTATTTAACCATTTAGGTGCTGCACTCATTGTAAAGTAACACATTGGATAACTATTGTAGGACCCACAGGGTTCATTTAAGCCTCTGAGTGCCATAGGGGTATGCAATGCATACCCCTCTGGCACTCAGAGGGTTAATAAATATGTTGCAATTATTTTGCCCTAAAAAGTGGGCAAATTATGTGTAACGCAAAGTGGAACATTTCTGTGTCAAACCAACAGCCATCACCACAGGGGACAAAAATTGCCATTGATTTAAAGGCTGATGTGAACCATTTAAATGCTATTGAGCTCTCCAGCTTGAGACCTCTTTAGCATTTAAAGGGATAGTAAAGTCCCAAAAAAAGTATCTTCTAAATGGTAGCTGCAATAAAAAAACACTTAATGCGCTTAATCCTTTCTCTCAAACTTTTATGATTTGAGAGAAATAAGAAAATAAAGTCCTCCGTTCCCTTCCCTTTCTGCCTGACGAGCTGTAAAGATTTCAGAGGCAGAATCCGGTCACCCAACTGTAGGCGGCTCTTCAGGAGTGCTGTCATCGGGATATCTAAGTATAATTACTTAATCGGTATGGTCTACAAAGTGTGCCTGGCTTTCAAGCACAAGTTGTGCACCATTCCAATGAAGTAATTATACTTAAATATCTAGATGACAGCTCTCCTGAAGAGCCGCGTCTGGTCCCGGAAGCAGGATCTCATGATGTCCGCTGTACAGCAGACGCATGAGAAGGGGGAGGGAGCAGAGGTCTTTATTTTATTATATCTCTCAAACCATAACTGTTTGAGAGAGATGATTAAGAGCATTAAATGTATTTTTAGTGCAGCTACCATTTAGAAGATACTTTTTTTGGGACATTACAATCCCTTTAACACCTTAAGGACCATTGCCGTGCCAGGACCGTCACGGCGGTCCGGCACTTAAGGACCAGTGACGGTCCTGGTACGTCATGGAGTTCAGGGCTCCCGGTGCGGCTGCACGCCGCTCCGGAAGCCCTGAACCGGAAGAAAAAAAAAAAAAGCCCCGTGGTCCTCAAGTTCCGGCCGCGCATGCAGGTCCTTAAGTGGTTAAAGTGGACCTATCAACTTGAATTTTCTTTACATATTTGAAAAAGTCATTCAAAACGGTCTATGTGTCATGTTAAAAGCTTAGTAATGCCCGTATTTAAGTCGATTGAGTATTGTAGATGTTAAAAAAAATAAAGTACATGGAGAAAGTCCCATCTCTCAAACCTTTACAGTTTGTGAGATATTCAGCGCTAAAGTTCCCCCCTCCCTCCCCTTCTCCTGATGTCAGCGCTCTACTGACAGCAGGCGATCCCGTTCCTGGGACCAGCCGGTGGCTCTTCAGCAGTGCCAAAATAGTGAAATTTAAAAATAATTACTTAATTGGAACAGTCTACAAAGTGTCCCTGGTTTGCAAGCACACTTTGTAGACCATTCCAATTAAGTAGCTCTTTTTAAATATCTCTGTTTCAGCTCTGCTGAAGAGCATCCTCGAGTCGCACGACTCAAATCTCCTTTTCCCAGCTTTACAGCTGACATGAGGGAGGGGGGAACTTTAGAGGCGAATATCTCAAACTGTAAAGCTTTGAGAGATGGCACTTTCTCCATGTACTTTATGTTTTTCACATCTACGATATTGAATCGACTTAAATACGGGCATTACTAACCCACCCTTTAACCAAAATTCCAGCATGTGTATAGTTTAGTAGATAATCACTCTTTTATTTAGGGGAAAAGTGAAAGTGTCCTGATACAGAACAAATCTTCATTAGCATATGAAACATCACTGCTACCACATGGGTTCCACAATTCGCAAATGGTAACAAGTATGACTATCTCTTGAACTGTACATTTGCTGGTATTTTGGCTAACATGACGCATAAGCAGTTTTTAATGTAGTTTTCAAATATGCAAACTTGAATTAAGGTGAAAGATCCACTTAAAGTGGCTGACACCTTTTAAATAATTCAAAAGTTTGGTAATGTTTTATTTGTGCAGTTGTTTTGTTCTAGATCTGCTTATCTTTTGCATTAGGCCCTGTTGTATTCTATTAACTCATTTTTATAAGTGTGTTGAGCACATTTATTTTCTTAATGGGCAATTATCAGGTGGATAGTGACTCATCAACAGATAACCCCAACTGTCAGTGAAGCTGTGGGTGCATTGTGAGGACTGGAAGATCATTGTGGGAGCAGAACAGGGGTCTGAAAAGAGACCCATGGTGTAGACAGACAGAAAATTGCAAAACTGAAGCTTCGCTGTTCAGTTTTGCTGGGTTGCGCAAATAGCCTTCAAAACCATAGTGAAGGACTTTGAAGCCACATTTAATGGTTTGTGGAAGCTGTACCTGCAACCCACACAGTTTGTGACTGTAAGTTAAAGACTTCTGTTTGCATTTCAGCCTGCTGTCAGCAGAGGGGGTCTGTTTTCTGTTATCCTTCCAACTTCTTGCCGGAGCTGTTTTGGGGTTGTACTGTACAACCCAGGCTTTTTATGAAGTGTTCTTCCATTGAAGTAGATTTAATAAAAGATACCCTTTTAAGTGACAGTCAACCTCTTTTTAGATTTTACATATTCTGACAGTGCATAATGTATAAATTCAAATTGCCTATACTATTATAGCAAATTATGCCCTTGAAGAAGTATTTGAAGTTGCAGTCCAGTATTTATTTAGTTGCAGATTTAGTTGTCCTGGTAAAGTGGACCTGTCACCTTAAGGCAAGTTTTACTTAATGTAGAAGTGCATTGGAAACTGCACATAAATATGTTGTCCTCACCATTTCATGTTAAAATACTGTTTGGAGAAATAAACCTTTAATTGTTGGTGGCACAGTATAGTACTTTAATTTGATACTTTGCCTGACCAACATTACCACACACTTTGCTATGGATGTATATAGACAGAACCCACACATCTCTAGTAGCACAGTGAGTGGTAAGTTTGGCCTGGAACAGATCTAAGTGTCATAGTGTAAAGGAAATTAACATAAAGTGCAAAACTGCTGCAACAAAACATACACTGATTTCTCAAAAACAATGTATGTTCTACGTGCTTTCTATTTTACATTGTTCCTTTTTTTGCATTGTATCACTAAATCTGCTTTCATGTTCCCTGTTAGAAAGCTCTATGAAATATATGGAAAAGCTAAAGATGAAAAAAAATAATAATAAAAAGGTATAGACAATTTTACTGTACATATTATGTACCTGCACATTATGTAAAGTCAAAATAAAGAGTTACTAGCACTATAGATTTTGGCGGTACTTTCTCCAGGGCTGCCTGACCGACCCTGAGGGTTGCTTCCTCTTCCTAAAAGGTACACTCTATGGAGCAACTTATACCCTTGCTAATAGCTATGCATCAAACTCTGGACGTTCCCTCTTTTTCTCTACTGTTCTAGACCATCTGACCACTTTAAGAGCAAGTTAACTTATTTTTGCTGGTGATTTCAATCTTCCCCTGGAACCTAGGCTAAATAGCTCTAACTGATGTTCCAGCGTACAATATGCTATCCTTTATCGGCTTCACGACCCGATCCGAGATAGGAGTTTACTTGATGCCTGGCTTATTTATACCCTAGCGCTCACCAATACACTTTCCACTCTTTCCTGCAGAAATTATTGTACTGTTTTTATGTCTACACCAAATATTGCATGGCCACCCTATTTCTTGACATTTCGGCCCTATCACCATCTAATGTTCTCTGGAATTCTAAACGCATGCAATACCCACCTCTCTGTTCCCATCCTACTTGAGCTATCTTTTTGAGGTCTGGTGCTGCTCTGGCGGCCCTTCAAGCTTAGCCCCTCATCCCTTCCCCTGCTTCTCAGTGTACAGCCATCCAGAATTTCCCTTTGGGGAGCTCTTCTCTTCCTTCGCTAACTGAAAAGCTCATCATGCGCATACGTTACGGACCCTCTTCCGATGGGAAAAGTCTTTGAAGAAAAAAATTGTTGGCTGTACATAAACCAGTTTTCCCTTCCAGTCTGCCCATTTTCCTATCCCAATAAATGCATACATAGTTATCTATGTGTCTATCTCAGGCATTTTTTTAATTCCTTTACTATTTTATGCTCCTACCACTTCTGCTGGGAGGCTGCTTCATAAATCTATCAGCCATTCCATAAAGTAGTCCTGACACACATTATTTCTAAGTTTTTTTCACCCACTAAGTGCAGGTCATGCCCTCATGATCTTGCATTTCTTCTTTTCTGAAAAAAATGCTTCCTTCTAGAACTTTATTAAATTCTTTAGTGTATTTAAATGTTTCTATCATAGCCCCCTTTCCTCCTATTTTCCGTGATTTACATATTAAGGTCTTTTGAGTGTTTACTGGTGAGTTTTGTCATACATTTATTGCACCATTTTAACTTCCTTTCTCTAATGTATTAATGCTTGTCTGGAGACATGCATAGAAAATTAGAGGCTGTATTTGGGAGGATGAGTTCTGGAGCAAATCAACTTCACCAAAGGGGATAAATGAAAATTCCCCAAATCCCCATCAATAGCTATAGAAACCTTTTTTATTGTGACCCCATAATATAGTGCAGATGATATGTTCCCAACAGAACAACCTAATGTATTATTAATGCACCATGCATCCAGTTTTACCATTGCTATGAATGAGTTTAGCACCATTATATGTCCCAAGCTTGCAACAAGAACCTTTGGCCTTAAAGCAGAACTATAGCATCATTTCAAGGAGAGACGGCACTTACAGGGATATTTTTGTAGAAGCTTCAAACGATGTTTTATTTCAACGTTTCTGCAAACAAATGTGGCCTTTATCAAGAATGAACATCACAGTGTTACATGATGCTTATAAACCCAATACGTGACCCCTAGAGCTGGTAAAAGGCGCCAAACTTCTAACAACCAATCACAATCACCTAGCATGATGAAATTCTTTGAAAGACATAGGAAATAACCAATCTCAAGTGTTACAAAGTGTGATACATTGTGTTGCTAGATATTGTAGCAAAAGGTCAAACTGTTAAAATCAAAAAACATTGATAAATTAACAAAAGAAAATGCTGACATAATGGAATAGACAACATCACTAATATAGTTAAACTGTACCACTAGAGAACAAGAATTTGTAATAATGAAAGTATATGTGATTAAATATTATGTAGGCCGTACTGTGTTGCTTATTTCTTTGTGTATGAATGAAATGGTGTTGATTGTAAGTAGGCATATTGTGTAAGGATAACCAGACTCACTAAAAGCCTACATTATTGATAGATACTCCACATGGTTGCATGTATTCCTTAATGAAGTTATTTAATGCAGGATAGAGCTTATGGTAAAAATTTTTATGAACTTCTGGTTAGACAGACAAATCACTCTGCAACTTCTAGTCAAAGCGACTAGATTTAAGTCTGACTTTGTGTCCAAGCATGCACACCGGTAGTCGGTGTTCAAGTCCACATAACACCGTGAAGGGATATGACAACGGATTGCCTTTCTACATTGTCATATTCAATGTGTTATTACTTTATTCACCATGTGTCTGACAAACAAATTTCCCTATAACCTCCAGTGGAAATTATTACTTATGCTTGACTTTAAATGTTTAAGTACACATTGTCTGTGTTTATGTGTATGTACCACAGTGATGGGACAATTTATCAGATTGCCCCTCTTCATTTTGTTCGTAATTTTGTTCATAATTTTTATCAATATACAGTTAGTCATATATTATCATTATATGCTTATAGCTAGTTGCTTTATAGCCTTATCAACATTGCATTTATGTGTTTTATCATCGTCTCTGCTGAGTATCTATTATTACATACATAGTAATATATGTCTTTACTTTATGCAACCAACTATATCTTCTCTTTTATTATTTTTGTTTTACTCCGCTAAGTTGTGCATTTACTAACTTTCTCATACTTTGGGCAGTACAAATCGAATCATGCTTGATCATTGACACAGTAGCAACTTTGTTACCCTCTGCCCTTTATTATTCATACTGTACTTTGTAGACGTATATTTAACAGTTCCAGAGACATATTACAGTAGTAATACATGCGTTGCGATATGCCGGTGTCCCAGCTTACACACCAGCCCTGACTTGCTGAGCATGTTTTTTTATTTTCTTTATGAGACTTACACATTATTTAAGTCTGGTTATCCTTACACAATTTGCCTACTTACAATCAACACCATTTCGTTCATATACAATAAAGAAATAAGCGACACAGTACGACCTACATAATCTTTAATCACATATACTTTCATTATTACAATTCCTTGTTCTCTAGTGGTATAGTTTAACTATATTAGTGATGTTGTCTATTCCATTTTCTTTTGTTGGTTTATCAATGTTTTTTTTATTTTAACAGTTTGACCTTTTGCTACAGTATCTAGCAACACAATGTATCACACTTTGTAACACTTGAGATTGGTTATTTCCTATGTCTTTCAAAGTATTTCATCACGCTAGGTGATTGTGATTGGTTGTTAGAAGTTTGGCGCCTTTTAAACACAAAAGCTGTGCACTCATGGATTGTGTAGCACCCGGTATTGAACTACAAAATTTAGAGTGAGTGGATATCCTTATTTCTCTCTCTCTCATATATATATATATATATATATATATATATATATATATATATATATATATATATATATATATATATATATATAAATATATGCCCCCCAATTAACTAAAACTATAGCAGTAAGCATAGAAATCATTTTATAATCCTTATTAAGTGCCAGCATTTTTAGAAATATATGTTTTTAGGAGAGTTACCGCCAGACGACAGCTTAGGCATCTTGCAGAAGAGGCATCTGTGTACCTGCTCTGTCCATCCGTGTCCCTCACTGATGGGCATGTAACCTAATGGGGAGTTGCATTGTACCACACGGTACAGACAAGGAAGGACAGCACTGGTGCACAGATGCTTTTTTCGGCAAGATGTCTGGCGGTAAGTCTCCTAAGAACTTAGATTTCTAAATAATACCGGAACTTAATGAGAATTATAAAATTATTTATATATATATATATATATATATATATATATATATATATATATATATGTATATGTAAAAATTAATTGGGGGGCACTATAGATATATATATGTGTGTGTGATAGCTCCGCTTTAAAGTGACATTCAACCTACTTTTTGATTTAACATATGTGCATAAAGTCAAATTAGCTGTTTTTATCTTCACTTTTTTATGTTCCTGACAGGGGACTTCCTGAATCTCTGTTCCATTCAACTTTTGTTCATTGACTATGAAAGCAAGGACAGTTATGCAATGTATATTACCTCCATTATATTCTGGAAACAGAGTTCTGTGGAGCTTAATGTCAGGGAAATAAATGTTTAAAAACAGGTGGCTATGAAAAATATATGCAATTTAATCCACATATTACAACACAATGCATTAGAAATCTCTCTCTGGCACTCAGAGGTTTAAAGTCAAAATTACAGGGTGCTATCACTTTAACACCTTGAATGTACTGGGAACCTCTAGCATTGAACAGCCCCATTCATATGACTGTGAATTTTCATTTGTCCCTTCTGGTGCATTTATCTTGGCCTAGAAAGCTCAGTTCCTGAATACAGCTCTAAAATGTGTACTTCCTGCATTTCCGCCTCTAGCAGTACAGGACATTGTTTTCCCAAACATCTGAATAGTTTACACCACCCCAAAACATTTCCCCCTGTTCTGTGTAATACAGTTGTGTTTTTATGAGCCCTGCAGGGAGACATCTGTAATGTCAGAGTGTTTTGGAGAACAGGGCTCTGCATTACATATACTACGGCATATAGATGAAGGTGTTAGAGATGCTGAATTTTGCTCTACAACTCAATACAGCAAACAAGTAACTGTGAGACTATTGAAAGAAGCTAAAGAGGTTCAGTTCTGGAGAAAATGGACTGCTCTATGGAGAGAGGGATACACATTCCCATTTGGTTAAATGGAACTTTTAATCACTTGGGAAGTTAGAGAATTCTCAAATGCATTGCTTTTCATTGCTTTACCCTCTAGTATCCAAGCCCCATTTAACATCAGTGAGAATTGATAATTGTACACTAACCTGTTGGTTTGCTCTATAATTACACCTGTTTAGCTATTTGCGTAAGACCTTTTATTTCGTGGGGATGGGTGTGGTGACCAATTTGGCACAGCGATTGTTTGAAAGTTAAGTATATTGTTTAGCATTACCTTTCACATGTGCAGAACAACAAATGAGTCATATTGAGGATGACATATTTTAGGGTGAAAGGGAGGGGGATTTAGTAATACTGGTTTAGGCATTTTTTTTCACTACCCCAACCATTTTCACCTTTTTAGTACCAGAGGCTTGGGCCATTTATTAGACCCTGTAGACCAGACAGTTTTCATCATTTTTGCTATCAATCTGTTTAGGTATGATTCCGATAGGTGTCTTTCTAATTACATAATGAAAGCCATTTATTGTTTTCTAACCCCTTTACGACCAGTGACGTGGTAGGACCGTCATTGGTGAATTTAACTGAAGGACGAGGAAGACCAAAACCAGTAAGGGAAAAGAAAAGCTGCACACACGATCACCCTAGTAACAAAAATATGTATATAGTAAAAGGAGAGGAGAAAAGAATTAAGAATATCTAATATGGTGACAGACTAAGCTAAAGCACTTCAATTCTCTGTAGGTAGGTGCATGCAACCCACCATAGAATCCAAATGAATAGCAAAATAGGAACCCGTCAAAAACTGGTAAAGAGAGAAGATCGCTATTATCATGATCAGTGCATATGAAAGGGCACCCTTGTAGGAAATAAAGTAACATCATAAAAATTATAAAATCAAATATACAGTACATAATATATAATTGTACCATATACTAGTAGATCTACTGTCTGTGTAATATAGTCCTTATACTAGCAGCTGATAATTGTAGCAATCAAGTAAATGCTAGATTCATCTACCATGTACATCATCATCCCATTTATCATCTAGGTACCCTTTTTATATGTATTGTGAATAAATATATATTGATCAAATTCAAGATAATATTGATCTTCTCTTATTACCTCTTTTTGATGGGTTACTCTTTAACTTAAGGACGGGTGACAGTCCTGGCTCGTCACGTGTTTTTTTTTTGCTCACAGCACTACCGGAATCTGAAACTGACCGCTTCAAGACTGGAGCAGTCAATATAAGACTGTGACAGTTATCAAGTCCCAGTGACGCTTCGGACAAGGACGCAGGACACATCGATGTGTCACTGTTGCTTCCTCCCAGACATCACTGACTATGCCTGGTTTGAGCGCTCCTGGCTGCGTCATTGGCCGCCCATATCCTCTTGCCAGCTGGATTTGGAGCTCGTTTTGACACAGGTGCGTGCCGCCGGTTTGAAGTATCATGGCGGGATGCATCATTTATGGGCGCGAAGAGGCAGAATGACGCAGACCCCTGTTTTGTACTGCTTGGGTGTAATCTCCTCCCATCCACTTCCTGGGCTGGGCTTTAAGAGGGAACTGAGCCAATTCTCAGTTGCCCTTACATTGTTGTTCTACGCAGTTGGGTTTCCTTGGGCTCTGTGTATAACCTGGCTTGTCTGACCATCCATCCTGGTGCTAACCTGTGGCTCTGTCTGACTATTCTCCTGCCTACCCCTTGTGTATAGCGGACACCCAATCTGGTGCAGACCTGTGGCTCTGGCTGACTAACTACTCTGTGTATGACCCAGCTTGTCTGACCATCCATCCTGGTGCTGACCTGTGGCTCTGTCTGACTATTCTCCTGCCTACTCCTTGCTCATAGTAGACACCCAATCTGGTGCAGACCTGTGGCTCTGGTTAAGACTAACATTCGATTTCATTTTCCTTGGAACTGACGGCAGGCATGCGTCAGTGTATCTTCCTGTCTCTGCCCTTTGGAAGACCCCTCTGCCTTCCCTCTGACTGCAGTCGTGGGTCAGGTTGTCTCTAGCTGCGCTTCCTGAGTACCTTCCCGGAAACAGAGACTACTGGGATGCGTACCTGTCTCTGGTAGAGGTTCCCTCGTTTGGGCAGACTCCTATTCCTGATAGAGTTGCTGACCTCTAGTGGGACCTCTACTGTTCCTTGTGTCTAGTGCCTGTGATTACTCCTAATTATTGTTATATTCTCTTTGTACTGTTTAATAAATATTGTCATTTTTACTATACCAGTCTGACTCCTGAATTATTCTTGGGAAAACATGACACAGACCCTCATTTGGTGAGCTGGTCACATGTGTTGGCTCGCTGAATGAGATCAAAGTGTCCTTAAGGGGAATCCATTCTCCAGGCCCCTTTTGTTAAGGGGCTAATCACAAACGGAACTTTTGCATAGTGACTTACAACAAGATATGATGTCAAATACAAAAATGAAAAATAACTTATTTAGCTAAAATCACACACTATATATAAAAAAATTTCATTTTGATTGCAAATGTTTCAATTATTTGAAAAAGCCCTCAATCCCCGAAGTACAAAAATACCAAATTTGCATTGTTTTGTGATTTCCAGTGGGCAATGGAATCTGGTAGGGGGAAGTCAGACAGTGTATGCAGGGATCTGTGACTACCATTGAAAGCAGGTTGGAGGGAGGAGGGCAAATGGTATATGAGGGGATCTGTAGCTACCAGGATGCAGTAGAACCAGACTTGGTGATCAGTGGAAAGAGGCTAGAGGTCAGCCAGTGTATGAGCGGACCTGTGACTGTCAATGGAACCAGTCTGAGATGGTGGTGGTGGTGAGGGGTGTCACAGTGTACGCAGGTATGTCTGACAACCAGCGCACAGAGAAACAAGGCTGAGGGGGGGCAGATAGTGCATATGGGGAGTCTGTCACTACCAATATGTGCTGGAGTCAGGCTGGGAATCAAACAGTAGATTTCCCCCACATACACTTTATTTGATTCCAAGCCTGATTCCAGTGCAATCTGGAACCAGGCTGGGGGGCGGCGGTCAGGGTATGTTATCTGCTTATTCTGCCTACTCTTTAAAGAGTTATGTGACTATCATATTTTTGTCTTTTTTTGCTTGACTTTTGAGGGCGGCTGCTTCATTCATCATTCTCCATGTTGCTAGAAGTTTAAGGTAGCTGGAGTAGAGTAGTTTCTCTGAAGGGAACCTCGTGCTTTAAAAGGTTCTCCCTTGAAGCACTGCTCCCTATCCATGCTTGCTTGCATCTGTTGTTATGATTGTCCAGCTTAGAATGGACCATAGTGACACTCTTGAGATGTTCCTGCAGAATCGCCAAACTAGAAAAAGCTTGACCTGTGGAAAGTGTCACCTTCTGTCCCGCTCGGGACAGTCTCTCTCTGCTTCCGGGTTTCCCCCGACGTCGCGTCACGTGCATTGTGACGTCACCTGGTAGCGTCTATTTCATGACGCTGCAGACAAGGCGCGGGCACACTCTGATTGTGTTCCCTAGCGCCCTGTGTGCCCAGTTCTTGTGCCCTGGCCGGTGTCTGCTGCAGTACCTTCCTGCCTTGTCTGCCTCTCCAGCTGGCTGAGGATTAGCCAGTATCTGCTCCAGTACCTTCCAGCCTTGTCTGCTTCTCCAGCTGGTTGAGGATTTCCCCAGCCTGTGTCCTCTCCAGACATTTCCAGTCATTCCAGCTGGTCTCCTCTTGTGGCATGGCTTCCAGCCTGTTCCTGACAGCTCCATCTTGTCTAGCAGTCCACCCTGGACTATCTTCCTGTCTGTTCCCAGTCAATCTTCTGCCAGTGGTTTCCTGGATCTGTCGCTCCAGCTTGAGCTTGGAATATCCTGGTGTGTTTCGGATCTTCTCCCAGGAACCCTCCAAGTCGTCTGCAGGTCCAGTTCTGCTCCTCCATTGCACCAGTGCTGATACTACTGGACAGGTCTGTTCTCTCCATCCTAGGAGAGTGTCTTTTCTATTTATTTTATGTCCTTTTCTAGGAGAGTTTCAGCCTTCCGGCCACTGCTCTCTAGCCTCGCTCCCCATACTGCGCTCCCCAGCCTTCACTCTCCCCCACAGGAGAGCAAGTACTGCCTGTGGGATTATCATCCAGGGCTCACCTCCAGCTCCTCTGGGGTTTGCCATCCGGCCTTTCGGTCGGCACCGTACCTGGCTTAGGCCGCAGCACGGTAATCCCGCAGACAGTCAACGTACGGTGAGCACCGCTAACCAGCATCGCACCCGAGCACTCCCTCTCCTGTGGGCTTCGTCCCATCTGGTCCCCCTGTGTGACAGATACTTGGTGATCAAGAGACATCTTTTTGTCCCTTTTTTTTTAAATTAATTGTTGCAGGATCCTTATATGAAGCCAGGCCCAGGCAACTGATTCTGTGGAGGGTGTCATAAGCTCTAGTACTAACATCCCTTTTGTTAAGGACTTTGAATGGGCCTGTTTGATCTTGTTAACTTGGGAAAGTAAAAGTTTATTTCATGCGGAGGAAGAAAAATCTTGCCTATTGAGGCATCCAAGATGATTTACCCAAAAATCGATTCTTCTGTTCTGGAAAAAGGTCTGATATCTTCAGACTGATGAACCATCCTTAAGACTGAAGTTGTGCTATCACCATGTAAGATGATTCTGGAGATTTTAATGGGCCGTCACTTGTTTTGTATTTAAGGAATAATATTGATGCTTTCTCTCTCAAATATTATTGCAATAGCTACCATGCGCTTTGTGAATGCTCTTGGAGTTGACATCTGTCTGAAAGGTTGAGATAATCAACTCTAGATATTGCTCTTCCTGTTCACCAAAACTGGCACCGGTATCTGAGGATAACCGTCAAAAATAGAACATGAAACATGCCTCTTGAAGGTGTATGGTCTCCATAATATCTCCTAATTAGGAAAATATTCACTGCGGTTATGATGTCTTCCATCTTGAATATACTTTTAAAATTAACTTGTTCAAGAAGGTTATGTTGATTAACAGACTGTAATCACCTGATGTTTTTGGGAGCAAGAAAACTGGAACATATGTACTGCTTTCCTGAAAAGGGCTTTGTATGACAATTTTAATATTTGGATTCTTATAACACATAGACTGCCTTTAGTAAGAATTATCTCTTTTAAAGAAACAGAGGTACTTAGCATCTTGTTTTGATGCATGAGAATCTAATCTTACCTTGTATTCTCCTTTAGGAATACACATGAATCTGTGGAGCTTTCTCTCAATTGCTTCTGAAATAAATCTAGTCTTCCTACTAAGACCTTCCTCCCTCAGGCAACATATCTATCACTTGTTTAGTTCACTCACCTTTTATTCTGCTTTCCTCTGCCTATCCGGAAATTAGGAGAGGCACGTCTTCTGGCCGGACCTTATCAGTACTAATCAATGTTACAGGCAGGCTGCAATTTGATTTGGCATTTGGCCATGTGACATGTTGCCAACATACAATACAACCCTTCCATACTGCATCTCTACTGCTTTCCTGAGATCATACTGTAAAGTTCCTGCCTGCTGAACTTTGGTGTGATCACATGGGTCGCCCAGTGTGAAAGGGGCCCTAGTCCAAGCATGCTACTGTGACAGATACAATGCATAATTGCATCAGAACTGAGGTTTCTGTGAGTCCGGGGAGTTTCTCTTTGAAGCCTTGCATCCCTTGCTCAAGAAATTACTGAAAACTGAATTCCTATATTTGCAGTTATTCTTATTATTTTGCGGGCATGAGAAAAAACCTTTATGAGAGTTAAACAGTTTATCCTGAGTTCCTGAGTAAGTTGTTTCGGTTAATTCATCTATCACCTTTCTTCTCTTTTCTATGGGTCTTCAAAGGGTATATCCACACAATTTACTTTTTGATTAGAAATCTGCTGTCTATTGCTTGAGCCATAGTACTCGATGTTCTGATGGGCAAGAGCTGTAGTTCTAGTAGCTATCCTCGCATTCTCCATTAAAGCTTCACAGATTTAATCCCCTGCAAGTTTAAACATTAGCATCTTAAAGGGGATCTATCACCCCTATACATTTTTGTCTTTAAAGTTAGGTTATATAGCAAATAGGTGGAATACTGTGTTCATTTCTTTTTTAAAATCGCTATTTGGCTGAAATTCAATGTGTAAACATTATCCTGTTCCTTACTTCCGGACAAACTGCAGTTACCGGCTCTGTACTGCAGTCTGTCACTCTTCCTCTGCTCCCCTCCCGCTGTCCAGCCTCCTCCAATGACGGAGGGTTTCTACATGTAAACTGAAGTGCTCTCATTGGCCAGAGAGCACTCCATTGTATATAATATGTCTCAACATTTAGGAGGCAGAATTAAAGTTTTAGGAGCCTGGATGTTTCTGCTTGTTACGATCAGCACAATGGTGTAAAAAGATTGGATCGACATTCCCCTCTTATAGCAGCCCATCCAATTGTTCTTTCTTTTAAAGAGGAACATTCATCCTCTATAAAGTCACCCTGCAATAATTAAGCAGGTAGTGACTAGCTTCAGAATATATATATATATTTTACCTTTGAAAAGTAGCCCGTTCTAAAGAAATCAATCATTGTAGGAGACTGACGGCCAGTTAGTGCAGTCTGCGCGCCTGCGCTGTCAGTCTTTCCGGTTACCATATGGCACTCTGCAATGCTTCTTGCAGGAGACCAGGACTGACAGCGCAGGCGTGCAGACAAGATGTCTGTGCTATACCCTGGGTTCCGGTCTCCTACAATGATTGATTTCTTTAGAACAGGCTACTTTTCAAAGGTAAAATATATATTCTTAAGCTAGTCGCTACCTGATTAATTATAGCAGGGCGACTTTATAGCGGATGAAAGTTCTGCTTTAAAATTAATGATAGAATTGACTGCATAGGCTTTTGTCTTCTAGGAGCAAGTTACAAAACCATATAATTGCTTTTCACATTGCACTAATTTTGCAAATAATCAGATATTTTTTTCAGCAACGACTTAGACCAGAATAGGTAACTATATAAATGCAGTAGAAGACGATTAGTAAAACCAGTAGTTCGGGTTTACAGTGAGGTAAGGAGGTTGTACAGGAATTCCAAACACAGTACATCCCTTACTTTTTGGACTAATTTATAGAAAAGTAAATTGGTAGAAGTCTATGGTAAACCAACTGTCCCTTAGGAGACAAATAAAACTACCCATTGACTTAAATGGTATAGAGAGCTCCAATATATTGCAGAGCAATGCACTGAAGACCTTTCTAGAATTTAACAGGTTTAAAGGTTTCATTTAACCCTTTGAGTGCCAGAGGTGTATCCAATGTATTGGCTACCACTCTTTCATTGAAGGGTAAAAAGAATATGCATTTTTTTCCCCCTATGCTGCAGTTGGTTTCCTACCATGCTGCTCTATTTGTTTCCCCTTTTATAAAACCCTATGAGTACCAGGAAGGTATCCAGTGCATTACAACTCAATGCATTGGATACCTCTCTGGCACTCAAAGGGGTACATATGGGTCAAGGGAGTTTAACCGTTTGAGTGCCAGTGATGAGCAAGTGTACCCCTCTGGCACTCAAAGGGATTGACAGAGACTCAGTATATTATAGAGATAGTAAACCACCCCAAAAAAATGTAAGCCAAATGATCGGAATAATAAAAACATACTTAACACCCTCATTCCCATCTCTCAAACCGTTATGGTTTGAGAGATGTAAGAGAATAAAGTCCTCCGTTCCCTTCCCTTTCTGCCTGATGAGCATACCTGGGAACTTCCAGTTGAGGGCTATCCGGAGGGTAGTCCTCTGTTCACCAGGGGGTGACAAAAATGACGCTAAACGCGTCAAAAAGGGGCGGGGCTTGCCGCGAGTGGGGGGGGGGCTTAACCCTTTGAGTGCCAGAGTGGTACGTAATGCATTGCAAAGCAATGCATTCCTTACCACTCTGGCACTCAGAGGGCTGGGGACTGAGTATCAGCAGGAGAAAAAGCGGATGTGGCAGAGTTTCAACAGAAACTCTCCACATCCAGAGGAATCAGCCTCTGCCCCGGAGACCCGGTAAAGTTCTGTCAGAACCGGAGTCTCCGGGGCAAATCCGGAGAGTTCCCAGGTATGCTGATGAGCTGTAAAGCTGTCAGAGGCAGAAACCGGTCGCCTGACTGTAGGCGGCTCTTCAGGAGCGCTGTCATCGGGATATCTAACTATAATTACTTCATCGATGTGGTGTACAACGTGTGCCTGGCTTGCAAGCACACATTGTAGACCATTCCGATGAAGTAATTATACTTAGACATCTAGATGACAGCGCTCCTGAAGAGCTGCCATCTGGTTCCGGAAGCAGGATCTCATGATGTCCGCTATACAGCGGACACATGAGAAGGGGGAGTGAGTGGAGGTCTTTATTTTCTTACATCTGTCAGACCATAACGGTTTGAGAGATGGGAATAATGGCGTTAAGTATGTTTTTATTATTCCTATCATTTGGCTTACAGTTTTTTGGGGGGTTTACTATCCCTTTAATCCTGAAGTATTTAAAACAACTTTGTTTACATGTGTGTTGTGCATTCAAGTGTCGTTAGTCAGCCTAACCATTTCCTTCTGACACACTCTCAGCATGTAATTAATGTTATTACCTATAATAATGGACCTTTTCCGGTCTGATAAGGATAGCTGCTCCCTTTATGGACCTTGCTCATCCAGATGGTTTACACTCAGATCAGGAGTGTTCAGTTATTTTCAACAGTGGGCCACATGTCCAGAAATCCACGTGTGTGCAGCCCACACAAGACCAGAAGGGCAATACAGATCACAAAAAATGGCATGGAAATTTACCATTATATGAGATCAGCTTAATATTACATGGGGCCGACAGTGCAATTCTCCATTACATGAGAGCAGAAGGGCAATAAATAGCACGGGGCAAGGGGGGCAGACTTGGATTGTCAGTGGGGCATTGGGAAGTGTCTGTTACCAGATGGGTACAGGCCAGCAACAGAAGGAAAACAGATGGCACAAGCAGAAAAAGGACACCTGGGGAAAAGAAGAGCACTGAATTTTAATGGTGTAAGAAGGTGGAAATGCAACATAGTTGCATGGGGCAAGACAGGTAAATAGGGGCACCTGGTGTAATCCACTTACTGATGGAAGCAAAAGAGTTGCAGAGAGAAGCAAATCTCACAAGGGAACAGGGAAGTGATATGAACAAAGGGAAGCAAATAGGTTTACATTGGGGTAAAGGGGTACCGAGGAGCAAGCAACAGTACAGAAGAGCCAAAAGAACCAGGCAGAGCCAAAGTGAGCAGGAATAATACATAGGGGCAAGTGGGTTATAGGAAAGCAAGCCAGGTGTATGTGAAGTTAAGAGAGGGGCATAGGTGAGCAAAAGGGAGGCACTTAGCAGGAGGTGGTATAATTCCTTACTCGTAAGACTCTAGTGCATTCGGGTTATCATCATGCTATTGTATCTTCTTTCCTTGAAACTGGCTTGGCCAGCCAGCCAATAGCACAACACGTCCCACCTGCCAGACAATCATGTGCCTTGCCTGACTAGCCAAGTATATAGCCAGTCACTCTTTCCATGGTCTTGAATGGCAGAGTGATATGGGGATACAAGAGAATGCTAACTTACTACAGCACATAATCACAGGGAAAATTTATGCCGAGACCCACTTTTACTTTTCTATTCTCTGCAGACCAACAGGCAACGTATATTGGGCTGGTAGTTTTGAGACCTGGTGCTAGCTAATTATGTATAAAGATAATTGCTAAAAATCTCTGCCTTCTCACAGCAGGATTCAGGTGGTCTGCATTTGGCCTGCTGGCCACAGATTAGGAAGCCTGTGGTTTAGATGTTAGATGCACTGGAGACATTTCTAGCATTCAAGGGTTAATGAAGTCAATGGAAAAAAATCCCAAGACAAATTTTTATTAGCTTGTCTCTTATCAGATGTACTGTGTGTTATGAACAAGAGTTAGAAGAACAAACATTCTGGAATCCATGTCAGCTGCCCATTATCGGTCATATGTAAATCAGTTGTGTGCTGCTCATGAGCTCTGATTTACTAAGCAGTGGTGAACTTTAACACACCCAGTGTTAATGTCACACAGAGTGAAACTGATCCAAGTCTGGCACATAGCTGAACAAAAAGTATGTACAAAAAAATGAGGTGGAGCAATCCAACTGCACCAAAAGGAACAAATAAAATTTACAATTTTAAATGAGAATTTTAACACCATGAATGCTAGCAAGATATTAAATGAATCGCTTCCAAAGGATAAAAATCCTATTTATTCTCTTAGCGCTTTAAGTGCCAGAGAGGTACGGAAATGTTAAGGAACATTGCTTTCTAGTACATTGCATACCCCTTTTGGCACTCAAAGGGTTAAGGACCAGAGGGGTGTACAGAGGTGTGTACACATTTTTGCACACTACTGTGGTGCAGAAGGGGTTAAAGTAGAACTGCTACCTTAAAACCACTTCAGTAATTTCAAACATCTAGCAAAGTGACCTATACGTTAGATGTGTTTTATAAATGGAAATTGTTTTAAAGCTATAAGCCTTTTCTTTTGCTATGCAGTTTATTGCTGGCACAAGTGACCCCCCCCCCCCTTCTGCTCCTCTCTTTCCCTTCTCCACCCCAAGGGCATCTTTATTCTGTGCATTCCATGTATGTGTGCAATACATTTCATATCTCTCTTGCACTCAAAGCGTTAAATGCATAGCAGTCGATCCAGGGAGAGAGGGGTTCCTCACTGCCGTGGCATGGAAAGGGTTAAAGAGACTCTGAAGATTTAAAATGTTCTTGACCCTTTGAGTGCCAGAGGGGTGCGCAACACATTGCAAAGTACCCCTCTGGCACACAAAAGGTAAGTGCAGCGCTATACTACTAATTTGCCTTTTTCACATAGAAATTTCAGCACACTTAAACAAACTTGCAATGCTGTGTTTTATACAGTGAAATAAATCAATAGTTTATTATGAACTCCTGCCATGTGAAGGTATAATATACAAGACAGACTAAAGTAACCTGCTGCTGACTGCTAGGAGACAAGTCCATACAATTACTGATTTCTTTCACCAGCTTCCAAATAGGCTGCATCAGTCATTTGCAGTAAAAGAACAATTATCTTACAGTATTAGAGTAGTGAAAGGGTTAATAAAAGAATGCTATATACAGGATCTGCTTGGTACTATAGTTTGTGCTATTTCTGATTTATAATTACAAGTCAATGGTTAAATCATTTGAGTACTAGGTGTGTGAGAAAAACTGGAACTTGGAACATGTGAGTCAAGTGGTTAAGTGCATATCAGATTAGTGTGCAAAGAAAACTGCATAGCTCTTTGGCAATCAAGGTGTTAACTACACTGGGGTTTCCTGCAAAGACAATCTGATAATGAGTGGGAGGGAGATGGTGGTGTTTCTCTAACAGTGAGGGTAGGTTTCTAAACAGCGCTATGGCAGCTCTCATATAAACCTAGATTTTGTAACTTTCTTGTGTAAAGTTTTAATAGTGTATATAGGTAGATGTGGGCTGCTTTTTTATTTTTCTCACGTCTTAAAATTACCTATGTTTTTTTCTCTGTCGTCCAATACAGGTTACTGGTAACTTTGGGTAGGCGATCAGCCCTTTTAAGTAGGCAGGAACAATTCTGAGAAGTGACTGCTGGATGGAGCCTACCTCCTCTCCTTAGTTTGCAGCTAGCCAATCCCCAACCAGTAAGATTTGTTCCTTGGTGAAGACACAAGGCAAGAGAACAGTTCTGCTATAGTTTTAGCTTTTTTATTATTTTTCTGTTAGATATGGAATACCACCATTAGGCGGATTACCATCACTGACAATTCCCATCACCCAAACGTGGATAGCTCAGTTTACCAGGTGCTTTTGTGGACCTAAGCCCTGGGGTGAAAATCTTAGCTGCAAGTTCTTTCCCTAGGAGTTGCCCATTGAGGCTTCTTCTTGATATATATATATATGGTAATCTGAAGACAGAATATCTGCTGAAAAAGGTGAGCATCCTTTGAGTGCTGAGATCCACAAGTCCTATTCTTCCCCTCTGCACAGGGGTCTCATTTGGAGTTCCTAATACATACTCATGCACTCATTGGGTTTATTTGTATGTCTGTGAGGTGTTTGGAGCAAGTTTCTATGGTAACTTAACCCTTTTGCTGCTGGTTAGCACCTTTTGGGGGGGGGATTGGGCACTTTTCCCTACTGGGACCAGTGTTTATTGGGTCTACAGTTTTATTCTAGTGGGCTTTTGAGTGGTTTTATGTTTTGGTATTCACCTTGTTTACTTTATGTTCTGCTCCTTTAAGGCGCGCGTTTTCCACATATACACCATTGCTCCATTCACTTCTATGGGACTTTACAGTTTGGAACATATCTCTGTAACCGCTCCACGTAGCGAGGTCAGAGATGGCTCATTTTGTTGGTTTGCCCTTTCTCTGTCATCCAGTCAACGTTCTGGGCATGTTGGGGGCCTTAGGGGGCTTCGGGCATTGTTGAGGTACTCCGTCAGCGAAACTACAATTCCCATAAGCGCTCGTTTCTGATTGGCTCCCATCGAGGCAGCCATTTTGTGTATTCGCAGATCGAGTATCCTACACAAGGCTTGCACTCTCCTTCGCTCCTCAGTAGTTTAACCCTTCGCCTACCAGATAAGTCTATTTTAGTGTTTCTGGGGTGATTTTATTTATCATACACACTTCTTTGTGGGTGTTTCTGATACTTTGACTGTTTCACTCTGTGAGAATGTCTACTCCGTTAGATCTTGGGTCTAACCTCGGGTTAGACCATTGTGGTTCCTTCCTTCTTTCCTAACCCTACTTCTGACAAAGAAGGGACTGACAGCGCAGGCGCACGGACGTCACTGTGATGAGCTGTCCGTGCTTCCTGCTCCTGTGAGCATTTCTAAAATGCCAAAATCTTCAGAACCAGGTAATATTTCTGGCGACTAGCGCTACTAAGCAGCTAGTCGCCAGATGAAGAATCAATCAAGCTTAAGTTATTGCGGGGTGGTAGTTCCCCTTTAATCTTCCAGTACTTTTTCACTTTTGAGACCTGTTGGCTCTAGTTCAGTGTGCTGTGTAACAGTTCCTGGGGTTTGTTTGACCCCTGTTCAGTGTCCATTGACACTTTGTGGTTATTGTTGAGCTATTTATGATCTGTAGGTTCATTGGTGCTCTGGTGACTTTGGGGGCCTGCGTCTGGTCCTTGCCTTTCTTCCTGCCCTGGGGAACTTAATAGTTGGACATCCCAAACTTACCAGTAACCTGTATGGACTAAGAGAAAAGGATTTAACAGGTAAGACTAAAATTCTATTTTAAAGTTGACCCATCACCTTGAATTGTTTTACATATTTTGAAACTTAATTCAAAACTGTGCCATGTTAACCAAAAGTCCAGCAGACATTTAGAAAATATTCACACTTTTATTTCTGGGAAAAGTGAAAGTCTCCTAGTGCAGCACAGTGCTTAAGAAGCATATGATCTGTCACAGACAATCTCGATTAGCATGTGAACCCTCACTGAAAAAGGTTTCATTTTCACTAATGCCGCAATTATTCTTGAAGAGTACTTATGCATATGACTATTGTAATTAGAATTTGGGGCTCAATATAAAAGTGATGCTAGTTCTGCTTTAACTGTGCATTTGGCTAACATGACACGTAAGCAGTTTAAAACATGCAGACTTGAATGAAGGTGACAGGTCCACTTATGTTTGTGGTATGTTTTATTTTTGCCCTGTGGTGCATTTGGTTTTCTCAAAAATGTCTCTGCTTTTTTCTTTCTCCCTATGGGGTGCTACAAAATCACATTTACTACACCACAAAATTCTCAGTACAAATTCTCCTGTCTACTAAGAAGTGATTAACCCCTTAAGGACCAGCCACGCGGCTGGCACTTAAGGACCATGGGGCATTTTTTTTACGGATGGATTCAGGACTGAATTCCGTGATGGGCCACGTAATGGGGTCCTTAAGGGGTTAAAGGGACAATGTTTAGAGTTTTCTAGAAATTAAAAGATAAGCTAAATGCCACAAATCCTATCTCTCAAACTGCTATGGTTTGATAGATATCTTCTGCTAAATTTCCTCTTCTCCTGATGTCCGCTTTAAAGCTGACAGAAGGATATCTGTGTCAGCCGACATGAGGGAGCTCTTCAGCAGAGCCACAATAACGCGATTTAAAAATAATTACTTCTTTGGAATGGTCTAAAAAGTGTGCTTGTAAACCAAGCACACTTTGTAGGCCCTTCCAAAGAAGTATTTCTTTTTAAATCTCTCTGTTGCAGCTCTGCTGAAGAGCCGCCTTTTGGTCCCCAGACCAGGAACTACAGAAGGGGATGGAGAGGGGAACTTTAATGGAGAATATCTCTCAAACCATAGCGGTCTGAGAGATAGGATTTGTGGCATTTAGTGTATTTATTTAATCTCTACAAAATTCTAAACATTTTTATGGGCCATTACTGTCCCCTTAAAATGGACCTGTCATCTGGAATTTCTTCGATATTTGAAAACTTAATTGAAAACTGCCTATGTAGCATGTTATCCAAAAGACAACAGATTCATCATTTAGAACAAGGGGGTCCAAGTTTTGGCCCCATGATCAGAAAGCCATACTTGCAAAGGCCCCTTAACCCTTCGAATGTCAGAGCAATGCGTTGCGTACCTCTCTGGCACTCAAAAGGTTAATTTTCTTTGCTGATAACTGGTGAATTATAGCCTGTCATATATTAAAAAATGTGGATTTATTAATTGTCAGAGACAGTACTGATATTTAACAGACCTCTATTCTTCAGCTGTACAGTGCTTGCAGGCAGTTAGGTCTTACTGGCTTACTAGTTCATGGGCATGTATGTAATTACAGGTGGTATGAGGATTCAGTTGCACAAGGGCCCAGCATCCAAAGAGGCCCCATCTTCCCCATCTTTCATGGGGGGGGGGGGCAAAACATTTTGCAAAAGGGCTCTCTAATGACTAGTTACTCCACTGTTCATGGGTGTCAGCTGATTAAAAATATCAGGAGGCTCACACCCTGGAGTCATGAGGGCTGCTTGTTGTGCATCCTTTATTTAGGAGATATTCACACTTTTACTTATTTCATTTCTAGAAAAAGTGAATGTAGAAGATAAAACTGCACCATGATGAATCGCTTTTCATCACCTGCCCTCCAGGCTTTTTGCATATCACAAGAGTTAGCAATGTATAATGCTACACACCTTTTAGTGCTCAGAGGGTTAACCCCTTAAGGACTGCACGGCTCTAGAAGACCAAGGCACTTTTTAATACAGTGATGCATTCTGGGATTGCAGAGTGGCTTGCAGCCACTCTGCGATCCCAGAATTCCATGACGTTTCAGGACCATCACTGATGACAGTCCTGGCACATCATCAGTCGTTAAGGGGTTACATGTCATGATGACGGCTTTTTGTCCGCAGGTCACCCACCTCTGGTCCACAAGGGTTTAACTTCCCTAGATCAAGCAAAATTACAAGAAATAGCAGTGTGCAGCTCACTGCAGCCAGCTCTAGACCAGTCTGTTGCACACCCAGTTGGCATTCAAAAGGCCTTAGGCACACTGTGGCAAACCAGTTGCACCAGAGGGGAAAAAGAAAACTCACATTGATTTAAATGGGGCTTTTAACTAATTTAAAGGACAATTATCATGTTTTATTGTCTACTTCTTTGGTAGCAGACTTTGTAAAAACCACGAAAAGAACATCTACCCGACTGTCAGAGGATGGGGGTGGTGGTGACGGCAGAGAACTGAACTCCTTGGTTGGAACTTAACTCGAAAGTGTATAGCTCTCATACACAAACTCCAGGTTTTGTGTGTAGTCACAGTAGACATGCTGTGTCCTGCTTTCAAGCCCAATACAGAGGGTTCTATGCAGAGCTGCATTGAGCAATTCAACTTCGATGCATCAGGTGTGCATTGGGGAGTGTGGTTTGTGTACATCTACCCACTGGCATACTGGGTCTCATAATGTGGCTCCATCTTAATCTTCTCAGTGAGTGCAGATCTGCCGATGGGATACTATCTACGTGACAGTTGCCCTTTAAATGAAGTCCTTGCTTCACAATTGTAAAAGCCCCATTAAATCAATGGTATTGTTAATTTTACCTCTGTGGTGCAGTTGGGTTGTTCCAGAATCCGGTATGGTTCCTGTTACATACTATGAAGAGCTGTAGTGGTCCACAGATGGGGAGTGGTTCCTGTTATGAAGAGCTGTAGTGGTCCACAGTTGGTATGGTTCCTATTATGAATAGCTATAGTAGTCCACAGGTGGTATGGTTTCTATTACATACTATGAAGAGAGGTAGTGGTCCACAGGTGGTATGGTTCCTATTACATACTATGAAGAGCAGTAGTGGTCCACAGATGGTATGGTTCCTATTATGAAGAGCTGTAGTGGTCCACAGGTGGAATGGTTCCTATTATGAAGAGCTGTAGTGGTCCACAGGTGGTATGGTTCCTATTATGAAGAGCTGTAGTGGTCCACAGATGGAATGGTTCCTATTCTGAAGAGCGGTAGTGGTCCACAAGTGGTATGGTTCCTATAATGAAGAGCTGTAGTGGTCCCAGGTGGTTTGGTTCCTATTACTTACTGTGAAGAGCTGTAGTGGTCCACAGGTGGTATGGTTCCTGTTACATATGAAGAGCTGTAGTGGTCCACAGGTGGTATAGTTCCTATTACATACTATGAAGAGCGGTAGTGGTCCACAGGTGGTATTGTTCCTATTACATACTATGAAGAGCTGTAGTGGTCCACAGATGGAATGGTTCTTATTATGAAGAGCTGTAGTGGTCCACAGGTGGTATGGTTCCTGTTACATATGAAGAGCTGTAGTGGTCCACAGGTGGTATAGTTCCTATTACATACTATGAAGAGCGGTAGTGGTCCACAGGTGGTATTGTTCCTATTACATACTGTGAAGAGCGGTAGTGGTCCACAGGTGGTATTGTTCCTATTACATACTATGAAGAGCTGTAGTGGTCCACAGATGGAATGGTTCTTATTATGAAGAGCTGTAGTGGTCCACAGGTGGAAGGGTTCCTGTAGTGTATGACTCAATTCTGCATTGCAGTTCAGTATGAAAAAAAATGCCTTTTGGACACTCATTGGCACTGATGCTATTTAACCATTTGAATGCCGTTGCAATGGATACCTATCTGGCACTTGGGTTAATACAGTGTGTGTACAATTATTGGGCAAGTTGTATTTTTGAGGATTAATTTTATTATTGAACAACTACAGTGCTCTCCATCAATCCAAAATGTTAAGAAACCTTAAACGTGAATATTTACGTAAAAGTGAGGTTTTGGCTTTCTTAGGAGAATATCTATGTGTGCACAATTATTCGTCAACTATTAGTGTGCAGAATCATTATGCAACCAAATGAAAAATCATAATTTTCCCATCTTACGTGTTTATTTTCATATATTAAAGTGAGAATACTAAACAAACAACTCAAAATTTACAAATATTTCTGACATTTTCCAAAAAAAAAAAATAAAAATCAGTGACCAATATAGACACCCTTCTTTTCAATAACAGTCATAAGCCTTCCATTCATGGAGTCTGTCAGTTTCCTGATCTATTGCCGATCAACTTTTTGTGCAGAAGCAACCACAGCCTCCCAGACACTAATCAGAGAGGTGTACTGTTTTCCTTCAGCATAAATCTGCCGTTTAAGAAGGGCCCACAAGCTCTCAGTAGGGTTTAGGTCAGATGAGGAAGGGGGCCATGTCATTATTTTATAATCTTTAAGGCCTTTACTGACTAGTCACGCAGTGGAGTACTTTGATGCATGCGATGGAGCATTGTCCTGCATAAAAATCATGGTCTTCTTGAAAGATGCAGACTTTTTCCTGTACCACTGCTTGGAGAAAGTGTCTCCTATAAACTGGCAGTAGGTTTGGGAGTTGAGTTTGAGTCCATCTTCAACCCGAAAAAGGTCCAACTAGCTCCTCTTTGATAATGCCAGTACCCCTCCTCCACCTTACTGGCATCTGAGTCGAACTGGAGTTCTGTGCCCTTTACTGATCCAGCCAAAGGCCCTTCCATCTGGACCATCAAGAGTCACTCTCATCTCATGAGTCCATAAAACCTTTGAAAAATCTGTCTTCAGATATTTCTTGGCCCAGTCTTGACGTTTCAACTTATGTGTTTTGTTCAGCGGTGGTCGGGTTTCAACCTCCCTTACCATGCCCATGTCTCTGAGCACTGAACACCTAGTACTTCTGGACACTCCAGGTAGGTTGCAGTTCTGGAATATGACAGCACTGGAGGATAATGGGTTCCTGGTAGCTTCATGTTTGATTCTTCTCAAATTTCTGGCAGTTCATTTGTGTCTTTTTTTCTCAACACATTTCTTGCAACCCTGTTGACTATTTGCAACAAAACGTTTGGTTCTATGATCACGCCCCAATATCTTAGCAATTTCAAGAGTGCTGCATCCCTCTAAAAGGCTTTTTAACATTTTTGACTTTTCAGAGTCAGTTATATCTCTTTTTCTGCCCATTTTGCCTGAGAAAATGAAGCTGCTTAATAATTATGCACACCTTGACATAGGGTGTTCATCTCCTTATACCACACCCTCTCCCATTACACAAATACACATCACCTGATATGCTTAAATCCAGTAAGCATTCAAGTTTATACAGCTTGGAGTTGGAAAATATGCATAAAAATGATGATATGGTCAAATAATAATTGTGCACACAGTGTATATATTAAGGTCTGAAATGTAATACCTTTTGACTGAGAATTCGCCTAGTAGTGTGATTAACCTTGTTTTAGTTAGTAGGAAATGCCCAGACTGGTTCTTTTTCAGTTGAGAGCAAGGGTGTCTGTTTTGGTCATTGAAGTGTTAGCAGAGCTTTTACATACTGACTTTAATATCTCAGGACTGGTTACCAGGAGTTTCCACCATAAACTAAAACTGATATCCATTTAAAACTTATACAGCTTGCTCATTCTATATGGGAATGTTTTGGTTCTCAACGTAAACAGGAATATTTCCCTACTTGATCATACTATCAAAGCTCTTGAAGCTCTATTTTGATTTTGCTTGGTAGCCAGATTTATCAGTTACCTGGCTGTTAAGGTTACAACTGCTTACCACTCCCTATACCACAAAATGTCCCCTCACTTTTTAGCCTGCTTGCCAAGGACCTAGATTAGGTGGGACAAGAGACTTCCAATGCTTGAAGATGTTTCTTTCTAAATGTATTAAAATTATAGATTGGCATTTTTCTGATAGCTTGAGTAAAATATGTTTTGCAGCCAGGTGGCTCTGTTGCTGTTACGTCCTGTGAAAAAGCGAAGTGTTGCAGAAATATGATTACTATGGGTGGGATTTCATGAGCTGACATTACCAGGAGAGGAGGAACTGTGAGCTTGGTCTCTTCCCGTTGGCATAACAACTAAAAATGCAAAATTATGCATGCATTATATAATGTGTGTGTTTGTTTGTAAGAATCTTGAGCGCAAAAATAACGTATCTCTTTTATTGTCCATTAACATGTTCTCACTTTATCCTAGGACACATTGCGTCTTTGCTACATGTTTTAAGGTGGTTTATTGTACTCATTTTTATTTAATAATGCAGTTTATCTTTTCTTCAAGGTGATGGTTTCTCATGAGCCTAGAGCTGGCCTCTAGTGGGACGTGGAAGGAGAATGAACACAGAGGAAGTGGAGCTATTGAGTGACTCAAAATATAGAAATTATGTGGCAGCTGTTGACAAGGCGTTAAAGAACTTTGAGTATTCCAGTGAATGGGCTGATCTAATATCTGCTCTTGGCAAACTTAACAAGGTATGTGTGAATGTGGTAGTGAAGGCTTTGAATTCTAATGAAAATTTAGAGGGATGCATTGAAACCTGACGGACATTTTGGGTGTTTTGCATTAAAGAAAATAAGAGCAATTCTTCATCAAACCAACTGCACCTTAGAAACAAATAAAACTTGCCAAAACTCCCATTGCTTTAAATGAGTGTATTAAAGAAAGAGAGGTCTCTACTGATTTGCTTCACAATGTGCTGGAGATTTCTCTTGCATTCAAGGGGGCAAAAGCCCCCTTTAAATCAAAAGCAGTGCTTATTTTTTCCATATGTTGCAGATGGTTTGATCCAGAATTGCTCCTCTAATCTGTTAATTTATTCAAAAGTTCTGCTCTGCTTTTTGAGCACTGTTTTATTTTGATTACTAGAATCTGATTCTTGCACATAAATTATTCACAGCAGGGGTCTTCAATTGCTGGACCTCTGTCTACTTCATCTGTTTCAGAAGAAGGGGAGGACGGTAGAGGAATATATTCTATATCAACATCACCAATAAATTAGGTCATCATCAGTACTGACCACTTCCTCCCCACCTCTTTATTTTTCCTCTAGGCATTTTGATGTCTTAAAGTTTTTAACTTTACCCCATGGGGGGATTTATAGAACTTCAACCACTACTTTATGGCAAGGTGTTACTGTTACTGTCTGAAACAGCGGTTTGGTGTAATTGGTGTATCCTCTTCCTCCATGGCAACAACACTAGAATGTGATTTGTCATCTTCAGTGTGTGTGAAAGGTTTAGTGCTACTGCTACTGCTGGTGGTGGTGAAACATTTTATGTCATTTTTACAAACTGCCTCTTCAGGAGAAAGAGGGATCATCATCATTTATTGTGAAAGCTGTAGCAACTATTACTGCAGTCAGTTTTTGTGGTACCACATTTCTACCACCAAAATGTCCATGCACTCCTCCTACTTCTTTCTCCTTACCACTGCCCCTGTCATTTTTTCTGGAAATACAATGATAGTACTGCTGATTATTACTGTAAAGTACACAATGGAACTGTTAGTGAGTGAAGTGTTTTGCCTCTCAGAAAATATTCTATTTTGTATGCCTCTGTCTCTGTTGCTGTCAGCTGTAGCTTAGGTCAAGGAATCTCCTGCCTGTTTCTGTTACCTATCAGTCAAAATCTTAATTTTCTTCTTCATCATCTTCAAACTCTGTCACTGTGTCTACAAAGAAATCACACCCACACATCCTGCAACCACAGCTCACTCAAATAGAATAATTTGTTCACCGCCTAAAAAGCAAATACAGATCTACAGATCTCCTCTTTTCTTGCTGCCTCTGGCATCTAATTTAAGTTGCATTCTCTACCTGTCCCAAGCACAGACTGACAACATGGAGGAAACTGGCACCTGTTTTAATCTAGCATGACATGAATACATGGGGAAACTCTCCACATGGGGAGGAAATGCATTATTATCATTGATTTCAATCCAAACAAAAAGGTGGAAAAAACCCCCCAAAAACCCACACTTTTCACAGTAGATTTTCCACATGGACATTATTCACTTTTGAGACTAAACATTTTGCCCATCCTTAACTATGAGAGGATACTGTCGAAAGCATCCTAACATGTCATTCATCAGCTGGTTCATGTTAGTGTGTCACATTCTCACTTGTGCATTCCACATCCTCATTGGCCAGGGCTTTTCTATTTAACGTGCCTTTCTCACAGGTTTTCTTCCATTTACCTGCTTTCTCTTTGTATTTCTGTGTTCTGTATTGTTTCATGTGTTTGTCCAGGTCTGATGTTTGACCTCTTCTCTTGTCCTGTGGTTTCCTGCATGACCGCTCCTGATTGCTGCCCCCAGCTTTGATCTAGACATCTGTTCAAGTTCTGTCTCCTTGCTTAGTTCTCTGCATTCTTCACAGGATTAAATCCTGGTCTGACCACTGCAGCTTTCTGCCCTTGTACTTCTCTTCGTTCTGCATTCCCAGTTTCAGACCTTGGCCCTGTTCAGACCTTGCTCAACTGTTCTTGCTTTTGAGTCCCAGCTGATTCTACTATTCTTTCCTTTTGAACTGCTCAATAGTTTGGTTCATGGTAGAAGTTCCAGCTTTCTGACTTCTCAATGATTCCTTGCCTTTCTCCTTGACCTTCTGCTAGTCTGGCACAGTTTCTGCTGTGAAGCTTTCCAGCCTCCTCTCTGGCATTCCAGCTAGGCTATTTCCATAAGCCACTTTTCTTAAAGAGACCGTACCTTAATTTTCTCTTAAAATCACAGACATCAAATTTACTAAGCCGAGTCTTTGAATTGATCAGCCATCGTAACCAATTCAGTATCTGCATAAGGGTTCAACATCCTCCAAGTATGGGCCACATCGTCACGGCCTCTGTGTGTTCACCCAGATCTCACCCCAGCTCTAATAAAGTCGGATATCTGGTCATGTAGACAGCAGTTTTACCATTGGCATTAGCCACCGCAAGAAAACACCAGTGGCTGTCAACACTTACAAGCGCCACACTCTATTCACCTCTCTCAAGCATCTAAAGTAGCCAGATTTCTTTTTTTTTTTTTTTTTTTTTTTTTTTTTTTTGTCAAATACAAGTGGGAGTCTCTCAATGACTCATGCACTAGCACAACTAACCAGCAAGGTGCCTTCCTCAGAGTGCTTCAACAGTTCACATAAATCACACATTAGTCATTGACCAGGTGACAAAGATGCATCCCCAAAGCCAGTTAAGTACTGTATATTCATTAATAGCCTTGTGCTGCTCATACAAATGCTCCAGCATGTACAAAGTAGAATTTCACTACGTAGGGACCTCAATTTTAAGCTGATGACAGGACAGGGGGTTAAAATCTTGCAACTAATCTTGTAGCCCAGTAATCTTTTAATTTTTATGATGTTTATATTCTTATTATGTCAAATATTCTAATTATACTGATGTATTAAGTGGAACTTGAGTCTTATGTTAAAAGTTTTTACTGTATGATTGTGATATATGCATCTTTGTTAGTTTTAGAAAATTAGACCTTAGTGACTGGCATGCCAGCCTGATACAAAAATTCCCCCTGCTGTCCCTGCCACCCCCTGTTAACCAATACTAGCTATTTTGCATAAACTGACAGTCATGCAAGTAATGTCAAAATGCGTTCCTCCACTGATGCGGTCATTTGGGCAAGTGATATTCCACTTTAATTTGCTTTTTTTGTCAGGTTGATGCTCCTCACAATCCTTTTTTGCATGTTTGTTTACTTAAAGGGATGTAATGGATGCCAATCAATGCAGCTCCGATTAATGCGTATGTGTTATTAGTGTAGCACTGTACATCAATCGTGTCTGACTTGTAGTTCAAAAGTAATTCAGTGTTAAAGTATCGCCCTCCTGCCCCTTTTATCTATGTAATGCGCTCCCCAAGCCGGTCTGGACAGCTTGCAGTGAGGGACAATCTTCAGTGAGATTAATGAAAATCCTGCCCTCCTTCTTCAAGGGGGTCAGGGTTTTCATTATGCTCACAGCAAGAAGATTATCACTCAATGTGAGCTGACCGGATTCCACATCTGCATGGAGGAGGCACATACAAGAGGTAAAAGGAGCGGGAGGGGGATACTTTTACTTATGAACTACAAGTCGGACACGATTCATATACAGCGCTACACGACTCATAACATATGAGCATTAATCCGAGCTACATTTATTGGCATCCATTACTATCCCTTTAAACTAAAAGTCACATAGTAGTAACGAAAATTTCACTACAGTTTTTATTGATTGCTCCCATATTTGTGCTAGGTGTTACAGAACAATGCTAAGTATCAAGTTGTTCCAAAAAAGTTAACAATAGGGAAGAGGCTGGCGCAATGCCTTCACCCAGCATTACCAGGAGGAGTCCACAGGAAAGCACTGGAGACCTACGAAATTATCTTCAAAATTATTGGACCAAAGCGCCTGGCCAAAGACCTTTTTCTGTACAGGTAACATACACTGGGCTGTATTCAGGAGTGATTCTGTCAGGAGAGTTTCTACACAGTGACTTAGAAGATTATATTCCCAAGTCTTGTTAACTTGGCTCATATAATGGTGCTAATCTCCTTTCTAGCTATGGTCCAGTTGGGCTGCATGATGTGTTAATAATGCATTTGCTTGGTCTGAGCGCCAGTCCTTTTGGGAACATATCAACGGTAATGGATTTTGGGGCAAATCAACTGCTTTATAAGAGACAAAAGAAAATTCACGGCTATTCCAGGGGTTAAAATCCTCATTTAAATTAATGAGAATTATTTGTCCTTCATGGTGCATAACTGGGTGGAAAGAATAGATGGGGAATGGGGATTCTAAGAGATTGATAAAGCGGCTCATTCCCCATTGCCTGGTGCTGAGCACTTAAATTAGAACTAATACTTTATAACGATGCAATTTGATGGAGCTTTCAAAGTCACCCATAATGTTATCCATTACTTATTTAAAACAAAAAGTTTAGTAGACATTTAGCTTTATTTATTTGTCAGTTTCTGGAATAAAACTCCATTTCAGAATGACCCAAGTCATTATAAAAGTTTCCATTCCATTCTAAACCTGTCCCTGGAGCAAATCCAGTGAGTTCCCGAGGTTGGTTTGGATGTATCTTCAGGGCTGTTGGTCTGTGAGGTAAGCATGTTTCTGTTAGTCTGTGGGGTAAGCATGTTTCTATTAGTCTGTGGAATTATTCAAAAGTTATTACAGCTTAAACTTTTTTTTTTTTTTTTTAGGTGCAATATCACAGTGGCCTACCTCAGGCCGGGAAGGTGTGGGCAGGATACGGAAAACCTCTCAAGTCAATGAGGACATGCCTTCCTCATTGACGAGAGTGGGTTTCCCAATCCCGCCCACTCCTACCCGCCTCCAGGTAGTATGGAAGCAGGGAAGCACACTTGCACCCCTGCTGTACCTCTATTTAATTCCTAGCTGAATTGGCTGGGAGATCAGTAGCTGGGGGGGCATCAGGAGGGGTCCTGGTGCACTGCCATGAGGTCTGACACACACACACACACACACACACACACACACACACACACACACACACACACACACACACACACACACACACACACACATGGCTTAAAATTTGAAGTCCTTGCTGCTAGCCAGACCTGAAAAGTTACTCGCCACTGCAAGCCATAACATACCCACCAGGGTTGAATTTCTACTTTTGAGCCCTGATATATAGAATATATTTAAGAGGTTGGTTGAGCCCTGCCTCCTCTTAAGCCTCAGAGAAACTTGTTTTTTTCTTTTGTTTTTCTTTTAAATAGACTGTCAATGGTTGGTTTCCCCTTTCCCCTCCTCCTCAACCAATCAGCGTTTCCATCCACTCCCCCTGACAGGAAACCAGATTCGCTTTGAGATATATATATATATATATATATAATTTTTCTATTCTGTAGAGATTTAAAGTGTTCGTAATGTCTAAAAAAACTTTTTTGCATTTAGAAGAGCTTAAAAAGCTGATCTAAATGCAAAAAAAACGTATCTCTCAAACCACTATGGTTTAAGAGATACGGGCATTTAAAGTTTGATTTCTCCTACTGACAGCTGTAAAGCTGTCAGCAGGAGATCCGCTGGCGCTTGAGAAGTGCTGAGATCTCGTTACTTACAAGGAATCCCTTCATTGGAATGGTCTAAAATGTGTGCCTAGTGTTCAGGCACACGTTTTAGACCATTCCAACGAAGGGATTCCTAGTGTTCAGGCATACGTTTTAGACCATTCCAATGAAGGGATTCCTAGTGTTCAGGCACACGTTTTAGACCATCCCAATGAAGGGATTCTGTGTAAGTAACGAGATCTCGGCACTTCTCAAACGCCACCGTGTCGACCAACACGGATCTCCTGCTGACAGCTTTACAGCTGTCAGTAGTAGAAATCAAACTTTAAACGCCTGTATCTCTTAAACCATAGCGGTTTGAGAGATACGTTTTTTTGCATTTAGATCAGCTTTTTAAGCATTTCTAAATGCAACAAAGTTTTTTTTAGACATTACTAACACTTTAAAGTGCAAACAAAGATGTTCGTAGTTTAGAACATACGTTGATAAGTTACGTAATGCATTAATATGTGTCTCGTTCTTTCCAGCTCTGGCCTTTTTCCTCTTCTTACAAATGCTGCTATGTCTGTCAAACCGGCATTACTTAGTCTGTATGAGACGTATTACCTACCTCTTGGGAAGACTTTAAAACCAGGACTGCAGGGGCTGCTCACTGGCATTCTTCCTGGATTGGAGGAGGGCTCGGAGTACTATGACAGGTAAGTGGCATTATCTTCAGTGTAATCATTTCCTGATCTGTATCTTTTTTTATATATATAATAGGGTTGATGGGGATGTAGTACAGCAACACAGCTGAAGAGTGTACTTTGCCCAGCCCGCTTCTGTGATTGATGAGTCAAACCACAGCAATATCTGTTCCTATGTATGCATGTAGCTAACACATTTTTTTGGTCTGTTTACCCTGTCTACTGTAGGACCAACACATTATTGGAGAAGGTGGCTTCTGTTGTGGAACAGTCTGCATTCTACAGTGCCCTGTGGGGAAGTCTCCTCACCAGCCCAGCAGTACGCTTACCTGGAATCACTTACGTGCTCTCACATCTCAATAGAAAACTCTCTATGGAAGACCAGCTCTATATCATTGGCAGTGACATCGAACTAATGGTAACATGTCTTTTAAAGAGGCGACATGAGAATCTTGCGCTATTATGCAGGGCAAGATTCTCATGTCACCCTTCTCATCACAGCGACATGCTTAATGCAGCTTCTAGCCACACGCTGTTTAAAATGCAATATTTTAAAAGTGAACCCTGTACATGCACCCCATCTCTGTTTTCTTAAACTTTTAGCTAAAAAGGTATAGTTTAGGAGAAAACCAACCGTGCAGTAAATTGCAAAAAAGTTCCCAATTTTCCCATTGATTTAAATGGGCCTTTTAATCCCTTGAATACTAGAGAGGTTTACTAATGAATTGCTTCACAACATGTTTGAGACCTCTCTAGCATTCAAGGGATTATGAACCCTATTTAATGGAGCAGCATTTTTTTGCTTCTTCAAAAACCTAAAATGTTAAAGGGTTTTTCCTGCTGAGTCAAACAAGAGCACTCCCGGTGTTAGGATTTGCATTGTTCATTAGATATAACAGTTCAAGTTGTCAAAGTGAGTAACCGTTTCACTAGTTTCTGTAAGTTCAAATGGACTGGAAGGGATGAAGCTGTTACTTTAACATCCTATGGAGAACAGTTGTCAGTGACTTGCCTCTTCCATACAATGCAACAAAAATGTGTCTGAAATCTAGCCACTAAAGTGCACTAGCAATGTGTATAAAAAGAAATAACACTGGGAATCAGTATCCCCCCAACGATGGGAGTACCTTTGTTTTACTCAACATGATTATTTAATGTTTTCATAAAAAATGTTTACTGCTGTTTTAAATCACTTCTCCCCAGTGGTGCAGTTGGTTTGCTACAAACTGCCCCTCTCTAGCATACTGAATAGGACCCTTAATTGTCTACCCCTTATAACACTGCAGGAGAGGAGATTATGCTCTGATACCACTGGAATTACTTTCACATATTCATGAGCATGGCAGGCACAATCCCCCTGTTCTGTCATGGGGATAGGTAAATTTCGAGACATATACTAACCTTTCAGTGCCACAGTGTATGGGGAGAGGTATTCCAGTGATAGGAAGTGCTCCATCTCAATAATAAGCAATGTGTTTTACAGTCATAGTGAGGTCAATATACTAAGTACAAATAAATATCCCCCAAGTTCCAGCTTTAAATATGAAGCAATTTGTTGGAGCCCTCTCTGGCATACAATGAGTTAAAGGTCAATAAGATAGCATTTTAACTCCTTGTATACTGGAGAGCTCTTGAACACATTGCATTGCTGTGCATTGGAAACACTTATAGCATTCCATGTTAACCCTCTGAGTGCCAGAGGGGTGTCCAAGGCATTGCTTTGCAATGCCTTGGACACTCTTCTGGCACTCAGATGGCTACAAGACACATATAATTCTATGAATATTTATTTATTTTTTTCCCTGGGGTGCAATTGGTCTGATCCACTTTGGTCCATATATGTAATCTCCATAGAATCTTGTTCTCCTGTTGGACAGTTGTCTCTCCATATATCCCATATTACTTCATTTACAGTGACAGATGCCAGTGCACAGGCTTAGCTGGAAAAGATAATCCCAATGTGTGTTTTCAGATGTGCATGCTACTTTAACCCATTGAGCTCCAGTGTTGGGTACATTACATTTGCTCTGCAGTACATTGCAGAGCTTTCTGACTCTTAAAGAGCTGGGCGATTAAACTCCCTTCTCTCTAAGGTTGCATTGAATCAGTATGTAATCTGATGTATGTGTGTTTCAGGTGGAGGCTGTGAGCACGTCTGTGCAGGATTCCAGTGTTCTGGTCCAGAGGAGCACACTAGATCTCATCCTCTTCTGCTTCCCCTTCCACATGAGTCAGGTCAGCTTTCTGGTTATTGTAAATAGCAAAAGAGGCTCAGCAGCGAAAGGACATAGAATGCCTTATCCTATAATATAAAAGGCCAGATGTATGTTTGTCCGATGCAGTCATGCGCAGTAGAGACTGCCCGAATGCACAGAAAGCTGGCCCATTTACACGGGCTTTTACAGTAGTGTATTATAAAGCACATCAAACAATTCTGGGACAATCCATCTTCACCACTGGGGAAAATAAATGTTTCCAAAGTTCACACTCCTTTAAATATGACTTTTAACCTCATGAATGCTAGAGATGGCTCCAAGGCAATGCTTCACAATGGGACTTTGAGACATTATATTTCCCTTTGATGTAGCTTATAATGTCTAGAACTGCACCTTTTTAACTTCCTGCATAAGTCCCATAGAGCCAGATTAAGTAAACAAAAATGCAGTCCCAGAGAAACACCTTTACAACACAGGGGTACAAATAAACATTTCCCAAAATTACAAAGCAATGTGTTAGATGCCTCTAGCATTCTAGGTGTTAAAACCCCCATTTAAATCAATGGTGTTTTTTTAATTTGTGCGCTATAGTGCAGCTGGGTTGCTCGAGAATTACACCTCTTTAGCTTAAATTAATATGGCCTAGAGTTCCCTGTGTGAATAGGAAATTAGGGGCAAGCTAAAGAGGTACAATTAGGACTGGTGTGTGCACACGCGGCCGGCACTTGACGATCAAGGGGCGTTTTTTCTGTACTTCCGGTTCAGGGCTTGAGCCCTGAACTCCATGACGTGCCAGGACCGTCACTGGTCCTTAAGTGCCGGACTGCCGTGATGGTCCTGGCACGTCAATGGACGAGAAGGGGTTAAAGAGCAATTTATCTCCTTGAATGCTTGAGAGCCATTTAAATGAATGGGTAATTAAATTTGTCCCTTATGGAAATTATTCTGAAGCACCAGCAGGCCATGTATTTAAAATATCTCCGAGTGAGCACAGTTGGGCCATTCAGAGGATGTCTCTTTTAATCCTTTAACCCTTTGAGTGCCAGCGGGGTATGGAATGCATTGCTTTGCAATGCGCTGCATAACCCTCTGGAGCTCAATGGGTTAATAAACTCACATGTGATTTAAGTAAGAGAGTCCTAAATATATAGCCTGTTTGTGGTCTCTGAGGATTGATTTGAGAGCCGCTGCCCTATAGAGCAACTCTCTTGCACCATGTATTTCTGTCTGGCACACTGAGCCAGCTGTCTGTTTGAATCTACTGTACTAGGAATTATTACATTTATGATGCAAACCAAATGCATCATGCGGGGGGAGAATCCACATTTCTCTGTCGTCCAATACAGGTTACTGTTAACTCTGGGTAAGCGATCCACCCCTTTAATTGTAGGCAGGAACAATTCTAGAATTTAATGCAGGGGGTTTAGCCTACCTTCCCTCCTTGGCTGCAGCTAACCAACCAGCTCCAGAAAGATGTGTTCCTTGGTGAAGATAACACAGGCAAGAGAACAGTTCTGTTATAGCTTTAGAAGTTTTTTATTTTTCTGTTAGAAATGGAATACCACTATTAGGCAGATTACCATAACTGACAATGTCCTTAGATGTGGCTAGCTCAGTGACCAGGTGCTTTTTGTGGACCTTAATCCCTGGGGGGAAAATCTTGGCTACAAGTTCTTTCCTCAGGAGTTGCCCATCGAGGCTTCTTCTTTAAACATGGTAATCTGAAGACAGAAGATCTGCAGGAAAGGAGAGCAACCCTTTGAGTGCTGCAGGTCCACATGTCCCACAGTGCCCGTCCGCACAGGAGTTTTTCATATGGAGTTCCTATTGCACACTCCTGCACTCATTGGGTCTATCTGTATGTCTGTTGGGTGTTTGGAGCAGGTTTATGTGGAATTTAACACTTTAGCTGCTGTTTTGCATTGATTTGGGGGGGTTTCTAACACTTTTCCTACTGGTTCAGTTTTTTTGGGGGGTATTCGAACATGTTCTAGTGATGTTTCATGTCTTTTAGTTTTACACATTCAATTTTGTAAAATTTGAGTACCAGGCGCGCTTTACCGCATAGACGCCATTGCTCTATTCACTCCTATGGGACTGTACAGTTTGGGACATATCTCTGCAACCGTTTAACCTAGAGACTTCAGATATGGCTCATTTTACTTGTCTGCTCTTGCTCAATCATCCGGTTCATGTTTCTAGTGTGTTGGGGTGCTCAGGGGGATTCGGGCACTATTTGGGGAACTTTTCTGGGAAAACTACATTTCCCATGAGCGTTTGCTTCACGTGCTCGTTTCTGATTTGCTCCTGCCGCGGCAGCCATTTTGTGCTCTTTTCAGAACGAGTATCCTACGCAGGGCTTGTACTCTCCTTCTCTCCTTTGCTGATTAACCCTTTGCCTGCCAGATAAGTTTATTTTAGCAATTTGTGGGGTGAAACTTTAATCATACACACTGTAATTGGGTGATTTCTTATACAGTAAGGTTATTGACACTATGAGAATGTATGTATCATTGGAGCTTGGGGCCAGACCTAAGACTAAGGAGTCTCTGGAGTCTCTGTATCCCCTATTGCGCATTGCTCTTCCTGTCATTCAGGGTTACCTAGAGAATTCTCAGGTCCTTTATGCCCAGCATGTTCTGATGTCCATGAGAGTCTCCCAGGGACCTCCAGCCATGCATTAGAGCCAGTTTGGGTGCAAGTGTTCAAGGCTGGTACTAGGGACCTTAGGTCCACTTTGCAACTCTTTGCATCCCAGTTATAGGGGGTCTTTCATTCTTGGCAGACCCCCTCCTCTGTCAAGTCTTCCCTGCCAAAGCCTCTGGGTGTACCTGATGTGTCAGATTCCTCTGAAGAGGAACTGCTGGTGGATTCAGATGTTGAGGAGTGTTCTGCGGTGGGCTCCTCTCAGTTTTTTGGGACCCTTTTAAGGCTGATCCTGAGCCCTTGGCTGAGGGCCTGATCAGGGCTGTCTTAAATACCCTAAACATTCCCTTAGTGCAGGAGGTTCCTTCTGACCCTTCTCATGTCTTTCAGGAGCCTAAAAAGCCCCTTACTTACTTTCCACCTAACCACCTTGTGTCCGAAGAGTGGAAGTCTCAAGACAGGAAACCTTCTGTCTCCAAGAAATTTGCCAAGCTTTATCCCTTTTCTGAGGTTGCGCTTGCTTAGTGGGTTCATCCTCCTAAAGTGGATGCTCCTATCTCCCGGCTATCCAAGTCTTCTGCATTGCCAGTGTCTGATGCGTCTGCTCTAAAGGATTGGACTGGCAAGAAATTTGAGGTCTTCCTCAAGTCAATCTTTGACACTGCTGGCTCTGCCATGCGTCAGGCATTCGCCGCAGCATGGGTGATCCGGGCCATTGTGGTCTGGACTGAACAGCTCACTCTTGCTGTCCGTCAAGGTGCTCCTACGTTGGATAAGTTGCGTCTCCTTGCCAACATTTCTGAGGCACAGCACTATGTTTCTGATGCCCTATTTGATGCCATCTGTTTGGTGGCTAGGGTTTCCGCCATGTCTGTGGTTGCAAGACAAGCTCTTTGGCTCAAGATCTGGTCTGCTGTTACTGCTTCTAAGAAAGCATTGCTCTCCTTTCCTTTTCAAGGCACTTCTTTGTTTGGGCCAGATCTCAAGGATCTGATCAGTGAGGCTACAGGGGATAAGAGTACACTTCTACCCGTAGTTCCTAGTAAGAAAACACTGCTTAAGCGTAACTGGTATTTTCGTTCCTTTCAGAATGAGACATGTCCAGCGAACCAGACGGTTCCCTCAGCTCCGCATACCTCCTCCAAGCTCAAACAGCAGTGGAAGCCCAAGGTCTCCAAGCCCAAGGCTTCCAAGCCTTCTTTGGCATGGCTCACCAAAGCCAGGTCCACACTCTGCTGTGGGTGGTCGCCAGCATCGCTATCACAGCATTTGGGAGGATTCAGTGATGGACCCATGGGTTTTACAGGTAGTGACGAAAGGGTACAGGATCCCTTTCGTCTCTCTTCCTCCCTTTCGCTTCCTTCCTTTTCATACGCCTCAGGGCACAGAGAAACGCCGTCTGTTCAACGGCACTGTTCATGCTCTTCTGGACAAGGACATTCTAGAGCCAGTTCCAGTTCAGTGCAGAGGTATGGGTTTTTACTCAAACCTCTTTGTGGTCTCCAAGAAGGACGGCGGTTGTCGTCCCATTTTGGATTTAAAGGATCTCAATTCCTTTGTGATCCAGACTCATTATCATCAGGAGTCTCTACGAACTGTGATTGCTGCCATGTCCCCGGGGGAATTACTTGCATCTCTGGATTTTCAGGACGCGTACTTACACATTGCCATTCATCCAGAGAGCCGGCAGTACCTCCAATTTGCCTGCTACCGGGGACATTTTCAGTTCTCAGCTCTTCCATTTGGTCTGATGACAGCTCCTCAGGTCTTCAACCGTGTCCTTGGGAGCCTTAGTGTCCTTCCTCCACCGAGACAGCATCAGAGTTACTCCATACATGGACGACCTACTTCTGAAAGCCCCTTCTGCGGAACTTCTTCATCAGCAGGTTCAGCGTTGCATTCATGCTCTCACCCATCACGGGTGGATCATCAACTTGGACAAATCAGATCTTGTCCCATCACAGCGTCTGGTCTTCCTGGGCCTCCTCTTCGATACCCAGAAGAACATGGTGTTTTTCACGGACGAGGTGGCTCACCAGATCGCCCACAGGGTTTCTGCGATACTGGCTAAAGATCCAGTTCCAGGCAAGAAGCTGTCATCTCTCGTGGGGAAATTAATTTCCACCATAGAGGCGGTACCGTTTGCCATGGCACACACCAGGTAACTCCAGCGGTTTGTGATCCAGGTGTGCAGGGGTCAGCCGGACCTTCTGAAGACGTTGGTGTCACTTCCTCTTCATGTGGAACTGAGTTTGTCCTTGTGGCTCGACCTCTTCAATCTGCTGAAGGGCAGGTCTTTCCTAGTTTCCTTCTGGACCACGGTGACGACGGATGCCAGCCTCTCCGGATGGGGAATGGTCCTGGGTCGCCTGAGTGCACAAGGTCGGTGGTCTCCAGAAGAATCTCTCCTTCCCATCAATATATTGGAGCTTCGGGCGATATTTCATGCCCTTCATCATTGGACATCTCAGCTGGAAGACTCTCCAGTCCAGGTAGAGTCTGACAATGCCACAGCCGTGGCTTACATCAACAAGCAGGGCGGAACAAGAAGTCTCACCGCTTGGTTAGAGGTCAAGGCTATTTTGTCCTGGGCAGAAGAACATGTTCCTGCCATATCCGCAGTGCACATTCCTGGCGTAGACAATGTCATTGTGGAGTTCCTCAGTCGACACACAGTGGACAGCGGAGAGTGAGAGCTGCACCCAGAGGTGTTCACCCTCATTGTTCAGAAATGGGGTCTTCCTTACATTGACCTGATGGCGACAAGACACAACAGGAAGGTTCTGAGGTTCTGCTCTCGATGGAGGGACCCTCTAGCTCTGTCGGTGGATGTCCATTCCTTGGTTATTCCCTCTGGCCTACATCTTTCCTCCTCTCCCAATGTTGCACAGGGTGTCACGGAAATTACGAAATTCCAGTCATTCTCATCGCTCCGTACTAGCCTTGCCAAGCTTGGTTTCCGGAGCTTCTGGATCTGTCAGTGGTGGAGCCATTCCGGCTCCCTTGCCGTCCTGATCTTCTTCTACAGGGTTACCTGTGGAAGGAGGATGTTCATCGTCTAGCCTTGACACTTGAAATTGAATCCTCAGTATTGAGGAAGAAAGGGTTTTCTTCTGGTATGGTGGCTACTATGCTCAGTGCCCACAAACCTGTTTCTTCCAGGATCTATCATCGTGTCTGGTCGACCTTCCTATCTTGGTGTGCTGACAAGAATCTGTCTCAGGAATTTGATCTGCCTATGGTCTTTGCTTTTTTGCAGGATGGTGTGGATAAGGGCCTCAGTTTGAGTTCCCTTAAAGTTTAGACGTCTGCTGTTTGTTTTCTTTCAGAGGCGCATTGCCATCCTTCCTGATGTCAAGGTTTTCTTCCAGGGTGTTGCTCATGCTCGTCCTGCTTTCAAGATTCCTGCTCCACTGTGGGATCTTAACTTGGTTTTGGGAGTTCTTCAGCGCCCTCCATTTGAGTCTTTGGCTACTATTCCTCTACGCCTGTTGACGTGGAAAATGGCTTTTCTCCTGGCGATTGTGTCTGTTAGTCGTGTTGCGGAGTTACATGCTCTCTCCTGTAAACCACCCTATTTGGTGTTTCACAAGGACAAGTCAGTGCGTCGCACCTCTCAGGAGTTTCTCCCAAAGGTGGTCTCGGAGTTCCACATCAATCAGGAGATTGTGGTGCCCTCTTTCTGCCCTGACTCCACCTCTGACATGGGGAGGGATCACCACTTGTTTGACATGGTGCTTTGTCTCAAGTTTTATGTACATTGCACTGAGTCTTTCAGGCAATCAGACGCGTTCGTCATTCCTAGGGCAGGAAGACCTGCATCCAAGGTGACTATTGCTTCTTTGATCAAGTCCACTATTCGTAAGGCTTATGAGCTGAGGAAGAAGCCTGTCCCTTTCAGGGTCATGGCTTATTCTACTCAATCTATTGGGGCCTCTTGAGCTTACAAGAATCAGGCCTCTGCTGATCAGTTGTGCAAGGCGGCCACTTGATCGTCTGCGCACACCTTTTCGAAGCACTACCGTATTGATGTTCTGGCATCGGCTGATGCCAGCTTTGGGAGGAAAATCCTGGAGGCAGTCTTGCCTGTCTAAGATTTTCTTTTGGTTCTTGGTGCTTCCTTCACTTTTTAGCCCCGTTGGCTGTAGTTCAGTGTGCTGTGTAACAGTTTGGGTGTTGTTACCCCTGTTCAGTGTCCGTTGACACTTCATTGTTTGTTGAGCTATCTCTGATCTGATGGTTCATATCTGCTCTGGTGATTTTGGGGGCCTTGCGCCTGGTCCTTGCCTTACTTCCCACCTCTGGGAAACTCAATGGTTGGACATCCCAGAGTTACCAGTAACCTGTATTGGACGACAGAGAAAAGAGGATTTTAGTCTTACCTGTTAAATCCTTTTCTCTTAGTCCATACAGGTTACCCCCCCTCCCTGCCATCAAGGGACCTTTCTTGGCTCTCCTGCGGCAGACCTTGGGGGTCCTTCAGGGTCATGCTCACAGGAGTCTTCTTTCCCATCTAGTCAATAGTTAGTGTCTCAAATCTTTCTGGAGCTGTTTGGCTAGCTGCAGCCAAGAAGGGAATGTAGGCTCCACCCCCTGCATACAAGTCTAGAATTGTTCTTGCCTACAATTAAAGGGGTGGGTGGCCTACCCAGAGTTACCAGTAATCTGTATGGACTAAAAGAAAAGGATTTAACAGGTAAGACTAAAATCCTCTTTTCTTATTCTAGCATTTCATCTCTTAGAAATCCCTTATGAATTAAAGAGACATTGTTTTTAGTCATTCCATCTGGTGCAGTTGGGTTGCTCCAATCCTTTTTAGTACATAGGCCTCAATGAGAGACAAGTGGATAAATGCACATGCTGTGTGTATATATACATTCAAATGGCCTTACTTTCTAAAGAAAAGTGCAATGGTTCTGGGGCAAACCAATTGCACCAGAGGGGAGAAATAAATGCCCACTTGTTTCAAAAAGGCTTTTAACCCATTGAATACTAGAGACTACTCCAAAGCGTTGCTTTGCATTGGAGAACACCGTAACCCCTAAAATCCCCATTTAAATTAGTAGGGTTGTTTATTCACCCTATAGTTCAGTTGGTTTGCCCACAGCTTTTGTTCTGCACATATGGCCCTTAGAGCCTAATTTAACCCCTTAAGGACCCTTGACGGTCCTGGCACATCATGGGTCGGCGAGCCGTAAGGACCCATTACGTACCAGGACCATCATGGAATTCAGGGTTCCCCTCACGGCTGCACGCCTTTCAGGGAGCCCTGAAACTGATGCGCTAAAAATATAAAAATGGTCCGCGGTCATTAAGTGCCGGCGTCATGCACAATCGGCTGGTTCTTAAGGGTTAATAAGGAGACTTTAGCAATTTTAATGTAAACCAACTGGCACCATTAGGAGGAAAATAAAAATTCCTCAAATTCCCATTACCGTAAAATCTCAGGTATACTACGCACCTGTGTATAACACACGTGTGTATCATACCCAAGATTTTAGGGCTAACCAGTGCCTATGTATAATATGCACCCTTGTTTTCCCCTCTTATGAAAAAAAAAATTAAGCCGGCCAGAACCCTTCCCTCCCTCCCCCGGCGCTATCCGATTCTAAAATGCCACTTACTTTCTTCAAAAGACAAGTCCCCGCATTTTCAACATTATCAGGAAACATGTAAACAATGTGAATCTTCCCCTGCGGGCAGCACGCTTCCGTAAAAAAACTCTTGAGTATAATATGCACCCCCCACCTCACATAAGGTGAAGTGGGGTAAAATTGTGCGTATTATACCCAAGATTTTACGGTAATTTAAAAGGGTCATTTAGCCCCTTGAATGCAAATGAGATTTCAAGCACATAGTGAAACAATGCGTTGGAGACTCCTAGCATTCAATAGGTTCAACACCCTATTTAAAGTAATATGTCTTTTTATTTGTCCCCTCTTGGCGAAGTTGGATTACTCCAGAATTGCCCCATTTCTTCTTAATAAGTCCCCCTCAGTGATTTCACCTTGAGAGCGCTGCTCTAGTTAAGCTGTGCCTTGGCTGCAGGTATTTATTTCATGTGTTATTCTGCTGTGCAGGCAACCCGTCCTGACATGATCCGCATCCTGTCAGCAGCATTGCGTGTGGTACTGCGCAGGGACATGTCGCTGAATCGGAGACTTTACGCATGGCTTCTAGGTACTGTACGATTGTAGCCATTTTTAACTGTGACATGTTAGTTGCCCAACATTAGATTCATAATAACGATATCATTCTTATACTGTTACCACATTTACTGTTGCCGCATAAACATATCTGGGAACTTTGTTGGCAGCAGCCCTGGTGCAAGAAGTGGATCTGGATGGGGGAGTGTCCAAATGATTTATGTCACAACTAGTTGAACAGCCCGTTACACGGGCCACAGTGCCTCTGGCAGCCGGTCGCGGGGCAGTCACACGCAGTGGAGACTGGCCGCGCCTCGGCTGATACAGAGCTGGACGCTCCTTCGGAGAGCCCAGCTCTGTATGAGCCGCGGCGCGGGCAGTCTCCACTGCATGTGACTGCCGCACGCGCAGCAGTGTCTACTGCGCATGTCGGGCGTTACACACAACTTAGCAAATTATTATATAGGATTTGGGCAGGACTTAACCCTTTGTGTGCCAGAGGGGTTTTTCAAAGCATTATGATACTCCTCTGGCACGCAAAGGGTTAATACAAGTAAGTGGAATTCTGATGAAGGAAAGTGTCTTTTACCCCGAAAAGGACAGGGATTGAGTTCAATAGGTGGAGATCTCACTAACTCGGAGAATCATCACCTGTTCCTGGAGACCCTGTCATTTAGTCAGAAATCCAGAGTTTCCAGGGTGGATTTTGAGAGTTCCCAAGTATGATAATAACTATCCCTTGTTTGGCTTTTGGTGTCTGTCACGTGCTGGTTTCAAGGGGCGGGAAGCTGGGAGATGACCAGCTTGAGATAACTGTGAGCTTTCACTCCTTCCTGCGCATGGTTCTCCTGCTTAAAAGATTATTTCATTAAAGCCAATTAGCTCCTTGCTATGTTGTAAATAGACTAAATTGTGAAATTCAGTGATCTCTACTGCATGCTAAATGTCCTTCTGGTTTGGTATTTTCATTTGAAATAGTTTGCACATGCTTAGAACTGAAGATGACTGCAAAATTGAAGCTCTCTTACAGAGCGTCTTAACCCCTTGAAGACCAGAGAGGTTTGCAAAGCATTGGTTTGCAATGTGTTGCACACCACTCAGGTCCTCGAGGAGTCAGTAAATATAGATTGGTTCCCACATCCAGGTACCCACTAACAGTTAAGGATTTTACAGATTTCTCTGCTTGAGCACAGGTGAGTGAATCAGAAGCTCAGTCATTTGGATCCACCCACCTTTGCTTAGTAATATGTATGTTTGTGTTACTCTCACTTTACATGGAGATTTTCAAAGTAAGGCTCGTCTCTCCTTTAGACAGCATTAAAAAAATAGCCATCTTGACACTAGATGGAGCTATTGCTAACAGTATAACAAAAACAACAGTTTGAACCTTGATGACCTTTGCGTAAAGCATCTCCCAGCAGAGAGGAGGCCATTATTTTACTCAAAAGGAAGATCCCTAAAATACATATGTTCTCATAATAAACTTTAATGCTCCATTAAGAATTGTGGTTGATAAGCCCTGAACTGGTATTGGTCTCTAACAACAGGTTTTAGAACCACTTATATACAGTATATTACAAAGTCATCCATAAATTCTCACCAACAGTGAATTTTTCAAGATCTCTTCAGTTAAGAATACGTGGACTAATCAGTGACTCGGCCTATCTGACAGACTCACCAGTGCCAATGATAAAATAACATAAGCTGCTTGTGAGGAGATCCTTAAAATGTGCATTACTGGTGAGGATCTAGTTTTACAAACCATGGTGTAGACCAGAGGTAGGCATCCTGAGATCTGGTAGTTGTTGTAGACTACTAATCCCATCTTCTACATTTAGCCAGCTTCTGCCTGGAGATGATGTGAATTGTAGTCCCCAGCACCTATAGAACCACAATTGGGCTTTTCTGGTCTAGAAAATAATTTAGGCCTTTTCAATATTTTACCTGAGCAATAAATATTTTTGACATTGACCTTCAAGTGTGCAGAATGTGCGGGATATGAATTGTTACATGAAAATACATCCACTAACTAGACCATGGAAAACTTGCTTTACCACCTAATCTGCTGATCTACATTATATTATACAAAGTAAAAATCGGGTTTTACGTTTTTTAAATGCTTTGGTAATACAATAACACTTTACACAGCTTAATTCAAACAAGCTATGTAGGACATCTATATCAAAGGACAGAACAACTAGATTACATGTAGCAAGGAAAAAGCCACGTGAAATCATGATTTTTATTTCAATTATTTTAGACCATTGTTTTGCCCCATAATTGATCCACTGGTGCCTTAATACAGATGGCAGAATGATACTTGATATCCATTGGACACTACAGCAAAAAAACAAAATGTTCTACTAGTTATCTATGCACAAGACTGATCCTTCTAGCTGTTCTGTTATATAGTTATGTGCTTGTGATTTCTTACTTCCTGATAGTGTGTTCCAACACTACTTGGTTGCTTAATTTCCTCATGAGAGCAGCCTATTAGCTTAACATTTAATATAGCAACACCATGTCTACCTTGTTCCCATTGTTTAGCATATAAACAAAGAATTATTTGAGTCTTTAAATAAAGTATTTAATGTCCCTCTGATCAACTAATCCTGACCAATGACGTGAATATTATTCTGCAATGCAACTTGTTTAGATTTTGGCGTAATCAAATTCTTAAGGTGGACCTGTCACCTTAATTCAAGTTTGCATATTTGAAAACTCTATTATTCTGCAATGCAACTTGTTTAGATTTTGGCGTAATCAAATTCTTAAGGTGGACCTGTCACCTTAATTCAAGTTTGCATATTTGAAAACTCTATTAAAAACTACCTACTGGTATGTGTCATGTTGGCCAAAAAGACCAGCAAATGTACAGTGAAGGTGATATTACTTGGTACCTTATATTAAGGTATGCTAATTGCTGTACCCATTCAGTACCAGAAATGCTTCATATGCTATTTAACACAGGGAGGTGGAGGGGTATAAAGTGATGGACATTTTTTTTTACCTGAATTTTTTGCAGCCCTGGTATGATTGGCCAGTCAGAGTATGAATTTCATTTACTGGTAGCTTCTTGCAGTGTAGCACCATAGACTTCTATGCAAACATATCTTCTCCTTTGACCAAAGACTGTCCTGAGAAGACCTACCCAGATGCCTATAAGAACCACTGTTGCTTGTTTGAAGTCAAATGTATAGTTTGTTTTTTTGGCAGAAGCCTACCTATTTGATGTGATTAGTCATTGGGATTTATGACGGAGTCACGTAGCCCACATAGCTTAGCACCTTATAGCATCTACTGACCGTTTGTTTAAAAATGAGTTGAGCCATAAGCACAAACACACAAGTGGAGAAACTCTGGGGCAAACCAGCTTCACCAGGGGTGGTCAAGTGTTGAACCTCAAGATACTGCAGACTACAACTCCCATCATTCCCAACTGCTGGCAGTTAATGTCCAACATTTGACTACTCCTGTGTTGCACCATAGGGGACTGTAACATTTCCATTGACTAAAATGAATAGTAATCCTTTATTTTGACTTTACATATTCTGTAATTATTTAACCCTTTCAGTGCCAGAGGGGTACACAACACATTGCTTTGCAATGCATTGCATACCCCTCTGGCACTCAAAGGGATAATTTCTACAATCACATTATAATATATACAATTACATTATTATTATTATTATTTTTTTTTTTTTTAATCGTCTCTCTAATTTCCTTGACCATAAGCTTAATGAATTTAGGTTTCCAGAGTTTTCTGGTCGACAGACCGTTAAAGCAGCATCTAATACAGTGTTCCAGTCTCTCTGCAGCAGACTGCTCTGTTTGCTTTCAATTTTACATTGTATCACTAAACCTGCTTGTTTCATAAACAGATACAGGGAGCTCATTTGTCTGGGGCATACAAGTGTAAAAAAAAAAAAAAAAAGGTGAAGTTTAACCATTTGAGTGGCATAGAGGTATCCAATGCATTGAGCTGTAGTACATTGATACCTCCCTGGCGCTCTTAGAGTTAAAATAAAAATAAAAGTAGTATAGCCATTTTCAGTGTACATATGGTTACTTATATGTAAAAATTAAAATACAGGGTTAGTATTCCTATAACGTTTTTTAACCACTTGAAGGCTAGAATGGTCTCCAACTCTGTTTAAATGTCAATTTGGATTTGTCCCCTATGGTGCAATTGGTTTGCCCCAGAACTACTTTGCTTTTGTATTTTTGCTTGTAGCTCTTTGAATCACATTCCCACTATGTGTTGTTATGCTGAGTGTATACACTGTACTGAGTAATAGACCAGCTTTCTGCACATGATGGTATCAATTGGTTCTCTTGTTAAACTGTGACATGGTCTCTCTCTTGCTGTCATTTTGGGAACACCACACTTGGTGAGTTATCAATACTTGTGTGCCTGTTTCATTACCAAACTTACAGGATAGTTGGAAGTAGTACATGTTTATGTAATGTTCCTTTGTCTCCATAAAGGCTTCGATAACAATGGGGCTGTTGTAGGACCAAGAAGCACAAGGCAAAGCAACCCTGAGGAACATGCCTCCTACTACTTCAATACATTTTCCAAGGATCTCTTAGTGCAGGTATGTAGCTGGCTTCACATTTAATACATTCTGAGCAGCAGTTTACCTTGTTGAGAAGCAATGTTTACTTTAGCCAATTAAATGGGAGATATATCCTTTTCAGGTCCCCCAGCAATCTTACCCAGTCTTAACCCTCAAGCACTCAAAGGGTTAACTATGGCATACTGGGGGTGGGGTTCTCTTGGTGCTACTTCCCTGCAGTTCAGTGGGCCTACCATGTCCCGCTTGCCGGCTATGTTTCTGGCGGCTTCTTGCTTCTCCAAATTGGTGTCGGCGGCATCCTTCTGCACATGTATGATCACGTTGTTAACCCTTTGAGTACCAGAGCTGTATGCTGCGTTGCATGGCTCTCTGCCACTCAAAGGCTTAAAGCTCAAGCCAGGCTGCAAAAGGCTGTTTTCATTTGCTGTCTTTTTGTTGGAGAGCTTCGGGTCATTGAGGTTCTCAGTAAAAGTAATAGCAAAGTTGCCATCTAATGAACTAATCATAAGCTGAATTTTTGTTTAACCATTTGGATGCTGGAGCCCAATCCAAAGCATTAATAATGTTTCAATAAAGCTTTGCAAGTTGGAGTTCTTAAAACCTTTTGAATGAAGCAGGATGATGGGCTTGGTGGCCCTACAACAAATGAAGGAGTGCGCATTGCTCAATTTTGATATCACTACATTAGCAGCTGCTTTATATCGTAAATTATTTCTTCGCTTGTTTAATGAGCTATGTTTAGTAACAAACCTATAAGTATTTATTTAAATATTGCTGTATGTTCTTGGTGCAGGCTATGGTGGGAATATTACAAGGAAAGGAGCCCAGCATGGAGGGTGCACCAGTGCAGGATTTGAAGCCCTTTCGCATTATAATAAGTTTGTTGGACAAGCCTGAGCTAGGTATTCTACTTTGTCGCACAATCATGTTTGCTGTATGACAAATAATGAAAGCTGATTGGTCATTGGAACTGCTTTGCATTATCACTAACAGTTTGTGTGACTCTTATTCACATAGTGTTCACCATCCCACAATTAATGCAACTGGATTTACTAATCTGGTTAGTGTTCATGTAGTTGTTTGTATGAAATGTATTTATTCTTCTGCTTTAACACAAAGCATTGCTTTATAATGAATTGAACACCACACTGCAGAAATCTATGCTATGGTACTCTATTTAAGTTCTTTATTTAGGGCTACCAGATGGCAGCTAAAAGTAGGACTTGTGGCCAGATTAGGATTTTTTTTTCTTTTTCCCAACGAGAGGTGACAATCTTAATCATTCTGTATCAGTACCATGGCAAGATGCAAATATTTAGCCACTCAGAGTACTCCAAGTGTCTAACTGGGTCCAAGATGAGCAGTAGCCTCCTGTATAGCCAAGCAGTATGTTACTGTTCAGCCACACAGTGTATAATGGATACTAGGTTACTGAAACTCTGCATGCTTATGAGGGGGCCCCATTGTTTGTAGTTTATCCGCATTACAGTGGGAGTCTGAGTACACGGTGTGTGTGATTAAACACAAAACAAGACTGGCTTCTTCCTTGATTCCAAAAAAATGCTGTCTCCCAGGCTTGAGTAATCAAAACATTATATAAATGAAGTGCCTAAAAATTCGACAACTCTGAATAATATGGTTACCACACCTGATGCCTAAAGCCAATATTGTTGCATTGTTATTCCTTTAAAATAAATGTGTGAAGATTTAATTTGTAGCCATATTTTATTAAACACTTGTCCAGTAAAGTAAAATTATTGTTTGGCTTTAGGACCTGCGATTTTGGAAGACGTACTGATAGAAGTGTTCAAGACATTGTACAAACAGTGTAGAGCGGAGCTTGATCTTCAAATGCAAAGTCCTTTTAATAAGGACCCTGTACAGCTGAGTAGGTGAGTTTTGGAGGATTCATTGGCCTGTTGTAAAGACGATGTGACACCATTGTATTAAATGGATGTTAAAGCTATAGAGATATAAAGCTCATTAAATCAACCAGGGGAAGACCACTCTAGTCCTCAAATACAGCTAACAGGGTATGTTTTCAGGACAAATCACTGGCTCATGATTCACCTGTAATTAAGCAGGAATATCCTGAAATCATGGACTGATATCACCACCTAAAGACTGATGTTTCCTATGCATGGCATACACCATATAGCAGATGATGTTTTCTTCCCCGAGAATATACCATATAGCAGGAGATGTTTTCTACCCCTCACATACACCATATAGCAGGAGATGGTTCTACCTCTGGAGTAAACCATAAAACAGGAGATGTTACTATCTCTGGAATACACCACAGAGCAGGAGATGTTTCTGTACCAGGCATACACCATAGAGCAGGAGAAGTTTTCTGCTCCTGGAATACACCATAGAGCAGGAGATGATTCTACCCTTTGAATACACCATGCAGCAGAACATGTTTCTACCCCAGGAATACAACATGTAGCTGAAGATATTTCTACCCCAGGAATAGACCATATAGCATGATTTGTTTTCTACCCCAACAATATACCATATAGTAGGAGGTTTTTTCTACCCCAGAAATTCACCATATAGTAGGCGATCTTTTTGACACCAGACAGAAACCGTTCCTCCCTCCAGCAAGGCCAGATTTAAAGGGACAGTAATATCCCAAAAAATGTCCAGTTTTGTTAAAATGTTAATCAATATGCTCCAAACCCAATCTCTCAAACCACTATGGTTTGAGAGATATAGGGATTCTCCCTCCCCTTCTCCTGACGTCAGTGTCTAGCTGACAGTAGGAGATCCCGGTCCAGGGACCAGCAGGCATCGCATTATTGCTAAAGAATTAATTCATTGGAAAGGTCTAAAAGGTGTGCCTGGTTTGCAAGCTCACTTTGTAGACCTTTCCAATGAATTAAATCTTTCTGCTCTGCTGCTGGGCCTCCTGGAGTCGTATGACTCGATTCTCCTGGTGTCAGCTTTACAGCTGACGTCAGTAGAAGGGGAGGAGGGGGAAACTTTGAATCCCTATATCTCAAACCAGAGCGGTTAGAGAGATTGGGTTTGGAGCATATTGATTAATATTTTAACCTCTACAAAACTGGACATTTTTTGGGGTGGACATTACTGTCCCTTTAAGTACCTTGAGATACTTACAGAAGAGTAAATCCCATAATTAAAAATGTATTTCTGACTTCTAGCATTCAGTGCAATAAATGGCTCATTAAAACCAATCAGAATTTTTGTTTGTTCCTTCTACCCCAGCTGGTTTGCCCCATATTCCATCAGTTCATTGGTATGAACACAGCATTTGAAGCTAGAGAACATAGTTTGAATCCCATCTCTTCTTGTAATCTCTGTAAAACCACTGTCACCCTCTGGTGTGAAGGTCATTGTACCTGTTACAGCAGTGATTCCAAAGCTTTCAGAAAGATCATGCCTTCCATTTGGATTTCACCAAACCCATAAATTTACCTTTTACATGTATTTTTATATTATTATTAATAATTTTCATCTTATTTATTTTGAAATATATGTTGAAGGAACCAGTTGTATATACTGTCATTTCATTGTGACATACATTTGTACAAGCCAATATATAGACCCCCTACTAAATGTATATGTACAATGAGTACAAACATGAAATGCTGGGCTTTTCACAACGGTTCGTTGATCCAGCCTTTCCCAAACGCTTGACCACAATCGCTTTTATACAATATGGATACTGTTTTGTTGCATATTGTCACAGGAGTTTGGTGCAGAAACAAATTATTTCATGCCCCCAGTTTGAGAATCCATGTTACAGTCTTTGTACATTGCAAAATAGGCTTTAAATGAATAAGAAATCATAATGTCCATCTTTTCTTTGTTTCTGTAAGCAAACTGAGGGAAAACAAGAGGACCGCAGAACTCATTAAAACGGCCAACCTCCTGTTTAACTCGTTTGAGCCTTATTACATGTGGGATTACATTGCCCGCTGGTTTGAAGAATGCTGCAGGTTGGTAGAGGTATCTTGTGTTTGATTAAATCAGGGAGCTGACGTATTACGAAAAAGTGGTGCAATTCAGGGACACAGCATCAGCACTATGGGAAACAAATGTTAAATTGATTAAAATGTGGATTTTAACACCTTGAATGCTAGAGAGGGCTCCAATACATTCCAAAGCAATGCTTTGAAGCCCTCTCTAGCATTCAAGGGGTTAAAAACCTCATTTAATAGAGTGGGAATTTGGGGAATTGGCTTGTATCAGAATTGCCATTGTACATCAGTGTAATTTATCCTATATTTAGTATCAGTCACTCTGTACACAGGATTGATCACGGACTGTATACTTTGGTTTGTTAGACTAAGATAATCAATAAAGTGACATTTGTGTGCAATTCAGCTAAAGTAATGCATGGGGGACAACATGGTATTTAGTATTGTTAAATATTTAATTTAAAACAGTTAAAATTTTGCTCACATCAGACTCAAGAATAGCACTCACATGAGTTTATAAATCCCTTGGCTGCTGGATACATTGTTTCACAAAGCTTTGTAGTTGTTTGTAATAACTAAAAAGTAGGAGCTACTGAACCCCAAACCACCCAGCAGTACCAATATGAGGTGCAATGCAATATGCTAAAGAGGAGCAATTCTGTACCGTCGGGGAGAAATTAAAATTACCTGTGATTTTAAATAGGGCTTTTAACCCTTTATATGCTAGAGATGTCTCCAACTGTGTGGCCTTCTATACACACACACATACACACGCTCATTCTACCCCCTCCCTCCCCTCCCCTCTCTTTTTCTCTCCCTCCCTCCCTCCCTCTCTCTGTCATCTCTGCCTCCATGGGGGTGACATCTAGGACTGATTGAAGATAGTATGTCTTGATAGGCAAATGCAAGAGTGCAAAACTCTTAGGTGCAATAAGGATTTTCTGGCCGTAATGTAAAGTGGAGTTTATTATTAAGAAGTGTCACTTCTTTAAATTGAAGGGATGGAATTTCTATTTTTCAGTTATGGTACAGTTGGTTTGCTCCAAAATCACCTCGTTAGCATATTGAATTGCACTTGTGATGTGTTCATGAAGGCTCTTAGGGAAAAAAATGGATCTGAAATGAGAGGAAATGTGAGAAGGAAGCTTATTAAAAGTATACTGTATTTGTTTTGTTATGTAATCTCCCTAGAAGAACACTTCATGCCAGACTTCAATCACCAACTGGAGATGGTAGCAAGTCACCAGAGTTACCGCTTATCAACTTCTGCCTGTTGGTGGATTTTTTGTTGGATATAGTCTCTTTGGTAAGAGAGCATCATTATTTGTGTAATTCAGAGCTAATCGTTAACCTCTTTACGATGGTGGTCCTGGGGAGTGGATTCCCTTTAGGACTATTTTGATCTCATTTGGTGAGTCAAACGAGGATCTGATACTGATCTCTCTGGTCTTGGAGAGGTCAGTTTCAGACAACAGTAGGAGGTCTGTGAGCAAAAAAACCCGGACGTGCCAGGACCATCATCGGCCCTTAGTCCTTTAAGGACCCATGGCGTGCCAAGACTGTCCAACTGGTCCCCTCACTTTAAGGGCCGGTGATGGGCCTGACACATCATGGAAATCTGAGATGGCAGTGTGGCTTCATGCCACTCTGCCATCCCAGAATACTCTGCACAAAAAAAAAAAGCTCTGTGGTCCTTAACGGCCGGAGGATCGGGCAGTTATTAAGGGGTTAAGTCAAATGCATTTGTGTAACTTTATACAGTATTGTGGAAAAGTCTTAGGCAGGTGTGACAAATGCTGTACAGTAAGAATGCTTAAAAAAATAGACATTTTAATAGTTTATTTTTATCAATTAACAAAATGCATAGTGCGTGAATAAAAGAAAAATCTAAATCAAATCAATATTTGGTGTGACCACCCTTTGCCTTCAATACAGCATCAGTTCTTCTAGGTACACTTGCACACAGTTTAAGGAACACGACAGTTAGGTTGTTCCAAATATCTTGGAGAACTAACCACAGTTCTTCTGTGGATTTAGGCAGCCTCAGTTGCTTCTCTCTTTTCATGTAATCCCAGACAGACTCAATGATATTGAACTCTGTGGGTGCCATACCATCACTTCCAGGACTCCTTGTTCTTCATGCTGATGATAGTCCTTAATGACTTTAGCTGTATGGTGGGGTAGTTGTATTTGGGGCCAATCAGATGCCCCTCTGATGGTATTGTATGATGGATAATTATCTGCCTGCACTTCCCAGCACTAAGGAGACAATTCTGACCAAATCCCCAAATTCATTTGCAGAAATGCAGGCCCAGGCTTGCAAGGAACCTCCACCTTACTTTGCTGTTTCCTGCAGACACTCATTCTTGCGCCGCTCTCCAGCCCTTCAGCGAACAAACTGCCTTCTGCTACAGCCAAATATTTAAAATGTTGATTCATCAGTCCAGAGCACCTGCTGCCATTTTTCTGCACCCCAGTTCCTTTGTTTTCATGCATAGTTGAGTCACTTGGCCTTGTTTCCACATCGGAGGTAAGGCTTTTGGCAGCAAGTCTTCCATGAAGAACACTTCTGATGCGACTTCTCTGGACAGTAGATGGGTGTACCAGAATCCCACTATTTTCTGCCAGTTCTGATCTGATGGCACTGCTGGACATCTGATTGCGAAGGGAAGTAAGCATGATGTGTCTTTCATCTGCTGTACCACGTTTCCTTGGTCGACCACCGCGTCTACATCCTCAAGGTTGCCTGTTTCTTTGTGCTTCCTCGACAGAGCTTGGACAGCATGTCTGGAAACCCCTGTCTGCCTTAAAATTTCTGCCTGGGAGGGACCTTTCTAATGCAGTATAACTACCTTGTGTCTTGTTGCTGTGCTCAGTCTTGCCATGGTGTATGACTTTTGACATTTAACTGTCTTCAGCAACATCGCCTTGTTAGCAGAGCTTGACTGTTCCTCATCCAGTTTTATTCCTCCAACACAGCTGTTTCAGTTAATGATTGTGTTTCAACCTACATGTTAAATTGATGATCATTAGCACCTGTTTGGTATAATTGTTTAATCATGCACCTAACTATATGTCTACAAAATCCCTGACTTTGTCAAGTGTACCTAGAAGAATTGGTGCTGTTTTGAAGGCAAAGGGTGGTCACATCAAATAATGATTTGATTTAGATTTGTCTTCTGTTCACTTACTATGCATCTTGTTAATTGATAATAATAAACTATTAACATGCCTATTTTTGAAAGCATTCTTATTTACAGTACCTTGACACCTGCCTAAGACTTTTGCACTGTACTGTATATACATATATGTATGTTTGTGGCAGCACTCAGATGGTTAGTCTGCAGACATCCTATAATAAATATATATTCTATAAATAAAATATCTAGTAGAAACACTGTATGAAATATGTGAGGCTCCCTAGCCACCCACCCCTGTCAAAATCACTGCAACGAGATTCCCAGGGGCGGAGATTTTGACAGTAGTGACGGGGGCAAAATCACTGCAGCTATGTCAAAATCGATGAGGTGAGATTTGCCATCATCGACTTGCAGGAGTTCCCCAACATCCACCACACAACAAAGACAGAGAGCCGAATCCCACTGTCAATGCTGTGCAGAATTTGCAAGTATGTATGTATGTGTATATCATATATATAATATTATTCTTTTAATGAAGTACTGTAATGTAAATAGGGCTGAAACATGGAATGGGTTTACATCTAACCTAGTAGAAATAATATGGCTCCTGTTTCATACTGTGGCTATCTACTTTGATGCTACTTTAGTTTGTTTTGTGCACCCTACTGTACCTGTATCACCTCCTCTCCTCTGTTGTATTACTGTTTTAATCGATTCTGTATAGTTTAACCCTTTCAGTGCCAGAGGGATATGCAATGCATTGTGTAGCCCTCTGGCACTGAAAGGGTTAACCCCATGGAGGCCAGTGGGCTCTGCAACAGATTGCTTTGCAATGTGCTGGAGAGCTCTCTAGCATCCCAATAACTAAATTGGTGTCAGCTTGCTGCCCTGCGTCTCACCTCTTTTGCTTTCCTTTCCCAAAGCCTACTAGAAGTATGAGAGTGATATGCCAGGTACTGTATGCTGGTCTGTTTTCACTTTTTCCTAACCTCTATGTTGATTACAATGTAGACCGAAAATATGTTTTCTGTTTGTATGAGTGACGTATTAAGGTATTTTATGTAATGTTTTGTCATAAAATCTTCATTTTGATAGATTTGGACTGTATTTGTGCTAGATTTATCAGCAGACAGGGCCTAATTTGTTAAACTAAAGAATTGCAATTATTTGAGTAAACCAATGACATCATAGAGTAGAAACTAAATGTATGTGAATTCTCACTGATTGAAACAGAGCTTTTCATTTGCTAGAGGGGTCTCCTATTCTCCACTGTGGTGCAGTTGGTTTGTTTCAGAATTCCTTTTCTTTTGTACTGAAGTCCTAGAGCAGTGCTTCACAACCCTATCATCAGGAGCTCCTAACAGGCCATGTCTTCAATATTGCCCTGCTTAAGTACAGCTGACTTAAAGACTCAGTCATTTCTTCACTTGAGTACAACAAGGAAAATCTTAAAGGCATGGCACATGTAGAACCACATGACATTGCAGCTGAGAAGTGTTTTCCATGGTTTTAGCTAACAGATTCTCATTCCATTTCACTTCCGCAAGGGGCCTCGGAGGTTCTTAAAACTGCCCTGCCAGCTTTACTAAACAGTGAGTCTCGTTTTAACGCCTTGATTGCCTGAGGGGTGTCCAATGCATTGCTTAGTAACCCTTCTGGCACTTAAATGGTTAATCTGCACATGACTGACAAATGTTAAACTAATGCAAGCTGGATACTGGGTTGTATAGCTAGGGGCATTAGTAGCATAAAGAGGGAGGTGGTCATGCCACTCTACAGATCTGTGGTTATACCTCACCTAAAGTATTGTGCACAGTACTGGAGATCCCATCTTCAGAGACTATAGATATTCTGGACAGTTTACAGGACAACAATTATCAGGAAAGGATAAAGAATCTGAACACCTATAGCTTGGAGGAGAGAAGAGAGAGGGGACATGAGAGAACCAAATACATAAAGGGATTCAGCAAAGTACAAGAGAGAAGTACATTTCAAAGGAGTAGAAATCTTAGAACAAGAGGTCTACTACTGAGAGGGTGGTAGCTAAGTGGAATAACCTACCAGCAGAAGTGGTAGAGGTTACTATAGTAAGATAATTTAAACATGCTATCCTGAACAGGAGACAAGACCAAGGACCAAATAAGGTTTTAGGTTTTCACAGTAGGAAAAAAATAGGCAAATTAGATGGGCCAAATGGTTCTTATCTGTTGACAAATTCTATGTTTGATGAAGAAATGTGCATATACAGGGACATCCATGTCCCATATTAACCCTTTAATGACTCGCGACATGCCAGGATCGTCACGAGGGTCTGGACGTTGAGGACTGGAATTCTGGGATGACAGCACAGCTGCACGCTGCACTGCCATCCCAGAATGCATTGATTAAAAAAAAAAAAAATGCTGTGGCCCTCTAGGACTGCCCACCCGTGGATCGTGAGATCGTTAAGGGGCAGTCTGTTGTAGCCTGTCTTCCTTTAAAAAAAAAAAATCGAAACACAAACATCAGGTTATTTTCCTAATTTAATTTATTTTTTTATTTATTTACAAGTAAGACACTCAGTACCTTTTGACCCCATAGTTCCCAAATTACGGTGAACAGCAATGCATATAGGGTGTTTTTGTAACCGGTAGAGCTAGTGAAATGTAACCCTTTGAGTGCCAGAGAGGTATGGAATGCAATGCATTCGGTACCCCGCTGACACGCAAAGGGTTAATTAGGAAAATTCTATGACTACTGTACTCACTGCATGCTCTCAATTTATGGCAGAATCTAACAAATACAAAATACCTGAAACTGTCATTAAGGTAAAAATAGGTCAGTCCTTAAGGGGTTAATTACCAGACAGAACCTCTGTTTCATGCTTGTTTGATTCCCTGGTAACCCCATCTAATTCCATTCCTCTCCACCCACTTAAGACAACTATAAGGGACAAACTCCTCCTAATCCTTCCTACCCTCCTTAAAAGGATAGTAATGTTTTGCAAAAACAGCAGCTCCAATTAATCTTCAAAGTATTTGGGCCATGGAGAGTGTTATTTCAATACTGTCAGAGTTGTAGCTCAAGAGTAATTGAATGATAAAGTATCCCCGGCCCACCCCCTTTACTTAGTGTAAGCCACTTCCCCTCAGATGTGGAATCTGGTCCCTTGACCAGACAGATCACAGCAAGGGTCAATCTTCTTACTATGAGCATAAAGAAAACCATGCCCCCCTTGACAGGTTTTTTGGGTAGTTCCCTTATGCTAATTGAAGATTGTCCCTCTCTGCGATCCATCTGGACAGTCTTGCTGCTGTGAGGTGAGCAGCGTCACATCAGTAAAAGGGGAGGGAGGGGGATATTTTATCATTCAATTACTCTTGAACTACAACTCTGACAGTATTGAAATAACACTCTCCATGGCCCAAATACCATGAAGATTAATTGGAGCTACTTTTATTGTGAAACATTACTATCCCTTTAAGTTCTAGCCACATCATGATACAACTTGCTTCATTTTGAAATTCCCAATCTATCCCTTCTTATTTTTCTCGGCACTTGGTTGTTCCCAGTATCACTAAAAATTTTAGATGTCACCAGTTTCACTACATTTTTGAAAATTAAAAAGTTACAAATTCAGAGTTATATATTTTTTTTCCCATGCATATTTATCAGAAAGTGAATTATTGAAAGTATGCCTTCTTGCATTTGCTAACACTGGTTTCTTTATGTAGGAGACATACATTGAAATCCAGACAGAACACTTGCCTCAGCTGCTCCTTAGGATGATTTCAGCTCTCACAAGCCATCTCCAGTCTCTGGACCTCAAGGAGCTGACAGACTCTCTAAGGCTTTGCTCAAAAATCCTCAGCAAGGTTCAACCACCACTTCTGTCTGCAGGCACAGACGGCTCTCTGCGGCTTCCGTTTGGACAGAATGGCTCCTGTAAAGAGAGAGATGATCGAAAAGTAATGTTGTATTTATCATAGATAGAACTTAATGAAGCTGGTGTACTTTGGAAAAGTGCAACAGTTGTGGGGCAAACCAGCTGATTTAACCCTCTGAGTGCAAGTGGGGTATCCAACACATTGGATGCCCCTGAAAACGCACAATGCTGTGTAGTAGGTGATGAGATTGTAGAAAGGCTGCCTCACATAAGAATAAAGCTATGCACTTTGTTCCAAATGCAGTCTAATGAACGTTCCATGTATTAGTTGCCTGTACTTAGAGACAGTAATGCTTGATTTGTACTTAATTTGAATGCATTGTAACATTAGAGTATGATTGATGTCAGTCACACACTTTGATACCCGCTAGGTTAAACAATTTTCAGCATTTTATATCCCACTTCACAACCCTTTCCCTGATGTCAGTTGAATCGTTGGTCCATCAGCAGAACTCGGTTGCCCTGGTAACACCCTGCAATCACACACACAAATGAGCATTTTGAATGCATCATGAACATGAACTGTAGCTCAGTCAGAGCTCAGGATGCATTAAAACTATTCATTTTTCTCCTTGTGAGGGCCAAATAAGTTGCATGGCAACAGATTGGTCTAGTCGGTCAGCACCATCTTTTGGATAGGGACTGATGATAGAGTAAGGGGTAGATATTAAGGTCTGAATATTTTAAAATGCTGAATTTTAGAAAGTTTACACTTTACAGTGCAATGAGTACTCAAGTAGTTGTTGGGCCATATGTACAAAGAAACAGTGGAACAATCCTGTGGTAAAAGAGCTGAGCAAACCAAAATCCCCATTATTTAAATAGGTCTTTTAACCCCTTGAATGCAAGAGTGGTCTCCAATTCATTGCAGTGCAGAGGGTTAAAGCCCCAAGAGTTTAAAAGCCCCATTTAAATCAGTGCAAATTTGGGGACTTCTTTTGTACCTTGTTGTGCAGTTGGTTTGCCCCAGAATTGCCTCACTCTTCTATTATACATAAGCCAGTCATGCTTTATTTGCAACCATTGAAATTAGAAAACGGTATCTGACTCACTCAATCTCACTCTCAACTCATGTATATTATATTTATTAATTGTGTTGCAGTTGTTCAGATTAGAAAGTGGTTTGTGTGTGGGTATATGTGTATAAATACTGTATAATTTCTCATCTGATTTACATTTATTTCCCAGCTGTCCCCAGAGAACCCAGGTGATGTGTTTGAAGATGGAGAGAACCCCCCAAGCAGTCGTTCCTCAGAGAGTGGTTTCACAGAGTTTGTGCAGTACCAGGCAGACCGAGCTGATGACATTGACAGGGTATTGAGTGAGGGTCAAGGTGCAGCAGGTCTGACGTTAGGTAGTACTTCATCAGAAACAGAAACTGCATCGACTGTGGGGTCTGAAGAGACAGTGGTACAACCTCCCTCCCCTAACTTACAGGGGACCACTCCCCGAAGCATGAAATCAACACCAAAGACTGCAATGCAGTGTTGCTTAGAATATTTCCAGCAATTTTTGACAAGGCTTATTACCCTGTACATTATTCCTAAGAGTCCTTCTTCTCAAACACTTGGAAGTGATATTCCTGGAGACCTCACTGGAGGTCAGGCAAACAGTATTAAATGGGAAACACCACCAGAAAACCCTACAGATAAGAAACCAAGCAAGCAAATGGCACCAAAAGAATACCGTCCTGCTTTCATTGCTGCTTGCCAGCTCTTTCTGGAATGTTCCAGCTTCCCTGTTTACATCGCAGAAGGCAGTCACACATCAGAGATTCATACTGACAAGGAGGCTGATACAGGTAAAGGAGAGAGCCAGAAAACAGGGAGCTCCGATCACTATTAACCCCTTAAAGACCAGTGAAGTGTTTGCACACACCCTGGTCCTTAAAGGGTTAAAATCACATTTTGTAATGCAAATAAAAATTAGAATAATTTTCTAGCTCTGTCAATTGCACAGAGCGCCTGAAAAAATACTAAATTTTCTACATTTATATTTCTTACAATAGAATTATAGTATTTAATTTACTTTTCATTTTTTGTTAATCCTTTAAGGACCATTCTGGTGTCCAATGCATAGCTTTGCAGCATGTTGCAAATCCCCTTTGGATCTTGTCCCCTTAAGGAAAGCTGATCACGCATGCGGCCATCATTTAAGGACCGCTGAGCTTTTTTTTTGCTGCTCCCAGTTCAGGGCTCCCTGAACATAATGCAGTCGTGCGGGGAGCCCTGAATGCCAAGATGGTCCTGACATGTCATGGGTCCTTAACACAACTCTACCCATGACATTCCAGGACCGTCAAGGGTCGTTAAGGGGTTAAAGGACTAAGCAAATTGTACATATACAGATGCAGCTGGTGTTATCACATTTTTTTTATATTCCCAAATAGAGGGCAAATTCCATTACAAAAAGAAAGACTGAAGGTGCCAAGGAGGCCCTTGACATTGTAAATAATGGTTAGCACACACCAAAGTGATCAATAGAAATAGACACAAAAAGGTTTGGTTGGGCACTGCTCATATGGCAAGCCAACAGTCAGTGATATAACTTGCCTGCTCCGGCTCTCTGTTCTTCCTCTGTTTTCTACATCAATCTTAGGAATGCAGGTAGAGAGGGAGAAAACTACAAAGTGGTTGGGGGGGGGCACTAACAGTACAATAGAGTTTATTAAATAAAAGGTTCACTGAGTCTGTGAGCCTCTAGAACAGAGGCTTACAATGTGTGACCCTTGGGCCAAATGCAGCCAGTCTGAGATGTTTAAAATAAATCTATGTTTATACCTAATTAAATATCACAGATGAACTAGTATACCACTAAGACCTAAACATCCATGCTTACCAGTACCATACAGGTCAAGAATAGATGTGTTAACCCTTTAAGTGCCAGGGAGATATGTAGCGCATTGCTTCACAATATGTTGTGCGCCCCCTCTAGCACTCAAAGGGTTAAATTTCAGTATAGTCGTTGACTTGATCAGGAAATAAATCAATATTTTTGAATATATGACAGGCTAAAATGTACCATCATTATCAATTAAAAACCCTATAATGCGGCCCTCATACTTATGGCTTTCTGTTCATGTGGCACACATTCTGTGACATGCAGAACTTGGAGAATTGAGGAAATTGTTCCCTACATCTATATTAAATGGTTTACTAAACTAAAATAACTGGATTTGACCTTGTTTTTGCCACTCCCTCCAACCGTGCCTTCAGCTTGACAAGTAAGATCATATGCATTAACCTGTTTGCTTTCAGGAAACTTAATTGAAGCAGACATATGGGTGAGCATATCTTGACTTAATTAGGTTAACAACATGATCACTTAATTCTTAAAGGAACACTAACTTGTAAAATAAAAGTTCCTATTATATGCAATAGCATTTTGTATCATAGATGTCTACGTTATGTAAAAGTGTCTTCCTATTTTAGAACGAAAAGGTTATTGGAAGTTACATGAGCTGTTGTTCAGCATGCTGTGGGAGAATACTGTTCCTTTGTATATCTAAGTTGCTGGTTAGGAGGCACTTATCTTCAGTTTAAAACACAGCTGGAAGTGAGGAGTCAGAATTTGCATCTGAAAAACAGCACATACAAGATATCTTTAGTCTTAAAGGCATAATAAGTTAATTTTATGTTTGTTTAATATTGTAGTAATTAAAAAAAATATGAACGATGTAAGTCTTATCTCTCAAACCTTTATGGTTTGAGAGATATACCTTTCTAAAGTTAGCTTGTGAGAGAAGTCAGCGCTCTAGCTGACAGCTGTAGAATCCAGTCATTTGACCAGATGGAGGCTCTTCAGCAGAGCCGAAATCGTGCCATCTAAACATAAATACTTCATTGGAATGGTCTACAATGTGTGCCTGGTTTGCAATGAAGTATTTATGTTTAGATTGAGCGTTTTCAGCTCTGCTGAAGAGCCTCCATCTGGTCAAATGACCGGATTCTACAGCTGTCAGCTGGAGAGCTGACTTCTCTCACAAGCTAACTTTAGAAAGGTATATCTCTCAAACTGTAAAGGTTTGAGAGATAAGACTTACATCGTTCATATTTTTTTAATGACTACAATATTAAATAAACCTAAAATTAACTATTATTATGCTTCTCTCACAAGCTAACTTTAGTAGGATATTAATGAACATAAAATTAATGATTACTATCCCTTTAACATGCAAAAGTTTCATTAAACTATATTTAGAGTACTTTTTAACTGGATTCCAAAGACTTGTAGCATTCCTACTTTGTTTCACTGTACTACTCTGAAATATATTGTAAGACTATTTCAGATGCCATGCAATGTCATTTGAGTTTGAGGGGTGGACTCTTTCAGATGCCAAGGGATGTTTTGTTGATGGTGGTGGTGGGGGGATGACAGCCTCCCACATGCATTACATAGCAGACTTAAAGGAATAGTAGTATTTTGTTTTCAACGCAGCTCAGTTTGTTCAACAGAATGAATAGTACTGCCGGCTGATGGTCATGTTCTCCAAAACTGTATTGTTACTATGTAATTTTATGCTGATTTATCCCTCTCACCCCTTTTCCCATTCTGAGGCCACCTCCCCTCAGATCTGAAGTCCTGTTGGTTGACCGGACAAATCAACGAAGGACAATATTTCCTCAGTCAGTATAAGGAAAAACCCGCCCTCCTTGTCAAAGGCTATGTTTTTAATAATACTAACTGAAGATTGTTCCTAATTGTGATTCGCTGTCTGATCTCCGACTGACATGCTGACATAGGGTAAAAGGACAGAAGGGAACTTTGGCATCTAATTACATTGTAACTATACAGTTTTGGAGAATAAGAGCATCAGCCAGCAGTATTTTTCATTCTGTTGAACAAACTGAGCTACGCTGAAAATGAAATATTACTTATCCTTTTAACAACTTACAGGAATCCAAGCAGTTGTTGAACTAAAATTCTCATTAAAATACTCAGACGGTAGTAACTGTAGTCTAACAACAGCTGGAGACTGGATTTGAGGGCACAGTGTCTGAGTGGGTTATAATGTTGTTGGTGCAAATTGCAATAGCCCTTGGGGCCTGCCCCTTTTAACTGCCTATGTCATCTGGTAAACTAGTGTTGGAAATGTCTCTTTGTACTTTGTCATTATGTACTCTCTCTCTCCCCAGACTGTGAGCAGGTACACCCTCCCATGTGGCTCCAGACGCTGATGAATGCATGCAGTGAAGCTGTAGACTTCAGCATTCAAAATGTGGCCATCTCCCTCATTATGGACCTAGTAGGATTGGCACAGTCAGTGGCAGTAGTGGCTGGAGACAACCCCAACAGCTTGGAGCCTTCCCAGCCTATGAGCCCAAACCAAGGGCGTGTGTCTGTTGTGATTAGGCCGCCACTTACTGAGGGCAATCTGAGATACATGGCAGAGAAAACAGATTTCTTCAAGGTGTGCATGACCGTAGATTTATTCCACTAATTAACCCTTTTTAAGTGCCAGAAGACTGGGCAACACATTTCTCAGTGTGTTGCACACTCTACTGATGCTTAGTGGGTTAACTTGCTCTCTCCAACCAGATGTTTGAGAGAGGCAGTGGTGTCTCTTCTCAGCTGTTCTTGGGACATGTTGTGAAGGGCATGCATTTACTAATGATAAACAGTAGATTATACTCTTTGCAAGGTTGTATAATAGCATTAATGTTAACCCCTTCCCTCTGCAATGTGTTCCAAGAGTTCTAACTGTTGGTTTTATGTATGTATTAATCTAATTTTTTCTGACCATTAACTCTTTGAGTGCCAGAAAGATGCCCATATTTGAGAGTATAAATTACATAGTTAAAATTGAAGTAATCTTAGAGAGAGAAATAATATATAGTCCAATTATAGAGAGAGTGAGAGAGTACTTATATATACATATAAAACCATTGTCAACCCACTGCAGGCCTACTGAGCAAGCTAAGGGTAAGGACCATAATCTGCCATGCTGACAATGGATGCAGCTTTATCTCTCTCTCTCGCTCTCTTATATATATATTTATATTATATATATATATATATATATATATATATATATATATATATAAAATATGAATATAATATGTGAAAACAAAATATATAAAGGAATATCTGGCACCATTAACTGTTCCTGATAGCTAGCTCCAAATAAAATAACACAAAAATCTGTCTCTACAAACCCTAAAACATCTGATAGTGGTCAGATGTAAAAAAAAAATAGAAATAGAACAACAATATAGGGAGAGCGCTAGTAGTATGTGTAAATTAAATATATACATTTATTAAAGAATAAAAATAATAATAAATCTCAAGATAAAACAAATACAATATACTCATATAATAATATCCCAATATGTCAAAAGCATATATAGTGATTGAGATATATATATATATATATATATATATATATATATATATATATATATATATATATATATATATATATATAATGTGTGTGTGTGACAAAATATTCACTAAGAGCTCAAAAAAATTTCAGTAGGAAGAATCCACCTCCAATAAAGGATGGTTGTATAAAAAATTAATGGAATAAATTAAAAGTACTTCAATATGTAACGGGCAGGTGTACTGTTGATACCAAGAAAACTGCAGTATTCTTCCATCCTTGATTTTGCTTGAGAACTTGACTTTGCTTTTTATAGACTCCTTTTGCGGGCAGAGATCGATGAAGTGGGTATTTTTCCAACCACTTCCTTCTCATGAAATGTCCCTGCAGTAATATTTGTGAGCAGCAAGTGGATCTCTTGAGTGGGCAGAAACTGTCAAAGCGTTACACACTAGTATGAAAAAGCGTATTAAACACCGATAATTAAAGATAGACACCTCCCATCTGTTACTTTGTAGCAAGTATTTAAATCAGCGAGTCTTCGATACATACATTAATGGTGTATGTGTGTGTGTGTGTGTGTATATGTATGTATATATAAATAAAATATAATAAAATAAAATAAAAATACGATCCAATTTGGTAGCACTCACTGTTAAAGTCCAATATACCCGGGTGCTTGTCCGGAGTATAAATGTTACATACAAAGATTCAAAAATTGAACAGCACTCACAGGTTTTGATGGAAGCATTCCAGTGATGTTTTATTGAATCGATGTTTTGGCTATATTACTTAGCCTTTATCAAGAAACATTGATTCAATAAAACATCACTGGAATGCTTTCATCAAAACCTGTGAGTGCTGTTCAATTTTTGAATCTTTATATATAGCATATATATATTTTATACAACCATCCCATATTGGAGGTGGATTCTTTTTATTGAAATTTTTTTGAGCTCTTAGGGAATATTATTTCACACATTTATATAGTGCTATATATGCTTTTGACATATTGGGATATTCTTATAGGAATATATTGCATTTGTTTTATCTTGAGGTTTATTATTATTTTTATTCTTTAATAAATTGATATATTTATTACACATACTACTAGCACTCTCCCTATATACGGGAGTATCCTATAATATATAAGGCCAGCGCAGTACAGACTGGCCGAACCAGCACTACACCTCCCAGCATTCTGTGCTTTTGGGAAGTGTCTACTGTGCATAACTGCCTGCGTTCGGGCAGTCTCTACTGCACATGACCGCATCAGACAAACATACATCTGGCCTTTTATATTATAGGAGATATCTATATCCTTTATTTTCGGGCCCACTTTCACCAGGGGTCTGAATACACTTTTTAATCCTTTGAGGGGTGTCCAAGGCATTGCTTAACATTGTGTTTGTCACTCCTCTGCACTTAACTGACAGATGTTAAACTAATGCAAGCTAGATGCTGGGTTGTATAGATAGGGGCATTTGTAGCAGAAAGAAGGATGTGATCATACCACTCTACAGAGCTCTGGTTAGATCTCACCTCGAGTATTGTGCACAGTACTGGAGACCACATCTCCAAAAAAGACTATAGGTATTCTGTACAGTTTACAAGACAACAGTTATCAGGAAAGGCTAAAGGATCTGAACACGTATAGCTTGGAGGAGAGAAGAGAGAGGGGATAGGATAGAAATAAATACATAAAGGGATTCAACATAGTACATAAGGAACAAAATTTCAAAGGAGTAGAAATGTTAGGACAAGGGGTCGTAGCCAAAACTAGAGGGTCGGAGGCTTAGATTTAACATAAGAAAATTTTACTTCATTGAGAGGGCGGTAGATATGTGGAATAGACTACTAGCAGAAGTGGTAAATTATAAGGCTGTCCTGATCATAAGACAATATCAAGGACCAAATAATCTTGTAGGTTTTTACAGTAGGAATAATGGGAACACTAGAGGGGCTGAATGGCTTGTTTTATTTTGTACAATTGTCTCTGTGTTTTCTAAATAGATAATTGAAGTGAGAACGGACTTCAAATACAGATGACAGTTTCAAATAATAGCTTTTCAGAATACAGTGCCCTAAATGATTAAAGTTATCTTATTTTTTTTCTTGTCCATGAATATAGCATGTGGCTCTGACGCTTTGGGAGCAGTTGGGAGACAGGACCCCACAACACCATCAGAGGAGCGTGGAACTCTTCTATCAACTACACAACCTGGTCCCGTCCTCCAGTATCTGTGAGGATGTCATCAGCCAGCAGCTGACTCACAAGGACAAGGTCATTTTTTTTTACTGAGATTAGACTTAAAGGAACACTTATACTAAGTTGTTAAAGTACAACCAGCATAAAATAGACATGTTAAATAATAATCCACCACTTAAATCCTAAAATATATTTCCCTATTAGAGTAATTTGTATTGTGGTATTAGAGTTCCTTTATACCTTTTGTGGCGCACAGAAAGCTAAAATTGATGGAAAATTCTGTAGAGACGTATCTTGTGTAATCATTTAATTCTTCACAGCTCTCTGCAATGTTACATTTCGCTGTATTATTTTTACTGTTCCTTGAATTCTTTAGCTAGGAGACCAATGTTATGGCAGTTTTCAATTCAGTAATTGCATTATTGAACCAACTTGTTATTTCTACACAGAAAATAAGAATGGGGGCTCATGGGAGATTTGCAGTGCTTTGGCACCTGACCAGGGACCTGCATATTAACAAGTCTTCATCCTATGGGCGCACATTTGACAGGTCAGTCTTCCTTATTAAGTCTTCAAACAATATCCACCATTGAGTCTGGCCAGTGTAGCACTTATGAAGCAAACAAACTGCATCTTAAGTTCTAAAAAAAAAAAAAAAATCTCCATTAATTTCGGGGGGGGGGGGGTAATACCTTGAATATTAGAAAGGTCTCCAGCATATTGTGAAGCAATATATTGGAGATTTCTCTATAATTCAGAGAGTTAAATCTCTTCACTTATATCAATAAAAATTTAAATTGTGCCGTATGGCGCTTATGTTTTCCTTCAAAATTGCTCCAGTTGGCCTTTATATATAAAGATATAGATATATATAAAGCCAATTGTGTTCCTTTATTTTCCAGTTGTACATTTCTTCAGATTACCATCTGGACTCCATTGTGGGTGATAAATGTTATCTAGCAGATTCCCAATTAAGTCTATTGAGTAGTGTGTAGATTAAAATCCGTGAAATGCACGCCTATGTGAGCACTTTATACATAAAAATTTGAATCACCTACTTGTTTTACAATTAGGGCTTTTCAACAAGGTTGATTTTGTAGAACAGCTCTTTTATAGCTCAAATTTTTAGTTGCAACTGAAAATGCTGAATGTTTAGTTCTACAGAGTAGCAGTTTTTTTCCCAGCATCCCATTCTCATTCAGTTAGGAAATCTCAGGGAACATGCAGCTACCTGCAATAGTTGTACAATTTGGAATTAACATTGAAAATTTTGTAGTTGTGTTTATCACATATTGAAGGAAAGTTGGAACATGCTGCATCTCTGACCAAGAAAGTGTTGCATGTATGAAATAGTTGTTTTCACGCATTGCTATAGCAGAGAAAAAGTTGCCCATGTGAAAGGGGCCTTTATTATTTGTCAGTTTAACATTTATATTAACTTTTGAATGCTAGAGAGTTGCTTGAAGCATGCAGAGGATTAAAGGAATAGTAATGCATAATGTGGGTAATATATATATATATATATATATATATATATATATATATATATATATATATATATATATATATATATATATATAATCTATAGTAGAGTTTATCTTCCTGACTAAAACAAGGCTACTCACAATGCTGAGAGGTGTTTTACTCAAAAGTTATTGCAGCTAAAACATTAATTTTTTTAGGGGCAGTATCTCCATGGCATGAAATTGTATAGTGTCGCTATTGCTGCACCATCCTATGGACACCACTAGTCAGTTGATCATAAATCTCCATAGGATGGTGTAGCAACAGTGCCTCTGTACATTTCAGGCCATTGAGATAATGTGCCTAAAAAGTTAGAGTTTGAGCTGCTATAACTTTTGAGTAAAATACCTCTCAGCATGGCGAGTACCCTTGTTTTACTCAGGAGGATAAGCCCTACTATATATATTGTTTCGTATTAAGTGTTGTTATCACTTTAAAGGGGCCTTATATTTAAAGACAAAGCAACAGCTGCACCACAGGGGCAAATGCAAATTCCGAAATGTACATTGGTTTATATGAAGCTTTTAACTTCTTGAATGCTATAAAGGTCTCCAAAGCATTACTTTGCATATTGCTTTCATATTGGAAGCATCTCTAGCTTTCAAGGGGTTATGTTATTATGACCATTTCATCGAAATAACCAATTATTCCATTGCTTTTACCCTGCAGGTCATTGTTTATTATGTTGGACAGTCTTAATAGCTTGGATGGCTGTACATCATCTGTTGGCCAGGCTTGGTTAAATCAAGTGCTTCAGAGGCATGACATTGCAAGGGTTCTTGAACCCCTCATTTTACTGCTCCTACATCCAAAAACTCAGAGAGTGTCGGTGCAACGTGTGCAGGCTGAAAGACACTGGAGTAAATCCCTTCGACACCGTGAAGACAATAGGAAGATTTTTCCTAGAACGCTTACCAGCAGTGATGGTACATGTAGTGCATCATATCAGTTACTACAATTTGTTCACTAAAGTCATGTGACTAGAATGAAACAGTTCTCATTACAGGAAACTTTGAGATAAGTGCTGTAAAACACACTTATATAGTACAGTGGCATGAAACACAGTAAGCTGTTAGGCCAGATAGCCAGAGCATAAACTCTTCATGCACTACTAGAGGAGATGGGCTGTCTGCTACTGTCCCCTCTAAGGTGAACAGCTGTGTGACCCAGCACAGAAAGAGTTAAAGGAGTAATTCAAACTGGATAGGGCTGCAAGATGCATCTATTCCGATGCAGTTGTGTCAGTCACCAGTGCTCACCTTAAAGGCACCACTGCATGTGTCGCCTTCTGTTTCACCACCAGTGCAATTTGCGAGAGTACTTGATATGCCTCTATATGGCCAAACCACATCTCGATTCCTATATGTTCCCTGTTATCGTTATCACAAGTAGAGCATGCTTAGTTCTCACTTAACCTGCAATTGGATGAGAGATATGGCCGTTCCTTTTACTTTGCAACTATTGTACAGTTACAAAGAAAGACTGTGACGATCACTCACTGAGAATGATCAAAATAAAGTGTTTTGTTCTAAGGCTTGGTGGCCTTTCTGGGGTGCTACAGGTCATGTTATTCACTTCCATGTGCCATTGCAGCGAGGAAATCTCCATGTTCGTATCATACAGGCCCCACCCATGGGCAGTCCAGCTCTGGAATGTCAGGCAAATTCACTCTGAACGTGAACATCAGCACAACCACAGTTGTAAGTTTTGGCCTATATGGGCCTTGTCAGTGTGGTGCAACTCATTCACTCTAGGCACATGGAGAGCAAGGGCCCATGCCTGGGATACCCTTTCAACTTGGGGAGACAAAGAAAGATTGCTACGCGCACTCACCGAACTAACAAAGTAAAGTGTTTTCTTCTAAAGCATGATGGCCTCTCACAGGTGCTACAAATGTAAGTCTGTGGTTTTGCTGACTCTTTTGTGCAGAAAGGATTTGCCTGACATTTTGTAGCTGGACTGTCTGTGCACAGTACCTGTCTGATGTGTATATGAAATTTCCTCTCTGCAATGGCACATGGGAGTGAAAAACATGACTTGTAGCACCATTGAGTGGCCACCTTGCCTTAGAACAAGACAATTTAACTTGTTTGTTCTTGATGTGTGCTCGGTCACATTGTTTGTTGTATGTCCCTTTAAGTGGAAGGGTATCCCAGGCATGGGTCCTTGCTCTCCATGTGTCTAGAGGAAGTTAGCTGCACCACACTGAAGAGGCCCACATAGGTCAAAACTTACATTTGTGGTTTTGCTGGCTTTCTTGTACAGTGAGAATCTGCCTGACATTTCTGATCTAGACTGTCTATGGGCAGGACCAGCGTGATGTGAATATGGAAACGTCTTCTGTGCAGTGGCACATGGGACTTGTAGCACCACAAAGTGGCCATCATGCCTTAGAACAAAACTATTTATCTTGTTTATTCTTGATGGGTGCTCATCACATTGTTTGTTTTAGGCCCAACCAGTGTAGAGTTCCCAGTTTGTGTCCTGGCTGTCCCTGGAAGGCACTTACAGTAGTACACTAAAATTTTGTTTCAGGTACCTTAAAGGAGAAGTAACATCAACCCCCAGTTACCTTATTTTGGCCAGAAAATCCTAACTGGCTTAAGAATTTTGCCTTTGTTCAAGAGTTAACATCTTCATTCAGTCCTGGATGCCACCTTTATGGAGGCGGACATGACAGTTGCTGGTAGTGCATGAGCATAATTAATCCGTTAAACATGCCTCTTGTTCAGTGCCTGGAGTATGTTTTATTTGGTCCTGCTAGTAACTGTTATGTCCACCTCCATGAAAATGCCATAGAGCTCTAATCTCCTCAGTCCTGGGTAGAATCATAAAGAATTCCAGTTGATTGAGGTTCACAAAAATTCTCACTGAAATTCATGAAAAAAATGTAGTTGAACAAAGTCATGTAGCAAGTATATAATAGGAATAAAACCATTGGGGAAACTCTTAATAGATCATAATGGAAATGCAATCCATATACTTGAATCATCAACAATTAATATAAGCATAACACTACAGTATAGTTCATCAGATAATAAAACAAGAAACCACCTCAGACAGTTAATGATGGAGATCACTAAACACTAATAAAATGCTAAGTCCAATTAACATGATGTGCAGAATGATATAGGTCTGAGGTCAGATTTCAGAGGTCAGAAATAAAGTGCGTTATGCTATGAAAGAGTAAACGAGCAAAGAAAAGCTAAAAGTGTATACTCATTCATGAGAACAAGGGTTGAGAGTCTTTGTATAGAGGTGGTATCTATAGATCAATAGAGCAACCCAGCCAGATTGGTCATCCAGTTTAAATATGGTAATTCTTTTGCCAGGGAACCCTTCTCAACCAATGGTAGTTTCATATGATTCGACAAACACTTGCAGTCAATGTATTAGTCAATACTCTGCTACATTATTGTGGAATGTTAATTGTTTTGAACAATATTTGAAACATAAGTATATACTAGGAGGCCCGAATTTGCGCTAGTAGCTCCTGAGGCAGATTAAGAATTTAGCCAAGATGGAAAGACATTCTGACTAAATGTTCAAAGTGATAACGGTATTGGTGAGTAGCTTTAGACTACATGCTTTCAACACTATTAGGTCTCTGTGTCAGGCATGTTATAAAATGAGAGCTGAATAACTATATTATATATACACACACAAAACATTACATAGTACAATAAATAATAATCACATGTTTATGATGGTTTGAAATAAAATGTATCAGCAGCAGCAGCTATACAGGAACAGAAAGAAGTACAATACAGTAAAGGACAACAAGAACATAATCATCATATTCCAGACAAACTGGGAACTGTTTTGTGATTATGAACACAGCTGACTAGTTAAAATAGGCACATGGGCAACTAGAAGATATCACATCCGACTACACAAAAGAGCTCCCTTCTAGTACTAGAGACCCCCTGATAGGCATTATTATTGAGGATACAAGGGTGAGATGCTTCTGTGTGTTTCCTAAAATACTGGAAGACTGATAATATCTAGAAGTGGCACACTTACAGAAAATATATTTAAGATTGAGGTTACAATGAAATCCAAAGTAATGAAGAATTTTTATTTCTTATGTGTCTCTCTCACGATATTAAAATATATGGGTTTGTCTCCGCCTCAGCTAGAACCAGCAAAAAAAAAAAAAAATTAAAAGGATCCTTCCAGTCCAGAAACCTCCGTTTCCTTGTTCCTACTCAGCTAGAAAGACATCTCTTGTCAGCTCTGTCCCTTTGTTGACTTTCTTTTCTTCACATCCCAGAAGATTCAGTCTTCTACTGATGAGCTTCTTTCCTGCTTTGAGGATCTGGAGGCTTAAGTCCTGTGCAAGCTGTGACACCTGGTGGGGACCCAGACAAAGATTGCCTGTACAAATTGGCCGGGAATGACCTATCACAATTTCAGGAATTTTTATTCTGGAGTAAGTCTTCATGCAGGAGACTTTTAAGTCTATGCATGAAGCAGGAAATCACAGGAATAGATGAGACCCAACCTTAGTGATATCTGCTCATCTCGAGGATGAATTATTCTGACTCTGAGATTTCTTTGAAAGAAGGTGAACTGACAGAGGATACAGGTTCTTTCAGATCTGGATAAAATAGAACCTTTTCTAAAGAATCTGAGAAAGACCCTAGGCCTCACTGAGGTTCATAGAGTCCTGAGCATTATTGATATGGCAGTTGAGGGTCATAAGGACAGAAGATCTAGCATCCCCAGAAAATTTCTGAAGCAGTTGCATCATAGGTTACTCCTTCCCAAAATAGATGCGGTTAATGCCTTGCTAAAAGCATTACTTTACCCCTAGAGTATGGCACATCTGTGAAGTTTCCTATGGATCCCAAAATGGAGTGTGCCTTCAGAAGGTTATGTAATGTTATGTTACATTCTCAGACAGAATTTGAAGGCAAGATTCTACAAGAAGCTTGCATTCATCAAAGCCTCTCTGGACATCAATAGGTCTCATGATCAGATCATTTACCTTATCTGTCACAGCAAGAAGACCACTATGGTTGAAAGCATTGGGGCTCTGATGCATACTCCGAAAATAAGCTACTGGTGCTACCTTTCATAATTGCTATTTTCTTCTGTGATGACCTTCAAGAGATTATCGAAAATGCTTCAGGAAACAGGAGTTCTTTCCTACCTCAAGAAAGAGGTCTCTAGCCTATTCTTCATGATCCAGGCAGAAGAATCCATCTTTCCAGGATGGCAGGAAATACTAACCTACCTTCAGAAATAAATTGTCCCGCAGCGGACTTCTGTTCCAGTCTGAGATGGGGGCAAGTTGGGATACTTCCTCCGTGTTAGGAAGCAATCCCAAATGTGGATATCTGGATCCATCAGGTTCTGGAACAGGGGTATCCACTAGAATTTATTTCTGTCCTTACTCTTCATATATGCACACTCCATCAAATATAACTAAATAATTAATTCAGGACGATTCTGGATCTGAATACCCTGAACAGATCTATGATCAGGAAGCACTTCCAGGTGGAATCATCTGCTTCAGTCATAAATGCATTCCCAACAGGGGCCTTCCTCACAACCTTTGGTTTACAAGACCCTTACCATCTTATTAGCATATTACCATCTTATTGGAAGTTTCTAAGGTTCACCATTCAGGGAAAGCATTACAAGTTCAGGGCCATGCACTTCAGGCTAGTATCCCCCCCCCCAAGAGTGTTTACCAAGGTCCTGTCAACAGGCTGGTATTCCCTCAGGGAAGGCAGAATCAATGAAATTCCATATCTGGATGACCTCATTATCACCAAGTCCCACGATCAATCCAAGAAACACATGTTAAAATGTCTAATTCACTTTTCAGGCCTTTGGTTGGCTCATGAATCCAGAAAAGAGCCAGCTCTCGCTTTCCCAGAACCTAGTATCCAATTGGACATTTCAAGGTCAGTAGCCTTCTTCTCTCAGGACAGGATTTCCTGAACAAAATGTACAACTTTGAAAAGGCCATATAGCAAAAGACTTTATGGAGATTCTATCAGCCCTGGCAGCATACTTTCTCCAATTAGGTTGTTTCTACTATGGTCCAGGCAAGGAAACCTGTTTCCTCAAATGCATACCATAGAATTTAGTCCATCTTCCATCAGTGGATTGCTGACAAGGATGTGTCTGCCCAGATCTTTGATCTCCCCACTGCCCTGGCTTTTATTCAAGCTGGCATAAACAAAGGTCTTAGCCTGAGCTCTATTAAGGTACAGATCTAAGCCCTTTCTGTTCTCTTTCAGAGATGTATCACCATCCTTCAGATGTCAAGGGATGATGTATGCCTTCCCTTCATTTGGGATCCCAAACCTCCATGGGACTTCAACTTGGTGTTAAGTGTCCTATAGAAGCCTCCCTTTGAGCCTCTGACCTCCGTTCCATTGTATTTCCCAATACTCACAATGGCTTTCCTTTTGGCCATTATCTCGGAGGGTGGCTGACATGCAAGCTCTGTCTTGAAAACCTCCCTTCTTTCTTTTTACCCAGGAAAAGGCAGTATTTCATACTTCATGGATATTTTACCCAAGATGGTCTCATATTTTAGCATCCAGTCTATTGCCTTCCTAAAGAGGAGCAGGAACTCCATGTGTTGGATGCAGAGCAATGCCTCAAGTATTACGTGCCTCGTACTCGGCCTTTTTGCAAGGCTGATACTCTTTGTCATCCTGAGGGACCGAGGAAAGGTCATGCAACATCAAGTGTCACTATTACCATATGCCAAGCGTATGTAGTCAGGAAGAAACCTGTTCCTTTCAAGATCACTGTGCATTCTACCCATTCTGTGGGTGCTTTCTAGCCGTACAAAAACCAGGCTTCAGCTGAACAGCTGTAAAAGGCTGCAACCATTTACCAAACATTACTTTGTCAGCTGAGGCCAGCTTTGTCTGGTAAGTCCGTCAGGCAATGCTTTCTGAGGTGTATAAAATCAAGCACATAGATATGCCATCTCCATAGACAATGGCAGTAGAATGGCTCGTACTGACGAGCTCAGTGACTTCAAACATGGCACTGTCAAAGGTTGCCACCTTTACCACAAGCCAGGTTGTCCTGCTACAACTGGTGTGTGTGTGTGTGTGAGGTTCAAATGCGGGTTCAGGCAAAACTCACAGGAGTCTTTTTGCAGGTCAAACAGAAGTGTTTTAGTAATTCAGCGTTTCGGCCAAAGATTGAAGCCCTTTTCATTCTTTAAAAAGGCCACAATCTTTAGTCGAAACATCGAATCAATAAAACACTAATGCTTGACCTGCAAAAAGACTCCTGTGAGTACTGTCTAAACCCGCATTTGAACTGTATGCATCTGCATCATATGTGACATGCACCTGGGTTATTTTCAACTGTAACAGTGAGTGCAATCCTCTCTCTCCCTTTATATTATATGTAATATTCGGCTCTTATAGTATAGCTTACCTGATGAAGGGAACTTCGGCTCTTGCTCTGTAACAGGGCTGTCCAAGTTCAGTCCTCATGGCTCACCAGCAGTACAGGATTCAATGATTTCCCTGATTAAGCTCAGGTGAGTTAATCAGTGGTCCATTCATTTTGACTGACTCACCTGTGCTTAATCAGGGGCATTGCTAAGTTCTCTACTGTTGGTGGCCCTTGAGGATTGATCTTGGACAGCCCTGCTTTATAACATCATGTTTGATGAAGAGACCTAAGTGGTGGTGAAAGCTTGCACTCTAAAGCTATTCAGTAAACCAAAAATTAATCACTTTTACATACTAGTCTCCTGCTTTACCCATGGCTATCATCCTTTTCTTTTATTACAATGAAAAGAAAAAAAAATAGTTTTCCTTCAAAAGTCACTATCTTTCCTGGATTTTTTTCAGGGAAAGTCATAAGATATCATTGTTGGCTAGAGACTGTTATACCAGTTTTGCAATTAACTGAGGGTATGGAATTGTTTGCTTTTAATGACATACTTTCAGATAAAGTAACTGTAGTTGCTGTATAAAATTACTTCAATTTAGATTTTTAACAGATACACCATTACATATATTGATTTTTAATTTTCTTTTCATACAGTATTGTCCAACTCATGTGCCAGCACCAGGCAGCCAATATCTAAACAAGGAGGTGTGGATGATATGGAGAACTTCAGTCTCACGGTCAATCCATTAAGTGACCGGCTTTCCCTTCTGAGCACTAGCAGTGAAAACATCCCAATGGGGGTGTCTGATTTTGAGCTTCCAGACCAACAAATTGAGATTTTGCAGAGCTCTGATTCTGGTTGTTCTCAGTCATCAGCAGGAGATAGCCTTAATTTTGAGGTGGATGCAGAGAGTTTAACTGCTCAAGATAACTGCCAAGATCTAACAGAGGATTCTCCCGATGAGATTGTGCAGCAAGTTATAAATGATTTGATATGCAAAGTTCTAAGAGAACTTGGTGAAGATTCTGAATCAAATGACCCACAGCTTAATCAGGAAGATATCACAAACAAGAAACATACATACACACCTGAGGTGGATGCAGCAGATAATGAGGATGATGTTGTTCAGATGAATGGGGAGAATCTTGTAGCCAGTGATCCCTCTAACTTTTTGTCTGCAGAAACTGGCATTCAAAGCTTAGCAAATGCCATATCCAGAAACCTCTCTTCCCCATCTATCATGAACCAGCAAAACCTTACAGACTTAAGCCTTAATTTAACAGAATCACAGCACAGGAAGAGAAGTCTCAGTAGTATTCAGTTTAATTTTAAAGGAAAAATGACTGAAAAGGACACTTCCGCTAAAGATGTAAACAAACAAGGGGCAAAACCCAAACTCAGAATTAACAGAAGGAAAGATGAGGACAAGAAGAAGGTACAGAATGAAAAACTAAAGCAGGCCAGTATTTTCTTTAGTGATGGCTTGGATTTAGAGAACTGGTACAGTTGTGGAGAAGGAGAAATCTCAGAAATTGAAAGTGATGTTGGGTCTCCTGGTATACGGAAATCTCCACATTTCAATATCCACCCCCTTTATCAGCATGTCCTTCTGTATCTTCAGCTTTATGATTCATCAAGGACTTTATATGCTTTTTCAGCCATTAAAGCCATATTAAAAACAAGCCCCACTGTGTTTGTAAATGCCATCTCAACCACCAGTGTTAGTAATGCTCACACTCCTCAGCTTTCGTTGCTTCAAAATCTTTTGGCTAGGCATCGAATCTCTGTCATGGGAAAAGATTTTTATAGCAATATTCCACTGGACTCCAATCATAATTTCCGTAGCTCTATGTATATAGAGATTCTTATATCTCTATGTCTTTATTTCATGAGAAGCCACTATCCTACTCATGTTAACGTGTCTCAGCAAGATCTGATTGGCAATCGCAACATGCAGATGATGAGCATTGAGATTCTGACACTGCTATTTACTGAACTTGCAAAGGTCATAGAAAGCTCTGCCAAAGGCTTTGCCAGCTTCATCTCTGATATGTTATCGAAGTGCAAGGTCCAGAAAGTGATACTCCATTGTCTGCTGTCCTCAATTTTCAGTGCACAGAAGTGGCACAGTGAACGAATGGCAGAAAAGAACATAATGGCCATTGAAGAAGGCTTTTCTGAGGACAGCCTCATTAACTTCTCAGAAGATGAATTTGACAATGGTAGCACCTTGCAGTCTCAGCTCTTAAAAGTTCTTCAAGGTCTGATTGTTTTGGAACATCGTGTATTAACTGTCCCAGAAGACAATGATGCGGGCTTTGATTTTGTAATCACTGATCTGGACCATATTAACCCCCAACAACCACTGACTTCCCTCCAGTACCTCCATGCTCAGCCAATCACATGCCAGGGGATGTTCCTCTGTGCTGTGATTAGAGCTCTGCACCAGCATTACACATGTAAAATGCATCCCTTGTGGATTGGCCTCATCACATCTACCTTGCCTTACATGGGGAAGATCTTACAGAAAGTAGTTGTGTCAGTGACGTTGCAGCTCTGCAGAAATTTGGATAACTTAATTCAGCAATACAAGTTTGAAACAGGATTATCAGACTCAAGGCAAGCCATTTCTTTAGTATATCATACTTTCACAGCTGTTGTTTTTTTTTTTATTAGGTTGCTCATTCTCAGAAAACAACTGTTTTTGTGTTTTAGGCCCCTGTGGATGGCATCTTGTATTCCACCAGACATGATTCTGACTCTCTTAGAAGGAATTACAACAACAATTCATTACTGCCTGCTTGATCCATCTGCTCAGTATCACCAGGTAAAGCAGCAATAGGAAACCACATTTATTCCAAGGGTTGCACAGATGGCCCTCAAGTCACACAAAGGCCCACACATTCCGGTTTGCAATTCTAAGAAAGGATTTAAAAAAGAAAAAGAAAATGAACCCCTTTGATGCTAGAGAGATCTTCAACAAGACTAGGGTGACCACGTTTCCCATATTGCCCAGGAATGTCCCATATTTTCACTGTATGTTCTGTGTCCCTTGCAGATTTCTTTCATGACAATACTCTGTCCTGAAGTCAACATTCTGAAGCACAGATTTCTAAATACTAGCTGAAGAGGTGCCTGTTGATTGCTGTGGCAGAAAGTGATGCCAGTGATTGTCTACGAGAAAATAGTATCTTCAAAGTGTTCTAAAAACTAGAGCGAGAGAACTTATTCCTACTTCTTTAAGCCAAACCGAAGCTGTAATCCAGTTTTCTTGTAGCATAAATGTTATGCTAGGGCTTAGTGGCCATTTTCTTGTAGCCCAACACAGTTTCCACTTTGTCACAGAAGTCATTGTACATTCTCCCCCTGAAAAAGCTTGCTGACATTCTGTGACTTAATATCACATGACCCCACCCACACTAGAGCTGAAAAGAATCCTTTGGAGCTTTTTAATCTTGGCAGTGTCCCTGAATGGGTAAAATGGGGCCATCATGTTAAAGACTTCTCTTGCATTCGAACGGTTAGGGAGGAACAATGGGTATGAAGAGAATTTTTCTGTGAGGCAGAAAAATGTGTACAGTTTTGGGTGAAAATAGAGTGTGTGCAGTGGCAGAGAGGGAAATCACCTCTTTTTCTCTCTGTACCAGACAACAGACTGGGGGTGACAGGAGAATCCCCTGCATGTGGCATTACAGCTAAATTATTTAGTGTTTGTGGGCTTGGCAGATGGTGCAAACCTTTCTCCCTATGACAATGCATTAACAGCGATGTGTTGACCATATTTTACTTTCATCCCTTGTCACCTCAGCAGCTGTGTTATGTATACAGAATGTTAGCCATTTTGTGAAGAATGGTTCTTGGTGCACTTTCATGAGGTGCATTTTGAAGAAATTAACAGGTCACTAATAACAAGAGATTAACTCTTAGAGTGGCAGAGGGGTGAGCAGTGCCTCTTGATTTGCAGTCTGTTGCACACACCTGTGGTGCTCAAAAGCAAATGAACACTTTGGACACAAGAGATGTATCCCACAAGGAGATGTTTGGAAACATCTCTAGCGTCTAAGGGATTTAAGAAAAGAAGAAAAGTAAATTGACAGTTATCACATGTTAATTCTCATGGTCAGCATTAATAGACAGCTGACATATCAGTCACAGGAAGCTTGCAAGTCCATGGTCATTTTTAGTGTGCATAACAGTGGAGAAAAAAGGTTATCAGATATTACAAGAACACAAATGACTAAGGCAGGGCTGGGTAACCTGTGACATTCCAGCTGTGGGACTACAACTCCCATTATCTTCAGTATATACATGAATAATACACTGAAAGTGCGGAAATGTTGTTTCTATACACAATATCCTATTGGTAAGGCTACTGAATCCTCATTGGTTGTTTTCATTGGCTGTTATGCTTTAGGACAATAGAGCATTATCAAAACTAGACTGTGTGGCCCCTGGTTCTAATAAACATAGATCGTCCATAGATTTTATGGCACAGTATGTCTAAATCTTAATAAATTGCTACATTTTGGCCCATTGTATGAAAGAAAAGATGTGCAGTTCTGAGGAGTAAAAACTTCTCATTAGCGGACAAATCAAAAATCCCACATATTTCAGTAGAGATTTTCATCCCCTTGAATGCTAGCAAGGTCTCCCGACACATTGCTTTGCCGTGCGTTCCAGACTGTTTCAGCATCCAAAATGTTAAAAAGCTCATTTGATTCTAGAGAGATTACCTAGATTGTTAACCCCTTGAGGGACAGAACAGTGCCCAGCTTTTCAGTGTCCTGGACACCTCTCTGGCACTCATAGTGTTAAAATCCCAGTTAAAGTCAAAGCAGATTTGTTCCATACAATGCAATGGTTATAGCCCCCCCACCCCCGAATTGCTCCACTTTTGTTTTTATGCATATGGCCCAAAGTGCTGAGATGATTAGTGAGAGTAACCTGCTGCTGTTTTGTATTGCACTATGTACAGTTATTTTTATTATAATTTTATACATGGCAGCTTATGGTCAACGTAGATCAGAAACACTTACTTGAAGCCCGCAACGGAATCCTGTCTATTCTTCATTTGATTATGTCTTCTGTCACACTTCTTTGGAGCGTCCTGCAACAAGCTGACTCTTCGGAAAAACACTGCACCGCAGCGGCTGCTTCTGTCACCACGATTAACCTCGGCTCTACAAAGGTTCGATGGGATAGCTCTTTCTGTACAACACACACACACACACACACAGAACTAAGAGGCTAATGTCCAAAGAACTGGCCCAGAGACAAACTGGCTTATACATTAAACTGAGCTCGTAACCCCTTGAGTGTTTGAGAGACCTCTCTGGCATTCAAGGGTTAAATGCTTATTTGTCTCCTGTGGTGCAGTTGGTTTACTCCAGAATAAATCCAGTTTGTTTTTATAAATATGGACCCACATGTCTAATAACATGCAAACAGTCTCATGATATTAAAGGGAAAGTGTCTCTTACAATGAAAATAAATCTTAGCCTATTTTTCAGGTGGAGGGGTTTCTGTTGAGTAAAACAGTTAAACACAATACTGCGAAATGTTGGGTAAAACTTTATTACAGCCTAAAATTGCTTTCTTGTTAGAGAATTAGTCTAGTTCTATTCATTGCCTTTCCATTTTATGGGACGTTATGGATGTCTGGGAGGAGCTTTGGTCACTTTGGTGCCTTTGTTTTAATTAGCTGACTACTCCCTACTAAGTATACATTTTACATGAAAAAAATGTTTTTTTCCATTTAATCAATTAAGTTGTTTGTCAAAAGGAATATGCTACATATATTTAATGAAGGAGAACTTCATGTTGTCTTTTCACATTAGAACCTAAGGCAGCAGATACTAGAACTGTTGGGACCCATTTCCATGAACCACGGAGTCCATTTTATGGCTGCCATTGCATTTGTGTGGAATGAGAGAAGACAGAATAAAAATTCCGCACGCACAAAGGTAACTGAACCTCTTCTGAAGGCTTAATCTCTATACTACTGGAAAGCTTTTTTACTTCTCTCCACCCAGCCTCACTACACAGCTCAGTCCTGTAAAAATGGTACATTTCAAGTATTCACATATATGTTTTAAAAGGCAGACAACTAACATGAAAAAATTAAAAAATCATATGCGTTAAAGCTCAGAAATTAGCACCATTATACGTTTATAGCAGAGGTCGCCAACTCTGGTCCTCAAGAGCTTACCAACAGTGCATATTTTCTGAATTTCCTTGAATGAGCATGTACACAAAGTTCAGAGCCCATTAGACCAGTTTGAGCTGAGGTCTTACATGCATAGGGCTTTATGCAGAAAGATAAAGTTGTACAGATCTGGAAGAACAACTTCAGTATAGGGGTGAAATAAAAATTAAAAAAAAAAATTAATTGAGCTTTTAACCCCTTGAACATTAGAGAAGACTTAAATGCATTTTGATTTTTTATTTCTGCCTTATGGTGCAGTTGGGTTGCTCCAGAATTGCACCTGTTAAGCTTCCTGTGTAACATGTAGGATGGTCTGGCCCTAGCGAAATACACACGGTGAGTCTGCATTGCTGGGCAAGCTAGGACATTACCCTGTCACTGCCAGAAACTCCAGTGCAGATCTTTCATGTGTTTTTACTAAGAGGAATCTTCAAAGTGACTAAAATTTCAGTGTCTATACTCAGGTGATCCCAGTGGCCAGTGATGAGCAGCTTTTGCTGGTAGAGTTAGTTCGCTCCATAAGTGTTATGAGGACAGAAACCGTCATACAGACTGTGAAGGAAGTATTAAAGCAGCCGCCAGCAATTGCTAAAGACAAGGTAATCAGTGTGCTCATATTGTTATCTGCTTTAGTGAAGCTTATTGGATATTGTTCTTAAAGGGGAACTACCACCCTGCAATAACTTTACATTAATTCTTCATCTGGCAACTAGCTGCTTAGTAGCACTAGTCGCCAGAAATATTACCTTGTTTCAAAGATTTTCCAGTTTTTCGGAGGCTCACAGTAGCATGAAGCACGGACATCTCGTCATAGTGACGTCCGAGCGCCTGAGCTGTCAGTCCCTTTTGGAGCCGGCCGTCTCCAAAAGGGATTGACAGCGCAGGCGCACGGATGTCACTATGACGAGATGTCCGTGCTTCCTGCTACTGTGAGCCTCCAAAAAACTGGAATATCTTTGAAACCAGGTAATATTTCTGGCGACTATCGCTACTAAGCAGCTAGTCGCCAGATGAAGAATAAATTAATGTAAAGTTATTGCGGGGTGGTAGTTCCCCTTTAACCCGCTAAGGACCAGAAGGTCGCACACCCACTAGTCCTTTAAAGGGTTAACATCACATCTGCTACTAGTTAGTAAATTTCAGGATACTTGTACACTGTATATAAATCTAATTGTTAACTGATTCAGTACAAGATTGATCTGTGATATTCAGTCTGTAATTCAATGCATTTATAAGTGTTATTATAATATTTGTTTATAAAAATTGTTCCAAAATCATTTTTCTCTTATGTCCAATATGGAACGTAGGTACCATGGGGTTGAGTCCCTCCTCCTGGAGGGGAGGACACATCTCAAAAGACCATCTTATGGGTGGAAACTCCCTCCTCCAGCTCAACACTCCCTCTGCCCACTAAACTCCCAGAATTCATGTGTCCTGCTAGAAGCTGGCATGGCAAGATACACTTAATTTTTTCCAGGTTTTTATTGTTTTATCTTTAGATATGGGACTGTATAATCCCCTGTTAGGCAGGTTTCCATCACTGGGCTTCCCTGGAGTGGACTGACTAGTTCACAGGTGCTTTGTAGACCCTTTCACCGCAGTGCAGGTAATCTTGCTGCCAACTTTTCCCTACCAACAAGGTCTCTTGGGACTCTGTCTTCTCTCTAAGGTGGTAACTTGAAGACAGCCAACCGGTGAGTAACCATTGAGTGCCTTGGTCCACTTTTGTCCCAGTCATGTTGCCTCTCCATACAAGGAGTTGTGTGTGTTATCTCTGGGGGCTTTGGAACAAGGATAGCTGCTTTTTTTTTGTGTTGGTTTAACCCTTTTTCTGAAGTTTTTGATGTTTGTTTCTAGGGTTTGGGAGCTTTATATCACTCCCCCCCCCCTCCTAATTGTGCCTTATTTGTTTATGTAGCTCAGGTGTCCCCTAAGGACTTTGGGTTTCTGGTTTGCTTTTCTAACTTAGACTGATTTTACAGCAGCAGCCCCTTTGCTCCATTGGCTTCTATGGGACACATCTCTGCAACCATTTAAGTTACAACGGTTAGAGAGGGCTGTATGTAATTGTCTCCTCATGCCCTATCATCAGGTCTTACATCTTGGGTGTCCAGGGGGCTCGGGGAGATCGACGAATGGCGTTCTAGGCATTGCCAGGCAACAGAGAAGACTACTTTTCCCAGAATGCCAGTTTTGCAGGCTTTCTTCCGATTAACTGTCAGTTTTGCCTTGGCCAATTTACTTCTCTCTTGCTTATCCTATGCAGAGGTAGACTCTCCTCCAGATTAACCCTTCGCTTGCCAAATAAGTGTATTTTCTGAGCTATTAATTGGGCCGCATTGTTCTGGGGGTACTTGTAGTATTTATACTAGTGTGGGCCACTTTATTAGAAAGTATGTTGGACTTTAAGGGCCATGGTGGTAAATCCAAGGCAAAGGACTCGGGGGCTTCCCTCATCCTTGACATATTATTCCTCTTGCCAAACGGGGCTTCCTATAGAGTAATTCAGGGTCTCTATGCTCCTCGTGTGCTGTGGTCCCTACTTCTCTTGGGGCCCTCCAGCACTGATCAAGAGACAGTTTGGGTCAAGATGCTACAGTCTCCAGTGGCCTAAATACCCTTCTCTCTGCAGGGGGTACTTCAGTAATGGAAGCTTACCACTACCTGTAAGCATATAGGCCCATCTGTAGGGGTCAGTCACTAGTTCCTGGGGCTTCATCTGAGGAGGAACTGTCAGAGGAGGATGATGGGGAATATGAAGACCTGGATTCTTCATACTGCTATGGAGATTCCAATGCGGCTGATCCTCTCCCCTCGGTGGAGGGGCTCATTAGAGCAGTCTTGGAGGCCCTGCAGGTCTTTGTCATCTCTGATGATTGGACTCCTTCTCTGGATGTTTTCCAGAGGAGTAAGAAATCTTCTGCCTTCTTCCCACCCTATGACATTCTTCCAGATTCTTCTGGGTGAGGGGAAGACTCCTGTTTTTCAGTAAGATGTTTTCTAAGCAGTACCCAGATTTGGCTGTGGCATTAGTGCAGTGAGCCTCACCCCCCACCGTAGGCCCCCCCCCATTTCACTGTTGGCTAACACTACTGCTCTCCCACTTGCACATGCAGAGGGCCTAAAGGAACTGGACAATAAAAAGCTTGACTCTATCCTCAAGGCCGTCTTCACAGCCACTGGTGCAGGACTACGGCCTATCTTTGTCTCTGCCTGGGTTAACAGAGCTTTTGCTGTTTAGGGTGAACAGCTGGTGGAGGCTGTGCCAGTGAGCCAAAGGAGGATTTGTTGGTTCTTATGGCCAACATTAAGGAGGCCAACAACTACATTTCTGAAGCCTTTTTCGATGCAGCCAAAGCCTCAACTTTTTCTGTTGCTGCATGTCGCACCTTGTGGCTCAAGATTTGGTCTTTGGACCAATCTTCTACAAAGTCACTGGTTTCGTTTCCATTTCATGGCAAGTCCCTTTTTGGACATGAACTGAAACAAATTATCAGTGACGCAGCTGAGGGTAAGAGCACCTTGTTGCCTCAAATCTCAAAGAGTCAGACTATGGTGAGGAAGGAGTCGCAGAGGCCACAGAATTTACAAGCCTCCCAATCGCTCCCTGCCACAAAGCCCAGACAGTCCTGGCAGTCTAAGCGGGCATTTGCAAGGGCTAAGTCTGTCAAGCAGTCTTCCGCATGTCTTGTTACCCGTAGGGGGCCAAATACACATTTTTTGAGATGCCTGAGAGTCCTCCGTCGTGAACCAATGGGTTTTGCTTGTAATCTTGGAAGGGTATTTCATAGATTTCAAGTTCCTTTCTACATATCAGTTCTTTTTGTCAAGAGAAGGCTGTTCCAAGAAGCAGTTAACTCACTGCTGGAAAAACAGGTCCTGTGCTAGTAACTCCCCCATGAGCATGGTCCAGGTTTCTATTTCAAACTGCTTATGGTTCCAAAGAAGGACTGCGTTTGTCGCCATATTCAGGAGCTCAGATATCTCAACAAGTATGTGATCACTACTAGCTTCAAGATGGAATCTTTGCATTCAGTCATAGCAGCAATGTGCCTGAGGGCATCCTGAGTATCCGGCTCTCTGGATCTTCAGGACGCATATTTGCACGTCCCAATTCACCCGGACAGCCAACGCTACCTGCATTTTGCTTTCGGCTCCAATCATCACCAGTTCATGGCTCTATTGTTTGGCCTGGCTTCAGCTCCTCACGTTTTCACCAGGCTCATGGCAGCCTTCATCTATGCCCAAACCATCTCTTTGGCAAACTACCTAGAAGATTTACTGATCAAGGCTCCTTCAGAGGAGCTCCTTGCTCATAATGTTCATGAATGTGCCCACGTTCTTGTCCACCATGGGTGTATTTTGAATATGCACAAGTTGTCTCTGGTTCCCTCTCAGGTTCTGCTATCCCTGGGGATGCGGTTCGACACCCGTCAGGGAAAGGTGTTCTTGCCAGAGGTCAAGATCCTGCTTTTGATGCAGGAAGTGTCCCAGGCCCTGGAGTGGTCCTCGGCCACGATCAGGGAGTTCATGAGAGTTTTGTGCAAACTGGTGTCAGCGCTGGATGCTGTGCACTACTCTTAAGTCCACACAAGGGAACTTCAGAGGCATATTATCTGGAACTGGTCTGGAAATCCAGAGCATCTGGATTACCAGAAATCTCTCTCTCCAGGCCAGGAGGGATCTACAGTGTTGGTGTTGCATCGGCCAAACCTGGAGCAGGGGAGGCCATTTGTGATCTCAGAGTGGACCCTTGTCACAATGGATGCCAACCTGAGCAGCTGGCCTTCCTTCGAGCCTGTTGCTTCCATTTCTCTGAAGTGATCTCATTGTGGAGTTTCTGAGTGACAAGCTTTATGTTGTAAACCTCCCTTCCTGGTGTTTCATCAGGATAAGGCGGTACTTTGGACATCTCAGGAGTTTCTTCCCATTTGGTCTCTGAGTTTCACATCAATCAGGAGATAGTGGGCCCTTCCGTCTGTCGTGACCCTAAATCTTATGGGGAGAGGGATTTCCATTTGTTTTATGTGCAGCGTACTGTGCCTTTTCTCAAGGCTGACTCTCCGTTTGTCATCCCTGCAGGTCCTAGAGTGGGTCAGGCTGCTTTCAAGGTCACCATTACCTCTTGGATCAATGCTATCATATGCCAGGGGTTTGAGATCTGGAAGAAACCTATTCCCTTCAAGATCACAGCACAATCCACCAGGTCTGTGGGCACCTCTTGGGCCTACAAGTATCAGTCCTCTGCTGAACAGTTGTGCAAGGCATCAACTTGGTCCTCCTTGCATACCAAGCACTAACATGTTGATGTGCTGGCCTCTGCTGAGGCCAACTTTGTCCAGAAGGTTGTGCATGCTGTTCTGCCTGTCAAGGACCTTCACACTTTGTTCTGCCAAGCTTGCTCTTCTTGTGTGCTGTGTAATTTCAGTGTCCGTTGGGGAACTCCGGGATCATGGCGACGTGTGGGAGGCCCATTCTCCTTTTTTCCCCACCTCTGAGAGCTTAGCGTTGGTATATACACCTGTGCTCCATTTTGAATGTAAGAGAAAATAGGACTTTAGTGTTCATATCTATTAAATCCTTTTATCTTCAGTCCATATGGAACGTAGGTCTCCCACTCAGAGAAATGGACCTTTGTGGTATTGCTTTCCTGGGCAGCGGAGCACTCTTTGAGTCTTTCTCTCAGGAGACTTTCTTCTTCTCTTCCCTTCTTACTTTTCCTTGTGTGGCTTTGGTCACATGAATTCTGGACTTAGTACGCAGGGGATGTTCGCACTGGAGGAGGAAGGGGGAGTCTTCACCCATAAGACTGCCCTACAGGAGGAGGGACTGGACCCTATGGAACGTGTGGTCCATATGGACTAAACAGAAAAGGATTTAACAGGTAAAAACACTAAAATCTTATTTTTGTAATCCCCAGTTACCCTTGAATATCTGATTTTACAGTTTACCTTTGTCATCTTGCTGAGGGATTACATTTAGCTGTTAATGTCCTATGTTACTGGAGGTACACCATACAGGGACAGTCACCAATCAGAGAACAGTCTACTCTGGTTAATGTCACTCACAAAAAGCTTCATTATCTGTGATAAACTTGTTTTCTGATTTATGGTAAATGAAAAACTGCAAATTAAGGGTATTATATAGAAAGGGATATTTTACACACGTCTCTGGTCAACTTCTTTAAAGGATTACTATTCTGAAACCTAATTTGGAAATTATTATCCCATGAAGCCCACTGTGTACTTTTTACAGCAACTAAACATTGCCTGTTTATGCATGTTCAGTAATTTGAGTTTAACCCCTTAACAACCAGTGAAGTGCCAGGACCGTCACTGTTTTTTTTTTCCTTTAAGGACTGGTGATGGTCCTGGAACGTCACGTACTTTGTGCTTACAGTGCTCCTGCGGAACCCCTGTAAGCACAAACTGGGTCTGAAATTGACCAATCCAAGACTGGCGTAGTCTCTCTCAGACCCCTGTTCGATGTGCCCGGTACATGTCCTCGATCACGTGTGCCGGCGCACTGGCAACGATCAAAGCGGTCCTTAAAGGAAGGTCACTTCCCAGGACCCCTGGTCATTGAGGGTTAAGCTGCTGGATGTTAGAGATTACCAACACATTGCATAGTAATGCACTGGAGACTTCTCTGGGTTAATACAGGGTTCAGGACAAAGCATGATATTCTAGTATTATTAAGAATGCACTTTGATTGTTTATATGCCTTTGAGTGTCCTTTGGACAATCACAATGCTTATTTTGTACTTGATACTCTGTAGTTGTGACATTTATTGTAAATGCTGAGAACTAACTAGTTGTGTGTGGGTGTGTGAAGATCAGTTCATCAATAGTCCATTGCTGCCATTGATTTTGCAGGCAGAGCTAACCCTGTTCCTCAAAAGCTACCAACAGTGAATGTGTTCAGGATATCCTAGTTGGAGCACAGGTTGACTAATTAGTAGCTCAGTCACTTTAATTGATTCACCTGTCCTCATTCAGAGATACACTGAAAACATTTACTGTTGGTATCTCTTGAGGACCAGGTTTGGCTACCTCTGGATTATTAAGAGTTTACACCTGCAGCACACATCTGTCTGTTACTGGCAGTGTGGCCCTTACTGCTTGTTAAATGCTGTATTATTTAACAACTAATCTATTTGCTTTTTCAATGTTCTAGAAGCATCTTTCACTTGAGGTCTGCATGTTACAGTTCTTTTATGCCTATGTTCAGAGGTAAGACTGAGTTTTGGCATGTGATTTTGAGGCATGGGTGTAAAAGACCTTACTTAGTACAAGCTTAACAACATGCAACTAATACTGTATGTGGATGTGTTGGAAGCATTTTGTGAATGTATATTTGTATGTACTGTGCTGGGCTTCCAAAGTGGGCAGAGCTTTACTGACTAACTGCGTCATTTTACGATAAATGTACCGAAAGAAGCCAAGGATTATCACGTATAATTACAGATGCAATCTAACTTTCATTCACTTGAACATATACCATTATTCTGAGATGGTGATTTATTTGTTTCTTGTGATATTGCGTGTCATATATATATCATGGCCAAGTATAAAATGGTAGCCATCATTGATAATGTTTGGTTTTTATCAATACTGGACAGTTTTACTGGCCAAAAAACAATAAGAGAAGTAAATTTTATGTTGATTTGGATTTTCATTTCAGTTCATGTAGGGTTAAACAGCACAGAAAGATTGTGCAGTAGTCCTCCTCTTCTTGGGTTAATGAGAATGAAGTATATTTATAATTCAAAGTTTATTGGTTTTTCACAGTTTTTTTTGGGGGGTACAGGAAGGAAAAGAAGGGAATACGGAAACAAAAAAGGTACATGAGTATAACAGAACAGGTATCCAGTTTGACAAACATACTGACACCAGGGAGCATATCTCCCAAACATACGGAGCATCAGCTGGTCACAAGCGGAGAAAAAAAAAAAAAAGGTGTGGAGGGTAGATAACACAAACACGGACCACACCGAACATCTGCCAGAAAGAGTCCACATCCACCAGCATCAATGAATAAGGAGATCTCGATGGAACCCAGGCGGAGCCACGGCATCCACCCAGGGGGACCAGATCTGCAAGTAACTCATGGATGCGGATGTACGCCGTTAACTTCTCCATCTTAATCAACCGCCATATGCGGTCATCTAACAGTGTATGATCCGGCGGCAAGGACTTCCAGTGCTGATAGATGTGACACCGGGTCATAGCACAGACCCTGAATATCAGCTTATTAGAATAGCGGGGCAAAACAGGGTGACGGGAAGACCTGTTAAGCAGGGCAGTCCACGGGTCAGGAGTCACTGGAGTACCTACAGCCAAACCCAAAAGGCGGAAAACATACCTCCACAAGTCCTCCACCAGGGGGCAGGACCACCACATATGCAAATATGTACCCTCAAAGCCACAACCACGAAAACATAGTTGAGTCGTGGCAGGAAAAATGCTATGTAAGCATACAAGACTATAGTACCATCTAGCAAGCCCCTTATAGGCATTCTCCCTTACTAATGTACACGGAGTCAGGCTACTAACGTTACACGTAATGTCCAAACACTCCTCAGGGTCCAGAGACTCTCCCAGATCCATCTCCCAAAGCATTCGATAAGATGGGGGACTCGAAAATAAGGAAGAGACAATATGGGCATAAATCTTAGAAATAGCTCCCCTGACAAATTGCGGTGAGGAACACAAATGTTCAAAGAGGGTTCGCGCCGGAGGGGCAGCCCTGCCAAAATAAGAAAGAACATAATAACGAAGTTGGGCAAATCGGAAGAACTCACATAGGGGCGCAGCATGTTTTTCCCAAAACTGGTCCCAGGAAAGCAGGGTGTTCCCAAAATACAAATCCGACACAGTCCGAATACCCTTCTCTCTCCACCATGTAAACTGGGAAGGAGAACACCCCGGAGGAAACTTGGGATTATGAAACGAGAATGAAGTATATTTAATTATTTTAGTGCTACAGGGTTCGGCAACATGTTGCAGACCCTCTGGTACTTAAAGGTTAAAATCTTTGGATATTAGAGGTAACGCCAGCACTGTGCGTTGGGGACAACTCTAGCATCCAAGGAGTCAAAGTGGAATTATGCTCTTGATTATCTTAATCTGTTTTTTTAGGCATGTTTCTTTCACACCTCTTCTGTATTTGAACTCTGATGTAGTCTATAGGTGGACAATAACCTGTTACTACCCTGAGAATATTTACAGGATTATAAATTACCACAAGTGGGCTCTTTCTCTGTGGCCAATTTGATTCAGACTCATAAACCCTATTGCTTATTGTGAGGCATTATCTACTAAATACACATCTAAAATGGGATAGCAAATAGATGCAACTGCAGATACAGTGCACATATATATCAATAGATTTACCTAACTTCTGTATGAAAGACTAGTATAGTCCCCATTTATTATGGCCATGAGCCTTGCATGCTCAGTTTGGTTCTTGAAGGATTAAAAACACAGAGAGCGTACTCTAGTCTTCTTCTGCTCAGGTTTTAGGTGTGGAAGTAAATTCATGTGCAAAAGTATTGGTCAGGGATGCTCAGCTAGGCTCATGGACCATTAAAGGGGAACTATCACCACTCTACAACTTTGCCTAAACAGTACCTAAGAAGCATACTTGTCATTTTTTTATTAAAAAAAAAATAAATTGTTGTTTGGTAGAAATTAACTTTTTAAAGCTGATCCTGTGGCTTCCTTCTGGACAGACGGTGGGTACAGCTCTGGAGCGCTGTCAATGGCCAGAGAGAATTCCAGCTTACAAGAGAGGCTGGATCCAGACGTTACGTAGGAGGGGAGTAGAGGAAGGGTGACACTGCTGTGCAGAGCTGTACCCGCAGTCTATCTGGAAGGAAGCCACAGGATCAACTTTAAAAGGTTCATTTTGGCCAAACAACAATAATTCTTTTTTGTTTTTTGTTTTTTTTTAAATGACACAAGTATGTCTCTATATAAAGGTATTTTTAGGCAAAGTTGTAGAGTTGATAGTTCCCCTTTAAAGGGACAGTAATGTCCCCCCCAAAAAAGTTCCAGTTATGTAGAGTTTAAAATACTAAAGGGATAGTAATACTTAAAAATTAATATCCCCCATGTTGTAGCCAGTAAAAAACGGAGTTAAATGAGACCAGTGGCATCTATCAAACCTTAATAGTTTGAGAGATATCTGCTTTCAAAGTTCCCTCTTTTTGGCTTTTCCCCTGACATCCGTGTTCTAGCTGAGAGCAGGGGAATCCTCTCTTGGGATCAGCCGGCAGCTCTGCAGCAGAGCCTCCGCCGGTCTCAGGACCGGATTCCCTTGCTGTCAGCTAGAATACTGATATCAGGGGAGAGGGAACTTTGAAAGCGGTCTCATTTAACTCCGGTTTTACTGGCTACAACATGGGGGATACTAATTTTTAAATGCAAAACAAAAAGTAGGAAGGAGCTCCTGGTGTAATATCGTCAATAATTTTATGTTTCACCACCCCACCACCGGTGTAAGAAACCTTTTCACAAATTAATGTGTTCAGCTTAACACATATGTGAATGCTGAATAGATCGCTTGTGGGCTATAGTTAACACTGTCCTCCAACATTGTAGATGGATTGATTCAACCGGTCGCTCCTCACACCAACTCCCAGGAAGTATAAAACATACAAAAAAACACAGAGAGTGCGTACAATAGTGCCTATTATCTTTTAAGACACAATCAATGTTGAAATCTTCAAAATATACTCACAAATGTGATGGTTGTGGAAAGGCTTATGCCCAAACACAACAAACGAGCCTACAGAGAGTTTGACCTGTCTCTGTTCAGGTGACCCCAAATGGAAGAATGCAATACACAGGATGCTGCTTGTCTTCAGAATCGTTATTTTAATGTTTAAAACATACCATGTCTTTTTGGCTTTTGCTGAATCTGAGGAAGTAGTTAGGTAACTACGAAACGTTGTTTAGCTAGCCTTTAATTTTACTTTTATGTAAAAGTTTTTTAAAGATATTTTATTTTTTAAAAAATGTATTAAACATTAAAATAACAAACAATTTTGAAGATAAGCAGCATCTTGTGGATTGTATTCTTCCATTTGGGGTCACCTGAACAGAGACAGGTCAAACTTTCTGTAGGCTCGTTTGTTGTGTTTGGGCATAAGCCTTTCCACAACCATCACATTTGTGAGTATATTTTGAAGATTTCAACGTTGATTGTGTCTTAAAAGAGAATAGGCACTATTGGGCGCCCTCTCTGTGTTTTTTTGTATAATTTTTTACTATCCCTTTAATCAATACGCTCCCTAACTCTCAAACCGCTATGGTTTGAGAGATATAGGGATTCAAATTTCCCCCTTCCTCCCCTTCTCTTGATGTCAGCTGTACGACTCGATGAGGCTGTGCAGCAGAGCCGAAATCAAGTTATTGCCAAAGAATTAATTCATTGGAAAGGTCTAAAAAGTGTGTCTGGTTTGCAAGCACACTTTGTAGACCTTTCCAATGAATTAATTCTGTTTCAGTAACAAGATTTCGGCTCTGCTGCAGAGCCGCCTGCTGGTCCCCGGACCGGCATCTCCTGCTGTCAGCTAGACGCTGACATCAGGAAAAGGTGAGGGAGGGGGGAACTTTGAATCCCTATATCTCTCAAACCATAGCGGTCTGAGAGAGAGGTTTTGGAGCGTATTGATATTTTAAACTCTACATAACTGGAAAACATTTTTTGGGACATTACTGTCCCTTTAAGGTTATGCAAACAGCTCACTAGTGTCCTGCACCCAGTGTGCAATATTTTAGCTCACAAGTGCCATACACAGAGAAGAAATATTCTGAAGCTTATCACACTGGTACTGCCCAAATGACAGTCCTAGTGGGCTGTTTGAATACTCTTTCAAAACATTTGCATGTGTAAGTTGCTCTTGAGATTGGTCACCCTAAAAGTAATGGGGAATCCAGACGTGGACACCTTGTTCACAGGTGCCTAGAGGGAACAGCTGGAACTCACAGACAAAGCCCAATAAGGTTGAAACCTGTTTCTGGAATTGGCTGCTTCTCTTGTTCGTAGGGGGAATTGTTTGGCATTTCATAGCCGGACTGTCATTTTGGCACAACCAGTATGATATGCTTCAGAATATTTCTTCTCTGTATATGACACTTGTGATTTAAAAGAGATTACACCAGTCCTAATGAGCTATTTGCATACCCTTGCAGGTTCATAAGTATAGTTGAGCATCTCTGACCAATAATTTTGCACATGGAAGTAAATTCAAAAGATTAATGAACTGAGTATGCTCATTTATTTATTACTTTGGCCATAGATAGCTGGCCAGTATTGATAATGGGTGGCCATTATTGGTTATGGACTTTGGCTCATATGTATCACTCAATTTGCTTTCTTCTTTTAGCTGTATAAAAAGATCTCATTAACGTTTTGCCTCAGAAGTTCCTAATATAGTCGGTAGGGGAGTTTGGAGGTAAAACCAGTGACATGTTTTAGCTCAGGCCATAGAATACAACTCAGTGTGTGCATTTGCTCTCAATTAGATACAAATGTGTTTGTGTCTGTGGTAAATTTATTATAGGGGAAAAAAAATTATAGTGTGTGTGTGTGTGTGTGTGTGTGTGTGTGTTAGTTTGTGTTGCTGGTCCTTTCAGACCAACATTTTATAGTGCCTATGTACTATGTGGGTTTGTTTCTTCTTTCTCCCATTTGTTTGCATTTGTTTGTCCTTCCACAGAATTCCTGTCTCCAATCTTGTGGATAGCTGGGCATCCTTTCTTGTCCTTCTCAAAGACTCCAACCAGCTAAATCTTCCAGCTCCGGGGCAGTTCCTTATACTTGGGTATGACAACATGTGACTTTCCACCTCATTTACAGGTCAACTGTTGTCTGCTGTGACATCAAACTGAGCAATATAGCCATTATGAATGAGTCTGCCACTGGCAGTTCCATCTCTTACAGGAGGTTGGACAATGTCTACACATGCATTAAAAATAAAAGTTTAGGATTACATTTTAAGGATCTAACATAAAATAACTAATTTGGATGGTATCCGCTAATACATGATTTTTTAAAGAGTATATTATGCAATTTGATTTTTAGGTGTTAATGTTGCCTTAACCCTTTGAGTGCCAGAGAGGTTTCATAATGCATTTGATACCTTTCTGGCAATCAAAGTGTTAATGAAAAGGCTACATGATGTAAAGTACAATTCTATTATGAGATACTGGATTTCGGCATCATAGATGTTTCCTGTAGCAATATAAAATGAAGAGCTTTGTTACTTTCCCTGTTTCTGACTCTTTCAGTGTTCTAAATGAATTTATCATGAAAAACCCCTCCCTGGAGAACAAAAAGGACCAGAGAGATCTACAGGTATGAAAGAGAAGTCTCTACAGTAGGCATGTCAAACATGAGGCCCCCTGCCTGCTAAGTTGCACCTCTCCATTGAGGGACACTTTTTAACTGCTGTGACCCTGGCATCTTTCCCCATCCTCATTACCTCTGCCAGGTTTGCAACCTGTCCAGTTTTCACCCGATCAGTTCGGGTTTGTTTGCCCTGTCCAGTTTTCTGGCTTGTCAGGGCTTCATTGGTCCACAATCCAGACAGGATTATTTACAGGCTCTTGGCATGACCAAAGGCAGAGACTTACGGTAGTGGCAAGATTCTAGGGAGCTAAAGGACGTTTGCTGAGACCACCAATCAGTCATGTGACTGCATTGTGTAGGGAGGGTAGAAGCACAATAAGAAAGATCTGTAGGCTGAAGAGAGCAAGGATGGTAGGAGCAGAGGTACATCCATGTGCAGGTCAGAGCAGATCATTTTCCACTTTTTATTCTCAAATGCTGTGGAACTTTTGCATATGGGTGCTAGAGCAGGTAATTAAGGGCATTTTATCCCTTGGATAATGCGTGTGTTGTGGAGCTCTACATGTTAAGTTCTGTAATGCCACTGGTGGCAATTTACTAAGGAAAAGTGGTTAAAAAGCCCAGCTAAAGGTGCTGCAAGCACAGGTTTAAGCTATTTTAATACTCTTGGGTGGACCTCATCTTGATCAATTGATTTGTCCACTTTTAATTTTGATAATGCCAAATAAAGGGATAGTAATGTTTCAGAATAAAAGGAGCTCCAATTAATCTTCATAGTATTTGGGCCATGGAGAGTGTCATTTCAATACTGTCAGAGTTGTAGTTCAAGAGTAATTGAATGATAAAGTATCCCCCTCCCGCCCCTTTTACTGATGTAACACTGCTCACCTCAGAGCAGCAAGACTGTTCGTATGGATCGCAGAGAGGGACAATCTTCAATTAGCATAAGGGAACAACCTGTTGGGGGGCAGGGTTTTCCTTATACTCACAGTAAGAAGATTGTCCCTTGCTGTGAACTGTCTGGTCCCAGGACCAGATTCCACATCTGAGGGTAGCTGGCTTACACTAGGTAAAAGGGGCAGGAGGGAGATACTTTATCATTCAATTACTCTTGAACTACAACTCTGACAGTATTGAAATAACACTCTCCATGGTCCATATACTAAAACCATTACAGACTGAAAAACAAAAAACACAAAGTATAGACAGTTTAGATCATTTTTACTGAAACTAAAAGATTGTAGTTGATCCACTTTAATGGTATCTACTTACTGTATTGCTTCAGACTTTGTTTTTCTCCCTCATTTGTCTGGAACATTCCAGTGAATTGGTTTGTCTGCTTGCCTCATTTCAGGATGTCACACACAAAATAGTAGATGCGATAGGAGTTGTTGCAGGTTCTTCCTTGGAGCAAACTACATGGTTAAGAAGAAATCTAGAAGTGAAACCTTCTCCCAAGATTACTGTAGATGGGACCAACCTAGAGTCTGATGTCGAAGGTATTGATTTCTGCAGATTTTTATTTACCATTTGCTCTTTTTTCCTATATGCCAAGAATTGCATTATCATATGTACATCATTTTTCTTTATAATACCTCATTAATCTATTTTTCAATATCTTGACCCAGATATTATGCTCTCTCCAGCAATTGAAATATCCCAGATTACGCCTTCAGTTTACAGTGTACATGCTCTGACGCTACTTGCTGAGGTAAAGAAATGGTGGTGCATTTTGGGATGTTTTCAGAAGGGAAAATGGAGACTGTACAATTGCTTATAGCCAGAGCACATTAAAAAAATTTTGGGCGGTAACACAATGTGAGCACTTCTGTAGTGTACCAAATACACCATGGGGAGATAAAAATTATATTGGTTTCAGCAGTGTTGGAGACGTTTCTAGCATTCAGTGGGTTCAAACCACATTTCTCCCCATGGTTCAGTTTGTATGTATCAGAAGTGCTTATCCATCCAATAATATAAAAGGCCAAATATATGTTTGTCTGATGCAGTCATGAGCAGTAGAGGCTGCCCGAATGTAGGCCAGATGTATGGTTTGTCCGATGCAGTCATGAGCAGTAGAGACTGCCCGAACGCACAGAATGCTGGGAGGTGTAGTTTTGTGGTAGTACACCTACCATTACATAGCTGTTTAAATAGCCGTTGGTATTTGCCGTTACATAGAGCGATATGGCCTTGTACACGGGCTTTTATACTAGTATTCTAATATCTGAATAAGGCCCTAAAGGTTTTGTTTTTTGGAAATCTGTACATAGGTCCTTGCCCATCTCTTGGATATGGTGTTTTACAGTGATGAGAAAGAGAGAGTTATCCCGTTACTGGTGAATATCATGCACTATGTGGTACCCTACTTACGTAATCACAGGTAATCTGCTGATTAATATATGCATATTTCATAGGAAGTAGATGTCCAATACACATGGATGATCTTCTTAAGTTATCCTGATAATCTGGAGTAAACCAGTTACACAATAGGGGAGAAATAAAATCCCTTTGATTAAAACTGGGCTTTTAACCCTTTGGATGACAGTGTGTTGCGTACCCCTCTGGGATTTAAAGTGTTAATCCCTTGAATTATTGTCTTTTATTTATAAAGCACCAACATATTTCTTAGCAGTGTACAAAAGAGGGCAATATACAAGCAACACGACATACATGAAACAAGTTGAGAGGGGTCCTTGCTTGTAACATATTATAGTCTAGAGTCCAACATATTGATTCAAAGCACAATGTAGTCCCTTTTAAATCAGTGAGAATTGGGGACATTTTTATTTCTACCCTATGGTGTACTTGGTTTGCCATAAAATTGCTCATGTTTTTGCATAAACAATGGAACTTAATGAAACTATTTGTAAATGTGTGCTATGTTAGAGAGACAGTTCCACGATACTTTCACTTTACATCTGCAAGTGCACAATATGTAAGCTGAAATTGTCTACACTTTAATGTATTTCCGTCTTACCTTTGTTTATGGTTTTATGTGTCAGGGCTGCAGGGAGACTGTATAATTGTAGAAATATCTCTGCTTTCACAGTCCCCGACAGAAAGCTCTCTGGAAACACAGATTCTAGGAGCTCACTGTTAGAGACACAGAAGTGTATAAAATAGGAAAGATGGGGAAAAAGTAATAAAAGGTATAGGCATCTGCAGAATATAGAAAGTCAGAATAAGGTGGAACTGTCTGTTTAAGCTTGGTGCCTGACACACAAATGAACAGTTACATGCCTGATGGGATCCAGTGGCTTAAGCCATTTAACCCAAAAGCAATGCATGGCATGCCTCTCTGGCACTCAAAGAGTTAACAGTGTAAAGTATCCAAAATAACCTGAATAGAATAAAAAATTGGAGTTCTTCAAGATAAACTAATATGTGTTAATAATAATCTGCTTTGAATAATTTTGTCTTTATCAGCTTGTTATTTATGAAAATATATATATTCCAGTGATTTTCCTGTGCAGGAAATCAAAGGTACTCCCAATGCTGGGGCATGCTTCAGTCACAGTTATTACAGCTCAATTTGGAGCCATATTCTGACTCGAGCTCCCCTATATATAATTACTTTTAAGACACCAGTTGCCACTGTTACTAATTGCTTGCATAAAAAAGTTTGAGTTTTAATACCTTTTGAAAGAAAAATCTCCCAGCAGTGGAAGCACCATTGTTTTACTAAGCAGCAAAAGTCCTATAACTTGTTTCATTCTCATTAAACATATTACTGCTCTTTTAAAGGAACAGAAACCCGATTTCTAAACAGAGTGTCTCTGTGTCCTTTAGGACCACTTTCCTAGTTCGTTAGTTTAGGAGTTAATACTTACTGAGTCACTCACTCGGCGTTGCACCAAATCCCCCCATGCACATTCACAGTAGTAATATGGTGCTTGAGAAATCAGGAAATGTGTTTGTCTCAAACACCAATTACCCAGTTGGCAATCAAAAAGTAACTAGGGCAATGGTTCTCAAACAGGATGCCGTGTCACTTTGGTGTTCCATGAACATCTAGTTAGCGTGCTCTTCTAGGGTTGCCCCGAAATAAAATATTTTGTGTTCGGGCTGCCGCAAAAAAAGACAGAGAACCACTGAACTAAGGGAAGCAAGAATCCTCAACAAGATTTGGTGAGTGACTCTGTATTTATTAACCCCTGAGCTACCGGTCCCAATTTCAGGCATATATCATCAACACTTTTCTGATAGCTTAGAAGTAGGGTTTACTGTTCCATTACATATCTTATAATATTTAATTATCCTATGCTTTTTTCTTGCAGTGCTCATAATGCTCCCAGTTATCGGGCATGTGTGCAGCTGCTAAGCAGTCTCAGTGGTTATCAGTATACAAGAAGAACATGGAAGAAGGAAGCGTTTGACCTCTTTATGGACACCAACTTTTTTCAGATGGATGGCTCCTGTGTTAGTCAGTAAGACTCTCCTCCTTATCCTTATAATATCATGCACCTAAGGTGGCTGAATGTATGGAAATTACATTCTGATTCAGTGTCTTGTTTCCTTTTGTCTCAATCATTTGAAAAATCACTGTGTCTTGATATTGTCTATGCAGGAGAGAAGAAAAGCAGATTATAGGTAAGGACCAAGATACAGTCTGGGGTGGGGGGTACTTAGAGATTCTTGGAGATAAGGACTGAGATTACAGAGGGGAGCAGATTTGTGAAAAACTGTGCTTGTTTGTGATTGTAGTATAATATTAACTACAGGCTTTGGGGAACCAGTGTAGAGACTGGTAGAAGGAAGAAATCAGCAGAAATGAGCCTGGCATTAACATTCAGGATAGACTTAAAAGCAGATAATCTTTGTACAGTGACATTTTGTTCTTGTTGTGTTAGGTAATGCCATACTTTGGAAGTGTTTTATAGATGAAAGCAGCAGAACTTGGGGCCTTATGTAGGAAACAAAATATGAGTATACCAACTGCACAATGGGATAATAAAAATGCCAATATATTTAATTGGGGTTTTTAACACCTTGAATGATCTCCAACACATTGCTTCCCATTTCATTGGGAATTTCTATTGGATCAGACATTGTAAAAAGCCTAGGACTGCATTGTGCATGCCCAAAATGGCTCCTGGCAGCCATATGGGAGGGTAGGGGTTAGATATTCTCAAAAAAACTACTGACTGATGCCCTCACACAACCCAGAAGTGTGTTACCCCATACACTGCTAGATTTGGGTTAGCTATCCTGTCCCTGGCTGTCTCTGGGGATTGCTGGTCATGTCCTACGTGACTCTGAACTGTGAGACTTGATGTCTGTCACAGAATCACAAGAGAGCACAGGGGTCACTTTTCAGACAGATTTTCAACTCTCCCATTGATCCTCTAGGGCTCATAATACAGCTCAGGCTTCCGCAGCTGGTCTACTCCCAGAAGTGTTGACCTGCCAAGAGGGCTCTGTCTACATCCGCGTTGGATGGCTTGAGGCCCTCCAGCTGTGGAGGACTTCAATGCCCATTATCCTCATCCAGTTTTTGACTGGCCTGAAGTGGTGGGAATTGTAGTCTTCTGGAGGTACTTAGGTTGCCTATCCCTGGCCTACATGGTAGTTTCTCTTTAAGTAATCTACACAGAGGCCTTTGGAACCTCATAATTTTGGGTCTTTAATATATGAACTACTCATTAATTTAAAATTTAACTGCTAGAGGACCAGGGGAGTATGTAACACAGCGCAAAACAATGCTTTAATTAAAACTACCTTTACATTTTTTTAATTGAAAAGAAAATATCAGGATTATATATAAAAAAAGCAGGTATACAGCTGGCGACTCAGGATAATACAGTGGGAAAGAGCCAGGATCAGGTATTTTGGGTGTCACTGCCATGGACAAGTGGATCTCAAAATATTTGTGGTGGTGGAACCATTTGGTTTCACAAGACAACTCAGTGGAACCCTAACAGTGATACTTAACATTTAACTTTTTATTGAGTTTCACAATAAGAACAGTGGTAATAAATACAGTATAGTCAATGAGCCATTGAAACAGAATAACACGATATCATAGACCATACAATATAAGATTTAACAATATCCCTTGGGAGTTCAAGGTGACTTAGAGGGAATCAAGCTAACACTTCTCTTGTGATGATTTTATTTAGCTCTGTAGATGCCCAGGCATATATAATTGGGGCATTTACCACCAAACAAGTATGATAAACAATTAAACAGAAATATTAAATAATCCCTCCACCCCTTTTCCTGTGCACACCCAGCCCCCCCCCACTCCTCTATGCCCATATAGATGCCTAGACCCCGACAACCCATACCCCAGGTATAGGGGTACTAGTGGCACTTACTCTCTCACTTGCCCCTCCTATGTATCCTGCCCTGTTCCTGCTTCATTCCAGACTTCTTTGGCGGCCATCCAGGAGGTGTATTTGAAGCTGTCATAGAATTGTGACTGGTAGGCTTTGGTCTGTGTTTTAATAAAGAGGTACCACAGATAACTCATTCCCCGTCCCTCTCCTTGTCCTGGGTGGCCAATAGCCAGTACAGTTTGAGAAAATGAGTGGTCCTGTCAACCCAAGCCTGTATTGTAGGAGAGGTAGCTGTTGTCCAGAAGGTCAGTATGCACTTCATGGCTATTAGAGTCAAAATGTCCAGAAGTCATAGAGTGTGACCCACAATGAAACATTTTAATACCAGCACTGGAGCATTCTGGGAGTTAACATGATATCCATAACTTCTGCAAAATTGGACTGTCTAAGCAGTCTCAATCGCCCACCTGTTCACTGCTAGTCAAAGAACCTTTCATTAGCTGTATGATACCCCAGCCTTGTTCCACTGTACACTGCTAGTTACAGAACCACCCATACACTGTGTGACATCCCCAGCCTTCTTCCACTGTCTGTTGGTAGTCACAGAAACATAAACGCACAGAGTGACACGCCAGCCTTATTTCACTGGCAGTCGCCGAACCAACCACACATACACTGTGTGACACCGCAGCCTTGTTCCACTGTTCACTGGTAGTCACAGAAATGCACACTAGCCTTTCTCCACTGGTAGTCGCATAACTACACATACACAGTCTGCCTCCCCAGCCTTCTCCCACTGACCTCCATTACTTATGTTGGAACCCCTTGTACTGCAGGGACACCTGGGGTTTGAGAACCACTGGAATATGTGAGGCTATTCTTGATAAACTTGAGCCTAGGATTGAGCCTTATGTTACCCAGACAGAAAGAATCAGTAAGGAGGAAGAGGTGCCAGCATAGGAGACACCAAATGAGCAATTATAGATGTAAGCAGAAAAGCAGGAGAACCAAAAAGAAAGTGTGTGCAGAAGTCTGTGGTCAACTTTGTCAAAAGTTGCAGATGGTTTGGGGAGTCATGGCAGAGAGACATGTCCTTTGGACATGGCCGTGAGTAACTTTGTTAGTGCAATGTTAGATGCAGAAACCCGATTGTAGACATTAGGGGCTTTATTCATCAAGCTAAAGAGGTGCAGTTTTGGAATAAACCAATTGCACAATGGGGGGGTGCTTACAATTCCTGTTTATTTAAATGGGGCTCTTAACTCATTGAATACTGAGAGGCCTTCATCACGTTGCAGAGCAATGTGCTGGAAACATCTGTTGCATTAAAACTCTTAAAACCCCAAATTAAGTCAACTGAAATTAGCTGAATTTTCAACCTTTATGTTGCAGAGTTTCACTTCTTCAGCTTGATGAATAAGACCCTAGATATTACAGCATGTGCCTCAGGGTGGTCTGTTGTTGGACTTCCAGCTGTTGGTATCTACATCTCCTATCATCCCCAACCAGCCAAAAGCTAGAGGTCCAAAGACTGATTACCCCTAATGTAAAGCTTCAGAGACAAACGGGGGAGGCTGATGCACTAAGAATGTTGGCACACACCAATTAAACAAATAAACATTTTCATAGATTTAAGTGGGGCCTTGAATACATTAATTACCCCATGTAATCAAATGGAATTTGGTGATTTTTATATTAATCCCCTATGGGATACTTTGTTTGCTTCAGAATTGCTTCATTTCCCGTTCCTGGAAATTATTGTGTATAATTTTATATCAATAAAGTTATTGCAGCTGCCTCTGCTTAGACCAGGGTGGGCAGCTTGCAGCTTCCAGATGTGTTTGGACTAATGGCTGAGGGTGATGGATGCTTTAGTCCAAAATAATAGTTGAGTATATATTGTCCATAGACATATGCAAATGAACAGTAAATATTATTATTACTGATGGTACCTCAGCTTCGTCTCTCTCTGGATATGGCCAATATTGTTAACATGGGATTTATAGACAACTGGGAACTCCTTAGTTTGGCCTTACAGTTTCCCCCTAGCATTGCCAGGAACATCTAGTATATAATTATGTGAGCCATATTCAGGGAGGAGAAATTGTGGAGCAAACCATCTGCACCATATGGGAGATTGAAAATACAATAATTCCTAAATTCCCATTGATTGAAAACAGGCTTTTAACCCCTTGCATGGTAGAGAGGTCTCCAGTATACTGATTACTGCCTTTACAATTTGTATTGGCCCCCTCTAAAAATGCCATTTAACATGCAACTGGTTAAATCTTTAATTGATGCAATATAATGACCAGTAACTCTGACATATTGTTCTTGCCTTGAGAATCTTTGTTTATGCTTTTAATTTTTTTTTTTTTTTTTTTTTTTTTTTAAAGCTGGAGAGCGATTATGGACCATCTAATGACACATGACAAAACCACGTTTCGGGACTTAATGAGTATGTGATCTTCTCTTCCCTTTGATTCTTGTGACTACTTCTGCTCCAATGACCATGTGATTTAGTTGTATTTTGTCTGTGGGGAGGCAGTTTTTGTACGTTTTTGGTTATAGTTAAACATAAGAATGGTTTTCATTTGGCTAGGCCTAGTGTGCAAATAGTCCTAGATGAAGAAGTACAGGGCCAACGCATTTGACAACTCATCTCTATGGATGGAAATTTGCTTTCTTAACACATTGGATGCCAGAGAGGTTAAAGAAATGGTTTGGAACCCTTTGTAACATCCAAGGCATTAATGTAATATTTGCTATTTTGTGTTATGAAGTCCTTTTTGCTCTGGCAACTAAATTTCTTTATTGTCCAGCTCTTGTTAACTGGGCAATCTACCAGGGGAAACCAATAATGGTAATCTGCCTAAAGGGGGAATTTTGGCACCCCATATCTAAAGAAAAATAATAAACAACCAAAAGCTAAGCAGAACTGTTCACAGCCTTCCTACCAGGATGATGGAACAAATCTCAGCTGGAGGGGAGTGGCTAGGTAGCCTGCTATGGAGGAGAGGGAGGCTCCACCCCTGCACTTCATTGAAGAATTGTTCCAGCCTACTGGGAGGAGCTGTTGCCTCCCTGTGGTACCTGTAAGCTATATGGACTAAAAAAAAAGGATTTAACAGGTAATACTAAAATCCTCTTATCTATTTTTCCAGCACGGGTAGCCGTGGCTCAAAGCAGTTCGCTCAATCTGTTTACTAATCGGGAAGCAGAACTGGAGCAGCGTGCCATGCTTCTCAAGCGGCTGGCTTTTGCCATCTTCAGCAGTGAGATTGACCAGTATCAGAAGTTTCTTCCTGACATACAAGGTTAATATTTGAACCTTTCCCTCTAGACTAAGCATAATCACAAATTTCACTGACTTTGCTGCCTTGTGAGCAAACTGACTTTGTTCAATCCCCTCTATGATGTTTATCAACAGAAACACTATTCAGAAGGTACAGAGTCTACAGAATAGTATTTTTCTAGTGGTATATTTGCAGAGCAGCTGGAGCCAGATTTACAGTCATAGAATGGCCCTTTCTTGCTGTCGAACTTCACAAATATACCACTGGGGCAATACGTTGGATTGGCACACTACACTTGGGACCATATACAGAAAGGAAAACGAAGAGTGATTCCAGTGTATGCTAACTGCACTATGGAGATTAAATATACCCATTAATTTCAGTGGGGCCTGTAACCCCCTTGAAAGCTAGAGAGTTCTTCAAAGTACTGAAACATACTCTAGCATTCAAGGGCTTAACCTTTTGAGTGGTAGAGGAGTATGCAATGCATTTGATACCACTCTGGTACTCAAAGTGTTAAAAGCCCAATTTTAACTTTCATTTGTCCCCATTGAACAGTCAATTCACACTAATAACTTATCCTGTTTTACTTTCTGTATACTGCACTTGCACTCACATTAATAGGGATTTATGCTTCGTCCAGTAAAATGAAATATGTGTTGTGTCTAAAACATAAAGGGAGGAAGTTTGACTATAGAACAAGTTGCCTCCTGGCAGCCTTTCACATTTAGCAGTCCCAGTAAGTTCATGATATATGCTGACCTATGTTTTTTAGCTTTGGGGGTTGTATTGGCTATACCCTTTGTCCAATATTATATACAAATACTGGTACAGAAAAGAAAAATCTCACAGCGCTAAACCACAATAATATAGATATATACAAAAAGAACCCAAGTAAATGAAATGTGAAATGCAGCAGGGAATGAGGAGACCCTCCGCAGTCCCCAAATTAAACACTAACCAAAGACAGAAGACAGTTCTGCACTGTTTCATACAAATGATTTAAATGTAAACCCTACATATAGCATATATTATGCCAATGTATTAATTCACTTGTTTCAAAAATGAAGGTTTTGTTGCATAGTTTGGATAGAACTCACTTAAAATAAGGTGCTTTGGTGTGGCAAGTGAGCTTAAACATTTTTGGGCCAAACTATATGGCAAAACACAATTATTTTTTAAACAAGTGAATGAATATGTAAGTATGATATATGCTATACACAGGTTCACATTTAGGTCATTTGTATGAATCAGAGCAGGATTGTCTTTATATCATGTGTGCTACTGTTTTATCATGGCATTTACAGACAGTGCAGAGTACAGTGTATAGCTGTGGCGTATATAACCCAAAGTTTAGTGGTCATCAAATATGGACTAGATCTCGAATGGTCTATTAAAATTAAATGCAATACAATTTTATTAACTCCATAACGTCCAATGCCGTGCCAAGACAGTCACGGCTGTCTGGCACTTAAGGACCAGTGACGGTTCTGGTACGTCATGGAATTCAGGGCTCGAGCCCTGAATCAGATACGAAAAAAAAAAAGATCTGGTCCTTAAAGGGTTAATCAATATATCGGCTTCAGCAGCAAAACTTTATCACCTTGATAAAGGCTTTCAATTTGAGAGCAAATGCATTTCACTGCATTTTTGAGTGCCAGTTCATTTTGGATTTTGGATTCTGTAGTTTCTCTTCCCCCAGTCTGAAGGTACGCAATATCATTCCTGTTTTGTCTTTTTACTAAAATGGATTTCAGTGGTATCTGAACAGCGCTGCCCTTTTATAGACTCAAGCCTTCTCTTTAAAGCAGTGTAACATGATAAACTATACAGACATGTATTTAGCAGCATAAGCAATAAATGAATAGTAAACCTAAGCAAAAATACAACATATCTAGAAGATTATACAAAAATACACAGTTATGAAACAGAAAAATGTACTTAAAGCATAACTTTCACTCAAAGTACCCCTAAATCATTATTCACATAGCTATACGCATATTAGTACTAGTATTATCCTGAATAAGTTTGGCATTATTGAGAAATCCAAATTACTCCGAGCCTCCGGAAGGCATCTTTTTGTAGCAGCATCTGTGCGTCTGCACCGTCAGTCACTTACTGTACCTTAAGGTACAATGCAACTCCCCCTCACCAATCCTGGAGGAGACTGGGACGGACAGTTGCAGACTCATTGATGCCTCTTCTGCAAGATGTCTGCACGGGTGCCTGTCTGTGAATCTCTTAACAAGTTGGATTTCTCAATAATGCCGGACTTATTCAGGATAATACTAGTATTGGTATGCATATAGCTATGTGAATAATGTTTTGGGGGGCACTTTAATTTGAGTGAACATTCCACTTGAACTATTAAATCCATTGTAAACCGGAGATGCCTCCAACACGTATGCTTTAGAAACTTATCTGGTACTCATGGTTTTAAAAGACAGAATAATTATAGCAAATATGGATGTTCCCTTTAAGGTGCAGAGTACCAGTTTTTACATTACTATAGAACTGTGACATATAGTGTTTACTTGGTTTCTCTTTCAGAAAGACTAGTGGAGAGCCTGCGCTTGCCTCAGGTGCCTACTCTGCATTCCCAGGTTTTCTTGTTCTTCAGAGTCTTGCTGCTCAGAATGTCTCCTCAACACCTCACCTCTCTGTGGCCTACCATGATTACTGAACTGGTGGGTTCCTTGTTTCTACATTACATGCCAAATCCTAATTTAGCATTTACACTATTACTTTGTGGTAATATAGCTGAGATTATCTTAGTCTTGATAACAGACAGTTATCTTAGGGAACTTACAAACTGTATTTAAAGGGATAGTAATACTTCATTTTAACTTTATTTTATTTTGTAGGCATTAAAAAAACATGAAGAATTATATAAGTCTTATCTCTGAAACCTTTATGGTTTAAGAGATATTCACAAACAAAGTATCCCCCCCCCTGTTCAACCAGATAAGAAGGGAGATGCCCAGGTAGACTGCAGAGAGGGACAATCTTCAATTAAGATAATGGAAAAAGCTGAAAAACTTTTCAAGGGGGGAAGGGCTTTCATTGTTTTCATACAAAGAAAATTGTCCCCTTCTGTTATCTGTACTGTCATACAACCAGACTCACATCTGAGAAGAGATGGCTTACACTAGGAAAAAGGGGCGGGGAGGGGAACTTTGCTTGTGAATATCTCATAAACCATAAAGGTTTGAGAGATAAGACTTATATCATTCTTCATGTTTTTTTAATGCCTACAAAATAAAATAAAGTTAAAACGAAGTGTTACTATCCCTTTAAGTTTCTACAACAGACATCAGATGTGTTATTGCAACTGCTTCTTAAAGTGTGTATGTGTAAAATGGCCAGGCTTTATCATAGCACTGGTTGAACACCTTTACATTTTCTTATTTTCTGATTTTGACTGTTAATTGAAGGGATGATCATGTTTAACATTGAAAAAGTATTTACTGCAGCATCCAATGGACATTTATGGTCAACTGAGCAGAGCTGTACATATACTGCTGTAGCAACAGCTCCACTGTAACATTTCAGGTCATGTAAGTCACCCAAAATTGCAAGTCAGAGCTGCAGTAACATTTGACTAAAACCTCTCTCAGCAGTGGCTGTACCCTTGTTTTATCAGATATGCAATATATTTTGTTCATTATTAAGCTTTAGTATCTCTTTAAAGTAGACCTGTCAATTTAAAAAAGCATTGGTGTATTCATCCTATGATATAAAAGGCCAAAATGTTTGTCCGATGCAGTGATGTGCAGTAGAGACTGCCCGAATGCACAGAATGCTGGGAGTTCTGTGCTGGGAGCATTCTGTGCTTTTGGGCAGTCTCTACTGTGCATGACTGCATTGCGTGCCCCGACAGTGAGGCGGCGGCTGTACACAGAGCAGGAGTGGTCTCTTTACCTCACTGGATTTTGTCCCGTGTACACTAGTTAGCAATAAAAAGAATAGGCTAAAGTTTGGGGGTTTTTTCAAATACATTTTCCATTACATCAGTTGCTAGTATATTAATGATCAATTATTTTATATTATTATTCTTACAGTCTGTAGATGGAGTTTAAAAGATATTAGGAGGTGTCAGCCAAATGTGACTGGATGAAACCTATGTGGTTCTACCATTGTCTGGATCATTGTAGTGAGCAATATATTGATCCAGTGGTCTATTTGAACTAGGGTTGTGTCGAACTCAGAAAAGTTGCAGAAAGCTTTGATGCTTGGCAACCAATCCACAGAAATGGGAGCAATTTGGTGTGTATAACCCTTTGAATGCCAGAGGGGCACACAATGTATTGCAAACCAGTGCTTTGCATGCCCCTCTGGCACTCAAAGGGTTAATGCAGCATAGAAAACCCTGCTTTAGTCAGTTAGCAATGCAGTTTGAGAATCTGACATGAAATATAGGGTGTTTTGCAGCAGAAATAAAGTCTAAATCCACTAAATGAAATTAAAGGGTAAAGCACATTTTTACTTACAATGAAAAGGTTTAAAAACCAAAGAGGTTGATGAGGGTCCATATGCACAAAAAAAAAACTGAGTACTTTCGGGGTAAACCATGTGCACCATTTGAGACAAAATTCCCATGGATTTAAATAGTTTTAACCCCATAAATGCAGAGGTGAACAGTGGATTGCTTCGCAATGTGCTGGAGATGTCTTAAGCATTCAAGAGTTTAAAAGCCCCATTTAAATCAGTGGGTATTATATTTGTCCCCAGCAGTGAGTTGGTTTGATCCAGAATTGCGCCACTTTTGTTTTGCACATACAGCCTGAAAAATTAAGTATGAACCTTGAACATTATAAGTGAAAGTTCCCATATGGATGTCCATGCATAGTGAGGCCAGCGTACCAAGAAGAGCTGGAGTAATTCTGGAGTTAATCAGCTGCACAATATGGGACAAATAAACACTCTTATTTAAATGAGGCGTTTAACCCCTTGAATGCTAAATGTTAAAGGCCCCACTTAAATCAAGGGGAGTGTGTGAAATGTTAATTTGTCCCCTGTGTCACAGATAGTGACAGTTCTTTTTAGCACATTGTCCCCAATGCTGTGTTCTCCTGAGATGCTCTGGAGTGCTAATCACATGTTTTGTCCTCTCAGGTACAAGTATTTTTGCTAATGGAGCAGGAGCTTACAGCTGATGAAGACATCACTAGGTACATAAATACATGTTTTTACTTTAGTACATAAGAGTAAAGGTTGTTGCATTTTCATCATTACCAGAAGATACTGTTTATGCTGACCAGCAGCAATTACCATAAGAGCAATTCATTATTGTTTTGTGGAAAATCACTTTCTCTTTAAAAGAGAAGAATAGTTCCTAATAATACCCCCACACACCCGTTAACTTGCTATGGTCAGAAAATATTAATGGCCCCTATGAATTTTGCCTGTGTTAACGAGATAACCTATTCAATCAGTCCTGGATGGCATGTCCATGGAGGCGGACATGACAGTTGCTGGCAGTTATTTCAGACTGAAGCAGGCAGTATTTGTGCATCTACTTAACTCTTTAACCCCTTAAGGACCGGAGCGCGCATGCGGCCGGTACTTGACGACCACAGGCCTTTTTTTTTTTTCCTTTTAGTACCTCCGGTCCAGGGCTCCCGGAGCTGCGTGCAGCCGGGCCGGGAGCCCTGAACTCCATGACATGCTAGGACCGTCTTTGGTCCTTAAGTGCCGGACCTCCGTGACGTCAATGGTCGCGAAGGGGTTAAAGACTAGAGGGGTGCATAACGCATTACTAAGGAATGCATTGCGCACACATCTGGTTCTAAAATGGTTAAAGGGATAGTAATACTTAAAACGTAAAAAAAAAATATGTTGTAGGGTTTATCACCCTGAGTAAAACAAGGGTACTTCCAGTGCTGAAAGGCGTTTTATTCAAAAGTTATTATAGCTCAAAGTTGATTTTTTTTTTTTAGGTGCAATATCACAGTGGCCTGAAATTGTACAGTGGCACTGTTGCTACACCATCCTATGGACAGCTCTGGTCCTGGGACCATAAATCTCCATAGGACGGTGTAGCAAGAGCGCCACTGTACAATTTCAGGCCACTGTGATATTGCACTAAAAATTAAACTTTGAGCTGTAATAACTTTTGAATAAACCACCTTTCAGCAATGGGAGTACCCTTGTTTTACTCAGGGGGATTAACCCTACAACATATTTTTTTTTTTACATTTTAAGTATTACTATCCCTTTAAGATTACCATATGCATAGACCAGAGTCTGAGGTAATGCAGTCCTGCTAACAATTGTCATGTCTGCCTCCATGGACATGTTGGTTTCTAATCGTGAGATCAGTCACAGTCAGTGTTTCCTTGCAAATAGCTTGGTGAGCTAAAGGGTTAAAGTTTGAGCATAGATGGCTTCTTTTTACAAAGTCTGCCAATCACAATGATTAGGTTGTTTGATAGTTACATTGATTGGTCAGTTCTGGTTGAAAAAGAGCATCCTTTTCCAATGCTGGCTTCTATGATCATGAGTAAATGTCAGACGTGAAATGCGTTGATCTAAAGGCCATTTGTTCATCTGCCGGTCTGTATTTCACTCCAATAGTCTCTCCTGTTTGAGGTGACACAAGTTATGGTATGCAATGAAGGGATTTTTAACTTTGTATTTAGAAAAATATCTCATGTTTTTGCATTCCACTATTATCTACCTACAATTTTTTTTAAGAACTGTTGCCCAAAATAGTGCTGCTTTTTCTATATGAGACCCTACTAAGGATTTATATAGAGTTAGAATTATATTCACATCATACCCATTTTTATACATATTATTTATGTATAGCTGAGTTATACTGTATACTGCTGTGATGTCTATTTTCTGTCAGTACTCCTAAATCTTTCTCTAACAACGATTCTCCAAGTAGTTTCCAATTTAGTATATATGGTATGTACCATGTTTGATTCTGCAACCAAAATACATAACCATACATTTATCTATATTGAACCTCATTTCCCACTTTTCCGACCATTCACTCAGTTTATCCAAATCTTTATGTACAGAAAAAACATCCAGCTCAGAATGTATCTCATTACACAAATTAGTGTCATCAGCAAAAATTGAGACAATACTTTTCAATGCCTACATCGATATACTTAATAAAAAAAAAAATTAAAAAGCTTTGGGTCCAGGACTGAACCCTGTGGCACCCCACTTATCACTTTAGACCAACTTGTAAAGTTCCCTTTAAAACTACTCCCTGCCATATATCATTTAACCAATTCTCTGTGAGGCACAGTATCCAAGGTTTTTGCAAAATCAAAGTATACCACTTCAACATCAATTCCCTTATCCAAGTTACAACCTTTTGTAAAATACAAGTGATTTATTTTGCATGATCTATTCTGAATAAAACCATGCTGGCTCCTAATAATGTTGTTGGTCTTCACATAGTCCTAAATTCTGTCAGTTAGTAACCCTTCTAATATCTTACCCACTACTGAAGTCAAGCTCACAGGTCTATAATTTTTCTGGTTTAGAACTTGCTACCCTTTTGAATAATGGTACTACATATGCTTTCCTCCAATCACAGGGCATTATGCTTGGTTATAGTGAATATATGAATATTAACCCCATCTCGACAATGGACTTACATGTACGTCCCACAGAAGCTGTCACTTAGTAACAAGGACGTACATGTACGTCCAGGAAGTCGTAAGTAATGGGGAAAAATGTTCGGCAGGCGTTAAGTGCTGGCCGCATGTGCGCGTGGCCGGTCACTAAGGGGTTAAGTATAAGGGTCTTACTATTACTGAACTAAGTTCCTTAAGTACCATTGGGTGTATATCATCAGGTCCAGGTGCTTTATTCACCATAACCTTTTCCAGTCTCTTTTGGACTTTGTCCTTAGTAAGCCATGTACATGACGGAGGATATTCTGTGGTTTTGTCTATTTGTCCATAGCCAGCTTTCTTTGTATATACAGAAGAAAATAATGTGTTTAAAGTTTCAGCCATAGCCTTATCTTCACTAATTAATTCACCAGTCTGTTTTAAGAGGACCAGTATCAACATTATTTTTTTTTTTTGCCATTTATATAGTGTAATAAGACATTGAGAATATCCTGCAACTACAGCATAAAGATCACACAGTGCTGTAGGGAGACTGTAATATTGTATATGTAGCTGTGCTTTCACAATCCATGAGTGAAAGATCTCTGGAAACACAGATCCAGGGAGCTCATTGTCAGTGACATACGTGTGGAGATGAAAAAATATAGGTAATTCTGTTTTATATATAATGCATTTGCAAAATATGTAACATCAAATAGGAGGTTGACTATTTAATTCTAAAGATTCTCAATTGCAGACATCTCTAACAATTAAGGTATTAAAGGAACACTAACATCCCCCAATAATAACCTCTCACTTATCTTAAAATGAGCAGAAAATCAAAATGGCCACTATGAATGAATTCTGCCTGAACTGGTTTTCAAAAATGAATCTCTAATTGGTACTAGATATTATGTCAATGGGGTCTGATCTGATTCTTTCTGCTGGACTGCAGGATTCCAAACTCCTTCACTCAATACTCTTAGGAAGAGTTCAGTGTGAGTTTGTTTTCTTTTGAGTCCTGCAACACCGAACTATGTCTTCCTTCATGGACATGCTATCCAGTACTAATTAAATATTCCTTTTGGAGAACCAATCCGTTCAGAATTCACCTGTAGCAGCCATTGGGATTTCTACCCACATAAATGAAAGGGTTGGTTAATTATTAGGAGGTGTTGGTTTTTCTAAGATCTGGTTCATGTTTAGTTAGCCCTGCAGTAAATTGAAAACCAACCCTGGTTCTTGCTCATTATGGAAATGCAATCTCTCCTTCTCATTTTGCTCTAGGACGTCTGGACCATCAGTTGCTGGTTTGGAGACCACCTACACTGGGGGCAATGGGTTTTCCACATCTTATAACAGCCAACGCTGGCTAAATCTCTATTTGTCTGCTTGTAAATTTCTAGATTTAGCTCTTGCATTGCCCTCTGAAAACCTTCCTCAGTTTCAGATGTAAGTTGGGGATCTTTGGGTTTTCCATTGTGCACTCACAATTTGCTTGTCATTGAGTGTGTGCAGAAGACAAGTGGAGGAGTTCTGAGTCAAATCATACAGGAGAACTAAAAATTTCTATTGATTTAAATGGGGATTTCATTCTCTAGCATTCAAGGGGTTAAAATCACCATTTAAATCAATTGGGATTTTTTTTTACATTTTTAGCTCTTCCCTGTAGGGGAGGAAAAAAAAAAATCACTAACTTCCCACTGATTTAAATGGGACTTTTATTCACCTTGCATGGTAGACATGTCTCCAACTCCTTGCAAAGCAATGTGCCATAGACTTCAATAGCATTCAAGGGCTTAGAAGCCCCATTTAAATAAATGGGTAGTTTTTCCTCACCTTTGGTGCGTTTGTCCTAGAATTCCTCCACATTTCTATATGGAGATATTCTCATAGGGCCTTATGTTCAAAGGAGAAACAGTAATTCTGAGGTAAATCAGCTGCACCACAGAAAGAAGAAAAAACAACAAAAAACACTCCAATTAACTGACTGAAATGGGGCTTTTAACTCACTGAGTACTAGAGACGTCTTGTACTAGAGACGTCTTGTAGTGTATTGAACTTCTTACTAGCAATCAAGGGGTTAAAAGCCTTATTTAACCCTTTAAGCACCAGAAATGTGTTCAAAAGCATTGCATTGCCATGCATTAGATGCTACTCTGGCACTTGATGGGTTAAATCAGTGGGGATTTGTGAAATGTGTATTTCTACCCTGCTGTGCATTTGGGTTACTTTAAATGACTTGGAACATAAGGCTTCTAGTCTATGCAAAAATACACTTTCCATAATTCTGATTAAGTTTCTCTCTCTCTACCACAGTAGCATCAAAAAAATTTAATTTAGGATTCTGAGGTCAGCCATTTTGTTGGAGACCTTGCTAACATCCAAGGGGTCAATGCAGCCTGATTTCATTAGGTCATATGTATACACATAAAAGTGGAACAATTATGGGACAAAATGACTGCATGACATGTTAAAACAAATCCCATTTATTGAATGAGTTGGGCACCCCTCTGACACTCAAAAGGTTAACCAATGTGTTCTAGGAGGTCTCCAGTACATTGTTTTTCAGTGTATTGTAGGCCTCTTTAGCATTCAGGAGGTTAATTTGCTCTTTTTTGTCTGTGTACATATACCCTTTTGTATCCATACACATGGTTCTGTATATACACGTCCTTAATGTGTGCCTTTCTTGCTGTTCTTGTTGCTAGGTACCGCTGGGCATTTATCCCAGAAGCCTCCGATGATTCGGGCTTAGAGGTCCGAAGGCAAGGCACACATCAAAGGGAATTTAAACCATACGTTGTGCGGCTAGCTAAACTGCTGAGGAAAAGAGCCAAGGTATATTGTTCTTTGTTTTTATTAAACTGCATAACAGGATAACTTGGGAAAACATGAAACATACTGAGAAACATGGCACATTTTGTGTGCTGTACCTCACACAAAGCAGAATGCATATCATACTGAGACTGATGTACTAAGAGGACCCGGAGTATCCAACTTCACCACTGGGGGCAAATACAAATTTCAGTTGATTTAGATGGGACTTGAATGTCAGTTCCACACATTAATTATCTACAGTTTGTTATTAAGCACTCTATTTCATTGGGGCACATGGATTGTTGGGTTATAGTTCCCACTTCTAGTAGGACTGACACTACAAAATTCTTATCTACCTGGATCCTCCTAACTATATAACCCTCAGTTTGTCTAGCTGTTATATTTTTTTTAGTGTCTTGCCGTAGAAGGCCTGGTGTGTGAGACTTGGACCTGTGTTTTTATCAATTCCTAGTATTTTTCTTTAATTTAAGCTATTCTCCTATCGAATGCAGCTAAGGACTTTCTCCATTGTTCAGCAGGAAGCTAATTCCTCCTTTCTATTGGAAAATAGTGACAAGAGATGCTAGTCTGACAGGCTTGGGTGCAGTGTTCATAGCCCTTACAGGGCTTGTGGTCACATCAGAAAAAATCCCTGCAGAGCAATTCCCAATACTCTCTTTCACAGTGGCTCAGTGGTTAGCACTGTTGCCTTGCAGCGCTGGGGTCCTGGGTTCAAATCCCACCAAGGACAACATCTGCAATGAGTTTGTATGTTCTCACTGTGTTTGCGTGGGTTTCCTCCGGGTACTCCGGTTTCCTCCCACACTACAAAAAACATACTGATAGGTGAATTTAGATTGTGAGCCCCAATGGGGACAGGAACCAATGAGTGTAAAGCGCTGCGGAATCTGTGTGCGCTATATAAATAAAGGATTATTATTATTATTTATTGGACTCACCTACTTAGTCCAGATAGTGCCTCAACAGGGCCTACATAAATCATCAGGAAGGCACAAAAAGTTGGTCATGTTGAAAGTCTCAAATATTATTCTGTAGGCAGGAGCCTCCATACCAACAATATTCATACTGTGTTTCGTTGCTGGATTGGAAAGAAGGAAGGCGGATTACCTCAGCTGTCAACAGCTGGATCTAGGTCAGCAATCTTTGCATCCAAGAGTCTTTTGACATAGTGGACAGATGAGGGTTTCCAGGTACTGAAATTATGACTTCAAGCTTTGATGCAAAAATTGCAACATTCTATGCCAGATACAGAGATCCAGCTTAGAAACCATGGTGCTTCCCTAGAAGTTCAATCTGATCTATATGTTTCCACCAGTAGCAGTGTTGCCCAATATCTTGAAAAAGATCAAAAGAAAAAACACAGACTTGATCGCTCCAGACTCTCATTGAACTTGGTTCCCTGATATTGTCAGTGGACACTTACTGTCTCTCTCAAGAGCTTCAGTCTCAGGACCTGTTCCTCCATCAATATCCAAAAATCCTATTTTAACTGCATGGATGTTAAGGCCAGATTTTGAGATGGGAGTGTCTCTCATTTGGTCATTTCAACAATGCTGAAAGCCAGGAAACCTGTATTTTCTAAGGCCTGTCATTGTTTCTAGAGCATTTTCTGTTAATGGTGTGACAAAAAAAAGCTCTCCCATTGCTATGATTTTGGAATTTCTACAAGAGGGCCTAGTTCAGGTCATTTAAAATGTAAGTCTCTGCTCTGTTTTCTTCCAAAAAATAATAGCCTTAACTAAGGATGTTAAACATTTTTTGCAGGCGGTTATCCACATACTTCAACCATGCATGTTCCCTGTTCTATTCGGGATTTGAACATTGTGCTACAAGCTCTTCAAAAAGACCATTTCGAGCCAGTTGAATCCATTCCTATTGGTATTTTAAGCTCACCTTTCTGCTGGTCATTTTATTGGCAAAAAAAGTGAGCTGATAGCCTTGTCACGTGAATCCAATTCATGTTTTTCATGAGGACAAGGCAGTCCTCTGGACTAGACCTGAATTCCTTCCTAAGCTTGCCTCGAATTCTCATATCAGTCATAAGATGTTATTTCATTTCTTGTGCTCTAATTCAAACAATGACAAGGAAAAACTCTTGAACACTCTGGATGTGGTGCATTCTAATGACTATTGTCCAAAGATCACAATTCTTCAAGTAGATCTGAGTCACTACTGTTTCTTTGTGATGGTCAAAAGAAGGGTCTGGCTGTGTCCAATACCACACTTGCTCATTGGAAAGGTTGCTCCATTAGCCAGTCCTAGAAGGAAAACAAATTACCGGTTCCCTCCTCTGTCAGGTCTCACTCCACCAGAGTTCTCAGCACTTCATGAGTCTGGGAACATGAAACAATGGCTGAACAGCTATACAGAGCAGCAGTGTAGTCTTCTGTTCAGGTTAAACAAGTTCTAGAAGGTCCATGTTTTTGCCTTCTCCCATGCCACATTTGAGAGGAATGTTTTGCAATCAGTAGTTTAAGTAAAAATATTATTCATACACTGTTGATTTTTCTTTTTGAAACCACACTTGGATGTCTCCATGGTCTATGTTGCCCAATGAGATGTACAAGAGAGGGATTTTTTCCTTACTTCTTCTTTAGTCTATTGAGGGACATGGCATTCCTGTGGGAAATTAATTTTTCTTCCCGCAGGGGCATGATCTATTCTTTTTCTTTTGATACCAGTGTCTTTTTTCTTTCTCATTTCTAGATTGCTTTTTCTAGTTGAAAACAATAGTGACTAGGCTTTCTGCAGGTTATATAGGTAAAGGAAGGAGGAGCCAGGCAGCTTAGAGTTTTGTAGTACCTTGTCGCCTGGTAGTGGGAACAATAACCCCTTTGTGTGACATCCTGCTTTGATGTTAACTGACCTGAAGACTCCCTGGAAACATAAATTCAGTGATCTTACTGCCAAGAACATAAAAGTATGTATAAATAAATAGTAGCTGAAGATTAAAAAAATAGGTATCCGTGATTTTGGTAGTTCAAAAATAAATTGCAAATGCAACTGTGACTAATTTGCTCTTAGTTATTAAACAACATGGTCACAGAAATGTAAAATGAGTGGGTCATCAAAAGATCACAATACATAAATTTATAGTTATTTTTATGTCTGTTAGAACGACAGCTATGCAGACTAATCTCCTTAAGTATACATGATTAGAAACTCAACTTTAAAGGGGAACTACCACCCGACACAATCTTTACCTTCACTAAGTCCCCATCTGGTGACTAACTGCTTAGTAGCGTTAGTCGCCAGAATAATTCCCTTATTTAATAGATTTCTCCTCTCTTCCATGGGTGACAGGCAGGATGGAGCTCGGACATCTTGCCATTGTGACGTCTGTGTGCCTGCGCTGACAGTCCCTTCCGGAGCCAAATGGCTTCTAGCAACGCCTCCTAGACCCGGCTGGGACTGACAGCGCAGGTGCGCAAAGTTCACAATGGCAAGATGTCAGAGCTCTGTCCTGCCTGTCGCCCATGGAAGAGAGGAGAAATCTATTAAATAAGGTAATTATTCTGGCGACTAGCGCTACTAAGCAGCTAGTCACCAGTTGGGGTGTAACAACACCCCAGCTGTTACACAGCACACTGAACGAGAGCCAACGGGGCTCAAAAGTGAAGGAAGCACCAAGAACCAAAGAAAATCCTAGACAGGCAACACAGGCTCCAGGATTTTCCTCCCAAAGCTGTCATCAGCCGATGCCAGTACATCAACATGGTAGTGCTTTGAAAAGGTGTGCACAGACAACCTGGTGGGAGCCTTGCACAACTGATCAGCAGAGGCCTGATTCTTGTAAGCCCAAGAGGCCCCAATAGATTGTGTACAATGAGCCGTGACCCTGAAGGGGACAGGCTTACGAATAGTGGACTTGATCCAAGAAGTAATAGTCACTTTGGATGCAGGTCTTCCTGCCCTAGGACCCTCAGGAATGATGAATAACACGTCAGATTGCCTGATAGACTTGGCGATGTACATAAAACTTGAGACAACGCACCACGTCTAACAAATGGAGATCCCTCTCCTTGTCAGAGGTGGGGTCAGGGCAGAAAGAGGGCACCACAATCACCTGATTAATGTGGAACTCCGAAACTACCTTCGGCAGAAACTGCTGAGAGGTGCGAAGCACCACCTTGTCTTTGTGAAACACCAAATAGGGTGGTTTACAGGACAGAGTATGTAACTCCGCGACACAGTAGACAGACACAGTCGCCAGGAGAAAGGCCATTTTCCACATCAACAGGCGTAGAGGAATAGTAGCCAAAGACTCAAATGGAGGGCACTGAAGAACGCCCAAAACCAAGTTAAGATCCCACAGAGGAGCAGGAATCTTGATGGCAGGACGAGTATGAGCAACGCCCTGGAAGAAAACCTTGAAATCAGGAAGGATGGCAATGCGCCTCTGAAAGAAAACAGAGAGAGCAGACTTTAAGGGAACTCAAACTGAGTCCTTGTCGGCACACCAAGATAAGAAGGTCAACCAGACACGATGATAGATCTTGGAAGAAACAGGTTTGCGGGCAATGAGCATAGTAGCCACCACACCAGAAGAAAACCCATTCTTCTTCAATATTGAGGATTCAATTTCCAAGCCATCAAGGCTAGATGATGAACATCCTCCTTCCACACGTAACCCTGTAGAAGAAGATCCGGATGGCAAGGGAGCCGGAATGGCTTCGCCACTGACAGATCCAGAAACCAAGCTTGGTGAGGCTAGTACGGAGCAATCAGAATGACTGGCCAACGCTCCAGTCATAATTTCTGTAACACCCTCTGCAACATTGGGAGGGGAGGAAAGATGTAGGCCAGAGGGAATAACCATGGAATGGACATTGCATCCACCGCCTGAGCTAGAGGGTCCCTCCATCGAGTGCAGAACATCGGAACCTTTTTGTTGTGTCTTGTCACCATCAGTTCTCTGTAAGGAAGACCCCACTTCTGAACAATGAGGGTGAACACCGCTGGGTGCAGCTCTCACTCTCCGCTGTCCACTGTGTGTCGACTGAGGAAGTCCAACATGACGTTGTCTATGCCAGGAATGTGCACTGCTGATATGGCTGGAACGTATTCTTCTGCCCAAGACAAAATAGCCTTGACCTCTAACCAAGCGGCGAGACTTCTTGTTCCGCCCTGCTTGTTGATGTAAGCCACGGCCGTGGAGTTGTCAGACGCTACCTGGCCTGGACAGTCTTCCAGCTGAGATGTCCAATGATGAAGGGCATGAAATATCGCCTGAAGCTCCAATATGTTGATGGGAAGGAGAGATTCCTCTGGAGACCACCAACCCTGAGCACTCAGGCGACCCAGGACCGCTCCCCAGCCGGAGAGGCTGGCATCCGTCATCACCGTGGTCCAGAAGGATACCAGGAAAGACCTGCCCTTCAGCAGATTGGAGAGGTCGTGCCACCAGGATAAACTCAGTTCCACATGAAGAGGGAGGGAAACTGACATCTTCAGAAGGTCTAGCTGACCCCTGCACACCTGGATCACAAACTGTTGGAATTCCCTGGTGTGCGCCATGGCAAAAGGTACCGCTTCTATGGTGGAAATGAATTCCCCACTAGAGATGACAGCTTCTTGGCTAGAACTGGATCTTGAGCCAGGATCTCAGAAACCCTGTGGGCGATCTGGTGAGCTACCACGTCCGTGAAAAACACCATGTTCTTCTGGGTGTCAAAGAGGAGGCCCAGGAAGACAAGACGCTGGGATGGGACAAGATATGATTTGTCCAAGTTGATGATCCACCTGTGATGGGTGAGAGCATGAATGCATCGCTGAACCTGCTGATGAAGAAGTTCCGCAGAAGGGGCTTTCAGAAGCAGGTCGTCCATGTATGGAGTAACTCTGATGCTGTCTCGGTGGAGGATGGACATGGTTGAAGACTTGAGGAGCTGTCGTCAGACCAAATGGAAGAGCTGAAAACTGAAAATGTCCCCGGTCGCAGGCAAATCGGAGGTACTTCCAACTCTCTGGATGAATGGCAATGTGTAAGTACCCGTCCTGAAGATCCAGAGATGCAAGGAATTCCCCATGGCAGCAATCACTGTTTTATACAGACTCCTGGTGATAATGAGTCCGGATCACAAAGGAATTGAGATCCTTTAAATCCAAAATGGGACGACAACCGCCGTCCTTCTTGGAGACCACAATGAGTAAAAACCCATACCCCTGTCCTGAACTGGAACCGGCTGTAGACCATCCTTGTCCAGAAAAGCCTGAATAGCGCCAAACAGACGTCGTTTCTCTGCTCCTTGAGGTGTATGAGAAGAAAAGAAGCGAAAGGGAGGAAGAGAGATGAAAGGAATCCTGTACCCTTCCGTCACCACCTGTAAAACCCATGGGTCCGCAACTGAATCATCCCAAATGCTGTGATAGTGACGCAGACGACCACCCACAGCAGAGTGTGGACCCGGGTTCGGTGAGTCATGCTGAAGGCTTGGAAGCCTTGGGCTTGGAGGAGACCTTGGAATTCCATTGCTGTTTGGCCGGACGTGTCTCATTCTGAAAGGAATGAAAATACCGGTTACGTTTAAGCAATGTTTTCTTCCTAGAAACCAAGGGTAGAAGTGTACTCTTACCCCCTGTGGCCTCACTGATCTGATCCTTAAGATCTGGCCCAAAGAAGTGCCTTGAAAAGGTAAGGAGAGCAATAATTTCTTGGAAGCAGTGTCAGCAGACCAGATCTTGAGCCAAAGAGCCCGTCTGGCAACCACAGACATGGTGGAAACCCTAGCCACCAAATGGATGGCATCAAATATGGCAGCAGAAACATAGTGCTGTGCCTTAGAAATGTTGGCAAAGAGGCGCAACATATCCGAAGTAGGCGCACCCTGATGGACAGCAAGGGTGAGATATTCAGTCCGGACCACAATGGCCCAGTTCACCCATGCAGCAGCAAATGCTGGAAGCATGGCAGAACCAGCAGTGGCAAAGATGGACTTGAGGGAGACTTCAAGTTTCTTGTCAGTCCAGTCTTTTAGAGCAGACACATCAGACACTGGCAAGGCAGTAGACTTGGGATAGCCTGGAGATAGGAGCATCCTCTGTCTCAGAGAAGCGCAGCCTCAGAGAAGGGATACAGCTTGGCAAATTTCTTGGAGACAGGTTTCCCGTCCGTAGACTTCCACTCATCAGACACAAGGCGGTCAAGAGTGGGGTTAGTTGGAAAGCAGTAAGGGGCTTTTTAGGCTCCTGAAATACATTAGAAGGGTCAGAAGGAGCCTCCTGCACTAAGGGAATGTTTAAGGTATTTAAAACAGCCCTGAGCAGGCCCTCAGCCGAGGGCTCAGGATCAGCCTTGAAAGGGTCCCTAAAAAACTGAGAGGAGCCCACCGCAGAACATTCCTCAACATCTGAATCCACCAGCAGTTCCTCCTCAGAGGAATCTGACATGTCAGGTACACCCTGAGGTTTTGGCAGGGAAGACTTGATGGAGGAGGGGGTCTGCCAAGAATGAAAGACCCCCAGTAACTGGGATGGAAAGAGTTGCAATGTGGACCTAAGGTCCCTAGTAGCAGCCTTGAACTCTTGCACCAAAACTGGCTCTAATGCATGGCTGGAGGTCCCTGGAAGACTCTCAGGGACATCAGAACATGCTGGGCATAAAGGACCTGCAAATTCTCTAGGTAACCCTGAATGACAGGAAGAGCAATGCGCAATTGGGGATACAGAGACCCCAGAATCCTTAGTCTTAGGTCTGGCCCCAAGCTCTAACGGTATAGACATTCTCACAGTGTCAAATAACCTTACTGTATAAGAAATCACCCTATTACAGTGTGTAGGATTAAAGTTTCACCCCAGAAATTGCTAAAATAAACTCATCTGGCAGACGAAGGGTTAATCAGCAGAGGAGAGAAGGAGAGTCCAAGCCCTGCATAGGATACTCATTCTGGAAATAGCACAAAGTGGCTGCTGCTGCGGGAGCCAATCAGAAATGAGCGTGCAAAGCAAGCGCTCATGGGAAATGTAGTTTTCCCAGAAAAGTACCCCAAACAGTGCCCGAACCCCCTGAGCCCCCAACACACTAGAAACATGAACCGGATGATAGAGCAAGGACAGACAAGTAAAATGAGCCATTTCTGAAGTCGCTAGGTTAAATGGTTGCAGAGATATGTCCAAGACTGTACAGTCCCATAGGAGTGAATGGAGCAATGAAGCCTATGCGGTAAAGCAACTCAAATTTTACAAAATTGAAAGTGTAAAACTAAAAGACATCATACATCACTAGAACAAGTTAGGATACCCAAATGAATGCAAAACCAGCAGCTAAAGGGTTAAGTACCACATAAACCTGCTCCAAACACCCAACAGACATACAGATAGATCCAAATGAGTGCAGGAGTGTGCAATAGGAACTCCAAATGAAAACCCCTGTGCGGAAGGGCACTGTGCGATATATGGACCTGAAGCACTCAAAGGGTTTCTTACCTTTCCTGCAGATCTTCAGATTACCAGGTTTAAAGACTAAGCCTCAGTGGGCAACTCCTGAGGAAAGAACTTGTAGCCAAGATTTTCCCCCCAGGGCTTAAGGTCCACAAAAAGCACCTGGTCACTGAGCTAGCCACATCTAATGGCATTGTCGGTTATGGTAATCCACCTAATGCCGGTATTCCATTTCTAACAGAAAAATTAAAAAACTTCTTAAGCTAAAGCAGAACTGTTCTCTTGCCTGTGTTATCTTCACCAAGAAACAAATCTTTCTGGAGCTGGTTGGCTAGCTGCAGCCCAGGAGGGAAGGTAGGCTCCACCCCTGCATACAATTCTAGAATTGTTCCTTCTTACAATTAAAGGGGCGGATCACCTACCTAAAGTTACCAGTAACCTGTATTGGACGACAGAGAAATACTGCTATGGCTCATTAAGCTGCATTTCAATATTCAAATGAGCCATTGACAATGCAACACTGTAACTTGGCGAAGACATGGTGATATCTGCATACAGTGTATATCAACAGTGACAAATGTTGTTGTTTTGGTTGTGTACTTAAGAACATTGGAGGTTTAATAAAAGGGTATTTATATCCATAAACTGTGAACTGTGTTTGTAGGAATTACAGCCCTTTTTATACATACTCCCTACATTTTTACAGACCAAAAGTAATTGGACGGTTGGCTACTCTGTAGTTTCTTGGCCTAGTGTGGTGTTGCATCATTAATTCATGCACAACAGAGCTAACAAAAGGTCTAGAGGTGATTGTAGGTGTGGCATTTGCATCATCTGCTTATGTCTCTCAACAGGAGGAGCTAAGAAGTGTCAATCCCAGTAAAGCAGGCCATAATGAGACAGAAAATTTTGAATAAATTGATTAGAGATATAGGCAAAACATTAGGTGTGTCAAAATCAACTGTGTGGTACATTAAGAAGCAAGAAGGCACAGGGGAGCTCAGTAATACCAAACAACCTGGTAGACCACTGCAGTGAATGACCAAAGCATGCTTGCAGACGTGAAGGAAAACCCCCTTTTCAACTGTTGAACACTCTCCAAGAAGTAGGCAAAGAAATATCACCATAAAGAGAAGACTACACCAGCATAACAGAGGGTTTACTACAGGATGAAAACCACTGGAAAGCCTCAAGTACAGAAAATGCAGAGTTTTAGGACAGTCTTATGGACTGATACAACCAAGATTAACCTGTATCAGAGTGAATGAAAGAGGTGCGGAGAAAGAAGGGAACTGCACATTATCCAGAACATACAGCCTCATTTATGAAACATGGTGGAGGTAGTGTTATGGTTTGGGCATGTATGGCTGCCACTGGATCTGGCTCACTTGTCCTGATTATGTGACTACTGATGGCAGCAGCAGTATGAATTCTGCAGTGTACAGAAACATCTGCTCAGATCCAACCAAATGCCTCAAAAATCATTGGAGTCATTGTTCTGCTGCAAGGTGAAGTGCCTTCTAAACATACTGCTAAAGAAACTGGAGTTTACAGGGACAAAAAGTGGAATGTTCTTGACTGACCAAGTCAGTAACCTGACCTAAATCTGAATGAGCATGAGTTTCACTTGCTGCAGACAATACTGAAGGGAAAAATGTCCCAAACAGGAACTGAAGATAGTTGCAGTACAGGCCTGGTGGAACATCACCAAGGAAGATATCCACTGATTGGCGAGGTCTGTGCGTCACAGACCAGGCTATCATCAAATGCAAATGATTTGCAACACTAAATAAGCAAAATTGTTATTTTTTTTAAATGGAGGAACAATATATAAAAATGGCTATAATTCATACACAGTGCATGGATGTAAATATCCTCACATGAAAGCAAACAGTCTGCATTTTATCCTCTTCATCATGGTTTCATTTAATGTGCTAGACAACAGAGCCAAAACAACAAAATGTGTTACTGTCCACGTACTTATGGACTGCAATGTATTTGCAACATATTCACAGGGATATGATGTCAAAGACATCTTAGTGCATATGATGAGATGAAATTGGTGCAAATGTGCCACAAAATCACCCGCCTGCATCCTTACCAAACCTTTTTTTGTGATTACTACCAGAAACTAAATGTTCTTATTTGTGTTAACATGACATGATTTCATTGTGTATTGCTGAATAATCCAAAGTGAAAAGCTTGTTATTATGTTATTTGTTTATACAGAAAAACCCAGAAGAGGATAGCTCAGGGAAAACGTTGGACTGGGACCCAGGACATTTACTTCTTACCATTTACACCATCCGCAGTATGGAGCAGCTTCTGCCTTTTTTCAATGTGCTCAGCCAAGTCTTCAACAGCAAAGTCACAAGTAGATGTGCTGGAGCCTCAGGTAGCCCAATCCTTTACCCAAACTCATTTCCCAACAAAGACATCAAACTGGAGAACCAGAAAATGTTCTCCAACAAAGCAAGACAAAAAATTGAAGAGATGCTGGAAAGAGATTTTCTAGAAGGGGTAATAAAGAGCTGATCAGCTGTAAATTGGTAACCTGAGGACTACAGTTCCCATCTCATAGACTAATATTTCTGAGTTGTACATGGATTTTTTTTTTTTTTACTTTGTATGTACTGTAAGAAATGCTTCAGAATTGACTATTTAATTTGAATATTTTTATTTGTAAATAAAAGCAGGAATTATGGATGTGGCCTCTAACATGTTAATGTCTCTCACTAATTATGGTGCTTCTCTTATGTTGCTATTGATTGTTTTACCACTAAAACAGACAAAATACAGATTGACTTTTTTCAGTTTTGCCATGGTCTTTTTTTATTTTTACATATAAAGTTTTAACTCAGTAAAAGGCCAAAATGAACAAATCCCCTCTCCATAAGCATCCAACATGTGGCCTAAGATGTTTAGTTTTTTTCCCCTAATTAACTAGTCTGTTTTTCAACTGCTGCTGATTTATAGCGGTTTGGAAATTAAATGTGAGTCCAGGGGCTTATTTTCCCTGTGACTGTCTGCTGTAGGAGGCTGCATCCACAAATCACACTGCCATTCAAGACCACAACCATGAACTTGGCTACTAGGACAGTCCACATATTTGGCCGAGCAGGAAAGGAAGTGCCTTGCAAATGGCTGCCACTGTATAGGAAAACATTTTGTGTGTGTGTGTGTGTGTGTGTGTGTCTGTCTGCCTGCCCCCCATATCACTCTTGTTCTGTTTGCCTTCTTCCTCAATGTTTCTTTTGCTCTCTTGGTCTACAGTCTTTCTTCACTATACTACTCTTGCACCTGTATTTCCCCTTCCTGCACCTGTACAATCTCTTGCATCTCCCTCTTGGACATCAGTTGCTGCTCTGCACCTCTCTAATGCCTTGCTCTGCTCATCTCCTGTATTACACTGCTGGTCTCAAGCAATGATAATGCCTGGCTGTTTTTCTGTGATGAAGCTGTAACTGATCACTTTAACTGCACCTATATGTTCTTTTCTACCACTAAAAAGAAGAGAATTGTACAGTGGGTAGATGGCATCTACCACTAAAATCAGTTGAAGATAATCATTCTACTAGTTATCCATTTTGCTTAGTAATCCAACTAGAAATTCCAATAACCTGGATAGACTACTAGAAAAAGGTAAAGGTGTGTATATATGATATATAGCGCTAGCCAGCGAAGCTTCCTGTGTGCATAACCGCACATGCGCAGTAGAGACTGCTGGAATGATGCAGTCATATGCAGTAGAGACTGGCCGAACGCGCTGATCTGGAGCAGGGAGCCCCGGCCAGCTCACTGCCTGTCTGTGCTCCCGGCTCCGGGGCAGCAGCCAAGGCCGCTGGGTGGCACTTTAGCTCGTGTATACGGGCTTTCATACTAGTATTTATAGTATTTGTGCTTAAGAAAAGAGGGGAAAAACACAAAACAGGCAGGGGTATTCTATTATTGGCCCTCCAGCTGCTGGGAAGTACAACTCTCATCATCCCCAACCAGTCAACAATTGGAGGTTCTGTTGCCAGGAATTTCATGGGTAACCCCCACCCCCACCCCCACCCCCACACACACGCACACTAGTTCCAAAGCTGTTACATTTTAGAATATTGTTTTTTTTGGGGGGGTTTTTTGTACGATGTGCCATCTGGTGTGTCAACAGTCATTCTGTGCGAGAGGTGAGTCACTGACTACAGTTCCCCACAGAATGCAATTGTAATGGATCATCACTTTGTTTGAACAGCTATAACTTTTGAATAAAGCATCTCCCAGCAGAGAGAGTATCATCGTTTAACTGGCAGAAAAAGCCCTGTGCTATGTTTTTTTCCCCCATAATAGAACTTTACATACAAATCAGTTTTTTCTTCATCTCTGATTACAACAAATCAACCATGGAGCAGATCAAACCAATGTCTTTTAGCAGTCATGTGCAAAATGTGGGCAGGCCTTCTGGATTTGCTGTTCCAATGCAGTACGTACTATTCTTATTTTAAGTTCAAATGTTTAATTTGAGCCTGGCAGAGCTGTTTTCCCCATTCAGAGCACCATGGTACTTACCTGCATTGACCCTGCTACCATGTTAGAAAGGAGGCATGACTGATGGCTGGTCCTTCTTGTTATGGTTTGGGAGATATTCATATGTAAAATATAGTATAGTTCACTTTTCCTTGCTGTTTCAGCCAAGTCTGCCATCTAGTGGACAGATTTGGAATTCGGTCCACATAGCAACCGGCAGCTCGTTAGCAGTGCCGAGATCACGATCTTTGAAAAGAACTACTTCATTGGAACTGTGTACAAAGTGTGCCTGGCTTGAAAGCACACCTTGTAGACCATTCCAATTAAGAAATTCTTTTTAAAGATCATGATCTCAGCACTTCTGGAGAGGCACTGCTGGTCGGGCGACCGGATTCCAAATCTGATGGGTGGAACAATGACATCACTCCAGGGGAAACTTTACTTCTGAATATCTCCCAAACCATAAAGGTTTGGGAGATGAGACTTATATCATTTTTCATGGTTTTTTAAGGGCTACAATATAAAATAAACTTATTTTCAGGTATTACTATTCCTTTAACATCTATATTAATTACTGACTTTAACTTGGGCTCACCATTAATTGGCTGTTGCAGTGCAAATCACACTGATGTTCAGATCTACTCTGCTGCAGTTTCCCTCTGTTTTTTGTACAATGGAAAGTCATTGCAGCAAGCATAATCAGAAAGGGAGAGGAAAGAACAGATACCACTTTATTGGCACTCCTTATTGTCCCATCAAATAATAAGATGATATCCCAGACCAATAAATTGCACCAGTAGAATTCTCACACATAAAAACAATACTTTATTGGTGACTAGCTGAAGAGCTCGTTACAAGGGCCACAGTGCCACTGCAGCTGCAGCGCGGGCAGTCTCTACTGCGCATGACTGCAGCACGCACAGCAGTGTATACTGCGTATGACCCTGCGTTACACACGTTTTAGCGAATTATTATATAGGAAGGATTAGATTAAAAACGGAGAATAAAGTAAGAAATGAAAGATTAAATTAAAATTTCACACGTAGAAACTCCTTTATTTTTCTTAATACACTATGGGCTATAAGGGATAACGACAAAAAAGTCTTATGAAAGACAAAAATAAGTAATTGTATGCATGAACAACATTTTTCTATAGAGTATACAACATTTTTTGTCATTACATACGACAATTTCAGTCAAGAGAAATGACATATTTCTGATCACAACCGCCACTCTCTGAAAATATTAATGATCCCAACAACACTGTACTTTGAAAAGTCATTACAAACGGAAAAAGCTATTTCGCTACTTCTTTGAACATATGGCCCTATGGGCAGTGTCTCCCGCTGTAAAGAGGCTATTCACAAACTGCCAATCAATGATCAGAGTTAGATGATCTAGTTATATACCTTTGGATAAATCCGGAGTATGCTATATACCCTCCTTCTATAAGTATTTTCAAAAGTGATATCGCTAATCTGGTACTAAAGTATCCTTGAACAGGAGATCTGTGTGCTCTAAATTATTAACTGTCGCTCTATTATATTGGATAGATTGTGAAGCTGAGAAGTCGCACCTAATAGCAAACTTCTCTACCATAGCTTACTCACATAGAGCATAGGTATTGTCTTAGACCTTTCTATGTCTAAGTGTCAACCAAAGAGTTGACACTAAGTAATACACTGTCGCAGTATGGTGATCTAAGAATGTGAGGGTTTAGTCACCAAAGGATTACTTGAGAGTTAATCGCTGTCGTATTGTGATGGTTGACTATGGCATTGAATCCTCTACATCTTATTTTTTGGGTCAAAGACAATTTCACATCAGAAAAAGAAAAAAACAAAAACGAGGAAGGGAAGGGGATCATCCAAATATAAGCACCAGACACAATTACCAACTGAGGCCAAGGAGCGTTCAAAACCAGAGGATGAATCAGAGGCATCAGGATATGAATCAAACTAACAGTAATCAATCTGAGTGATAGAATTTTTAATCCAGCACAGATTAGTGTTTTATTTTCCTATTCTCCTTGTACTGATATGGACAAGTTTACTCTTATTAAGGATTTACATCTTTTTGTCAGGAAATTACTTCTTATGAAGTTTTTTTGATAAATACAGTTCCTTAAATGATAGTGAGGATGCACAAGATATGGAAACTATTCAGATCCTGGAAGATCTTCTGATATGGACCTCTTATGTCCCCAGTTGCTTTGGACATTTCTGAGCCTATGTTACAAAATAGCATCTCCTTTTATAAGTATCTAGAGAAGAGATACATTGTGACTAATAATGGTAACTGGTGTATTTGATGTATACAATATTTATTTTGTTATATATATACTGTCACAAATTACAATATTCAATATACATAGTATTCTTTGTCTTTCTATATGTTTTCTCAGTATTCGCTGACTCTTTACTGGAATTTTCGTTGTGTGGAGACATTAAAAAGGTCTACAACAACAGGATAGATCATTGTGAAAAATCTCTTGTTGACTATTTCTTTCTGTTCTGCTATTTCCCCTCCATATAAGAAGACACACATTTTTTCCCTTCATGTTGACAAGGAGGGAAATACGTTGTATTTGGACAATCGGATTGGTGTAATCAGACAGAAGCCGAGTAGAATTATCTATTTAAACCGGCTTTTACATTTTAGTCTCTGTTTTGGTTGACATTTAGACATAGGAAGGTCTAATGACAATACCTATGCTCTATGTGAGTAAGCTATGGTAGAGAAGTTTGCAGTTAGGTGTGAATTCTCAGCTTCAAAGTTTAGCCAATATAATAGAGTGACAGTTAATAATCTAGAGCACACAGATCTTCGTTTCAAGGATACTTTAGTACCAGATTAGGTGTTCTAGAAGGAGGGTATGTAGCATACTCCGGATTTATCCAAAAGATATATAACTAGATCATCTCTCCAAGTACGATCATTGATTGGCAGTTTTGACGTCGCTTTACAGCCGGAGACACTGCTCATAGTGTACTAAGAAGAATAAAGGAGTCTCTACATGTGAAATTTTATTTTAATCTTTAATTTCTTTATTTATTCTCATCACCAATAAAGTATTGTTTTTATGTGTGAGAATTCTACTGGAGCTATCTATTAGTCTGGGATATCATATTATTTGATGGGATAATGAGTGCCAATAAAGTGGTATCTGTTCTTTCCTCTCCCTTTCTGATTCTGATTAACATGTTTGTACTCAAGCAGAGACATACATAAATCCTAACCTGGCACCTATGATTTAGAGCAGAAGCTTATATACTTAATTTTTTTGAAAAAATATATATTGGAGGACATTTCCTGTTGAATAAAATAAGGGTAATTTCCCTCTGCTGAGAGATATGTATTTCCAGAGTTATTACAATTTAAACCTTTTTTTTTCTACATTAGCAGTGCCCTGTAGTAAAAAATGTTTACTGCTCCTTTAAGCATATATTCAGTATACTTGTACATAAGCATATAGAGTACAGTATTCACTTAGACAGGTTAGAGCAGGAACAGTCAAGCTGTGAACCTCAAGTTGTTGGCCTACAATTCCAATAATCTAATTCCTTCAACTAGAGGTTCATAGTCTGTGCCCCAATCTTTAGCGTTTATGTCATACAAACAGAAAAACACATTGCCTTTGTGCATCACCAGACTCTAATAAAGCGTTTCCCAGCAGTGTTCCTCAAGTAGATGTTGTGAGGGTTACGTGCCTGGGGACAGGTATGTAATAGTGCCTCTCACTGTGATTAAGGATCTGCTTGCCTGATCAGAGGTGGATTAAAACCTGCACTGTTATGGACACTTTATGACAGTGGATAAGATACTCTGCTCTAATTTAAACATTTGCTAACTGGCTCATAGTATTCACCTTCAGAAACTACACCTGTTCTAACCTCTTATATTAAGCTAAGGTTTCTTAAAGGGATAGGTTACAACTGTATATTCCCCATATTCTTAGCCTCGACTGTCAGAAGGCTGTCCAGCTCTTTACATTGGGCACCCCTCTGGCACTCAATGAGTTAAGAGGAAACATACACTAGAGGTAAGTGGCACTTAGTCTATTAATTATCTACGTAGGTGTCCTTCCAAAGTCATCTGTATCCTTTTTTTTTTTTTTTTGCTTTGAACCTTTGTTGTACTTTTCTTCTGGTTTCTATACAAAACTGAATAAGACTAGTGAACTTTCATTTGGGTCTATTGAAGCCTGTTTGTTGTGAGAAGGCAAGCTGAATAAAACTCCTTCCTACCTTCCATGGTCACAAAATACAGTGTTGACTGCACACCATCGTGTACATGCTATGATACAGGGGTGAGCTTTTGCTCAACAGGTCACAAGAAAACTAAGTGCTTCTATGGAGTAAATTACATAGGTACCCCACACCTACATTCATTTTCAGTTGCAAAAGGTGAGTGTACGGGTACTTACACAAGGGTGACACCAATGGCTCAGTCCTCTTGTTGAACAGCAGTTAGCCAACAGGAGTCACAACAACTGCCAGTCACTGGAAAGGTTAGTTTCTTGAACAAAAGCACAAAGCTGAAATCTACTGCAGTCATTAGGATTTTCTGGTCATACTAAGGTAAGTGTGTGTTTGTGAAGTATTATTCAAAAGGTGTCCGTGAGTGAGCACAGGAGAGAGAACATCTAGCATCAAAAGGTGTTAATTTCCAATTCCACATATGGATGATTTTGAAACATTGCTCTGAGACAGGGTCTCTTTAACAGTCTGTCACTGGTCTCAAATGCTACATAAGTCAGTGGTTCTTTAAAGCAGACTCAAGATCTGAGTTAGAAGGGAAGATATTTACAGCAGAGATTCTCAACAGTTTATTTTTTCTGGATGTCTCTGAACCGATGTGTAATTAGTGGATGTTTTATTGATTGGTTCACATGCTTAATCTGGGATATGCTTTATATTTGAGAAACACTTGTCTACAGGAATAGTAATAGGATGGTGAGGAACATTTCATACCATACACACACAGATATAATTTCACAACATAAGAATTTTTAGATTTTCCACTGTATTTCATTTTTTTTTACCCAAAAATCCAAACAATTCACTGAGCAGCATAATCTAAATCAAAGTACTGTAAAAGGCACTGGGTTCAGAAGAATATATTGCACATGATCAGCTGCAGTGTCTCTGCTTCTTAGCAGGGTATAGCACCATTCACTCTCAAGAACATAATAATCTGAATAGAACAGGCCTTAAAGGGATGGTAATACTTCATTTTATTTTGTAGGCATTAAAAAAAACATGAAAAATGATATGTCTTATCTCTCAAACCTCTATGGTTTGAGAGATATTCACAAGCAAAGTTTCCCCTCACTGACCAAAATGGTCAAGTTTGCCATCTAGCTGTCAGATTTGGAATCCAGTCCGCAGATCAATCGGTGGCTCTTCAGTAGAGCTGAGATCACAAGATATAAAAATAACTATTTCATTGGAAGGGCCTAAAAAGTGTGCTTGCAAACCAGGCACACTTTGTAGACTATTCGATTTAAGTAGTTCTTCTTATATCTCGCGATCTTGGCTCTGCTGTAGAGCCATGGCCAGTCCGTGGACTGGATTCCAAATCTGACAGCTAGATGGCAGACTTGACCGTTTTGGTCAGTGAGGGGAAACTTTGCTTGTGAATATCTCAAACCATAAAGGTTTGAGAGATAAGACTTATATTGTCCTTCATGTTTTTTTTTAATGCCTACAAAATAAAATAAAGATAAAACGAAGTATTACTATCCCTTTAAGCATGAAAGTAAACACACAATTCTGGGACCAACCAATTGCACCACAGGGAACAAATCCTAAAATTCCTATTCAGGGCTCAAAATTTCCACTAGCCAATGGCGAGTAGAAATTCAGCCCTGGTAGGTATGTTATGGCTTGCAGTGACAAGTAACTTTTCAGGTCTGGCTAGTAGCAAAGGACTTCAACTTTTAAGGCCTGTTCCTATTGACTTAACGCTTTAAAGGACTTCGCACATCCCACTGGTTCTTAAAGTGTTAAATATTTTGCTAGCAAGGTCTCTCCATGCAAGGTGATGCTTTGGATACCTCTAACACGCAAGAGTTAAATTGCCCCTTTTTATTTTAAATGGGGCCTTTATGTCCCCCCTGTGGTGTAGAGTTGGTTGGCCCCAGAACTGCACCAGTTTGTATTTATACATAAAGGCCCATTGTATACAATATTCCAGTTCAAGAGGTAATCAATTACTAGACTCCAGCTATTGGCAGGCTGGGGATGATGGGAGCTGTAGTCTCCAACAGCAAGAGGCCCTTAGATTGATTACCCCTGTTCCAGTTTACAGAATTGGTCCAGAACATTTGTGAAAAAATAATTGCATAGGAAGACTTCCATTCAAAACTAATCTGAAGTTGTAAGAGAAATCAGTTTGTGTATTTTCATCATAAAGGTTTGGGTTCATCTCCTACCCCTCCTGCAAGGTGAAAAACGGCTAAGGACACTTCATGTGCCAGGGCATCCGCATTCTCCTGTCAAATCAAAATGAGTTTCATGTTAGTGTTACAGCAGGCTTCACTACTACTAGGGTTCATGTGGCAAACAAAAGATAGGCTTTCATTGCAGAGTGGAAGAACAAGGTTGTGAGGATTTTAGACCTTCTGTATGTATGTGGTCCAATGAATTTAAAGGGGCACTAATCACCTAAAAACAACTGAAACAGGTTTCAAAATCACCTTTTTTATTTTTTTTTTTTATTTATTTATTTTTTTAATCAAACTAGTTTGAGTTAATGAGAGATATAGATTATTCTAATTAAGGCACTTCCTGTATTAACCCTATATTACCTTCTCCATTCACCGACATAACTCACTAATTAATTGCCTATCTCCCCTAGCACTGGAAGGGTTAAGTGTTAGTGAGTGGGAGAGGTAATGCAGTGCTAAGGTGAGAAGTACCTTAATGTATATGTCTAAATAAAAAAAATGCTTATACAGCATATAGGTGATTTTGAAAGCTTTCATAATAACCAGTTGATCCTTTTGAATTGAGCTTTTAACCCCTGGGATTCTAGAGAGGTCGCAGAGTTTAAAATCCCCATTTAAAGTAATAGAACATTTTATTTGTCCCCTAGGATGTGGCCGGTTTGTCACATAATTGCTCCAGTTTGCTTTTACAGATCAAGCTTATTGGCCCATATTTAACCGCACTACTGGGGACAAATAAACGTTCCTGTTAATTTAAATTGGATTTTTAACCCCCTGAATGCTAGAGCGGTCCCCAATGCACTGCGAAGCAACACTGATGCTCTCTAGCATTCAAGGGGTTAAAAAAAGCTCTGTGAATGGGAATTTGGGATTTTTTTTTTATTGGTCCCCTATAATGCAGTTGGTTTACTCCAGATTTGATAAATATGGTCATATGATCAGTAGAAAAATGAAGGAACGCTTCAGCAAATTCATTATGCCAGAGGGAAAATAAACATTTAAAAAATTCCCATTTATTTGGGGATTTTAACCCCCTTGAATGCTAGAGAGGTCTCTAAAGCATTGCTTTGCAATATTTTGTGAGACACCTAGCATTCAAGGGTTTAAATCCCCCGTAGTTCAGCTGGTCTGCTCCAGAATCATTTCACTTTTCTTTTGAACATGCAGGCCATAGTAATGATGGCTTCTATGTTACTGGGCCTTTGTCAGTGTGAATATTTGCATATCTAAATGGATGCAGGTTACCCTAGGAATAGGCGCATTAATTATTTTTTTAATTAAACTGCAATTTTCTATTGTGCTCACCAAGTAGTACTGTTCCCACCACTTTCTGTAGCCAGTAACTCCCACTTGCAAACCTAATTGCAGTTTCAGCCGTTTTCTATGCCTATGAGAAGGGTTTCCTAGTTTGTAAACATTGTATCACTAAAAATTGAGCATTGGAATACTTGTTACCACACAAATGGGAAACTCTGTCCTAAACAAACCCTCTTTACTCATGAACACAATTATAGAACTGACAAAATCTAAAGGAGCATTACTTACCATTTCCCACTGAATCTCTTGGATTCTACAAAAGTCTATAACACATGGCTTAATGATGTATTTATGCCTCTTTTGCATCTAAGGGATGAATAAAGCCATTTCATTCTGATAATGACCCTTTAACAGTAAAATAATCTCAGAATCGGAGTTACAGAACAAGCAACAATAGAGTACTGTTTCCAGATTCCCACCTGAGTGTCTGCTTCAGCATACACCCGAACAACATCCTCTGTTCCTGAAGGACGTACAAATGCCCTTGACAAACTGTACTTCTTGACAAGGTGATCAATTTTTTCCTGGAGCCCTGGTGGTTTCACTGTGCGCCTCTCAGCATCAGTTGTTTCAATTACTTTTCTGTCTGCAACCTACAAGGCATAGAACAATTAATGAGTTCAAAGCATTACAAGCCCTACAGGATGAAGGGATAGACAAAGAACAGGGACACCATTTATTAGAAACTACCCCACAATTATGGACCTGCAGCAATGAAAAGAGCCAGCCATAGAAATGTTTCATAATGATGTAATTGCTTTCTCTTACTAAATTAACAATAAATATCTTACCAGTCCTTAAGGGTGTTAACAATGACCCATTTTTTTCAATAAAGCATCCTAGTTTACTAACCTTGACTTTAAGCTGACGGTTTGGAAGATCAGTATAAATCTCATCCCATTTCTGCACCGTGTGCCCTTTGATTGTCAGGATGGCTTCAATTACCAGCATGTCAGAAATTGCATCTCCCACTGTCTATAATGAGATTTAACAGGTAACTTAATACAAATCAAGGTAAAAAGAAGAAATAAATCCACAGAAGCTTCAAACCTTCTGGTTATTTCAGCGGCGCCATTAATAACTGTTGCAGTCCTTTAATCACAGTCCAGTCAAACTGAAAACAGACTTAGGACAATACCTTATATCTCGGAAATAGGAGGAACTCAATAAGCATGCAAAAAAGGAGAAGCTTTCCCAAACTTCTTACATTGAACCAACATATCCAACAATATCCCGCAAATCGCAACACTTTTGATATGGGTTCCTTTTCCAAATGCAAAAATGTATGCAAATACTCCTTGTCATAAAATCAATTAATTCTTTATTTGCAAAATGTGTATGATCATGACTAAGCAATGTTGTTGCATGAAACGCGTTGATCACCTATCACATGTAGGATCTGCCATTACCCACTCCGTAAGTCTTATCCCCTATTGTCTGGAATATTATGAAAGATGTTATGACAAGGAGTATTTGCATATGTTTTTGCATTTGGAAAAGGAACATATATCAAAAGTGGTGCAATTTGCAGGATATTGTTGGATAAAAAGAAAAAAATAACCAAACACAAAAGAACTTTATGACTAGCGCTGCTTTCATTTAAAACAGATCAAGAGTATGGGTGACTTCAAATATTACATTTTTGAAGATTTTATTAACACTTCATATAGAAACACAGATAACCAGCATGCAGTACAACAAAGCAGCCATAACCCTTTGCATGCCAGAGGGGTACGCAACGCATTGCAAAGCAATGCGTTGCATACCCCTCTGGCACTCAAAGGGTTAAGCATTTCGCTTTTATCTCTTTGAGTGGCATTGTATACCACTTTGGCACTCAAAGGATTAATTGTAGCCTAGGATTAGGTTTCAGGAGAAAAAGGAGTACGGCCTCATTCACCCAGGTAATTCCAGAGCAGTGTTTTGTAACACATAGCCAATGAACTGAACACATTTACTCAAACGGGAATGTTCACTTTGGAGTAAATTATATGGAAGCACAACATGCATCTTTCCTGCGTCCATGCTTTGAAATGCTGGAGAGTTCAGCAGAGCTGACTTGCAATTTGGAGAATGGGCCACAGTGCAGATCTATTCACATTAGTGGTCTAGACATTGCCCATCACAACATCCAATGACTGGCCAACCCACATCAAACAATTATAAATGGATGACACCAGCATGGGCTGCCCTCTGTCATGCCCTCTTACTACAAGGTCAACTGGGCAATCTGAACTGTGAGGACCCGCAATGTATTAAAATTACCAGTGTTAAAGGGGTCTAACTCTGCCTTTTGGTATTTATGCTATTTATTATGTATGTTGTAATAGAGTAAGAATAAAGACATCACAATTCTATTTTTTTAGTAAAATCCTAGTATTTAGATCATTCACGCATGTAGCTGGATTAATTTATCCGGTAAGGAGTCCAGCTTACTCAGACAAGGTGTTTTACCCCTCTAGTCTTCCTGCTACCTTGTGTCTGGGTTTGTTTGGTTCTGGGTCTTAAATAGTTGAACAATTTCTTGTGCATCTTATCAAATCTAAAAATGTATATGTCAGGGCCAAATCCAGAAATACAGGACTATAATAATGGTCAGTGGCTTCCCCTGACAAAACCATGATCTGATAATTCTCTTAGTTGAGCTCATCTATGGTTAAGAGCTCAGTTAGCAGTTGAGCATTGCACCCTGGTGTTCTAGTAGTATCTAGATTTTATTCTTTATTTGTAGTATTCAGATTCAGACCCTATGTGTACGCTAGAGGAGTGTCCAATCCCATTACTTATCAATGCATTAGACACCCATCTGGCACTCCTAAGGTTAAACAGGGTCGGTCTGATAAAAGCACAGGATTTACTACCAATGTCATGCTGTTTTTACCTGATTAATTAAATCCATAGTGTTTTCCAGCATTTGAGCAGCTTTCTTTCTTTCATCATCAGTCTCCATACTGGCTAGATGTCTTATCTGTTCTTCAGCGGATTTGCTGAACAGGACCTGGAAAATCAAGTATCCATTCAAATAACAGCAATAGACATGGCTGGTCCATATTGGCAAATAAATAAAGGTCTGTAATAACTTTTGAATTAAAAAAAAAATTCCCACGATAGTACTACTGTTTTACTTGGCAAGAAAATAATTACAATATATATTTTGTTCATATAAACAAAAAGGAAAAAAAGTTTTACTTTTTAAACAAGGAACCACATTATGAACTTTATGCATAAAGGCAAAGTGGAGCAATTATTGGGCACGCCAACTGTTCTACAGCGACATATAAAATACCAAAAATTCCACTGGTTTAAATGGGGCTTTTAAACCCCTTGAACATTTAGCTAGGTCTCCATTGCAGGGTGATCCTGATCCCCAGGGTAATATGGGGATGGGGGGTGGGAAGTATAAAAATGTAGAGATCTTAAGTCATTTTCTGGCAGTGTACAATTCATGGAGGCTGCTACTCATTCCAAAACTGTTGTTGTAGGGTCCAATATATCATGCAGACCTGGAGAAACTACTCTTGATAGCTTGGAACTTGAAGCAAACATTCTGATACTTAAAGGCTTTTCTGATGCAGTTATTTTGATTATGCAAGATCTTGTCCTTTTTTAAGTTTGTATGAAACTCATCATTTTTCTCTACTACTTTTTCATTTCCTCAGGAAGCTTGGTTTTCTCCAGGATGGCTTGCAGAAAAGGTTGTGTCTAAGTTCATTAAAGGTTTAGCTTTTGGCTTTGTTTTATTTCAATACCATATCACACTTATGCCAAATGATCAACTTCATTTACTGGGCTGCTCCCATTACTCAGAATTTTAGAGCACCTACCTCTCTCTATGATTTTAATTTGGTTCTGGAAGTCCTTCCATAAGAATCATTAGAGACATTTACTTTGTTGTCCATTTATTGGCTCACTTTAAAGATGCTTTTCTCTTGGTTATCTCATTGGTTATATAGTGGCAGAATTGCATGCTTTGTTGCCGTTTTTGGTTTTGACTAAGAGGACTGGTGTTCTACCGAACACAGTGTCAGATTTCTATCCTTGGTGCTCTTCCTTCTAACAGGAAAGTCAAACTTTGAATGTAGTTTGGTGTTTGCGGTAATACAGTCATAAAATGCAGTGCTTACACTGGTCAGATGCTCTTAATGACATTGTGGAGGGTCCATGTGTTTGTCTCTGCAGAGGCGAGTTTTAGGAAGAAAGTGCTACAGGCTCCTTATTTCTGTATGTGGTTCACTGAGCTAGTTTATTGTATTTTGGTGTCTGTTGACATATCAAGTTCATCTGTGTTCGTCTTTGTAGTAGTTTGCTTTTGCAATGGCTATAAAAGAGTTCCCTTCCTACTGGAGATTTCTGGGACAGCATTTGTGTGTCACGAAAGTTCTTGTGTCTACCAAAGGATGAAAGAGAAAATGGTATATTTGTGTTACTTGTCTATAAATACTCTTCTCTTAGTTCACAGGACACACGCAGGGCATTCCTCCTGGAGAACACTTCTGTTTTCCTTTCTCTGGTAGGGATGCACTGCCGTTCCTTGGCTCATCTGGAATGGTGACTTCTTTCGATCCTTTCTTCTTAAGGCCAGCCAGTGGCCTCAGTCTGGATTTTCTATATGTAAACTAGTTAGGCTGAGCTGGGTGGGGGTAATGGAGGGCTCAGAGGGAGTGTGCCTCCTAGTGGTGGGACCTTAACCCCTTAAGGACCCATGATGGTCCTGGACCGTCATGGGTTAAATGATAGCAGCGTGTCCCTGTGCACGCTGCCAAAATTAATTCCATGCTGGGTCTGAATGCTCTGAGACCGGGGTGTTCAGTTTCAGCCCTTCTTGCCGTAGTAGCAATCACATGTACCGGCATTCTGAGTGACAGAGGCAGTACGCAAAACTGGTAGAGTGGGAAAATAGGGTGGGAAAAAGGGACATGGAGATTTTCACCCAGGGGAGACAGTGGCCACTTTAAATTGCGCATTTTTTAGGTATTACTGAACGGTCATACCTTTCATGCAGTCTCCATAAAAATGTAACCCTTTGCGCCCAATTAATCCAGAGAGAAAAAACAAAAATGGTGGGGTTTTTTTTACATTTTTTAAAAATTTTAAAGTAAAAGGTGGGTTATCCATATAAGTGGGGTATCAAAAGAAAGCCCTATTTATGTTTAAAAAAACAGTATATAATTTATGTGGATGGAATAAAAGTCTTAGAGGGAAAACAGAATTGATCCGGTCCTTAAGTGAAAACAACCTCAGATTTTCCCAGTCCTTAAGGGGTTAACCCCCTGGTCCCTGTGACCCCCATGGATTAAGAGAATAGGATTTATGAGTAAGTTGCACAAATTCCCTTTACACATCAATCAACTCGGAGGCAGGGGATTTGGGGCCCTCCAACTGTTATTGGACGACAGCTCTTACCATCTATTGCTGGTTGATGATAAGAATTTTTGTCATCACACAGCTGGAGGGCCACAGGTCCCCCCAATTACTATTGGATAAGAGACTTTAGCACTAAGAAGCTCGGCAGGATGACCAAGAGATATGCAAGAAAAACACTGGCATACTAGATTATACTACTTAATAAATAAATACAAATTAAGCCTCTTATTACTTACTGTTCCATGTCCATTGGCCTCAAAATAAACCCCAATATCGAACTCTTGGGCTTTGTGATGCAAGTGTTTTACACCTGTTTTTGCACAGTAAACAGGAACCTATAAGAAAATCAAATGGGAAATCAGGTTTATATTCATTCATAGAACCATCTACTCTGTAGAATGAATCACCTTCCAATGCACAAAGGGCTGTAATGAAAAAGCAGTACAATTCTAGAGAAAAATCAATTGCAACATTAGGGGCAATACAACTTTGCAAAATTCCCATTGATTTAAAGAAACCCTAAACCCAAATACCCTACTCTAACTAAAACATTGGCCATGTGTCCCCGACTACCGTTACATGCTCAGGTAGCCCAGGGGTTAATACTAACCCAGCTACATATAGCCAATCCCACACTGTCTTCTGAAGACTAGGGAAAAGTAATCAACTTCCAGATTTGCTCAGCAACTGGCTCATAGGAACTGACACTAACATCTCAACCCTCCACAGAACTAGTGCGATTAAGGTCTCTACACAATCGCTGCTCCGTTAGAGCCAGTCCTATCATACCCAAAAGCGGAGACTCCGCCTCCCTAGGATTCAGACCACAGCATGGGAACTGCCATGTGGCTGGGAAAGTATTAACCCCAGAGCTACCAAAAGAATGTTAGCCGTAGTCAGGAACACACGTGCGCCAATGCTTTAGTTAGGTTTAGGGCTTACTGTTCCTTGAAATATGGCTTTTCCAATGCATTGAAAAGTAATGCACTGGAGACGTCTCTAGAATTCAGGGCATTAAAAGTCCTATTTAAATGAGTTTCCCTTTCTCCCCTGTGGTATAGCTGAACTGCTCTAGAGTTGCACCTCTTTAGTTTACGGAACACAGACAAACAGCCTTATAAGTCATGACAATGTGAAGAGATTTTAACTGCCCAGCATGCAACAACGTTCTGCATGATGTAAATGGAGTTTTAACTCTTAGACTGCTAGAGATTTGAAAAGCATTTGGATTTTTCCCATTATTATTAGGAAGTATTAGTGTTTCTTTAACATTGTAAATAAGAAAAATGGCCAATGAGGAGATAAACACGGATTTATCACAGAAAAATAAAAAAAAAGTCACCTGCACAAGTGTTAACCCTTTGAGTGCCAGAGGGGTACGCAACGCATTGCTCTGCAATGCGTTGCGTACCCCTCTGGCACTCAAAGGTTAATATGGTATAACTACTTGAATGCTAGGAAAATGTTGGAGAGCGCTCTCGCTCTCTCTCGTCCAAGAGGTAATATTGCGGTTAGGTTATAAATCAGTTTCATAATAGTACAAGAAACTAAAAAAATACACTGGACAGTCATATCCTGAGACCTGATAGCATCACTGGATGGATGAAGGTCAAACGTTCTGTTACCTTCATTATATCCGCAAGGTAACGAGTAGAACTCCCATTTGCGTATGCAGTTTGCACAACTCCCATTTTCAATCTTAAATCTACCTGCAGGAGTCAAAAGCAGAAGTGGTTATTATTATTAATACAATGGCACACGGAAGCCTTTTGGGTGAGAAAACATATCTAAAGATCTAAAATACAGATTAGATAGAAGTGCTACATGAAATCCTTTATTCTAAAGAAGGCCACATTTTGTGAAGCAATGCACTGGAGATTTATCTAGTAAATATGGCCTTTATTAAAAATGCCGGCAATTGTCTCCTGCATTGATCACCTATCCTACTGGTGCGAAAGCGCATGTGACCATTTAAGTATTTCACCATGTCGCCTGGATTAAAATAGCGACATGACAATCTCGCAGTGCATGAAAGCACGAGATTGTCATGTCGCATAATCAATGGTCGCTCACATTACTTATACAGCCAGCCAGTCAGTGAAAATCCCGTTGTTGTGAGATAACAGAAAGGTAAGAAAAAACAAAATGTTAAGACTCAAATGTAAGGTGATTCGCTTCAGTTTAAGCCTTGACATTTTTTTTTCCTTACCTTTCTTCCGGGGCAGCCTCCTTCCGTTAAGGATTTCATTTCCTCTAATCCACAGACAGGCAAAGCTCAAGTAGGGCTGATGGGAGTTGTTGTGCATGACGGGCAGGCAGACTCCTATCTCATGCTGACTTTTTGAACATACTCAAACGGAAGGGGAAGCGATCACCGTCTGGCTGTATAAGTAATGTGAGCGACCACTGACTATGCAACAAGACAATCTCACGCTTTCATGCACTACGAGATTGTCATGTCGCTATTTTAATCCAGGTGATATGGTGAAAGACTTAAATGCTCTTTCACGTGTGACCTTTCAAAAGGATACCAATGCTAGGGAGGTGTCAGGAGGGGTCCTGATACACCCTTGAGGTCTGAACGATTTATTTAACATACAATTAAAGTATATTATATATATATATATATATATATATATATATATATATATATAATAATAATACACATATACAGGCAACCTATTAACCCTATGAGTACCAGAGGGGTAGAAAACATATTGCAATACAAATTCAACAAGGGCATGTTGTAAAAAACTGGAGAACAATGTTGAATTTAAATAGTGATAGAAGAAAGTCATTGGAGCATTATAAGTCGAATTTTAAAGGGAGGGGGTTAAAATGTTGATTGTGAACAATATTTGTTGAATTAAAATGGTTAAAGTAAGTACTATAATCCGGTTTCAAAGGGGGGTTAATATGTCGAGGGGTGCACTCTATGTTGGATTTCTATGATGTATACTATATTCTCCAAACGACGATGGTTTTGAAACTGTCGTTGTGGCTTCTACGTCTCAACTCTGTGGCAGAAGATTACAGACAAAAAAACACAAAACAGGTGGTAATACTGAGCGTGGGCAATAGAATGATACTTGCACGTTGTTTAGTTTTTTGACTGGCAGTGCATATAATTACAGCTGATTTTGTTTTCACAAATCGGGTAATAGGCTACTAAAACCTGACTTAAAAAAACACAACGCCTGTTTTTTTGGGGGGTTTTAGCGCTGGTAATTGAATAGAGCCCCTAGAGAGCAGAAGGTTTAACCCAGTGGGTTGTTTGGCCCAAATGCCTTGATCAGTTGTTCAGATTACACAGCAGTCATTATTTTGGTGGTTGGGCCTAAATACCGCTGGCAGTGGTTGCAGAGATAACATGAAGCATACAATCACTGGAAAGATAATGGGTGTAAAAGGGCATAAAGGTGAATGTTGCATTACCTTCACCAACAGTTCTTTAATGAAGGTGCTTATTAAAGTGGCTATTTTGTCTCCATCAAGTAGATGAAAGTGTCCAGCACTGTCATTATAATAGTAAACAATACGATCAGCATCTCCATCATAAGAGCAGCAACGTTCATTACACTTCATTTCTATACCTGGAAAAGAAAGGGATGGAAATGAGGGCATTTAGGGCAATACTCATCATTAAGCTAAAGAAGTGCATTTCTGGAGCAAACCAACTGCAACCATATGGGGGAAAATATACTTTAATATAAACTGAGCTTATGCTAGGGAGGTCTCCAAAGCATTGCAAAATCTAGCATCGCTCCATTTAAGTCAGTGGGAATTTGGGGAACTTTTAATTCTCCTCTGTGCTACAGATTGTTTGCCTCAGGGTTACTCCCCTTTTTTCTTTACTTAAAGGAACACTGACACCATAAAATGAAACCAATTGATATAACTACATCTAGCAAAAGTAAAAATTAATTGTTCATATGTTATATCCCTAAAAGTTAATCCTATACATGTGTAAATTGTTGTGCTGTTTGTATTGAGATTAGTGCTAAAGTCTATTAATTCATTGTGGTTAATGCCTATTGCTCTTGTGCTGTTATCTTATCTCAGCCCATACACAGATAATCCTGGAGAGTTAATGGGAACCCTGGAAAAGGCAGGGATGTCTGCTCCCTCAGAGCACATGTAACAGTAGATTTTAGGTCTCGGAAAACAAACAGAGAACGCTTACGGACAGTAGCATTAGGAACAGGGTATTTTAGGTATTATTGTCCTTTTTATGTCCTAATGACTGTAATCATCAAGCTAAAGAATAAATTCTGGAGCAAACCAACTGCACCATGTGGTTGTGGAAGAAGTGAAAATTCCCACTCATGTAAATCAGCATTTTTATCCCTTGGATACAAAAGAGGTCTCCAACACATTGTTCAGTGATGCACTGCAGACCTCTAGCACTTGGGGGATTAAAAGTCACATTTAAATCAATGGATCACTGTGGAATTTTTTTTCACCCCTGTGATCCAGTTGAATTGCCCCAGAATTACTACTACTCTTTTTTTTTTTTTCTTCACATAATGCACTTATTAAGCCACAGATGGACATTGTGAGGCCCTCCGGCTGTTAAGAAATACAATCACAACAGCTGGAGGGCATAAGTGCCCAACCTTGCCTTAGACTGCAAAGTAATGAAAAGCCAAAAGCCAATCCCCATTTCATGCATGTCACTAACCAGAAGATGTCATAAACACAGTAGATATGGTTAAAACAACACATTCATCTACAGCAGCATTTCTCAACTCTAGTCATCAGGACACATCAACAGTGCAGATATTCAAGATATACCTTGCTCGTTATCAGTGTACATCAGTGGCTCAGTCTCTGGCATTGCTCAACCAGTTAACCAGTTCCTACATCAGGGATATCCTTAAATCTTGACCTGTTGGTGTGTCCCAAGCTGATTATCACTGCTCTAGAGATTTGCTATATTATCTGGGACCTCTCAGAGTGCTGAGCCAAATTTAAGAGACTCAGGGACAAATTCTCAGGGTGACAGAGTCCAGTGTTACCCACTGCCAATGAACTTCTTTAGTTTCCAAATCAGTGCCATTTGTACCAGAAAGGCAGAATCACTGCTGTATACCTTCGGGTATTCAAAAATGATCTACTGTGTTTCCTACCATATGTATGTGAAGCAGGGAAATACAATAAATAAACAGTGTAAAGGATGCCATTCCAGCAATACACAAACACATATGCATACAGTTTGTATATTCGCCCCCACAATGCACTGGAGACCTCTCTAGCATTCAGTGGGTTAAAGCCCAATTTATCAGGATTTTTTATTTTTCTCCTATGGTGCAGAATAACTCCAGTTTGATGTATAAATATGGGCCAAAATGACTAATTACACTGAAACTGCTCAATATTCAGTGTAGAGAGAAGAGAAAACTCTACCATTACAGTGAATAATAATAAAACACAGACCGGTTTCAGATACCATTCACAATCTTAGTTATGAAAGGGATAGTAATACCTGGATTTAAGAAGGTTTAATATCGCTCATATGAAAAAAATAAATGAAATGAAGTAAATCCGTTAATTAAAGATGTGTATTTTTTATACATATACACATACATGGAGGCAGGCACACTTTGTAGACCGTTCTAATGAAGTATTTCTTTGTAGATAATGCTATTTTGGCTCTGATGAAGAACCGTCTGGTCAAATGACCAAAATCTCTATGTATCAGCTAGATCGCTGACGTGAGGGGGGGGGGGACTTTAAAAGCTTATAAATCTTAAAATATGCTTCTTTAAGCAATGGGATTTACTTCATTTTTTTTTCATATGAACAATATTAAACCTTCTTAAATCCAAGTATTACTATCCCTTTAAGGTAATGACTGCCAGAGATGATGCCAAATACAGCTAAGTAAATTCTTAAAGGGATAGTAATACTTCATTTTAACTTTATTTTATTTTGTAGGCATTAAAAAAACATGAAGAATGATATAAGTCTTATCTCTGAAACCTTTATGGTTTAAGAGATATTCACAAACAAAGTATCCCCCCCCTGTTCAACCAGATCAGAAGGGAGATGCCCAGGTAGACTGCAGAGAGGGACAATCTTCAGTTAAGATAATGGAAAAAGCTGAAAAACTTGTCAAGGGAGGAAGGGCTTTCATTGTTTTCATACAAAGAAAATTGTCCCCTTCTGTTATCTGTACTGTCATACAACCAGACTCACATCTGAGAAGAGATGGCTTACACTAGGAAAAAGGGGCGGGGAGGGGAACTTTGCTTGTGAATATCTCATAAACCATAAAGGTTTGAGAGATAAGACGTATATCATTCTTCATGTTTTTTTAATGCCTACAAAATAAAATAAAGTTAAAACAAAGTATTACTATCCCTTTAACTTTGCTAACCCTTTCAGTGCCAGAGAGGTATCCAACCCATTGTAACACAATAGATTGGATGGATACCTCTGTGGCATTCAAATGGTTAAAGGGATTGTAAAATAATATATATGTTTTGTATGGATTTTTCTGCTCAGCAAAAGGGCTCCATCTGCTGGAAGGTGCTTACTGAAAAGTCACCACATTATAAAATATAAATTCTGTAGCAGGAGAGGTGAAGGTTTTTCCTGGTGGCCCTGTTCCTATTGTAGTCTCTTGACCAAAGGATGTTTCACTATAAACAATAAAAATCGTAACCGTCCATTACCGTTATGGAAGTCAGCACAACTACAGACTGCCTTTATGATGGCAGATACAATAGCTTTAAAGTTGACCTGTCATCTTGATTCTTTTTTATTTTTTTACATATTTGAAAACTTCACTTTGAACTGCCTATGTGTCATGTTAACCTATAGTCCAGCAGATATAAAGTATAGGAAATATTCACAATTCTTTCTGGGAAAAGTGAAAGACTACTGGCACAGAACAGTGATTAATAGTGCTTATGAAACATCACTGAAAACATAAAATACTTCATTAGCATATGAAATGTCACTGGTACTTCACAGGTACTGAAATTAGCATATACAAGCATTCGGTACCTGGTATGAATACCTCAACTGTAATTTTGTCTTTTGGCTAACATGACACATAGGCTGTTTTTAACCCCTTAATTACTGGGGTATCAGCGCAGCGCCACAACGTCAGCGGATCTTTTTTTTTTGTTTGTTTTTGTTTTCCGGTTCCGGACTCCCCGAACGGCATGCAGCCGCAGGGGGAGCCCGGAACTCCATGACGGTCATAATACGTCATGGGTCGTTAAGGGGTTAAATATGCACAATTGGATCAAGGTGACAGGTCCTCTTTAAGACTGAATTGGTGATCTGTTTAGGAAATAGTTATATAGAGTTATGCAGTGTAGCATAACTAAACAAGATGCTGATCAGCGGGATCATATTTTCTGCAATCAAGAATACATTTTATTCAAATTAGCAACTGCTTCACTTTTTTTTAAAGTGGAATTTTCACATATTAATAAGTCGCCCTTCAATCATTAAACATATGGCGACTAGCTTGAAAATATGTGTCTTACCTATCAAAAGTGCCAGATTCTAAAGAAATGTTTACTTTTCGGAGACCGGAAGCCAGCGCAGACATCTTCTCTGCGAGCCTGAGGCGTCAGTCCCGGTCTCCTGTAAGAAGCATTGCAGTGTGCCACAAGGTAACCGGAAGGGACTGACTAACCTGGCCATCAGTCTCCGAAGAGTAAAGATTTCTTTAGAACCTGGCACTTTTGATAGGCAAGTCAAGTATTTTCAAGCTAGTCGCCATATGTTTAAAGTAGAGATGCACCGATACCAATTTTTTAAGACCGAGTACAAGTACCGATACTTTTTTCAAGTACTCACCGATACCAATTACCGATACCTTTTTTTTGCGGTCATTTGCCAGTTTTCTAAGTACCTACATGTTTTAGGTACTTGGAAAACTGGCAAATGACCGCAAAAAAAAAAGTATTGGTAATTTGTATTGGTGAGTACTTGAAAAATATTATGTGTGTGTGTATATATATATTATATATATATATATACACACACACATACATACACATATACATACACACACACACACCACCTCTTGATTCTCCCTTTTTGACTCTTTCTCCCACCTTTTGCTTCATTCTACCCCCTTGAGCCCCCTTTTGTCTTGGCTTTTGATCCCCCTTTCTCCCACTCCTCCTTGACTCACCCTTTTGCCTCTCTCTCCCTCCTGATCACCCCTCCTTTTGCCTCTTCTTGGCCCCCCTCCTTTGGTCTCCTGATCCTTCCTCCTTTTGACTTTTTCTCCCTCTTCACCCCACCACTGTCTGCCTCCTTTACTCTCCTCTGCCGGGTGCTCGCTGTTCTCTCGCGAGCCCCGGCAGAGGGCAGCGTCGGAGCGTTGCCATGGTAACCCGCGGCAATGCTCCGACGCTGTAGGAGTGAGAGAGGTGACCGGGGAGCATTGTGAGCAGCTCCCCGGGCTCCCTCTCTGCAGCACCGACCCTGACACAGGGTATCGGTGCTGGCATCGGCCGCATTTGAGCGAGTACAAGTACTCGCGCAAATGCTGGTATCGGCACCGATACCAGTATCGGTATCAGTGCAACCCTAGTTTAAAGATTGAAGGGCGACTTATTAGTATGTGAAAGTTCTTCTTTAAAGGGGATCTCTTACATATATAGAAGTAATGCTCATTAGTTATTATTATTATTTATTTATTTTTTTTTTAAAAAGAAAACGTTATCTGCGCAAAAATAAATGTTTAAAAAGTGCCCAGAAGCCTACTTCCTGCTTGCAGCACTGTCTCTGCTCCAATCCCACTACCTAGAATCCTACGATGACGGAGGCTTTCTTTCTCTAAGCTGGAGTGATCTCATTGGCAGAGATCGATATCTAGCCAATGAGACCACTCCAGCTTAGAGACAGACAGCCTCCGTCATCGGAGGATGCTGTGTAGCGGGACGGGAGTAGAGGCAGAACGGCAAGCCAGAAGTAGGCTGCTGGGCACTTTTTAAACATTAATTTTTGCACAGATAACTTTTTTTAAAAAAATGAACAACATTTTAAACTTTTTCGCTAAATGCTCTAACTGATGAGCATTACTGCTATATATGTGAGATCCAGTTTAAATAAAATGTATAAACGGCCCAAAAATCTGATAAAGCCCACTAGAGGCTGAAAAAAACATTTTGACTTTTGCAGTTTCTATTAAGCAGGGAAAATCTACCATTTTGGTGCTGAACTGTCTGTGGGTAGGACCACTGATAAGAATATGTCAATTTCTGTTCTGTAATTGCACAAGGAAGTGAAAAATGTGACTTAGCAACATCTAAGAGGACACTGTCCCCAAGACTACTAATGGATCTATTTAATAACCCTATTTCATAACCAGTACTAAGACTGAGCCAAGCAAATCTCTGTTGTTCTTTATTATGACATTAGCACCTGCGCCAATAAGCACACAACACCTTCTCCTGCATTTACACTGAGCATATTTAAATATCAAGATGCAGGTAGACATTTTCCCTGTATTGTCTAGCCAAATTCATGAGCTTGCATTTGTCGGTGTTGAACTGCAGCTACCATTTACATGTCCAGTGCCCCAATTTGTCCAAATCCCCAAATAAAAGAAACAATCAGTTCTGCTTGTATAACCTTGCATAATGTTGTGTTATCAGTCAACACCAAACACATGTAAAAATGTTGCAGTAGTTTCCCTTTGACCCCATGCATGACAGGCTAGTGTCCTTACCCCCAGGAGGCTTTTGCTGCACTTTAACATAATCAGCTCCACACACGTAGTTGAGTTTTCCTTTGGAGCCATCATTAAAAAGTTGCACTGAAAGTGCAGGCTGAAGATGCTGCTCCATCTCCTTCAGTTTAAGAGCACCAATACCATTTGCACCATCTACAATCAAGCATCTGTGTTGATCCCCACAGCTATGAGCCTAAAGACAACAGTGGTCAGATTAGTGACATGACAACTATCAAAGTGGTTAACCTCTCAAATGCAAGAGATGTTAAATTGACCCCAGAAATAATTATATAATACATGTTGCCCATTATATAGTAGATGTCTGGGGATAGCATTTCAGAAAAGCTTTCTTTGAATTTGAACATCTGTAGAGTACATATACACAACAGCACATCATCAGAAACCAACACACTGATACTCATGCCCCAGAGTCCACTAGAACTTATATTTATCCTAGGAAAGGGTTTACTCCTGAGCCTTGCTTTTACAAGGAGATACAGAGGACAGCAGATATGAGAGAAAGGTAGGAGAAACGAATTCCAGGGATGGTGTAGACTGCTGCTGTAAAGACTGTCTTAGACACAAATTTCACCCAGAAGGGAATCTCCATGCACCACCATCAGGGGAGGTCACTTCTAATTAGTATACCAAAGCATTATCTGAGCTCTTAGCTCTTGTGGATAGATTAGAGAGATAGACAGAAACTATGCCCTTGGAATTTAAGTGTCGCTTACAGTGCTTAATTTGAGTGGACTTTCTTAGATAGTTGCCCTGTATATACAGCAATCAGGTATATCTAAATTACAGGGTTTGTTTTTGTATCCAGCTCTGCCGAATCTGAACAGAGACATATTACTACCTTGAGAACTCTTTATGTCCCATCAGGATCACGGGTCGACTCTCTTTATGGCTAATCTCATTCAGACTGATACGCTATTGTGTGTGTGTGTGTGTGTGTGTGTGTATGTGTATATATATATATATATGAATATAGATAGATATTTAGAGAGTGAGAGACATCTGACTGCTATATGAAATGATAGATGGTAAGTCCTTACTAAAAGTCAATTACTCCTATAGGTAAAATTCACCTTTCAGGAAACCACACACATTACAACACATTTAAGGAAAGGTAACCTTTTATTCTGATTTTAAATATTTTGCAAGAGTATAATATGTAATGTCAGATTATCTTTACTCTGTGTTATACTTATGTCCCTGACAATGAGGTAGTTGAATTTCTGAATCCAGGGAGTTTTCCATCTGTCAGAGTAAGCAGGGATATTCATATAATGTTGCAAGTCTCCTTGCAGTACTGATTGATCTGCTGTAGAGGCAGGCTTTACTACATTGTCTTTTTATATCTTTCAAAGCCCCATACAGAATGTTAACACAAATAGAATGCTAAAAGAAATTTAAAGAGGAACTTTCAACTATTAATAAGTCACCATGCAATCATGAATCATATGGCGACTAGCTTGAAAATACACGTCTAATACACGTCTTTCCTATCAAAAGTGGCAAATCCTAAAGAAATTTTTACTCTTTGGAGACTGACGGCCAGATTAATGCAGTCTGCTCGTCTGCGCTGTCAGTCCCTTCTGGTTACCATGTGGCACGCTGCTATGCTTTACAGGAGACCGGGATGACGCCGCAGGCACGCAGACAAGATGTCTGCGCTGTTACTTGGCTTCTGGTCTCCAAAGGGTAAAGATTTCTTTACAATCTGCCACTTTTGATAGTTAAGACATGTATTTTCAAGCTAGTCGCCATATTCTTAATGATTGAATGGAGACTTATTAATAGGTGAAAGTTCTGCTTTAAAAAATTCAGATAGCTCCCTGCTAAATGATGTAGCTTCCCACCCACACTTATCCTACATGATCTCTAAGATGCTTCTGATACTGTTGAACATCCTCTTCATATTAAAGTAATTTACTTTCTTGGTATTTGATGCAGTGCATTATATTTCTCTTGGTTCAAACACACTGCTCATGTTTCTTCCTGGTCATCCATCTGTTGGTGTTCCTCAGCTACAATCTGGGGCCCCTTCTGCTCTGCTTTACAAATCCTCATTGGGAACATTAGTCTCTGCTGCCAATTTCTGTTTTCCATGGTTTAAAAAATGTGGCACAAACCAAAATTCTAGTAATAATTATAATTTATGGAATAAATACAAATTTACTATTTTAAACATGATGACCAAAAGCGACTACCAAATTTCTCCACTCACATTCAAGCTGTAAAATCTGTAACACTGTCAGAATCTACTTAATCCTCTTTCACATAACTGATTGGGACAGCACATGACAATTCAATCACAGCTAAAGCAAAAAGTTCTGGGCAAGATGGAAAAACATCACTGGATACAGTTTTGTGGGTAGAAATAGCAGAACATTGTGTAACCAGTCATTCATTTGACTGGATTATTCACATTTTATGACTAAAAAACATTGATGATTTCATTTTTTATACAGATGCAGAAAATCATACAAATTATATAATATAAATCACACACACACACACACACACACACACACACACACACACACACACGTACAGAGTAAGAATTATGACACGGACAGACAGCAGCATTCTTAATACCAATGGTTGGATGTTCCAAATAGAAGCGAAGCGGAGAGGAGATATTCTAAGGGTAAACCAAATGAACTATAGAAGAAACAACATTCCCATTAATTTAAACTGGAGATTTTATCCAAACAAATGCTAGAGAGGTCACCAGTATGCATTCAAGGGGGTTAATATCCCCATTTAAGTCAATGGAGATTTGGGAATGTTTAGTTCTTCCTTACAGTGCAACTGGTTTGTCCCAGAATTCATCCACTTTTCTTTCGAACATGTAGAGCCTAAACTGTGCTAGCTTCAATGATTTTGCATCGAATACAGTTCAATTAATATTTAAAAATAAAGAAAACAATTTGTCACTGTTTCATCACATATAACGTTTTACCTGCTTGACCAAATCCTTAAAGGCACTAGACAGTTTTTGATAATATCCTTCTATTGTAGGTTTCCCATATCCTTCATGTGTATTACAACAGCAGATGATATAATGCAGCTGTGGTGTGGTCACTAGACCATAATCTTGGAATATAAAAAATACAAGAAAGGAATTAAGCTATAGATTTGAGTATTTCAATTGACAGTCTGCATGACTTCATATACCAAAGCGTTAATAAGTTGTCATTTGTATATTAAAATAAAGATTTATGCTTGAAAAATTTGCTAGAGAGACCATTCAAAGAAAGTGTATATTTTATTTTGGACATAAAGCACAAAGAACAAGAGCAGTAATTCTGGGGAAAACCAACACACAATAGTAAACACATAAAAATTCCTAGCTGATTGAAATTGGTATTTTAACCCAATCCTCTCTAGCATTCAATGAGAATCAGGGAACATAACTGGCAGTTCTCTGCCCTTTTAAAGATGGTGCACTTATATAGTCAGAGTAATCAAGGTGGGCTTGGACTGGAGATATAATTTTAAAGAGGGGGATATATAAAACTGGAGTAATGAGGAAAGAGTGTGTAAAATTGTCCCAAAGTGACATATGCGTATATATGAATGTTTAGATACATTTGTCCAAGTACTGACACAAATCAGTTGATTATTTTGAAAAAGTGGAGTAGAGCCATTACATACCTTGGTATTTGGATTCTAAAGCAGTTACTCCATCTATAACAGCATAGGAAAGGGTTTCACTGCTTGGCCTAAGTGATGAAAGAAAACATCAACTCACAAAACTTAATACATAAAGTCTATTTAACGCATTTATTTTTCAAACATTCATAGATACTAGCTAACTATGGCCTAGATTTCAATGCATCAGAGAAAATATGCCAAGTGCCCAATTCTGCATCAGTAGATATTTTCTGATGGCCAATTCTGCACTAACATTCTGGCCAAAAGTTAGAATCGGTTTGTCAAAGTGACTATTTGTAAAACACAAATCAAAAAACAAAAAACAATTCCCTTTAGAATCCTTTTGAAGATCTGGAAAATGCTCCATAATTATCCCAAGATGAGGCTCCAGTAGCCCACAGGAAGTGGATGGCCAACGGCCTCTTCCCTTGGGCTTCATCAAGCAGGGGAAACTTGAGGGTTAGGGATCAGGAACCTGCCCATACCCACATCTCTGCCACACACCGCTAACCCTTCCATAGCCAGATCACTAAAATGTTGCGACACCTGCAACAGAGGTGTTAATCTTCATTTTGAAATAAATAAATAAATAAGACAAGCCCCAGCCACACCATCCAAACAAATAATTAACACCTCTACTATCACTGTAGCTAGTGGTGGTCATGGCATTTGTCAGTCGAGTGGGGATGGAATCTCCAGCTGCTAAATGGAGCATTGCAAATAAATTCAAAATGGAGGCCCTCACTAACGGAAGGATCTAGATTTATCTGCTTTTTTTTCCCACAGATTACTTGTATTCTATTTTTATTTGATTAAAGGGGAACTCTTACCGCTATAAAAGTTCTCCTCATCGTAATGTTCCTTTTGAGGTAATCTGTAATCAGTCTTTTTTTTTTTTTTTTTTTAATTTAATGCAGGCTATCCCGAGATTTAACATGTTAAAAATGAGCTGGTGACATCAGTTCAGGACAGCTCTTGCCAATGAGACTGCTCCAGCTCACATGGAGAAATCCTAAGGCAGAGTAGGAGGTAAGAACAAGGCACTACTTGGGGTGGGGAAGAGACGAAAATACAAAAGCTGCAGGACAGAGCTGTCCTGAACTGACGTCACTGGCTCATTTTTAACATGTTAAATCTCGGGATATACTGCATTAAATTCAATTAAATAAAAATTAAAAAAAAAAAAGAATTTTAGTCTTACCTGTTAAATCCTTTTCTCTTAATCCATACAGGTTACTGGTAACTTTTGGTAGGCGATCAGCCCCTTTAAGTAGGCAGGTACAATTCTGAGAAGTGACTGCTGGGTGGAGCCTACCTCCTCTCCTTAGCTTGCAGCTAGCCAATCCCCATCTAGTAAGATTTGAAAACTAACTACTGACTAGGTAGTAAGAAGGTAAAGGAAGACTCCTGTGAGCATGAACCCGAAAGGACCCCCACCTTCTGCCTCAGGAGAGCTAAGTATGGTCCCTTGACAGGGTGGGAGACCAGTAACCTGTATGGACTAAGAGAAAAGGATTTAACAGGCAAGACTAAAATCCTCTTTTCTCTGTCGTCCAATACAGGTTACTGGTAACTTTGGGATGTCCAACCATTAAGTTCCACAGGGCAGGAAGAAAGGCAAGGACCAGGCGCAGGGCCCAAAGTCACCAGAGCACCAATGAATCAACAGATCATGAATAGCTCAACAATAACCACAAAGTGTCAACGGACACCGAACAGGGGTAAAACAGACCCCAGGAACACTGATCTAGAGCCAACAGGGCTCAAACGTGAAAGAGTACTGAGAGACTAATGAGATCCTAGACAGGCAAGGCTGCCTCCAGGATCTTCCTCCCAAAATTGGCATCAGCCGATGCAAGCACATCCACACGGTAGTGTTTCGAGAGAGTATGCACAGACGACCAAGTGGCCTCCTTGCACAACTGATCAGCTGAGGCCTGATTCTTGTAGGCCCAAGATGTCCCAATAGACCTCATAGAATGAGCTGTGACCCGAAAGGGACCAGGCTTCTTCCTAAGTTCATAAGCCTTATGAATAGTGGACTTGATCCAAGCAGCAATGGTTACCTTGGAAGCAGGCTTCCCTGCCCTGGGACCCTCAGGAATAACAAAAAGAGTGTCGGACTGCCTACTTAAAGGGGCTGATCGCCTACCCAAATTTACCTGTAACCTGTATTGGACGACAGAGAAAACGGATTACAAATTACCTAAAAATTAACATTATGGTGAGGAGAATTTTTATAGAGGTGAAAGTTCCCCTTTAAAGTGGAACGGTCATGCTAATAAGATTGACCCCCCCATTATATTTCTAACCTAGCAATATGCAAAGTCTTACTGTCTTTATGCTAAATAAGTTTGCGTTACAGGTGAAAATACACAATGCTGATTTGGTTAATTCCGAGAGCGTGCGCTGAAAGCATTTTGAGTACCACTGGGAGAAAGGGGCTATATAAATACTAGATATTATTATTATTATTTGACTTACCTGGTGTCTCTACCAATAGCTACTGATGCCTCATGTTCCATATTGATAGACTCCTGCTGGATTATGTCAGTCAGCACCGACTGCAGTTCATGCTCCTCTGCATTGGCAAGGTTAGTGGCATAGACTTCCCATGCCTGTGCCAACATCTCTCCCATGGGATCCACAAGTTTTACACCATTATCTTCCTGCACAACAGTGCAAACATATATTGAATTAATGTGCTAGGAAGAACTGGGGCAATTCAAATACACTGCATGAGACAAAAAAAATCCCCAAGATTCACACTCATTTAAATTGGGCTTTTAGTAATGCATTGGAGGCCTCCATTGCATTCAAGGGGTTAAATGTCCCATTTAATTCAATGGGAATATGTATTTATCCTCTATGTTGCAGTTGCTTTGCCTTGGTTCAACCTCAGAAAGTAATTAAGATACTTAGAAATCTTGTCCCTTCAAGTACCTGGAGAAACACTGTGGGGCTGTGATTTGCGTGTCCAAATGAGGTAATTCATGTCATAATGTAGGTACGGCTTAACTGGGCGGGTGGTGTTGTGTGGTTGAAAGGAGGAGCGTGCCATGAAGCGGGCAGGAAAGTGGGCAGAATGGGTTGGAAAGTGAGGGGTTTACCACTGAACTTCTTTAGCCAGAGAATTATCCATTGTCCCCAAAGACCCAGTAATGCAACCCAAGGTATGAAAATTGAATATAGAAAATGAAGGAACTTCTACAACTGGTATTCTTACTATACCTCTGGGTTGTGAGATGCAGTCACCATAACGCCAATAACGGACTTCATTTTTTTCGACCTCAGCACAGCAAGCAAGCCCATGCGGTACATGACGTGGTCCAGATGTTCCGCTTTGGTGCGAAATCCTGCTGTGCCATACTGGAGGATGAGTCCAGCAGGTTTGGCATGCTGAGAGGAAAACTTCATTACTGATTCCATGTGCATCTTGATAGCTGTAATATGGAATCCAAAATAAGAATAGAACACGCTGTTAGGCACGTGACAGACATTAAATGTGCTGAATAAACAAAATCCAAACTTAGCCAAGGTGTTTGACATGAAAAAAACAAATTTGCTTGATAATGAATAAGTTTACTTTCGCTTAAGCTGTTTGTATGTTTTCAGTTATTAAAATGCAACCTGAAGTACTGGGATTCACATGAGCTGTACACAACAGCCTACAGACCTAACTGGGATTCACATGTGCTGTACGCAACAGCCTACAGACCTAACTGGGATTCACATGTGCTGTACACAACAGCCTACAGACCTAACTGGGATTCACATGTGCTGTATGCAACAGCCTACAGACCTAACTGGGATTCACATTTGCTGTACGCAACAGCCTACAGACCTAACTGGGATTCACATGTGCTGTACGCAACAGCCTACAGACCTAACTGGGATTCACATGTGCTGTATGCAACAGCCTACAGACCTAACTGGGATTCAAATGTGCTGTATTCAACAGCCTACAGACCTAACTGGGATTCACATGTGCTGTATGCAACAGCCTACAGACCTAACTGGGATTCAAATGTGCTGTATGCAACAGCCTACAGACCTAACTGGGATTCACATGTGCTGTACGCAACAGCCTACAGACCTAACGGGGATTCACATCTGCTGTACGCAACAGCATACAGACCTAACTGGGATTCACATGTGCTGTACGCAGCATCCTACAGACCTAACTGGGACTCACGTGTGCTGTGAGCAGCATCCTACAGACCTAACTGGGACTCACGTGTGCTGTGAGCAGCAACCTACAGACCTAACTGGGATTCACATGTGCCGTGCGCAACAGCCTACAGACCTAACTGGGATTCACATGTGCTGTGCGCAACAGCCTACAGACCTAAGTGGGATTCACATGTGCTGTGCGCAACAGCCTACAGACCTAACTGGGACTCACGTGTGCTGTGAGCAGCATCCTACAGACCTAACTGGGACTCACGTGTGCTGTGAGCAGCATCCTACAGACCTAACTGGGACTCACGTGTGCTGTGAGCAGCATCCTACAGACCTAACTGGGACTCACATGTGCTGTGAGCAGCATCTACAGACCTAATAAACTGGAAACAACTCTGTACATTACAGTAGTAGTGAACTGCAAATCTTTCCATGCAGGAGCAATCTCATGGGATTACATGGAAGCTCAGAAAAGGAAAGCTCTAACATAAAACTGTGGCCACTGTCTCCTATAGGTCTAATGAAAAGAACTTGAATAAAAATAATAAAAAATAACTTATATAGTGTTTTTCTTCCAATGGGACCCAAAGCAGTTTACAGTTTTTCATCAGAACAGAGACAGTAGTAGTAGGACAGTGGTTCTCAAACCTTTGGTTGTGGTGGAACCTTTTAGATTCATACTACATTTTTGCAGTTGGATCAATCCTTTTAACCCCTTAGATGCTAGAGATCTCCAAAGCATTGCTTCTCAATGTGTCTGAGACTTCTCTAGCATTCAAGGGGTTAAGATAAGATCAGGCTCAAATACATATGAATGCTTATTACAACTGGTTAACCCCTTAACGACCCTTGATGGTCCTGGTACGTCATGGGTAAAAGTGACTAAACGACCCATGACGTACCAGGACCGTCATGGATTTTAGAGCTCCTCATGTGGCTGCACTCCATTTGGGGAGCCCTGAGTCAGAACGGCAAATAAAAAAAATAAAAAAATGCTCCGTGGTCCTTTAGTGACCGCCACGTGCGTGACTGGTTGTTAAAGGGTTAAATTATTGGGACAAAATGCATTGGGTAAGTTACCAGGCAATCGTGTCTCAAATGTTTTGTTCTCTAAGAAGCAGTTGGGTTATATCCACATGTACCAGAACAACTGGATAGGTAGAAATGTCCCTGCCTTCCATATGGCCACTGGAAGTTGAAGAACCACGCATGGATTTGTGGTTACACCATTCTTATTCCTATTTGCCTTTAAAATGGAACCATCACTCTAAATAAAGCCCGCCCCAATAATTAGGCATATAGCGATATGCTTAGAAACAGTGCCATTATTGAGCATAAGTAACACGTTATTAAGAAATCCTACTTCTTCTGAGACTGACAGCCAGGCTTCTTGCTTTAGAGGCATCTACGTGCCTGCACTGTCAGTCCCTTCCTGTTACCTTAAGGTACAATGCAATGCCTCCTAGAGGAGACCGGGAAGGACAGTGCAGGCGTGCAGATGTCTCTAAGCCAAGATGTCTGCGTGTGTGACTGGCTGCCAGTCTCAGAAGAAGTAGCATTTCTTAATATCGCTGTACTTATGCAAGATAATAGCACTATTTCTAAACTTATCACTATATGCCTTATTATGGGGGGGACTTTATTTAGGGTGATATTTCTGCTTTAAAGCAGAACTACCAGCCCATAGCAAGTTTATCTTAAATAACTCCCCATCTGGCGACAACCTGCTCAGTAAGGCTAGTCGCCAGAATTATTACCTTATTAAAAAGATTTCTCCTTTCTTCCCTGGCTGACAGGCAGGATGGAGTGCGGACATCTTGCCATAGTGACATCCACACGCCTGCTCTGTCAGTCCCTTCCGGAGCCGGACAGCTCCTAGCAATGCCTCCTAGAGCCGGCTTGGACTGACAGAGCAGACGTGCAGATGTCACTATGGCAAGATGTCCGCACTCCATCCTGCCTGTCAGCCGGGGAAGAAAGAAGAAATCTATTTAATAAGGTAATAATTCTGGCGACTAGTGCTACTAAGCAGCTAGTCACCAGATGGGGAGTTATTTAAGATAAACTTGTTATGCGGTGGTAGTTCCGCTTTAACGTTGTCCATTCATCTTGAATTCAAGTTTGCATATTTGAAAACTTCATTAAAAAAAGATGATATATCTTTTTAGCCAAAAGACCAGCAGATACATAGATTAGGAGATATTTACACATTTATTTAAGCTTGGTAAGGCCTCAGAGTGTAGTACCATATGTTAATGTATGTCAGTAATGTTTTTCAGTGTGGTTTTCCACACTAATGAAGCTCTGTACACTGAGAAACTTTCACTTTTTCCAGAAATAAAAGTATCAATAATCTATGTGCAGCTGCTGGACTTCTGGCTACAATAAGCACACAGTCAATTCTGAGTCAAGTTTTTATATATGCAAACCGTAATATTGTAGAAATTAAAAAAATAAATTAACCGGTGCAAGTCCCGTCATTCAAACATGTATAGTTTGAGCTATATAAGCGGATAAATTCCCCCCCCCCCCCTTTTCACAGACGTTAGTGCTCTAGCTGACAGACGGAGATCCTGGTCCTGGGACTGGACATCAGCTCTTCAGCAGAGCGAAATATCGTTGTCTAGAAAAAAACACTTAATTGGAATGGTCTACAAAGTGTGCCTGGTTTGCAAGCACACTTTGTAGACTGTTCCAATTAAGTATTTCTTTTTAAATAGCTCTATTTCGGCTCTGCTGAAAAGCCACTGTCCGGTCCCGAGACCGGGATCTCCTTCTGTCAGCTAGAGCGCAGATGTCTGTGAAAGGGGCAGGAGGGGGGAAGTTTAGCAGCTTAGATCTCTCACGCTATACATGTTTGAGAGATTGGACTTGCTCCAGTTATTTTTTTTTTAAATACCAACAATATTACATTTTATTAAAATCAGACTTCACTAACCCTTTAATAAAAAAAAAAGGTGTGCACAATGAATTGCGGAGCAAGGCATTCCACTCCCCTTTTGTCCTTAAAGGATTAAATTTGTTCTGTGGAACAACCATCTACTTCTTCTGTGAATCCAGTTTGAGAACCACTGCCATAGGATGAAAACCAGTGTAAACCAAAACATATGTAAAGCAAAATTAAAAGACAAAGAGCTTGATAGATGGTGGGTGTTAGCTATAGGCTTGAGTAAACAGGCAAGTCTTGAGTCTCTTAAACATTTCCAGCGAGGGGGCCTCTCAGACTGTAAGAGGGAAAAAGTTCCATAGAACTGGAGCAAAATGACAAAAGGCTCTGGAGCCAGGTGATGTTACATGAACACTGGATACATGTAGTTGTAATTTGCCTACTGATCAGTGGGGAAATGAGCAGGAGTTCTCTCACATTTACATGGACATTTCAAGAAAGCCACAGCATTTAGTTTTGCGGCCCCCAAAGTAGAAACCAGGGAACTCTGCTGCCTAGTCACAGAAAAACTTAGAGCAGGGGTGGGTAATCTACATGACTCCAGTTGTTGGTGGACTAAAACTCTCATCATTCTCTACTGACCACTGGCTGGCTGACAATAATAGTAACTGTGTTCCAACAACAGCTAGGGACTGCAGACTGTAACTTCATAGACTACAGGAAATATTTGCACTGAAGGGGTCATAAATGTAGTGGTGCCATGACAGAGGTGGCCGACCCCTTGTCACTGCCAATGTCCCAAAGTGGGATGTTAAAGGCCAAAGAAATGCAATACATAGGAAACAGTACACATTTAGTGTGAAAAAACATATACTGTTGGACTTTCCATGCTAAGTAAAACAAAGGCACTTCCACTACTCTGAGATGCATAATTTCAGAGTCATTACAACTGAAACTGTTATTTTGATAACAGTGCCATCTGGTGTCCAGATATTCTATTGCATTACAAAAAACAATAGGACAGCGCAAAGTCAGTCTAAGTGTTATCCAAATAGGTACCAAACACAATTGCAGCCTTGTATCCCTTCCCCCCCCCCTTCAATGTGGGTACTCACTCTTTTCAGAGGCCTATCCTGCCTCTAGGATTTGGACTTCAGCTGGGATCTGACCTCCAGCCCATGTCGGAGTACAAGGTCTTTTGTCTCTAAACCCTCCTTCGGTACTGCTTACCTTCTTCTCACATCCTTTTCTTGAAATCACAAAACAATTGTAGGGAGATCTCTTTTAAGGAACTAACAATGGGGCAAGCTCTAAAGAACCTGGGGTATAAGAAAGCCTCTAGTACACTGACTTAACCTACAAAAAGGATGTATTTATTTAAAAATAAATAATACATATATAGCCACAACAGCATAAAATCAATCTTGGCGGTAAAATATCCAAATTAACAGCCCAACGCATTTCACGATTAAATACTGCTTCGTCGGAGGCATCCTTTCTATGGGAGAGATCAGTCACTGACCACAGTTCTCCATAGGATGAGATAGAAACAGTCACCTCTTGGTGCCAGTCTGAACAGTTATAACTCTGAATAAAATAACTGCCAGCAGTCAGTGTATCCTTGTTTTACAGAGCAGGAAAAGTCATACAATATATGCTTTTACCATAATTAAGGTTTACTGTTCTATGTCTTTCTTGGTGGAATATTATCCCCCATTTAATGCTGTTACTGTAGCACGATAGTATATAAATGAAACATTTTAAGATACATATTCATCACTATTTTATTTTGCTTAAACAAAGATGTATTTAGACTACCTTATAGTCTGTTTATTAGGTGGGAGACAATCCTACAAAACTGTGTATGTTATGTCCACAGGTACGTATGTAACCATTTCCATGTCATGATAAAACTTAAAGGGATAGTAATACTTCGTTTTAACTTTATTTTATTTTGTAGGCATTAAAAAAACATGAAGAATGATATAAGTCTTATCTCTCAAACCTTTATGGTTTATGAGATATTCACAAGCAAAGTTCCCCTCCCCGCCCCTTTTTCCTAGTGTAAGCCATCTCTTCTCAGATGTGAATCTGGTTGTAAGACCAGACAGATAACAGAAGGGGACAATTTTCTTTGTATGAAAACAATGAAAGCCCTTCCCCCCTTGACAAGTTTTTCAGCTTTTTCCATTATCTTAATTAAAGATTGTCCCTCTCTGCAGTCTACCTGGGCATCTCCCTTCTGATCTGGTTGAACAGGGAAGGGATACTTTGTTTGTGAATATCTCATAAACCATAAAGGTTTCAGAGATAAGACTTATATCATTCTTCATGTTTTTTTAATGCCTACAAAATAAAATAAAGTTAAAACAAAGTATTACTATCCCTTTAAAACAGTACTAACACATCCTAATACCACCCCCCCCACACACACACACACACATACATTTAAAGGAGCAGTAAACTTTTTTATGAAAAAAATATATATTGTAGGGATTTTCCTATTGCGTAAAATAAGGGTACTCCCACTGCCGAGAGATTTATATTTCCAGAGTTATGACAGTTTAAACCCATGTTTTTTTTACATTAGCAGTGCCCTCTAGTGGTCAAATTCTAATTAGATTTCTTGTTAGATCTGTTAGATTCTAAATGGAGAGGAAAGCCAGAAAAGTCAGACATACAGTTCTCCATAGAATGTGATAGAAACTGCCTGTCACTTCCTCTCAGTTAGAACTATCAGGAAGTAAACACAGTAAATTCACTTCCTGGTTATTTAACCCCTTAACGACCGGGGAATCGGCGTGCGAACGCGACTGAATGACAAAGGAGCATTTTTTTTTTATTGCTCCGTTGCATTCCGGACTCCCCAAACGGCGTACAGCCGCGGAGGAGCCCGGAATTCGATGACGGTCATAGTACATCATCGGTCATTCAGTCAAATCGACCCTTGACGTATTATGACCGTCAAGGGTCCTTAAGGGGTTAAACTGCTATAAATTTTGAATAAAACATCTGACAGCGATGGGAGTGACCTTGTTTTATTCAGCAGGAAATGCTCTATAAAATATGTGTTTATCATAAAAAAAGTTTACTGCTCCTTTAACCCCTTGAGTGCCAGAGTGGTAAGCAATGCATTGCTGTGCAATGTGTTGCGTACCACTCTGGCACTCAAGGGGTTAAATACTAGAGGGGTACACAACACATTACAGAGCAAAGTGTTGTGTACCCCTCTGGCACTCAAAGGGTTAATCTAGACATATTAATGAATATGTTTATTTAGAGTAATAGCAAAAATACAAAATAATTTATTGGTGAAAATGAATCAAACCAAAGCAAGGTGAATAAAACCAATTAAAAACATCCTTAGGAGAAGGATACCAACAAGAACATTCAAGTTCTATAAACATCAACCTAATAATATCAGTAGTGTAGCAGTATCATAAATCAGGTAAGTAAGCATAAGCATAAACCCAAGGGCTAGCAGATGACAACTGTCCAAAGGCCCTACTCGAAATATATGATAAAGATACAGATATGATAAACATCCAATATATGAGATGATAAATGGAAACAAACAATGTATCGACAATAAGAATAAATATGTACTTATCATCAAAAAGATACAAGAAAGGTTCTGGTCGCAGAGCCCTCTACAAACCCAGCATCCCAATATAGAAGTCAATTTGGCATGTATTAGTTCCCCAAAATTATTTTTTAGCTAGTACTTAAATAACGTGCCTACTCTCACAGCAATACTATCAGCCCCATCTTAAATGAGCTGACCAGACCTCGTCTTTCATTGCGAGACATATATGAAATATGAATATTGCAGGGCTGCACTGAAATCAATGCCGCCCTATAACAAGCATTTTTCATAAGCGTTCAACTCATTTGCCTATACGTTAAAGAGAAATGTAAAGGAATTATGTAGCAAACCAGCTGCACCAAACAGTAGGACACAATTGATTTAAATGGGCCTTTTAACCCTTCAAATACTTCTGTAGCATTCAAGGGGTTAAAAGTCAAATTTAAATACATGGGAATTTTGAACATTTGTATTTTTCCCTTGTTGTGCAGCTAGTCTGACCCAGAATCACCAACTTTTCTTTTGAACATAAGTCCTATGATTGGAGGAGTGTACACAACGCACTGCTTCCCACCTCTCTAGCACTTAGAAACTCAGCTGTCATAGCCTGCACATAAAATAGGACTATACATCTATGAAACTAGATAAATAAGAGCTGTACAATAAACAAGGGACCTAAGCATTAATTATCATTATAACAAATGTACCATCGCGGGGTCTTCAGTGCAGCTATGTCATTCAGTGCCTGATGGGTACATTACGTATCTTCTCATACACAATAGCTGTTGCACAGTGACCCCCGTACCTGCTCTTTTCAACCCTTGCCCACTGCTGGCAGTGCCAGGTGGAAGTGTGACCAGTCCTGGGCGTGTGCAACCACCGGTGACGCGTCCAGTACAGTATCAGCAGCAGTATTTCCTGGAGACGCCCACAACCAGTGTCATATGGGAAAGGGATGTGGCTTGGAGAGCCAATCGCAGTAGGCATCAGTTTGGGCTGGCGGCGCAGGATAATCAGTGAGTTTTAAGTGTACTGCTGTAAACGCACAGTAATTCCGGGTGGGGGTGTCTTGTTGCTGGACTACAATTATCATTGTCCGTAACTGGCTAGGGGTTGGCGTAGGATGATGGGAATTGTAGTTTGTCAAAAGCGTAATTTATTTGCATTTTGATAAATAGGTGCGTTATCTCATATGCATATAAACTATTGCAATTCTTGTACTCCGGGCGTTGCACAAATGTATTGAGCGAAACAATTAGTGTATAAAAAAATCTTGTCATAGCTAGTCCACGTTTGAAAGGGGAGTCCAGGGCAGTGCATACCTCCCAGATGTCCCTCTTTGAGACCCAAATCCCTCTGTCCTTCCAACATGGTGCCACTCTTTTTAGCAGGACAGGTTGTCTGTGTAAATAAAATAATTTGGTCTTGCCTAACTACGCTTCTTTACAATAGAAAAGAGACGTCTAAGGGGTTACCACTTACAAATATATTCTAGGTCAAAAGAAATAACTCTCCAATGAGCTATTTACTCAAAGAGCTGAGCTAAGAAGAGGTCATCCATTAAGACTAAAGGAAAGGTACTTTTGACTAAAACAAAGGCAGGGTTTTTTTAACAGTAAAGTTATGGAATTCTTTGCCTAAGGATGTTGGGGTGATATCTGATATGGCATGAGTTGGATTTGATGGACCTGTGTCTTTTTTCAGCCTCAGCTATATTTCTATGTTCTAAACCATGTATTCAGCTACACAAATATATATATAAAAAATCATGAAATAATCTAAAAAAAATTTTTTAATTTTACAACCTGTGAGAATTACAATCAATTATCCATCAATCTTTTTTATGCATATGGGATGTGCTATGTCATGTTACCACCATACCTGGGAACTCTCCGGATTTGCCCCGGAGACTCCGGTTCTGACAGAACTTTACCGGGGCAGAGGCTGATTCCTCCGGATGTGGAGAGTTTCTATTGAAACTCTGCCACATCCGCTTTTTCTCCTGCTGATACTCAGTCCCTAGCCTTCTGTGTGCCAGAGTAGTAAGGAATGCATTGCTTTGCAATGCATTCCGTACCACTCTGGCACTCAAAGGGTTAAGGCCCCCCCCCACTCGCGGCAAACCCCACCCCTTTTTGACGCGATTAGCGTCATTTTTGTCACCCCCTGGTGAACAGAGGACTACCCTCCGGGTAGCCCTCGACTGGAAGTTCCCAGGTATGGTTACCACTTTGAAAGGTTTAGCAAAATTCTGGCTTGTGGTGCAAACCACTTAATTGGTACCAAAAATATATTACCATGATAGTTTCTTATTTGTGAATAAAGCAACATCCCAGAATGTTATGGAATTTTGAAATAATTTCTCAAGCTAATGGTTGCTGAGGGTGCTGTGGGAAGGGGTCACTGATGGGTCATACATGTCCTCCCGATATCCCTTCCCTGACACAGGGGCAAGGGAGAAGGCATATGTTCTGCCTGCTTCACTTGTGCCCCATTCACTAAACCAGTGTTTCTCAATCTTTTTTTGCTCTGGGCACCCCTAACAAGTAATCTTGAACATTTGGGGCACCCCTAACATATTTGATATACTTTATTAAGGGCATAATGAAGGGTAGAATACATAAATATACAGTATTATTAAGTCGTATAATCAGAATACCATAACTAAACATACTGTGCATAACAATTTCTATAAATCTTTATTTATAAATCCATTTTTGTTAGTCTTTATAGAAAACACAGGGCACCCTAAGTTGATGCCCGTGGCACACCAAAGTGCCACGGCACCCTCGTTGAGAATCACTGCACTAAACCAAGGCTGGCTGCACTTCCAGCGGGGAGGAGTATCCAGCCATGAGCTGCAGATTAATATATGCACTGAAGCTCCAAGGGAGCATAAAGGTGTACACCAGGACATGGTGCATAGAACAGGTGGTTCAATTCACTATAACCTGCCTGTTCTTAATACAGTCTCAACTCAATGCTTAGTAAGTGGCAGGTGACTGTCTAGTACTGTGCATTCAGACTGTGGCAATATTAACTCATTCAGAGCTAGAATGACAGAGATTTGCTGCCAGATAGGTCCCACAAGGTAGGGCATGTTGATTCCTCAGCACAGCAGCAATTTATTTTGTTACAGTGCCAAGAAGGTGACACATTTTACCAGCACTACAGCAGTTACTGTGGTTATAGGCTGTGACCAAATTAACACCTTCTATGTTGCAATGGTTTTTCAAACACTACTCATCAGGAATCTTCTGTCTACCTGTAATAATTGATATTCTTCTTGTTCACTTGAGCGATAATGATGTAACATGATACTTTTCCTTTCTCTAATAGAACATATGTCTAGCTCAACAGCCAATGTCTTTATATATCTGGGAAACCCTATGTTGGTCTGGTCTACTACCAAGAATATACATTATCTGCCTACCTTTAAGTCATCAGAATTAACTACTCCCAAGTCCCTTTCCTCTGTTGTTGCTGAGAGTACAGTATGCTTAATACTGTCTTTTGCCTTTGGAGGTTTATGTGCCAAGTGTATTATTTTACATTTATCAACATTAAGCTACCACACTGTCCACTCTTCTAATTTACCTACATCATTTGCCATTTGACTTCTTCCCCCAAGAATGTCTACCATGTTGCAGATCTTTGTATCATCTGCAAAAGGGCAAAACTTACCTTGAAGATCTTTTGCAATATCACTAATAAGAATAATAAAAGGAATGGGCCCCAGTACAGATCCCCACTAGTAACAAAACATTTCTCTAAATATTCTGCATTAACTACAACCCCCTGCCTCTGGTCATTCAGCCATTGTCTTATTCATTCAACTATTTTTACATCTGTACCCTAGATCACTGATCTTTGGCAATTGTAACCTGGGTGTTGAGTAGGCTGACCAGATCTCACCTTTAACCGGGGACACATAGGAAATAGCCATTTTTCAGTACTTCACTGAAATCAAAGCAGTCCTGCAGTATGCATTTCTCCTATGCGTCCCTGGTCTTGTCAGCCTAGTGTTGAAGGGAGATTAACAATTCTAACTGAAAGGAAGCATAGAAATTGTTGAGAGCCAACTTGACTTTCCATTAAGGGAATGCCACTGGCCAGGGTGGCATTGGCTTTAAAGTGTTAGTAATGTCTAAAAAAAAAAAACTTTTTTTGCATTTAGAAGAGCTTAAAAAGCTGATCTAAATGCAAAAAACTGTATCTCTCAAACCGCTATGGTTTAACCCTTTGAGTGCCAGAGTGGTAAGGAATGCATTGCTTTGCAATGCATTCCGTACCACTTTGGCACTCATAGGGTTAAGAGATACGGGAGTTTAAAGTTTGATTTCTCCTACTGACAGCTGTAAAGCTGTCAGCAGGAGATCCGTGTCGGTCGACACGGAGGCGCTTGAGAAGTGCCGAGATCTCGACCGACACGGATCTCCTGCTACAGCTTTACAGCGGTTTGAGAGATACGGTTTTTTGCATTTAGATCAGCTTTTTAAGCTCTTCTAAATGCAAAAAAGTTTTTTTAGACATTACTAACACTTTAATTGAAATGAGTCAGCTTTTATTCGGGCAAGGTTATTAAAATATATGGAAAACAAAAGGGGATTAACAAGTTGCAGAGACTTTCACTCATAACTTTCCCATTGATTTTACTTTTATGTTTTTAACCCCTTGAAAGCTAGACAGGTCCCAGTGCAGATGTGTTACTCCAGAGTTTCTCAGCTTTTATTTACTGCAGCAGCGTCTGCAAGATCTTAACAAGAGGACATTGGGCCTTACACTCAAAAATCTCTCTAGCACTAAAGGGGTTAAAAGCACCATTTAAATCAATAGGAATGCTTATTTGTCCTCTATGGTACCTGACCAGATCTCACCTTTAGCCGGGGCCTCATAGGAAATAGGCATATTTCAGTAGTTCACTGAAATCAAAGCAGCCCTGCAGTGTGTATTTTTTATATGTGTCTCCAGTTAAAGGTGAGGTCTGGTCACCCTACTCTATGGTGCAGTTGTTTTTTTCCACAGAATTGCACCAGTTTTCCTAATTTATCAGCCTCACAGTGTAATAAGAGAGAGCACATATCCAGTAGTGATACTTTTACTTGACTGCCTTAATATTTTGTTATTCACGTCCACCTGCCTTTTGGAGTCAGGAAGGTGGTTTTTTTTTGTTTTTTGTTTTTACCGGCATTACCTATAACTGGATTTTTTTTTTTTCCGTTCCTCTGGATCAGCAAAGGTGATCCGGCAAGAACTGAATATGAAAGGCGCACTCACGATTACTGGGGCAGATGCCTGGGTGCACGATAAGTATCTAAACACAAATCATAAAAAATCAGCACTCATTTAGTCAATGCAAAACAGAAAAGGTTTATTGCAGGTCCTTGTATGTTTTGCATGGACTAAAAGACCTGTGATTGCTGATTTTTTTTATGATTTGTATATATTATTTTTTTAATTCAAATATGTAATGTTGTAAAGCAGGCCTTAAAAGTTGAAGTCCTTTGCTACTAGCCAGACCTGAAAAGTTACTCGCCACTGCAAGCCATAACATGCCAACCAGGTCTGAATTTCTACTGGCCGGGGCTACATTTTCACTCGCCATTGGCTAGTGGCGAGTGGAAATTTTGAGCCCTGTTGTAAAGTATAAAGCTCTCAAAGGTACAGGGCTTTTGGAGGATGCAGTCTGCATCCTCCAATGAATGGCTGACCCACATTTGCCCATGCGAATGATATATTAACAATGTCCATGTGGGTCAGCTTTTGACACACCACCACCATTACCACCACACCCCAAGCAAGGGAAAAGCCAGGGGAATGCAGGACATCTGAGGTAAGGAAGTACAGATGGCTTGGCATGTTCTAAAATGGAGAGCAGCCAAGTTGCCTGTTGAACATAACATTAACACTTTGAGTTCTTGAGGGGTGTATAACACATTTCTTTGCAAGGCTTTGCTTATCCCTGTGGCCCTAAAAGGGTTAGAATTTTAAGACTTTACTGCACTATCACTTCTACAAAAATTGGACTATATTCACTCAGTCTATCCAGTCTGGCATGGTTTATTGTACAAAGTAGGTACAGTAGATATTTTACAATATGCTTTTTTTGAATATGTTCAAAAATGTGCTGTATATTACAACAATATACCATTATGTGCTGTATATTTTCTGTGTAGCATCCCTCATCACACACTAGATGTCACTATTACTACTTCCTTATGGCACTGTAAGCAGAATTGCTGATTTTCTCTTATGCATGTAGCTAGTGAGTATTTGAAAGGTCCTTCACCTCCTCCACCCAACAACTTCAGCGTAGGGAGCCTTTTTCATGCCTATTGATGATAGAAGAGCAGTAATTGCTTTGTGTAAGTTATTATATGTAGAGCTCCAGCAAATATCTGCTATCAACATGTTGCAGTTAGCTGCTGAGTGAATCCTGTGTATGTGTGATAGTGTAATATACTCCTCAGTGGTCTCTTTATGAGAGGAGTAGGATATATATTTGTTTTTATTTGTAACAGCAAATAATTTGGAGATTACAGGATTTGGCTAGAATTTCTTCCTATAATTACAAATATATATATGGCTTAAGGCTAGTTTAACCCTTTGAGTGCCAAGTGGGTACATTGTACGAGTTTGGACAGCTGTACCCGCTGTGCCAAGCTCGTACAATGTACCCACTAAAATGCGGTCACTGCATGAGCCGGTATAACCGGCATGCAGTGGCCGCATTTAAAAAAAAAAAAAGCTGGGAAATCGTGGGGGGACATGATGATCACTCCTCATGTCCCCCCTGTTATTGATCTCCCAGCTGATCGCGCTGGGAGATCAATAAAAGCAGAGGAGAAGCGCAGCAAAAGCGCAGCTTCTCCTCTCCTGTCTCTCCTACCCGAACTTCCGGGTAGGAGTGGGCGGGACCGGGGAAAGCCTCCCAACGTCATCAGTGACATGGTCACCGATGACGTTAAGGAAGTTTCCCCGGTCCTGCTCACTCCTACCGGTGGTAGGAGAGAAGGGCAGGAGAGCTTTTGCTCTCCTGCAGTCGCCTCATTGATCTCCCAGCCTATCGGCTGGGAGATCAATGACTGAGGGGACACCAGGAGGGGTCCTGATGTCCCCCACGAGGTCTGAAGAGTCAAAAATAAAAAATTTGAAAAAAATAAAAGTAACCCTGTGAGTGCCACAGGGTCCCCAGCACATTGCTTTGCAATGTGCTGGAGATCCCTGTGGCACTCACAGGGTCACTTGCTTTGGGTTTTTTTTTTTTTTCTAAAGACCTCATTGGGGGGATCAGGGGGGGTCCTGATGCCCCTCAATGAGGTCTATAATTAAAAAAAAATATATAAAAAAAATGTAACCCTGTGTGTGCCACAAGGGGGTCCAATGCCCCCCCCCTTCCTGTGGCACACACAGGGCTTTTATCATTACTTTGTTATCAGAGATTGTTGGGGGTTATCAGGATTGGTCCTAATGGCCCCCCAACAAGCTCTGATTACAAAGTAATGATAAAAAAAAAAATTAACCCTCTGAGTGCCACAAGGGTCCAATGCATTGCTTTGCAATGTGCTGGAGACCCCGGTGGCACTCACAGGGACACTTTTTTTGATAACTTTTTTTTTTTTTTTTGGTAAGACCTCATTGGGGGGATCAGGGGGGTTTGTATACCCCTCAATGAGGTCTATAATAAAAAAAAGTAAATAAAAAAAAATTAACTCTGTGTGTGCCACGGGGGGGGGGGGGGCAATGCAGCCCCCCTTCTGCGGCACACACAGGGCTTTTATCATTACTTTGTTATCAGAGATTGTTGGGGGGGTCATCAGGATTCCTAATGGCCCCCCAACAAGCTCTGATTACAAAGTAATGATAAAAAAAAAATTAACCCTCTGAGTGCCACAAGGGTCCAATGCATTGCTTTGCAATGCGCTGGAGACCCCGGTGGCACTCACAGGGACACTTTTTTTGATAACTTTTTTTTTTTTTTGGTAAGACCTCATTGGGGGGATCAGGGGGGTTTGTATACCCCTCAATGAGGTCTATAATAAAAAAAAAGTAAATAAAAAAAAATTAACCCTGTGTGTGCCACGGGGGGGGGGGCAATGCAGCCCCCCTTCTGCGGCACACACAGGGCTTTTATCATTACTTTGTTATCAGAGATTGTTGGGGGGGTCATCAGGATTGGTCCTGATGGCCCCCAAACAAGCTCTGATTACCAAGTAATGATAGAAAAAAAATGAACCCTCTGAGTGCCACAAGGATCCAATGCATTGCTTTGCAATGCGCTGGAGACCCCTGTGGCACTCACAGGGTCACTCCGTTTGTGGACATATATTTTTTTTTTTTTACTAAGACCTCATTGGGGAGGAATCAGGGGGTCCTGATGCCCCTCAATGAGGTATATAATAAAAAAAAAATTAAATAAAATATTAACCCTGTGTGTGCCACTGGGAGGGGGGTTCAATGCAGACCCCCTTCCTGTGGTACACACAGGACTTTTTATCATTACTTTGTGATCAGAGCTTGTTTGGTGGCCATCTGAATACAAAGTAACGATAAAAAAATTAACCCTTTGTGTGCTGGACACCCCTGTCGCACATAAAGGATTTTTTCCCCCTTTATTTTTTATTTAGACCTCATTGTATGGGTTCTGATGCCCCCAACGAGGTCTACACAAAAATATTGGGGGAAAAAGCCCCAAAAAATGCACGTGCAACAGGAAGGGGGTCCAACGCAGTGCTTTGTATGAGGGGACATACAGTGCACAATGGTAGTCAGAGATCTCCCATACACTCTATCAGACACTGCCCCACCATCACCACCATCCTTGCTCCTCTGCTCATACCCACACACACTGCCTAATCCCTCACCCTCTCACACATTTTGTTAGACTTGTAGCCACAGGTCCGCACGTACACCGGCTGATGTCCTAGCTTCTTTCATCTGTTAGCCATAAAATCACACATACACTGTTTGCTTTCCCATTTCTGTTTCACTGGTAGCTACGCTCTTGTAGCGTAAATTGGTATGTCAACCCAGAGCAGTGGGGTACCATTTTTTTTTGGCTGGCAAGAAGTCCTCCTAGGAAATCCCACGCCATTGAACCATTTTAGTATCTTTGAAGTGACTGATGTGTAAAACAAATGTTTGTTTTTCTTTCCTGTAGCACCACATTCTGGAAATAGTTGTGCCAATTAACTTAGGGGTACAAAGGCAAGTGACCCCTCATTAGATGCGGCAGGTTGTCTTCTTTCCAAAATGGTATGGTTTATCTACCTTTTCTTCAATTCTGAAGGTGTTCTAGCCATTTTCGTACAGGCAAGTCAGGTTTGAGAAAATGTTTGAAACATCAGAGTTTGTAGTTGGTGTAGTTTTCTACTTCTAGCACCCCCTAAGGTAGTTCAACTCATACCAATGGGGTGTCGTTTGACTCCTAAGAGCACTAGCAAACAAATGCAGTTGAAAATTCCATGGTTTTCACAGAGCGCCATACATTTGAAGGGGCAGAAATGTAAGAAAATGCCTTTTTTTTCATTAGCGCCACCTCCTGGAAGCATTTGTGCATACCAGCCTTTGGGTAAAAAGGCAAGTGACCCCTCATTAGATGCGGTAGGTTGTTTTCTTTCCAAAATGGCATTGTTTCTCTAACTTTCCTGCATATCTATTATGGTTATAACCATTTCAGTGCAAGCAGATAATTTAAAAAACAAAAGTGTCAGGTTTACGTACGTGTTCCTAGCACCTACATGTTGTATGTTAACCCACACAAATGGGCTACCATTTTTCTCATGCTGGTATCAGGTTCTGAATACAGCAGGAAATGTTATGGTTTTCAAAGATTTTAGTATCTTTGAAGTGGTGGAAATGTAAAAAAAACATGTATTTATTCCCATAGCGCCAACTTTTGGAAATATTTGTGCACTTCAGCCCAGGGGTAGAAAGGCAAGTGACCCCTCACTTGATGCGGGAGAATGTCTACTTTCCAAAAAGGTATACCTTTTATACCTTTCCTTCATGTCTCTAACAGTTATGGACATTTTAGCACAAGCAGCCATTTTCGAAGAAGCAAACAGGTAGGTGTAGTTATGTGCTTCTGGCACCCCTAAGGTAGGTCGACTCATTCCAATTGGGTGTCATTTTTCTCCTAAGGGCACTAGCTAATGAATACAGTTGGAAATTCCATGGTTTTCACAGATTTCCATACAGATGAAGGAGCAGAAATGTAAGAAAATGCCATTTTTTCCTAAAGTGCCACCTTCTGGAAGCATTTGGGCACAACAGGCTTGGGGTAATAAGGAAATTCACCCCTCATTAGATGCGGCAGGTTGTCTTCTTTCCAAAATGGTATAGTTTGTGTAGCCTTTCTTCACTTCTCTAGTTGTTATAACCATTTTTGTACAGACAAGTAATGTTTGAGAAAATGTTAGAAAAATTAGAGGTTGCAATAGGTGTAGTTTTGTACTTGTAGCGCCCCCTGAGGTAGGTGAACTCATACCAATGGGGTGTCATTTTTCTCCTAAGAGCACTAGCTAATGAATACAGTTGGAAATTATTATACTGAGGTTGCAACCTCAGTATAATGCTAACCGGAGCTTGATGTAACTATAGAAGCCATTCACACCAAACCGAAGGGAAGCGTGCACGTGCTCCCTGGGACAGCTGGGAAGGAGATGGGAGAAGAAGAGCTGTGCCGAAGATTCAGGGTACCGCGTTATGCGGAAGTGCACAGCTTGAAGATGAAATATTTTTAAAAGTACATACATTGAGAAAAAAACACATTTCCTAATACTACTTATTGCTTTATTAACAGCCTATGGTAATGAATGTTCCCCTTTAACACATTTTTTTTTTCTTCATTTAAAATGTTGAAGTAGCTTTTGTTTTTGATCATGTATCTGCATGCATGATCAGCCTTATGTCAAGTGTGTAACATAAAATCTAATCAATGGGAGTAAATAATTGAGGGTAGAGAAATTGAAGGACACTGTGGCCCTGTATTTTGATGTTTTGTTATAGCATTTCCCTTCTTTAAAAATAACTTTGGTGGCGCTCACTTTATGCTCCGCTTTTTAGTGATCAACTTTTTTTGTTGCCTAACTTTTCATTTGATTTAGCTCACTTTGCACACATGGTCAACATTTTTGTCTTCTGTTTTGCTTTTGCTTACCTCTATTGCTTTCTATGGATGACTTTAGCCTAAGACTACATAATTTTCCATGCACAGCTATATAAAAATGCAGTTTTGCCCTCTGATCACCAGTTATCCCTGCTACTAACAGTTTTGAGCTGTAATAACTTTTGAATGCATTATCTCACAGAAGTAAGTGTACCTTTACAGTAAATATGTTAAGTTATATCAAATGGAAAGTGTGTGTGTGTTACTGAGTCTGTGTGCACAATCCGGGACCTCACAAAAACCTGCACTATCTTTGCCCTTTATTTTTGCAATTTGATACCCCTGTTGTAAATTAATTTATAAAATATATATTAATGATATTATAATATTATTTATTATTATCCTATATATATATATATATATATATATATATATATATATATATATATAATCTGTGTCAGATGCATCATAACACAGATTCCATAATTGCAGATGATAATTTTTATCACTGGTTTTCATTCTCCAATTCCTATTGAAGTCTATGGGGAAGTTTGTTGATAAAATGATATTGTGACCACCAGCAATGGAAACCAGGCCCAAGTCTCATTTAAAGACATTTTATTTCACTTTCTGCTGTGTGTTTTAAAGGGATAGTAATGATTCATAATAAAAGCAGCTCTAATTAATCATCATAGTATTTGGACTTTGGAGAGTGTTATTTCAGTTCTGTCAGAGTTATAGTTCAGGAGTAATTCAATGACAAAGTATCCCCCTCCCGCCCCTTTTACTGATGTCACACTGTTCAGCCAAAGCAGAAGGGAGGTGCCCAGGTAGACAAAAAAAGAAAGATTCGGCACCACCTAGATAGATAATATAAATAGGTACAGACGCTAATAAGCGAAGGTGCTAAGTAGTAAAATATATATCAAAAAAGAAAAAGATGAAAAATAGACTACTATCGAGCAGCACTCTTAAGTACCTATAATTATAACTAATGTATTATGGATTCGTCACAACATGACTATATAGGGAAATAAGAGTGACATTAAATAATATGTGAAAAAGATAAAATCGCATAAAAACAAAAAAAATCTCTTTATTGACACATAATGGACATACAGTAGCAAGATAGGGGCATATTATCTATAAGATATATATATGCAAACCAAAGACTGGCTCAAAACAGATTCAAGCACCAACTGGTAAGCGATAGTGTAAAGAGGAGTTGCATATGTAATATCCCGCAACCCTATAATATTCTAACGCCCCTATTATTGTTGGTCGCCTGTATAGAATAGACCAGATCAGACAAAATAGGAATAGATTGCAGAGATGGACAATCTTCAATTAAGATAAGGGAAAAACCTGAAAAGCTTGTCAAGGGGGGCAAGGGTTTCATTGTTCTTATAGGAAGAAGATTGTCCCCTTCTTTTATCTGTCTGGTCTATGGACTGCATTCCACATCTGAGAAGAGACGGCTTACACTAGGCAAAAGGGGCGGGAGGGGGAACTTTGCTTGTGAATATCTCTTATACCATAATGGTTTGAGAGATAAGACTTATATCAGTCTTCATGTTTTTACTATCCCTTTAACCCCACTGATGTGATAAATGTCTCCACCATCCAATGGGTTAATTTGTCATCTCTGCACTTAAAGAAATGTTTGTAGCTAATGAGATTATAATAGCAGTGATCATGACCACACATGGTAATGACATTCTGATTATTCACTTTAACATCTTATTTGAAGGCTAAGGCTTCCTTGGGTGGCACTAGAATTCTGAGGCAAAGAGTCCTATTGACGATTGACTTAGTCAGTGAATGGTACGAGGCAGAAATTAGCTGCTAGGATCTGAAAAATAAACAGAATGTCAGCTAAACTGCTCTCCTTGTATTTTGCACACATAAATACTCAACCTTTGATTAGCTCTTTTACTATTTTCAAAGAACTTGGTGGTCAGGAGTGAAGTGTAATTAATGGCTGCAGCCCCTTGTTTGCATTGAAAAGAAACCTGCTTGTTTGACCATCCAGCTGTAACACGTCAAGTGAAAGACTGTATTCTACTATTCACCATGTCTTACTGACAACTAATTAGGCAGCCATGACATCTTGACACACACTAAGAAAGTAATTCCATGTACCTGCTTAGCAATCAGACTGGGTGTAATTATAAATGAATGTTTCCTGTGGGAGACTGCACGCTATTAACTCTTTGTGTGCCAGAGCAGTGCACAATGTTTAAATAGACTTCTGAGTGGCTGATGTACTAAGTAGAACTGGAGCAATTCTGGGGAAAACCAGCTGTACCATAGGGGACAAATAAACACCCCAAAAGTTCCCTTTGGTTAACTCCTTCGCGTCCAGTGACGTACCCGCACCGTCAAGTTGGTCCGGCACTTAAGGACCAGTGACGGTCCTGGCGTGTCACGTAGTTTTACTCACCGCGCTTCTGCAGGATCACAGTGAGTAATACCGGGGACTGAAGTTGATCGCTCCAAGACCGGCACGTCAAACTTCCCTATCTGGTCCTTAAAGGACCACACACCCCGGGACTGCTGGTCCTTAAGGGGTTAACATGCAGCTGCCACTTTGTGATTTTAAAAGTGCTCTTTTGGAACTCAAAGAGTTAAAATAGTTTCTAAAATATTTAGCTTGATTTATTTATCCATTTATGCAAATTAGACAGTGTTGTCAGGCATGTCAGCCAATATACTGTGCACTAAGGTTTGATAAAGGGGTGATGAAGTAGAGATGGCTTCTCCTATGTTATTTTATGCAGTCAACGCACTACAACCTCCCTAACTTGAGGGATCTTAGTGCATTGACTCCACAGTATATAATAGGACTTAGTGAGTTGACAATACTGAAGACCTGATCTCCACATTATCACCTCTTTATCACACATTAGTACTATATGCTCATTGAAGATGCATACTGCAGAACTGCATGGCAGTCACAGTGTATTGGGAGTGTATCCATGTATTGTTGGACTACAACTCCCATTACTATCAGCCAACATCTGTCTTTGATGATCTGCAGTGCCTGTCACCCTCAGCTGGCTTTTGGAAAACTGAGGATGATGGGAACCCAACAATAGATGGAAAGCTAAAGATTGCACCCCCCTGGCTGTAATGGCTCATATGCAGCCCGGCAGTATGAATATTTTAAATAAAGAGATGTGGTTACAACCATAAACACAAGTGCACAAAAGACACATTGGTCATCTACTACTGTTATATATAAGGTGATTGCAATGTGAAGATCCCTATGGCAAAGGTAGGCAACCTTTGACATGACTGCTGTTAGAAGCTACAACTCCCATCATCCCCAATCAGTCTTGACTAGTTGGGGATGATGGGAGTTATACTGTCCTAGAATCCCCAAATTTTTCCTACCCCTGTTTTTGTTGTATCCACAGAAATGTCGCAAATATGTCTCCAAAGAGCAAGTACTACAAAGTAAAAAAGTGTATAATAAATATGAGTGAGACATTCCTAAATATATCCATCAATATCCAAATGTGATTAAGCAGTAATAAAGTCAGGTGACCAAAGGAAACCATCTCTCTATCCGACCTAATGTGTATCACCTACACACAAAGCCATTGGATCAGCAAAGACTGAGACACTACTTTCAAAACCCACGTCAAAATCATTAATGATAAAATTAAAGTGGAACTACCACCGCTAACAAACTTGCCCCCCAATAATTTCCCATCTGATGACTAGCTAGTCGCCAGAATTGTCACCTTGTTAAATAGAATTATCCATTGTTCCCAGGCTGACAGGCAGGTTGGAGCGCAGACATCTTTCCATAGTGACGTCTGCATGCCTGCGCTGTCAGTTCCCTTTTGGAGCCGAACGGCTCCTAGCAACTCATCCTAGAGCCGGCTGGGACTGACAGCGCAGGCGCGCAGATGTCACTATGGAAAGATGTTTGCACTCCGTCTTACCTGTCTGCCCGGGAACAATGGATTATTCTTGTTAACGCGGTAATAATTCTGGCGACTAGTGCTACTGAGCAGCTAGTCGCCAGATGGGGAATTATTGGGGGGCAAGTTTTTTAGCAGAGGTAGTTCTGCTTTAAAAAAAGCATTGTGCCCAGGATTTTACCCCAAGACACTCTATTTACAACTGTAGACTAATTTGAAAATGTTCCATTTACAGCAACTCTGAATTCTATCATTTAAACAGTTCTCTATCCATGAAGACATTTCACTAACCAAACCAAAACATTTTAATTTACTCATTAACCTGTTGTGAAGCACAGTATCAAAGGCAAAATCTGACTGTTACATAAATATATTACAGCAATATCCAGATCCTTATCCAAGAAACCACTTACTCTTTCATAAAAGTAAATTAGTTTGACATGATCTATATTCATAAAACTATGCTGACTCTTACTAAAATGCTGTTGGTCATCACACAGTCCTGAACGCTATCAGTCAGTTGTCCTTATACTATCTTATCTACTGTGGAAGTCAAGCATACAGGTCTTTAGTTTCCAGGTTTAAATATTGCCCCCTTTTTGAATATTGACACTATATCTGCTTTTCTCCAATCAAAGGGCACTATGACATGAGAGTGAATCAATAAATATTAATTGTGTCCGAATGCTGTATTCATCATAACCTATCCCAGTCTGTTTTGGACTTTGTCCTCAGTAAGAAATGTACATGATTGAGGAAATGTTTTAACTTTCTTTATTTTCCCATAGCTTCTTCTTTTGTATATACGGAAGAAAATAATTTAAGGTGGCAGACTTATTCTCATTAATTCATTCACCTGTCTCTGTTTTAAAGGGATAGTAATACTTCATTATCACTATCTCCCATGTTGTAGCCCTTAAAATGCTGAATTCAACGATTCCAGTGGCATCTCTCAAACCTTTATGGAATGAGAGATATCCACTTTCAAAAGTTCCCTCTTTTTGGCTTTTCCCCTGACGTCAGCATTCTAGCTGAGAGCAGGGGAATCCGGTCAGTGAGCAAGCGGTGGCTCTACAGGAGTCCTGAGACTGCGTTATAGAAGCAGAAATCCTTCACTAAAATGGTCTTCTATGTGTGCTTGGTTTGCTCTTGGTTTGCAAGCACACGTAGAAGACCATTTTAGTGAAGGATTTCTGTTTGTATAACAAGATCTCAGCACTGCTGCAGAGCCGTCGCTGATCCCGGGACCAGATTCCCCTGCTGTCAGATAGAATGCTGACATCAGGGGAGAGGAAATTTTGAAAGCGGGTATCTCTCAAACCATAAAGGTTTGAGAGATGCCGCTGGTATAGTTGAATTCAGAATTTTAAGGGCTACAACATGGGGGATAGTAATAATGAAGTATTACTATCCCTTTAAGGGCTTAATATCAACCTTCATCTCTTTGCCATGTATACATGTTGAAATGTAACAAGTAATTTATGTAGACGGTATTCTAAAATGCAGTTTTCATTTTCATTGCAGAAGACAGGACATATCTAAACATTTATTTACCCTATTAGTCTCATTGAAATGACTGCTTCTGTACGGGATTGTCTGGAACTTCAACTCTTAGAGATGGAAATGCTTTTTTCTATGTTCCCAAGCAAAGAAGAAATGACCTTGGAAGATGCAAATTCTGTTCTGCGTTTACGTCGATATTTGGAAGGAATTTGTGAACAACTTCCACCAGTTCTTGGATTTTCAATTTTTATTAAAGTTCAGGGTCTTGGGGTAAGAGCTTTATATTTTAAAGTCTTTTTAAACATCTCTATTTGCTATTAAAGGAGAAGTAACACTTCCTAATAACATCCCCACAGGTTTGTAGTTCAAACACTATTCAAGAGGAAAAGATCCCCCTCCTGCCCTTTTCCCTGCATCATGCTGCCTCTCTGACTGGTTCGGACAGAGAGCGGCGGGGGACAATCTTCAGTAAGCAAAAGGAAAACCCTGCCCTCCTTCTTCAAAGGGGGGGGGGGCAGGGTTTTCCTTATACTTACTGTGTGAAGATTGTCCCTCGCCTCATCCGTCCGGTCCCATGCCCAGATTCCACATCTAAGAGGAGACGTCCAGAAGGGGCGGGAGGGGGATCTTTCCTCTTGAATAGCGTTTGAACGACAAATCTGTAAGTAATTATATATAGTGCAACATGTTAAAAAAAATTTAACTAATACTCGGAGCTAAAGTTTACTTGAGGTATTACTATCCCTTTAAGGTTAGCATGTTCAGTGGGTGGAGTTTGTATCTAGTGATTCTATTTGAAACAGTCATGACACCCAGGACCAGTAGTAAGATAAATGGGTGATTATTTTAGGATGTGATACATCTTTTTCTAATATTGTTAAACCTATCCACTGATTTATTATTAATACTAGTTGAACAGCCCGTGTACACAGGCCACAGTGTCAGGCAGCAACAGCCGAGTTGCAGTCATGTGCAGTAGAGACTGCCTGCGCTGTGGCTGATAATGGAGCGGGGCGGTCTGTGGCTGATAATGGAGCGGGGCCCTCTGAATTCAGACCGTAGTCCTCTCTACGCACCGACTACAGTCTGAATTCAGAGCGCGTCGCGGTGTGGGCAGTCTGTACTGCGCATGACTGCAGCACACACAGGCGTCTGTACTGTGCATGACAGCTTCTGACAAACATTAGCGAATTATTATATAATAATGTAACATGGTTATATTCATCAAAGAATATCATATCAAATAACATTACTTGAGTTGTTTGTGGGATTTAATTCAAATTTAAGATGATTTTTGACACTGTATGAATAGTGTTAAAGCAATCGTAATATACACTAATAAATGGAGCTCTGATTAATCGCATAGTTTGTAGTCCGTGTAGAGTGGTATTCCAATATTAGCTGATTTGTAGTTCATGAGTAATTTAATTATAAATTATCCCATTCCGCTCCTTTTACTGACGTAACGCTGCCTGTCATGCCAATCCAAATGGAGAGCAGCGAAGGACAATCTTCAGTGAGCATAAGGAAAATCCTGCCCTCCTTCAGGCAGGTGATGACTAGCTTAATAATAGTTATATTACCTTTCAACTACAAGATTATAGAAATTATAGAAATCCTTAATCTTCCGAAACCGGAAGCCAGGTATCAGCGCAGACATCTTGTCTGAGCACCTGTGCTTTCAGTCCTGGTCTCCCTTCAGAAGCCTTGCACTGTCCCAAAAGGCACCGGAAGGGATTTACTGCACAGGTGCGCTAGACTGCACTAACCTGGCCTTCATTTTTGGAACGTTAAGGATTTCTGTAGAATCGTGTCGTTCTGAGAGGTAATATAACTATTATTAAGCTAGTCGCCACTTGCCTAATTATTTACTTCTGGTGGTAGTTCCGCTTTCAAGGTTTATCCTGCTGTATAAAACAAGGGTAAAACATTGAGAGATGTTTTTATTGCAGCTCAGTCTTGCATCTTTGGGTGCAGTACTTCAGTGGAATGACATTTTACAAAGATACTTCAGCCGATGGAAGGTTTTTGTTACCGACAAGTAAAATATTAGGCTTTGGGAGTACCACACACAACTGCAATAACATCAGCAGTGGGATCATCCTTGTTTTATTCTGCAGGTTAAACCGTACAATATTTTTTCCAAATTATGTGATTAAGTAATCATAAACCAAACCTCAGAGGTACATCAACCTGCCTATTTAGAGGGGAACTTTCACCCCCAAGACACTGTATCTTATATGATAATTTACAAACATGTTATATAGATGGGTGTTTTGTTTTTTTTTTTTGTTTTTTTTTTAAAGTACATATTTTATTAGATTTTCGCTATAAAATTTAGATGTGATGTAGGCACTTCGGCATTCTGCGGCACAAAATCATATCGGCACAGCTCTTCTGGACTTCCCAGTCCTCAAGTTCTCCTCCTACCTCCCTCCCAGCTCTTCATGGTAGCACATTTACTCTTCCCTTCATTGTGATGTGCATCATGTATACTGTAACAGCAAGCTCCTTATAATGACACTAGCAATGTGGGACGGCGTTGCCCTTCATGTTATGTAGGGAATGTATAATGACAGACATACAAAGGACAAGACAGGGTCATGACAGACACACAGCAATGACAAGAGGGGTCATGAGTGAGACCCACACACAGGCAGGTAACAAGGGGTAATGAGACACACACAGTAACATACATAGTTGCAGATAAACAGACATACACAGTGAATATGAAGAAAGGCTACATAGAATGGAAAAGAAGACACGTGTCTCTTCTTTTGCTGAAGTGCAATGGCCATGATGTAGTCCATGCTATACACTGAGTGGATTAATTGTTTGGTTTATGATATAGCTTCAGGTATGGCAGCAGGAAATGTGTGTACGTGGACCACAGGGAACAGATAAGGTGGGTTGGATATGTGTAGACACATGTAAATTGTGCATTGTTTGCTGCATGGACAGTGGGTACACAGGAGGAAGAAAGAAGCAGGGATCTACAACCTACTTTAGTAGGAGAGTAAGAAGAATGCTATATGTGGCCACTGTAGTTAGGAGGGTTTGCATAATTATTTACTTGTGTTTGTCCAGTAATTTGGCATAGCCATACAAGCAATGGCAGAGGTGATTTTGGGCTCTTTTCCTGTGGCAAAAGCATTGCTGCTATCTGCAGAATGGATTTCAGGGTACCTTTTGCTTTTTGTTTCCTCTGCTTTGCTTCCGGTGCCATCTCCAACTGTCCTGCTCCTGCAGTGGGTTGTACTGCAGGCCGATTCTCCAATATGGGAGAATGAACAGCTGTGACTTTGCTTATACATATATATATTTATAGATATAGATAGATAGATACATACGGAGCTTGCTGTTACAATATACGTGCTGCATGTGGTGGAAGTGCCGGCATCACATCTAAATATATAGCAAAAATCTAATAAAATATGTACCAATCTACAGTGTCTTGGAGGTTAACGTTCCCCTCTAATGATTTCGTTATCAAATATTTTCAAATTGTAGAGGCCAATCAATCAGTTAGATAAAAACCTGTAGGGAAGTTGATGGTCACACTGATGTAAGTAACCCTTAGGGTACACAGCATATTAAAATTTAGTATAAACCAGCACCCTGTCTGTCTGTAAAGGACTTTAATTTCAAACATTCTAACTATGATGTCAAAAAAATCCATCAATGATCACAGTAATGTAAGAAAACTAAAGGGCTCAAATTAACCCTTTAAGAACCAAACAGGAAGACATATAGACATGGCATGACATGCCATCAACCAAAAGGGAACTCTAAATTCAAACCACTGTGACCATAGTCTTCAATTAACCATTTGAGCAATGCATTGTGTACCCCTCTGGCACCCAAAGGGCTAAGCCTCACGTAAGAACAAATAACAATATACAGGTTGCATAGAAAACTATACCACATAAATAATCCTATATAATAAAAGGACAGAAAGTTTGTCACGATGCAGACATGCGCAGTAGAGACTGCCTGTGTTTGGACAGTCTCTACTGCGCAATCACGTGGAGCAGTGAGGTAATGGCAGTAAGCAGAGCAGGTCCGGGTAATGTTAACCTTTTGAGTGCTAGAGGGATATGCAACACATTGCTTTACAATGCAGTACGTACCCCTCTGGCACTCAAAGGGTTAAGAGGACGGTCCTGCTCTGTGTACTGCCGTTACCTCACTGCTCCACAGCCCGTGCACACGGGCTTTTTCACTGGTTTAAATAATAAAATAATAGAAGAAATGAGAAGAATGGCTATTAGGCATTTTAGATGAATTCTGATACAACCAATAGCCAGATACTTCACATAAATATTCACAATATCCTCTCTTTCAGTACAGTTTGTCTAATGTGTATTTTGAGTAGTGCGAAGTTATTTAACCATGTACTGTAAGAAGGAACAAAGCTATAACATGTAAGTTCCAGGACTGGTTTAACCCCTTATGGACTAATGACATGCCAGGACTGTCCCAGCGGTCCCGCACTTAATGACCAGTGTCAGTCCTGGAACGTTATGGAATTCGGGGCTCCCACCCTTCTGCACACCACTCAGAGACCCCTGAATCGGATGCAGCAAAAAAAAAAATCTCCTTAACTGCCAGCCACTTGGCACATGGCTGGTCGTTAACGGGTTAAACACAATGTGTGACATCATATTCTCAATTAAGACCCCTTGGTACCCCTACTGCACAACATAAAAATCCAAAACACCTCTTGGTGAGAGGATCCTGGATATATCCCCTCCTCTGATTGGAGCTAGGATACTCTCAATACTCTGTGCAGCGAAGTCCATGAGACCTGAATCATATTCAGTGCAAAAATGTTGTGCCACACTAGTTTTATAATCCCTAAATTTAATATTACAGACATGTTCCTTTATACTTTCTTATAAGGTTCTACTAGTTTTGCCTACATACTGAATTTTACATATGGAACAAGTGATAACATATAAAACATTACGGGTTCTACAATTTATATATAGTTTTATATTACATGTGTATCCTGTTAACATTGATTCAGATGTTTTGTTAGAATTGACCCACAAACAACATCTACATCTTCCATTACCGCATTTATACATACCCTTTGTATTAATCCAAAACATGTTATCTCTTAAGTGTACCACTCAAATACATTATAATTATATATTATATAATTGTCTGCTTTTAAAACTGGTAAATTATGTTTAATTATTTTCACTATTGAGTTGAATTCCCTACTAATTTGATCCAGATTCACTTGTTCATTATTGACTGAATTGTTTAGGCGTTTCTTCCTCATTTTTAGCTTTTGCAATGGGTTCAGCTCTATCTATTATCCACTCTTGATACCCTCTTTCAGTAAGTCTGTTTCACAATTCTTCATCCTCCTGCCTACTCCTGTGAAAATTGCCACCCCCCATTTGCTTCCTGCCTCCAATCTCCACCCCCCCCTCCCTTCCTACTGCCCTGAGGCTTAACAGACCGCAAATAGAGAGGTTAGACTTATATACATATAATATCACTGGGGAATGACTTAAACCAGTGTGGCTTAACAAAGAGGTTCACAAGGAAATAAGGAATAAGAAGCAAGATTTTATCAGAAGGGCCAAATGCATCATTCCCCCCAAAAAAAATACAATAGAATATGTAGACATGCAAGTAGACTAAGAAAAGAATTTCAACATTGAGCAAGAAAAACCCTAAACATTTCTACAAGTATATAAGTTGAAAAAAAGATTGATATATTGCCAAAATAGGTTAATTAATTAGTGTGGAAAAGACAATGATTGACACCCTAAACAAATTTTTCCTTCTCCGCATAGATAGAAAGCAGGTGTGGCAGACTGTAAGTAAACCGGGAGAATCACAGCCTTTCCTCTGTCATGTACATTGCTTACTGAAGGAAAAGTCCAAACGAGACTGGAAAAGGTTATGATGAATAAAGTCCCTGGACTTGATTGCATAACCCAAAGGTACTTCAGGAGCTTATATCCGTTATAACAAGGCCATTATGCTTAATATCTATTGATCCACTTTCGCCGGGCATAGTGCCTTGTTTTTTGAGGAAAGCAGATGTAATAATATTATTCAAAAAGGGAAGAAGATCTAATCCTGTAAAATATAATCTTATGAGTTTGACTTCCATAGTGGGTAAGATTTTAGACAGACTACTAACCAATAATATTTGGAACTGTGCGATGAACAACATTGTTAGTAAGATTTAGCATGGTTTTATGAAGAATAGATGTTATCAAAATAATTTACTTTCAGTATTTGAAAAGATAAGTAGTAACTTAGACAAGCATATTGCTGCTGGAGTTGTATAATTGGATTTTGTAAAAGCCTTCAATACTGTGCCTCATAATAGGTTACTACATAAATTGAAAGGCTTTGGCTTGGGAGATGATATATGTGCATGGATACAGGACTGGTTAAATGATAGAATGAAGAGATAAACTGGATCTGGATACGCTCAAAAACAGACACATGACAAAAGAAAAAAGAATCTAAGTGTCATAATATTTAATGAACAGAATAAAAACAATGGGGTTAGTATTACACTCACAAGAGCCCTTCTTGGGCTTTATGCATATCAAGCAGGTCTCAATCCCTTGTAGCCAGCAAACTACATCCTCCAACTTTCTTGTCTGCCGGTTCAGAATGTTGTCTGTAATCTCTTGTCTTTTGCTGATGTCTAGGATGTTGGTGGTACCTTTAAGCAGTCAGTGGTATCAGAAGATGGAATAAAGCATCAATAATGGCTGAGTACCGCTAAAGACAGACAGGATACAATAAGGCTGAAACCACAACCTTGTGGTGAGTTGCGTCCAAAATGCTGTGAGCTGGTGTGGGCGGCCTGGCAGGGAGAGGGGAAATTCGCAGGGGACATGAAGTCTTTCTGTATGCCCTAGCGGAAGCAGACAGAGATTCTGAGAAAACGTTTGGGCTTAGACAGCTCATTGCTTGGTCTATACTGGGACTGCTCCATGCCCCCAAAAATGACAGTTTATGAAATGGGCTTTTAATCACTTGAGTGCTGAGCATTAAACTAATGGGAAAATGTATTTGTCCCTTATGGTGTATTTAGTTAGCCTCATAACCAGGGCCGGCATCAGGAATGATTTGGCCCTGTATAAGAGGAATTGACAGTACCCACACTCTCATTTTAACCCATCGAGGACCAGAGTGATATACAGTGCATTGCTGGTCTTCAAGGTGTTAGGTATTAGACCTCAAGGAGCAAGTGTAGCAGGGAGCTCAGTCTGTGACTAGAAAGTTGCAGGTTGAACACCTTAGGTACAACAGTAACCTTTTGTGTGCCCAACTCCCTGGCACTGAAATGGATAAAGTAGATGTATCCCTTTGAGCATCAGAGGAGTACCAATGCATTATGCTTCAGAGATCTCTCTCTGGCACTCAGAAAGCTGAAGCTGTACATAAAGGGTGTTCAACCTGTAGATAATAGCATATTCAGGAAGGGGTTGGACTTACATTTGCAGCTGCTACACATGTGAAACAAAGCTTTAGCAGGGATATTTGCATGCTTACCACACCATGGGGGAGATTCACTAAGCGGTAATAAAATGGAGATGACTTCAGTTTATCACTTCTCCAGTTCCTATGTTATTCTATGGAGCCTATTCACTAATATCTCCAAAGTTGAAGAAATCCTAGTGCGTAGGCTCCATAGAATAACATAGGAATTGGAGAAGTCATCTCCACTTTATCACCCCTTAGTGAATCTCCCCCCATGACTTCTGTAACAAATGGTAGGAGCAGAGAGATGGGCCAGTGTGGGAGAGGGAAATCTGTGTGTGCTTGACCGGTACATTGTGTCAGCACACTAGAATCCAAACATTCTTTTATCTAGCATGCACCAAAACTGAACTCACACAGAGTTCACTGTACCACACTACCCCATACTATCCCATCTCCACATTCCTGTCATTCATAACAAGAGAATGGCAGGAGGCATGCAAACTAACTAACTTACAGGTCTCCACGCCACACAGCCTGCGTTTAGGCTACAATCATAGGCAAGGTTGTCCAGGCTGCTCATGTGGCTCCTCAAGACAACGAGCTGTTGACTCATATGAGGAGCTTAATGCCAGCTTTGAGGAACTGCATGGGCAGGGAAGACACCTCATCAACCGGTCAAATGGAGAGAGGTACAGGTTACGACTTTAGGTCAGGCAGCAGTTGCAAGTAATAAAAATGAGATATTCTGCTGGGCCACACTTTTTCACAGTGGGTGTCTGCTCTATGCTGAGCAAAGGTGACTAACCCACCACAGAAACATTTAAAGAGGACAATTTATGCATGGATGCATCATGCAACCCTGCACTATTTCATTACTCTTTTAACTCTTTGTTTGCTGGTTTGCTCACATTTGCTCGTCTTAGAGGGAACACTACTCAAAACAATATTTAGAATTATGACAGGTGGCTTCATAGTAGATAGGATGTTGATCCAGGCTGCTATCCGACTGCATTTTGTGGACTGACATTTTTTTTTTTTTTTTTTATCAATTTAGAACTTAATTGGAAATTGTCTTCAGCAGGGGTTTTGTACCTTTCTCTGAGTCAACAAAGTTGATAGGGCAAAGGCTGAACATGATGGATGTATGTCCTTTTTTTTGGCCTCACCAATTATGTTACTATATATCTCTATTATATTTATTGCCATTAACCCTTTGAGTACCAGAGAGGTATGCAACACAATGTTGCGTACATCTCTGGCACTCAAATGGTTAATACCATTACAAATAAAATGTTGCTTGTAAAATATAGAGGGAGTGGAACTCTTCCTATTTCCCTGTACTTTTTAATGAACAAAAGTTATAGGTTCTGAAAAGATTTTGGAGTTTAACTAAAAATCCAGTTTCTATTGCATTGCTATACACCATGCCATGTCATACAAGTATAACAAAGTAACATACAAGCAATCAATATAAATATATTAACCCCTTAAGGACTGGGAAAATCTGAGGTCGATTTCACTTAAGGACTGGAGCAATTTTAACTATGTCTTTGATCAACCATATTTTCTCTGTCTTTAATTCCTTTTGTACACCCACACAAATTATATACTGTTTTTTTAAGCACCAGTAGGGCTTTCTTTTGATACCACAATTATATGAATACCTCATAGTTTAATTTGTTTAAAATAGAAAAAAAGAGGAAAAAAAAAAAAAAAAAAATTTGCTTACATTTTCCTATCAGGATTTGAATACTATTAATTCATTACAAAAAAATACCCCTAAATATATTCATTTGCTTCTCCTGAAAATAAGAATACCCCATATGCCTAGTATTCCAATCCTTTTCTCACATTTATAAGGTAAATATTACAAGATGGACGCCATTAATTTTTCAACAGTTGGCATGTGAGCATCATAGCTTAGTTGACGGTGCCAGAACCAAAAATGTCAGACAAAGGTATATGTTTCTGAAAACTAGACCACATAAGGTAAATAATCAGGAGAATTTGGGAGTTTTTTATGCAGCTATTTTTCCAGAAATATTTTTCAAAATTGTGGTAATATTGTGGTTTTTTTTGCAGTTTTCACACTTATATTTCAATATTACTGTTGGAACATGCACATTTCCAGTTTCACACTTTGAATTTTCACAGCTTGCGTCACTGGTGCCATGTCTCATTTGGGGCTGTGTACGGTCGAAGGTGTCCAAGAAAGGGTTAAACAAGAGAACCAATTAGGATGGATATCTTCACATAAATAATAATATAATTTTGAGAACTTTACAGAGTACTAGGTATTGACACGCTACTTCACAGTAAAGAATTGATTAAATAATCAATTACGCATATTTGTGCAAAAATATATATAATTTATTTAAGTAAATACTATATATATATAAAAGTGTAAGCAACAATGACATAAATGAGTGAATACCAATTTCAATAGATACACAGTAACTCAAACCACAGTTGAAGGGTTAACTACACATAGGTATGTTCAGAGGTATTAAATTACTATAATTGAACCCAGCAACATAGAAAAGGATAATTGATCCTTACAAT